>JALAZF010000480.1:3289209-4685919 GCA_022829125.1 Lathyrus tuberosus | reverse complement strand
AAAGTCGCGAGCCGAAGATGTCGGAGTTGAGACTTCATGGGGATAAATAAGTATCGCCGCGAACTGAAGTAGTCCTGAATGGAAGTTGTAGCCGGATAAACTAAATATCCATTTCGTTGAGGAAATGTCGGAGATAAAGATTTCTTGGGGATGAAATAAACATCCGCTTTCACTGGTGAAGATCGAGGTAGTTCAATGAGGAGTGAAATAAACACTCGCTTTGTTGGGGAAGGTCGAAAGCCGAAGAAACTTAACGGGGATAGTCGCGATTACCTGGAGCAGAACTTACTGGGGTATGGCCACATTACCTGGAGCAGAACTTACTGGGGTATGGCCACATTACCTGGGATAAATACCTTTTGAGCCATGGCTTATGGAGACTGTTAATATCCCTTGTTGTGTCCATAAATCAAAGTAATCCGCTCATGAGACAATTTGAAATTTATTATCAAAGATAAAAGTCATTTTGCAAGATGAAAACAATTTGCCAATAAATGATAAAATTGCAACTTTATTTCATAAAATGGTGATCCGCAAATTGCGTGATCCCATATGTTATTACAATGTTGGAAAGTGGTAATAAAAGAAATTACATCAAAAACAAAACAATGCTATTTCTTGAGTTCCTATGTTTTAGGCCTCCTGGAAGTCTCGACTTCAATTGTCGCAGTAAGCTTCGATGAACCGAACTGAGCCTGCCTTTTCTTCATCTCTAAGTATAATACTTCTTGACTGCATCCACGTTCATAGGACGAGTAATCTCTTCCCCATCCATAGTTGCTAACATCACAGCGCCCCCTGAAAGGACCTTCTTGACGACATAAGGACCATCATAGTTGGGAGCCCATTTCCCCCCTAGAATTGGTAAGGAAAGATTGGATCTTCTTAAGCACAAGGTCTCCCTCTCTAATCTCGCGAGGTCGAACTTTCTTATCAAAAGCCTTCTTTATCTTCTGCTGATATAATTGTCCGCGACACAAAGCCGCCAACCTCTTTTCTTCAATCAGGTTCAACTGGTCATACCGGTTCTGACACCACTCAGCCTCGGAGAGTTTCGCTTCCATTAAGACTCTCATGGAAGGGATCTCTACTTCCACTGGGAGTACAACTTCCATACCATAAACAAGCAAAAAAGGTGTTGCCCCTGTTGACGTGCGCACTGAAGTACGGTACCCGTGTAGAGCAAATGGGAGCATCTCATGCCAGTCCTTATAAGTGACTACCATTTTCTGGATAATTTTCTTTATATTCTTGTTTGCCACTTCAACCGCCCCATTCATCTTTGGCCGATACGGAGAAGAGTTGTGATGTTCAATCATGAATTCCTCGCACAATTCCTTCATCATCTTGTTATTTAAGTTCGAACCATTATCAGTGATGATTTTATTTGGCACACCGTACCTGCAAATAAGTTGGTTCTTGATAAACCTGATGACCACCTGTCTGGTAACATTTGCGTAGGAAGCGGCTTCAACCCATTTGGTGAAGTAATCAATTGCAACCAATATAAAGCGGTGTCCATTAGACGCTTTCGGCTCTATCATACGGATCATATCAATGCCCCACATGGAGAAAGGCCATGGAGACGAGATAACATTCAGAAGAGTCGGTGACACATGAATTTTGTCGGCATAGATTTGACACTTGTGGCACTTCTTGGTGAACTTGTAACAATCAGATTCCATCGTTATCCAATAATAGTCTGCTCTCAGGATTTTCTTTGCCATAGCATGTCCGTTAACGTGGGTACCAAAAGATCCTTCATGAATTTCGGTCATTAATGTATTTGCTTCTCACTTATCAACACATCTCAGCAAGACCATGTCGAAATTCCTCTTGTAAAGCACATTATTGTTCAAGAAAAAGTTGCCAGCTAATCTTCTCAAAGTTTTCTTATCTTTGTTAGACGCCCCGGACGGGTATTCCTGCTTCCGGAGAAACAACTCAATATCGTAATACCAGGGTTTTTCATCAATAACTTCTTCCACTAAGAACACATAAGCTGGCCTGTCAAGGCGCATAACATCAATCTTAGGGTAATCGTTCCAGCGGTTCACCATAATCATAGAAGCCAGAGTTGCCAATGCATCTGCCATCCTACTCTCGGTACGAGGGATGTGGTGGAACTCGACTCTGTTGAAGAACGGAAGTAGTCTTCTTGCATAATCTCTGTACGAAATCAAATTGTCTTGTTGGGTCACCCATTCTCCTGTAATTTGGTATATCACTACAGCAGAATCACCATACACGTCTAAATTCTTGATTCTTAAATCCATTGCCTCTTCCAGGCCCATGATACATGCTTCATATTCGGCTTCATTATTTGTACATGGGAAAGTCAATCTTGAAGCGAAAGGGATGTGAGATCCTTGAGGAGTCACAATAATTGCCCCAACCCCTTTACCGTAGCTATTGACAGCACCGTCAAAAATCAAACCCCACTGAGAATCCGGTTCAGGCCCTTCATCTGGCAATGGTTCTTCACAATCCTTCATTTTCAAATACATCACGATCTCATCAGGGAAATCATCCTCCACAGACTGATGGTCTTTGTAAGTTCTTGTAATTGGCTGTAATTTTGTTAAAACAATGTGTTGTCATGGTTGATGTTACAACATGAGCTTCTAACAGTATAGGTATGTTTTAACTAACATTCTGGTTGGTTGTTGAAGAATTAAAGTACTGAAGAGTGATGTCACATGCGATGTCGTAACATCACTATACCAGATCATCAGACTTTAATGTGTTTAGGGCTGCACGTGGTTCTGGTGTGTTTGAGATTTTCTGCTAAAGAGATTCAGAGAATGCAGGCGAAAATCAAGGGAGATATATATTCTGTTACAATCTGTTATGAAGATCAAATTGTTACGAATCTAAAGCATAAAGATATGGAGAAGATTCTGATCTAATAAATGAAGATTTATTTGAAGATATGATCAGATTTGTTACAGCTGATATGATATGATTGAAGGCCCAAATTCAGCTGGGATGATATTATAAATAGAGTGCTTGTAACCTAGAATGAGCACGGGTCCAAGATGTAGATCATTAGGGCTTTGTCTAGTGAACCACTCGGGGTGTGAGATGGTCACTATGGTTAACTCAGAAACCTGTAGGTAATGAGTTTTGTATTGTTCTTGGAGGAAGCTTTGAAGCAACTCCAAAGGGCTGTCATGGAAGTGTGTCTTCCAAGGTATATGTAATAGAAAAGTTTAAGGAGTCAAGCTGTTGATGCAGTGACGGTGTAGTTGACTGCTAGACATCATCGAGATGATTGGAAGTGAGATGGAGTCTCTTACCTAGGGAGGACTTAGGTAGAAGGGTCATTGGGTAGTGATTGAATTAGGTAGATTGTCAACTGGGTGTGTTGAGTCTGTAATTTGATACTACTAATAGTGGACTTCCTTCCTGGCTTGGTATGCCCCCAGATGTAGGTTGGTTGAACCGAACTGGGTGAACAATTGATTGTGTTCATTTACTGTTTCTATTATTGCCTTGTTCAGCAGATTGCGATGTTGTGACATTGCACAAGACATCACACATCTGTACCAGAATTTCAATTGGTATCAGAGCAGGCATCTTGTCTGTTTCTGGATGAGATCTAGGGAAGATACTTTCTGGTTCGTGAGCAAGGAAGATAGTTGCTGAGTTGTGGACTAGGCCAGTTCATACGGTTGGGTGTAGGATCCCTTGAAGTAAAGGATGGACTATTTATCAGAGCTGCCATTGTGAGAGTGTTGACCCTTGGTGACAAGCAAGGATTTTTGAGCAGCACCTGAAGGTTGTTGAGGAGTCGTTGTATGTTCCGCTGTAGGTAACCCTAGTTGGTTCTCGTATCTCTGGTGGTGAGATTCTTGGAAGGTATTCTCTTGGAAAGACATTAAGGGTTGGTCTCCTCAGCAGGTTGGTCTCTGACGTGGTAGTTGGTGCTAGGCAACTTCAACTGGTTGGTTTGAGAAATTGAAGATTCTTAAGGATTATCTCATACCTTTGTTTTGGGGAAAGAAGTGATCAGAAGGTGAATGGATTGTTTTTAAGGCTTGATGAAGAAAGAAGAGGGTGGAGCCCAAGGCAAAAGAGTATCACTGTCAAATCTTTCATGCGGGAGTGAAGATCTTGATAAGGTATCTCTTAAGCTGAGTTGTGGTGACCTATTCAGGAGGGTCTTTCTGGTTATGTTATCAGTTTCATCAAGAAAGAAGCTAAGCTTGATATGTCAATCCTAATGTCTCGACATCGCGCTACACATCAGCAGTTTAAAGGTAAATGATGAGTCAAAGATCTGTTAGACTGTAGCTGTTTTGAAGGATCACTGAAGCTGTGAAGTTGAACAATTTGTGAGATGCTGTTCATATAAAAGGTAGTCAGCTTGAGCTAAACAGTCTGAGGACAATATTATAGGGAAAGTGCATCCTAGAGTTTGTGTTCAATAGCAGTGTAAATCAGCCTGGGGTCAATTGGTGTCTGCATTAGTCGTATGGAGTGAACTCTTCCAGCTTTGAGGCTTAAAGGATTGGAAGTAGCAGAGTGTCTATGGTATGGCTTTAGATGCAGAAGGATGGTAGTTATCACTCTTAAGTTGACAAAGGTCTGAACCTTGTGCTTATAAGAAGAAGATTTTGGAAGAGTGTGGTATGCAAGTTACTGCAGTTTTGTTGGTCTAATCTTGGAAGTTGATCAGATGTTGATATGTTCTCATGTGTCCCCTACATGAGATATGTGTGGATTAATATGGTCGGAGTCTCCAAATCCATTGTAGAAGTGTTTAATGTGATGAAGACTGATGTCAGAACTGATGTTGACACATCATTTCAGCCAAAGAAAGATAGTGATCAGTGATGTGGATTAGCAGAAGAGGGATCAGCTAGGGCCTCAAGTTTCAGACCAGATCAAATGTTGAGTTTTTGTCTGTCTTCAACTAATGACAATATACATTGACGGGAGGACTATGTATATGTCTGAGGTACAAGTGCAAGACTGCAGAAGTATTGAGAATTTATTTTTCTCTATGTGGCTGGTTATTTCTCTTTGTGGTGTGAGAATGTATCATCTGGTGGGGGTTGATTGGTGACTGTGTGCTTGGAGCATCATCCAAATTATCTGGGATAAGTTTGAATTAGAAGAGGCAGAGTGTTGAGGAATGTTGACAAGCTGATGTGTTTTAAGGCTAAAAGATATGAAGACATCATAGTCTTGTGGGTTTCAGCTTGGATCAGTTTATTTCTTATCTAAGTGGTTTGGAGCAGGGTGGTTGCTCTGGTTGTGAAGGTCTAGGATAAGTGGCAGTTATCTCTGGCTTTCTACTGACGGCTTTACTAAGGGAAGTGGCATTCTTTGGTATAGCTATGAGGTAGTCTTGGACTACTTATTTTCTGAAGATTCATATGTGGTAGGTTTGAAGTCTTTGGAGTTTCTAAGCAGGATGGAGGTTGTCTACTCAAACTTGATTATTGAATCAAGCCTATGAGAGCATGGAAATCTGTTTTTGCAAAGGGAGGAGGTTCTTCTGAGTGGCAGAAGGTTGAGCAGAATTCAACAGTTAGATGTTCTGACATCTTGCTCAACATCAGGAGTCTCAGCTGGTGATGTGGCACATCAGCTAATGATTGGATGATCTACAGGAATGATAGGGGGCTTTAAAAAGATCGTTCTCATGGTAGTTTGCAGGAGCTACAGGAAGGAGAATATGGTACATGACCATGGCTTAGGGAGTCTAAGTGGGTTTGCTTTTGAACAAGTGGATCATGTGACTTGAAGATCAAGTTTCCTTGGTAGATACCTTTGTGAGAGTTCTAACAAACGTGAAAAAGGTCAAAATGTGGCATTTGACTGGTTTCATATGAGGATTCGTGAATGAGGTGACCAAACTATGGCATGTGGTTGATCTCAGAAGTGGAGTCGAGGAATCAAAATAATCAGAGAGTGGCAGCTGGTTATTATTGAGGTTTGTCTTGGAACAAGTTACTCTTGGGCAGAAGGGTGATGGGTTGAAGACTCAAGGAGATTATTCTTCTTGAAGGTGGATGAGAGGTTACTCTCTAGTTCTTTGGATTACTTTGCTAGAGTAAGTCCAGTTGGTGGAGCATATCAAGAATCATGGTGATGATGTTTTGGTGTGTGGCAGGCGTTCTAACTTATGTTGGGACATTATTTTGGATATCCTTGGTGAAGGATGATTATGCTCTGGGTCACGAGCTTGGTGCCTACATTATGCCTAAGGAGCGTCTACATAGTCATACGGGAGAATGATGAAGTAGAAGGTCTGCCTTAGATGGAGTATGTAGAGAAGACTGAAGTAGATCAGGATTGATTGCTTGAGAGTCTGAAAAGGGTTATTCACCTATTATTTCCGTGAAGAAACGCCTGTGAAGGAGATTTAGCCCTTTGGTCAAGTCCTGCTGGAGAGAAGTTGATCAGCCTAGCATGTGAAGTGAACTAACCAAGAGGTTCAGCAGATATGTGAAGTAGTGGGCAAATGCATTGGGGTACTTGGCTATGGTTTCTGCTGCAAAGGTGCACATAGTGTGAAGCTTGCAGGGTGTTCAAACTTGTGGAGAGTTAGCCTAGGTGTGTAGGTGTGTGACCTTGTCTGATATGGTTCAGATGTTGAGAGGAAGTTATTGCTGATGTTTCTGAAGACTGCATGCTGATCAAGAAGACTGGATATAATGTCAGACAACATGTTATGACATGTTGGTGTGGACATGACAATTTTGACCTGATTGAACCAGTAGTGTACATCTACCTCATTGTGTGAGTATGGTGGTTGGATGTTTGAGAGGTTGTCTTTGGAATTGTGTGTACTTGGTTGTCCTATTATGGCTACAAGGAGGGAGAGATAGCCAATGTGTGTTGACTAAGAAGGCTCTAGGATTGAGGGGGGAGTGCGCATGTTTGTACAGCCGGTTCCTGCCTTTAGGAGGAGTTTAGCCTTGTGAAGTTTTGGATGTGATTGATATTGGTTGTGTCTTGGAATCTACTGTGAAGTCTTGGATTGGTTGTGCTGTGAACCAGCAGACAATGTCTGATGAGATGTCAGAACATGGGATAGGACATGTTTCTCTTGGGCCAAACAAGGAATTATTTTGGACGGTGAGGTGTAACACGTGGATCCGACTCTGCATGGAACTGTTTTGGCACAATTTATGGTATATATCAGTTAGGAAACAATAAATCTGGTCAAGACTGTTTTGGACGGAAGACATTGAATTTGGATGGAGTTTTTAGTTCCTAAAATAGCGTTTCCTTGACCAAGAAATTTGAAATATTCAAAGCTCGTTAATTCCTAAGTAACTGATCTGATATATATAGGGGAAATTCTTCTCTCCTTCAACTCGTGAGTGTTCTTGGTTCATAAGTCTTATGGCTTTTGTGTGCCTTTGGGTGAGTACTTCTTGGATCTGGTTTTGTGAGGGCTTCCTTTGCCAATTTGTGGCTAAAAAGGGGGAGAAAAGTGAGATATGGGCTAAATGGTTTGCGCAGATGTTTTGCCTGAAGTCTGCATTCCCAGTTGTTGCAGAACGAGGTCTCAGCCACAGTTGGTGTTGAGTCTTTGTGACTTGTGTCCTGAGTTATGAACACAGTTGTGACTTGTGTTCTGAGTTACATGAGTTGGCAGATTGGCACGTCTTAAGTTTCATCTTATGCCATAGGTCGACTGGGGGCGTCTGATCAATTTAGGTGTGCATAAGTCTCTCATGCCACCATTGGTCTTTGATGTCTAGACAAGCATTTCTTTTCTGGAGGAGTCTTCTACATCCTCTCCGGGTCTGAGTTGAAAGGAAAAAGAAATGTGTTGTATTAAGGGGGAGTATTGGATATCTTCTTCCTCATGTGCACCTCCTGATGTGTTGCCTGGAGCTGATGTCGTATGGTGATTCCCCATGAATGCAGTACACTGTTAGGATCAGATAACACCCAACAGTAGTGTAGGATTGTAATTACTGCTGTAATCTGAGTTGTAATATCTATGTATATGTTTTAGCCAAAATTAGCCAAAGGGGGAGATTGTAAGTTCTTGTAATTGGCTGTAATTTTGTTAAAACAATGTGTTGTCATGGTTGATGTTACAACATGAGCTTCTAACAGTATAGGTATGTTTTAACTAACATTCTGGTTGGTTGTTGAAGAATTAAAGTACTGAAGAGTGATGTCACATGCGATGTCGTAACATCACTATACCAGATCATCAGACTTTAATGTGTTTAGGGCTGCACGTGGTTCTGGTGTGTTTGAGATTTTCTGCTAAAGAGATTCAGAGAATGCAGGCGAAAATCAAGGGAGATATATATTCTGTTACAATCTGTTATGAAGATCAGATTGTTACGAATCTAAAGCATAAAGATATGGAGAAGATTCTGATCTAATAAATGAAGATTTATTTGAAGATATGATCAGATTTGTTACAGCTGATATGATATGATTGAAGGCCCAAATTCAGCTGGGATGATATTATAAATAGAGTGCTTGTAACCTAGAATGAGCACGGGTCCAAGATGTAGATCATTAGGGCTTTGTCTAGTGAACCACTCGGGGTGTGAGATGGTCACTATGGTTAACTCAGAAACCTGTAGGTAATGAGTTTTGTATTGTTCTTGGAGGAAGCTTTGAAGCAACTCCAAAGGGCTGTCATGGAAGTGTGTCTTCCAAGGTATATGTAATAGAAAAGTTTAAGGAGTCAAGCTGTTGATGCAGTGACGGTGTAGTTGACTGCTAGACATCATCGAGATGATTGGAAGTGAGATGGAGTCTCTTACCTAGGGAGGACTTAGGTAGAAGGGTCATTGGGTAGTGATTGAATTAGGTAGATTGTCAACTGGTGTGTTGAGTCTGTAATTTGATACTACTAATAGTGGACTTCCTTCCTGGCTTGGTATGCCCCCAGATGTAGGTTGGTAGAACCGAACTGGGTGAACAATTGATTGTGTTCATTTACTGTTTCTATTATTGCCTTGTTCAGCAGATTGCGATGTTGTGACATTGCACAAGACATCACACATCTGTACCAGAATTTCAGTCTTCAATGGGCTGGTGAGCTAGGTGATCCGCTAAAACACTTCCTTTAATTGCCTTCTGAGTGTGATATTCGATATCGTATTCAGATAACAGCATCTACCATCTGGCAATCCTTCCCGTCAGGGCTGGTTTCTCGAAAATGTACTTAATGGGATCCATCTTAGAGAATAGCCGGGTGGTATGATTTAGCATGTACTGGCGCAACCGTTGAGCAGCCCATGCTAAGGCGCAGCAAGTCTTCTCTAACATTGAGTATCTAGATTCACAGTCGGTGAAATTTTTGCTGAGGTAATAAATGGCATGCTCCTGCTTCCCGAATTCGTCTTGTTGACCGAGCACACATCCCATAGAATCTTCTAAAACCGTCAGATACATGATCAAAGGTCTGCCCCTAACCGGAGGAATCAGAATAGGAGGCTCCAGGAGATACTCCTTAATACTATCAAATGCTTTCTAACATTGCTCAGTCCAAACATAACCTTGTTCTTTTCTGAGAAGCTTGAAAATGGATCCACAAGTAGCAGTCATATTAGAGATGAATCGAGAGATATAGTTCAAACGCCCCAAGAACCCTCTGACCTGTTTTTCCGTAGTCGGAGCTGGCATTTCTCGTATGGCTTTAACTTTACCTGGGTCCACTTCGATTCCCTTTTGGCTAACAACGAAACCTAGCAGTTTTCCTGAGCGGACACCAAATGTACACTTGTTAGGATTCAAATGTAGCTGATACTTCCTCAAACGCCGAAACAACTTTAACAGGTGTTCGAAATGGTCTTCTTCAGTCTTGGACTTGGCTATCATGTCGTCCACATAAACTTCAATTTCTTTATGCATCATATCATGGAAGAGAGTAGTCATAGCCCTTGGATATGTTGCACCAGCATTCTTTAAACCGAACGGCATAACTCTGTAACAAAATGTGCCCCAGGGCGTGATGAATGATGTCTTCTCCATGTCTTTGGGAGCCATCTTGATTTGATTGTAACCTGAAAATCCATCCATAAAAGAGAAGACCTTATACCTTGCGGTGCTGTCCACCAACACGTCAATATGAGGCAAAGGAAAATCATCCTTCGGACTTGCTTTGTTCAAATCTCTGTAGTCAACACACATTCGAACTTTACCATCCTTCTTCGGCACAGGCACGATATTGGCTAACCACTGCGGATACTTAGATGTAGCGAGAAAACCTGCATCAATCTGCTTTTGTACCTCTTCTTTAATCTTCAAGGCCATATCAGGGCGAGTCCTTCTGAGCTTTTGTTTGATCGGCGGACATTCTGGCTTCAAGGGTAGATGATGCTCCACTATAACAGTGTCAAGACCAGGCATATCTTGGTACGACCAAGCGAACACATCAACATATTCCTTGAGCAATTCAATCAACCTTGCTTTCACATCAGTCACAAGCGAAGCTCCAATCTTTACCTCTTTACGGAGTTCCTTTGTACCCAAGTTAATAAGCTCCAACCGGCTCTTCGTGAGGCTGAATAGCTTTACCTTCATTCTGGAGTAGACGGGATATTTCCTCAGGGATCTCTTCTTCCTCTTCTTCGGCTTCGAACACAGGAAACTCAAAGTTCGGAGAAGGCAATGGATCATTGTTTTTGATGTTCAGTTCGTGCAATAGTCTGCACATGTGATGTGATTTTATTTTAGATATTAAGCAGATGAAAGTGCGTACGAACGTGGACGGTGATTTTTAAGAAAAATTGTGATTACCACTTTCCTTAGAGTAATAACAAATGGGAACAAAAAATAAGAATGCAAAATGATAACTTTATTGATGGTAATGATTTCAAATAGAAGCCCTAAAACAAAATCACCTTTGCCTTGGGCAGAGCAAAGGGAATTATTTATAGTAGAGCCCACACACAAATGTCATCGCCTTGGGCAGAGCGAATATACTAAAACAAACAACAAAACAATTACTTTGATAATGGGATCACAATAGGAATGTTGATAGCACTCCAATTTCGGGCCATTGCCCCATGCGTCACGAAATTAGGCTGATCTTCGGCAGACTCATCTTCACGGATGGCACTGGCTTCATATTTGGGTCCTGGGTCTCCTGGTGGAGGAGGAAAGAGAGGAATGATGGCATCTTCAGAGTCTTCCTCCACAATATTTACCCTTGGTGAATGGATAGTCCCTCCACTGTGAAACACATTCTTGATAGGGAGAATAACCATATTTCCTGTAGGGGTCTTCTCAGAATTGTTACCTTTGAAACCCAAACCTTTCTTGTTCTTATTTTCGGGCAACTCCAATACCTGCCCCCACATCCCTTGAGAGGCACTTTCCACAACTCGTTGTGCATCCTTAAAAGATGCCATGGAAACTCCATTATTTTTAGTATTATTAACAATCGAGAGGGCTTGAAATGGAGTCTCTACCTCCTCGTCCGCATCAATGTAGGAAAAGGAAGAAAGATGGCTTACCACCAAAGCCCTTTCCCCGTAAACTGTGACTAACTGTCCATCGCAAACATATTTCAGTTTCTGGTGGAGTGTAGATGTGACAGCTCCCGCATCATGTATCCATGGCCTTCCTAATAAGCAACTATAGGAGGCATGAATTTCCATGACCTGGAATGGAACCTGAAAAACACTGAGCCCGATAGTCATGGGCAAATCCACTTCTCCAATCACGGTTTTCCTCGAACCGTCAAAAGCTTTGACAACAACACCACTTGGCCTCATGGGTGGTCCCTGATAAGTCAGCCTTGCGAGAGTTGTTGTTGGCATCACGTTCAATGAAGAACCAGTATCAACCAGAACTCCGGATATTATGTCATTCATGCATTTTATGGAAATGTGCAGAGCTAAGTTATGTTTCCTTCCTTCTTCGGGTAACTCTTCTTTACAGAATCCCAGATTGTTGCATGCAGTAATGTTACCCATTATTCCACTAAATTGTTCCATAGTCGTGTCGTGGTCAATGTATGCCTGCTCGAGTACTCCTTGTAAAGCCTGCCTATGGGCCTCAGAATTCATCAACAGTTATAGCACATATATTTTGGATGGTGTTTGCAGTAACTGATCCACCACCTTGTATTCACTTCTTTTGATCATTTTCAGGATCTCATCCAATTTGTCTACAGAATCATTCTTATCGGACTGCCCCAGGGTTGCATCCTTCACAACTGGTTGTTCAGAAGGAACCTCCTTAGTTGGTGCAGTGAAAACTCTACCACTTCTCGTAATCCGACTAACATCAGCGATATTGACTACAGATGACGGATTAGACAAAGGCACCTCCTTACCATTTTCAAGCATAGTGGCGTTATATCTGTAGGGAATAGCCTTGTTGGAAGTGTAAGGAACTGGACCAGGTACATTAATAACTAGAGGAGTTGTAGCAGTCTTCCGGCTGTCATAAGTGAACTCAATTCGTTCCAGCTCTTTGATATGGGGAACTATTACAAATACTTCTTCAATTTCCTCTGCGGAGCATTCTTGGATCATGTTTACATTGGCAGCCCCGTGTGGTGGTGGGGGATTATTCTGCACATTCGGGTTCGAATCCTTGAAAGTTATAACTCTGCTCTTGACCAATCTTTGAACATTGGCTTTCATTCCATAACAATTCTCAATATTATGGCCCGGCGCTCCCTGATGATAGGGACAAAACTGATCTCCTCTATACCAATAAGGAGGGTCCTTGGGCACTACTGGCGGTGGCTTAGTCTGGATATGGCCCTTTTTCAACAATGCTGGAAAAAGTTTTGCATAGGACATAGGAATTGGGTCAAAATTTGGCTTCCTCACCATATGATTTGGGCTATTGAACGGCTGCCGGGTTTGCTGAGGAGATGGCTGATTTTGCTGACGATATTGCTATGGCGAAGCAGATGGAGTTTGGGGTGGTGGTTGGTAAGGTTGTGCAAACTGTGGCTAGTAAGTTGGGGCATTAATAACTGGGGTCACAGCAGCGACATGCGGGTGCTGCTGATACCTTCCTTTCATCTATCCTTGGTGTACAACACTTACTTCTTTTCTTTCTTTTTCCCGAAACTACTTCCATACTTCTTGGTATTGCTGGAAGTGCTTCCTTCTCTTACCAATCTTCCTTCACGAACGCCCTCCTCCAAACGCATTCCCATGTTTACCATCTCGGTAAAGTCATTAGGGGCGCTGGCTACCATTCTTTCATAGAAAAACGAGCTCAGTGTCTTCAGGAAAATTCTAGTCATCTCCTTTTCCTCCAGAGGTGGAGTAACTTGAGCGGAAAGTTCACGCCAGCGCTGGGCATACTCCTTAAAACTTTCTCTTTCTTTCTGGGCCATAGCTCTCAACTGGTCTCTATCTGGCGCCATGTCGACATTATATTTGTACTGCTTGATAAAAAGTTCACAGAGATCGTTAAAGCTGCGGACCTTTGAACTATCTAATCCCATATACCACTTAAGGGTTGCACCAGTCAAACTATCCTGGAAGAAGTGTATCAATAGGGGATCGTCGTCCTTATGAGCCGACATTTCCCGGGCATACATGATTATGTGACTGTGTGGGCAAGACTTCCCTTTATACTTCTCCAAATCAGGGAGTTTGAATTTTGGAGGAATCTTGACATTGGGAACCAAGCATAGCTCAGAGGCGCTATTCCCGAACAACTCTTTTCCACGAAGGGCCTTGATTTCTTTCCTCATTTCTAGAAACTGATCTTGGAAATCGTCCATTCGTTCTTCCATTCCGGCATTCTCACTAAAGTCAGCATGAAACACGGGCTCTTCCAGATGAAACGGAGTAGCGTTTACCACGGGTGGTGGCGTAGTCATCACAGCAGTTGTAGCAATAACTTGAGAAACAATCGGGTGATATCCAGCTAGAGTAAAGTTAGGAGGCATACCCCACGGATAACCAGGAACTTCTTTTGTAGTGGGCACCACTGGGATCGGTGCTGATATTATCTCAGAGATAACAGTGCTGTGTGATGGCTGATTCAGAGCAGCCATCAAAGCTTCCATCATTCCGTTGATCTTTTCCATTCTTTTCTTGCGATTGGCTCGAGTATTGTATCGGGGCTTCAGCTTGTCTTTCTCTTGACAACAAATCTGACTGGAAAAAACACGGGTGAGGACTCGGAACACAAAGGAATGCGGATGCAAATGCCAATGATGCGTATGATGCAGCATGATGCAACATTCACTTCAAGGAACTCGAAAGTGTAATTATATATCGTAATTGGGAACTTTTTCATTAAAATTTTAAAGCCTTTGTTACAAACGGTACACCCTCAGGGCTTTTAGTACAACAAACAACATAATACAACAAAGAGGAACTAGGGCTTCGATCCACTGGATGATGCTCCCTTTTCTTTACTGAGTTCTTCCATCAACTTGTCAATCCTTTCCTGCAATATGTACTTGCCCAGTGTCAGTTTCTCCACTTCCGCTTTCAGCCTTGAAATTTCATCTGGTTCCACTACAGGAGGCTTGGGCCGAGGGTACGGCATTGTCAGAGCAAGGACCCGCTTGCCTGATCACTCCAAGCACGATTCTGTAACTGTGCAGTTAGGGTTTGTTACTGCAGTCATTCCTTGTCTGTTGATTTGACGCCAAGCAAATAAAATCCGCATCTTCAGCTGGAGATCTTCTCCCTCATAGAGAAAAATTCTTTTCAGGTTCCTCAGGTCGGGTATCTCAGTCATTAGATGTCCAAGCTGGCGACGGGCGAGAACAGGGTTGTAACTGGTGCACCCTTTCGTGCCAAGAAGAGGCACATTGGAAAAATCTCCGTAACTGTGAATCATGGGAATTCCTCCGTATACCGGATCATGCCAAACGATGTCTGAATGAGTGAGAGCAATGAGTTTAATGGGCCATTCAGAGCCATCCCTCACATCCCAGATGATCGTGGTCTTTGGTAGGTGCGAAATAAACCACCTATAGAGGATAGCAGTACAGCACACGATCTGACCTTCTCCTTTCAGGATCTTTGAATGAATCGAGTGGTATACATCGGCCAACAGTGTAGGGACAGGATTCTTGAGCATGAAAATCCTGATAGCATGAACATCAACGAAATTCTCAACATTTGGAAACAAGAATAGACCATAAACCAGTAACGCGAAAAGATTCTCGAAAGCCCTAGTTTTTCCTTTGTCGGCGAACTCCCGAGCTTTCTCGAATAAGAATTGAGCAGGTAAACCGTCGATTCCTCCTTTGAACATCATGTGGGTCTGGATCTCCAACAGCTTGATGCGAGTCACTCTCACGATGTCTTCCTGACTGGGTCTCCCTTCTCCACCGTAGAACAGGGGTGAATCTTTGACGGGGATTTCCAATAGAGCAGAATACTCTTCTAAGGTGGGCATCAACTGGAAATCTTGAAAGATGAAGCAGTGGTAGATTACATGGTAGAGTTGAACCAGCGTTTCCAACAAACCATCAGCTACTTGCACCTGCAATAAAGAGAGAATACGCCCGTGCTTTGTGGCAAAGGCATCTGGATCCCTTATCGACCTCCTGGTTCCCTTAATTGTTCCACATTAAAGGCCCTGAAGGTGTATGGCGCCGTCCCTTTCTTTCCGTGATCCATTTTACGATACCTAAAAAACAAACTTTTGAGTTTTTTGAAGGAAGATATGCAAATGAGAATGCAAATGCAACGTGGATGACATGCATATAGTTTGAGGAACTCGATATTTATATTTGCAAACCATATTGGATGAGTAACGCATTTTGGAATTCGAAATAGAAAATTTATTTTATTAATAAATGACCCTTTAAAGTCACGAAAACGATTACACATTCAAAAGTCGCATTAATGGAAAAAACAGAAAGGAAACTAAGTCTTAGATCATCGGGCGGGACGATCCTTCTCCTTTAGCCAACTTCTTCTTGAGTCCTTCGATCTCCTCTTGCATCTTCGCTTTCTCAAGAATGAGCTTGTCCACATATAACTTCCACGCGCCTGAAATTAGAGGGGATCAAAGTTCACAGCAGGTGCCGATAACATGCTAGGAGAGACTAAATCCCCTTGTGTCTTCCTTCTTTTGGCAGACTCTTCCTCCTTTTGTTTAAAGACCTTCTGAAGCTCTTCCATTTCACAGTCGAGGACCTGATATTTGTTCTTCTAAGCGTCTCTTTCTTGCTCTGCTTTAGCCAAATTGATCCTCAGTACTTCTTCATTGCTCATGAAAATCAAGACCGGGTCTCGGGGAACCATAGGAATAGGTGCGTGGCGGGGATAAGGTATCTCCAAGCTAATAGCCCTTTCCTGGACCCACCGGGTATAAGACTCTGAAGCAGTGCACTCGGGCATTCCCAAAGCAATTATTCCCTTCTTATGCACATGTCGCCAGGCATGCACAATCTCTTTCTTGAGTGCAGGGTTCTCTTTTCCTTCGATGAATATTCCTTCCAGATAGATATTGCTTGGTTTCTCTTTCATAGGATACCCATGCTGACGGCGAGCCAAAGCGGGATTATAACTTATACATCCTTTCGTACCAAGGAGAGGTACGTTTGGGAAACCACCACAATTATTAATCATGTCCTTCCCTTTAAGCGCAGGATTATACCACTCAATGTCAGTATGCGTGAGTGACATAAATTTTTGTGACCAAAGAAGTCCATCCTTAAGATTCCAAAATGTTCTTGAGCGAGGCAAGTGCGAAACAAACCACTTGTATAGTAAAGTAGCACAACAAATTATCATTCCTCCCTCATGAGATTTCCTCAGGTGTATAGAGTGATAAGTATCGGCGAGCAGAGTTGGGACCGGGTTCTTGATGATGAAAATCTTGATTGCATTCATGTCGACGAAGTTATCAACATTCGGAAAGAGAAAGAGCCCATATATAAGCAGAGCGAAAATGTCCTCAAAAGCTTCCCTATTCTTCATACCAACACAATACCGAGCTTTCTCCATTAGAAATTTAGTGGGTAACCCTAAAATTCCACTTTTGGTAACCATATTAGCCTTGATGCTGACGGGTTAAGGTGAGCAGCTTTGGCAATATCCTTTTCACTAGGTGTACTTTCCAAGCCAGAGTAAGGGGGATCTGCAGAGATAGGAATTCTGACCAAGATAGAATATTCCTCTAGAGTAGGCATCAACTGATAATCTGGGAAAGTGAAGCAATGGTATACAGGGTCGTAGAACTGCACGAGAGTAGGGAGTATCCCTTCTAGCATCTTGAATTTCAACAAAGAGAAAATCCTCCCATACTTATCTTCGAATGTTGAAGGGTCTTCGATCAATTCCCCTAATTCTTTCAACTTTTCCAACTTAGGAATTTTGAAGGTAAATTTCTTCGTTCTTCTCCTCCCAAAATCCATCCCCTGGTTTGCAAAACAAATGTTAAGTTCCTCAAAAGTGGCATGGTGCAAGATGCATGGATGCAATGCACAAACACACATAAGGAAACACAAACACACAACAAGCTGAAGGCCTAGGTTTAGAGATCACGAGCGTGGAGCCATGGTCTACCCATCCCAAGAAGGTGTGTGCTATGGTTCATTTATACCTGCCGAATGGGTTCTACAAGGTTTCCAGAGTCTACAACCCATCTTTCGAATATTATCGATTTCCCAATTTCTTGGTAGTCAACAATATTCTCAAGAGGATCTCGTCTGAGTGTAGTATCGCGTATCAACTATTTTGGAATTGCTTCCTCATAGTCATCGTACTACATCCTAAAAGGCCAAGTTGGGTTAAAGGTGACTACGGTTCTCAATATCCCGGGCTCCTAGGTCGAAAGTAGTAATGTATTCACGATAGCTCGTTCAACAAATACCACCCTCGAGAGGGCCTCAACTGAGTGTGGAATCAAATTGACTTCTTTGGGATTTCTCCCTCGAAATCTCCTCGATAATGTCCACGATCCTATCTTATATGTACTCTCAAGTCCGGGTTAGGACTTATCTCACTACTCAAGTGCAACAGCCCTGCCAAACAGAGAATCCAAGCAAGCAGATAAACAAATATATACAAGTAATGAACAAACAACATAAAAGAAGTAAGTTAGGGGGGACCCTCTTATGAGAATGTCCCCAGTGAAGTCGCCATTTCTGTCGTGGTGAAAATTGGACACCATAGTTATTGGTTAACTAGGATCGCATTTTTAATGTCACCACCGGTCTTTGATTTTATCCAAAGGAAGGGAGAAAAAACCGAATTCCCACAATGTAATGCAAATGCACTAAGATTCTAAGTTCGGGGGTTGGTTATACCTAGGGAAGGTGTTAGCATCCTAGATATCTGTAGTACTCTACAGGAACCTCTTGATTCATTTATGTTATTTGTCATCTGTTTTGCTAAGGGTTTAAAGGGTAGGTGACTTATTTTATTCCTAAGTGTGCTCGACAAGATATCGCATCTTATGCCTACATATCTTGTCAGGAGGGAATCAGAGCACTTGTAGTTCTTCAATAAAGATACTAAGTGTTTAAAGGCTTAGGAGGATTAGGTAGGCTAAAGTTTGATTAAAGAAATCAAAGTTTGTGGGGGACTAACCTAGAAAATCTATCCTGAGTTGTCTAATTGCCTTATCTTAAGGTGACGATTATGAATGCGAATGATATGCACCATGCACAATAACATGGTTATCATGCATGGGATTTTCCTTTGGATATTAATGCGATTAAATTACGTTATTTAGGCGGGGGTGCTAGCAGAGTGATGCTAGACTTGTGTCTGGTGACCAAAAGGTTGAATGCGATGCCCGAAGACGATCGATTTACATGGGTAGAAAATGGGCTCGACGTTGGATCGAGAATTTTGATATTGTTTTGAAAAGGTTTAGACAATAGCAAATAAGCATACAAATGGAAATAGGACATGATAAATGTACAAGTGATAAAATAACGATAGTTAAGATATGATACAAGTTAAAACATTGATATGAGATAACATGATGGAAGCAACATAAGCATGAAGATGGCAATATGTTTCATGATAAAGTATGGATAAGATGAATATGCTTCAAATAGAATGATTAAACAAATGATGTCAACATGCTTCAATCTTTAGGAAGACAAACATAAAAGATGATATTAAGGTGGACAATTAAAGAAGGATAATATTCATATAAAAGTCAAGCATATGGCCAATCAACCTGGATATATTATCTCAAGAATTAAACAAACCATTTAGTGAAATAACATTTCAAGATCAACAAGGGTGACCATAAATGATATTAATAATTAAACCAACAATTGACCACACCATTAAAATTAACAACACAATTAAGAACATATTGATAATTAAAATTAACTACAAATTGATTAACAATTAAAATTAAGAATTAACATGCATATTGATGATTGAAAAATTAAAACTAGAATGCAAATTGATAACTAACATTAAGACACAAATTAATTAACAATTATCAAAAACAATTAACAATTACTTCACATATTAATTAATGATGATCAAAGAAATAATTAAGGAAACAACTGAAATTCAATAAATATTTATGGAGTTTTTTTTTATAAGAAAATATTTTAAATAAAATAAATAACATAAAGTTTTAATAAAAAGTAAGGCTTGAAATAATGTGAAAACTTTGAATTAAATTGAACACACACAGAGGGGGGGGGGGGGGGGGGGGGGGGGGGGGGGTAGGAGTAATCTTAGTTTAGTTAAAAAAATAAAAGAAAGTAAATTGGGCCTAAATGATGGGGGTGTGGATAGTGGAGGGCGCAAGGCCCAGGTTGACAATGATGAAGGCAATTCAGGCGAAATTCAAAAAAATAAATAGCAAAAGGGGTTGATCCATGGCTCGAATCCAGGCAAGGCATATGATAGGCGAGTTTTAGTGCATGTGTGTGGGCGTTGGGACGGCGTGTTTCATCCAACATATATTGGCTTCCATTACATAATAAATCCAAACAAACCATAAATGGAAAAAAGAAAAACACACGCGCGTGACATAAATCTGAACATGTAGTATTAAATGTTTCAATTGGTCACGTAAAACCTCAAGTTACAACACGACAAAACCAATTATGGCCAATCACGATGCTTTTTCTTCATGCAACATAAACGAAATCTGGGAACCAGTAAAAAACAACATGCTATGATCCCCACTTGCTCACTCGTTTCATCACTAAATCTTAAACAATAATTCAAGAGATAAACCTCAAACTATAGTACTCACAGCGCAGGATAACATGCATATATACCCCTCTTAATATACATCATTCACCACGACAATCCATAGCTACAACATCCTTTGCACATACAATTCACATTACACTCTTTGCTGTATTACACAACACTTCACACATGCAATCAAACTGCCCAACAACTCACATGCACATCATTTTAACTACATACAAACTGCCATCATAACAAGGAAATCTGTGCATACAAGTCACACAACAAAAAAGTTACAGTACGTCTGTGTTCTCAACACCACACTATAACCATTAAACAATGGCAATTACACACACTTCAAGTTACAACATAATATCACAGAACAGTGCTCTATAGTTTACACACTATAATACAGTACAATATATTGAAAATTACTGCATACAGCAACTACAACACTTATATAAATTTAATTCATTTAATCAGTGGTGTATATCCAAGAACAAACAAACAAACACTTCATGCAAAAATGTCAAAAGCAAATTAAGGACTCAACAAACTGCACATATAACACCTCAACAGCATGTAAAAAGAATGGACACACGTTATGCTTGTAAAGATAGATTTGGCGTCTCAAGATAACATTCCAAAATAAAGTAGAAATGACATGCTAACATGAATATCATCTTCAACAGATCCAACACAAATCAACCATACTTAAGGAGGCATAAGAGCAAAACATCATAACAAACGTATTAACATCTATCAAACAAACTCAAAAGGATTAAAAATCTTGATATTCAAAGTCAAGACCAACACGACATCTATCATGGAATAAGGATTGGTGTTCACAACATTATTTCAAAGTAAACAGTAGGCAACATACGAACTAATACACTCAACCATAAGAACTTAAAACCAAACCAGCCAACATATTCTCAACACAAGTTCATACGTGATAAAATGCTTAAACCATTAGGCAGCCATCTAGTTTTCTCAAACCTAACATGAAATTCATAATGATATTTATCCCATATGAAAAGACAACATCGTGATAAGCAGCATGGTGATTATTGGCTAAAGCATATTTATTCTAACATGTATATTGAATGGACATTAAGAAAACATACCTGGTTTTCAAGAAAGTTGCAAGAGTTCCTCTTCCTTTTCCCAACTAGCTCTCGTGTGCCAAGGAAACAATGCTTCAGAGGGGTTTTAGTATGGTTGTGGTGATTTTTCTCTGTGTGTTTTTTTTCCGTCTTGAATGAATGAGAACAATGCTCTTTTTATAGGTGAGATGGTGTGCTGTTGTCTTGGATGCAGTAGAGGCATGCCTTCTGCAGGATACTACACGCATGGTATCATTCTTGAGCCAAGTGAAAGCTGGCCATGCAACTTTGTCCTTTCTTGCATGCTTTGGGACAGAAGCAGCAGCTATGGTGTAGACTTTTTCTTGTCTTGCACGGGTTAGGGAAGTTTAGCATGCCTTGTGACAGTAAGTATTGGAAGGTGGTGAGAACGTACCAGTTAGACATGCATTGGTGAGGTGAGATTTACCACACGATAGTTCTTGGTTTAATGCACCAAATGAAATGACTTTTGAACCCTTTGAAAGTTGGCACAAGGTAGGGTGACTTTGACAGATTGAGATTGAGTTTAAAACATGTGAAATAAATCGTGACAATGTTTGGGTGTAACAAAGAGATAAAAATCTGAAGTTTCTCAAGTGTGTACATGTTTCAATATGCCATCTTTGGTGTGCCATATCTTGATGACCATTCCATCAATTCTTGGGATTTTTGGTTCTATGAAGAGTGGACATTTGATAGATTAAGTCTTATATGGAAAACCAATTGAAATGAGGCTTGTAACAATAAGAAAATGAACCACAAAGTCGTGCACATGAGAAAGCGAAAAAGGACTTAGAAAAAATTCTAAGTTATTGGATTTTGACATTTTAAGATACCTAACTTCAAAGCATCATAACTTGAGTTTGGCTTATCCTATTGGGATGTTTCATATATGGTTGGAAAGCTCTCAACAAGCTCTACAACTTTCATTTGGGACTCAAGACTTGAATCCAAATGGAAATGGGTGAAAAATGAGGTCAAAGTTGGAGAACAATGTGGAGGAAAGTGCTGAAAAAAATTTCTAAGTGTTTGGCCAAAATGTCTTGTAAGCTTCATAACTCAAAATCTAAGCATTTTTAGACAAAAAGTCATATGGAATGAATTAAAGATATTGATGAGAGCTTTCCAATGAGCTTTGAGTCGTTTAATTTGAGTGCACGGTTTAGGAATTATGGTTATTCCAAATCGGGCTATTAGGGGAAAAATGTCGTATACGAAGTCATTCGCGACCAAAACCCTACTTATCTTGCAAGAAACCTCACGAAACTTTATATGGATGCTTTGGATACTTCATGAGACAATATATAATGATTAGAACCATTAACACTCCACTTGAACCAAGATCCTAAAAGATTAGGGTTTCAGTCAAATCCTAATTCTGACTTGAACGCACTGAGGCCAAATCTTGTAAGTTTGCTTCTTACTTCCCATCTAAAGGTCTTAGGAGACTCTCGAGGATGTTGATAAACTAAGGGAATCAACAATTAGGGTTTAGGAGATCGTCTTGATGAAGAATCAAAGTTGTTGGCTGATAAGCGTCACAGGAACCCTAATTTTGAAGTATAGTGGGATTGAGGCTCAAATTCTTCCTGTTGAGGATCAATGAAGCATGGATTCTTGTTGAGTGGAGTCCCTTGAACATAAATGACTTTATATGGTAGGTGGACCACACAAATCCTGACTTGATAGAGTCAATTTCTCAATGATTTCTTCAGAGCAAAATCCTAAATCCAAAGTTCTTGTACTGGAGATCTTTTGTTGATTTGACTTGCTTCAAAACAACTTGGGGAACTTCGTGGTGATATGTAAACCTAATTTAAACACAGATAAACAAACTACGAGATATGGGTTAGCTCAACCAATGCAGAGATGCTTGACCTAAGATGCACAAATGAAGATGACATCTTAGGGTAAAAAATTAGGGTTCGACACAATCCGTCAGAGTGCAACGACAATATGAGATTCCGTCGGAGCAATACTGGGAGATGATGTTAGACGAACTCGCAGACTTAGACGAGGAATGCATGGTAGCTTTAAATGTGTTGCTGCACCAAAAGGCTCGAGTCGCCAGGGCATACAATAAGAAAGTCCAAGGGAAAACCTTTGCCGCAAATGACTATGTTTGGAAAGTGGTGTTGCCCATGGATCGACGAGATCAAACGATGGGAAAATGGTCGCCCAACTGGGAGGGGCCATTTCAGGTGACACGAGTGTTTAGTAACAACGCATACGAAGTACAGGAGTTAGGGGCAGACCAGCGAATATTAAGAGTAAATGGGAAATATTTAAAAAATACAGGCCCATGCTGCAAGAGGTTCACATCAAAACATAATTTTCAACAAATTTAAGGCCAAGAATGGCTTACAAAAATGGTGCATTACATTATACCAAAATACAACCTAAGGGAATTCAGGGAATCTGGCCTTAATATCATCGAAGAGGACCTTCTCATGAGTTATTTTGCTCTCAAGAATAACCTTTCGTCGTTGCATACGGCTGATAGCATCCTTAATCTTCATAGCCACTTCAACATGTACAAGGCCTTGAGCGACTTCGTGGTCGATGGTTTCTTGAGAAGGCAGGGGCTCAGCTGAGTCCAAAGATGCCTTTTGATGTTCGACCTCAGCTATCCTTTTTGTCAGCTCCGTGATCTGGGCTTGATACTCAGATATCTGCTAATCGAAGGCTTGGCATTTATTGGAATGCTCTTGTTTCTTGGTTTCATAGTCTCCAAGCTTTTGTTCACAGACGGAGCTAAGATGCCACTCGCGCTTCATGTCTTCATGTCGGAACCGAATTTGGGCGTCAGCCTGATGATGCGTCGAGAGGTCCTTGGCCATTTGAGTAAAGAAAGCTTTGAACTCGATCAGATAGGTGGCCATGGGGGCAGGAAGCTGGAACTTAGAGAGTTCACTCATAAGGTTGAAGACGTCATTAGCTATGTCGGATTCCTCAGCAACGGCCGCCAGAAACTGTTCCTCAAAAAGGTAAGACCGCAGCTGCTGAAGTTTGAGATTGAAAGAAGCATCCACTTTTGGAGTGGGGATTGAGGTCGAACTGGTGGGTCGAATCTCTTCATCTGTCTGTCGAAGTTTGTATAGCACTCTTAGAGTCGCAGCTGGATTTGTGGCCTTGTCTGCTAAGAGTGCCTCTGGAGTAGGAGATTCCTCAACAGCAGGTAAAGCCTTCTCTGGTTGGTGTTCAGGGATCTGGAGGTTCTCTCCGACGACAGTATCCACGGCAGGTGAAGGAGTGATAGTGACCCCAGGGAGTGTATCATCAGGCTCGACGTTTTTAGTTGAAGCAGGAGGTGTCTTCGCCAAGTTTTCCTCGTGCACGAGGGAATGAAATTCATCAATCTTTTGGGGATTTGGTGTAATAGTTACACTAGCAGTAGGAGCGTCTGCGGCCGATCCGGTATCACCCTCACCAACAGTGGTCGAAGTGACCACATTTTCCTGCAAAAGATAAAACACCAGTGAGCTTCGTCACCCCCAAGGTCATCTGGGACGTAAATAACGTTGGATTACCTGCGCAGGAGTCGTTGTCTTGGGGAGGGCGACAAAAGGAATTGGTTCGAAAACGTCCTTAAGGTTCCTCGGGACGACTGGGGCCGCTGTTGAGACGCTGGTTTTCGAAGGTGTCCTTCGCGTTATAGCCTTTTTCTTCCTCACCAAAGGGGTAGAGGGAGGAGACGCTGGAGTTGTTGCAGTAAAGACTCGGGAATGAGTACTCTCATTCGATTCAGTCCTTTCGGGGGAAGTTGCTTTCTCAGAAACCTGTGTAGAAATAATGTGAGAACAAAGGGAGGACAAAGGCACAGAACAAGAAAATAAACATACCTGTACAAGGTTGGCCCTAGGTTTTTTGGCAGGTCTGGTGGAAGTCGACGCAGTGGTCATTTCTCATTTGCGCCCCTGAAAGAAACACTGCCACTATTTAGTCCAGACTTACGGAAAAACAAGATTAAGAGTCCAGGATCTACCTTTGTCGAAATTTCATCTGCAGGGTCGACATCTACTGTGGTCGATGGTTTAGGGATGCCAGCTGTAGAGGCAAAGGCGTCGACCACGTTTTCCAGGAAGAGATTGGGGGGTGAAAGCTTGAGTCTGGTACTCGAACCACCAAGCCTCAAATTCCTGAGTAGTGAAAAAGGAAGGCCGGAAGGAGAAAACCGGTAGCTCCAAGTGTTGAGAGGCTCTGACAAACCTCATACAAGCTTTGTGACCAACGTGAGTTAGGCGTCGACCAGACCGGACTATGTCCTCAAGATGCCTCACTAAGGGTTTTGGCAACATTTGGCTCAAGCCAAATTGTCGGGCCACCAAATTTGGACAATAGTTCATAAAACCATACCCATTGTTCCCTGTTTCGATATGGAAATAAATCATGGTAGGAGTAAGAAACGCCCGCCATATAGCATTCGACAGCGCAGCAGCTTGAGGTGAGACTTCAGGGAACGGGTTTCTAAACCAGTCAGGCCCAAATTTACGCTCCATAAATGGCACCATGTCAGGGACGAAAGAGGAAGTTTCCACAAACATACTGAGATACCTCATAAAGAGGGCTTGTCTTGGAGTTTCTTGAGTGGTCATCAAGGCCAGTCACAATCCCTCGACAGAACGTGCTTTGTTGAGACGCTCCATCTTTGCAGAGGCTGGATATCCTAATTTGTGCTCGAAGGTGGCGTTGAACCAATGTTGCAACAACCACATAGGCCCTGAGATGTTTAAGGCTTTAGTGGTTTGGTGAAGGAGTTTTAGTCTCATGGCCGATAGGCTAAGAGAATGATAAAGGGAAGCCAACAGAAGTTTGGCCAGAGATATTCGTCGGCCTTCATGAACAGAGGGTTAAGGGCAAAACATATAGTACGATAACCAGAGGGTTAAGAAGGCAATGTGTTCCTCGTCGGAGACTTCTTGGGAGTGTTTGTCATGATGATCCTCGATATAGTTTTGGAAACTAGCACGCTCGAAGTCGAAGGAGTTCTCTGTCTCCCAAGTTGGGTCGAACGTGTCACCCAGTGGCGAAAGGCCAGTGATAGCTGCCACATCAAAGAGTGTCGGCGTGAACATGCCGCAAGGAAGGTGGAATGTGTTTGTCGACCCTTCCCAAAAGTACATCGACGCCAGCAGCAAACAAGGGTTAACCCTGTGGGCGGTTCTAGAGAGTTGGATGGCGTCGAAGATACCATAATCCTTCCATTGTTGTTGACGTTTCCCTTCAACTTTGTCGAGCCAGGCGAGATAATCTTTGTTTCCTGGAGTTGGCATGGACTTGAAAACTCTAGACTTTGGTGCCATGTATTTGAGATCCAAGGTACCCCCCTTTCTCGAAAGCAGGTGGGATCGTTTGGTCAAAGAAAGGGAAGAACTTTTGAAGCTCTTGAGGATTAGGTTTGTTGTCTGGAAGGGGACCATGGAAACCACACAACGTGTTCTCCACCGCGAATGGAATAACCATTTGACGGCACCAGTTGGCCACCACCGTCTCATCAGCTGAAGATGGTTGAGGAAGAGGATGATGTGTTTCCGTTTTTGAAAGTACGTATGCAACCGGGTTGTTGCCAGTGGTTTGAGGAATGCGAGTGGTAGCTGTTCTTGATGAAGCCATTGGAAGAAAGAGACGCAAAAAGCTGCAAAGCGTTAGGAAAGAAAAAATCAAAGTATGAGTTTAGAGCAAATGAGGGTTTCGTAAAAGAGGAGTTACGAAAAGTGGAAAGGGTTTCTAAAGAGAACTATTTATAGGGCGCATGCAGAAAATGAGAAATCAAAGCTTTTCAACTTCTGAAAGTAAGTGGGGTTTGGTGTCAAAGCCCATAACTTGGACGAGACTAGCCATCATTGCGTTTTTCTTGGAAATCGTGGGATGAGATTACCATCATCATGTCAGGCGGCGCTTGCCACGTGTTGAGAAAGAAGACAAAATGATTTGCAAAAGTGCCAAAAGGAAAACCGTCGAAATTCTGCGAGAAATCAAAAAGCCAGATTTCTCCATCGACACAATATTCAGTCGAAACTGGCCTTTTGAGGGGGCAATTTGTTTACACTGGATTTCGACTGGCGGTGGCGTCTGGAGACTTCCAGGGCGTGTCGGCGCGAAAGAGGTACGATAAGGTGTCGAGTCGACGCCAGCAGAAAGGTGTGTCGGAGAATCATCGACAAGTTTTGGCATCGGAGGAGAATGAGGAGACAAGATAATTTCAACTTCAAGAAACAAGTGTTTAGGCGGGAAAAGTTTGAAACTTCCAAGACAATAGGAAGTTGAAAAGAGAGTGGGGTGCCACATGTCAGCTTCAGAAAACTTTTTGGTAGACAAACAGTTATTTTTAGGCCTATATAAGGCATTGTTCTTTTCATTTTAGAGGTCGCATTTTTTCACATTGTAAGGGGAAAATACTCAAAGTACCAAGCTTAGAGAGAAACGAGTTCACTCCCGCAAACAAATGTACACTTGCGTCCAAATCTTAATTAATGCAATTTATTTTCCGCATATAATTTAAAGTCTTTACTTCTCTTGTTTTCTCGCTCAGCTTTTCCTTGTATTTCTTTGTTTTTTCTTGCATCCAACTCGCAACTGTTAAGAAACCCTTAGCGTCACCCAGGTCACTTCAGCGTGACACTTGCACTAAAAAACAAACACATAAACTGAAATGCAGTACAAACATACGCTTCCAATTCCAAGTTCTAGGATTTGTTTGGCCGATCCCGCAAGCAAACCTACGACGGAAGGCCAGCGGTTGTTCGCGCCGGCGAACACACATAATGTCTTATTTAACATTATACAATTTACAGTTTTGTCATTGTTCTTGACTGACATGTTGTATCAGATGTCGTGACATCTATGATTGTGCAGTTCTGATATTCAAGGTATCAGTCTGCTGTTGCGCCTCTGAGTTTAAATGATTATTTAGCACAATGTCTTGACATGTGTTAGGACATCTGCTGTCTGGATAGGCCAGAATTTCACAATTTATGCTGCCAATTCGAATCTTAAACATATCGTTGAGTCAGATTTCGGTATATTATGTCAAACTGTTCGATCATGTTTTGCCCCTTGATGCATTTGGTATTCAATCCAACATGCTCTCATGGACATGGTATGGAAAATTTTTTGCCATGGAATGCTTGAAATGTAAACATAAATCAAATAAGAAGTTTACATTCATTGTTTTAATAGTTGAAAAACAAATGTGAGTTGTGTTGAGAAACAAGTATAAGTTATAAGTTCCACATTATTTAAAAAAAGTGGAGATTTAGTATTTTATAAGTGAGAAGATCCATACACCTATCACTTTAAGGTTTTGGATGAATATGTGATGTCTCTCTCATCTGTTTAGGTGAATCTTTGACCTTTAAATGAGTGTTTGACCCAATGTGTATATTTTCTCCTCATGATGACCCATCACTCCACTCTTGTGCGAATCACTCAGTTTCAGTTCTAAACTAACTTGATCACTCCACTCTTGTGCAAACCACTCTGTTTTAGTTCTAAACTAACTTGAGATGAATTAATTTTAACAATCCGTTTAAAAATAGTCTGTTTGTTGAGAGAGTTTGCAATTTTTCCGTTCAAAAATTATAATTAAGAGAGAGTTTATAATTTTTCCATTCAAAACTTGTAATTTGGTGGGTTTGCAATTTTCTCCTTAAAAATTGCAATTGTATGTGAGGATTTGTAATATCGTTCTTGTAAAAAAAATTACTTAGTTGAATAATTATGATTTTGTGAATTTTATTTTTGAATTTTTTTTCTCTTTTTCTATTTGTGAGTTTGCTTCCACGTGCGTAGAAATTTATTTATTTTTTGTTATTTTTTCAACAACTGGTATCAGAGTTGGGTTCAGATCAAGGGAGGAGGGAAGAGTAACAAAAATTATGATCAAGGGAGGAAGAAGACAAAAATATTTAAGAGTAATAGTTTTACAAATGTGGCTAATCATTATAATTATAATGATCATTTTAAAGATGAAGTTGAAGACAAAGTGAAGATATGTGAGACTTTAGACGAAGAGAGGATTTGTTGGTTAAAAAGTATATCATCCAAGTACCACATCGAATAGCAGGAAGAAAATAGAATTTGAGTATTAATATAAACATAGATAGTTAGTTTTAGTTTTCTACACAACAACAAAATGTAGTCTTTTGGGTGTATTAGGGATTTCGGCAGTTGTGTGTTAAGAGAGAGTTTTCTATTTTTCCGTTCAAAAATAGTTTGTTGAGAGGATTTTCTATTTTTTAGTTCAAAAATAATTTGTTGAGAGGATTTACAATTTTTTCGTCCAAAAATTGTAGTTGAGAGAAGATTTGTAATTTTCTGTCCAAAAATTGTAACTGATAGAGAGTTTGTAATTTTTCAGCTCGAAAATTGTATTTAAGAGAGAGTTTACAGTTTTTCTGTTCAAAAATTATAATTTGGTGGGTTTGCAATTTTCTCCTTAAACTTTTTAATTGCATGAGAGAGTTTGTAATTTTGTCCTTGTAAAAAATTACAAGTTGAATTTTGATTTTGGAAGTTTTATTTTTGAATTTTTTATTCTTTTTATTTTTGTGGATATGCTTCTGCGTGCGTGAAATTTTAAAAGCAATTTTGTGTAAGAGATTAACGAATAAAAAAAGTGTCGTATTTTATTACAATTAAATAAGATTTTAAAAGCAATTGATCATTTGTAAACATCAAACATAGTATTATAGTATCAAGTGTTTTTGAGACACACTAGAGAGAGACCCTCTTCCTTCTCTCTAGACTTTCCACCCTCTCCCCTGTTCATCCTCTTTGGTTTATCTTCGTCGTGCAAAACAATGTACCAGGTTCATTAAGGTTAGTTCTGTTCCGCGCATCCTCTCTATCTCGTCAATACAAACGTTTGCGATTCCTAACCAATGTACCAAGTAGATACTGGTTGAGCTCCTCTTTATCTTTAGCTTAAATTCCTGGCTTTAGGGCTTAGGGGCATTGGCAAGGAGGTGTTATCTTCTGGGTTTTACTAGGTCTTTGGTTGGTGGGAGTTGCCAATCAGGTTTGGGATTGACATTGCGGAGGGTTTGCGAAGATATTGGGTTCAAGTGTCCGGTCTGGATTTGAACTTAGGTGGGTCTATAGCCACATTCTGGTACGTTTTTCTATGGAGACGAATCCGAAAGTCATCAATAAGAAGGGTTGGGTTAACATTAATTCGAAAAAACATCACCATGAGGTCATTGCAAGAAGATCCATATGGAAAGCTCAAGGTGGGAAAGTGATTGACCAAGACGTTCGAGATGCTTCATCTTTCTTCTTTTCCCGTTTTCTAGATACCTATGATGTGAAACGTATGTTTGAGGTATTCAAGGATTTTGGTATCGTTCTTGAAGTATACATCCCCCCTAGGAAAGATAAAAGAGGAAACAGATTTGGTTTTGTAAGATTTAAGAAGGTGATGGATGAACATCTTTTTGCCATTAAACTTGACAACATTGTCATTAATGGCACTAAGATATTTACTAACACACATAGATTTCAAAGAGAAATCAAGTAACACGTGAAGGTTGGTCAGCCAAAGCAGAATTATCGTGGAGGGGAGGCTGTCGATAGAGACCTAAATCAGAATAAGAAGGGCCACAACCCCGGGCTATCATACGCCCAGGTCACTTCTAGAGGCTTAGCTAACCGCGCTGGTTACAAACAATATAGACCGAATCAGAATCAGTTTTTAATCGGCGACAAACCTAACTTTGCACACCTCATGTTCAATGTGGAACATTCTAAATTGATGAGATTTGAAAAGGCTTATGTTGGAGTCATGGAGGAACCGGGGTCAACTTTTGACGTTCAAGAAGCCTTGCAGATAGAAGGTTATTTCCAAATAAAAGCCACTCCCTTGGGGGCCAATTTGTGTTTATTGGAGGAGGAAAACAAGGGAGACATTAGTAAGATGGTACAAGAGGATGAGGCTTGGATATCGAAATGGTTTTCTGATATACATCTGTGGTCGCCGGCGGACGTAGACAAAGAGAGATTAACTTGGGTTAGTATATACGGATTACCTTGCCATGTTTGGGGGGTCAAGTTCTTTAAATTTTTGGCAGGTCGAATTGGGGAGTTCGTAAAAGCTGACCCTGATACTGATAATCAAGATAGGCTAGATGTTGCAAGGTTACTAATTAAAACCAAATTTGCTCTAAATTTGAATGAAGTATTCAATATCGAAATCAACGACAACATATACCGCATTAAAGTGGTGGAGGACTCAATTGGTATTAGGAGATCTGGTTCGTGGGGCAATAATTCTTCTCTTGAGAGTTCTGATTTTGTGTCCTCTGACACTGAGGTTGAAGAATCAGGCTTAGAAGGCTTGGAATTGGACAAAACTTTACCATGGAACATTCCGGTAACTAGTCAGGAGGGAGGTAATAACACAATAAACAAAATTTTCTTGGATGAGAAGATGAAAGAGGTGGATACTAATGACATTAATTTACATAAAACAAGGGAGATTGTGTTAGGACATGACAAGGCAGTGCATTTTGAAAAGGTATGTCATCAGAATACTGCAAGTGATAAAACAGGGAGGGACATACGTTTATTTGAGAATAGAAAGACGGATTATCAGGTTGGAGAAACAAATAATATCCAGAGGTCCAACGGTTGTAATATTGAGGGTGAAGAGTATGAGAATCTATCAGGTGGCGACACATATAGGTTAGGAGTAGACAATTACTCAGCTTTAGCGGGTGGACTTATCAATTGTGGCCAATTAGGCATTAGTAGGTCCATAAAAAGAAAAAAATGTTGGATGACATATACCAGAAAATTAGGATTCCTTTAGCCCGCTCTTACTACTCTACTTTATTACGGTCAGACCATACAATATCTGAACCTGAAAAGACTCCTAACCATAATCTTGATGAATATTGAGAAAACTAAACCTATGCTTGGTTCAGGGACACATAGTTATGAATCTATTGGGGATGAAGAGGTTCTACACAGCAACTCAAGAATTAGAAAGAGGCTGGAGAAATTACCAATAAAACTTTGGGAGTCCATTAGAAAATAGGGTGTGGAAACAATGGATGAAGGCGAGGATGCTGTGGAAATCATTCGAAACATGGAGGATTCGAACAAATCAAAACCCAAGAGTAAGAAACGAAATGTCAAAGGACAGTTTGGAATAGTCAAGGGTAAGAAGGCGGCAGATAAAGCTATCAAACATCGTAACAGCTCCAATTACATCAGATCAGTGACTGTGAATGACAGGTGTATTGAGAATGTTGCAGAAGTTGAGGAAGCAGTTGCGGCACATTTTGAACGAAGATTCAAGGCAGCAAATTCCAGCCTGCCTGTTATTGGTAGCAGACTCATTTCTCGCCTGTCTGCTGCTGAAAGTTTGGTGCTTGAGGCTCCATTTTTGGCTGTGGACATTAAGTCTGAGGTATTTGCTTGCACGGGAGACAAAAGTCCGGGTCCGGACGGATTCAACATGGATTTCATAAAGCACTGTTGGGAGATAATTGGTACAGATTTTATTAATTGCATTATGGAATTTTTTGATACGGGTCGGCTTCCCAAGGTCTTGGCTTCATCCTTCTTGGTAATTATTCCTAAACACGATTCGCCAACCAATCTCGATGATTATAGACCGATCTGTTTGATTGGATGTGTTTACAAGATCATGTCCAAGTTATTAGCTAGAAGAATTAAAAGAGTTATGGATAATATCATATCTAGTTCTCAGACAGTTTTTATTGAAGGAAGAAACCTCATGGACGGTGTGCTCGTTTTAAACAAAATCGCAGATTACGTTAAAAGGAGTAAAGGCAGAGCTATGTTCTTAAAAGTGGATTTTGCCAAGGCATACGATTGCGTTGAATGGTCTTATCTTCGAAACATCATGAACACCATGGGTTTTGGTAGTACTTGGATGCGGTGGATGAATGGTAGTGTTATACACAATTACTTATCGGTGTGGTCAATGGGAGTCTGACACGTGATTTTGAAGTAACAAGGGGATTGCGACAGTGGGATCCGCTTTCACCTTTCCTATTTGCTATAGCGGCGAAAGGATTAACTATCTTGATGAAGAGAGCAATTGAGGATTCTATTTTCTCAAGTTGTAAGATTGGTCTTTCGATGTCGTATAATCTACTACAATATGCAGACGACACCATCATCATTAGAGATGGTTCTTGGTGTAACCTTTGGGCCATCAAATCTCAGTTGAAAGGTTTTCAACTAATTTCTGGGTTAGAAATAAATTACAGTAAGAGTGTGATGTATGGGATTGGTCTGGACGACTGTTTTTCTAGGGCTGCAGAGGGCTTCCTAGCTTGTAAACTGTAATCATTGCCTTTCAAATTCCTTGGAATATTCGTGGGAGAAAATCACAGATTAATCTCTTTTTGGAAACTGGTAATGGACAAGGTTCAATCTAGGCTTGCATCTTGGAAGGGTCGTTTCCTATCTATTGGGGGAGAGCTACTCTCATTAACTCGGTTCTTTCAAATATACTGATTCATTACATGTCGTTTTACAAGATTCGGGCTAAGGTCATTATGAAGCTCACAACAATTCAAAGAAGATTTCTTTGAAACAGTTCATCATGCATAAAAGGCATTGCTTGGATTAGTTGGAGGGAGACTTGTAAACCAAAAGAAGAGGGAGGCCTTGGCATTTTGAATCTTAAGCATTTCAATCTTGCACTACTAGCTAAATGGCTGTGGAAATTGGTGTATACTAAAGACGGTCTGTGGAGAGGTGTCCTTGAGGGTCGATACAATCAATTTGTGTCCGATTTTCCATTAGGAGTCGTTCCTATATATTCGGTTAAGCCCTCTCTTTGGTGGAGGGATTTATTCAACATTGTTTCATGTTTTGGGGAGGCTTCTTTTTTTGAATTAATTAAGCATATCATTGGCAATGGAAACAATAAACTATTCTGGATGTCGAGTTGGTGTGGTAACCGGTCTTTAGCTTCGGCTTATCTTGCTCTGTTTGAATTAGCAGATAACCAAAGTGCAACTATAGCTGAATCTGGAGTCTGGGAGAATACCATCTGGAAATGGAATATTGAGTTTGTTGTTCAGTAGTTGCCTCATAATTTATAGCAATACCTGGAAGATTTAAGGTCAGATATTGGTGAGGTCGTGTTTGAATCTGAAGCTATAGATTCTGTAGAATGGATGCCGGGGGTGGAGAACATATATACCGTGAAATCGGGATATAATATCATAAACAGAGTTGAAGAATCTGAATTGGTCTTAAGCGATGAAGCTCATGATGCGCTTAAATTAGTGTGGATATCATACGCTCCGGAGAAGGTGAAGACATTTGGTTGGAGACTTATTAGGAATCGTTTACCTTCCCGTGATAATTTGTGGAGGCGAGGTATTATATCGACTCCTATCGAAACTTCTTGTCTATTTTGTATTTTGGAAAACGAAGTTGCTCGACATTTGATGACGAATTGTAGTAAGAGCAATAGGTTATGGTTTGCGCTAGGAAGCTAGCTGGGAATTTGGATTGTACAGGAGGATAATTTGAACAATCATATGCAAAGTTGGATTCAAGAGTTAGTTCTTAAGAAGGTTGGAATCAAATCGACAGCAACCTTATTGATTTCGATTTGTTGGTGCATATGGACTACAAGGAACAACATCATGTTTAATGAAGAATTTTGGGATCACGAAACTGTAGTGGATAGATGTATTACTATAACTTGGTGGTGGATTGGAAAAAGACTTAAAAAGTCATATACTTGTAATTATTATGATTGGACTAAGCACCCTTGCGATTTTTTGTAGGTTTCTCTAGGGTGAGGTTGGGTATTATGTATACGGGTTAGGGTACCCCTTTGTACCCTTTTTGAATGATATTCTTGCTTATAAAAAAAAAGATACAATGTATCTCATTTTTTATCCAAAAATTTTCATCTTGAGTAAAAAAAAAATCTGGATGATTAAACCCAAGGTACAACCAAGAAAATAGTGAAGAATGACTATTCCTTTAGGCCAGATCTGAAGCACATAGTCCATGATACCAGGTTGAGAATGTTCACTGGTTGTATTAGAAAGAAGAGGAGTTTGACCCAAGCCTCTAGTCATACCTATCTTTTAGCTCTATCTTTTGTATAACAATAGAATTCCAAGTATAGCAACCTATAGTGGCATAAATGGAGAGTAAATGGGAACTAGAAACATACTTATGAGATATGAGATGTACCCAAAGTTTATAAATATATATAAGTATATTCCAAACCAGGTTTTTTAGGAAGACCATGTTTGAATCCCTAGTTGATTGAACCCCTAGGGAACCTAACTTCCTTGGGTGTTTAAATTTTTTTCAACCAACCAAATGAGTACCATTGGTGGTAGTCCCCTTTCAAATTATGTAACAAATATTTTGTAGGAGTCAATTGACATGCATGTAGTAATAGGGGATATACGTTAGTACCTATGTAGAAAAGACTAATCTACCAGGCTTGTTGAGAAGCTTGTTTTTCCAAGAAGACATGTGTGTTTGCATATTTCTAAGATGGAGTTAAAATTAGATCTTTTAGCTCTAATCTTGAGAATAGGAAAACCAAGGTATTTATTTACAAAATTAGTACAACAATTATTAGAGTTGTAGCCAGTCGATTAAATTTAGTATGAGGGATACCAGAAGAGTTGAAAGCACGAGACTTAGAGAAATTGATTTTCATACTTGAAGCATGACTAAATATGTCCAAAAGGGTAGCAATAGCTATAATTTGACACTTCTTTGATTTTGAGAATAATCCACAAATTGAAAGTGTGAGATATGAGTTATATTTTTAGAGATAAAATTGGATTCCAATAACCATTACGAAAAACATCAGTGATGGAAATAGAAAAATTCTCCATGTCCATGAGAAGGCCTAAAGACTAGAGCTTTATTCTTATTCCATAAAATAGATAAAGATGAAGATATGATGTTGTTCATAATGAGATAAATGGTGAGTGAAGGAAATCCAAAGTCTCTCTAGTAGCTTCTAAGGAACTCCCAATCAACATTATCAAAAGCCTTTTCCATATCAAATTTGAAGGGAACATCACCTATTTTTCTTCTCCCTCTTACGCATGTAATGAACAATTTTGTTCAAGATAATAGCCTTGTCACTAGTGCCCCTACCTAGCAGGAAATTGTTTTGGTAGGGGTTAATAAGAGTGCAAAGGTAAGGTCAAAGACGGTTAACCAAAACTTTGAACAATTTTGAACACAATTTTACAAAGGCTTATAGGTCTTAAATCTTTAAAGGGTGTTAGAGTGTCAACTTAAGGGATGAAGTCTATTAAAGTTTCATAGATGGGGGGATCAAAATACCTGAAGGAGAAAGCATACTTGACCAAGTTAGAGTCACCATTACCCATAGTGTTCTAGTACTGTTTAAAAAATGCATTGAAACCCATCGAGATCAGGGGCTTTGAGAGGCTTCATTGAATTTAAGGAGTTAGTGACACCATCTTTGGTGACCAAATTGATGAGGGAAGTTATCTCGTCTTTTATCAGTGGATGGTGGTGACTAGTTTGAAAGGTGAGTGTGTTGATGTTATTACAGAAGAAGGCTTATTTGAAATAATTTTGAGCTTCCTGATGGATGGCGGTGCTACGGTTTCTCTAAATGCCTTTAATTTAGTGTATTTTATTCCACTTTTCTCTTTTGATGGTTTTAGCATGTAAAAAAAGAAGTGTTTTTTTTTTTAATTTGATCCATTTGTCATGAGACTTTTGGAACCAGTGAAAATCCTCCTGGAAGAGGATGTGGTTGTAATATCTTTGCGTTTGTTGTTCGATCTAGACATGATAAAAATAATCAAATCTCTATAGTTAGTTTTGGATCCTTTTGAACTTGGATTTGATGTATTTTTTCCAACAAAATAGGTTTATAAAAGTTCTTAGATGCTTAAGTATCTGAATCTTGGGACATGTCTTTTATGGATTTGGCTACCTTGTTTAGCATGTTGCAGGAATACAAAATGGAGCTAAAGAGGCAAATCTGTGATGAAGAAGGCGACAAGAAGAAGAAATTGTTAGATATCGAAGACGAATAAGGCAAAGATTAAAAAATTAGTGAAGATATGATGTTATTGGTCTCAAAATTAAAAAGATTCATAAATCATGATAAGAATCAAGTTTTTCAACACAAGAATGAAAGAAGATATTTGTTCCTTCCAACCTGCTATCAACGTGGGAAGAAAGGTCATATAAAACCAAATTGTTCTCAGAACCAAAACTAGAATCAAAATAATTTTTTCTAGAAAACCTATAAAATAAATGAAGAACAAGCAAACATCTTTTTTTATGGAAAATCAAGAATATGATGAGGTAACTTCATATTTTACTGATGGTGAATTATTTCATCTATGTAAAAAGGTAGATAAAGACTCAAGTAAATTAAAACACGTTGTCTCTACATTTAAGACTACTATCTCTTTCCTTGAAATAGAAGATAAAACCTTATTAGAAGAAATAGATAACCTTAAAGAAAAACAAAGTATTTCTATTCAAAGCTCTTCCTATTTCCCTTCTCCTTCTCATGAAGGTTTGGTTAAACCTACCAAGTGTGAGCACTATAGTTTGTTGGAAAATAAAATTGATGATTTGAATTACACACTTGATAAGTTTGTCAAAGGAAGAGATAACTTGAAATTTATTCTAAGTAATCATAGAGCCTCGTGTAACAAAGATGGTCTAAGTTATGAATCTAACAATAGCGTTAAAATTTTTAGTAACATATGTCATGCATATAGGATTTATAAATGAAATATTCTAAAATGTAATTATTGTAATAAAAATTGCCATGTTACTTTATTTTTGTTTGTTAGAAAAAGTCATGAAAGTAAAAAAGGTTATCCTTCTTTTTACTTTTATAAAGAATACCATGAACGTAAAATGAGAAACATGTATGCTTCATCTTACTTATGTAATTATGATTAGAATGAGAAATCTAGAGAAAATATCCATTACACTAACGTTGGAGGACCTAAAATGATTTGGATACCTAAAGTTAATATATGGGTTTATAATGTAGGTATGCTTTACAAGATTGAACGTTAAGTGGTAATTTGATAGTGGGTTTAAAAGCACGTGACTGCAGGTAAATCTCTATTATATTCCTTTACTCCTAAAAAGAGAGGAGTCATTTTCTATGGTGATAAAAATAAAGGAAGAATTATTGGTACATGTTTCATTGGTAAGTTTCAGAATCCAACAATTGGGGATGTTCGTTTAGTTGATGGTTTAAAGCATAATCTGCTAAGTATTAGCCAATTAAGAAAAAAAGTAATAATGTATCTTTTGATTCTTCTGGATGAATGGTTATAAAGTCTTAAATAAAACTCTTCTTACTAGTTCAACAAGTAGAAATATCTACATTGTTAGTTTAAATGAAATCCATTCAAATGTGTATGTTTTTTGATTAATTATGATGAATCGTGGCTATGGCATAGGAGAATAGTTCATATTCATATGGACCATTTGAATAAATTAGTCCACAAGGATAAAGTATCTAGTTTACAAAACTTGCGTTTTGAAAAGAATTGATTGTGTCATGTGTTACACAATGGTAAATAAGTAAATGACTTGTTTATATAAAAAGTATTTCGTTTCTAAAAATAGTTCTTTACAATTATTGCATATGGATATTTTTGCCCCATTCAAAACCATGACTTTTGGAAGGAATTACTATGACCTTGTAGTATTAGAGGACTACTCCCGTTATGTCTGAACATTATTTGTATTTCATAAAAGAGACAAATTTTCTACCTTTCCTAAATTATCCAAGCTTATCGATAATGAAAAGGTTTAAGCATTATTATCTTACCGGATCAGAAAGGGATCAGCAGCCAGTAACACGTCGTGAGCTCCTAGTTTGCCGGTGGTGGAGAAGAGGGTGGGGTGTACCTGCAAGGCACTCCGATGCTAAGGGATTGTTTGGTTTAATCGAGGGGAGGGGAGGGGAGGGGAGGGGTTTTAAATATATATATATATGTTTGGTTCAAAATAGGAAAGGGGATGGGAGGGGAGACATTTTATTTACAAATATGTTTGGTTCACAAGGGGAAGGGAGGTATTTTAAAACTAATTTACATTTTTATACTTCTAATTTTATCATAAAACTCATGATATTTATCATTTATAATTTAAATGCAAATTTACTGACGAAATATAAAGTATTCAATCAGAGAGCATCTTAAAATTTTTAAAAAAAATTAGGCTAAAATACAGTTTTGGTCCCCCTGTTTGTCAAAATTCACGGTTTTGGTCCCCCATTTTGTTTTTTAACAGTTTTGGTCCCCCACCCCTCACTATTCATGTACTGTTCATGTACTGACATGTACTGTTCATGTACGGACCAAGTACTGTTCATCATTTTTTTGGGCCAAAATTAGGGTGGGGGACCAAAACTGTTAAAAAAAATGGGGGGACCAAAACCATGAATTTTGACAAACAGGGGGACCAAAACTGTATTTTAGCCAAAAAATTATAACGATTATGATATATAATTTTAAGACGATTATCAAATATAATAAAATCTAATAAAAATTATTATAAACAAAAACATTACAATAATTAAAAAGTAACAATAAAATATAATAAATAAAATAAAAGGATTTAAACACATATAATAATAATAATAAGATGAATATATAAAAAGTATAAGAAATATAAAAGGAAGATAAAATTTGTTCAAAATATAACATTTAACATTTTAATAAGTTAAATTTACATTTAAATAAATAATAAGGGTAAATATGTAAATATAATTATGATTAAAGTGAACCACCTCCCCTCCCCTCCAAATCCCCCCCAAATTGGAGGGAAGCAAAAAGTGAGTCAGAAGGGATTTTGGTCCCCTACATCTACCTTCCCTCCCCCTCTTAAAATTTGAACCAAACACAAAAACTATTAAATATTTCCTCCCCTCCCCTCCAATTACCCCCAACCAAACACACCCTAAAGTAAGTTTCAGTGGGAGAGAGAAAGCAAGTACATAAAAGCGTTAGAATTTAGAATACCTGACCCTCTAGTGAAAGAGGGTATTTATAATGTGCCCCCAGCGTTAGACCAACGGTTATTTGCATTGGATTGGATCATTAGGCCCAATACGAATAACTGCCAAGATCTACGTGGCGTAGGGAAGACCAGCACGTGGTCTTCGTCTTGGGTCAACTGCCCCATGAACTTCAGAAGGTGAAGGACATGTTCTTTCGGTCGTGGGTAGTTGGCTAATGACGTGTCCCTGCGTGGGGAGCACGTGGAGACCGTGGGGAAGACGCGTGAGTGCTCCCCATGTGGTTTGATGAATTGGTCCTTCATTGAGCCCTCCCCGACGGGGAGTTGGGTTGGGTCGTACCCGACAGTGGGGCAGCCTCTAGCTCAGTCTAGAATAGGAACCCCCTAAGTCATTGCTTCGAAGTATGGGAGTAATGACTTAAGAGTCAATTATGGTGTGGAGGAAGGGCGCAGGAACTTGCCTGGAGGAACGTCGCGCGTGTCCGAAGCGCTGAGCTCGCGGGAAAATGCGCGTGACTAGATGTAGGAGCCATTAGTTGCGCTCGACAGCGGAATCGATGAAAGGGTCGACCAGGCATTCATCCCGAGGATAAGTGCTCGCGAGGAGGCCTGCCTGTCACACGCAGTCATGGCTCTTTCCAACTTCTCCCAGGGAAGTATTCCTGGTGGTGCCAGGGTCGAGAATTGTGCTCGACATATCAGACAATGAGACCAAAGTGAAAGGAACAGACACGCCATTTCCTTAAGCCAGCGAGGGGCTCGAAGGGACATACGTGGTGTCTTGTGCCGCATGTCATGAGCAATAAATGCCTATGACGGCTACGGGTAGGGGTGCTTGAGTGCCTACAAAATGCTTCGCTTCCCGTGCTAGAGCTTATAAATAGGAGAAAGACTGATTCATCTGTACGCTCCCCTCATTCTAGCTCAAGAATCTCTCAAAGTCTCTCAAGGTTCTCTCTGCTCTCCTACGTTCGTTCTCTGCCACAGACATCGTCAGCCCCTTGCTCCGCCGTCCAGACTCTTCTTTGTATAAGTAAGACTTCTGTCTTTCTCCAGATTTCATGCGTTTTCCGGCGTTTTATGAATTTTTTGGGGAGTTTCTTGAGTCTCCGATGAAGTTTTTGGGAACATCATGAAGTTTCCGACGACTTTTCTGGGGAGCCCTTGAAGGTCCCGGCGGAATCATGAAGATTCCGAGGACATCATGAAGATTCTGGGAAAATGAATGGGGTTTTCGATGAAGGTCTCGAGGACCTCCCGAGGCTTTAGCGTCCTCGATGGGTTCGTCGTCGAGGAAACCTCCTCCCCGCGGACGCGTGCATACCAAGAGGAAGTCCTTCGTCAAGGAGACTTTCTATGCTTAATTCTGGTTGGGGAACTTAAGTGTCGAGGAATCCTTTCCCCGTGAAGGGGGTTTCGTGTTCTGTGTCGAGGAGAATCTCCTTACGACCACGCGCTTGTCAGCAAGGGCTTCGGTCGAGGATGTGTGTCGAGCATTTCCTCGCCCTCTCACTTGATTTGCAGTGGAAAGGTGGATTTGATCTTATCATCGAATTCACTGTTTCGTTCTGCTTTTCAGGTTAAATGGACCCCAAACCCAAGGATGTCGCCATGGTCGACGAAGAGGTCATCGACGTGGAAGACGTTGGCAGGGATGTAGAAGACAACTCGGGGGATGCGAACGATGAATCTCGCACCGCGTGGGCTAGGCTGGAACCCTTGCCTACTATTTCGTGCTTCATCCTCGACGACTCAAAATTTTTAACCACTGTCGAGAAACTGGAAGAAGGGGCACCTGCGAATTGGCCAGTTTACAAACCCAAAGAAATGGACCGGATTTGCTCGACCTACCCGGGGAACCGCTTCCCAATGTATGAGTTCGTCTTCCGGTGAGCGGGGCTTTGCCTGCCCTTCACTGATTTTCAAACGGGGGTGTTCCAATGGTTAGACTTGGCGCCCTTGCAACTTCATCCCAATGCAATCGCGTTCATGCGGGCGTTTGAGCTCGTCTACCAATATCTCCAAGTTGGCACTATGCTCCAGTTGTTCTTCCGCCTCTTCCACCTGCAGCGTCAAACTCATCATGGCCGACACAGCTGGGTGTCCCTAAAACAACCGAGGAAGCTGTTCAAAGCGTATATGGACTCTTTCTGGTTCTTCAAGGACATATATTTTGTCGTGAAGTCTGTGACTCACGCTGCCATCGATTCTCTGTTCGGTCGCGTGGAGACGCTCGTCGACGGGCGACGGGAGGTGATCCTGGAGGCAAAGTTCCCCCTCGAATGGCAGAATGCCCACTTTAAAAGAGGTGCGAAGAGTTATATCACGAAGCCCCACGACTTAAACGAAGATGATAGGCTCGCCCATGATAGGATAATGGGCTTCGTCAACAGCTTTACTCTCGCCAAGTGCGTGACCAAAGACGGCAGCTTTACCTGGGACGCAAAGGGGGAAATTACCCTCGAGGCCCGTTTAATCAATACCAAGGAACTTCTTGAGTGCGGTTCCGACGATGAGGCCTTGAGGCTCTTAGGTAGTGAGCGTTTTTATTTATTTGTCTGCTCGTTTCTCCTTGTTATACTGACTCGCTCCTTTCTTTATTACAGGTCAGATGTCAAATCTCCAAGAACGCGCGTTGAAGTTCGCGGTGACTAAACTTGTGAAGAAGGATCCCAAGGGCCGTGTTTCCCAAGTCCAGCAGATGGCGAGGGTCGACCAGCATCCCGAGGTTCCTCCTCTCCTCTGGGGAGTCAGTCTTCGGTCTCTCAGGATCCTTCTCCAAGAAACCACATCTCGAGAAGTCTAGTCCCGTCGACCTTATGGAGGGTTTTGTTGGGGAAAGGCTCGTGTTTCCTCCCTGGCATCTCCATCGGGGGCTCTTCGGCAAGGACAACTCCCTGATTGTACCCGCGATAGAGTCTTAAGCAATTATAGATGTCGACAAAGAGACCAGGAGAAAAGCTTTGTGCAAGGACATGGCAGCCGTGATGAGGGATTTTGAGACGACCCTGGTCCTCAATGATGAGACCAGCCCCTCCTCCGAGCTGAAGAAGTTGCGTGATGAGAATGTGATCCTTTTGGCTGAGAAGAACAAAGTGAACAACGAATTTCTCGACTACAAATCAAAGTACGAGATCCAAATTGCTCTTCTCCGCAAAGTGGATAAGATGCGTGAAAAGATGAGCAAGGTCGTCGAAGAGAAGGACTGACTCCAAGCAAGGGTTGCTGAGTTAGAGGCCGCTGCCAGGCCCGCCAAGGACGAAACTGCTGAAGAGAGGGCCTTGACAACCCGGGGTGACTTGGTTTCTCGGATCAGGGAGCTCGAGCAGGATTTCCTGGGCACCCTCGAGCTAGGCTTCAACATGGAGGTGGAGAAACTCCGAATCATTAACCCTGAGTCCAGTTCGTCACAAAGGGGACAAGACCGTTTCACCAAGTGGTTGACGGCCAGGTGTCATACCCCAAATTTTAACCACCAAGATTTCCCATCATTGTGAAAATCATCACCACAATATGGATATATCATTATGCCTCATCAATCTCCTCAAAGATGGTTGAGCATTCACTACAATCAAAATTAGGATTTTGAGCCCTCTCTGAGCCTTAGACAAAGGATCAATCAAGAATTGACATGATCTTCAACTTGTTTAACCTCTCAAACCTCCATAAAGAATCAAGAGGACTCCCACATCAAATAATCAAGCACAAAGTTGCAACATTCCAGGTGGATCCAGCCTCAAGATCGCCAATGTCACCAAATTAGGGTTTTGGTCGACCAGGGCCTCCAGATGGGAATTTTCATCTGGGCATGAGCCAATGCTTCAAAGCATAACCCAAGATACTCTAAGGGACCTCATGGACCCAATCATCAAGTCAATTTAACCTCAGGGGGTGCATTCACCAAAAATCAGGAATTAGGGTTTCTTGACCTAATTCACCCCTAAGTTGACTTTTGAGACAAAACATGAGCCAAGACCTCAAGACATGATTTAGGGGTCTCTAATACACTACATTGATCCATTTTCAATAATGGATTGATGCAAGAAGCTTGATTCACAAGTTTCATTTTCATCTGGACCACAATTAGGGTTTTGGGGAAAAAGTCAAATGTACCTTTGACTTTTGACCAAGACATGCTCCCAAACCTTGGGACATGATTCAATACACCCTATATCACATATGGAATCCATTTATTAAGTTTGATTTAGGTCAAGGACTTGATTTCATAGAGGATCGCACAACTTGGAATTCTTCTGATAAAAAGTCAATTGTGCACAAAAGTCAAAGTTTGACTTTTTGAGATTTTTCACAATTATGGTTCCTTAACCCTAAAATGATGTTAATATGTGATTTGAATCATCATTCATCAAGAAAAATCAAAGAAAGTGGGATAACTTGTAAAAGGGGTAACCATAAAAACTTAGAATTTTTCTAAGTTATGAAACAAAGTGCCTAGGGTACCAACTTCCAAGGATCATAACTTGAGATCCAAGCAACCATTTTGAATTATCCAAAGTTGGATTTGTAGCTCTCATTACACACTTTAAAAGTGTCAACTACACCTCATTCCAACTCCTCATGAATTTTTAGTTATGGAGTGACCAAAATGACAAAAATATGAAAATGCCACTTTTTCTAACACTTAGTGAAATTTTCACTAAGTCAGAATTTGTTTCACTTTTTCAAAATGTAGAGGAATTTTTCACTTGGATCCAAAAAGTGTCAAGACAAACTATGATCACACATATGTTGTATCATATGATAGCTTTCCAAAATGACCAAGAACTCCATCAAACTCCACTTGAGCTAGGAGTTATGACAACTGCAACATGCCTTACTGCAAACTGTCTTGGTAAGGCAGATTTGTGCATTAAGGCTCAATTTGCTCAAATTGTGCAATTCCAAGCATGTTTATCCATCTGCACGCCTCAAGGGGGAATAACCAAGGGACAAGAACTGATTCATCAACCTCCCAAGTCCAAGATTCCCAAAGTAGCATGCCAAACCCTAAAAAGCCTAAAAGAGGCCAAGACTCCAACTTTGTTTCCAAGCATTCAATAGATGCACCAAGGTGGCATGAACTGAGCCATTTCCAACTGAATGAGTCAAGGATAAGCTCTGAACCAAAGAACTATAGGCATGTGCTCTAACCTCTAGTCAATGGCTAGAGGAGACTTGAGATTCCAAAATGATCCAATTGGCCAACAGCCTGCTGCAGTTGCCATTCACTATTGCTTGCAAAACAAACTTGCTCTACTATAAATAGAGCTCATTTGTGCTCAGTTTAAGTACACCAAAGCACTACAACTGATGCTTTCCTCAAAATCACCTTCTCACTTCCAAAATTTCCTTCTAAAGCAAGTCACTATCGGGTTTTGAGTTTGAGAGCCATTCCAACCAAACCAATCACACACACACACCTCATAAACATCATATGAGAGCTGATCAAACACTTAAACAACATCTGGAACACCAATTTCACAAAATCACCAGCCAATTGCTCAAGTTTTAAACCAAGTTGCAGCTGAAGTGCCATAATCTGTTCCAGTCCATTTCAAATCACTCCAAGCATTCAAACACATTCCATATGGTGTAGGGAAGTTGTTCAGATCATCACAACTCATATGTAACACCTCCAACTAAAAATCCAATTGCTCTTGCTGTCACGACCTTCAAGTAAGCCTAAACTTGGTCATCTCTTAATCTATGCATATTTCCTCGCACAATACTTTTACCAAATGTTCATAATCATGCATAGAATATTTCCCCTCAATTAATTGCTTTGTATGAATCGTGTATCAAAATTCCTAGCCTTCATGCAGAATTTAGGGTTCTTGAGGTTTTGTCTTGATTTCTTATTCCTTGCTTAAAATAAATGAAATTAAAGACCATAGACATGATCGTGAGGTGAAAACGAGTAAATTGATATGTGGATTGCATGATTTCATCAAGTATTTAGTGAGATTGGATAGAAAACGCAAATCTGAGCAAAACTCCCTTCGCGCGTGTTCTTGGCGCCTTTTTCATAAATTCAAATATTTGAATTTTGTGATTTTATTTAATTGATTCAAAAATTAATTTCTCTCTGAATTTTAATGATTTTGAGTTGATTCTTTTTTTAATAATTCACAAAAATGTTAAAATATTTATTTTACCAAAATTCCCAAAATTATTATTTATTTCATATATTTGATATTTTTGCAAAGAATTAATTTTTATTTGTTTTTTAACATTTAAAATATTTTTTCTCCTTGATTCTCCAAATGTAAATGGTTTCCAATCATTTTGTGGATAAAAACATGATTTTTCAAACATTAATCCAACTTGTTTTTCACACATGTTTGATAATTTTGATCATTTTAATCAAATTTTTGTTTAATTAAAATACATTTTGAAATTAATTTAGGGTTTTGATCTTAAATCACCCTAAACAAATCGTTTTCAAACACTTTGGGCCTCTAATAGAGTGTAAGACCCAACCCCCTTTTAACCAAAACTTTTGGGTCTCAGTCATTGTATAAGTCCTGATACAAAACAACAGTGCCATCACTGTTAAAATTTGGGCCTCTCCCTGAGCTGTAAGCCCCGATCTCTGTTCAAAATACTTTCTCCTTTGATTTTGAATCCAAATGTATAGTTGCTATCAAAACTTTCTTAAATTTTTTTGTTGAACAACTAACAAAACAACATGAAACCTCTACAACGGGTAAGTGTTTATCCGCTTTCTTTTAAATGCTTTCATATACATAACTGTATTGTGGGAAGCTGTGCATGGTTAGTCTTCTTCCATACTCCTTTAAATACTTGTCATATATCAACTGTATATATACTAGTATAGTTATTTAGAGTTTTCCCCGGCAACTACGTCTAGAACTAAGTAAAGCCCGTTGGTCACTCTTAAATACAAACAAAACTAGATCCCCATAGGATTTCCAGATACAGTCTTCCCTTCTCTTGGGGTTAATCAATATGGAACAAAGAGAAAGGCAGTATTCTCAGTGAACCTTTTCTCAGACTGTCACCCTTAGAAATTGTCAAAGAAATTCTACTCCCCAGAGTTGATCTATTCTCCGTGAATAGCATCTCTTGAGTTTCTTCCAAATGCTCAAACTTTCCTGGAATGATCTCTTCTCTATGAATTGAATTTCTTGAACTTCTCTTGGTTTGGGGACCCACGGGCTTCTTAAAAGCATCCCCGCCTCCTCTTGGGCTTTGTACAAGGACCCGTAGGCTTCTTAAAAGTTCTCATGCCTTCTCTTATGCTTCATACAAGGACCCATACAACCTCTTAGAGGTATAGGACAGAACTTAGTCATCCTTTGCGAGAACTGTCTTTCTAAAAGGAGTCATAAAAGCCCTCAGACCAATTTTAGGGTTGATACTCATCCCTTAAACGAGTCGGCCTTCTCTTGGGCATTGTACAAAGATAGACCACACTAATAGACTTGGACGGTCTAAATCTCCTTGAGTCTCAAAGACATTCTCAAGTTCCTTACAAACATAGGAAGAAACCCCAAATTCTGGATTAATCTCCAACAGAGTTAAAACTTATGGGTTCTAAAACCCTGTCTCCCTCATCCCCAGCCAGGGTAAGTTTAACATTATAACACTATCTTAAATCAAAATCTCAAGGCATCTGATCTATCAACTCTTCTGTATTCCCCTACAAAAGTTGATTCCCCACTTGGACCTGCTTCGGGATCTCAATAATTCCCTGCAGAAGGTAGCCTCCTCTTAGGATTTGTATAATGATTTTTCCTCAGCACAGTCAGCCTCCTCTTGGGCTTTGTACAATGATCCTCCCCCAGCGGAGCTAACCTTTCTAGACTCTCTTGTTGAGTCAACCATTTTTCCGACTCTCTTGTTGAGTCCATCACTTTTTAAGACTCTCTTGTTGGGTCAATCTCCTTTTAGTCTCCATCTCGGGCTTTGTACGAGACAGCAAAACACTCTTTTGTTGAGTATAAAAGACTCTCTTGTTGAATCAACTCTTTTAGCCTCCGTCTTGGGATTTGTACAAGACATATAAAAACACTCTTTTGTTGAGTATAAAAGACTCTCTTGTTGAGTCAACTCTTTTAGCCTCTGTCTTGCGTGTACAAGACATATAAAAACACTCTTTTGTTGAGTATAAAAGACTCTCGTGTTGAGTCAACTCTTTTAGCCTCCGCCTTGGGCTTTGTACAAGACATACAAAAACACTCTCTTGTTGAGTATAAAAAGACTCTCTTGTTGAGACAAACTCCTTTAGCCTCCGTCTTGGGCTTGGTACAAGACACAGATAAACCTCCCCAACGGAGTCAAAATCCCTTTTAACCTCAATCTTGGGCTTTGTACAAGACAGAAAGAACGCTTTCTTCAGAAAAGTCAAACTCTTAGCCTCCTCTTAGGCTTCATATAATGATATCCCCCAAAGAGTCTGTCTCTTTTAGCCTCCGTCTTGGGCGTTGTACAAGACACCAATATATCCACTCTCTTTTTGAGTCGGTCATTTCCGGCCTCCTCTTAGGCTTCGTATAAGGACTTCCCCAGTGAAGTCAATCAACCTCTTAGCTTCAACCTTGGGCTTTGATCAAGGCACACAACCCCTCTTTAGAGATGACAAATTCTCTTTCAGTCAACCTTTTAGCTTCAATCTTGGGCTTTGAACAAGAAACAAATATTCCTTTTAGCCTCTGTCTTGGGCTTTGAACAAGACACCAAACCATCTTTTTCCTCCCATAGAATAGGAGGAACTACGATTGCTTTGATTTCCCTGTTTCATTTAAACGGGAATACGTAGGCATAAGATTGCGAAATCTTAGCGAGCATACTAATCAAAAACTCTAGGTCCAATACCTTCATACATCAATCAAAACTCAGGTCCCGCACCTTACCAAAAACTCTCAAACTCACTCACTCATCTTTCCCAAGAAACTTTCCCAACCCATTAACGGATAAACACCATCAAGTACAAAGCAGAACCTAAAGCTAACATCCTGTGGATAACCACATATAGGATGGCTAATTGACAACTATCCATTGTATAACCTGACCCCGGACCTCCCAATCTCTCTAAGCGTTTGTTCAGTTAAACATTCGCGTGCAAGGTTAGTTTTAGATACCTTCCCTTTCCCTTCCAGCTTTATGGGATAAATAAGAAATCAGAAAGTAGCACCCCTTTTTCCTCGAGGAGGAAAACCCCAGCGATAAGGTGGTCGCGTCACCGAAAAAAATCGCTCACTACACCAGTTGGTCGCTCTAGCTGGGTTTAATGGAGGAGTCGATCAATCCAAAAAGGAGCACCAACCCGACGAGGAACCGATGTTTAGTTTGCTTAGTGTTGGCCTGCGTATCGTAATTTGTAATTTTGACTTTACCTGGCCTGCGTGCCATGGTTTTTGATATTGCCTGGCCTGCACGACATGGCTTGTAATGTTTGAATAATGGGCTTTGCCCGCCATTTACAATATATTGTTTCATTTAATGCTTGTCTTTTCATCATTTTGTGCGGACTATTTGTTGGGTATTTATTTCCCCGTTGGTGTGTATGCAATATTGTGTTTTCTTGTTTTATGAAGTAATTGGGGTCTTTGCTCGACATAATTGATCCTCGACTATGCAGAGAACTGGTTGAGTGGTTGGAGTTGGGTTCTGACCGTCGGTGAAGCTAAGAGCTTGGTCGAGGTCTTAGCTCCGTGGCGTAAACTTCCCATAGCGAGCTGGGTGTTCTGCCTAATTAGTACGACAACGGCGGAGCTCGGTTGAGGTGTCTCCGTCGGATCAAGAGTCTGCTCGCACACACAAGAGCGAACTCTTGTCTTTTTGTTTCAAGTTTGGAAGTCGCGCTGGTACCCTAGCACGCTCCTGTGGTCAGGATGCACTTCGTTGTGGTTAAACCAAGCACACTGAGGGCACTGTTTAACTGTAATATTGTTTGAGCTTTTCAGCATTCCATGGTCGAGCAAGTTCCTCCCTTTGTAGGTTTTCGAGGTAGTAGGCCCCGTTTTCCATTTTCGCGCGGACACGTTAGGGTCCTTCCCAGCTTGCAGCAAGTTTACCCTCACTCGAGTCTTTTGTCGCTCCCGGGATTTTCATCCTAGTACAAACGCGAAAGTGGCACCGAAACAGAGTCACCAGCAATGTGTATTTATCCCAAGAGAGGGAAAAGAAACACCGCATAAACCTGAAGGGAGGAAAGAGCATGGTCTTACGACCAAGAGAAAGGGTAAGGGAGTCGGTTACGCGAGAGGAAGGTATTAGCACCCCCTCGCGTCCATCGTACCCGATGGGATCCACGCTTGCTTGTCTCGATCAAAGGGTGATAGGAAAGGATACTGGAAAAGGAACTGAAAGAAAGAAAGGAGAAAGAAGGGAAAAGGAAAGAGAAATTAATGTAGGGAAAATAAAAGAAGTGCTCGAATGGGCCCTACCTCACTGCCTACGTATCTCATCGGGAGCATGAGAAACAGAGCGACGTAGTTCCCCTCACTAGGGAAATTTGTTTGCGTTTTTTAGTGGAATACGTCAACGTTCGCGTCCTGGCAGTTTAGGTGTTGCAGCTCGCTGTTGGGAGACTTAGGCGTTACCTGTTTGCGATAGAACGGAAATGACGCATCCTTAAGGAATGAGTGAATGAAATGAGGAGAGAAATCCCGGAGGAAAGACGTTATTGTTTGTTTTTGACTTTTAAGAGTTTTTTGTTATTTGTTTGCATATGATAATGTATCTAAATCTTAATCATTGGAATGTATACATCCTCACATTCCAAGATGGAATGAGTAAGAAAGTACACTAAGGATGAAGAAGACCCCCACACTTAGTTCCAATTATTAAGGTTCAAACACACTAGCATACTTGTGTTTATTAAGTGTTTTTGTTGGTTATGAAATGAAGAAGTGTTTTTTATTTGTACCTTCAACAAGTATTGCATTTAAGTCCCTCATACAAGATCAAATGTTTAACACATTGACCCAAGATGGTCTATATGCTACACATTCTAAGATTATAAGAGAAGACCCCTTGATAATCTTTTCTTTATATGAAAGGCCTAAATACAATAAATGCCTACCTTTATTAGATATTTTGAATTTTCTTTGAGTTGAGAAGATGAAAGACTCAAGAGAGGAGAGAAAAAGGTAAAATCTATGTGAACTAAGACTCAATCCTAATTGATTAGTTAAGGGAGTGATCCTAATGGTTTGTGAGGTTGCAAAACCTAAAGTCTAAAGAGAGAATGAATTAAACAATTCACTTCTAAAGTAGAAGATGAATTGTAACTCAAAGGGGAAAGTAATGAGTTAATCAAAGAAAACACATAAATGCTTAACAAAACACGAGATTGAATTGTAAAAGATGAAAGGAAAGAAGTTTGAATGTGGATTCCTTATCTACATTCAATTCCAACTTACCAAAGCCCCTACATGGTTAGTAAACAAAGAAACATGCATAAGAGGCAAAAAGTACTTAATACACATTAAAGTTAAAAAAGAATGAGATGAAAAATCAAATCTTAAGATCACAACCAGAATGTGAATCATATTTTCAACAAATGATTATCATCATACAAGTTCAAATGAATAAGCAACAATCATCATCCATTAGCATTTAAACATGTTATCATAAGAAAGGATAGATGGAATATGAAAAGAAATGCAAAGAATATGCATAAATGGAACATGTAAATCAACAACCAGAATTGAAACTAAATGGAAAATGCTCTATAAACATCTCAAGAGTATTTATGAATCAACATTCAAGACATTCAAGAAGTGGTAGAAGAAGAAGTGAAGTGAAAGTTCAAAAAGAAAGTGCAACAATACATGTTGAAGATGCACAAAGTTCAAGTTGACATGAACATGTAAAGATGACCTATAATATCACATGAATAGCTCATACAACATGCAAATGCTCATACAAATATGCACAAAAGAAATCATGCAAACATGCACTAAAGTTAGGATGTTATAACATGTTATTATACTTCAAATGTAATGCATCAAACAAAAATCAAATGGACTTATGAAAATTATACAAGCATGGTATTGGAATACCTAATTCAGAAGCAAATCATACATCAATATATCATGTCAAAATTAAAAGCAAAGGGACTTCAAACAAAGTAATTAGGTCAAGTTGAAACCATACAAAGTGGTGCAAAGATAAGCATCAAAACATGTCATAAAATGACCTAAAAAATATCCAACAAAAATCATCTAACATACTTCAATGTATTAGTGAATCAATACAAAAATAACCATGTCCAAACAATTTGTAATGAGCAAGAACAAAATTCCACAAATTCATGTATCACATTTAGAATGCATACAAATGGAAATTCAAAGAAAATTATGAGACAGGGTTAAAAATGTCATAAAATCATGAAATAAAAATACCAAAAATTTCCTAAATGTCTTAATAATGTTCATGAATTTTTCTAGAATTTTATGATGATTTTTGGTAATTTTAAAAATTAAAAAGGAAAAGTATAAAATGAAGAAAATAAAAAGAAATGAAAATAAGAGAGGGGGTGCATGCATAGTAAACAATCAGTTCAAAATTGATTGGGCTTTGAAATGTGAGGTGCAGATAGCAATTTAGTCCAGTCCACACACGCGCAATCCACACTAGCAATCATGCACACTCAATCAAACAAAAGTCAAGCAATGATCACCCTTGGATCAAGTCAAGTCAATACAATAGTCAAAGTAAACCAATCCAACGCACGCACATGAAGGCACACACACACTACCATGCACTGCACCACACATTAATTAAGTGAGATCAGAAATAGAACATGTGAGGTGCATGTGCATTTTAATGTGCTAGCACGTTTTGGAGCATTAGATCCACAAATCCAACGGCCTATATTCAAACTGAATAAAAACCCTAGCAGTCAAAGCTACCGGCTGGAGAGGGACCTCCGGTCACCTTCTCCGGTCACTCACCACTGTCTGCAACTTCATGTTTCCCAGAATTTCACAAATATTATACCAAAATGAAGAGGAAGTAATGGAGAGCACGGATACACACTTATTTTTCAGAGAACCACAACATACAAAGAGAACAGAGAGGATAAGATATGCCCTAACTTTTGGATCTAAGCCTCTACAAGGCCTATCAACTAGCCGGAGTAAGCAGAGCTTTTATCAAGCTTAAATTAACAAAAACAAGCCAAAATTAATGAAAATCAACTAAAGCAAAGTTGAATGATGAAACCTGAAAATGTGGAGCAATTGGAGATGTTGAGAAAACCAGAGAAAAGCTTGATATGCTGAGCTTCTAGATCTTCAACCTTAGCAAAATAAATGCTATGGATTCGCAAGTAGATGAAGCATATTGAAGCTTGCAATGATGCTGAACTTGTAGAAATGGAGTTGTTCTTGTTGCTCTTGATTCAACCACACCAAGCGATGATCAATGGAAGAACAATGGAGTTGAAATCGTGGAGAAGAAGATGAGCAAACTCAGAGAGAATGAGAGAGTTTCTGAAGTGAAAAGGGAGAAAAATGATGTTGAAGATTGAAATGTGAGTGAAGCTTGCTATTTATAGTGAGCTCTAACCATGGTTAACCTGAGTTGGTTAACTGAGTTGAGGTGGTTTAGGTGAGTCATCCCTAACTAACTGAGTCAAGTTAATTAGGGAGAGCAATGATAAGGTGATGGTAACTCATGGTGTGTTATGGTGGAGGTGAAAGTGAAATGAATGGCATGGCTGTTGTAGCAGAAACTTGCTCAGCAAGTTTGCTCTTTCCCTTCTCATGTATGGCACGTGCTATGGCAGTGTATGTGATGGTAATGGTGTGTTCAAATAAGGGAATGAGTTGCTTGATGGATGTCTGAACCAAGTTATGTAGCAAAGCCATCAATGCCTCAGTAGAACATAGGGTGATTTGTGGATGAAATTCTCCCTAATCCATGAATGGTTTGATGTGTTTTTGGGGTCATTGGAAAGAGGTATCATAGGAGAACATATTTGGTATGAAATTTGAATTGAATTGAAGCTTGGAATAGGTTGCAAAATGGATTGGAACACACAAGTTTGGAACTGATAGAAAGGCGTGGCAATGGGGTTGGCTGGCATGGCATGGAATTTCAATGTGGTCATACCAACTTGGACCCATCATAACTTCTTATCCTTTGATCAAATGAAAAAATCATGAACACCAATTTTGAAGATCTCACATAGAGGAACAACTTTCATGTTGAAAGATTTTTCATTTTAGGCCTCTAACCATGAGTAATTGATCAAAACATTTGGCCCACCACATGTTTGTAAAACTGATGGCGCGTGACCTGAAATTTGCCCAAGCTGACTTGCATTTTTGCCCAAGTTTTCCTCAACTTTGATCATCCATAACTCTCTCAATTCTTATCCAATGGAAATGTTCTACACATGGATTTGAAGCTTAAAACAAGATCTTTTGTTGTGGCCGAGTGGAATTTTAAATTGATGCTTCAATTTTAAATGGCCTTGGTTCAAAGTCTGATGCAAAATGGTCCAAAATTACTATTTTTGGAAACCCTACTTCTTCCAAAAATGGCAACTTTTCAAATCTTGATTTTTTTCATGATCCTTTTGGAGTTTATTGATCAAATTTTGTACATTGGTCACATATAACATGAATTTCATGAATTTGGCCCCAAAAAGTCAAGAGTTGACTTTTTCCCCTGATTATTTGACTTAGCCCCAATTTTCCTGATTTTTTATCTTTCTTCCAATTGAACCACTTCTAAAACCAATTGAGATGCAATTTTCCACACACATACACTTAAGGACATGTAGAATACCATGACATCAAGTTTTGTCCAAAAAATCAAAGATAACCTGATTTAATTGGAAACCCTAGTTTTGGCCCCTTCTGGTTAGGAGGAAATTGCACATCTTCCAAATCCAAATTCCTCTGAGTATGTTGTGTATCCTCTTAAAGGATGATGAGATATGCCACTTGAGGGTGACTTTAAAGCAATAAGCTATCTCTTTTGAGGGTTTTCCTTCAGCTTTTTGAACCTCTTGCATAGTGAAAAATGTAGTGCTTCAATCTCCCATTGAAACTCACTTTCTTGAGGTTTTGGATGATCAATTGAGATAGTATGAGACATGAAAGACCTCTTGTCTTGCCTTGAGACAACTTGTTTGACCTTTTGTGCCTTGAATGATTCCTTTATTGTCCACATTTCCCTTGATCACATGCCTTGGTGGTAAGAGGGATGCCATGCTTCATTTTTCTATGCAATGTAATGCTAATGAGATGGATATGATATGATATATGATAATGCTATGCTATGATGACAAAAGAGAGAGCAAATTTTGGGGTATTACAGCTGCCCCTATTCAAACACTGTAGACTTGAATGCCTGAAAGCGATTGCTTTCAGACTTTCAAGGTATATTGTGATTGAATACCAAATATAACCAAAAATTTGCTCTGGATGACGAAAAACAAAAGGGATATAAGCCCAACGAGACCGCTGGATTGAATCTTCAATGAAACGTTGTCGGAGAGATCTGTCTTTTGAACGACGCCAGGTGACTACTGGCTTGCCATACTATGGATGGACTTTCAACAATGTCTTTTTGAACGACGCCAGACGACTACTGGCTTGCCATACTGTCGATGGACTTTCAACAATGTCTTTTTGAACGACACCAGGCGACTACTGGCTTGCCATACTGTCGATGGACTTTCAACAATGTCTTTTTGAACGACGCCAGACGACTACTGGCTTGCCATACTGTCGATGGACTTTCAACAATGTCTTTTTGAACGACGCCAGACGACTACTGGCTTGCCATACTGTCGATGGACTTGAGCTGCTCTGCGAATCTGTCGTTGGACTTTTACCAATTCGTGTTGGATTTCTGCCAATCTGTCGTTGGACTTTTACCAATTCGTGTTTGATTTCTGCCAATATTTCGTTGGACTTTAATGATTACCAAACCGGCTTTGGAATCTCAAACTTGCCATCTTCAGATGGACTTTTGCAGCTTTGCCAAACTAACATTGGACTTTTACCAATTCGTGTTGGATTTCTGCCAATCTGTCGTTGGACTTTTACCAATTCATGTTGGATTTCTGCCAATCTGTCGTTGGACTTTAGTGCTTACCAAACCGGCTTTGGAAGCTTTTCCAAATGATCACCCCACCTACTGGAACAACCACCTGCAATACTATCCCACATGCTGGAATAATACGAACAAACTGTATATAATGATCATCCCACATGCTAGAACAACCAACTGCAATACTATCCCACATGCTAGAATAATATGAGCAAACTGTATGCCAAAAATAAATTGGACTTTGAGTTGTAAATGAGCAATGCTGAGAAATACGCCACCGACTGGGTAATATCATACGCTGACACTTTGCTGAAGAAGAGATCCCCTCGATCTATTTAAGCTTTGCTGGGGAAATTACTGTCAAAATGTCGAACTCTGTGGGGATACCATTACCAGAGATACGATCTTGCTGGGGAATCAGGGCTACTCTATCGGGGATATGGAAATCCGGTTGGAAGACGTTCTGTTGCCACATGCTGAGAAAGAGTCCCTAGAGATCTGCTGGAGAAACCCAAGGCAATTCCACAATAGACTGCTGAGGAATACGACTGTCAAGCTTAGGATAAGTACCACAATGCCTTATGTTAGGCGAACTTCCCGTTTGATGACTCCTCTGGGGATGATGAGTTTATAACAAACTCTGCTGGAGAAAATCGCTTTAAAGCATCTTGTGCTGGGGAATGCCTTTTTAAGAGGATTTTACAGAAGACTAAACGTCTTCCAACTCTACTGGGGATAATAGATTTGGATCGTCTCGCTGCTGGGGAAATTCAACATGCCCCATGTTTGGGAGGTTCAACAACTTGCTTTCGCCCCAGATACAAGACTTATCTGAAGAAAACGTCATGGGAGGATTTTACAGAAGATTAAGCATCTTCAAACTCCTGGTGACTTCATTGGGGATTGACAATCAACTTCAGTGTCTGCGAAGCAACTTTACTGGGGAATTTGCAACCATTATCGACACAGCAAGGCTTGTAGCTATTGGAAGTACTGAACGAGAGAATCGACTTGATAAGATACAACAGTATCAAGTCATAGCAAATATCTGTTGGTGCTGAGAGATAACCTTCGTGCCGCTTGGATCGATCGTACTCATTACCTGCAACAAAAAAATATATGCACATGCCCCAGGATATTGCGTGGTTTTTTGAGTCCACCATCCAAGGTTGTCCAACAAGCAAAGTAATTTTAATTGTCTTTTTTATGCATGTTTTGCAAGGCCATGATATTTTCAAAGCAATGTTTTATTATCAAAAATCGGACGTTTTTGCGAACAAAACAGTAAAATGAAAATAAAAGCTTGTGACTGAATATTCAAATTTATTTATAAAATGCCAAAATCGGCAAATTTACAATTGGAAGCAAACCCCTGAAAGAGTTGATTGCCATAAAATTGAGAAAAGAAATCTATCCTAATGATAATGCGGAAATTGGATTCCAACTGATTTCTGATTCTGTTATATCCAGTATGCATTCCAACTCTCTTGATTATCTTCGCCTTCGGAAGCTCGTGATCGGAACAATTCCTCCTTCAGAAACTTTGCTAGTTTGCTGAAGAGTAGAGAACGTACAGATTAATTCAGACTGCAGTCATTCGCTTAAATCCCTCTTTTGCGTGGATCGCCTTTTCAGGTTTTCAATCCACCGGGATACCCATTTTTGCCTAAGTTTCCCTTTCGGGTTTTTAACTTACCGGGTGTACAATTCTTTTCAATTATATCCCTAATTTTTGCCCGAACCTTTATTCTATTTTTGGTTCGCCGGGATGCCCTTTTTTGCCTGGATTTCTTTTTTTTTTTATCCAGCGGGTCTATTTATACGAAGTATTTTTTAACTGCATCTGAATTAACAGGGGATGAAAAGTCTTCACCATCCATGGTTGTCAGCAATAAGGCTCCACCTGAGAAAACCTTTTTAACCACGAATGGACCTTCATAATTAGGAGTCCACTTGCCCCTGTGATCTGTACTCGGAGGAAGTATTCTCTTGATTACCACATCTCCGACCCTGTAAGCTTGAGGTCGAACCTTCTGGGCGAATGCCCTCTTCATTCTGCGCTGGTATAGCTGGCCATGACATATTGCTGCTAATCATTTTTCCTCAATAAGGCTCAACTGATCAAATCTGGCTCGCACCCATTCAGCTTCATCTAGCTTAACGTCCATCAATACTCAGAGAGAGGGAATCTCAACTTCTACCGATAGAACTGCCTCCATACTGTATACAAGTGAGTATGGTGTTGCCCCAGTGGATGTGCGGAGTGATGTTCGGTACCCATGCAAAGCAAATGGTAACATCTCATGCCAATCTTTGTACATGACAACCATCTTCTGCACAATCTTCTTGATATTTTTGTTGGTCGCTTCGACCGCGCCATTCATCTTCGGGCGGTACGGAGAAGAATTATGATGTTCGATTTTGAAGTCCCGGCATAGCTCAGCCATCATCTTATTATTCAAATTAGAATCATTATCAGTAATGATCCTTTTGGACACTCCATATCGACAAATGATATCTCGTTTCAAGAAACGAGCTACCACTTGCTTAGTGACATTGGCATAAGATGCTGCTTCCACCCATTTAGTGAAGTAATCAATGGCGACCAAGATGAAACGATGGTCGTTTGAAGCAGTAGGCTCAATTTTCCCGATCATATCAATGCCCCACATTGCAAAGGGCCACAGAGAGGACATGATACTCAACGGATTTGGAGGAACGTGTACTTTGTCTGCATAGATCTGACATTTGTGACACTTGCGGGCATATTTGCAGTAATCTGGCTCCATTGTCAACCAATAATACCCCGATCTCAACAATTTCTTAGCCATCGCATGTCCTCCGGCATGGGTACCGAAAGAGCCTTCGTGCACTTCGATCATCAACAAGTCTGCCTCGTGTCTATCCACGCATCTGAGCAGAACCATGTCAAAATTTCTTTTATACAACACACCATCTTTGTTCAAGAAGAAACTACCGGCTAGCCTTCTTAATGTCTTCTTGTCTTTGGAAGATGCCCCAAGCGGGTACTCTTGATTTTTCAAGAAGCATTTAACGTCATGGTACCAAGGCTTGTCGTCGGACACTGCATCAACATCAAACACAAAAGCAGGTCTATCAAGACGAGACACATCAATCCTGGGTACAAAGTTCCAACCATGCACTTTGATCATTGAAGATATAGTGGCCAAGGCGTCTGCAAACTTATTTTCATCTCTGGGAACATGGTATAACTTGACAGTTGTAAAGAATGTCAGCAATCTCCTCGTATAATCTCTATACGGAATCAAATTCTGCTGATGTGTGTGCCAAGTTCCCTTTACTTGATTGATTACCAGTGCTGAATCACCAAAGATATCGAGGGTCTTGATTCGTAAATCAATAGCTTCCTCAATCCCTAATATGCAAGCTTTGTATTCTGCTTCATTGTTGGTACATCCGAAAGTTACTCGGGCAGTGAAGGGCATGTGAACACCTTATGGCGTAATGAGAACTGCACCAACTCCGCACCCATTCATATTAACTGCCCCATCAAACATCAAACTCCATTTGGATTCAGGGTCGGGCCCCTCCTCCAGAAGTGGTTCCTCGCAGTCTTTCGCTTTGAGAAACATGATGTCCTCATCAGGGAAATCAAACTTCATGGGCTGGTAAACGTCAAGAGGCTGTTGCGCAAGATAATCTGACAGTATACTTCCTTTGATTGGTTTTTGTGAAGTATATTGAATATCATACTCTGTCAGCACCATCTGCCACCTTGCAACTCTGCCTGTAAGCGTTGGTTTCTCAAAAATATACTTGACCGGATCCATTTTTGAGATCAACAGGGTTGTATGCGTGAGCATATATTGTCTCAATCACTTTGCGGCCCATGCGAGTGCGCAGCATGTCTTCTCAAGCATTGAATAGCGCGATTCACAATCTGTAAATTTCTTGCTCAGGTAGTAGATAACATGTTCTTTCCTACCTGTCTCGTCGTGTTGACCGAGAACACAACCCATGGATCCTTCGAGCACTGTCAAGTACATAATCAGTGGTCTCCCTTAAACTGGAGGTATCAGAATCGGAGGTTCCTGCAAATATCTTTTTATTTTATCGAATGCATTTTGACAATCATCATTCCACCTGACCGTTTGATCTTTTCTTAGCATTTTGAATATCGGTTCGCAGGTAGCAGTTAGGTGAGATATGAACCTTGAAATGTAGTTCAATCTCCCTAGAAAGCCGCGAACTTCTTTCTCAGTTCTCGGTACAGGCATATCTTGTATATCTTTCACTTTAGCCGGATCAACCTCTATTCCTTTTTCACTGACCATGAAACCAAGCAATTTTCCGGACCGCACGCCGAAAGTACACTAGTTAGGATTCAGTCTCAACCTGAATTTCCTCAACCTCTCAAACAACTTCTTCAAGTTGATCAGATGTTCTTCTTCTATTTTTGATTTAGCAATCATGTCATCCACATAGCACTCGATCTCTTTGTGAATTAGATCGTGGAATAACGTCACCATTGCTCTTTGATAAGTTGCCCCTGCGTTCTTCAACCCAAAAGGCATTACTTTGTAACAGAAGGTACCCCACGGGGTAATGAATGTCATCTTCTCCATGTCTTCAGGCACCATCTTTATCTGATTGTACCCGGAGAATCCATCCATAAATGAGAACACTGAAAACTGAGCAGTATTGTCAACCAGCACATCAATATGAGGAAGTGGAAAGTCATCTTTAGGGCTTGCCCTGTTGAGATCTCTGTAATCCACACACATTCTGACTTTGCCATCTTTCTTCGGCACCGGTACTATGTTGGCCACCCAGGGAGGATAGTTGGTCACTGCCAGAAAACCTGCATCCAACTGCTTCTGTACCTCTTCCTTGATCTTCAAAGCCATTTCTGGTTTCGTTATGCGCAGCTTCTGCTTGACCAGTGGGCAATCCTCTTTCAATGGTAGTCTATGTACAACTATGTCTGTATCTAAACCTGGCATATCTTGATATGACCAAGCAAAGATGTCAACGTATTCACATAGCATGACTATCAGCTCTTGCTTTACATCAGCCCGCAGACTTGCACCGATCTTGATCTCTTTCTTGCTTTCTTCTGAACCAATATTGATAAACTCCAGCTCTTCCTGATGAGGCTGAATGGTCTTCTCTTCCTGTTTCAACAACCTAGCCAACTCTTCCCGGAGTTCATAGTCCTCATCACTTTCCTCCTCGGCTTGATAGATCGGATTGTCGAAATCATACGTGGGCATAACAAAATCATTTTCAAAGGAATCCACAGAATCAAGTCTGCATGATTGGATTGATGCTTTATTTTAGATTATTTTTGCTTAAAAACAAAAGAAAAGAAAGTGCATTATCATTTTTAATTTTCTTTGTGCAAAAATAAAAATAAAGAAGGAATAAAGGAACACAAATTTGTAAACAAAAACATCCTTTTTATTGATGTTTGAACATTGTATGAGAAAATATGGTGGCCCTACAAATGGATCCTCACACCTTGGGCAGAGTGTGGGATTTCATGCATTATGAAAGACAAGAATTATTACTCTGAATGGTGTACAACATGAATGATTTCTTCACTAGACCAGTTTTGGAATGCCTCGCCTGGAGCCAGTGAATACACCCATCTGTCCAGATACTCTGAGCTTTCAGCATCATCTTCTATTGCTGAGCAGGATTGATTAGGGTTGATAATTCCTCCATTGTTAAAATTGATTGGCCCACGAAATTGGGGAACTGGCGTCTGGCCCGGTTGGTATCCAATGCCAAACTTATCTTCTTTCACAAACACGTCGATAGCTTTACCCCAACCTTGGGCATTTCCGCTTTCAACCACTTCTCGGGCCTGCTTGTAAGACGCAATTGATGCACTCGGCCCTACTGGCACAGTTGACACCACTGCTGTTGAAGTAGATTCTAGTAATTTGTTGATATTCAGGGCTTCAAAAGACTGGCACAGGGTTTCATGAATTTCTCCATCCATTTCCACATATTTGAAAGTGGATAGATGACTCACAAATATATCTTCCTCGCCGCAAACGGTAACCACTTGACCCTCGAACACGTATTTGAGCTTCTGATGTAGTGTCGAGGTAACTGCACCTGCTGCGTGAATCCATGGTCGGCCTAACAAATAGTTGTAGGCAGGCTGAATGTCCATAACGTGAAAGATAGTCTTGAATATCTGTGGACCAACCTGTATTGGCAATTCTACCTCTCCAAACACCGATCTTTGGGATCCATCGAAAGTTCTCACAATCAGATCACTGGGTCTAAGAATCAATCCATCTACTTCAATTTTCATCAGGGCTTTTTTAGGTAGCACATTCAAGGAAGAACCTGTGTCGACTAGCACATGCGACAAAACAGCCCCTTTGCATTCAAGTGTGATGTGCAACGCCTTATTATGATTACGTCCATCTGGAGTCAAATCCCTATTCGTAAACCCCAACCCGTGGCTCACATTGACATTAGAAATTACCCCCTCCAACTGATTCACAGTAATCTCTTGGGGAATGTATGCCATATTCAAAACCTTCAACAAAACAGCCCGGTGTGCTTCTGAACTCATTAACAGGGATAATATTGAGATTTTAGAGGGTGTCTGATTGAGCTGATCAATGATCTTGTAATCACTCTTTTTGATGATCCTCATAAATTCCTCAACATCATTATCAAAATTGACCTTAGGGTCCTCTTCCTGAACAAGCACCTTGTCATCAACAACCTGTTTTCCTTTTGCTTTTGCAGCGGCTTCAGCTTCTTTATCACTCCTTAGAGTCTGGGGAGCAAACAGTCGACCACTCCTGGTAAACCCACTTGGTCCACTGGCCTTCTCAACACTGGTACCAACAGCAGCCTCTGCTTTCTGTCGACTTCCTCCTTGATGAGTATTAGTTCCATATTGCCATGGAACTGCCCTATTAGACACATAAGAAGCAGATTCAGGAACTATAATCGTGACTGGTCTCGGCCTCTCAGGCGCAATGATAGCAACAGGATCTTCAACAGGCACCTGTATTTCAACTGGAATATAATAAATGGTAATGGCTGAAACATCTTTTTCCTTCTCTACCTTGTCAAACTGAAGTCTTCCTTCGTCCATAAGATCCTGCAGTCCAACTTTCAACTTACTGCAGCCATTAATCTGTCTTGGACAATCCTCACAATCAGAGCCACATCCAGGAAATACCTTTCCTTTTATCAAACGCTCCTTTACAAGCAACAGCGGAGTCTTTTCCAAATTAACATCAGTAATCAGATTCAATCTCTCACCTCAGAGATAGCATTCATGCTTGCACCTCCATGATGGGGCATTGGATTATCACGAACATTCGGCGGCTTAGAGAAATTAATAGCTTTTGCATCAATCAAGTCTTGAACCTTATGTTGAAAGGCCCAACACTTTTCTATCGAGTGACCCGGCGCACCAGAATGAAATTCACATCGAACATTAGCATCATAACCTTGAGGCAATTTTCCAGTATCTAGCGGCCTCATAGTCCGTAGCTCGACCAACTTCTCCTTGAGCAATTGGGGTAACAAAGCAGCATATGACATAGGCAAGGGATCAAACTTACGGTCCCTTGGTCTATTAGTCTGGAATCGGGGTCTAGCTTGCTGATCTGGAGCTTGCTGTCCTGCTGGAACCGAAATGGTTATAGCATCCACCTGGTGATAGGATTGAGTCCTGCCTCTACCCTTTCCTCTATACACAGCACTGGACTCTCCTTCTCTTTTCCTTGGTCCATTAGCAAAGGGTTTCCTCGAACTCGAAACACCAGTCCCGCTGACGTCTTGAATCTTACCCAACTTCCGCAAACTCTCTATTCGTTCCCCAGCAACAACAATGTCGGCAAACCCTGTGGAAGGACACGCAGCCAATCTATCCAAATACGGCCCTTGGAGTGTACTCATGAACATATCAGCCATCTCACGATCACCCAAAGGTGGTTGAACTCGAGCAGCCAATTCTCTCCATCTATGTGCATACTGCTTAAAGCCCTCCTTGTGATCCTGAGTCATACTCTGCAGTTGAGTACGATTGGGTGCCATGTCCAAATTATATTGATCCTGTTTCAGAAAAGCGGCGCACAAATCTTTCCAGCTCTTTATATGAACCCTGTCCAGCTTAACGTACCATTCCAGGGAGGCGCCTGACAGGCTATCCTGGAAAAAATACATCCAGAGCTTTTGGTCTTCAGTATAAGTGGCAATCTTGGGATTGTAAGCTTCAAATGTGTTTTGGGACAGGTACTGCCATTGTACTTATCCAATGTAGGAAGCTTGAATTTGGGAGGGATTCTCACACCCTGCATGAGACCCATGTCCTCTACATCAATCCCCAGAGGATTTTGGCTCTCAATAGCTTTGAGTCTTTCATCTAACCCTTCGTACTTCCGGTCTTCATTGTAGAAGCCCATGTCGTTGTTAAATGCGGTAAACTGGTCATCTTGACCATCCTCATTATTATCAAATCCCAGATGTACCCCACCAGCAGGGATGGTGCCAACAGGAGGAGTGCGCACATTGTGATTTGGGATTTCAGTCTCCAGCCTCTGAATAGTGACTCTCATGGCATCTTGGCCAACCCTCATGGTTTCCTGACCGGCCCTCAGCTCCTGCTGACCTTGAGCAATCCCCTGCATAAGGTTCATGAACTATTCCATCCTTCCCCTCAAATCAGCTAATTCAGTCTGAACTTGTTCCATGACTCTGGCTTGATTGCGTCGGGTAGAGTATCGGTGAACTGGGGTATCAGCTATCATGCCTGAAAACCAAATAAAGGTTAGCAGGCGCCTGCAAAAAGAACACCTGTAATGCAAAAATGATATGCTATGCAAATGCAAATGCACAGTTATGTTTGTCATTTCAAGATACTTTTCATATCCTGATTCCAATCGTAACCACGAATTCCTGACGACCAGAAATCATGATTATTGAGTTTTGCCTTGAAGAGATATTCATATACACCAATCACAAATATCTAATGACCATAAATAGTGATTTTGTAGTGTGCCAGTGTGCAGATATCTTATCAGGTCACATATATCTGAAGACCAGAAATTGTGAACAGAAATAGCTCATTTCATACAAATTCCCAAAGGTTTCAAGCACATTTGTCATAATTTCCGCAACAGAAAAAGAAACAAGCAGTCAAATGGATCCATCAACAATTCTGATGGTAACCATTGCAAATTACAAAGAAATGACAAAAATCATTAATCTGATAGCTCTACGTCTTTTAGCTTCTGGCTGGAATACTTAATCTCTTCGAACAGGATGCGGGTACGCTGATGATGTGGCTTCTCAATCAGCTCTTTGATTACAACGTCCCTTTTTTCCAATGCATCAGATAATGAGCCCATGTGCATCAGCAAGGCTTCATCTTCACCAGCTCCTTTACGCCTCTTAATTCCGACTTTCATTTTAACCAACTTCAGATCCGCCGTGACATCTTCAAGCTCTTTGTTGGCAATTTTTAGCTTATCTTCAGCATTCCTTACCTGTTCTTGACTTTTACCAAGATCTTCTTGATACTTTCTTCTTTCTACATGTGCTTTCTTCAGCTCTTCATCTTTATCTTTTAACTGGGTCAGCAATTCAGAGTTTTCAATTCTGACCTCATCCCAAGCTTCACGAAGTTTAGCTAATGAATCCTTGCTTCGGGCTAAAGCCTGCTTTGTAATCTTGTGAGCCTGACTAGTATCATCTGCTCCCAAAGTAAGTTTCCGGAAGTACCGAGCTCTATCATCAATATCTTCTTCTTTGTCCACCAAGATTTTCTCCGCTTTCAATGCTCTTTTCTCCAAATCTTTATTATCAACCAAAGCTTTCTGAAGACATCTGCTCATCCCAGAGTTCTCTATCTGTAACTCTCTAACCATTTACTTCCATTTCTCGCACTCTTCAGCCGGTACCATGGAGTGTTGATTTGGACATAAGAGAATCTCTCTTGAAAAGGGTAGCAACAGCTCTTTGACCTTCATCTCAATCCAAGCATTGTAGTCAGGGTATGATCCCCCACACTTAGTTCCAATTATTAAGGTTCAAACACACTAGCATACTTGTGTTTATTAAGTGTTTTTGTTGATTATGAAATGAAGAAGTGTTTTTTAATTGTACCTTCAACAAGTATTGCATTTAAGTCCCTCATATAAGATCAAATATTTAACACATTGACCCAAGATGGTCTATATGCTACACATTCTAAGATTATAAGAGAAGACCCCTTGATAATCTTTTCTTTATATGAAAGGCCTAAATACAATAAATGCCTACCTTTATTAGATATTTTGAATTTTCTTTGAGATGAGAAGATGAAAGACTCAAGAGAGGAGAGAAAAAGGTAAAATCTATGTGAACTAAGACTCAATCCTAATTAATTAGTTAAGGGAGTGATCCTAATGGTTTGTGAGGTTGCAAAATCTAAAGTCTAAAGAGAGAATGAATTAAACAATTCACTTCTAAAGTAGAAGATGAATTGTAACTCAAAGGGGAAAGTAATGAGTTAATCAAAGAAAACACATAAGTGCTTAACAAAACACAAGATTGAATTGTAAAAGATGAAAGGAAAGAAGTTTGAATGTGGATTCCTTATCCACATTCAATTTCAACTTACCAAAGCCCCTACATGGTTAGTAAACAAAGAAACACGCATAAGAGGCAAAAAGTACTTAATACACATTAAAGTTCAAAAAGAATGAGATAAAAAATCAAATCTTAAGATCACAACCAGAATGTGAATCATATTTTCAACAAATGATTATCATCATACAAGTTCAAATGAATAAGCAACAATCATCAACCATTAGCATTTAAACATGTTATCATAAGAAAGGATAGATGGAATATGAAAAGAAATGCAAAGAATATGCATAAATGGAACATGTAAATCAACAACCAGAATTGAAACTAAATGGAAAATGCTCTATAAACATCTCAAGAGTATTCATGAATCAACATTCAAGACATTCAAGAAGTGGTAGAAGAAGAAGTGAAGTGAAAGTTCAAAAAGAAAGTGCAACAATACATGTTGAAGATGCACAAAGTTCAAGTTGACATGAACATGTAAAGATGACATATAATGTATACCAATGACCTATAATATCACATGAATAGCTCATACAACATGCAAATGCCCATACAAATATGCACAAAAGAAATCATACAAACATGCACTAAAGTTAGGATGTTATAACATGTTATTATACTTCAAATGTAATGCATCAAACAAAAATCAAATGGACTTATGAAAATTATACAAGCATGGTATTGGAATTCCTAAGTCAGAAGTAAATCATACATCAAGATAGCATGTCAAAATTCAAAGCAAAGGGACTTCAAACAAAGCAATTAAGTCAAGTTGAAACCATACAAAGTGGTGCAAAGATAAACATCAAAACATGTCATAAAATGACCTAAAAAAAATCCAAAAAAAATCATATAACATACTTCAATGTATTAGTGAATCAATGCAAAAAGAACCATGTCCAAAAAATTTGTAATGAGCAAGAACAAAATTCCACAAATTCATGTATCACATTTAGAATGCATACAAATGGAAATTCAAAGAAAATTATGAGACAGGGGAAAAATGTCATAAAATCATGAAATAAAAATACCAAAAATTTCCTAAATGTCTTAATAATGTTCATGAATTTTTCTAGAATTTTCAAATGAATTTTGGTAATTTTAAAAATTAAAAAGGAAAAGTATAAAATGAAGAAAATAAAAAGAAATGAAAATAAGAGAGGGGGTGCATGCATAGTAAACAATTAGTTCAAAATTGATTGGGCTTTGAAATGTGAGGTGCAGATAGAAATTTAGTCCAGTCCACACACGCGCAATCCACACTAGCAATCATGCACACTCAGTCAAACAAAAGTCAAGCAATGATCACCCTTGGATCAAGTCAAGTCAATACAATAGTCAAAGTAAACCAATCCAACGCACGCACATGAAGGCACACACACACTACCATGCACTGCACCACACATTGATTAAGTGAGATCAGAAATAGAACATGTGAGGTGCATGTGCATTTTAATGTGTTGGCACGTTTTGGAGCATTAGATCCACAAATCCAACGGCCTATATTCAAACTGAATGAAAACCCTAGCAGTCAAAGCTACCGGCCGGAGAGGGACCTCCGGTCACCTTCTCCGGTCACTCACCACCATTTGCAACTTCATGTTTCCCAGAATTTCACAAATATTTTACCAAAATGAAGAGGAAGTAATGGAGAGCATGGATACACACATATTTTTCAGAGAACCACAACATACAAAGAGAACAGAGAAGGATAAGATATGCCCTAACTTTTGGATCTAAGCCTCTACAAGGCCTATCAACTAGCCGGAGTAAGCAGAGCTTCTATCAAGCTTAAATTAACAAAATCAAGCCAAAATTAATGAAAATCAACTAAAGCAAAGTTGAATGATGAAACCTGAAAATGTGGAGCAATTGGAGATGTTGAGAAAACCAGAGAAAAGCTTGATATGCCGAGCTTCTAGATCTTCAACCTTAGCAAAATAAATACTATGGATTCGCAAGTAGATGAAGGATATTGAAGCTTGCAATGATGTTGAACTTGTAGAAATGGAGTTGTTCTTGTTGGTCTTGATTCAACCACACCAAGCGATGATCAATGGAAGAACAATGGAGTTGAAATCGTGGAGAAGAAGATGAGCAAACTCAGAGAGAATGAGAGAGTTTCTGAAGTGAAAAAGGAGAAAAATGATGTTGAAGATTGAAATGTGAGTGAAGCTTGCTATTTATAGTGAGCTCTAACCATGGTTAACCTGAGTTGGTTAACTGAGTTGAGGTGGTTTAGGTGAGTCATCCCTAACTAACTGAGTCAAGTTAATTAGGGAGAGCAATGATAAGGTGATGGTAACTCATGGTGTGTTATGGTGGAGGTGAAAGTGAAATGAATGGCATGGCTGTTGTAGCAGAAACTTGCTCAGCAAGTTTGCTCTTTCCCTTCTCATGTATGGCACGTGCTATGGCAGTGTATGTGATGGTAATGGTGTGTTCAAATAAGGGAATGAGTTGCTTGATGGATGTCTGAACCAAGTTATGTAGCAAAGCCATCAATGCCTCAGTAGAACATAGGGTGATTTGTGGATGAAATTCTCCCTAATCCATGGATGGTTTGATGTGTTTTTGGGGTCATTGGAAAGAGGTATCATAAGAGAACATGTTTGGTATGAAATTTGAATTGAATTGAAGCTTGGAATAGGTTGCGAAATGGATTAGAACACACAAGTTTGGAACTGATAGAAAGGCGTGGCAATGGGGTTGGCTGGCAAGGCAAGCATGGCATGGAATTTCAGTGTGGTCATACCAAATTGGACCCATCATAACTTCTTATCATTTGATCAAATGAAAAAATCGTGAACACCAATTTTGAAGATCTCACATAGAGGAACAACTTTCATGTTGAAAGATTTTTCATTTGAGGCCTCTAACCATGAGTAATTGATCAAAACATTTGGCCCACCACATGTTTGTAAAAATGATGGCGCGTGACCTGAAATTTACCCAAGCTGACTTGCATTTTTGCCCATGTTTTCCTCAACTTTGATCATCCATAACTCTCTCAATTCTTATCCAATGGAAATGTTCTACACATGGATTTGAAGCTTAAAACAAGATCTTTTGTTGTGGCCGAGTGGAATTTTCAATTGATGCTTCAATTTTAAATGGCCTTGGTTCAAAGTCTGATGCAAAATGGTCCAAAATTACTATTTTTGGAAACCCTACTTCTTCCAAAAATGGCAACTTTTCAAATCTTGATTTTTTTCATGATCCTTTTGGAGTTTCTTGATCAAATTTTGTACATTGGTCACATATAACATGAATTTCATGAATTTGGCCCCAAAAAGTCAAGAGTTGACTTTTTCCTCTGATTATTTGACTTAGCCCCAATTTTCCTGATTTTTTATCTTTCTTCCAATTGAACCACTTTTAAACCAATTGAGATGCAATTTTCCACACACATACACTTAAGGACATGTAGAATACCATGACATCAAGTTTTGTCCAAAAAATCAAAGATAACCTGATTTAATTGGAAACCCTAGTTTTGGCCCCTTCTGGTTAGGAGGAAATTGCACATCTTCCAAATCCAAATTCCTCTGAGTATGTTGTGTATCCTCTTAAAGGATGATGAGATATGCCACTTGAGGGTGACTTTGAAGCAATAAGCTATCTCTTTTGAGGGTTTTCCTTCAGCTTTTTGAACCTCTTGCATAGTGAAAAATGTAGTGCTTCAATCTCCCATTGAAACTCACTTTCTTGAGGTTTTGGATGATCAATTGAAATAGTATGAGACATGAAAGACCTCTTGGATTGCCTTGAGACAACTTGTTTGACCTTTTGTGCCTTGAATGATTCCTTGATTGTCCACCTTTCCCTTGATCACATGCCTTGGTGGTAAGAGGGATGCCATGCTTCATTTTTCTATGCAAACATGCAATGTAATGCTAATGAGATGGATATGATATGATATATGATAATGCTATGCTATGATGACAAAAGAGAGAGCAAATTTTGGGGTATTACATCTTTCTGGTTTCTCCGCAGGGCTAGGCTGCCTACTTGGAATTCACGTCTAATGACTTTGTTGTCATGCCGCAAAGTTATCTTTTGTTTAAGCAAGGCTTTGCAGAGGGCTACCCTGACCGAATTTCTTCGACCAGGTCAAGCTCCTCCCTCAGTGTCTCGTCGTTCATCTGCTCGTCGATGGGAGATTCGGTTCTCCTAGAGGGTTCTCTTATTTCTACCAAAATTACTGCCTCGGTTCCGTACTTTGGTCGGAATGGGGTCTCCTCGGTGGTCGAGTGTGGGGTTGTTCTGTAGTCCTAAAGCACGCCGTGTAGATCATAAACCAACCTCTTTTTGGCCTCGACCCAGCTTGGTAACGAAGTCCTGGAAGTTTTTATCGGTGAACTGTGTCCTGTTGTCGGTGGTGATTGCATGGGGTACGCCGAACTGGGCAATTATGTTCCTTTTGTAGAAGCGAAGTATTTTATGTGTCATGATTTTGGCGAGGGCCTCGACCTCTATAAACTTCATGAAGTAGTTGATGCCGACTATCAAGTATTTATTATGGTATGATTCTATGGTGATGGGCCCGAGGATATCCATCCTCCACCACGCGAAGGGCCATGAGGACGAAATCATTTTGAGCTCGTTGGGGGGTGCTAGGTGCATGTCCCTGTGGCGTTGGCACTTGTCGCACTTCTTGACGTGCTCCCTGGCGTCCTGCTGCATGGTGGGCCAATTGTACCTTGCTCGCAAAGCCTTAGGGGTGTGGGACCTTCCTCTGAGGTTTTGGGTGTTAATTCCTTCGTGGATCTCCTGTAGTACGTGAGAGATCTTAGACTCCTCGACGCACTTGAGGAGAGAGATGAAGAATATGTGCCTTTACATTTTGTCCTCGACTAAGACGTAAGAGCAAGCGCGGTGTTTGACTATGCTAGCCTCCTTGGGGTCATCGGGAAATTCCCCTGTGCTGAAGTAAGTGTATACCGGGGCATCCTGCAATTGTTGTCGCCGATGGCATTTATGTCAACGGTCGAGGTGGGTTTCTTGATCCTTGTACGAGAAAGTACCTCCTGGATGACGGACTTGTTCCCATCCTTCTTTTTTGTGCTCGCGAGTTTCGACAGGATGTCTGCCCTGGTACTGTGCTTGCGGGGAACGTGTTTCACCTCTGCGGAGTCAAACTTTTTCATCTTTTCTTTCACCAAGGATAAGTACTCGACGAGGTTCTCATTTTTGGCCTGGTACTCCCCCCGCACCTGAGAGGCGACGAGCTAGGAGTCGCTAAATATCTTCACCTCCTTCGCGTCGAGGTCCTCGGCTAGGCGTAGCCCGACAAGGAAGGCCTCGTACTCAGCTTGGTTGTTCGAGGTCGGGAAGATAGGGAGGGAGATACCTCAATCAAGATGCCTTCTTCGTTCTCAAGAATGATGCCCGCTCCACTTCCTGTCGAGTTAGATGCCCTGTCGACATAGATGGTCCACTTGTGGGCTCTATTGATCGGGGAGATCGGGGCTGTCATTTTCGCGACAAAGTCGGCTACCACTTGAGCTTTGAGGGCCTTCATGCTCTCATAATAGACGTCAAACTCAGAGAGCTCAAGCGACCATTTGAGCATCATACCCACCATATCGGGGCGACCGAACAGCTGCTTCATGGGTTGGTCTGTCCTTTCCACGATCGTGTGGGCCAGGAAGTAGTGTCACAGTCTTCTGGCCGCATTGATAAGTGCTAGAGCGACCTTCTCGATTTTTTGGTACGTAATCTCGGGACCCTTGAAGGCTTTTCTGGTGAAGTAATTTGGTTTTTGTCCCTCGGGGGTTTCACGAATGAGAGTCGCGCCCACGGCCTCAATCGCGACGGCGAGGTACAAATACAAAGTCTCCCATTTTTCTGGTCGTGATAGGACTGGGGGTTGCGAGAGGACTTGTTTCAGGTAGAGGAGGACTTACTTGTACTCCTCGGTCCACTCAAACGTGGCCTCCTTGCGCAAAAGCTTGAAAAATGGGAGTGCCTGTTGGGCAGACTTGGTTACGAAGCGGGACAGTGAAGCAAGCATCTCATTTAGGGATTGGATTGATTTCTTCGAGTTCAACATTGGGAACTTGGAGAACGCCTTGTACATGTCGGCATTCGCCTCGATTCCCCGCTCCGTCGGATAGAAGTTGAGGAATTTTCTTGCTCGGACATCGAAGGTGCACTTCTGCGGGTTAAACCTCATCATGCATTTCCTCGCCGTATCGAAAACTTTTCTGAGATGAGCAATGTGGTCGGTTTCTTCTCTTGATTTCACAATCCTGTCGTCCATGTAGACCTCGAGCATGTCCCCGATTTCGCCCCGAAAGCCTTTGTTTATCATCCGTTGGTAAGTTGCGCCGGCGTTTTTCAGGCCGAAGGGCATTACGTTGTACTAATAATTTCTTGACTCGATCATGAAAGCCGTGTATTGCTTGTCAGCCTTCGCCATGGGGATTTAGTTGTATCCTGAGTATGCGTCCATGAACGACAGTAATTTAAAATCTGTGGAATATTTGACCAATTTGTCGATGTTAGGCAATGGATATGCATCTTTAGGGCATGCCCTATTAAGATCGGTATAGTCAAAACATGTTCTCAATTTTCCATTAGATTTTTTAACTAATACAACGTTGGACAACCAGGTTGTGTATTGGGCTTTCGAAATAAAATTTGTCTCTAAGAGATCTTTTACAGCTTTTTCAACAGCCTCCGCTTTCTTGGGAGGTTGCCTACGTCTACATTGTATTATGGCCCTAGCGGACGGATATATGGTGAGTTGGTGGCTGGCCACATTGGGGTCGAGCCCGGGCATCTCTGCAGTGCTCCATATGAACAGGTCAGCATTCTCCCTGAGGCAGGGTTTCAGTTGCTCCCTTGCCAAGTCAGGGAGTCCTGTGCCGATCTTCACGCTCCTGTCGGGGTCATCGCCAAGAGTGATGAGCTTGATGTCGCCGTCTGAATGGGGCACACGGGATGGAGAAGCTGCCCATCGCCACCATTTGCTGGAGGTGCGTTGAGGTCGACCGAGTTGACGCGCATCAATGGCTTCTGCTCCTCGGCACGGGCACGCTTGTCGATAGCCTTGGGCTTGATGTTGATTGAGTTCAGCCCGTTGGTGGCCGCCTTAAAACACCTCCGGGCAGCTTCGATGTCTCCGTGGAGGGTGACGACACGACCACTTCATCTTTAGGTGGACTGTGAATGGTACTGTCATCAGCTCGACCAAGGTTGGCCTTCCTGGAATACATTGGTATAGAGAGTGACACTCTATCACCAACAAGTGAACCTTGACCTACCTGGCAGTCTCCTCGGACCCGAAAGTGAGAAGTAGCTCAACATAGCCCCATGGCCTCGTGGTGGTGCCACTGAAGCCCTGCAAGTCAAAGCCGACGTACGAGGTCAGATGCATCTCTTCGAGCAGGAGGGTGGTGAGCAGGTGAGCATACATTATGTCAACTGAGCTCCCCTGGTCGATGAGGATGCGGCGGACGTTGAAGTTTACCATCTAGGCTCTAATCAAGAGAGGGATGCTGGAATTAAGGGCGCCACCCGGTAGCTCTTCTAGGTAGAAAGTGACAGGGTTTGATCTCCCCTGGACTTTGTCGAAGGTGGCATTTTGCACGGATCTTGCCTCGATCAGCTCATCAAATTTTTGCTTCATCAACCCCACGCAAACCTTGTTGAACCCTCCGGCGGATATGACCATGGCGGCGGGGAAGCTCGACCATGGGCTACGAGCAGACAAGGGTGCGTCGGCCTCGTAGGGGAGGTAGAAGTCCTTCGTCCGATAGATGCATAGGGCGACTTGCAGCCTAGTGTCATCGGAGGGTGGCATCACCTCCTCGACTTTATTCGCCTAACAGGATTTCTGTCGAGGAGCTTCATTCCTCCTAGTGTATTACTTTAGGTGCCCTTCCTTGATCAGGATTTCGATGGCATCCTTGAGATGGAAGCAATCTTCTGTGACGTGTCCGTGGCTCCTGTGGAACCGGCAGTACTTGGACTTGTCGATGTTGGGCTTGGGGGGTGTCGGCTTCGGAAAGCGGACACCGCCTCTTTGGAACTCCGAGTTGATGCACCCGGCTAGAATGTACTCGCAGGGAGTTGTGAGTAGCGTGTACTCAGTGAAACGGTCTGCTGGCCCCATGTGCTCTCGGAAGTCGCGGGGCATATCCTTTCTTCTTTTCTCCCAGCCACGTCATGGAGCAATGGGTTCTTCGTGCTTGGAGATCTTGGCACTCTCCTGGTTTCGTGAGTCGCGGGCGCTATTGGCGGCCTCCTTCTCCTCTTATTGGATATAGGCTTGGGCCTTGTGGAGGAGTTCGTCCAACGAGTTGGGTCTTTCGATACCAACCGCCTTGGCGAAATCGCTGCGGGGACGCAGGCCTCGCTCAATCAGGTATCTCTTCATACTGTCCGTAGTGGATACTTGGACCGCCTCTCGGTTGAATCTCTCTATATAGTCCCAGAGAAATTCGTACTTCCCCTGAATAATAGCCTCTAGGGACGCCTCCGTCTTCAGATGTTGTCGGGAGGCGGTGAAGTGCCTGGAGAATTATCTTTTCAGCTCTTTCCAGGAGGTGATGGATTCGGGATCGAGGCTCTTGTACCACGCCATCACTCCCTTCCTAAGGGTCGTGGGGAAAAACCTGCACTTTATGGCGCCTCAAACGTTTCAATAGTCAAGCATCGCATGAATGCTTTCAATGTGGTCGTCTCGGTCGGTCATGCCATTGTAGATAGCCATACTCGGGGGTTTCTCCATCCCGACGGGCATGTGAGTTTCCATGATGGCCTTGAATGGTGGATAGTTGGATCATCCTCATTGCTTCTGATGGTTGATTGTGACGGGGAAGGGTCGTACCGAGGGCTTTTGTCGCGGCGGGGAGAACTCCTTGGTCGATTCTTCGGTTTCTCTGTATGCCCGCCAACTTTGTTTCTCTTGGGAGTCAGATAACATCTCTCTTTTCGGGGAGGAGAGCGGTCACGCTTCTGGGTGGCCACAGGCTGAGCCCTTTCCAGTCGCGGACGATGTCCAGGTTGTCGCTGAGAGGGGCTCTGAGACTCATTGTGTTGAAGTCTCTGTGGCGGAGAGGATAGACGGGTTTCATATTTTCAAAAAAATCCAAAATTTTTTTGTAGAGACTTATTCTGATTTGATTTGATTTTTAGTTATATTTTCATAATTTTTAGATTTTATTTTATTCGTTTTTCTATTTTTCCATTCTTTTTCTTAATAAGGACATTGTTGGTATTTTCCTAATTGTTGCTGCGTTGCTGAATTAGTTTTGTGTTTTCTTTTTCTTTGTTGAGTTTTTCCTATTAAATTTAATATGGCTAACCAAAGAACTCTTAGAGAACTTGCTGCCCATGATATGAATAATAATGCTTTATGTATTGAATATCCTGTTGTTACTGTACCTTTCGAATTGAAATCTTGTTTAATACACTTGTTGCAAAGGTTTAATTGTCTTGCAGGTGAGGATCCGAGTAAGCATCTGAAGGAAATCCAAATTGTGTGCTCTACACCTTCCGGATCTTCACTAGAGGACCTTGTCAAGAAAATTGCTATAAAAGATTTCCAGTTTCAGCAACGAAGAGATTCTAGTATTCAGGCTTTGCAGACACAGATTAGATAGCTTACCACTTTAGTGAATGCCATGCAGCAAGCTCAAGAATCAAACCAAATACCTAACAAAACCGTAGTGAATCCAAAAGAGTTGCTTTCTGATTTAGTTGATGATACTTATTCTGAATTGTTGTCTGATTTTCCATCATTAGCAAATTTTGATGATACTTACGCTTGTGATTCATGTACCGACACTAACATTTGCGATGTTTGTGCTGAGATTAATGTTGCCTTGCAGGATGATGCTTTTCATGATGTCGTTTATGCAGTTGAAGTTCTTGATATCTCGGCTGCCCCGGCCATGCCCTCCATTGAACAACCTCCTTCCTTAGAGGTTAAACCACTTATAGACAATCTAAAATATGCCTATTTAGAGAGGAATAAAAAGCTATCTATTATAATTTCTTCTAACCTTGATTTTGATTAAGAAAATAAGCTTTTACAGGTTTTGAAGAAACATAAGAAGGGAATTGGATGGACCTCGATTGAAGTTGGAAGAAAATTAGCGAGGCAGCCCCTTAATCCTTTGATTCTTGATGTTGTGAAAAAAGAGATCACATTCACGTGCTCATTCGACATTTTTACTTATCTAAGATTCTTCTTTGATCCTGGAATAAAAGGTGAAGGCACTAATAAAAATTTCAAGGTCGATGGATGCTACCCAAATTTACTTTATGGCATCACCACTTTGAGAGAGGAGCCTATAGAAGATCTCTCTTTCGAAAGGGCTGCTTATGCGATCACCTATCCACCTCGACTACTCGGGTTTGTTCTTTCCTTCATCTAACTCTTATTTATTAGTTATGACCTTTAATTGAGGACAATGCATGTTTTAATTGTGGGGGAGAGAACCATTGCTTTATTTGGTTTTCAAATTTCTCTGTTTTGGTTTTGTTCTTAAATAAAAAAAAAGTAAAACAAATTTTGCATGTTTTTTCTTTGGTTTTCGAGTTACAAGCATGAGTTTTTTTCTTAGTTTTCTTGAATAGAACTTTGTGATGTTGTGTGAAAATTTTGTTGTGCATTCTTAATATGATAGGTAAGGCTAAACTCTAAATTATACATCATTAGTATTAGATCATTAACCCTTGTGATTTTTTTAGCCTTATATGGATAACATACAAAAATTTATCTCTTTCTTTCTTGTGTGATTCACTCATTTCTGTTAGTCTCTAGAACTTGAATTGACTCTTGTTGATGCTTTTTGTTTACTTGTGCACACTATATGATCATGGCAACTTGTTTTTGTTTTAATTTTAGCCACTTAGCAAAAATAAAAAATAAAAGTAGCCAACCCTGATCAATATCATCCCTTTGTTTGAAAACCCCTTTGAGCCTATTTATTTTTTATATTTTTTGTGTTTAACCCATTACAAGCCAAAAAGTGAAAAACAAAATTATCATCCTAATCAAGGGTTGAAAGAGTCTTGTATGGATTTATGTTGGGTTGAACTTCATTCTTGTGATATTGTTGTGATGTTCCAAATGTTGGCAGAAAAAGAAAAAAAAATAGAAAAAGAAATGAAAAAAGAAAAAAAATAGAGAAGGATTTCATTACATAGTTCTTTCGGGAAAAAAAAAGAAGGATAAAAAAAGAAGAAAAATAAGTTGTGAGGTTGTTGTTTGAAAGCAATTGATGTATCCTGTTGTTCAACTCCTGCAATTCTTTCAATTTTCTTTAAACTCTTTGATTTTTAGCCTAGCCCCCTCTTAGGATTTATCTCACCCTTACCTTGGCTAAGTTACAACCGAATAAAAGTCCTTTTGATCTGTGTGTGAATGTATTTAAATTGCATATGATAGAGTCTTTTCAAGCTTATGGTAGTACTAACTTTCAAGTTGTGCTTTGAGTGTAAACAGTTAACCTTAACACTTGAGAGTTGAGTGAATTTTATCCGTGAGGATCTTGGTGTTTTTGATGTACTTTTTGGTAATTTGTTTTTCCTATTTGCTTTAATTGTCACAAAGAGTTGCTCACTAACATCATATTCTTGAAGCTTAGACTTAGAACTCTACTTGTACCTTGTATCTTGAATACTTTTGGAAATGCATGCTCTGTTTTGTTTTGTTTTGAATTTTTGAAGTTATCATTTTGCTCGGAGTGCAAAAGTTCAAGTGTGGGTGAATTTGATCAATGCATTTTAATGCACATTCTCTTATGTTTGTACTTAGGAATTTCCCTAGTTTGTTTTGTTTATTTTACCTTTTTATTATGTTTTTAGAATTAAGTCTTTGTTTGCCTTTAATCTATTTTCGCAACTTATTTTCAGCTTTAATGGTTTTTTGATACTTGTCAACTGTTGGGATCATAACTGGAGCTACAGGATGTCGTTTTGCATATTCTAATAGGCGTTGGAAAGCTAAGACAAAGATCTACAAGTTTCATGTTGAAGGAAGAAGCTGATTCGGAGTGTAGCAGGATCGAATAATTCGTTGAAGTTAGGACCCAAATTCTGCCTTAAGGAATATGTAGTTTTGGGCCGGGTTTTTTATGTTTTTCGACCCAGTTGGGTTAGAACCGGATTTTGTGATGCTTTCTTATACCTAGCAGCCACCCACTGTTCATTTTTACCATTCTTTACGCTATTCACGAAAATACTTTTTACTTTTCTACGAAAACCTATGGAGAACTAAACCTTAAGGTTGATATACTGTAATCGCGCCTCCATCATACTTTGAGGTTCTAATGTTTCTCAATTAAATCTTTTTTTCTTTCAATTCTTCTCTTTGATTTGTTGTTTTCTTAATTCGACTTTTCTTAGAGTTGATTGATTTATTTTGATGATTGTATGTTCCTATAACTTTTAATCGCTGTTTACGTCACTTTGTCGTTAAATCGCGTTTCGATATCGTGTTTGCTTAATAAGCGATTGTGTTTATCCATTTGCTTAATTTGGAAATTAGGAATATATATCTTGTAGTATCAATTACGGTTGTTGATTGATATTGTAATCGAAAAGGGAATAGAGTCCACTTAGGGATTGAGAATTATTTGGGTCAATGATAAGTTAGGAGACCGATACAATAGATCAGCTTATTTCATAATCACTTATTTTCCCCTATTTTATTAATTGAAACTTAAAACCCCCCATTGTTCCAATTGTTGGTTAATAATAGTACAAGAATCCTTGTGATACGACATTCGAGTGTCGCTTCCCATTACTACTGTTTTCAAAACTACTCGTTTTGATCCTTGCACGACAGCGGATCAGTCAACTGCCCCATGAACTTCGGAAGGTGAAGGACTTGTTCTTTTGCTCGTGGGTAGTTGGCTGATGATGTATCCCTGCGCGGGGAGTACATGGAGACCGTGGGGAAGACGCGTGAGTGCTCCCTGTGTGGGTTGATAAATTGTGCCTTCATTAGGCCCTCCCCGACGGGGAGCTGGGTTGGGTCGTGCTTGATAGCGGGGCAGCCTCTGGCCCAGTCCAGAACACATTACATCTATCTGAAGTGGTCATGTTAGTGAATTCCAAAAAGTGGAATTCAAAAATTTGTGTAATGAGAATGAAATTTTGGATACATTTTCAACTCCAGAAACTCCCGAACAAAATGGGGTAGTTGAAAGGAAAAATAAATCTCTTGAAGAGCTAGAGAGCATGATGTTTAATGAGACAAGCCTTCCTAAGTACTTTTGGTTTGATGTAGTAAGCATTACTTGCAATGTGATGAGTTGTATCTTAATAAGACTAATACTAATGAAAATTCCCAATGAGTTATACAAAGGAAGGAAACCCAATATTTCTCAACTCCATGTTTTTGGATACAAATGTTTTATCCTTAATAACAAGAAGTATAATCTTGGAAATTTTGACGCTAAAGCAAATGAAGGTTTATTTGTAGGATACTCCACTTCTAGTAAAGCTTTTATAATTTTGAATAAAATAATATTGTCTATAGAAAAATCAATTCATTTTACCTTTTATTAATCCAACCCAAGTCTGTATAGGTATATGGGATTGATTGTGCATGTGTCTTGGAGAAAACATATCTAGAAGACAAAGACTAAGATCAAGATAAAGATCAAATAAAAAATAATTTAAACAAAGAATCAAGTCATTATCATCACGATCTATCCAAGGAATGAAGAACCGAAAAAAAATCATCCAATCTAGAACATTATTGGGGATATTTATAAGGGAGTTACAACTTGACACTCCCTTAACATATTTAACTATATGGCTTTTGTTTCCTAAGTTGAGACAAAAACATAAAAGTTCAAGCTCTTATTGATGAGCATTGGTCTCTTTTTATGCAAGAAAAGTTAAATCAATTTGAGAGAAACAATATTTGGAAACTTGTTCTCAAACCTCCTTCTATACTAGTGATTATAACCAAATGGGTCTTTCATCACAAGTTTGACTAAAATGTAAATGTTTTAAGAAATAAAAAAGACTCATTGTGAAAAGATACAACAAACATGAAGGCATAGATTTTGATGAAACATATACCCTTATAGCTAGATTAGAATCCATACATATACTTTTAGCTTTCTCATGAATCTTGATTTTCAAACTCTTTCAAATAGATGTAAAGAGTGTGTTCCTAAACAGTTACATCCAAGAAGAAAGCATATGTGTCATACCCCAATTTATCTGGGTATTTTAAACTTTCGTGCATCCAACTTTACTTGGTTTTGCTTAGAATAGATTTCAATTTTATAGACAGATCGGCTAAATCGATTTCTTAATCGCGCGAGAAATTAGTGAACAATTATTTTAGGTTTTGGCCAACAATTTTCCGTTTTATTAATCTATATTACGCATAGTTTAGTCTGGTGTGCTCGGTTTATTTTTTGAGCCGTCAGACAGTCGCATTTTGATCTGTCTGAGCATTTTTGACAAAGTAATTTTATAGCGAATTTTGATATTTATCTGTCTGTCTTACAAAAGTATATTTCGCGTAGATTATTGCATTGCATTCATTTTACTTTTTCGCACATTTTTGCGCCCGATTTTTATTCATTTTAATTTCTTTTACTTTTTGTTTTTTTATCAAAATGTCAAGAAAAAATAAATAGGAACAAAGAAATAATCTTTTGATTTTTATTTGTTTTTATTAAAAAGATTTGAATTTTATTTCATTTTATTATTTTAAATTCATTCTTATTACAAGATTGGGTAAGGTTATTGGTGATATTGTCCACCATTCGCAGACTGCATTCGTACCTGGCCAACATATCCATAATCATATCCTGTTCGCGTATGAGTTGATTAAGGGGTATACTAGGAAAGGTGGCACCCCTCGTTGTATGTTTCAAATCGATTTCCAAAAGGCATATGATATGGTAAATTGGGATGCATTAGAGTGTATTATGAAGGAGATCGGAATTCCAACCCAATTTGTTAGATGGATTATGATTACTGTCACTTCTGTTACTTATAAATTCAATATCAATGGGCATCATACGAGAGCTATCCAGGTGAAACGGGGTATCAGGAAAGGGGGCCCTATCTCCCCCCTCTTATTTGTCATTATAATGGAATGTCTGAACAAGTGTCTGCGCCAAATGCAGAAGAATCCCAATTTCAACCATCACGCCAAATGTGAGAAGTTGCGAATTACTAACCTTTCTTTTGCAGACGACTTGCTACTTTTCTCTAGAGGAGATTATATGTCGGTGGAGCTTATGATTGAGGCTTTCAATACCTTCTCTACTTCCACTGGCCTCAAACTCAACCCGAAAAAATGAAAAATTTATTTTGGTGGTGTGGATGTGGACATAAGGCAGAATATTATTAACCTTACTAAATTTTGTGAGGGCCCATTCCCCTTCAGGTATTTAGGGGTTCCTCTGGCATCTAAAAAACTATCTATCCATCATTATATGTCGTTGATTGATAAAATTATGAGCCGAGTTAATCACTAGAGTGCTAAACTCCTTAGTTATGTAAGGCGTGCCCAGCTTATAAAAAGCGTTACATTTGCCATGCGAACTATTAGATGCAATGCTTCCCTACTCCTAAATTTGTTATTCATAAAATTGAAGCTATATCCAGATCTTTCATGTGGACAGGTGGATCTAATATCAGTAGGGAAAGCCCTATTGCTTGGGATAATGTTTGTAGACCTCAGAATTATAGAGGTTTAGGTATCATTGATCTTAAGATCTGGAACAAAATTACTATGGTGAAATTGATCTAGAACCTCAGTAGTAAAGTTGATAGCCTGTGGGTCAAATGGGTACATACCTATTATCTAAAACATGATGATTTAATGACTGTTAGTATCAAACCCCACACCTCTTGGATTATGAAGACCATCCTCAAACATAGGGATAATTTGGTTGATATCCAACAGGTTTGGGATCACATGCTAACTAGTACCAAGTTTAGGATGAATGATGTTTATAAGGTAATGTGTAGTGGTGCTCCAAAAGTAACGTGGAAGAACTTATTCTGCTATAATGTTGCTAGACCAAGGGTTTTGATAACTATATGGCTTGCATGCCATGGTAGACTAGCTATGAAACAACGCCTTTTCGATTTGGTATGATTACTGATGATATATGTTGTTTGTGTTCTCAAGAAGAAGAATATATTAATCATCTATTGTTTTGTTGTCCTAAAACGGTTTGTATCTGGGCCAAGATACTTGAATGGACACATATCTTGCATATTTCAAAATCATGGGATGAGGAACTATAATGCTTGAGCAAGAGTACCAATGGTAATGGGTGGCGAGCTTCCAACCTGAAATTAGCTGCTACGGAGACTGTATATGGTGTGTGGAAATACCGTAATGATATTTGTTACGGTAATGTTATAGATAATATGAAAATAGCTGATAACATTATAGATATGATTATTTATGGGGGTTAGTATAGCAGGAAACTTAGGACACATATCGCTAAGTTGATGATTTTTTAGTGTTTCATTATTATTATCTTTTCTGAGGGCTGGATCCACGCGATCGCCATGTACTCTATTGGTTTTTTTGAATTAATTCAATCTTCCTTTGATTAAAAAAAATCCAAAGATTTTTTTGGCAATTCATTTAATTGTGAAAACCTTAATTTGCTTATTGTTTTAGATTAACTCTCTTGGCCATTGGATCAAAATCATCAACAACTCACAATTGTTCCCATCATTTTCACTTGGATCATTATCCATGTTTGTCTCTCATTACCAAATTAAATTCTCATTGCAACAAAATTCAATTCAACAAACACACTTAGATGCAATCCTAATCCTTGATTAAACACTTTTTCTCATGACTCACTAATTGGTGCAATCCTAGCTATTCATCGTTTTCATTTTTCACATTCTAACTCCCGCCAAAACTCACCCTTACATTTCACACAAATTTGAATTCACTCACATTCTTCTTAGCATATTTAAACAACACCATATCATCACAATGGAAGAAAAAAAAAAGAGTAAAAAAGATAACATATTCACTACTTGAATTTTGCTCAAAAATGGAAAATAATTGAAGAATTTGAAAGAGAAGAATGAGAGGATTAAAGAGTGAATCATATCACACTGATTGGTACCGGTTTGAAGCTTCATCGGAGGGTGACCGAAATTTGCTAACTCGCAGGAAAACTCATTGGTGTTCTTCGTGTTCTTGATTCTTCCTTTTTACTTGATTTCTTGATATAAAATTGTTATCGGACTTAGTATGTTTTATATCCTTCATTCATTTATGAAAAATAGCTTGAAATGTGAATTTCCAAAAATTTGGTGTTCTTTTGCATCCCACTGTAAACGATTAATTTTCTAAAAATTTAGTTGCTGTTTAATGATTTTTGAGCATGCCAATGTGTTTGTGATATCGAGTATATGAATTTTCATTATGCATTTGTGGGATTTCATGAAAAATTGAGACAATTACATGTGGATTAAATAGACTAGTAGTGTGTGTTATTTTAAAATTTTTCTTATATGCAATGCACTGCTACTTCTCTTGCATGAAATCCTACTCCATTTCAACGTGTGCGTTAGAAGAAGAAGGGCACATGGGGCCACGCCCCACCATCTTTTTATTATTATTATTATTATTATTATTATTATTATTATTATTTACCTTATTATCAATCCTTTATTTCATTCTTGTTTTTATAATTAGTTGAATACATTGACTTTAATTAAGTAGTTTTGTTAATTAACTCTGTAATTAGTTTGATTGATTAATTAAATTTAATTGATTAATTTTATTAATTAATTTTTAATTAACTTAATTAGTTGATTAAAATTAATTTTAATTGATTAATTTTTTGGATTAATTTATAATTAACTGGATTAATTGATTAATATTATTTTAATTGCTTAATTTTGTTAATTAATTTTTAATCAAATTGATTAATTGATTAGTTTCCTTTAATTGATTAATTTGGTTAATTGATTTTTAATTAGCTTAAACTATTGATTAATTTCATTTAAATTTGTTAATTTTGTTAGTTGAGGAATTAAATAACTTGACCATATAAAATCAATTGTTCAAAAATAAAATTAAATACTTTATCAACATCAAGTGGTTTTCAAAAATATCTCACTACTTCACCATCAACTCAAAACCTTTTCAATACCAAAATCAAACTTTTTTTCAAAACTAATGCGAATTCATTACTTGATCAACATCAAGTCATGGTTAAATTGTGAACCAGACACTTGATCAACATCAAGTCGTTTTCTCAAACTCAATCGAATCATTTTTTGCAAATGCAAATAGACTCCTTGGTCAACACCAAGTTTCTTTTCAAAAAAATTCGCAAATAAAATCAGTTGAAAAAGGGAATGGGATGTACAACCTTCTGCTCCTCGAATAAGTGAGTGATTGGCACATGCCATATTGCTTGAACTTTGGTCTTTTGAATAAAAAAGTCTAATCGAACATGGATGAAAAAGGTATGGGAGGCGCACGCCTCGCTGCTCCTCGAGTAAGCAAGTGGAAGGTGTATGCCTCTCTACTGCGATTGCTCATCTTCTGTCAATAATTTTTAAAATCTCAAACTTGGGCGAAAAAGGAATGAGAGACACACGCCTCACTGCTCCTCAAATAAGTGAGTGAGTGGTGCACACCACATTGCTCGAACTTTCGTGGTCCATCTAAAAACAAATTCAACCAGTCACATTTATCTTTTCTTTCCCCTGCGTGATCAAAAACCTTTTCCCAAAAGAACATTATTTAGTCCATTCTACCACAATATAAACAACCGCTTTAAGCCTCTCATTGCAAGCACAAGCAACATTTAACCACTAGAGCATGATCTAAACATTCGTTCGATAAAATAAACCAACCCAACTTACTGGAAAGGCAGTTTAATTTTAGCCAAATGTTGCCAATGTCACTCTATCATGGAAAAACGATATCTGCTGGTCAGAGAGAAAGTTTTCGGCTTAAGAATATATGGATTTCTTGCCGTTCACACTTCAACAAGCTTTTGAATTGCCCATATTCCAATTCCAAACTTCATTTTACTCCACAACGGAATTTGATAACTGGTGGTCGAACTATTTTCTAGACAACTTTTTTGAAGAAAACTTTCACAAGAGACTGTTGACCACCTTTCCCAACTTGCAAGAAACTATTGAGAAAAAACAGGTATATGTTAATAACTTATAGATTTTAACTTTTCTCTATTCGTCTTTTTGACATCTCATATACCCTCTTTTGCAGGTGAAATTGAAATAGAAGGCGAATCCAATGTCAAAGGTCAATCTAGTGTGGCTGAGGCCCTAGAAGAAGTAAATGACCGAAAGAAAAAAGTAAGTATTTTCCCCCTTTGTCTGTTAGCAAATTTTGGGATGATTCTAACATGTCATTTTCCTTTTCATAGTAAAAAAACGTGACCCATACTCCCCAACAACCACAAACCAAAAAGAAGAAAGCCACCAAGACCATTACCGATCAACTTGTTCAGGACTATCTTAATGATGGACCTGAATATGTTGTGTCTGAACCAAAACCAGAAAACAATATTCAGGATCATCTCTTACCATCAATTCATCAAGAAACCACCCAACATATATCCCCATCAAATCATGCTTTAAGCAAAGAAAACTCTGTTGAATCTGTTCATGAAACCCTGCAAAAAAGATGAAACAAACACATCTAGACCATCTTAGCACATAACCAACTTTTAGCCTCTACCCAACCATGTATTTTCTTAGTTAGTAGTTCTTAAGACTGAGTTATATAACGAGGCAAAAGCAATAATAAAAGAAGGGTTCATGTCTACTGATCTTGTGGCTTATGATGCAAAATGGGAAAACTTCAGAAGATCTGTTAACTCGGTTATTCAAAGTCTAAAAAATTTCTCAACAAAGGAAGTAGTTGCAACTAGCCATAAGCGACCGCTCAATCTAGAAGCTAAAGTAGCGTTAGTTGCTGAATGTCAAGAGATAATGAAGATTCAGATGGCTAATAACTAACTTTCAGTGGATGCTGAATTCAAGGCTGTTGTTGTAAGACAAGAAGAAATTAGTTCTGATCTGAAGATAGTCATGGAATTATTGAAGAAACCTTAGGTCTAGGATGTAGAACCTGTTTATGTGTTAGATGGCTTGATTATCTTTTATATGTGTTATGACATGCTTATGAATTTATCTCATTTTAGATTACTTTATACAAGTTGTTCTTGTTTTAATTAACTTGTGCTTTATGTGTCTCTCTTGATTATTTAAAGTGAATGAACCTTGCTTTTGCTGGCTTAAATAAATGGAAACTAAAAAATAGAAATTTCATTAGAATTTAGAAAGTTACATGAGAATAGATAAGACAGTACAACAAATTAGCCTATTCCTAGTCTTCCTTGTTGCTTCAATCATCTCTCTTAGTGTTGTAAATATATTCTTTCCATGATTGATCTACTTCCTCGTATTCAGAAGAAAAACTTCATCATTAATAGAAGTTTCCTCAGGAACATTTATGTATTCTTTCAATCCTGAAGTCCGTGCTCTATAGGCAGCCAATCTGGTTTGAACACCTTCCTCTTCCATCAGTTTCAGTTTCTCTTTTGCTACATCAACATGAAGTTGTGTAGAAAGTTCCTTGACTGCCAAATGTTTCTCTCTTACTATTTCAACCTTCTTCGGCAAATCAAACTCTCTTGAAAAATCTCGTTTTTCACTCTTGTGAGGAATTCGATTATGAGATTTTCTTTTCATAACTTGTTTTTGCTTAAAGTATTTCTAAGAATTGGATGAATTATTAAGGAAACCATGTTAATCTAATTATATAGTGAGCTTTGAGTATTCGTTCAAGTACAAATATGGAATTTGTGCACCAATGAAAACTGATCTTTGACCATCTTGGGACACTCTACTCATGTCCAACATTTACTTGACTCTAACTACTCTTAACCCTATAAAGTATCATTGACCATCTTGGAACACTGCACTTCAGTTCACCATTTTCTTTACTTGTCTCCTCTTGTATCTTCTTTTTTTCAATCCTTTTGATGTGACAAAAGGGGGAGAAAAATATAAGAGTATTTAATAAAGAATCTGAACCCTCCAGATTTAATGCTGTTCATTTATAATTTAATGTACTTTTAAATTTCTGTTATTTTGGTTAGTTTCATTATTTTGGTCATTTTGCCAGGGTAATATATTTTAGTTTTCTTAAATATAGAACTAAGGGGGAGCTTACAAACCTCAACCTTGGACTATTAGAATCAGAGGGAGCTTTTAAACCTCAGACTCTGATGTTGCTAAGAAAAATAAAATATGTTTTCTTGAATATAATACTTAAGGGGAGTTCACAGAACTCAACCTTGGACTGTTAGACTCAGGGGGACTTACAAAACTCATACCCTGATGTTGCCAAGAAAATTATAATTTCCCAACATTGTTCTTTAAATACTTATGATTGTCATCATCAAAAGAGGGAGATTGCTAGAACAAGATTTGTTCATGACATTTATCCTTGTATTTTGATGATAACAAAGTATTGAAAGGACAATGGTGTTATCCAATGTGTGTTCCAAGTATACAAGTTCTAAAGCTTAAAGAGAATACATTCAGAATCCGATATAAGGACACACTTGAGAGAAGCTGAGTTACTAGCCTCTGGTGGTTCAGAATCTGAAGAACGCTCTCTAAGTGATGTTTGGTGTAGACTATGAAAACCGAAGGCCTCAGCATCAAAAGAGCAATATATTGTCTCTACTCTTGGTAAATGTATCAGCTTCTGGTGAACATTCAGAGTTAATAATAAAGCTAAAGTTATCCGTACTGCATAAGCCAAGCTGCATTGTCAAATCAGCTTGTCAGCTAGAGTCTATGTTCACAAGGCTCAAGAAGAGTGGACATGCTTTACGGATATCTACTCTCAACGGATCTATAGTACAAGATTACATGGAAGACACAATGGTTAAATAAGTTACACAATGGATTAAGATCGTTTGGTGTATCTATCTTCAACGTCTCTTGTACTATGGAGAAACAAACACACTTGTTCAAGTTATCTCTTCCAACGGCTAGTCTTCTACAACTACTATATAAATAGATGAAGATCCAATTTGAATCTTTAACAAGGAACGAGGTATAAGGTACAAGGAACAAGGAGAAACAGATAATGAAAGCTAAGAAGGATAGAAGTGTTTTACACTTCTATATGGATAGAGGAATAACAAGATCAACAATAAGCAACACAATCGAGTATGTAGAAATTATGTTATTTGTTGTAAATTGTACAAAGCCTTAAGATTTCTTAAACATTGAATATCTTAGAAATCTTAAGTGCTTAAGGTCTTTGTTATGGTGATTACCTTGTACCTCTAATTTTGTATCAAATACACCTTTTTTTCTATTCTTCTAAACATGTTGTTTAGTAGTTTAGATAAAGTATCTTGCTATGTGCTTGAGCATCAAAGTCTCTTACTGAAAAGCTTGAGCCAAGTAAGTCTCCTGCTATGTGCTAGAGCATTGAAAGTCTAGATCAGTTGTTGATTGAACAAGAAAGTCTTGAACTATGAGTCTGAGCAAAAATATTGTACTTGAGAGTATGATCAGAAGTCTTGGGTTTGTGGAACCTGAGAAAGGAAGTCTTAGGTTGCGGTCTCAACAAGGAAGTCTTGAGCCTGAGGGGCTTAAGCAGGAAGTCTTGAGTTCGGGGAACCTGAACAGGAAGTCTTGGACTTGAGGGTCTAAGCAGGAAGTTTTGGGCCTGAGGGGCTTGAGCAAGAAAGTCTTGGATTCGTGAAATCAAAGCAGGAAGTCTTGAACCTGAGGGGTTTAAGCAGGAAGTCTCGGGCTGAGGGTTTGAGGAAAGAAAATTCTTATGCTTAAGTGCATAAGCAATTGTAATCATGTTTTAATTATAGTGGAAAATCTCCTGCGCTGCAAGGGAATTGAACTACTCTCAGTTTGGGAGGAACCAAGATAAATCTATTTTTTTCTTTATTTATTTATTTACTTCTGTTGATATCTGCTGCAATTGTTATCAGGTTCTGAACCTTTGTTTGGAATCTGAACTCTTTTATAAAGTAGCAACGAATTTGGAGAACACAATTCAATCCCCATTCTTGTGTATTTTCCTCACCTTCACTATGCTTGAGAAATTATTCTCTCCTACCAGGCTCTCCTGTCAGACTTGATCGTCCACTTGGTCGGCGTCCTGATTTCGATTAACCATTAAAACTGGCAAACGATCGACCTCCCTAGGCCTCAGTTGTTTAACTACATGGGGCACAAACTATTAGCCCTAATTAACTGTGTTTTCTTCACGAATTATTTCCTCGTTTTGAATTAGCCTATCTAATAGGGGTTGTACAATTGGTCGAACTTGCGCTTGAGGGGCGCCAAAGAAATCACTTATTTGAGTCACGAATTGTTGGTAACTATGATTCGTATTTTGAATTAAAGGGTTAAATATAGTACCCATTTCTTGGGTAATCAAGTTAACCATCTCATGGTTACTTTCGTCCATTTGTTGTCTCATCGCCATCACGAGATTTGCACTGAAAGTCAGCATCGTTTATGAACCGAATCCCATCCCCAATTGTGGTTACATGTTCGACCAGGGTTACCTATAGTCGATCTTGATGCCAATAATGGTGAATATGAAGTTTCCGAGTTCTCAGCAAATGTCAAAGCAATCATATGCAAGGCTTTCATCATTGATGTTGGCATGCCATTAGGTTGCTCACGACTAGGCATAAGCATTGTGAAACTTGTGGCGAAAGGCCAGAAGTCACTTGCGATAGTTTGTCTAGGAGTCACGGAGTGACTCTGCATTGTTGAAGGGGAGAATCCCACTTCTTCTTGCATAGTCGATAGTATGGCTATCTTGTTAGCTACGAAGGCGATTGGTTTAGTCGAATTTACAACGACTGTGCCTGCCCCTGTGCTATTGGTCGGTTGTTCTCTATTGTTATTTCTGGGACTAACCATTCTCCTAACGTATCTCTTGGTTGGTTTTCTAACTTCTTTTTTAGTTATCCCACCACTCCTCAATCTCATGCACACTCAAAATTTTGAGAAGTTTTATAAATCAAGAACTTAATGTAAAGTTTTAAGAGAAAAATGAAAATTTTCGCACAAAGAGTCCCACCGGGTGTGCCAATTTGTTTACCTGGAAATTTAGTAAATAAAAACACGTTTGATTTCACTTAAGGGATTAAACTCGAAAAGATCCCAAGACATATTGTGCAAAAATATGAGTTTTGAATACATTTGAAGTTGAAATCAAAAGTAAAAGAACTTTCAATGCAGTAAATAAAAATGTAGTAAATGATAAAAGTACATAATCTTATTCATGTAATGGAACACAAATACATACAATCTCAAATCACTCTTTTCTCACTAGACACTTGGATACTTTGAGTTTATAGAATTTATGTAAAATTGCAGACCCCTAAAACTACAAGTGAGAACTACTTATATACTAGTCATAACATAATTGTCTGTAACGGTCGACTTAGCAAATTACGCCATGTCTTCGTCTCCATGCAATCTCCATTCTCAATAGGCTTCCACGTGTTCTAGAATAACTATTTGATCTTATCCGCTTGTGCCTTGTTTGACCGTGTGGAGTGATCACTTTGGAAACTCCAAATTTCACTTGGTCTAGAAGCTACCAAATCCATGGTCTTTGACTAACTACTTGGAATTTAGACCAAAGTAACCAATATCATTTGATGGAACTGCTTCGTCGAAAAAATGCCTATTCTGATTTCATGGTTGAATGACCATTTCAACCTAAGTAAAAAGCTAATTCAATCAAACAATCTTAAACAAATTGTCAAATCATTACCATCAAGGCTTATGTCGAAAATTCAAGGTAACACTATCACAAACCAAAGATGGCTTTTTTCTCCCAAATCTACAAGATAAACAACAGTAGCTACCTAGATTTGCTTTGATAACATCAAGAATATCTTGCACTTTCTCCAATTTCTTCTTTGCGATCTTCTTAGTGTTGTAACTTCAAAAGCATTGAATCCAACTTGTTTGGTTTACCTATTTTTTTTTTCAAACAATTAACTGTATAGGTAATTGAATATTGAAAAAAAACATCAAAGATCATTCAAAACACATATTAAAAGAATTTTTTCAAGGATCTAAAATAATGATATATATAAAGTAAAATCACTAGCACAATACTTCTCTATTCCTCCGAAACAAAAAATCGAGTTATGCAAGAATTTTTTTCCGAAAATATCATAGTGAAAGAGGTTTACATGACATAAAATAAGAGGAAGACGAATGAAGTGGTGGTGACGATGATTACAATGAGAGAGTAAGTAAAATGACTAAGGTAGAGAAATAGAGAGGAATGACAGTGAGATCGAGGACATCAGAAGACTAAGAAGCAATTGAGAGCGAGAGTTGAGTGGGTGTGAAACCGTAATAATTTAGAATATCATAGAAAGGAAAGGGGAGATTAGGGTAGCCAAAAGAGAAGCCGGAACAAATAAGGAAAGTTTTGAGGAAAAAAATAATAAAAATTGAGACACTAAAGATATTTGGGGGAAAATGAAAAGTTAAAAAGTGAAAATAAAAAATAAACGGAAGCTTGTGATTTTAAGAATGAGTCTGAAAAAATAAAAGAAAAGTACAACAGTATTTTTCACAATATGGAAGTGATATACCCATTTTTATTAAATGTCGTTAGCATAGGAATTCTTTGCTATATGGAAAATTCCTTGTAGTGATAGTTTTGTGACAGTACCATCCAAACCATGAGTTCCCCTCCATTATAGGGTTTTAGTATCGATTCCACTTTCAGATTAGTGTATATTTCTACATACATGATGTCGCATTAGCTCCCTTGGACCACTAACATGTGCTGAATGTCATGTCCTACTATCAACTCTCTAATAGGGATGGGTTCATGGTGGTTTGGGATGTTGTTAATTAGTTTGTCATCATAAAATGACAATGATAGTTTCTTGCTTACTAATGAGTCTTCAAAGGGTACAAATTCATGATATATTTTATTGAGGAAAATAAATTAGTTCCATAAGAGTGAATTGAATCGCCAAATACGATGAAGTATCAGAACAAAGTTCATTCTTGTATCCGAGGGAGGAATTTATTGGTAAATCATCCCAAGTAGAACACAATTTCCCATCGACGCAAGCTATGGTGAAGATGTCGTCCCATAAGTGAATATTTCTCTGGAGTGTTGGCAAATGAAAGGGGGAGAAACTTGTGTCCCTCGTTTTCCCCTTCAGCTTGGGGAGACTTCTTCTGTTAGGTTTGTGTTGTATATATGCAAGACATTTGTTTAAGAGGCTCTGTTGAATACCATCTTTGTTGTATACTGCCATAGATCTCGTGAAGAACCTTAGGTGTTAAATTTTTGAGTAATAAATCCAAATTCAATGGTGTATTTTGGTTTGTGGTTGAAGAACTACTGTCTTGAGATGTCCCGATCTGACGTAGGAGGGTATACTTGCAAATACTATGATGCCCAAATTAGTGACTATCGCAAGTAAGAGAAATTTTAGGTTAGAAAAGTGTGTACCTTTATTTAACATCCTGTCTTCCTTTTTATGGTCGGGCTCTATGGTTTTGGAGACATAGAACATGTTCGGAGGAATAAATGTCCAAAAAGAAATTTGTAGGAATATCATTTGGTTTGTGATGTGTCGGACATTTTTCATTCATTTGCCTTGATTAGTTGTTTTTCCAGGGTCCATTGTTGTTCTAGAAGTCCTCTACAACTTTCTTTTTTGTGACACATGTCATCAGGTGGTTAATGTTAGATTATATCTTAGCCTCGATTCATTGGTCTTTGACTTTTGAAAATCATATTGGACTTTCTTCATCATGGGTCAACACTTTAATTAGGTTGTTAAGTATACTCGTTGAAAGTGTTAAGAAGATAAATGTAATTAGTAATGGGATAGACTAAGAAGTTTTTAGGATAATCAATATGACTTGGGAGTAATATAGATGAAAAAATGAAAAAGTTTGGCTGAAAAATTGACAAAATTGACAAAAATATGACTTGCAGAATGACCATCTATTATAGATAATGGTGGATCCAATTTCACTTAGCAAAATTACACTCACTTAGTCGTTACCCAAAGATCTTTATTGTTTAAACCAATAATGTAGCTTCAACAACAAAAGTGTAGCACCTTGAAAAGTTTGGATCACATATACTCGATTTCTATGATTCACTTATCTCTCTAAATTTATTTAGTGAATACAGGATTGTTCAAAAAATTCAGAAAATTAATCAAACCATAGAACTGAACTGAACTGTTATTAAATAATTGAACTATTTTTTAAATTAATGAACAAAAATACAATTTGTCAAATTGTTCAATAAATAAACTCTATTAACCAAACCAAAACTAAAATAACAAAATATATGGTATGGTACTTTCTCGTTGATAATTTGGTTTCATTTGATTTGTCTTGCAACTTTAAAGTTTCTTTTAGTTTTCATAATAAACAGGGCCGACTTTGAGACCAGATAGACATACCCACAACCTAAGACCTCTTAAAAAATAGGAACTTTAAAATTATTTTTTTTATGAATTATAAATCTTACGTAAATATATAAATATTAGTTGTTGAATTAAATTTATAAAGTACGTTAGTTAACATGGTAACGAATCTTGTTTTTGACACAAACGTCACTAGTTCAACTTGTAGTACCTACTCTCTTACTATTTTAATATATTATTTTTTTAAAAAAATATTTTTTTTTTATTGTGATGCATTTTTAAAATTGGACCAAATCCTCCCAATTCTCCCGGACAACCCTGGCGATAAAATCTAGTTTTTATTTAGTTTTCAAACACTAATTGTTCTAGTAGTTTCACACGGTTTGATTATTTTAAATAATAAAAATTACGTTCATAAAAAAACTAACTTTTATTTAATAATTAATAAATTAATTTAAATTCTAAATCTTATGTAGTGCTCCTTAATTCTATTTATTAAATAGAATATAAGTTACTTATTTTAATTTAAGTATGGTTTGTTTAGATTTTTATTAAATTGATAGTTTAATAATAGTTGTGTAAAAAATAATTTAAATAATAATTTTTATTTTAAAAATAAAATAAATGTTTTATTTAATATTTAATTGTTACTTTTTTTTATATAAATTTATATTCAATATTTAATTATAACCTCACTATTGTTTACAATATTTTTATCAATTTAAAAAATAAATTTATAATTAATATAGAATTTAATTTAAATATTTTAGAGTTTTTAATTGATAGGCTTATTGGTTCATGTTATGACTTAGTACTCAAATAACTTGTAAATATTATAATTAAGAAATGTAAAATAACAAGAAAGTTTTTTTTTTCAATAAGCCAGAGATATCATTAAAACGAGAACAATGGGTTCTCGGAACCACTTACAGGAAAAACGAGACTAAGCTCGCCAAAAAGAAGATTACAAAACCAAATAGGCCTAATGAAAGTAGATCAAAGGATGCCTACTAAAATCATAAAAGCTACTATTGGTATAGGTAATTTTGCCGATGCAAGACCATCTCCAAATTAACGCCTTACTATTCCAAACCACATCTAAAACATTCCAAGAATCATTCCTAAAAATAATACTGTTCCTCAACAACCATAAGTACCAAACGGTAGCCAACCAAATACAACCTTCCCTCCCACTCTTCACTTTGTTCCTCTTACAAAAACGACACCAATTCAAGAAACTCTCTTTAATATTACTAGCACCAAAATCCTCAAACCCAATCCACTCGGCAATATCCTTCCAAACCAACAAAGATACATTACAACGTAAAAGTAAATGATCCAATGTTCATCCTCCAATGAACAAAGGACGCAACACAATACATTCTCCGGATCCAAACAACCTCTATCATTAAGAGAAACCTTTGTTGGAATCCTATTAACAGAACACCTCCAACCAAAAGCCTTAATTTTAAAAGGAACGTGCATCTTCCAAACCAACATAAAAGCATCATCAAAATTATTATTAGGTCCATAAGGGATTCGAAGAAATTGAAGAAGAGAATAAAAACAACTAACCGAAAAATCCTCCGAACCATTAATCGACCAAGTCACCAAATCATGCTCCATAGAAACAGGCCGAACATGCTGAACGTCGGCCCTCAATAACAACAGATCAACGGCAGCAGCTGCCTCAATTGGAATAGGCACTCCAAAATCCCCCCAAAGCCAATCCTCACCACTCCACCACCCCATACAAGCAACCGACACCTCTTTAAGGCGAGACAATTCAAAAAGGCGAGGATATTTATCCTTAAGACAAATATCATCCACCCAACAAGCAAACCAAAAAGAAGTAGAATAACCATTCCCAATAAAGAATCTACAATTGGAAGCAAATAAATTTTCCGAAACTCCTTTATCCAACCCAACAATATCCCTCCACCAAAAGGAGTACCAGAACATCTTACTTCAACCATTCCCGGAACCCACTATTCTCAAATTCACATCTCCATACCTAACTTTAAGAATCTTATACCATAATGCATTTGACTCCTATAAGATCCTCCATCTCCATTTATTGAGGAGAGCCAAATTAAAATCATCTACCCTTCTCAATCCAAGACCCCCTTTTTCAATTGGAAGACACACCTCCTTCCAACTCACCCAATGAATTTTTCTAATCCCCTCCTTCCCTCCCCAAAGGAAATTGCTTTGAATTCTAGTGATAAGATTCACAATCTTCACCGACGCTTTATAGAAAGAGAGCATGAAAATCGATAAGCTAGAGAGAACCGATTTTAACAAAGTGAGTCTCCCTCCAAAACTAAGCAACCGATTGCTTCAACATGAAAGCCTCCTTTTCATCTTAGAAATCAACTCCGACCATATGGACGAACCATTGGAATTACATCCAATAGGGATTCCAAGGAAAACAAAAGAATTATCCTCTCTTCTACAAGAAAGAAAAAAAGAAGCCACCTCCAAGAATCGAGAACTAATATTAATTCCAATAAGTTTGCTTTTATGGAAGTTAATACCCAATCCCGAAACGATTTCGAAACCCCTCAAAACCGATTTTATGGCCCAAATATGCTTCCAACTACCTTCTCCAATCAATAAAGTATCATCCGCAAATTGAAGAATGTCAACTAAACACTCACCCTTAAAGTTAAAACCTTCAAAATCGCCATTCTCCACCGATTTGGACACCATGCCCCTCAATCCTTCTGCCACGATAACAAAAAGAAACGGAGAAAGCAGATCTCCTTGTCTCAAACCTCTCTCCACCACAAACTCCTTCGTTGGACTACCATTAACCAAAACCGACATTTTACTAGAAAAAATTAAAGCATTCATCCACTTCATCCAAACTTCCCAAACCACATTTTCCTTAACATAAATCTAAGGAAATTCCAACTAACTTTGTCATAAGCTTTCTCGAAGTCAACTTTAAAAAGCAAAACTCCTTTTCCCTCCTTTTTGGCAAAATCCACCAATTCATTTGCCACCAAAACGCCATCCAATAATTGTCTACCCGGAACAAAAGCACTTTGACAATTCGAAATAATGGGGTCCAAAACCAACTTAAGTCTAGCCGCCAAAAGCTTAGAAATAACTTTATACACACAACCCACAAGGCAAATTGGCCTATAATCATCCAAACGTAATGGATTAGAAGATTTGGGCACCAAAGTCAAAAAAGAAGAAATGAAGGTTTTAGAGAACAAAGCACCAGAGTGAAAGCTTTGAAAACAACTAATAAAGTCATCCTTCATAAAATTCCAACACTTTTTAATGAAAAGGAAATAGTATCCATCGGGACCCGGAGTTTTAGTCCCATCACAACTCCACACCGCATTCTTAATTTCCTCCTCCGAAAAAGGAGCTTCGAGAAAAATTTTATTCGTTAAAGAGATCCCTTCAAAAGAAAGACCATCAAGAGAGGGTCTTTCTTTATTCGGTTCAACGAATTTAACCTCGAAATGCCTCCTAACCTCCTCCTTAACTTCTTCCACCTTATCCACCAAACCATGATCCGTTCCTAAAGAACCGATATAATTGCGCCTCCTCCACTCCTTCAATTCTATGAAAGAATTTACTATTTGAGTCACCATCATTTAACCACTTTAATCTAGACTTTTGAATTAGCATATTCTCCTTAATCCTAAGATTAATCCAAAATTTGCCACCACCATTCTTCTTCCTCAAACAACAATTCCTCCCTCTCAAACTCCCCAAACTCCTCAACCTCATCATCCTCCAAATTCAACTCTCTAACACCATGCTCCATCTCCAAATTGAACCTCCCAAACACATTAATGTTCCACCATTTGAGACTTTCTTTTAGCATACGCAATTTCTCCTTAAGAATGAAATCTTTCCTCCCCACCACAACTAGCTTCTTCCATTCTTTTTCGACAAAAGGCAAGAACCGAGAGTTGGAAAACCATTCATTGTTGACTTTGAACGGTTTCGGGCCCCAATCCGATTTATCCACCATAAGCCAAATCGGACAATGATCCGAAATATCCCTTTAACCTATCAATTGACCCACAACCCCCCAACGATCAATGATTCCATTTGTCACCAAAAATCGGCCAATTCTACTTTTTGCTATACCATCCCCTCCATACCAATTAAACTTCTTCCCCTTACAAGGTAAATCCACCAAACTACCTTCAAAAATAAACTCTTCGAAATCTCTCCATTCCACTCCCGAATTAAAGGTCGTCCTCCCTCTCCTCTCCCGGGAATTACAATAACACGAAAGTTAAATGTAAATGCAGTAAATACAACAAAAAGTAAAATAATTAGTATTTAAAATATGGTTTGAATCGATTTTTTAAAGAAAAAATTCATCTGATCTCAAGGTAAATCATGCGAAGTCTAATTTGATTTTAGATGACTAATTTAAATATATATTTAAAAAATATGATATTTGTTAATATTTAATTTTATATTAATTTTTAATTTTTTTATAGGTTAAATATTTTAATTTAAATAGGCTCGAATTTAAATACATTTATATTGCACAATAATGATGAAAAATTATATAAAAATAAGTTTATTAACAAAAGAATATGGTAAAAATAAAAAATCTAAAATAACTTTTGATTATAAAAAGTTAAAAAAAATATAAATGTTCAATTTACCTTGACAAACGTTTTAAGAAAAAAAACTATTCAGCAACGATTCGGTACGGTTCATAATTCAAACTGGTGTACCAATTCAATAATATGGTTTAGTTCGATTTTGAACAAATTAAAATAGTTCGATTCAATTCGAATTAACTTTTATTATAATTTAATTCGGTTCGATTTTTTTAAAATTTTTTACCATAAACAACACTAAGTGAATATAATAAGGGTAGCACGTAACTTTCTAAGGTAACTTTCTAAGATAAAAGTTTCTTTCTACCTAATACAAAATTCCCTCAAATCATACACAAGTATAACACAAGTTATAGTTGAAACATTACCACTTAGTGCAGGAAAAATGTAACGTTACATGTTCTACCTTTACTTTCCATGTGACATTTAACAACCACCACCGACATATCTAAGATGAAACAACCCTCGTTATTTTCACTCTGTTTTCTTTAAAAGCACTAAATTCTAAAGTCTTCTGACAAGAAAATGGATAACAAGTATAAATATTACACATGATGATTGGGTCCAATGTGACTTTGAAAAAATATAAATGGTTTTTACATATAAGTAACGAAAATCACAAAATCTTATTTCATATTTTACAGACAAACAAAAACGCAAACAATACATTGAATATTAGGCCATAAGACATCAAAACAAAACTAATGACTTGTGATTATCCAGCAGAATACTTTAACAACGAATTGCTTTCAATTTCCTCCACATAACTGGTAGAGCCAATATCTGTTTCAGTTTCATTTGATCCGGTATCACGAAGATTCTCTTGAATTGTTTCATGTGGATATAGTACAGGCTTTGGAGGCATTTCAATATTTGCAATATCTCCTTCAAGCATCTCCACTACTTTGCTCATTGAAGGTCGATCAATAGGTTTTAATTGTATACACCAAAGAGCAACCATGAACATTTTCTTCAAAACATTATTAAATTCTTCGGTGATAACATCTTCCATTTCTTTCTCCCTATCTTTAACCAATTGTTCATAAATCCAAAACGGGAAGTAGAGTTGACTTGAATGTTCAACTTGCGGGTTCAAATTTCTTCTCCTACTAGCCATTTCAATCAAAAGCATTCCAAAGCTATACACGTCGACTTTATGAGATATTCTTCCAATATTTTGGTAGAACAACTCAGGAGCCATGTATCCAATTGTTCCTCTTGCGGCTGTCGAAGTGGCAATACTCTTGTCAATGGGATAAAGCTTTGCAAGACCAAAATCCGAAACTTTTGGGATGAAATTTTCATCAAGAAGAATATTATGAGGCTTAATATCAAAATGTAAAATTTGCATATCACAACCTTGATGTAGATAAGAAATTCACGGGCTATTCCAAGAGATATCTCATGTATTTGATTGTAAGTTAAAGAAATAACTTCTTCTTTGTTGAATATATATTTATCAAGAGAGCCGTTGGGCATGTATTCATAAACAAAAGCACGTTTTAATCCTTCAACACAATATCCAACGAGGCTTACCACATTTGAATGATATATTCTTCCTATTGTTGCAACTTCACTTATAAATTCTTGCCCATTTGCATTTGATTTTATCTTCAACATCTTAATGGCTACAAATGGTCCGCTTATTAGCTTACCCCTATACACATCTCCATAGCCTCCTTCACCCAATTTTATCTTGAAACCCTTTGTCATCTGCTTTATCTCTTTATATGAATACCTTATTGGCATGAGAGTATTACCTTGTAGAAAATCTTCAATATTTTCATAAATTGATGAATGTCTACTTCTATATGTATAGATTAACAACACTAAGAAAAGTATCAAGCCCATCATAAATCTAACTACAATGCCTTCTGGAATAATGTATTTTCCTGTAATTAATCCTACTGTGTACAAACGAATACTTGAACTATATAAACTTAGCTTTTTAAAGCCAAATAGCTCTCGTAGTCCTGCAATACATAATAAGATATTATATTTATAAAATATAATTTTTAAAAATTATAAAAATGAGATATTATAATTAATAATAGCATTTTTAATAGTTATTTTATAATCATCTCATATAATCCTACTGTGTTGGAAGATGATATTACTGAGAATGAAGATGCAATATCTGAGGAGGTTTTGAAAGAAAGAAGTAGGGTTGTGGAGGAGATGTGGAGCAAATTACATACTAAGGAGAGTATTCTTCTTCAGAAAGCAAGGCTGAAATGGATAAATGAGGGTGATTGTAACACAAAATTATTTCATTCAACCATTAACAAGAGGAGGAGAGTGAATTCTATCTCACCCTCGAGTGTTGGTTTGGAAGATGAGGCAAATGTTGAGAATGTGAAACAGGTTGTGCATGATTTTTTTGAAGAGAAATACAAGAACAATGCCTCTGAATGTTTTGAGATGGATCTTAGGTCTTTAAATAAACTGTCTGAAGAAGATAAAGTAATGTTAGAGGAACCTTTCTTATACGATGAGGTGGTAGAGGCAGTGAACTCTTGTGAAGGTGATATAGAAGTCCTGGCCCGGATGGTTTTAACTTGAAATTCTTGAAAAAAACTTGGGAGATCATTGAACAAGACTTTTACAACTGCATTGCTGAGTTTTATGATAAGGCTTACCTCTCCAAATCATTATGTTCAACATTTTTCGTTCTTATCCCTAAGGTTGACAATCCTCAATGTTTGAAGGAGTTTAGACCAATAGCTTTAATAGGAAGTGTGCACAAGATTATATCAAAGGTCCTAGCTGCTAGATTAAAAAGGGTGATAGGAAAACTGATATCTCCTAATCAAACAACTTTTGTCCTAGGTAGACAATTGTTAGATGAGGTCCTGGTGGCAAATGAAAATTTAGACTATGCCAGAAAGAGAAAAAGGAAAGGGTTTATGTTTAAAGTAGACTTTGCACAAGCTTACGATTGTGAAAATTGGAAATTTCTATGTAAGGTGCTTGCTTCCATGAACTTCAGTCCTAAATGGATCAATTGGATAAGGTGTTTAGTCTGCAGAAGTTTTGGATCAGTTTTAGTAAATGGGAGTTCTTCTAAGGACGTTTTGATCAATAAGGGCTTAAAACAAGGTGATCCTATATCCCCTTTCCTATTTGTTCTGATCACAGAATGTTTAGCTCTATTGTTCAAGAAAGCTGAAACGAGTGGTTTGTTAAAGGGAATTGAACTTGAGGATAATACTACCATATCTCTATTACAATTTGCGGATGACACATTGATTATTTGTGATGACTCATGGAAAAATATTTGGGGAATAAAAGTTGTATTAAGAGGTTTTGAGGCTTTGTCAGGGCTGAAAATAAACTACAACAAAAGCAGTATCATGGGCATTGGGATGGAGGAAAGTAGAACTCGAGTGATTTCATCTTTCTTGAACTGCAAAGTTGACAAATTCCCTTTCAAATTCTTAGGCCTATCTGTTGGAGGAAGATATAAATCTGTTGAGTTTTGGAAACCCGTTATCTCTTCATTAAAGAATCGATTGGGCTCATGGAGAGGGAGAATGCTACCCATTGGAGGAAGAGTCACCTTGATTAATTTTGTTTTAACTAATTTTCCTATACACTGCCTTGCATTATACTTAGCTCCTACAACGGTTCTGAAGGAAATCAAATCAATTCAGAGAAGATTCTTGTGGTCTGGAGATGGTGAAAAGGTGAGCATAGCTTGGGTGAAGTGGACATTAGTCTGTAAACCTAAAGTTCAAGGTGGTTTAGGGTTGAAAGACATTTGCACATTTAATAGAGCTCTGGTGGTTTTTCTTGTCTGTTCCTTAAAAATCCAGATTGTTCAACTAAACAAAACTCATGTTGGTGGAATGATTTGACTCGTCTTGCAAATCATCCTAATAACCAAGGGATCTTTAGTATGTTGAACTGGAAAGTTGGTAATGGGGGAGAGACCTTATTTTGGAAATCAAGATGGACTGGTGGCAATGCACTTTATATTCAGTATCCTTCTTTATATGATTCATCCCCAAACAAGGAAATTCTGGTGAAGGACTGCGGGTACTGGACTGAAGACAGGTGGAAGTGGGATATTGTAGGGATGAATGTGGTTCTGTCATGTATAAATGATGATTCAGTTAGGAAAGTGCAACAGCAATTAGAGAAGGTTAGCTTGCAACTACATGTGGAAGATACTGTTAAGTGGCCAAGTAATATTAATAATTCCTTCAGTGTTAAAGAATGTTACAAACTATGGAATAGAAGTGGAGATGATGATATTTTGGAAAACAATATTAAGGAGGCTCTTGAATACTTGTGGAATATTAAGGCTTCATTGAAGGTGTTGGTTTTTGGATGGAGACTTCTATTGGACAGGTTGCCTACGCGTGGAAATCTCATAAAAAGAGGAGTTATCTTTGATCCTCACCAAACATCCTGTGTTTTTTTGTTTTAGGGAGATTGAGGACATTAACCACTTAATTCTTGGATGCGACATTATAAAACCTGTGTGGAGGAACATGGAATCTTGGCTTGGCGTGAAACTACCAGGAGGCTTGAGCAGCTGTGACATGTTTTTAACTTGGGCTAAGGCAGGTACGATAGGCTTCTCAACTACTTACATTTAGCTGGTTTCTTCCTGGTGTATATGGAAAACTAGAAACGATATCATTTTTAAAGATGCAATACCTGATTCGAGGAGCTTGTTTCAAGTCATCCAACAATTTTCATTGAATTGGAAGAGGAGAAAGCATAAGAATGGGTTTGGAGGAAGTTTCTATGATTGATTCAAAATGCCTTTGGATTCCAACAGCTAATTGTGGTAATGGTGTGTTGGTGGTTGAACATAATATGTTATGCTATATTCATTTAGTGCAGCTAGTTTCTTTTGTTGTTATTGGGTCTGTAAATATTGGTGGCCTGTAGTTTATCAGGTTCATTGTAATTGTACTGAACTTATTATCTAATGAATAATTTTCTGAGTATTAAAAAAAAAACTTTTGGAACATTATTTTTTTAGTAAAGTTTTATCAGAGGTCTTTTAAGTTATTTTTTTTATAATTAATTAGTTTTTTATTTATTTTTCTTGTAATAATTTATTCCTTTAAGTTAATAAATATATCCACCGTTATCCTTTTCTAACAAATTCAATATGATAATTGTGGATATAATAATTTTGAGTGGTATAAAAATATAAAGTACAACTAAAAATACAACACATTTATAAATGTTCAAAATATTAAAAAAAAATGTAGAAATCATCCTAAATTATCAAATTATTACAAAAAAAAAATAAAAAAAATAATTTATTAAACAAAATAATTTAAAAAATCTCTGATGTAATTTTACATTTTGAGAAGATAAACTCTCACATAAAAGATGACTTAACATTTGACAATATTTATAGTTTTTCAATAAGAGCAATTTTTAATACACAACCCAAGTTTCTTAGGCACCACGTGAAATTTCATTTTTGCCTCCTGATTTCAGATGTGCACATCCGGATGCACCAATTTTTTTTAAAACGTTGATGTGTTCCGGATATACATATCCGGAAAAATTCCGGATCTACAGATCCGGAACAATTTCTTATTAATTCGCGTCAGACCTTCTTCCTCCTCTCATTGTTCACATTTTCATTTTCCAAACACCAAACTCTCTCAAACTCTCAAATTCTCAATCACACAAATTTCGACTTTTTTCACTCGAGTTCGGCGCAGAGCAACTTCTACAACGATCAAGACACTCAAAATCCTCCGTATCTCAATTTAATCGGTAAGTTTTTGAATTTTAGAGTTTCGGAATTATTTTCGAGTAATCGATTTAGAGTAGATATTTAGGTGTAGAAAGTGTTAGGTAGTATGAATAACATAGGTTAGAGACAATGTAAGTATTGTTTGCTGCGTCAAACGGACGATCAGGGCATTAAAATGCCCTTTTCCATGGTACAGCAGCCATGACTGAAATATTTGAACTTGAAAATACGTACCGGATGTGCATATCCAGAAGGATTTTAACGTTAAATATTCTGAGTGTTTCCGGATGTGCACATCCGGAAAAACCCAACGTTAATTCTGAGTACTTCCGGATGTGCAAATCCGGAAGATCTCTATTTTTTGCTTTTTATTTTTTCTTTTTTTTTATTATATTTAAAAAATTCTAATTTATTTATTACGCTTTGTAGATTACATGACTAGCAGAGACGATCGTATCATACATGGACGGACAACTCAGCACACATTTGTCCAACGTGAGCGGATGCAGTCTACAGCCGAGGCTTCCGGCGCAGAGGGAGTTGAGGTAGCCCCTACAGCTGAGGGACATCCTACACCACAGTCATCCACATCACAGGTTCAGGCCACTTCCACATCACAGGTTCAGGCCACTCCCCCGTCAGCCGCCGATTCTACATCTCGGAGGGGTCGGGCTTCTACTACTAGTTCATCAGGTTCTCAGCCCCCACGCAGGCGTCGTCGGGAGACTCCAGTTTCATCAGTTGCTCCTATTTCATCCCCTGTTCGTGTTCCTGTTTCTGAGGGTGATCACCCAACACATGAGGGTGGTGACGCCGATGACGATTTCGATGAGCTGGACGATTACCCTGGGGGGTCGTCTGATATGTCCCTACTCGTGGGGTACTCTGAGCATACTGCCAGATATGTCTGGCTAGGAGAGGTAACCTTTCTCGGTTTATTTATAGAATTGTTTTCGTTGAAAATATGTTCATTTGTAACATTGTTTTATTTGGAAATTTTCAGGAGAAGGATTCATAGAAGTTCTATAACCTTGGGGGCAAGGTTATGGACATGCTTGTGGCGCTGCCAAGGGATAAGTGGTTCACGTTTGCACTTGCTACCTCTGGTCTTGGAGGCCTGTCTAGGATTGGGTATCCCCAGATCATGTACAGTATGCTGATGGCCTTTGTTGAGAGATGGCACCCTGAGACATCTTCATTCCATTTACCGTACGGTGAGATCACGATCACACTCGACGACATCTCATGCCTTTTACATCTACTGATCACGGGTACCCTTCTCTATCACGGTAAGATGTCAAACAGAGACGCGATGGAGATGCTGATTGAGGAGCTTAGGGCTAGCCCAGAGGATGCACTTGAGGAGGTGACCCAGTTGAGAGGTGCACACGTCCGGTTCTCCTTTCTGACACGCAGATTTGCTGAGGAGCTTGCAGAGGCAGGACGGGCAGAAGATGATGCAACTGAGGTGGCGATCCACAGGTAGCGTGCCCTGAGATGCTACTATCTGTTTTTGCTCGGCACGCAGCTGTTTGTGGACACCAGCGCCTATTATGTTGATGTTGTTTACCTCAGGTATCTTTTGGATCCCACAAAGATCCATCGGTACAACTGGGGGGCGGCTATGCTGGCATTCACCTATTCTAGGCTCTCAGATGGTTGCCACTAGGCAGCTAAGACTGTGGCAGACAGTTGTACGCTATATGTGGTAACAATCTAATATTATAAGTCATTTTTTCATTTCTTTTCTTTATATATTCATTATAATGTTTGACACCGTTGTTATGTTTTCCGTTTCATGCGTGGATATTACAGCACTTTTCCAATATTACTGGTTGGGGGAGAGTCGAGGGGTACACTGAGGATAAGTCGCGTCCTGCTGCATTTCTCCTGCTCAGAGGGAACCAGGCGCCCGACCCCTACAGAGTTTATCTTGATCGGATGGCTGCTGAGGACATTTTTTATGACGTCTATGCCGATCACCATGTGATGCGCCCGTTCGATGAGGTTTCACTGTTCTTAAGATGGTTGGCTTGCAGTTCGACCATTACTGCTCGATACCTGCCGGAGCGCGTCTTGTGCCAGTTCGGTTACACGGAGACGATTCTGAGGATGCCTCATGAGTCTGCTCCTCTAGGCTTGACCCGCGTGCAGATAGATAAGATATATGCTGACTTCCAGTCCCACTTGGTACTGGAAGAGGCTCGGGCGACCAGAGCGCCGAGAGATTGTAGCGTTGCTGTCGGGTACATCATGTGGTTCTACACCGTCTCACACCCATGCATGGTGCCCACTGCTGAAGGATCGCCACCCAGACCTGCTCATCAGGAGATATTAGAGGAGCGACAGTCTCAGCTGCACCATACTCAGGATGTCCTACCTCGCTGTCGTGAGATAGAGCAGATAGCGAGGACGGCCATTGCGGACGGTCACCTCCCTGAGGGCTCTGGTGGCAGACGTGCCGTGGATAGGATTATTGAAATTGCTCGGGGGGCACTTCAGTACCGCAGACATCGAGCCAAGACGGCGGGTCGGGGCAGAGGAGCAGGGGAGCCAGGAGAGATCCTTCGCCATACGCAGTAGTTTTTTTTATGTATTCTATTTTTATTATATGTATGTACTGTATTTTGACAGAGGTTTATTATGTATATATATCATTTTATTTTATATATGGATGTTGTCGAATGTATATTAAGTTGCTACGATATATTAACATATGCGACCAACCAACAAAACTGATTTTAAAAAAATAAATAAAGTTCTGATGTTTTCCGGATCTGCAGATCAGGAATGTTTCCGAATGTGCACTTCCGAAATGCATCAACGTTTTTTTAAAAAATTGGTGCGTCCGGATGTGCACATCTGAAATCAGGTGGCAAAACAGAAATTCATGTGGTGCCTAAAAAATATGAGTGGTGTGTTAAAAAATTCCCTTTAATAATGAAACTTTGCGATAAATTAAACCCCTAAATTTTTTTATTTTATATATATATATAACCAATTTTACTTGCTGCCCCCACAAGATACAAAAAATTTCTTTGATGCAAATTACAATAATTTTATAGCCCCATAAAATTTAATTAGTCCCACTAATTTAAAATTAACTATTCTTTATAATTTATTGTTTTGGTTTTTTATTTTAAATTATTTTAATGTAATAGATTATTATTATACATTCTTTCACTCTTTAGTTAAAATTTCCACACACCTTTTAAAAAAAAAAAAAATTTATCTCATTATTGAGATGCCTGATCATCATCTTCTCTCAAGTGAGCAATATAATTAGTTTTGTTTTTTTAGAGTTAAATATATAATATTTTTGCAAAATATAAAAGTTTTGATTCAAGTCCCTATAATTTATTTTTTTAACTCCTCTTTATAATATATATATATATATATATATATATATATATATATATATATATATATATATATATATATATATATATATATATATATATATATATATATATATATTTTATCTCCGTGCAATTTAAACACTGAATCTAAAAAATAAACAAATAAAATATTCCAGAGCATAATGTGACACTTGGGAGAAAAAAACATAAAATTTTAACATTTTATAAATCATACAAAATATTTTTTTACAAAAAGGTAAACCGAAATTTTTAGGAATATTGTATATATGACTTCTCTTTAATATATAAAGTTTAGATGTTTTTACTTGAAGTCCGGTATCAAATAATTTTTGTCTATTAATATATTCACTCACAACTAATGAATGTATGATTTTTTTTATTATAATAATCTTATTTTTATCTTTTTTTTCTTAATCAAATTGCAAATTTATAGAAGAAATTAATTGAAATACACTGTCAGTGTAAAATTACTTTACACTGAATCCAATAAGACTGAATCATTTTGATACATAAGAAGAGAGAAACATGGAATAAGTAGTTATTTAAATAGTTTAATTATAAATTAATTTAATTTATTTTTAATTCTATAATTATGTGTCAAAATGATCCAGTCTTATTGGATGTCAGTGTAAAGTAGTTTTACTGACAGTATATTCCAATTAATCTTTTTATAGAAATGATTCTTTTTGGTTTGGTATTTTATTAAAAAAAGTTATTAGATATGTAATTAGTTTTGCTATCAAAATAAAATTGTTCTCTACCATGAATTTTAAAGAAAATGGAATAGAATAGAATATGTTTTTGCATGAAGGCTTTGTGATTGAAGTACTAATTATATGTATAAATATCATTTTTCAATTACCAAAAGTTTAGGTCATTTGTACTCAACTTTAGACTTCAAAACTCATGAAAATATAGGATAGTGATACATATAATAGTATTGAATCAATACTATTGACAATGCTCCAGCTTTCAAAGTTTTGAATAAAAAAAATCTTTTAAAATTTTATTTTACTTGTAAATATATAATATATCAAATTTATTATGAATGTTTCTTTAGTTGAACTAAGAAAAATATAATTCTTATATTTTCGGATATGGATCCTTTTCTTTTATTTTCTCTCATTTTCTCATGGTTATTTATGAATATGGTTATAGCTTTAACTCTTAGCTTTTTGTATTACAGATTATTTGTACACTTTTTGTTTGGTGGAAGAATGTAGGAGTTTGAGAGATAAAGTGATTGTAAATTCAATTCCTCTACTAATAAAATGATAACAAATATTTTTCATTTAAAAAATATTTATATATTGAGATTATATTGGTTTTTTTTATTGCATAGAAATTATATTGATGGCTAACGTGGACTGCAAGAAGGGGAAAAAAAGTAACCATAACGCAACTTATAGGATTATATATTCATCAATGAATGGATGAAATGGAAGTCGTACCTTCGTAAAAGCCACCGAAGTAATCTGCAAAAAAAAAAAAAAAAAATTACAGTGAATATTTTCTCTTGGTTATAATATTAGTCCTTGTTTAATAAGTGAATAATATATTTTATTTTATTTTAAAAAATTCATTTTAAATTTTTATAATAAGACTTTGTAAAATTCTTGAAATAAAATACTAATTTATGTATAATAATAATGTATTTTTAGAAGTAACAAGATAATATTTTTTATATTTGTATTATTTCTTAAAAAATACATACAAACATCTACTTGTTAATAAGTAAAATTTTTATAAAATTTATGACATGAGAGGACTTATGTTTTGGTCTATAAGGCCTATCTTAATTGACATTTGATCTAGAATTTAAAATTTCTCAGTTGTAGTTGTGTGTGTGCAAGAACGTCTAAATACCAAAAAAGAAGTGAAAGAGGTTGTGTTTTTATTATTATCAGCATTCAGATATTTGTACTATGTATTCGTCAGTCCGTTTTTTTAATTGCAGACATTTAAAAATATAAATGATATTTTTTGTATGTGTTTATTGTTTATTTTTATTTAAATTATTTAGAAAAAAATTGAATGAAATAGTTGTGTAAACTATCATATAACCGTTAATAAAAAAAAGTTAGTAAAAGAGAAGTTGAAATTTAAAATAAAAACTGAAAAGAGTACAACTGGAATAAAAATAGGTTACACTAAAATCAAGTTTTTCCTTTATATATGTTATAAATAAATCAAAATGTCTCAAAGGACATGAGGTGTTTTAGGAAGATAGATAAGAATACGCACAATTCGTTATGCATGAAGTTCAAAAGGATGAGATAGTTTTGTGAGAGACTAGATTGTATATTTGAGAATTTCTTAATCCACCCCTTAATACTCTTAAGCATTTAGCAAATTTCCTTTAATGCCCCCTACTTTTGGAGATACATATCCGGACGCACCTTTTTTTTTTTGCCAAAATTTAGTTTTTTCCGGAGCTTCATCTACAGAATCATTTTAAACTGCTGTACACTAGGAAAAACTTCAAAATAATTCAGTTCAGGGAAACTTTCGTAGATGCACATTCGGAACGTCTAAGAGCTAGATTGTCCCGTAGATACAACTCCGGAAGTTTTTCTGATATATTTGAAACCTGCATGATCACTCCCTCCATTGTGTTTTCTTCTTCCACACTCACCTTCACCAACCTAAAAAGCCTACATTATAAATATCATTTTCACTCCAAAACTCCAACTTTTTCGTGCAACAAATCAAAGGGAGCAAGAGAAAATCGAATTTCAGGTAAAGATTGCACTTTGTCCACTACATTGCTCACATTAATCATCAAACTTTTGGAAAAAAAAAGTAACGTTGCTTCCGGAGATGTACCTCCGGAACATGTTAAAGATGAACACTTCCGGATGTACATCTCTGGAACGTGTATGTTATGTTTTTTTACACCAGTTTTGTAGTTTTTGTTTATTTTTCTTATTGTTTACAAATAGATATAATGCACCCTAATAATATCTCAAAAGAATTAGTTTCCATAAACGATGTTTCTCCAAATGTCAAGGGGTTGTCGTAAAGTCGGTAGATTTTGGCGTTGACTTTAATAACAAGCAAGAGTTTGATGATCGTGATAGCATGCTCACATGGATTCGTAGGCCTGCAACTAGACTTGGTTTTGGAGTGGTTATGGGAAGATCAGATAATGGTTCAGAATGAAGAAATGCTTTTGTAACTTTGTTGTGTGAAAGAAGCTGGAAATATCAGACTCCTCTACGAAATTTTAAAAAAGATGACACTGGTAGTAGAAAATATGAATGTCCTTTTAAGATTCGTGGTTACATGTTGAGTACCAAAAAGTGGAAATTTAGTGTTTTTTGTGGTTTACATAACGATGAATTGTGCTTAAAGTTACAAGTTCATCCTAGTGTATGTCGGCTCAAGCCGAAAGAGAAGACATGTATTAGTGACATGACCTTGAATCTTGTCCAACCAAAAAATATACTTGCCAAATTGAAATGGAAGGAACCCGACAATATATCAAATATAAGGAAATTGTATAACATTCGGTACCGCACCAACAAGGCGATTAGGGGAGATAAAAGTGAGATGCAACAATTGTTGAAATTATTGGATGATAATAGTTACGTGTCTCGGTACAAAACTTGCGACGATGGAGTTACGGTCCGAGATACTTTTTGGACTCATCCGAATTCGATAAAGTTATTCAGCACGTTCTCGACAGTTCTCATTCTTGATTCTACCTACAAGACCAACAAGTATAGACTTCCTTTATTTGAGATGGATAATGTTACGTTTATCGAGAAGACATATGCCGTTGATTTTTCTTTTTTGGAGTGTGGAAAAGAGGATAATTTTACATGGCATTAGAGGTGTGTCGATCACTTTTGAAGGACCAAGTTGAGATGCCTATAGTGATTGTTACCGACTGCAATACCACGTTGATGAATGTGGTTGCAATGGTATTTCCTTCTTCTAATGCATTACTTTGTCGATATCACATAACAAAGAATGTGAGAAGTCGGGTTAAACCCGCGGTGGGGGCGAAACAAGTAGAGTCCGAAGGTGGAAAATTGGTGAAGGCCGATGTGGTTGGTGAAAAAATAATAGATGCATGGAATCATATACTAAATTCTCCCACAAAAGAATTATATGCCGATTCCGTCATTCAATTCCGGAAAGTGTGTGAAAAGTATCCTGCTTTATTGAAATACGTCGAAAGCACCATTCTTGATCAGGTGAAGGAGAAGATAGTTTGTGCCTGGACTGATAATGTCCGACACCTTGGAAATACAACCACCAGCAGAGTTGAGTAGGCCCATGCTAGTTTGAAAATTTGGTTGGGTAATAGCAAGGGGGATTTGTGTCGAGATTGGGACTTTGTAAATCGCATGATTAAAAACCAACATAATCAGATACAAACAACATTTGGTCGGAGTATAACGGTATTGGAACATCGATTTAAATACGGCATTCTTTATTCTCAATTTATCGGCAATATGTCTCGTCCGGGGTTGGACTATATTTTTCATGAGGCCAAACAAGTTGAAACTGCAGGTTCCGATAGCGTAAAGTGTGGTTGCACTATTGTGAAAACATATGGTCTTCCGTGTGCTTGTGTTATTGCTAAAAAGTTGAAACTAGGTGAGCCAATAAGAATGGACGAAGTTTACCCTCATTGAAAAAGACTTAGTTTTGATGATGATGGTTGCATGGAAAGAGGTAAACCAAATATCTCTATTTTGACCGAATGGGAAGCGATACAAGAGAGATTCTCAAAGGCCAATGACAACATGAAACTCCACATCAAAGAACAATTGAGGAAGATTGCCTATCCCAAAACAACCGACATGAAACCGCCTTCTCAATCGGTAAAGACAAAAGGTACTCCGAAGAAAATAAAGCCTGCACCGAATGACAACTCGACTACATGGTCTCCTTCTTATTGTGAGCACGTTGAAAAAATTTATCCCGACTCACCGACTCCTAAATCTAAAAAATGTTTCACGAAAGGATCCCGCATAAGCAAACCGCCTCCGACCCCGATTCCACCGAAAATTCCATCCATTGACGAGATGCCGATTTTTATGCACAAATACATCGACCGTATCGTCAATGTTGAAGGGGATGGTAATTGTGGTTACTGAACCGTTTCGACTTTGCTTGGTAAAGGAGAGGATAGTCATGCGCTTGTTTGTCATCAACTAATCCAAGAGTTAAAGACGCATAAAGAATCGTACACGCGGTTATATAGAAAAAAGAAAAATTTTATGCAGTTTATGAATCTCTTGTTCCTTGCTTGAGTGGTCTGAAACCGGTGTCGAAATGGATGACCTTCCCTGATATAGGTTATCTTATTGCATGTGCATATGATAGGGTGTGCATTGACTTGACGTGATACGGGTTTTCGGAAACCTTTTTTCCACTCCGCACCGCACCACCTCAAAATCCAATTAATCGCATCATGTGTATTTGATGGCTTGCAAAATCAAGACATTTTGTACAAGTTTACTTGAAACCCGGATGCCCCATACCACCTACATCAGTGGAATGGGTGACTCATTCAACCGCAAATGCCGAGACGTGGCCGAATCGTTTTGTTGAAAGGATGCACGAATTCAAAAGATTGAACAACATTGAAAAGGAATCGAATACGAAAAAGTCCAAAGGGGTACCACCAATAGATTTAGCCGGCGACACTTGTTTTGATTCATTTTGAATTCTTGTATAATCGGACGAATAATTGTAAAATTTTTGAAGTGCAAAATAGTCACTTTTTATTCTTATGCCTTATTTATGCACTTATGCCTTTTATTTGTCTATTATAATGTGCTTCTATATTGAGTTCTGGTTTAAAAATGTAGCTGGAAAAGTTTCGGATATGTATCTATAGAAGGTTCTTAATTTTGCAGTTTCAGGGAATGTTCCGGAGATACACCTCCGGTACCAATAATTATGGGTTCGTTCCGTGAATATAGATTCGGAAAAAAGATTAGCAGAAAATAGTTGGTCCATATTCACCTAGGTTTTCTATAAATTTGGGGTTTCATTTGTTTTCTTTCACACAAATACAAAAATGTCTCAATTGTTTGAAATCAAGCTCCGTTGGTATGTCGCAAATGTCTCTTTTTCCGACGGCAAAACACCCGGGAGGACGTTCAAGCACATGGATCTCACCCCCTTGCCGATATCATAGACGAGATCCAATATCGCCTACCTTACAATGACAAACGAAAGGTTGTGAAGCTTGAGTATCGTTCACCTTCAGTTAACAACGAAGGGAACGTTGTTTACAGCAAGTTTGAGCTCAAGAATCAAGACGATGTTAGGGCGATGTGGCGAACGTATTTTGGTTTCGAAGAGAAAATTCTGCTCGAGTTGGAGGCGACAGTCCGAAGAACGGTCGATGACATCTTAGAGATGTGCAAGCATCCACCGGGCTATTGAAATGTAGTATTTAAATTTCTGTTGAAATTATCAGTGTAACGCCGATTTTATTTTATCGTTGGAATGTTTATTTTCTGGTATTCAGTTTTTGGGTTTCTTCCGCAAATACACATACAGAAATATTCTGTAGATACATCTACGGAATTAGTTAAAAAAACTGAAAAAAGGTGCGTCCGGAGATACATCTTCGAAAGTAGGGGTATTTTTGGAAGCGCACATAGTGCCTAAGAACCCCAAGGGGTGGGGTAAGAAATTCTCGTATATTTTGGCGCTCTCTCTCTCTCACACACACACACACACACACACACACAAAACATCTAGGCTGGATCAGAACTCGGCCATAAATTAACCCACCCTAACTTATCATATTCACGGAAAATGGCTAGACCGAATCACTCTTGGGCCATAGCGAATGAGTCGGTCCAGAGTTGGATACACCTCATCTCAGATTAATAGCCTCTACATATGTAGACAATTTTTTGAGCTATTAAGGGCCAACCTCAAACAAAGAAACATGAGATTTAATTCTCATTATTACTTTCATCCAAACAAAGAAACATGAATCATAATTGGTACACCTTCCGGTCACTATTATAAGCAACAAAAATCTTTTTAGATTTATTGAATAAATGATGTATTTGGACATTATTATATATCAGATAAATCAATTATTCAATGAATCTAAAAAGATTTTTGTTGCTTATAATAGTGACCGGAGGGTGTAATATGTTAGTCATAAACTTTTTCATATGATTTCATAATTAGATAAACAATGCGATTTTGACTGAGATAATAGTGGTAGAGTTATCACTTAGTGTATAAAACCTATACATTTAATGTATTGGTGGAAAATTTTGGTCTTGACATGTACACTTTTAAATATTAACAAAGCCTTTAGTAGAGAAGATTGAGGAATTCTGGCCAATCAACAAAAATGGATTTTTCCTTTTTTTTTTGTTACCTTAGAAAAAAGTGGAAAAAAATAAAATAAAGACAAGATTAGTTCCTTATAAAGGACATTCATAAATCATATTCTAACAAAGCATATGAAATTTAAGAGAGGGAAAACCATCAAATAATCTAATCTATTAGCTCCCAATTTAGCTAGAATGTAAACAAAATATTTTCTTTCTTAGACAATAAGACGTAAACTAACTTGCCAATCTTTCGGCAGATACTCCATAATGGTCACTAGCATATTACCATAATGAAATATTTGCATTATTGATGACCAATTTAAGTGAATGAAAGAAATTTGAAAAAAAAAATATAGAATTTCTTAAAATGGCACTTATTTTAGCATGAAGTACATTAGATATTTTTACACTACCATAAAAGGGAAAACTGAAATGATTCTTCATTGCTCCTAACAAAACCTCCGAGGTATGCTTTTCTTGGATTTGTAAGAACAGGTTTATCTACATTAAGAACCTCATGAGAAGGTAAAAGTATCGAAGCACGATGGTAATGAGCATGTGGAGCATGATAACAATACCATTACACATCACTAACTATCTTGAGTTACACTTAGAAAGTTGTTAGTAGGTGGTTAGGATTAGTTACTCTCTCTAAAGCACGCTGTGGTGTGGTAGAGCTTAGTAGCTTATGGTGCAAGTGACCTTGTTGTATATATGAAACTCAGCTTGTATCATCATTTTCAATGTTCAACTTGTTCTTAGCTCCCAATGCACGTTGCATGAACCTGCTCCATGACAAATAGTTGAAGCCACCGAGTTTTTGAGTAATGTTGGCTGAGTTGGGACCTTCACCCGGATGAATATAATAGATTGAATCAAGGTCAAGTTGGTGATTTGGTGCTAAGCACAGAGGCATGTTGGCTCGATGAAGAAGATGAAGAAAAATGAGTTACTGCAACAATTATGCACCGTAAGAGGAGATCAAGATCATATGCAGAAAATTGATCAAATGGAAAAGAAAAAATAAGATTCAGAAAAACTGAGAAAATGATGAAGAAGATTGAAGAGATATATACAAACTAATGAAATGATGAAAAAGATTGGAGATATCTTCACATAGAAGATGAAGTGTGAATGAGAATAATGTTCATTGATTGGGGCTGATACCATATTAAGACAATCAAAATGAACACGGTAAAAAGAATATTCTCATTGAAAATGATGATGCAAGCTGAGTTTCTTATATACAACAAGTTGACTTGCACCATAAGATACTAAGCTTTACCACACCATAGAGTGCCTTAGAGAGAAAGTAACCAAGCCTAACTACCTACTAACAACTTTCTAACTGTAATTCAACGTAGTTAGTGATCTATAGTGGTATTGTTATCATGCTCCGCATTCTCATTACCATCATGCTTCAATAAGGGACATGAGTTGAAGTCATAATACCGCTGATTTTTCGAGTCGCGTGAAGATGGGAGAAGTTTGTGGCTACTGTAAAACTCACCAATGTGTGTTGACCTTTGAAAAATAGTTTGTTTCTAGAGCAAGAAATATTCCACATGATCAAAAAGGGAATAATTCCTACATTTTTCATCTAATTATGTACTAGCGTCTCGTGTGTCCGCTTTTTATAATGCGCAAACAGGTAAAAATATAAACAGTATTTTTTATATGTTTATTGTTTATTTTAGTTTAAATTATTTTTAGAATAAAAAAATTGAATAAAAAATATGCAAACTGCCATATAACAGTTACTAAAATAAAAGTTGAAATTTAAAATAAAAATTGAAAAGGGTATAATTGGAAGACAAAAAAGGCTACACCAAAACTAAGTTTTGCCTTTATATATGTTATAGATTACATTCGAGAGGTTACCTAAGCCAGTATTCAAACAAAGAGTAAGCACATTCGAGAAACGACAAGTATGTTATTTCGATGTGGAACAAAAAATCAAAATTATATGGTGAAAACCATATTGGAAGACTTTCAACACAATGATGAATGTATTTGTTACCAAAGAATGGGTGTACTTGCAAGGTTAGCACTCTAACGCATGAGTTAGTAAAATCAGAGAGGTGAAACTTAGATGTGTATGGTGAAGCATATGAGATAAGAAGCATGGTAAATTTTATTTAGGGTAGTTGTTAGAATCGTCTCTGATGAACGTGAAATTATCTGCGGGAGGCCGTTGGATGGACTCCAACAGTTGCGATGGATCAGATCCATACTTTAGTGCAGGATTCCTCAGCATGGATGCACCCGTTTACTTATTGAGTAGGTGTAGTATTTAGATTGGGCCTATGTATTATGCTGGTCTTATTGAGACGTTTTGATAGCCCAAAATAGCTTCCCCTAATTCCTTTCTATTAGGTGTGAATCTAGGATTTTTGGTATCGAAATACTATGACCGGTTGCAAGAGAGTTTTGTTCTAGGTATGCCTTCTTTATTGCAAAATCTCTATGGGGGGGAGGGGAAGAGTTTATTCAAGAGTTAAGTAAAAGTTTTTATCCTTCAGAACATTTATATTAAGTGTGTGTTTTATCATCGAAACATTTCTTTGGGGGCAATTTCCATGTGGGTCTAGGTGTCTATGGTAAGGAGGCGATGCCTTTAGGGTGCTCAAACGCACTCGAGTGCCATTAGGGAATTTAGAATACATATGCATCATAGATCGTTAATTTCCATATTTCCTCAATTCTTAGCCATAGAAATTGGTGTCCTTGACTGCCTATATAAATTGATGGAGTTCAATCAATTACTCTTTTGATTCCCATGCTTTAGAGTGCTACATCTTCTTTCGCTCTCTTTTTAAATTCTTTGCACTTTTGCGTTCTCTGTTCTTTATTCCCAGTTTCGAGATATCTCTTGGGTGTCTCGGTGAATTCACTTCCCTAGTCTTAAAAGCCTGAAAATCTTCTATGTATCTATCTCATTCCTTATCCTTCTCGTTGTTTATGCTCACATTCTAGATATGCTCTATATAGGGAACCCAAATATCACCCTCGTAGACTTGGTTAGTGATGATGAATTTAGTAATGCCTCTTCTCAAACTAGTGTAGAAATGGTAGATCCAAGATATTTAGAAGTGTTATGTGGCAAAGTTAAGAAGCCAACAACGAACTTTGTAGATGTTAGAGGGCATGCTGGAGTCAGAGGTCCATAAATAGAACTTACTAGAGTGATGGATCTCGTGGGGTGAAAAAATGGTACCCCCAATGTTTGATATCGTTGAGATGAGGAAAGATGCCCTCACTCAGATTAACATCGGGGAGATAGCTGAGGTTTCTCCTTCTTAGAGTTGGACTTGAAAAACCCAAGATACATAGTTAACTTTAGGAATGAGCAGAAGGACTAAACCTATATGAAATCCAATATGTGATATTTTGATGCATCCATATTGAAAACAAAGTTAAGTACTCAATGTAATTGCAGTCACGTGCCCTTACTCATAATCATAACTTTTATCAATTGAAAGCGTCACATAAATGTTCCAACTAAGCTTGCAAGACTTTGAGCTTATTATCGATGTTGACTACTTATATCGAGTAAATCAAGAATTTCTAGGACCGACCTCCATCTTCATTAAGAAATAGAGGTTGGAGATCGCCTTCTGAGATGTAGGTCCTTCTTGTGATTAGGGGGTAGTTTACACTAAAGTTGACAAAAGGATATGAAGTCAATATTCCAAGTGTGTTATGTCCTTACACGAGTGTCTCTTTTCCTGGATGGGGTTCAATCTCCCTTTCAATGATTTTGGGGTTGAGATTATAAATCCTCTAGGAATCAATACCCCTTCGCACCTACACCCTATGACTTGTGCTTATAATAAAGTTTTCCAGTATTTGTGTGAATACAAGAATAGTATTCTTACATTGATGCTTTTCTTACAACTTTTCAAAATACAAAAAAAATCGACTATCTCACACAATGGTCAGAGGTTTCTCTTCTTTATGCAGGGCAAGAAGATGTTAGAAGTGTATATAGATAGCCTCAAGAATTTAAAAGAAAGATTTTATCTAGTCTGAAATTACAGTCACCGTCCGTATCACTTTTTAGTTATGATTATTTTTCAATTTTGTGTGTTCAATATATTATTTGATTTTGTTAGTTCTTGTATTGGCTGGAATTTTGATAAAACAAAGTTGAACAATGTTGATGTCATATGGCTGATGTCATAACATTGGTTCCTAACATTAGCTATTGAAGGGCTGGAGTTTTATATGCTGATGTTATAAGTGATGTCTTGACATCACTATATCAGAAAGTACATCAGGTTGTGATGTTTTAGGGTTGTGCGTGTTAGTAAGTTTTGAGGAGATCTGTTAGAGAGATTGGATGCGAATTTATTGGAGAAGATATTTTCAATCAGATAATTTTGCAGATCATGGAGCAGATCATCTAACTAACATTAGGGCTGATTTGGAAAGATTTAAAAAGATTTGGAGATCAAATCTGTTTTAAATTCTGGTTTTAAAACAAATCAAATCAAATATTTTTGGAAGAGGTCCAAGCCCAAGTCAGAATTATATAAAAGCAGCCTCAACCCTTGTTGGGGGATAACGAAGATAGAGAGCATAGACTAAGAGTCAATTTGAGTTTTCGTGTGTTTTTGTAAACCATTCATGTTTGAATTGGTGTTACTATTTTGAGTTGTAAGTGTATTCACTCTAGAGCTTTTAAGCAAGAGTGTGTTGTTCTTGATCAAAGCTGTTAAGCAGAATCAAGGTTGATTTTGAAGTGTATTCAGTGGACTGTATCATTGAGGTGATTTAGGGAGTGAGTGGTTTCTCATACCTAAGTGGTTTCTTAGGTAGAAGTATCATTGGGTAGTAATTAAGTTAGGTAGATGTCAACTGGGATTGTTGAGTCTGTAATTTGATACTACTGATAGTGATTCTCCTCCTTGGCTTGGTAGCCCCCAGATGTAGGTTGTTAGACTGAATTGGGTGAACAATTCATTGTGTTATTTACTGTTGTTTATTGCCTTGATCATAGCAGATTGTGTTGTTTTGACATCACACTTAACATCACACATCTGATACCAGAATTTCAATTGGTATCAGAGCAGGCATCCTGCTCTGCATCTGGGTGAGATCTAGGGCTAATACTTTCTGGTGCAATGGACAAGGAGATTGGTGAATTTGTGAATAGACCCCCTATTCTAGATGGCTCTAATTATGACTATTGGAAACCATGGATGGTTACCTTCTTTAAGTCATTAGACAACAGGGCTTGGAAGGCTGTCTTAAAAGAATGGAAAGCACCTGTTATTGTTGAAAAGGATCGGACAACAAAGGTAAAACCTGAGGAAGATTGGACAAAGGAAGAAGATGAGCTTGCACTTGGAAATTCTAAAGCCTTGAATGCCATCTTTAATGGTATTGACAAGAACGTCTTTAGGCTGGTAAACACTTGTGAAGTAGCTAAGGAAGCTTGGGATGTCTTGAAAACTACTCATGAAGGAACCTCCAAGGTCAAGATGTCAAGACTTCAACTGCTGACCACAAAGTTTGAAAATCTGAAGATGAAGGAGGATGAAACCATTCATGATTTTCACATGAATATTCTTGAGCTGTCCAATGCTTCTAGTGCTTTAGGAGAAAGAATGACTGAAGAGAAACTGGTAAGGAAGATTCTCAGATCCCTTCCCAAGAAATATAAAATGAAGGTGACTGCCATTGAAGAAGCTCAAGATATCAGCAAGATGAGGGTTGATGAGTTGATTGGTTCTCTTCAAACCTTTGAGTTGGGATTGAATGAGGAGCCTGAAAAGAAGACCAAAAGCATAGCTTTGGTGTCCAATACTGAAGATGGTAAGAAGGAGTGTAACTTTGAAACTCAGGAGGAACTGTCAAATGCTGTTGTGATGCTTGGGAGACAATTTAATAAGGTGTTAAAGAGAATGGATAGAAACTATAGACCTAATGTTAAGAACATCACATCTGACAACAACAGGCCTAGTGATCAAGTGAAGAAAACAAGAGATGAAGAAAAGTCCAATCATAACAAAGGAGTTCAATGCTATGAGTGTGAAGGTTATGGTCATGTCAAGAAAGAATGCCATACATACCTCAAAAAGCAGAAAAAGGGGTTATATGTTTCTTGGTCTGATACAGATAGTGAAAGTGAAGAAGAGAATGCCAAGCATGTTAAGGAATTGACTGAACTATGTGCCTCTGATGGAGAGTCTAGTGATGGTGAATTGACCTTTGAAGAGCTGGCATCCTCTTATCAAGAGTTGTGTCTGAAAAGTGAAGAGTACTCCAAGAAGGGGAGAAGCAGAAGAAGATTATTGTACAGCTTGAGACTGAGAAAGATGACCTTAAGAATGAGATTTTGTTGTTAAAATCCCAGCTTGATCAAATGTTAAAATCCATCAGAATGTTAAATAGTGGAACTGACACTCTGGATAAAATACTTGAAGCTGGAAAAGGGGCAAGTGATAAGACTGGTCTAGGATATGAGGGAGAAAATAAGATATCTGCAGAAGCTAGTTCTTATGGGGTTAAACAAAACATTCCTCATCAGCATGAAACAGGACATGGTTCTGGGATTAAGAAGGGTGTCCCTCACCTCGGGCCACAAAATAATGGAAAGGGCTATGGTCCTGCACCTAAGAAGTTTTTGTCTCAACCTCAAGGAAAGCCTCAGGTTTCTTGAGCTAGACACTATATGCCTCCCCAATACCATAGGAGTATGTAGGCTTATAATTTCAAACATAACATGTTCCATCCGATGTCTCAACATCAAGGGAAAATGTATGGGTTTGGACCTAATAATGTTGTGCCTCATGGTTATGGTAGAAGAAGGCCACATCATCATGGTAAAAGATAGCCTAAGCACTACAGAAGACAACCTAATTATGGGAGAAGACAGCATAAATATTTTGACAGATGGCAGTCTCAGCATTATGACAGAAATCATCATCAAGGTGGGAGACATTTCAATCACTTCAGAGAAGAGATTCAAAGAGTAAGATGTTACTATTGTGGGAGATTTGGCCATATACAATCTTCTTGCTTTAAACTGCATGGTTATCCCAAGCCTGTTCCTCAACCTAGACAGAAGCAGGACAGGCCTCAGACTATTAAACAATGGATTCCTAAAGCTGCTGTCACATGTCTATTGGCTCACTCATCAGTTAGAACCCCAGCTATGGATGGTTGGTATTTTGACAGTGGTTGCTCAATGCATATGACTGGTTTCAAGAATCAGTTGGTGGATATCAGGACTTACTCCACAAACGGTGTAACCTTTAGTAATGGAGAAAAAGGGGAAGTTAAAAGAATTGGAAAATTGAATTGTGAGGCTGGACCTAATCTTGAAAGTGTACTTCTGGTAAAAGGATTGACTGCTAATTTGATTAGCATCAGTCAGTTATGTGATGAAGGATTCAAGGTTAGCTACACTAAAGATGAATGTTTAGTGACTAATGAGACGAGTGAAGTCGTTATGAGGGGAGTTAGATCCATAGATAACTGTTATTTATGGGTTCCTCAAGAATCCACCTTATCATGTAATGTCAAGGATGATGTTATGTCATCTGAATGTAACATTAGAAGGATCACCAAACAACCTAGTGTTATGCAACTATTCAGAGGAAATATTGAAGAAACCAAGGTAGTAGAGGTTGATCATTCAGGTATGAAGGGTAATGACGATTTCCCTAGAGATATGTGTGCTAAAACTTGTGAAGTATTAAGTAGGGATTTGGGCATGTGGAAAAGGATTCAAAGGTTAGCGAATTATGGTGTGCATTTATTAAATTTCAAAATTTTAAAAGGAAAATTGTTTTGGTGGGGAAAATACATTTATGGGCCTTTAAGTGACCAACAAAAGCAGTCCCCTTACCTTAGGCTATCATTCCCTATTATCACTCTCACATGCTTCTTCAATCTCAACACTCCAAGTTCGTTCATCTTCCCCCCTAGGAACAAAAATTACAAAACACCTTTGGCCATCAGTTGTAACACAGGAACAATGTCTAAACAAGTGTCATCTCCATCCAAGAAGGCTGCGTCCAAAAGTTCCACTCATGTAAATTCTAGGGTTTCGACAGAAGAGGTGTCTGTGAATGAAGCTATGGACATTGCTTCTATCTCTATGATTCCAGCCTCAGAAAAGAAAAGACCTGAGAAGTATCAACCCAAGAGACCTTTAAAAGGTAATACTTCTAATTAATCTGCGAGTAGTAAATTTGATGATAGCGAAAGTAGAGCCTTTGTCACTAGTGTGTTGTTTGGAGACAAACCTACTCCTAGGACTACCACCTCTCTTCCTCAAGCTGTTGAAGAAAGGGTAGATGTGGACAAGAGCATTGATCAGATTGTCACAAAAATATTTGCGAAAGGGATTCCTGTGAAGGGAATATCTAGACCTCTGAGTCAAAAGCCTGCTGATCAATCTGTTTGAGAAGAGGGTGACATTGAAACTTCTGAAACAAATCTTCATAGATTAGCTGTTTCAGTCATTGAAGATGCTGAGATTGAAGATGAAGTTGAAGCTGAAGCTGAAAGAGAAAGGGATACTCATGTTGAAGATGAGGTTGATGTTGAACATGATGTTGGAGCATCACATGCTAGGGATGTTACTCCTAGTCCCAGAGGGAAGAAGAAGGTTGATGTGGTGGATGTTGTTGACTTATCTGATAATGAAGTAATTGGTAATTTGTTCCTGGGATTGCAAATAGATTGAAGACTAGAAAGGGAAAGACTGTGGAATCTTCTCCTAAGATGACAGCTGAAGGCAAGAAGAAAAAGACATCTGTTGTTGGTCCAACTAAATCTTGGAGCAAGGTTGCTGTGACCTCCAAAAATAGAAAGGTTAGAGAAGAATCTGAATCTGAGTATGATGTTGAGGAAGATGTTCGAGACATAATCCCTGTCAAAAAGTCCATTTTAAAGAGAATTTCTAATAAGGTTCCTGAAGTGCCAGTGGATAACATATCCTTTCATTATGTTAGCATTGCTCCACTGTGGAAATTTGTGTGTCAACGGAGATTAGCTCTGGAAAGAGAGCTGGGCAAAGATGCATTGGAGATGAAAGAAATTATGGAGCTCATTCATGCTGCTGGCCTATTGAAGACTGTGACAAAATTCTCTAAGTGCTATGGTGGACTTGTCAAGGAATTTGTTGTTAACATTCCTTTAGACATTTCTGATAAAAGAAGCGTGGACTTCATGAAGGTGTTTGTTAGGGGTAAGCGCATTAATTTCTCTTATAGTACCATCAATAAGTATCTGGGAAGAGATGATCAAGAGGGTTGTGAACTGGAAGTGACTGATAATGATGTGTGTAAAGAGATCACAACCACTCAGGTGAAGGTTTGGCCACTGAAAGGTAAATTGACAGCTAGTAAACTCAGTATCAAGTATGCTATTTTGCACAGAATTGGAGCTGCTAACTGGGTACCTACTAATCACAAAACCACCATAGTTGTGGGATTAGGAAGGTTTATTTATGCTGTTGGGAAAAAGGTCAAGTTCAATTATGGAAATTACATATTTGATCAAGTTGTGAAGCATGGTGCCACTAATGTTATCAAGATGCCTATAGCATTCCCTTCCCTTGTTTGTGGAATGATCTTAGATCAACATCCTGGAATTCTAACCAGTTCAGATGTAGCATGTAAGAGGGAGTCAGCTTTATCCTTGCATCCCAAGTTGTTTGTTGGGAATCATGTTCCAGACATTGTTGTAACATCAAGTTCTGGTGTTAAGAAGGCCAGTACTAAAGCTGAGTTGATTGAAGAATTGAAGGCAACCTGCAAGGATCTTGATATGGTTATCAGTACTAGCACTGCTAGGAAGTTGAAAATTAAGTAGATGATCAAATCCTTGGAACAGGGTGAAGATGATGTGAATGTCAATACTGAAGATTCAGGTTCAGAGAAAGGCGAGGAGAATGATGCAGATGGTTCTGATGCTAATGAAGATTAAAGTGCTGCTTTTGCTGTTTATTGCTTTTGTAGTTTATAGTTTTTTTTTTGTTTCTGCACATTGTGTGCATGGTGTGTAACTTGGATAATAGTACTTTTATGCTTATCTTGGTTTTGTTCTATGATTTGTCTTGTCTTGTGGTGCTGACTTTAGACTGACAAGGAGAGCTAGTAGGACTAACTGTAGTAAAGTGGTAGGGTATAACTTGTTGGTAGTTGGCCAATTGTGGCTAAAAAGGGGGAGAGTTAGCCCATGTGTTGCCTAGTTGTCTGTTGCTGGCTCTAGGCTTGAGGGGGAGTGATCAGCTGGTATGCTGGTTCTTGTTTTGAGGGGGAGTTTAGCTTTGTGCAGTTTGTTTTGTGATTGCTGCTGATATGAAGTTTTTCCGCTGCAGGTACCTCTGATGATGGCAGAGTTTGTTTTAGCCAAAATTAGCCAAAGGGGGAGATTGTTAGTTCTTGTATTGGCTGGAATTTTGGTAAAACAAAGTTGAACAATGTTGATGTCATATGGCTGATGTCATAACATTGGTTCCTAACATTAGCTGTTGAAGGGCTAGAGTTTTATATGCTGATGTTATAAGTGATGTCTTGACATCACTATATCAGAACATCAGTACATCAGGTTCTGATGTTTTAGGGTTGCGCGTGTTAGTAAGTTTTGAGGAGATCTGTTAGAGAGATTGGATGCGAATTTCTTGGAGAAAATATTTTCAATCAGATAATTTTGCAGATCATGGAGCAGATCATGTAACTAACATTAGGGCTGATTTGGAGAGATTTAAAAAGATTTGGAGATCAAATCTGTTTTAAATTCTGGTTTTAAAACAAATTAAATCAGATATTTTTGGAAGAGGTCCAAGCCCAAGTCAGAATTATATAAAAGCAGCCTCAACCCTTGTTGGGGGATAACAAAGATAGAGAGCATAGACTGAGAGTCAATTTGAGTTTTCGTGTGTTTTTGTAAACCATTCATGTTTGAATTGGTGTTACTATTTTGAGTTGTAAGTGTATTCACTCTAGAGCTTTTAAGCAAGAGTGTGTTGTTCTTGATCAAAGCTGTTAAGCAGAATCAAGGTGGGTTTTGAAGTGTATTCAGTGGATTGTATCACTGAGGTGATTTAGGGAGTGAGTGGTTTCTCATACCTAAGTGGTTTCTTAGGTAGAAGTATCATTGGGTAGTGATTAAGTTAGGTAGATATCAACTGGGATTGTTTAGTCTGTAATTTGATACTACTGATAGTGATTCTCCTCCCTGGCTTGGTAGCCCCCAGACGTAGGTTGTTAGACCGAACTGGGTGAACAATTCATTGTGTTATTTACTGTTATTTATTGTCTTGTTCATAGCAGATTGTGTTGTTGTGACATCACACTTAACATCACACATCTGATACCAGAATTTCAGATTTTTCACTTGGTTGTATCATATTCATCATGTGAATTATGTGTATTATTGTTGTAGCATTTCTATTACAATTTACTCGAAATAATATGTTGTATTCACATTCATTCGCTTCGGCTATTTAAGTTAATGTACATTTGAGAAACTTTTTGATTCATTGACTTAGTTGTTGTAGTCCATGTTTGTGTTTTCTTTTAAGCCTACAATTTGGTTTTATGTCAAAATCATATGTATTGCTTGAATCACAAGTTTTATCACTTAAATCAAGGTTGTAAGGTTGTGTGATTCAAATAATACATATGTTTGAGTCGAATCATAGAGCATCATGAAAGGTGGGATTTAATTCTGCTCATTTGAGTTAAATCATAGCAAGGTGTGATTTGAATCACAACCTCTATCAGTCGAATCGCGAGGTCTACATGACTCGAATCATGGTCACTTTCATCTTTCTAACCTTAGATTCAATTTGAGTATTTCTTTGATTTAAATAATAACTTAATGATTTGATAAAAACCTTTTGTCTCTGTTTTAGAGAGAATATATTTTCCAAGAGTGTGTGTCTATTCTCTTACATCAATTTTGTTCTTTCTTCTTTTTGTCAATAAGTGTGTGTCTCCTTAGAGAGAATTTCTAAGAAGAGTGTGACAAAGCACATCTCCAGATTCATTTTTGTTCTTGTGTTCTTGTTGAAGACCAAGAAACCCAGAGATAGAAAGTGGATTTGATCAATCATGAGATAAGTTTGATCAATCTTAGAACAACCACATAAACATTGAAACCCATTTATGCCAAGAACCTTGAGAGAACTTAGAAAGTGTTATTCATTCACCAACACCTAATTCCTTGTTAAAACCTTGTTATTAAACTCCTATAACGTGGATCTTGAAAATTTTAGTTGTGTGTGTATGTGTGTGTGTGTGTGTGTGTGGAAGAGACTCTTCATATACTATTCATCATTTTCAACCTTTGTCAAAAACCATTTTTGTGGACCTTCAACTCTAAAGATTGAGTATGAGAGGTAGATAAAAGGTACATTAGGGAATCTAATATTTTTCTTTGAAGTTATGTTTTTTTATATCAGGTGGAAGAATCGTTTCTTGTACATGGATTTTGGTTATGGGTTGTTCATAGAGAGAGAAAATTGTCTCTATAATCCACTGAAGACTTTGGTGAAACCATTTGAAGATTGTCACTGAACAAAGTTGGGAGTTATCCAATTAATTAAGGATAATGGAAATCGCCCAGACAAGTCTTTGCTAGATTTGAGGGAAGAATGTTCCTGAAAGGAAGCTTGGAGCAGGTTATTGTGGATAGCAAGATTATTGGATCAAGATCATTGAGGAGCTTGTGTGTAACAACTGAGTATCTTCATCAATGGAAGGAATTGCTATTGGATTTGTGTGTAGCCTAATGTAGTGTGGTTATTAGTATCCGGATCGATGATAGTTCTTTGTATCAAAATACTTGTATATTAACTCTTGAATATAGTGGAAGTCTTGGTTATTTTTTCCAATGGTTTAAAACCATTTAAGAGTGGAGTAGGCATAGTGAGGCCGGTTGCCAAACCACTATATATCTATGTGTACTTTCTTCCTTCCCTATCTTTCTTTAATTTTCATTGCTTAGCATGTAAATGTTAAATCATAGCATAATTTGTATGTTATTTAGTTTATATCATTCTTGTAGTGATTTATTGTATAAGCATAGATCTGTGTTGCGTCGAAGTTATTGAATCATGTTTAAGTTGATTGTGTTAAACAAAGTTGAGATATTGAATTGCTTAAATTAAGCAATTGGATATGTCCAAATTGATTCAAGTCATTGTTTGATTATTATCAAAGTTGTAACATAAAATACTTTGGTTAGACTTCATAATGATGAGCTCATATGCTTCCATTTGTTGTTGTTTTAGCTATCGACCACCAAACTCTAATTTTTTGTATTGAAAGTTTTCAAAGGGGATAGGTCTATTCACCCCTATACATTTTCACACTTATTTTTCCAAACAACATAGTCACCCCTCTAAATCGCGTTGATCGTGATAATATATGTGAAATTCTAGTGTGGCATCTCTCATATTTGTCCTCAACACCTCGCATTTCTCCCATATTTAATGAAATATTCTTGGGTTTTGGGGGGCGTTATCATTTTTTGGTGGATTTGAGGTCGTATATATATCATCCCAGTGACCTATCTTAGGAATAGATGTACTTAAATAATATCCTTACTAATTTTTGGAAAGGCCTTGGTTTTGTGGAAGGTGTGGGATCTTATGGTTTTGGTTCCCTAAAAGGGAAGAAACTTCACATTGAAACTCACTTGTTGATTGAGGAAGCTACTAAATAAGATAAATATAAAAAAATTTATGAAGGAAAAAAGATTTATATTCTTTACCCATTACCATTTTTATGTGATCCTGTAAATTTGTATTTATCTTAGTTCATTACATTTGTTAGATAAGATAAGTTGTCTAGACACCGCCGTTCAGATGACGAAGGGGTGGAAAAGCATCCTTTCACCTTTTATTATAGTTGTTATGCGACCCCTAGAGGAAATCCGTTTTGGAAGTGGTACCCAAGGTTCATAACCAATCATGTTTCTTCTATCATGACATCCTGCAAGTGACGACTCCCATTACCTGAAGGTGATCACTCAAAGAAGTCTTATAGCTAGTTTGGAGTCAATTTATGTCTTCCTCGAGGACAAATAGTGAAAACTCCCACAATAAGAGGGTGGATAAAAGACATTTTGTTGACATACCTATTTTTAAGAGGTCTTGAGAAAAAATGCTTAATCCAGACAGGCTCGACCTTGAAGGGAGTCTGAGTGAGCCTCCATCTACCATGATATCTCATTTCTTCCTCAACTGTGGGCCTAGAATGACCAAAGAAATTCAACCACATGTTTCAAATAAGGATTACACATATTTTGGTAATATGACTTAGACTTCACGTCGGGAAGAAAAAGTTGAAATGTCTTATCAAATGCATAAGGTTGTAGTTATGTTGGCCTTTTGAAGTCGTTGGCATGTGTGATATATCGGCTCCTAGAAACCTCTTAAAGGAAAAGGAAGCTATCCAAAATTATCTTGATGCTACTAATATTGAGAAAGATAAGCCCCTTCACGTGTTCACTAAGGTGAAGATTTTTTTAAGGGAAGTAGGTAATGAGGTGCAAAATTTTGGGTCACTATATATGGATATATGTGCTTACAGGTACAACTATTTGCAACAGTTAAACATTCATGATTGTTTTGACCGTGACAACACTATGATATAGATTCTTCATGTATAAAGAAGAAGTAATAATCAAATATGTTCTATCAAGATCAAGATGGAATCTCTGATTAAATCTCTGAAGATCTCTGGTCAAGCAATCTTTGATGATGGTATCCATCATGAAGCTCTATCAAGCCTCATCACTTTGAAGAAGTCAAATCTCAGATGATGTGTTGAATCAATGATGAATCAAGCAAAGCATATTGAAACTTCAAAGTCTGTGAAAGAGAGGAAGTGTGAAAGCTCTCGTGGTCCGTATTTGACTGATCAAAGTATTGTAAAGATATTAGAGTAATTCTTAAATTACTAAGTCAATGCACATTATCACCTTAAAATGTTTTAATCCTCTCTAAATTTTATAAAGCCCGATTAAAACTATAGAGGAACCATCAATGTGCATGTGGATTTGACCAGAAATGTTTCTGATTATTCATGAAGCTTGTATACACTGCCTAATTGATTAAGGACATTACCTAATTGATTAAAGAAATGAAAAAAGTTTTTTTATCGATTAAAAACACTCACAATAGATTAATACATATAGTCATTGTATGGTTTTCTTTATGGAATTATGGTTGTCGTATTTTTGAAGCTTCTAACTAATTAACCATATGGTATAATTGATTAACTTAGTTAGAAGCCCATGGATCTTTTCCCTTTTTGAGCCAATTTTTTTCTTCTGTAAATAGAGGGCTTATTATTATTTCAAAATACACCACAAAAAATATATCTATATTTTCTCACTTTTTACTCACTTCATTTTATTTCTTACTTTTTCTCACGATATTGCCTTAGTTCTTTGAGAGTGAAAAATATCTGTGAGGCTTTTTTGTTATGGTGTTATGGTCATTCTTGTGATTTACTCAAGAGGACTTTCTCTCTTGTGTAATATATCTTGTGATAAGTTGTTGTTTGGTTCGTGAGCTAAACCAATACAAACTTATGTTAGGTTTGTGAGATTAGCCAGTCAAAATCTTCATTTGGTCTGTGGACTCAGTCTAAAGTAAAATCTCTCGTTTGGTTCGTGAGATTATCCATTAAAATCTCCATTTGATTCCTTAGCTTGACTTGGTGTAAAATTTTTATGTGGTTCTGAGATTATCCATGTGTAAAATCATGTGTTTGATTTAGAGGATAGCCATCGTAAAAGTCTTGTTTGGTAGTAAAAAGGTTCGTGGGCATCATCTTTGGAAAGCTCACATCTGATATACCAAAAAACTCTCAAGAAGAAATTCTTGAAGACATGAGTATTTCAAGTGGTTAAGCCGAATCTTTTTAAATTGCTAGTTCATTTCTCTTTTTCCCGATCTCTTTATATTCCACATTTTTATTTCATTCCTTTGCATTTTCGCATCTTTTCTCTAATTTTCTTTATTCCACTGCCTAATCTTTGTTTGTTTTACAATTTTTTTAAAACATTTTCTTTTATGAAAGATTTTTTAATTGGATATCGTTTTTGAACATACACAATTTACCTCCTTTTGTTTGGAGTCATTTGTTCAACAAATGACATTAGAGTATGACTCTTGTATAAGACTAATCGTCTTAGGAGAAAGAGTGATGACTTTAAACAATTATTTTAATTTGAAGACTTTCCTAAATACACCCACCTTTATTGGTGAAAGGTTTGACAATTGGAAAACTAATAACGTTGAATCGTGGGACACTGTAATTAATGGCCCATTTATTTCACTTATGGTGTTGATAATAAAGTAGTAAATAGACCTAATTTTCTTGGGACCTAAGAGGACAACAAAAAATTAAAACTACAATTTAAAGCTGTGAGAATTTGGGTCGAACTCTAGCATTGTCGGGGAATAGCTTTCATGTATTTCGACAGGAGACAAGCATGAAGTCGAAGCTGGGTCGCATGTTGTAGTCGAATGGTACATATTGTAGTCGAAGTCTGTTCTAATATGTATTGTCGAAATGTTTGTTGAATTGGGCCTTTTGTTATGGATCCAATTGTTTTGGTATCTTGGGTTGCAAGTTATCTAGTTAGTCTAGGCTAGATCACTCAGTTTGTTGAGTGAACCCAGATTGTGTTATTCACTTGTAATCATTTGTAATATTGAGAAAGTGAATAGTAGAGCAATTTTTTCCTAATCCTTCTTCTTCTTTCTTCTTTATCCTTTTTTATTTCTCTCGTTGTTCTAACTATTTTTCATTGTTAATCCAACAAACTCCGTTTCTCAATCTTGATATGCTGAAAGGTATCGTTTGTGATCACAACTGAAATTCTGGTACAGATGTGTGATGTCTCGTGCAATGTCACAACATCGCAATCTGCTGTATGAACAAGGTAATAATAGTAACAGTAAATCAACACAAGGATTGTTCACCCAGTTCGGTTCAACAACCTACATCTGGGGGCATACCAAGCCAGGAAGGAAGTCCACTATTAGTAGTATCAAATTACAGACTCAACAGACCAGTTGACAATCTACCTAATTTAATCCCTACCCAATGACCCTTCTACCTAAGTCCTCCCTAGGTAAGAGACTCCATCTCACTCCCAATCATCGCAATGATGTCTAGCAGTCAACAACTCCGCCACTACATCGACAGCTTATTTACCAACAACTTTTCTAACACAGAAAACTAGAAGACACACTTCCATGACTCATATTGGAGTTGCTTAACAGCTTCCTCCAAGAACAATACAGTACTCATTACCTACAGGTTTCTGAGTAATAACACAGTGACCATCTCACAACCCGAGTGGTTCACTTAGACAAAGCCCTAATGTTCTACATCTTGGACCCGTACCTTTTCTTAGGTTACAAGCATTCTATTTATAGCTTTTTCTCAACTGGATTTGGGCCTTCAAACCAAATCGAATCTTCTGCTCCAAATCTGCAACAGATTCTGTTCTTCAATAGATCTTCAATTAAATCTTCAATCAAATCTTCAATTAAATCTTCATATTTTAAATACTCAATCTTTACTAGATTTTATCTTTAATCTTCCACACCTTTAAATCAGCTCCACATAATATTTCCAGGATATTATGTATCTTTTAAATCTTCACTTTTTAATTCAGCTGCAAGATCTTCTCCACACAAATAGGAACAATTCTCCATGTCTATTTGCACAAAAATAGTAACAAACTATTCTCCACAAGATATGCAGAATTAATTGTATCAGAATAAATCTTCTCCAATAAATTCGCCTGCAATCTCTCTACCTCTCAGCAGAAAACATCCTAACACGCGCAGCTTTAAAACATCACAAACTGATGTTCTGGTATAGTGATGTCAAGACATCACTTATAACATCAGCAAACAAAACTTCCAACCATGCAACAGCTAATGATAAGAACCAATGTTATGACATCAGTCATATGACATCAACATTGTTCAACTTTGTTTTACCAATATTCCAGCCAACACAAGAACTAACAATTTCCCCCTTTGGCTAATTTTGGCTAAAACAAACTCTGCCATCATCAGAGAACCCAGCAGTGGATAAATTTTCAAAACACCTAGCAGCACCTCTTCAACAAGCTGCACAAACTCACTAACCAGCAGCAACAAAACCCAACAAGCTGCATAAACTCACTTTCACATCAGCATAGGGCAAACTCCCCCTCAAACCAAGAACCAGCTCACAGCTGTTCATACACTCTACCCCTCAACTGCTGTACCATATCAAAAAAGGCTTCAGAACCACACCTTGGCAACTCTCTCCCCCTTTTTAGCCATAATTGGACAAACTCTGAACATCGCAGCAAGCACAATAAAATTCCTCTTCAACATCGAACTCTGAATCATCCAACCAATATACTCAGAACAAAATCCAAACTCAGCAGCTACTACTGTACATTCTCTCCCCCTTTTTGGCAAAAAATTGACAAACATTGGTGTAAATGTATACTTCTGATTCAATCCATTGACACACAAATCTATAGAACCAGGTATAAACTGTCATGTCCATCATGAACGACATAACACCTTCACCAGAGCCACAAACAATCTAGATAACCAAAAGTTCAACTCCCCCTATCTAAGATAACCAGTGCTCCATTGCAAGATGAACAACTTAAATGAATGGAAAACATAAGACTCATCTTCATGTCTTCAAGAGCGCACCCTCTGTTCAACACACCTGCTGAATGCATTCACTTAATGCTTGATCCTCAAACAACACTAGCACATTTAACTGACAAAAGTTGCTCCTTCAACAAGAATCACCAATGATATCCCATGACACCTTTATGATCATATAGTAAGAATGTACCAGGATCAGCTCCAACAACCTCATGGATTGAGACCAAAATCATCATTTGATCCCTCTCATCCTGAAACCATTCATACCCTATACAAATCCACCTTGAATTTTATAGCCATAGACATTCTTGTTCCACACCAACATGTCATCCAACAGCCTAATGTCATAACATGTTATCTGACATTATATCCTCATAAGGTTCAACTAATCTTCACAGTCTTGATCAGCATGCAATCTTCACAATATATGTACCTTTGCAGCAAAATCCATAGACAAGTACTCTCCCAGTCATGGTTAACTAATGCTCTAGATGAAGATGAACATTTGAGCACACTTGCTGAGCACATGCATTTTGGTACCACTGTCCCTTATTAGCAGTCACTCACACATGAAGTCATAATTAGGCTATTCATAAGGATCACCAACCCCCTTCAAATAAAGACCAAAGTCACCCAACTTCTCCAAAGGAAGTCATTTTCTATCATACTCTTCACCTTCCGACTTCCAATAAATCAATTAATACCTGATCTACTTCAGTCTTCTCTACAGTCTCCATCCAAGGTAGACCTTCTACTTCATCATTCTCTCGTATGACTATGTAGACGCTCCTTAGGCATAATGTAGGCACCAAGCTCCTGAACCAGAGTATAATTCAATCAGATAATATCCCACCACCATGTTGCTCCGCCAAATGAACTTAGCATAGTAATCCAAACTGAACATAGAGAGTTGCCAGAGAGGACTAAACTCTCATCCACCAAAAGAAGGTATACTTCCATCCTCAACCTAGAACTTCTGCCAACAACTCCAAGAGAATTAGAATCTCCTTACTAAATACTCTTCTGCACAAGAGCAACTAGTTTCAAGCATCTTGCTTGAATGCACCCAATGAAACTAACCAAATTCCACCTTTTGATTGATCTCATTCTTCTTCAGAACTCCCACAAGATATCCTGATCCACCTATGAAACAAGATCTTCAAGTCATATGAACTACTTGCTCCAAGGCAAGACATCTTGGATTCACCAAGCTTCTTGGTCATGTAACATCTTCTCAAACCACAACTGCCGCAAACCGTATGAGATAGATCTTTTTGAAGCATCCATAACTTCCATTACTGTAGATCACTTCTATCTTAAGCTGATGTGCCACATCACCAGCTGATACTTCTGATGTTAAGCTAGATGTCAAAACATTATGATATCCAACTGTTGAATTCAGCTCTACCTTCTGCCACTTAGAAGAACCTGCTCCCTTTGCAGAAACAGATTTCCATGCTCTCATAGACTTGATTCAACAATCAAGTTTGAGTAGACAACCTCCATCCTGCTTAGAAACTCCAAAGACTTCAAACCTACCACATATGAATCTTTAGAAAATAAGTAGTCCAAGACTACCCCATAGCAATACTAAAGAAGGTCACTTCCCTTAGTAGAGCCGTCAGTAGAAAGCCAGAGATAACTGCCACTTATCCTCGACCTTCACAACCAGAGCAAACACCATGCTCCAAACCACTTAGATCAGAAATAAACTGATCCAAGCTGTAACCATCAAGATTATGATGTCTTCATAGTCTTGCATCTTCCTCTTCAACAACACCATCATCTGGACAAGTCATTCACAATACTTTCTAGGAACAAATGCTAAGCAATAATCCCTGGTCAACACCTAGGCGACTTGTGAGCGAATGTAGAACCCCTCCCGTGATTCTCCAAACCTCTGATGAACAGATGTTACAACAATAGACAGAACATCCTTAATCTTGTCTTTCAAGGATAATCAATTAAATACTTGTGAATTTCACAAATAGCAATTGATCCCTGTGGTTTAACCCTTCTTCAGATTCCAGCATCTCCATTATGACAACCATTACCACAAAAGCCTTTCAGGTTAGGTCAGTGTCTTGATCTTTTACTCCACCCTGAGCAAAGAACTATCTCTTGTAGGGAGCACACGAAAACATATCAACTTCCAAGATCAGACCAACAAAAATGCAGTAACTTGCATAACACACTCTTCCAGAAGCTTCTTCTTATAAGCACAAGGTTCAGACCTCTTGTCTAACTTAAGAGTGATAACTGTCATCCTTCTGCATAAACATACCATAGACAATCTGCTACTTCCAATCCTTCAAGCTACAAAACTGAAAGAGCTCATGCAAACACCAATTGACCACAGGCTGATTTACACTGCTACTGCACACAAACTCTTGGATGCATTTTCCCTTTTCTTCAACCAGCTCCAACTGAAATGCTATGACATTATGAACAGCATCTCAAAAATTGTTCAACGTCATAGCTTCAGTGATCCTTCAATACAGCTACAATCTAATAGGTCTTTGACTTAGCATTTGCCATAAACTGCTGATGCAATGTCGAGACATTAGAATTGACATATTAAGCTCAGCTTCTTTCTTGATTTTGACAATCAGAAACATGTATCTTCACAAGAGAATTCATCTTCAGATATACCAGAACTACATTTGACATCATAACCAGGAAGATCCTCCTAATTAGGTCACCACAACTAAGCTTAAGAGATAACTTATCAAGATCTTCACTCCCGCATGAAAGATTTGACAGTGATACTCTTTTGCTTTGGCTCCACCCTCTTCTTTCACCATCAAGAAAATTGATAAAGAGGGAATCAATGTTTTGGATAGATTGGTCTTCAAAGCCTGATTTGAAATATATTTTTCTTCAAAAAAACTGAAACTTCCATGTTATACAATCTTTAATAAGATCCATTCACCTTTTGATCACTTCTTTCCCAAAACAAAGATATGAGATAATCCTCAAGTATCTTTGGCATCTCTAACCAAACAGTTGAAGCTGTCTTGCATAAACTGCAACATCATAGAATATCCTGCTGAGGAGACCAACCCCTAATGTCATTCCAAGAGGATATCTTCCTAGACTCTCAACACCAGAGATACACGAACCAACCAGGGTTACAACAGATACCATGCAGCGGAACATATAACAACTCCTCAACAACCTTCAGGCACTACTAAAAAATCCTTGCACTTTATCAGCATAAATCACGTGCCAACTATATTATGAATAGTCCATCCTTCACTCCAAGGGATCACACAAGCAACTATATGAACTGACCAAGTCCATAACACAGCAAAGCTATCTTCCTTGCTTATGAACCAGAAAGTATCTTCCCAAGATCACATCCAGAACTAGACAGGATGCCTGCTCTGATACCAATTGAAATTCTGGTACAAATGTGTGATGTCTCGTTGATAAGTGCAAATTGTACCTATTTTTGTATATATGTTTTGTTGCACTTATCGATTCTTTTTGGTAAATATCGTGCGAATAAAACCCACTTTGTGTGTAATTACGTTTAGTTTACGTTTTCGGTGTATAGTGCGTTACCGTGTAAATATCATTGAGTTTAATCGATTTTCATTTATTTTTGTAGGTGTTCCAGCAATGGGAGATTTCCATATTCATAAAGAGCATTGAATAAGCTTTCCAACGCTTCAAACCGTGCGTCAATCGGAGTTACGGTTCAAGAGTTATGAAGAAAACAAAATCTGGTTTTCTGTCATACTCGCTAGGCGAGCCCCCGTAGCGAACACTCGCTAGCTTGTTCGCTAGGCGAACCGGGGCGAACGAAAAGTTCCAGAATCGTGAAAAAACTCAACAGAAAGGCGGTTTACATTCGTCTAGCGAACGGGGACTCGCTAGGCGAACCTGAAAAAGCAGAATTGCCCATTTAAGCCATTTTTCATCATTTTTTAGTTATGGGTTTGATATTTTTAGTTCCAAATCCATCCAATAGCATTTTTTGACCAGAATTAGGCTAGAAAACACATTGGAGCATGAATTAGGATGATCCGGAGTCGAATCCTTCATCAATCGGAGCCGACAACTTTTGAGATGTTTGGTTTTTCTCCATTTCTTCTCTATGTATTTCTCTATTTTGTGGGTTATGTTTGTATTGTTACTCTAAACCTATGTACATGTATTGATCATGGTTGTATAATATATATGCTTTACAAATCATTATCGATGTCTTCTTTGATCTTTTTGCATTTATGTTTGGATTTGTGTTGTGTTAGAGATAAACATCATGAATCTTGATTAAGGATGGATATCTATTGTCTAGACTCTAGAGATAGATTTAGATAATAATCTTTATGGTGTCGGAACTTAATGTCTTCCGTGTTTCGAGGCGTCGTGCGCGAGAGCGTCGACGAGAGTAATACAGTTGCTCTCTCAACTGTGCGTTAGACATAACCTTTGTTGTGAGCGATACGTGATGATTTTGATGAGTATTGTATGTTGAATGCGACCGATTGATAGGTTTACGTTTGTTCTGAGTAGTGTATATTCATGCTTGATAGGTTTCTTCTCTTCAAAGAATGTACTCTTTTTATGTTCATCTTTACTTTTCTATTTGTTTTTACTTGTAAACCATTTTAATCCAAACTCATTAACGCGAGAGATTGTCGAACGGCATTCTTTCCCTCGAACCGATCTCTGTGGACACGACATAAATCCCGGAGGGAATTCTTCCGAAAATAAATATTTTTGCTTGCTTGCCCCTATTCTGCATCCAACAAAATGGCGCCGTTGCCGGGGATTGGTTTTGATATTGAATCGCATTGCGATAGTTTCTTTGTTTTTGAGTTTTGGAAATATCGTATATTGTGTATATTTTCACTTGTCTATACTAATACTTGTACATTTTTGTTTCTTTTAATGTTTGTTCAAGTGTTTGGTTAGGACACTTGCTTTTGGTTGCGCGGTGAGACATCACCATGGCATGAAGAGAGGAAGTTTCTAGCTAAGCATTGTAAAGGCGTCGAGCTTACGACGTAAAACAAGCATGTTTTATAGTTTTTCTTTTCTAAAGTTTTGTTTGTTGTTTGGTTGCAAGTCTTGGTCGACTTATTTGAGGATGCTTTTGTGATTTTCCAAGTTGGTTCGTTTCAACTTGCGGATGTTTGGTAATGATCTTGTTAAGTTTTGTACACGTCTGAGGTATGTATTTATCGCTTTCTATACTTTAGCATATTCATGATACTTAGGCATTTTACAAACTTCCATGCCATCCATTCTTTTGTATACTTGTTCTATTGTGAATCACTTTAGTTCCTACCCTTTTTGTGAGGAAGCTTTCCATTGTTCATATATGCTCGGAGTACCGACATTCTTGTTTTACTGGATTTTATTATGTTGAATCTGTTGTTTGTGTTGTTTATATGAATGCATGAAAGTGATCAAGGCAATTGTTTCATTTTGAGCACAACTACCTTAGCTAAATAGTCAATTCACCTTGTGAGTGTGTGAGAATTTGTAACCCCTTTTGAGCCTTTGGTCATTATCCATGTTGTTTGAGTTTGATGCTTGTCTATGAGTGTCAAATTTACTTTTTGTATGGATTTTGATTGATTATTTTGTTCTTGGACCTCAACTATGTGTTGTTGTATGGATTTTTTCCTTGCCTTAGAAAGTAGGGAGTATTTACATGATGATGTGGTTGAATTCAAGTTGGGGAGAGAATGGTTGTTTACTCATTGGTTGGATTCTATGAGGATTGAAAAAGAAAAGAAAAAAGAGAAAAATATTACAAAGAAAAGAAAAGAAAAAAGTGAAAAAGAAAGAAAAAAGAAAAATCCTTGAAAAAGGAAACAAAAAGAGTTGCAATAATTGTGCTAAATAAGTATTGTGTTGTGTGTAACACTCGGGATGAAAGAAGAAGTTTGATTGAAATTTTGTGTTTGAACTTTTGTGAGTTGATCACTCCCTTAGGTTTAGGCAAGTTTTTGTTTCAATTACCTTTAGAAATTGGCCCTTGTTTGTTTACCCGACCACGTTACAACCTTGAAAGTCCTTGTGATTCTTGTCTTTGTATGTTCAATATGAATTTTTGGATGTATGCATAATTTAGTCTTTTGTTTGCATGAGTGTTGTGTGAGTGTAAAGTACCTTATTGTGTGTTTTTCATCTACCGATGATTATTTTTGCTAGGTGTGATTCACTTTGGAACTAGTGTTGTTTTAGAATGTTTGGCATGATTTTTGTACTTTGCTTTTGTTTCGTGACTATGTTATCGTTGCAGTTTAGTGGTAAGTATTTACTTTTTGTGTGTACCGTTGTCATTTGAATCATTCATTCGTTTCCGTTTTTCAAAACCTGTTGATTCGTCTTTCTTTGGATATCACTTTTGCATTTTCAAGTTTGTTTGATTTTTGTTTGTGGACAAACAAGTAGATAAGTTGGGGAGAGTTTGATAAGTGCAAATTGTACCTATTTTTGTATATATGTTTTGTTGCACTTATCGATTCTTTTTGGTAAATATCGTGCGAATAAAACCCACTTTGTGTGTAATTACGTTTAGTTTACGTTTTCGGTGTATAGTGCGTTACCGTGTAAATATCATTGAGTTTAATCGATTTTCATTTATTTTTGTAGGTGTTCCAGCAATGGGATATTTCCATATTCATAAAGAGCATTGAATAAGCTTTCCAACGCTTCAAACCGTGCGTCAATCGGAGTTACGGTTCAAGAGTTATGAAGAAAACAAAATCTGGTTTTCTGTCATACTCGCTAGGCGAGCCCCCGTAGCGAACACTCGCTAGCTTGTTCGCTAGGCGAACCGGGGCGAACGAAAAGTTCCAGAATCGTGAAAAAACTCAACAGAAAGGCGGTTTACGTTCGCCTAGCGAACGGGGACTCGCTAGGCGAACCTGAAAAAGCAGAATTGCCCATTTAAGCCATTTTTCATCATTTTTTAGTTATGGGTTTGATATTTTTAGTTCCAAATCCATCCAATAGCATTTTTTGACCAGAATTAGGCTAGAAAACACATTGGAGCATGAATTAGGATGATCCGGAGTCGAATCCTTCATCAATCGGAGCCGACAACTTTTGAGATGTTTGGTTTTTCTCCATTTCTTCTCTATGTATTTCTCTATTTTGTGGGTTATGTTTGTATTGTTACTCTAAACCTATGTACATGTATTGATCATGGTTGTATAATATATATGCTTTACAAATCATTATCGATGTCTTCTTTGATCTTTTTGCATTTATGTTTGGATTTGTGTTGTGTTAGAGATAAACATCATGAATCTTGATTAAGGATGGATATCTATTGTCTAGACTCTAGAGATAGATTTAGATAATAATCTTTATGGTGTCGGAACTTAATGTCTTTCGTGTTTCGAGGCGTCGTGCGCGAGAGCGTCGACGAGAGTAATACGGTTGCTCTCTCAACTGTGCGTTAGACATAACCTTTGTTGTGAGCGATACGTGATGATTTTGATGAGTATTGTATGTTGAATGCGACCGATTGATAGGTTTACGTTTGTTCTGAGTAGTGTATATTCATGCTTGATAGGTTTCTTCTCTTCAAAGAATGTACTCTTTTTATGTTCATCTTTACTTTTCTATTTGTTTTTACTTGTAAACCATTTTAATCCAAACTCATTAACGCGAGAGATTGTCGAACGACATTCTTTCCCTCGAACCGATCTCTGTGGACACGACATAAATCCCGGAGGGAATTCTTCCGAAAATAAATATTTTTGCTTGCTTGCCCCTATTCTGCATCCAACACTCGTGCAATGTCACAACATCGCAATCTGCTGTATAAATAAGGCAATAATAGTAACAGTAAATCAACACAAGGATTGTTCACCCAGTTCAGTTCAACAACCTACATCTGGGGGCATACCAAGCCAGGAAGGAAGTCCACTATTAGTAGTATCAAATTACAGACTCAACAGACCAGTTGACAATCTACCTAATTTAATCCCTACCCAATGACCCTTCTACCTAAGTCCTCCCTAGGTAAGAGACTCCATCTCACTCCCAATCATCGCAATGATGTCTAGCAGTCAACAACTCCGCCACGGCATCGACAACTTGTTTACCAATAACTTTTCTAACACAGAAAACTAGAAGACACACTTCCATGACTCATATTGGAGTTGCTTAACAGCTTCCTCCAAGAACAATACAGTACTCATTACCTACAGGTTTCTGAGTAATAACACAGTGACCATCTCACAACCCTAGTGGTTCACTTAGATAAAGCCTTAATGTTCTACATCTTGGACCTGTACCTTTTCTTAGATTACAAGCATTCTATTTATAGCTTTTTCTCAACTGGATTTGGGCCTTCAAACCAAATCGAATCTTCTGCTCCAAATCTGCAACAGATTCTGTTCTTCAATAGATCTTCAATTAAATCTTCAATCAAATCTTCAATTAAATCTTCATATTTTAAATACTCAATCTTTACTAGATTTTATCTTTAATCTTCCACACCTTTAAATCAGCTCCACATAATATTTCCAGGATATTATGTATCTTTTAAATCTTCACTTTTTAATTCAGCTGCAAGATCTTCTCCACACAAATAGGAACAATTCTCCATGTCTATTTGCACAAAAATGTAACAATCTATTCTCCACAAGATATGCAGAATTAATTGTATCAGAATAAATCTTCTCCAATAAATTCGCCTGCAATCTCTCTACCTCTCAGCAGAAAACATCCTAACACGCGCAGCCCTAAAACATCACAAACTGATGTTCTGATGTTCTGGTATAGTGATGTCAAGACATCACTTATAACATCAGCAAATTAAACTTCCAACCTTGCAACAGCTAATGATAAGAACCAATGTTATGACATCAACATTGTTCAACTTTGTTTTACCAAAATTCCAGCCAACACAAGAACTAACAACAACAAACTGGTGCGGTGAGCGTGGAGGAGATGTCAATAAAGTATGAGATTGAGAAATTCACCGGTGTGAATGATTTAGATTTGTGGTATTTTAGATCGAAATCTAGTGTCGACAAGTGTAGCTTGATATTTCGGCAGGAATTGTGCATGCTATAGTCGAAGTCTGTTCAAGCATGTTGTCAAAATATATTAACTTGTAATTTAAGTTAGCATGTCGAATTGGGTCTTGCTTGTAAGCCCAATTATTTAATTTAGCTTGTTCCCTAAGTTAGCTTGTGTAATGGGCCTGTGTGTAAAAGCCCATTAGGTAAGTATGTTATTTTTCTTATAAATAGCATGCTAGTCTCTCATCTTTGTAAGGGTAGTGTTGTGAAAGAATTGTTGAGCTGCAGTCACAAATTCCGCTGTGCAGTTTGGGCTATAGAAAATTGATGGAAGAATTTTGTGACTTGTGGAAAGTTCAAGTCAAAGATGTGGTGATACAATCAAGATTATACAAGGTGCAAGATTATGTCGGTGGTTGAAGAGCTTTCTGCCAACAAGGAAGTTACACCATAATGTTTCAACCTGATTTTCGACATGTGAAAATTCTTGAAGCGATTTAACTTCAAGTGAAGTATACTCTTCTTTAGGTGGAGTATGATAGTTTTTAAAACTATGATTTTCAGTGAAGACAATGAAAAATTCTTGGAGTGGTTTAGCTTCAAGTGAAATGTATTCTTCATGATAAAGTATATGATTGTCAGTGATGACAATGTGAAATTCTTGAAGTGGTTTATCTTCAACTGAAATATATTTTTCATGAGAGTATGATAGTTTTTTAAAATTATGATTGTCGGTGAAGACAATGTGAAAATTCTTGAAGTGGTTTAACTTCAAGTGAAGTATACTCTTCCTTAGGTGGAGTATGATAGTTTTTTAAAACTATGATTGTCGGTGAAGACAATGTAAAATTCTTGGAGTGGTTTAACTTCAAGTGAAATTTATCTTCAAGATAAAGCATATTATTGTCGGTGATGACAATGTGAAATTCTTGAAGTGGTTTATCTTCAAGTGAAATATATTTTTCATGAGAGAGTATGATAGTTTTTAAAACTATGATTGTCGGTGAAGACAATGTGAAAATTCTTGGAGTTGTGTAGCTTTAAGTGACTATACTCTTTATGTTGGAGTATGATTGTCGATGAAGACAATGAAAGTTTATGTATTATTTTCAACCAAGGTGGAGATTGTTGGGTTTGGTTGAAAATATACTTGTTAAAGAAGTCCCACATCGCTTAGTTTTGTGAATGAAGAGGGAGTCCAAGGCTATATATAGGATGCAAGTTTTTTGAAGTCCCACATTGCTTAGTTTTGTGAAGGAAGTGGGAGTCCAATGCTATATATAGGATTCAAGTTCTTCATTCCAAGATACACCAGTCAAAAATACTTTAAGCTTGTATTTAACTTTCTTTGTTCTCTTATACTCTTGTATTAGAGTGTTGTGAGATGTAGTTAAAATATTTATTTTGGAGGATGTGGGTGTACTGGGGGCCTGGGTTAGTTAAGGGTATATTATGTGTTGTAACAATTTTCACATAGTGTTATTCTCTAGTTGTCTATTGACAACGACCGTGATTTTTTCTCCGGTTTGGAGTTTCCACGTTATGTTCTTATGTTGTGATTGTGCTCATCTTTTTTCTCTATGTTTTCCTTTGTTTTTTCTCAACAACTGGTATCAGAGCTTTTGGTTCGATCCAATGACGAGTGTTCTTGGTATGCTCCATGGTTGCCGTTTTGTCTGATCTTCCACATCAGAAAAGAAGGGTGGTGAAAATCCTCATTAGGGTGAGAGAGGTTAATTGTTGGTATTCATTTGTAATCTTTGAACCCTTATTGAGAAAGTGAATAGTAAAACAATTATTCTTCTTCTTCCTTCTTCTCTCCCTTTTGTAAAACCAAATATGGTTCCTTGTGTTTGTTTAAGAAACTCAAATATTTTTCTCATATTTTGTTCTGTTATTAACAGCATCGATTCACAACAAAAGCTAAAAGATTAATAATGAATAATTTAATCACTAGAGAGAACTTATAAGTTCTTAAGTGTAATTCCGCCAAGGAAACATAAGACTCTCTTGAGATGATCTAAGGAGTTTCTCACAAGATCAAACAAGAGAGAATAATCATTCATATCCAAAAAGATAAAACACAAAATGAATATGAAGTTTATCTTCATAGATGGTGCTAAAACATTCTAATCCTTAGAGATTGTGCTAAAAAATTTATATCTAACAAATATCTCAAATTCAAAAATTAAGGGCCGAAAATCTTTATATATATATATATATATATATATATATATATATATATATATAACGAAAACAACTAACAACCCAAAATCAAAAATAAGAACTAACCACTCTACCAGAACAAACAAAACAAAAAAGATGCCCCCACATTGGCCCATTTAATTTTAACATGCAAAATTATACACATTTATATTTTTTTAATGATAAAAAAAAGTTTAAGAAATATCAAATTAATTAAGAGAATGTTACCTCTCAGAATGTGGTACTTATTTGCCCAATATCCTGAAAATTTCAATGGGAGAACAAGTCATTTGGTAGATATTCAAAGTTAAAATAAATCAAACAAATTATATTTATATATATATATATATATATATATATATATATATATATATATATATATATATATATATATATATAAATTTTTTATGCATTTAAATTTTTTTAAAGACCAAAAGACGATTCAAAAAGACAAAATCACAAGTACACAATGGGTCAAGGGCCAAAGTAAGACCCCTTAGGAAAAAAGTCTTTACCTAGATGTACCAATCTTGTCTAGCAGGTAATCCTTAACAATATTACTATGAACTTGATTAAACCAAGATAACTTTTTAGATTTTAAACCAAAGATGGTAAGAAAATCAGCACAATAGTTGGCTTCTCTTTAAATATGAGTGATCATGAAATCAATAGACTGAATATAAGACAAACAATTGAGTCAACAAGACTTGATCTTCTAAGGAACCAAACTAGAATTAGAGAAGGCTTTAACAACAAGGAGACAATCAGATTCAATCCAAACTTTTTTCCAATTGAAATCCTTCACCTTTTCAATGGCAATCATTGCGGCAGACATCTCTGGTATCAGAGCCACTCACGAATTAAGATAGACGCAAAAAATGCTAACATGACAAGCTTTGTCATTTTTGAATATGCATCCACAAGCACTTAAAGAAGGTAAACCTTTGGCTAACCCATCAATGTTACATTTTATCCAATCTGCATGAGGAGGGACCAAAGAACATCTTTGGTTATTAAAGCCTTTCTAAGATGAATAGTGATATCAAATATCTTCAAAATGGTGAAGTTTGAGATGTAGGAGTTAAACAACTTGGAAGTAAGATTTCCCGCAAGCTAGGCCTGAGAAGAAATGTTGGCGATGGAACATTTCCAATGAGTATTATTGGCTTCGAATCTCAAATATCTCTTGGCTGTCCAAACCTGATGGAAGACATTGACAATGCAAGCCATGACTACAGTCTGAGTTTGAGGAAACCAGTTTCTAAGAATAATTTCCTTGTAGTCTAAAAAATTCACAATTTTAGATTGAATGTCAAAAGTAGCTGTAAACCAAGCCCAAATTTCTTGACAAAAGAGTAGTCAAAGAATAAGTGATTGGACGTTTTAGCATGTGTCCTGCAGAGATCACAAATGGAAGGAATAACAAATCCTCTAATGGCCAAGTTTTCATTAGTGGAATCTTGTTATGCGAGAATATCCAGACAAACAGAGATTTATAAAGGAGAATATTGTGATTCCAATGCAATATTGACTAGAAAGCACAAGGTATAGGGTTTTTCAAGAAACTTGTAAGCTTGCTTTAGGCTTATAAGACCGTTATCAGAGTCAGTTCACATCAATAAATCATCAATATCCCTTACAGGAATGTGAATATTAGAAATAAGAGTATGCAAATTAGATGGGCAGACAATATGTTATAAGCAATGTCTTAATTCTTGTTCCTTACAAAGTCATTCACCTTAGTTGTGAGGGTGTTATGATAAATATCAGGAATTTTGAATTTGAGGGATAAAAGGTTCACAAAGACAATAGCCCAGCCAAAAGTTAGTGAGCTTGCCATTGTCAATCAACCAATGAGATATGTCTTTAACAGTGCCAAAGCAATCTTTAATGTTGCTCCATAAAGAAGACTTGATGGTGTAATTGATGATTCTATTGTTTCTTTTGACCTAGATGCAAGGATAATGGACCAATAATTTTTAGCTTGGAAAAAATTCCAACAAAGGTGCAGATTAGAGGCTTCATTGAAGGTTTTGAGAGATTTTAAGCCAAACCCTCCTTCCTTGAGGCTCTTGCAACAAGTTTCCCAAGCAAAAATCACAACTTTTTTTTTTCAAAATACAACTCCAAATGAAGTTTCTCATCCAAGTTTCAATAACTTTGATGATGTTAGCAAAACAATTGTATATAGAAATGCATTGCACCAACATACTTTGGATCACAGATCTGACAAGCTGCACTCTTCAAGTAATAGAGAGAAGACTTTCTTTCCAAGCAGCAATTTTGAGCTTAACTTTATAAGCAATGAACTGGAAATTAAGAGCTTTAGGTCCTCCAATAAAGATAGGGGCCCTAAGGTACAAGAAAGGAGGGAAAGTCATGGTGAACCCATGCAAATCAGTCAACATTTTGTGCCTATTGTTTGCCTTATCACCAGCATAAATAAGAGATTTAGAGGCATTACAAAACTGACCAGAGCAATTGTTATAGTTAGAGAGTAAGTTAGCAATGGCTTTAATAGATTTTTGAACCCCTCTACAAAAGATCATAATTTCATCAGCATAAAGAATGTGAGAGGGAACATAGCAATTTCTAGATCCTTTAATCAGAGAACCTTGGTTTTCTGCAACCAAGAGATCCCTCTACTCAAAACCTCTTCTGCAAGACAAAAGAGAAGGGGAAAGAGGATCTCTTTTCCTAACTCCATTAGAGCATTTAAAGAATTCAATTTGTTTACCATTCATGCCTATGGAGAGGAAAACGAATTGAAGAATCACATGAATCCACTTTCAAAATATGCATTGAAACCAAATCAATCAAGAGTTTTAAGAATGAAAGTCCAACTAAGGGTGTCAAAGGCTTTGGAAATGTCAATTTTAAGGGCTACATTTCCACCAAAATTCTTATTGTTTAAAAGGTTTATAGCTTCATATGTAAGGCATATGCTACCTCTAATGTTTCTACCATTAATATATCTTTTTTGCTTAGGGGAGATCAAGAAATGAATAATAGTAGAAAGCCTATCAGCTATGATCTTAGTGATTATCTTATGCTTGACGTTAGCCAGAGTAATAGGCCTGAAATGATTTAATTTTTTAGCCTCATTTGTTTTGGGGATCAGGACAATATTGTTAGCATTATAATGAGGAAGAATTCAATCCTGCAAAAGAACTGAGTGACAACTTTTATGGTATCAACTTTAATAATTTCCCAATAACGTTGGTAAAAGAAAGAAACAAACCCATCAGGCCCAGGGGCAGATTCACTTTTAAGCTTCATGACAGCCATGTGTATCTCCTCTACAAAAGGTACATTAGTGAGCATGAAGTTGGTTTGGGCATCCACCAGCTTAGGAATATTGGCATGTATCAAACCATTGTCATACAAATCAATCTCTTTACTAAACGGGGTTTTTGAAATGATTTTCAATATGATTCTCAAGGATTCTTTTGTCATTCACAACATGATTATCAATGTTCAAGGAAGATATCAATTTAGTTTTCCTTCTGATTTTAGCATAAGTGTGGGAAAACTTGGTATTTATATCACCAGATAAATGCCAATTAAATCTATATTTCTTTTTCCAAAACTCTTCTTCTAAATTAAGGGAAATTTCAATATTAGTTTGAGCTTTCTTAAGGACCAAGGGAATCAATTTTAGATTGAATGTCCATAAAAGTTTTCTCAACTTCTATCATTTTTGTTTTAACATTATCAAATTTAGTTTTATTCCAAAATTTTAAATTAGGTTTAAGTATTCTTAACTTCTTGTCAAGAATGTACATGGGACAACCACACACTCCAATCATCCAAGAATTTTTTATAATATCGGTGCATTCCTCATTGAGGGACCACATTTTGAGAAATTTGAATTGGGACATAAACTTGACTTCATCAAAGTCAAAAGATAGCAAAATGGGATAGTAGTAAGACTTAATTTTAGTAAATGTATTGCAAACTACAAGGGAATAAAACATTAAACCAATCAACATTACAAACTACTCTATCCAATCTTTTTTTCGTTGAGTGTCTCCCCTTTTGTCCATTACTCAAAGTATACTTATTTCCAACAGCAAGATGACGACTATAATGGGCTTTATCAAACTTGTTGAAAAAATCATTCATAGAAGTTCTAGTAGAGGTGTGACTACGCTTATATTCATTATTACTAATAATAGGAATAAAATTACATATAAAACACCAAGGAGTATTTGGACTTTGATTACCAAGATTATTCCAAAACTCTCTTATATGCAAATAACTAGTAGAAGCATAACAAAAAAAAAGCCCATAATTTTGTTTTGAATTTTCAGGGTGAAAGACACTTGTTGATCATCGCACTTTAGAATCATAGGATTAAGATTAGATTTACAAAAGCACCAAATATTTAGCAGTAGACCAACTCTTTGGCTGAAAGCAAAAGGTTTGAGATCAAGCAGATTCAACCAGCTTTGAGGAAAACTCGAAAAATTCATCCAAGGTTGAACAATGAACACCTAGAATTTTTTCCACACCTCTAATATTCCAAAAGAGGCTAGTCATAATGAAAATTTGGAGTGACTATACTTTGATCTAGTATTGATGTTGGATTTTCACTTTTTGTTTCTTCTCTTTGTAAAAACCAGTTGAAACTATTTTTCTAGAATGTATTCGCTACCCTGATCTTCATCATTAGAAAAATCATCCATGTTGGCCCATGACTTTTCCAAAAAATATTGAACATTTTCTTTCTGAAATTCCACAATAGCTTGAGTTTCAAGAACAATTTCCTCAACTTGAGTAGCATCCACAAACTCACTCTCAGAGCTTTCATCTGTTTCTCTGATTTGAATAATGCCTCCATGATCAAGGGTGGCTAGGAGGAAGTCAAGATAGTAGGTACCCCAAGGTATTGGAAAAGGAAGATTCTACGAATAATGTTAAGTCACAGGGTCACGTGGAGACGCATGTCAACGCCAAAGTGGTAAAAGTTTCTAATTTTAAGTCTGTTGAGGAAAAGGTGATTTTTGGAGCAAACAAAGTTGACAGTTTTAATAATAACAATATGGGGGCACACGAAATATTTAATGTTGCAATTCGATATCTGATAATGATGGCAATCAAGGAAATTCTAGGGTTAGAAAATCTATGGATGATGTTCTGTTGGTTGCAGAATAGCGGCAAGCAAGCAAAAATATTTATTTTCGGAAAGAATTCCCTCCGGGATTTATGTCGTGTCCACAGAGATCGGTTCGAGGGAAAGAATGCCGTTCGACAATCTCTCGCATTAATGAGTTTGGATTAAAATAGTTTCAAACAAGAGAACATAAAAGTAAATATTAAAACAAAAAGAACTTCATTCTTCAACAAGAAAAACTCGTCCGGCAATGCATACAAATCACTCCTCACAAACTTAAACTTACCGACCAGTTATACTCCACCTACAATACTCATCAATATCACCCAGCATCGCTCACAACACAGGTTATGTCTAACGCAAAGTTGAGAAAACAACCGTGTTACTCTCTTCGTCACTCTCGCGAGCGAAGCCTCGAAACACGGAAGACATTAAGCTTCGACGCCTATTAAAGATTGTTAGCTCCTAAATCTATCTCTAGAGTCCAACAACCAACAAACAATCCTCCCTAATCGACGTTCGTGAAGGTTATGTCTAACGCGACACAAACCCCGCGCATAAAGCAAAAATTAGAGACAATTACCAATAAAGATTTGTAAAGCAAGTTTTATACAACGCCATGGGCGACAAATATACATGAGTTCATAGCAAATACATATGCACAACCCAACAAGAAAGAATACACAAAGAGGAAGAGAAATGAACCAAACACTTCACGGATTGTCGGAGCCGATCGATGAGAAATCCACCTCGGATCATCCATATGCAAGCTTCCATGTTGTTTTCTAAGCTAATCTACTAAAAAAATGAAGTTTGATGGAGTTGGAGCAAGAATCCCCAAAACCATCCCTAAAAAATTGTGTTTTTATGCCTTAAATGGTGTTTCTGTCCAGGCAAATTCGCCTGGCGAAATTCGGATTCGCCTGGCGAGTTAGGCGGCTTATTCTGGCCTTTTTTTTTACGTTTCTGGCTGTCTGACTCGCCACCAATTCGCCTGGCGAGCATCTGGCAAATTTGACAGAACAGCCAAAAATCCTGCACTGTTTTATTCGTAACTTTTGAACCGTAACTCCGATTGACGCACGGTTTGAAGCGCTGGAAAGCTTATTCAATGCTCTTTATGAATATGGAAACATCCCATTACTGGACCACCTACAAAAATAAATGAAAATCGATTAAACTCAATGATATTTACACGGTAACGCACTATACACCGAAAACGTAAAGTAAACGTATTTACACACAAAGTGGGTTTTATTCGCACGATATTTACCAAAAAGAATCGATAAGTGCAACAAAACATATATACAAAAATAGGTACAATTTGCACCTATCAAACTCTCCCCAACTTACCTACTTGTTTGTCCACAAACAAAAATCAAACAAACTTGAAAATGCGCAAGAAATAACCAAAGAAAGACGAATCAACAGGTTTTGAAAAACGGAACGAATGAATGATTCAAATGACAACGGTACACACAAAAAGTAAATACTTACCACTAAACTGCAACGATAACGTAGTCACGAAACAAAAGCAAAGTACAAAAGTCATGCCAAAAATTCTAAAACAACACAAGTTCAAATGTGAATCACACCTAGCAAAAACAATCATCGGTAGATGAAAAACACAAAATGAGGTTCTTTCACTCACACAACAATCTTGCAAACAAAAGACTAAATTATGCCTACATCCACAAATTCACATTGAAAATACAAAGGCAAGAATCACAAGGGCTTTCAAGGTTGTAACGTGGTCGGGTCAACAAACAAGGGGCAATTTCTAAAGGTAATTGAAACAAAAACTTGCCTAAACCTAAGGGAGTGAAAACTCACAAAGATTCACACACAAAATTTCAACCAACTTCTTCCACAATCCCAAGTGTTACACAACACACAATACTTATTCAGCACAATTATTTGAACTCTTTTTGTTTCCTTTTTCAAGGATTTTTCTTTTTTCTTTCTTTTTCACTTTTCTCTTTTCTTTTCTCTTTCATATTTTTCTCTTTTTTCTTTTCTTTTTCAATCCGCATAGAATCCAACCAATGAGTATACAATCATCCTCTCCCCAACTTGAATTCAACCGCACCATCATGTGAATACTCCCTACTTTCTAAGGCAAGGAAAAAATCCATACAACAACACAAAGTTGAGGTCCAAGAAAAAACAAAATCCATTCAAAAATAAGTGAACTAAATACTCATAAACAAGCATTAAGTTCAAATAGAAACATGGATAAAAAGCTCAAAGGGGTTACGAATTCTCACACACTCACAAGGTGAATTGACTATTTGGCTAAGGTGGTTGTGCTCAAAATGAAACAATTGCCTTGATCCTTTTCATGCATTTATATAAACAACACAAACAACAGATTCAACATAATAAAATCCAGTTAAAACAAGAGAGTTGGTACTCCACGCATATGAACAATGGAAGGCCACCTCACAAAAAGGTTGGGAACTAAAGTGATTCACAATAGAACAAGTATACAAAAGAATGGATGGCATGGAAGTTTGTAAAAAGCCTAAGTATCATGAATATGCTAAAGTATAGAAAGCAATAAATACATACCTCGGACGTGTACAAAACTTAACAAGATCATTACCACGCATTTACAAGTTGAAACGGACCAACTTGGAAAATCACAAAAGCATCCTCAAGTAAGTCAATCACAATCTGTGAGCAAACAACAACCAAAAACATTCGAAAAGAAAAACTATAAAATATGCTTGTTTTACGTCGTAAGCTCGACGCCTTTACGGTGCTTAGCTAACAACTTCCTCTCTTCATGCCATGGTGATGTCTCACCGCGCAACCAAAAGCAAGCGTCCTAACCAAACACTTGAACAAACGTTAAAAGAAACAAAAATGTACAAGTATCAGTATAGACAAGTGAAAATATACAAAATATACGATATCTACAAAACTAAAAAACACAGAAACTATCGCAATGCGATTCAATGTCAAAACTGATCCCCGGCAACGACGCCATTTTGTTGGTTGCAGAATAGCGGCAAGCAAGCAAAAATATTTATTTTCGGAAAGAATTCCCTCCGGGATTTATGTCGTGTCCACAGAGATCGGTTCGAGGGAAAGAATGCCGTTCGACAATCTCTCGCATTAATGAGTTTGGATTAAAATAGTTTCAAACAAGAGAACATAAAAGTAAATATTAAAACAAAAAGAACTTCATTCTTCAACAAGAAAAACTCGTCCGGCAATGCATACAAATCACTCCTCACAAACTTAAACTTACCGACCAGTTATACTCCACCTACAATACTCATCAATATCACCCAGCATCGCTCACAACACAGGTTATGTCTAACGCAAAGTTGAGAAAACAACCGTGTTACTCTCTTCGTCACTCTCGCGAGCGAAGCCTCGAAACACGGAAGACATTAAGCTTCGACGCCTATTAAAGATTGTTAGCTCCTAAATCTATCTCTAGAGTCAGCAACCAACAGACAATCCTCCCTAATCGACGTTCGTGAAGGTTATGTCTAACGCGACACAAACCCCGCGCATAAAGCAAAAATTAGAGACAATTACCAATAAAGATTTGTAAAGCAAGTTTTATACAACGCCATGGGCGAAAAATATACATGAGTTCATAGCAAATACATATGCACAACCCAACAAGAAAGAATACACAAAGAGGAAGAGAAATGAACCAAACACTTCACGGATTGTCGGAGCCGATCGATGAGAAATCCACCTCGGATCATCCACATGCAAGCTTCCATGTTGTTTTCTAAGCTAATCTACTAAAAAAATGAAGTTTGATGGAGTTGGAGCAAGAATCCCCAAAACCATCCCTAAAATATTGTGTTTTTATGCCTTAAATGGTGTTTCTGTCCAGGAAAATTCGCCTGGCGAAATTCGGATTCGCCTGGCGAGTTAGGCGGCTTATTCTGGCCTTTTTTTTTCACGTTTCTGGCTGTCTGACTCGCCACCAATTCGCCTGGCGAGCATCTGGCGAATTTGACAGAACAGCCAAAGATCCTGCACTGTTTTATTCGTAACTTTTGAACCGTAACTCCGATTGACGCACGGTTTGAAGCGCTGGAAAGCTTATTCAATGCTCTTTATGAATATGGAAACATCCCATTGCTGGAACACCTACAAAAATAAATGAAAATCGATTAAACTCAATGATATTTACACGGTAACGCACTATACACCGAAAACGTAAAGTAAACGTATTTACACACAAAGTGGGTTTTATTCGCACGATATTTACCAAAAAGAATCGATAAGTGCAACAAAACATATATACAAAAATAGGTATAATTTGCACTTATCATGTTCCGGTGAAAGTTTCGTAGTCAATTAAAGAATAGGGGATTGAAGGAGATGAGGATGATGAAGCTTTTGAAAGTATCATCAGAGATATGAAGTCAAGCGAAGATATGAGGACTTTCGAGGATAAAAGGGCATCTGAAATCAGGGTTCCATGAATCTATTGTCCTTTAATATACGCGGGTGTGGCACTTCTAAAAAGAGAATATGAGTTCGTCAATTAGTGTCAAGTGGAAAAGCGGATTTTTGCATGTTGTAGGAAACAAAGGCTCAGGTAATAGATGACAAGCTGGTGAGGTGTTTATGGGGCAATGATGATTTTGAGCAAGGTTTTAAAAAATGGTCGTGGTCGTGTCGCGGTCGCGTAAAGGCTTTCGCGATTTCGGTCAGTACAGGTGCTGCGTTGCAAATAACGGTCGTCGTGGTGTGAATTAATCACAACATTGCACAAAAAAACTATTTTTATGTTATATAGTTTATGATAATTTAAATTGATATTTTCATTATTATAAAATATTTAAAATAAATATAGTGACAAAAATATGAATATAATTTAGGAACTACTACTAATAATATTTTTAAGGGTTAATTATATGAAACCCCCTGCAATTAGGGCGAGATTTGAGATTGCCCCCCTGAAGTTTTTTTTTTGAACCATCCCTTATAAAACCAAAAACCTGCTTTTACCACACCTTTTTACTGGTGTTGCTGACTGGGCCTGCTGACCGTGCAATTAGGGTATGCAATTAAGGATTTAATATAATCCCCAATTGCTAGGGTTTCTTCAGTTTCTTCTGTGTTTCCTCACCCTCTTCTTCGTTCATCTTCTTCGGTAGATTTCTTCTTTCTTCAGGGAAACTCACAATATGGTACAGTCGAAGAAAATTCAGAATAGGAAAAACACAAACATAATGCCGAATCGAAATCCATGGAAGAACAACATGAAGGAACCTTCTCCTTCACAATTCATCTCACTCACAGCTTCTCTTGCTCGCTTCTCTTCCGTCTCAGGTTCGCTTGTGACTTCTTGTTTGATTCAGGTTTGGTTCGGGTTTCTGTTCGTTTCACTCTTCTCTTCGTCTTTATGGTTCTTGTTTTGTGTATGTAATTTGGGTTTGAGGATTTTTTTTTATGGTTTTGGGTTGAGGAATAAGAAGGGTAGTGAAGGTTTGGTTTGAGATTGAAGGTTGATTACGAAAGGGAAGAATTGGTACGGCAAAAATGAAGGTTTTGGTTTTTTTTTGTTGTTGTCGGGTTTGATGAGTTTATGAAGAAGGTGAAGATATGAAGATGGTTATTGAGGAAGGGAATTTCTGCAGCGTCACTTTGGTTTGAAAGAGCTTGCCTTGTGAATGAAAATGATGTTGGTTTTATAGGAGAGGTTTGAGGAGAGGATTGGAATTTGTCATTTTGAAATCATGATGTGGTTGTACGATTTTTTTGGTTCTTTTTGTGATGCTTTTGCAGGTTGTTGTTATGTGGAGTCATGTATGGATTGTGTGCGTATTACGTAGAGTTGTGGCGTATGGTTTGTGATATGCGTTGCATTTTGTGGATGGTGGTGAGATGTTTCGTAGAAAGCTCAGAATTGTTGGAAATGTTTTGCAAATTGGTTTGTATGTGGGTCATGCTTAGAAGTGGGGCAAAGTTTGTGATGCATAAAGTTTGTGCTAGCTGGAGATGTTACATTGCAGTATGGCTCGCGCATGGAGGAATTGGCCAAAGATAGTGTATATGTATTGATGCGGAGCTTGATGTGCGTATTAAGTCATGGTTGTTGTAGGTCGGTTTGTTGATGTTGTGCTTATGGAATGTTGGTGGCTGGTTATTGCACAGTCAGCATGCCCAGTCAGCAACACCAGTAAAAGGGTGTGGTAAAAGCAGGTTTTTGGTTTTATAAGGGGTGATTCAAAAAAAAAACTTCAGGGGGGCAATATCAAATCTCGCCCTAATGGCAGGGGGGTTTCATATAAGTTGTAACGACCCAGTTTTTGTGTGAGTTTTATTTAATCGAGTCGCTTGATCATTTTATTATTATTTTATTTTATTTTCGACTTTTATCTGAAAATATGTTATTTTTCAATGTTGTGATATTTTATCGGGTTTTGGGATCGTTTGCGAGATATTTGAGTGTGGGGATATTTTGGTCATTTTAGGATATTTTTCATTAAGTAAGAAAATAGAAAATAGAAGAGAGAAAAATAGAAAGAAAGAAAGGGGAAAGAAAGAAAAAGAGGAGAAAAGAGAAGAAGAAGAGAAATAGTGAGAAAAGCTTGGGAAGTCAAGAAAAATCAACTTCTAGAATCGATTTAATCGGGTAAGGGTGCGAAACTCGATTATTGTATGATTGTGTATGATTATGTATGAGTATTTGTGGTGTTTGTTGGATTGAAATGAAAATATTTAGTAAAACCCATATTGTGTCAAATTGATTAGAAATTGATTAAATGTGTTGGAAATCATGCTTTTAGTGTTCATTATTGTTGGTATATGATAGATACATGTTGCTATGCATTGTATTGGTAATTTTTCTGAGTGTAGGTGAAAATTGGAAGATTTTTGGTTAGAAAACGCAGAACTTCGTTCTGCAGAAATTTTTCTGGTTTTTCCAGGTCATACGCGTATGGGGCATGTTCATACGCGTATGGACCTTGGCAATACGCGTATGGAGGGCGAGGCATGGACCAATACGCGTATGGAATGTTATTTTGCTCGGCCATCTGCCCATTTGCGTATGATACGCGTAGCATTTCAGGGCAATACGCGTACGAAGTTGGGCATTACGCGTACGGACTTTTACACGTGAACTTTGGGGAAAATGAATCTCTGCTCATACGCGTATGGAGCAGGGTAATACGCGTATGGACAGGACAATTGCAAAATGGAACTTTTCAAAATATCGTTTTTCGTTTTCTTTCGTAACTTGAGTTTCGTTTGTCCGATTTTTACATTCTTGGTAACGTTGTGTAGCTATTGAGCTGTACTTTCTTATTATGATGATTTTGGAATTGTTAGCCGATTTAATTATGTCGGAAGATCGGGAATAGTGTCGGTCATCGACTTTTGTCATTATATCTGTGCGTAATTGATGTGTATTATGCAAGGTGCTGTTGTATGAGGTAAATGTATGTGTTTAGATGGGGTTGTGAGGATTTGTGGCTGTATGGAAATTAAATGCATTGTTTTGGGCATACGTGCAAAGTGTGATTTTGTCGATGTAAATGAATGTATTTATGTGTGCATATTAAATGTCATGGGTCATTGTATGGCAAACATCATGATATGCATTGCTGAGACGTCCTGAGTGACGGTTTGGATTCCAAAGGGAATTCGCTATAACGTCATGTGCCTTATACAAAGAGGTGTGAGCGATGATTATAGACGATCGTGTGCCCATGTGGGGTGTGAACGATCGGGTCGTGTGCCTTATACAAAGAGTTGTGAGCGATCCATAAACGTCGTGTGCCTTATACAAAGAGGTGTGAGCAACGGGGAACATCATAGGCCCGACGGGGAGTTACAGTGATGTAACGAGCGATGATTCTAGCAGAGTTCCTGAGTGAACTAGTGATGAGAAACAATGGAAGCCGGTACCGCATGTGCATATGCATGGAGTCGTTGTGTCGGTCTCTTGCATTGCATAAATCATTATGATTGTTTGATGTGTGGAATTATGGATAGAATTGATATATGGATATGTGTTGGTGATGGACATATGAATTATTCCTTGTAATGCCTTGTGTTTGCATTATGGCGTGAGTTGTGGCGAGAATTGTATATATATGTGTATTTTTGTGTTATATATATGATTGTATGCAATTATATTATGGTTATTTTTCTCACCCTTCTGTTGTTTTATAATGCTCTATGAGGCATTGCAGATTAGAGTTGCTGGAGGTATTTTTGTGAAGCTTTGCGTCTTCATTCTTTTGTCGGTCGGTTCTGATATGTGACACCGGGTAGTTAGGGAGGCCGTTAGTGATTATTGTGTATTCTGTATATATATATTTTGGCTTGTGTATGTACAACTCGATGTATGACAAACTTTTCATGTGATATATATGTATGTTATTCAGTTTTAGATTTTCCGCTTTTATTCTAAATTCTGAAATGTGGGTGTAAGGAACTGAGTTCCTCTGTTGATTGCTACTCCTCTGTTGCATATCTATGTGAGGAGGTGTTGTGTGTTTTGTTTCAATTTGATGCGACCCCTCGGTCTATGCCATGATAATTTAAATATACTCTGACAAAATTTTGAATTTTCTTTTACTATTTTAATTAATTGGGGGTATAGATTAGGGGTGTTACATTAAGTGGTATCAGAGCCAGTTTGTGTCAGTCCGTGTCAGTTGTGTCAGTCCTTGTTGGTCGTTGTGGATGGATGAGTTGTTTGTTTAACCATAGTTTCTGTTATTGGAAATGAACAGAATATGGCTGGTAGGAATGATGCTGCTTTGGCTGCGGCTATGCAAGCTATGGCTCGTGCTGTGCAGGGTGCACCTAACGCTGCAGGTAATGATGAGTTCAGGAAGAATAAACCGCCTGTCTTCAAAGGAAGATATGATCCGGATGATGCACAGATTTGGCTGAAAGAGATTGAAAGGATTTTTCGAGTGATGGATTGTGCTGAAGATCAGAAGGTGAGACTGGGTACTCACATGTTATTGGAATAAGCTGATGACTGGTGGGTTAGTACTCGTCGTGTGTTAGAAGTTGCAGAGGAGGAGATTACTTGGGCTGTGTTTAGTATGGAGTTTCTGAGGAGGTATTTTCCTGAAGATGTGAGAGGAAAGAAGGAGATTGAGTTTCTAGAACTAAAACAAGGTAATATGTCTGTTGTCGATTATACTGCTAAGTTTGTGGAACTTGTGCAGTTTTATCCTCATTATACTGAAGCGACTGCTGAATTCTCTAAGTGTGTAAAGTTTGAGAATGGCTTGCGTCCTGAGATAAAGCAGGCAATTGGATATTAGAGAATTCAGAGGTTTTCTGATTTGGTGGATTGTTGTAGGATCTATGAAGAAGACAATAAGGCTCGTTCTGCTCATTACAAGAGTGTGAGCGAGAGGAAAGGGAAACAACAGTTCTGTGGTGGTCCGTATGTGACACCGACTGAGAATGGTAAACAAAGAGGGAATTTTGAGAAAAGGTCAAGTGGAGGAGGAATGTCTGGTCCTATGAGATGTTATAGGTGTGGTGAAGTGGGGCATCGTCAGTTTAAGTGCAGGAAATATTTTAGAAAGTGTTCTAACTGTGGAGGTATAGGACACATTGCAGCTGATTGTAAGAAGAACGTGGTGAACTGCTTTAACTGTGGGGAGCTGGGACATGTTAGTACAAAGTGTCCGAAACAGAAACAAGCTCCAGCTGGTGGGAAAGTGGTTGCATTATCAGGGACTCAGACTTCGAGTGCAGATCGTCTGATCAGAGGTACTTGTTTTATTAATAGTACTCATTTGATTGCCATTATTGATACTGTAGCGACTCATTCGTTTATTTCGTCTGAGTGCGTGAAGCGTTTGAATCTTGTGTTGTCTGTGATGGGTGGTGAAATGGTTATTGATACTCCAGCAATGAGGTCAGTAACTACTTCCTTGGTTTGTCTAAGATGTCCTTTGACCATTTATGGTAAAGACTTTGAGATGGATTTGGTGTGTTTACCGTTGGAGGGTTTAGATGTGGTCCTGGGTATGAATTGGTTGCAATTCAATCGGGTTCATATTGATTGTTATCATAAGCTGGTACGGTTTCCTTCTCTTGAGGAAGAAGAAGACTCGAGTTTCTTATCTACCAAAAAGTTGAAGAAACTTTTGGCGGATGAAGCTCAGTTGTTTGGTTTGTTTGCATCTTTAACTGTGGATAGTCAAGTTTCACTTGATGTGTTTCCTGTTGTGTGTGAATTTCCGGAAGTGTTTCCTGAGGATATTTCAGACTTGCCGCCAGAGAGAGAGGTGGAGTTTTCTATAGATCTAGTTCCTGGTACTAGACCTGTATCTATGGCACCTTATCGTATGTCGGCATCTGAGTTGGTGGAGTTAAAGAAACAGTTGAATGAGTTGTTGGAAAAGAGGTTCGTGAGACCAAGTGTTTCTCCTTGGGGTGCTCCAGTGCTATTGGTGAAAAAGAATGATGGGAGTATGCGATTATGTATTGATTATCGCCAGTTGAATAAGGTGACGATCAAGAATAAATATCCTTTTCTAAGAATTGATGATCTGATGGATCAGTTAGTTGGTGCGTGTGTGTTTAGTAAGATTGACTTGGGGTCAGGATATCATCAGATAAGGGTGAAGGAGGAAGACATTCAGAAGACGGTTTTTAGAACACGATATGGTCATTATGAATATTCTGTGATGTCGTTCGGGGTTTCTAATGCGCCAGGTGTGTTTATGGAATACATGAATCGTATTTTTCACGAGCATCTGGATCGTTTTGTGGTGGTGTTTATTGACGATATCTTAATTTATTCTAAGTCTCGGGAGGAGCATGCAGAACATTTACGTATTGTTTTGCAGGTTTTGAAGGAGAGGAAGCTTTTTGCCAAATTGTCCAAGTGTGAATTCTGGTTGTCGGAGGTGAGTTTTCTTGGACACGTAATTTCAGGTAATGGTATTGCTATGGATCCATCTAAAGTAGAAGCAGTTCTACAATGGGAGGCTCCGAGATCTGTTACTAAAATTCGAAGCTTTTTGGGTTTGGCTGGTTATTATCGGAGGTTTATTGAAGGTTTTTCGAAACTAGCACTTCCTTTGACCCAGTTGACTTGTAAAGGGCAACCGTTCATTTGGGATATTCGGTGTGAGGAGAGTTTTACTGAGCTGAAGAGAAGATTGACGACAGCTTCGATCTTGATTTTTCCGAATCCTAATGAACCATTTGTGGTTTATTGTGATGCTTCTTTGATTAGTCTAGGTGGTGTTCTGGTGCAAGAAGGTAAGGTGGTGGCTTATGCTTCAAGGCAGTTAAGAGTTCATGAGAAGAATTATCCTACTCATGATCTTGAGTTAGCGGCTGTGGTGTTTGTGTTGAAGATTTGGAGGCATTATCTCTATGGTGCAAGGTTTGAAGTCTTTAGTGATCATAAAAGTTTGAAATATTTGTTTGATCAGAAAGAGCTAAATATGAGGCAACGTAGATGGTTGGAATTCTTGAAGGACTACGACTTTGGCTTGAATTACCATCCTGGTAAAGCTAACGTGGTAGCCGATGCATTGAGCTGGAAATCGTTACATATGTTCGCTTTAATGGTTAAGGAGTGGGAACTTTTGGAACCGTTTAGAGATTTGAGTTTGGTTTGTGAAGTGACGTCGGATAGCGTTAGGCTTGGTATGCTAACGATTACTAATGATTTTCTGATGACTGTTTGTGAGAAGCAAAAGTTGGATGTGAAACTTGTGGATTTGATGTTGGTTGGAGGAAAAGATGCGAATAGTGATTTTCAAGTGGATGTTAATGGTGTTTTGAGATTTCGAGGTAGGATTTGTATTCCAGATGATGCGGAGTTGAAAAAGATGATTTTGGAGGAAGGACACCGGAGTAATTTGAGTATACATCCGGGAGCGAATAAGATGTACCAAGATTTGAAGAAGATTTTCTGGTGGTCTGGATTAAAAAGAGACGTGGCTCAGTTTGTTTATGCATGTTTGACTTGTCAGAAATCGAAGGTGGAACATCTGAGGCCTAGTGGTTTGTTGCAACCGTTGGATATTCCTGAATGGAAATGAGATAGTATTTCCATGGATTTTGTAACAGGGTTACCGAATACTCAGCGAGGGCATAATACTATTTGGGTGGCTGTTGATAGGCTGACAAAATCGGCTCATTTTATTCCGATTGATATCAGTTATACTTTGGAGCGGTTAGCTGAGATTTACATCAGTGTGATTGTGAAATTACATGAGGTTCCATTGAGTATTGTTTCTGATCGAGATCCTAGATTTACATCGAGATTTTGGGAAAGTTTACAGAAGGCTTTGGGTTCTAAATTGAGATTGAGTTCGGCTTATCATCCGCAGACGGATGGTCAGACGGAGAGGACGATTCAGTCTTTGGAGGATTTGTTGAGAGCTTGTGTTTTGGAACAAGGTGGTGCGTGGGATAGTTATCTTGCATTGATTGAGTTTACGTATAATAATAGTTTTCATTCTAGTATTGGAATGGCACCGTTTGAAGCGTTGTATGGACGAAGGTGTCGGAACCGTTGTGTTGGCACGAATCTGGTGAGAGAAGGGTAGTTAGACCAGAGTTGGTGCAACAGACGACGGAGAAAGTGAAGTTTATTCGTGAGAAGATGAAAGCTTCTTAGAGTAGACAAAAGAGTTATCGTGATCGGAGACAGAAAGATCTTGAGTTTCAGGAGGGCGATCATGTATTTTTGAGGGTTACGCCGGTAACGGGTGTGGGTCGTGCATTGAAATCGAAGAAACTTACTTCTCGGTTTATTGGTCCTTACCAGATATCCGCGAGAGTGGGTGTTGTGGCTTATAGGGTGGCGTTGCCGCCGAATCTGTCGAATTTGCACGATGTGTTTCATATTTCACAGCTTCGGAAGTATGTTCCAGATCCGTCGCATGTGATTCCGATGGATGAGGTTGAAGTAATGGAGAACCTTACGGTCGAGGCAGTACTAGTTAGGGTTTTGGATCGCGAAGTGAAGCGGTTGTGGGGCAAGGATATTGCACTTGTGAAGGTGGCGTGGGGAGGCGCTGCTGAGGGCAATTTGACTTGGGAGTTGGAGAGTCGGATGCGGGAGTCGTATCCAGAGTTGTTCATCTCAGGTAATATTTTCGAGGACGAAAATTTCTAAGTGGGGGAAAGTTGTAACGACCCAGTTTTTGTGTGAGTTTTATTTAATCGAGTCGTTTGATTATTTTATTATTATTTTATTTTATTTTTTACTTTTATCTGAAAATATGTTATTTTTCAATGTTGTGATATTTTATCGGGTTTTGGGATCGTTTGCGAGATATTTGAGTGTGGGGATATTTTGGTCATTTTAGGATATTTTTCATTAAGTAAGAAAATAGAAAATAGAAGAGAGAAAAATAGAAAGAAAGAAAGGGGAAAGAAAGAAAAAGAGGAGAAAATAGAAGAAGAAGAGAAATAGTGAGAAAAGCTTGGGAAGTCAAGAAAAATCAACTTCTAGAATCGATTTAATCGGGTAAGGGTGCGAAACTCGATTATTGTATGATTGTGTATGATTATGTATGAGTATTTGTGGTGTTTGTTGGATTGAAATGAAAATATTTAGTAAAACCCATATTGCGTCAAATTGATTAGAAATTGATTAAATGTGTTGGAAATCATGCTTTTAGTGTTCATTATTGTTGGTATATGATAGATACATGATGTTATGCATTGTATTGGTAATTTTTCTGAGTGTAGGTGAAAATTGGAGGATTTTTTGTTAGAAAACGCAGAACTTCGTTCTGCAGAAATTTTTCAGGTTTTTCCAGGTCATACGCGTATGGGGCATGTTCATACGCGTATGGACCTTGGCAATACGCGTATGGAGGGCGAGGCATGGGCCAATACGCGTATGGAATGTTATTTTGCTCGGCCATCTGCCCATTTGCGTATGATACGCGTAGCATTTCAGGGCAATACGCGTACGAAGTTGGGCATTACGCGTACAGACTTTTACACGTGAACTTTGGGGAAAATGAGTCTCTGCTCATACACGTATGGAGCAGGGTAATACGCGTATGGACAGGACAATTGCAAAATGGGACTTTTCAAAATATCGTTTTTCGTTTTCTTCCGTAACTTGAGTTCCGTTTGTCCGATTTTTACATTCTTGGTATCGTTGTGTAGCTATTGAGCTGTACTTTCTTATTATGATGATTTTGGAATAGCTAGCCGATTTAATTATGTCGGAAGATCAGGAATAGTGTCGGTCGTCGACTTTTGTCATTATAACTGTGCGTAATTGATGTGTATTATGCAAGGTGTTGTTGTATGAGGTAAATGTATGTGTTTAGATGGGGTTGTGAGGATTTGTGGCCGTATGGAAATTAAATGCATTGTTTTGTGCATAGGTGCAAAGTGTGATTTTGTCGATGTAAATGAATGTATTTATGTGTGCATATTAAATGTCATGGGTCATTGTATGCCAAGCATCATGATATGCATTGTTGAGACGTCCTGAGTGACGGTTTGGATTCCAGAGGGAATTCGCTATAACGTCATGTGCCTTATACAAAGAGGTGTGAGCGATGATTATAGACGATCGTGTGCCCATGTGGGGTGTGAGCGATCGGGTCGTGTGCCTTATACAAAGAGGTGTAAGCGATCCATAAACATCGTGTGCCTTATACAAAGAGGTGTGAGCGACGGGGAACATCGTCGGCCCGACGGGGAGTTACAGTGATGTAACGAGCGATGATTCCAGCAAAGTTCCTGAGTGAACTAGTGATGAGAAACAATGGAAGCCGGTACCGCATGTGCATATGCATGGAGTCGTTGTGTCGGTCTCTTGCATTGCATAAATCATTATGATTGTTTGATGTGTGGAATTGAGGATAGAATTGATATATGGATATGTGTTGGTGATGGACATATGAATTATTCCTTGTAATGCCTTATGTTTGCATTATGGCATGAGTTGTGGCGAGAATTGTATATATATGTGTATTTTTGTGTTATATATAGATTGTATGCAATTATATTATGGTTGTTTTTCTCACCCTTCTGCTGTTTTATAATGCTCTATGAGGCATTGCAGATTAGAGTTGCTGGAGGTATTTTTGTGAAGCTTTGCGTCTTCATTCTTTTGTCGGTCGGCTCTGATATGTGACACCGGGTAGTTAGGGAGGTCGTTAGTGATTATTGTGTATTCTGTATATATATATCTTTTGGCTTGTGCATGTACAACTCGATGTATGACAAACTTTTCATGTGATATATATGTATGTTATTCAGTTTTAGATTTTCCGCTTTTATTCTAAATTCTGAAATGTGGGTGTAAGGAACTGAGTTCCTTTGTTGATTGCTACCTCACTGTTGCATATCTATATGAGCAGGTGTTGTGTGTTTTGTTTTAATTTGATGCGACCCCTCGGTCTATGCCATGATAATTTAAATATACTATGACGAAATTTTGAATTTTCTTTTACTGTTTTAATTAATTGGGGGTATAGATTGGGGGTGTTACATAATTAACCCTATTTTTAATAAAGATAACGGTGCGATAACGGTGTTTTGTGACCGTAACGGCGTTTCGCGATCGTAACAGCGTTTTGTCGCGGCCGTAACGGTGTTTCGCTTGTGATTTTTTTCACAGGCTTAAAACGGTGAATAATGGTATCGGAAGGCTCCAAAACCGTTTTGTCGCGACGGTATTCGCAGTCGCGGACCGTTTTTTAAAACCTTGATTTTGAGTGGTTTGCTACTTGTTCCATTGGTCATTCTGGGGGTATCTTGTCAATTTGGAAGAAGAGTGTGTTTTGACCCTTGTTTAGCTTCAAATGGAGTGGATTTTTGGGTACCTATGGGACGTGGAAAAGCACTAATTTTTTTATAATTAATCTATAATCCTCTTGTAACCTTGGGAATAAAAGGAAGCTATGGTCTGAGCTAATTAGGTTGAAAAGCAAAATTTCCTATAGGTGAATGGTTAATTGGAAGAGATTTTAATGTAGTCAAGTCAGATTTGGTGAGGAAGAGGAAGGGTAGATAGAGCCTGGTGGAGATGGAAGATTTTTCCTCTTTCATAGATTCAATGGATCTCGTAGACATGCCTGTTGTGGGGGAATATGCTCACTTGGTACAATTCAAGTGGGACTTATAAGAATAGACTTGATAGAATCCTATTTTCTGAAGAATTGGTTAAGACGTGGAAGGTAATGAGTCAAATGGTGGGAGATAGAGACGTGTCAGATCATAAGCCGGTGTGGCTCTATTCAAACAGTGTGGATTGGGGGCCAAAACTATTTAAAACTTTTCATAAAAATTTAATGTAGAAATTGGTTTTAAAACTATTTTTTTTATAAAATTTGTTTTTTTTAAAGAAAGTAAAATATTAGTTTTGAGAGAAACCAGTTTAAAACCGGTTTTTCTAAAAAGCTGGTGATTGTGAAAAACCGGTTTAGAACTGAACCGTTCCATTTGTAAACCAATTTAAAAAAAATAAACCGGTTTTATAAAAACAGTTTCAAGATCCAAACCAAACCATATATATGGGTCAATTTGGTTTGGTTTATAATCCATGCACACTCCTACTTGAGGTTAAGTGTGTTGGCTTTGTATCTGCCTTATGATAAAAGCTCATAAAAAATTATATTGATTAATAAAATATTAATATGTATACAGTATTCCTATTTATAGAATTCAATTAAACAAATTAATTGAATAGCTAACTTCTAATTAGTTTTTAATTGATTAACTAACACTAATAAAATAATAAGGTGAACACACTTAATCTAACGAATTTGGATGGTTATCTATCTACTTTTTATAATAATTTACTCCCTCCATTTCACAACAAATGTCATTTTTTTTATTTTTATTTATCTCAAATTATTTGTAATCAATATATATTTATTATTTTTTATTAATTTATTCTTATTTATTATATTTTAAATAATATAACAATTTCATTACTTATTATTAATAAGGTTATTTTAATAAATAAGATTAATTTTATCAACGAAATCAATACCATTAATCTTTATTTTAATAATTGTGAAATTTTTAAAGAAGACACCTATTATGAAATGGAGAAAGTTTTTAATTTAAAATTAAAAGTTTAATATATTTTGTCTATTAAAATTAATGGGTCACTAATAATTTAATAAACACCAATTATGAGGCTTGTTAAACTTGATGATAAAATTATGGCCACTAATATTTATATATTAAAATTGATGATAGAAATTAAAAACCGTAATCAAATGCTTGTTAAACTTGACACACATTATTTCCAATATCAAAATATTTATGCATAAATTGGCCTTACCGCAAGAATCGAAGTCACACATGAATCCGGCACATTGAATCTCGCCAATCGTGTCGTTGAAGAAGCATTCATCACAACGACATGAGGCTTGCATCCATGAAATTTCAAATCCATACAGTAGCGCTTTGTGAATATCAACATATGAAATGTTTTCTGTAAAAGCAAATATTTAGACAGAAAAAATCGACAGCATATTAAAATCGATTATAAAAAAAGCTTATAATATGTTTCTAATTTTGTTTACCTATAACGTTGTCGTAGTAAAAAGTTGAAGCTCCAGTATTCCAAAGGAATGATGTGAGAGTAATAAACTTAACACGGCATTGAGGTTCGACTATTTCGAATGGCGGGTTCCCAACAATAGCGTAGGTCATGTGTTGATCCAAGCAAGAAGCGGTATCCACATAGTACTTATCCACAACCTTACTTGGTGGACTTGTACACTTCATGTAAATTACTGGCATAGATAATTCAAATTCAGGGTAATCGGGATTGGGATTATCCTCAAACTTGTAAGGCGATCGATTTAAGAAGTACTGATATGAATTATTTTCTTTGGGATGATACAGTTGCTCTGAATCATAATAAGTAAAGTTGTTTTGGTATAAGAAGAAGCGAGGGAGAGAGGAGCAATCGGTGGGTTGAATGTTTGGGTCAACAACTCGGATTGTGTAATTGTTGTAATTGATTGATTCTACAAAATAGTAACCATCATACAAACTCAATATCGTAACGTTGTTCACACAATCCAACTCGTATTTATTGTTGCCGCAGTGTGCTGGGTCTTGTTTTAGTCTGAATGGATGAGTTATGTTTGTGATTTTTCCACAGGAAGAAGAGAAACAAGGGTGAGAGTTAGAATATGTTTGTTGTGGAAGAAGGAGATACAAGAAGAAGAGACACGTTATCATTTTTACTCACGATGCTAGTTTTGTTTTGGTGGATGACTAGAGCTTTATAGGGATTTATTACATAGAAAAATGGTTGAAATTATTAAAAATCTTTGAATGATGATGTATTTCTTAAAACCATGCATTCTCCAGGAAGTAGGGACTCCTTATACTTGGACTCCTGATCTAACGCGTATTGAATTTAAAAAAAATGGTTGAAAATATTAAAAATTAATTTATAAACTAAGAAAGTTCAACCGTCTAGATTCAATTAACGACCAGATTATCTATAATATAGATTATCTATGATATGTAAACGGTATGACTCATACTACATGCCATTTAGATAAGAGTAAGAAGATATCTAGCTGACTAAAAGATGCCTAAGTTTAGGTCTAATTTTTATTTAATTAAAAAAGACTTAGTCTTTTTTTTTAAGCATATTTAACTAAAAACATAGGTCACATCTAAAAAAAACTATGTTAATGAGGTCGAGTTACATAAATAAATATGAATAATATTTTAGAATTACTTTTTTTTTTATATTATATTTTGCATTTTGAGTAAAATTATAAATTTAGTAATTTTCATTACCTTTTTTAAATATTTAAACATATTATTAGTAACTAGAATTGAAATATGGCATTTTATACAGTAAGATTCTACAAAATATTAAACAATAAATAAAATTTAGTTATCTTGAAAAATTTGTAAAAATAAGATGATGAACAATGATATAAGTTTTTTTTCCAATTTTTTCAACAAAATATAGACTCTCATAACATATGTCACTAAGTAAATATTCATATGTGAAACAAAAGATTGATAATATGGTGATGCAAAGCTCTCATGCGGCGACGTAGATTTTTTGTGTAGTGGAGCAGGGGTGTGTTTGCAAGTGTTGGAACAAAATTAGTTTGTCTTATATCTCTTAGGTTTTGATGACAACAAAGTGTTTAAAAAAACAATTGGGTATACTAATGTTTGTTCAACTGTGCAGGGCCATAGACTAAAATTTCATATAAAATCCAAGTTGTGGTTCTGATTATGAAATCTAAAGAGAAGCTTAAAGACCATATTCTGATGGACCAAAAATTAAAAACCAGACTTTGAAGAAGTCAACTTCTAAAGATGTGAACGTCTGAAGGTCAACGTCTGAAAGAGTCCGCCTCAGAAGAGCAAATTCGGGTACTAGACTAATTATTATAATTGTGTAATCTATCAAGTTGAAAGGGTTTCTCAGAGTTGGCAGATTCTAACGGAACTTGACTGCTTTTGTAGGAGTTGTGACCCTAATTCAAATATATGAAGAGCTCTAAAAGCTAAATCAAGGAGAAAATTGAGAAGAAAATGTATAATAATGATTTTGTCCAATTCACAATCTTTGGTCCAATGCTTTGATCTATCACATGATTTGGTATTAATATTTTGATGTATAATAACAATTTTGTTTGGATTCACGTTTGTAGAGGCTTCGAGGATGTTTTAAATTGATTCAACGATAATGAGTGGTCTATACTGAAATGCGAGAGGGTGTCTAGGATGTAATTATTGTTGTTAATTCCACAAAGAATTTTTGTAGCACTTTTAATCCATCAAGTTCCTATACACTAATTGGAGGAGTTCTTTGTGCAAAACTTTGTATGTTGCTCCAAGGGAGTCTTGAGAACTGAATGTCATGATATTTTCTCAGCAACATCTGTTTAGGGATGTCAGTTCTTATACTCTTTTTCTCAGCAATCATAGATATTTTGTTTTGAATTTTTACTTTCCTGAAAAAATTCAACTTATGGTTTAAATAACTCTTTAGTCTATTTAATTTACATTGATTTTGGTTTTAGTTTCTATGAAATGTTTTTATCGGTTTGAAATCCTAAAATATTGGATAGATTGTTTATTGTCTTCATAACTTTTTTGTTTTATTCTGGTAATAATTTTCACATTGGAATATGCAAACCATTTTGATTAAAAGATTAAGGGACTATATACTGAAAAATCATGTTACCAGTATTGTATGATGCAAGTATTGAAAAACTATTTAGAACTTCAATTCTGTTATGTTACAGATATGCCTTGAATTTTCTTTTCTAGTGCAGGGTTTCAATCTCATTAGTGTTGTTATCACTTCCTGCAATAGTTTATTTATTGTCGAAAAAAGATTAGCTCAAGGTAACCAATGAACTTAAAGTTTTTAAAGTCCTTATTTTGGGAGTGAAATGATTAGTTGATGGTGCACACTGGTTTTCTGTTATTTTCCTTTTTTGTTTCGATGAGGTAATCGAGGTTTTCTGTTTTGGTCAACAATTATTGCATATGCATTTTTTTTTAAATTGAGTTTGATTTTTCAGATATGGAGTCTGTCCGTTGTCCATAACCTAATAATCCATCTCCGACGTCATTTGCTACCTCCAAGAATCCCTCTCCAAAGTTATCTTCCTGGATTATTATTTATCATAGAACTAATAATACTCTTTGATTTTATATTAAATGTAGGTTATAAGTTCAGTTCATAATTTGATATCATACATGGTCTTGCTTATGGAAGGTATTGTTTCATGTAAAACTCATACCAGAAGCAAAAAGATATGTTCAGTGTTCCATAATGATGAATTAACGGCTAATGATTATTTAATTGTCAGGCCAGGGTTGGAGCGAAAAACACCTCCACAAGGCTATGTATGTCACAAATGCGAGATGCATGGTATGCCATAATTTTAAAACTTTATAATTCTCCACCTGCTTGTGAAATACTGGATACCAATGTCAATTCTGATACCTTTAACTGATAATATGCTCTCTAAATTACTTGGTGCTATTACACATTTCCATGCTGAGCTGGAGCATAACCATAACACATTCTTAAGTTTTCGTGCAGCCCTTGGATACAGTAACTTGTACGAGTTACCACCACTGAACTCTTGGAATATTGATGTCTTGATAGATACATTCAAGAGTCATGTGAGTTTTCGTAAATACACATGCCTATTACATTGTAGGGTTAATTGTACGATACCCCCTGCCAATAGGGCGAGATTTGATCCCCCCCCCTCAAGTTTTTTTTTTTATGGATGCCCCCTCATAAAACAAAACCTAGCCTTTTACTACACCCTTTTACCACACCCCTACATTTGTGATTTTGTGTATGTGACATCATCTTCATTCACGAATCATCTTCAACAAATTCTAGGGTTTTTCTTCCCCTTCCTTCCTCCATTCGTGAATCATCATCGTCATCCCCTCTGGCCATTATTCGTTCGTTCTATTTTTGTCCCATCAATTAGAAGCATGAGCGTGTCTTTTGGAAGCAGCGAAAATTCGGTTTCATTTCTAGGTTTACCCAGATGTGGTTGTGATAGAGCAATGAAGATGTGGGTCTCCAACACAAGTAAAAATTGCAATAGAAAGTTCTGGAAATGCCGCAATGTTGAGGTAAGTATCTTTCTGGATTAACTGGCAAAATGTGAATTCAAGGTTTGATTTTTAGCAATGTTAACAGTTGTGTATTTCCAATTTTGTAGACTGGGAATGACTGTGAATTATTCTTATGGGATGATGAAATTGGATACACAAGAAGCATTTTTGGCACAATTTGTAAGAAGTGTGAGATCCTACAAGCGAATTTTGATGCAGTTACAAAGAAATTGGAGAAGTCGAAGATGAAGCTTGAAGCACAAAGAAGTATTAATATGAAGCTCAAGATAGCAATTGTGTTGTGTTGTTTGATTATTGCTCTTTTGGTTAACTTTGTGTAAAACAATATGGTTCTGTAACTTAATGTAAACCAGTTGTTAGCATTTAGCAGTAAGCATTATGTTTCTGTAACTTTATGTAATTTGTTATCAATGGAATGGAAAGATTTATGGTGTAGGTTATCAACAGCCTGTTTATTTTTTGGTGTAATAAGAATGATGTTTAAGAGCCTGTTTATTTTCTGGTGTAATATGAATGATGTTTAAGTTGTGTCAAACATTACAAAAGTGATTTGTATCTTGCAGTAAAAAAACAATTATGTGTAACAAAAGTTGGTAACATTTGCATAACAAAATTTGCTGTCAAACATTACAAAGTCGACTGTTAAACATCAATACTATGCTGTCTTATATCACAAAAGAAACTAGCACCAAAAGTGTGCATAATTCAAACATGACAAAAGAAAGTAGCACCAAAAGTGTGCATAAGTCAGACATTACAAATGTTACCAAGCTATCATAAACATTACAAATGTTGTACAATCAGAAAAGATTATAAATCATAAAGTGATTTTTTCTTTGGAGCCTTCTTAGGAGTACTCTTTGAACCCTTTTTTGGAGTGGTCTTTGGAGCCTTTTTTGGAGTAGTCTTTGGAGCCTTCCTTGTAGCTTGTGAGGCATTACTTTCTCCTTCTTCATTGAAGCACAGAGGTTGGTTTGGGTCATAACCAGGACCTGTGAAATGTTTTGGTTTTTTTAAAGCAATTTTCCTTAATTCTCTCACTTGATCTCTTTCTCAATGGTTTGAATTCTTCTTTGACCTTAGCCTTGCCTTTAACTTTGGTACATGTTGATCTAATACTTGTTGTTGTTTGTACACTTGAATTAATGTCGGGTAGGCTTGAAATCATATCATCAGTGATGTCCCCAAATAATGAAGCCTCACTTTGTGTAGTACCAGCTGTGACAGTTGCACCAGATGTTTCATTTGTTTGTGTAGCACCAGCTGTGACAGTTGCACCAGATGTTTCATTTGGTTATGTAGCACCAGCTGTGACAGTTGCACCAGAGGTTTCATTTGGTTGTGTAGCACCAGTTGTGACATTTGCACCATAGGTTTCATTTGGTTGTGTAGCACCAGTTGTGACATTTGCACTAGTGTTCCTTTTCTGCACATAACAAAGGAGTCAAATTAACAACCATTGAACATATAACAATACATCAAATCCATTCACACATAACAAACTAGTCACATACCTTTCTTTTCAGGGCATTTGGATCTTGCCTTTTGCTTTTGCATTATTTCACATTATGTCCAAACTTGTCACACTTAGTGCATCTGTAAGATACACCAGGCAGCCTCACATCAATACCATCAAACCCTTCCGCAAGAGCAGTTGTCCTTTCATCCTCACTATCGTTCAACCTTTCAACAACCTCTTCATCACTACCATCTAACTCAGTCATTTCATTCACACAACTAGGACTGCTTCTACTTCCCATTGCATCGTGTTCCAAAAACATTTCCCCATCAACTTGATTCGCACAAGCATAAGCAGCGAAATCATAAGCATCCTCATCATTCTTAATTTGGAAATGATTAGGATCTATTTCTGGGATTTTGGTCCACAACCTTTATGACCCAACTAAGTAACCCCACCCATTTACTAAGTTTTCAATGTGAGCCATAGTCCAGTTATCTATGTGTTCCCCAAAAATCAAAGTCATAACTTCACCCATGTAATTTGTCTCTCCATCACTTAGCATTACAAACTCTCCACCGTGATGAAAAATGGTGTTAAACAGTTCATGTTTCTGTCTATGCAAGAAAATCTATTACAATCAATGTTAGATTCAAGTAACGAAGCTTTGGATTAATACTTACCTGAGACGATTCGCCGGTTTCTTCACATTTCCCAGCCATGGCTTTGTCGTCTTCTTCGCACACGGAACTGTCCACCACTGAACCCTAATTTCACCGGGGGGGGGGGGGGGGGGGGGGAAATCAAGAATGGGATTTTGAATAATTTCATATACACAAAACCACAAATGTAGGGGTGTGGTAAAAGGGTGTAGTAAAAGGCTGAGTTTTGTTTTATGAGGGGGCATCCATAAAATAAATAAAAAAACTTGAGGGGTGTAACGCCCCGTTTTGTCCGATTTATTTAATCGAGTCGATTTAATTATTTTTGTTTTTATATTATTTTATTATTGACTTTTATTTGACAATATATTATTTTTCATCGTTGTTTATGTTTTATCGCGTTTTGAGAGCGTTTGCGAGATATTTGAGTGTAGGGGTATTTTGGTCTTTTTGGGTGGCTAGATATTTTGATTTTGTATAAAAATAGAAAAGTAGTAAGAAAGAGAGAAAAGAAAGGAAAACCAGAAAAATAGAGAGAAAGAAGAGAAGAGAAAGAGAAGAAGAAAAAGAGGAAAAACTTGGGGATTTAGGAACCGATTCAACCGACTTTTCAAACGCGAATTTATCGGGTAAGGGTGTGAAATTCAATTATCTTATACATGTGTATGATTATGTATGTTTTGTGTGAATGTTTTGGTTAGTTTTCTTTAGGTTCCGTTGTTTTGTCCGTTTAGGTCGAATTGTAGAAAACCGATGTTTTCACGGTTAGAATTCGAAATAAATTACGTAGTTGTATCGAGCAAGGTTAGGTCGTCGTATAGCGTGCTTTTTATTCGATTTGGTGATGTTTGAAAATTCTGGTTTTTTTGAAAGGTTGAAATTTAATCGAAAAATCGAACGTCGTAGAAATTTCGTTTATGTGTTCTAAATTGTTCTTATGTATTTGGTGGTTGCGCGTATATGTTTGTTTCGGTGAAAATGTTCGATTTAGTCGAGTTTCCGGGCACTTTGGAAAAATGGCAGCAATGGTGTATTTTGAGAAAATATGGTTTTTAGGGAAAAACAGAGCTATGAATCGATACATAACAGCTATGTATCGATACAAAATGGTTTATGTATCGATACATAACCCTTATGTATCGATACATACTGTGAAAATTGGGAAAAACAGCATTTTCACTACAGCATGTGTCGACACATGCGTGCTATGTATCGATACATGAGGTCTTTTTGTATCGATACATAAAGCCTATGTATCGATACATACTGTGCTGAACCATAAAATTCTGGTTTGTCGGGAGACTTCGGAAATTCATATCTCTTGAACCGTAAGTCGGTTTTGGTCCCCGTTCGAAGCGTTGGGAAGCTAACGAGATGTTCTTTCTAGGAAAAATGGTTTTGAGGTCTGAACATGGTCCAATTAGAACAGTATTTTCAAACCGTATCGTAGTGTCGATCCTCCGGTTTATGTTTTTGCGTTATGTTGAAATATCCATATCTTTTGTGTTGTTTATCCGATTGAGGTGTTCTTTATATGGATGTGAAGCTAAAAATATGTTCTATGATTTGGAGAAGAAAAATATTATTTTTAGCTGACTTTTAACCGACTTTTCCGGTAAACCGTAAATCGAATTGTTTGGCTATTTGTGAAAGCGTTCGGTTGCCGTTTGGCACAATTGATGTGAATGTATGTGGATTGTGTGTGATGTGTGCATAATTGATGGGTATTACGCTATGTGCTATTGTGTGATGAAAATGCTTGTGATGATATGTGTGGTGATGGATTGTGGTCGAAAGGCAAATAAATGAAATGTGTTGTATTTTGTTATATATGCATGTTTGTGATTGCATAAAGGTGGGAGATGCATTGGTTGTCATGAGTCATTGTATGCCAAGCATCATGAAATACATTGTGGAAACGTCCTGAGTGGCGACTTGATCATCGTGGTCCTCGAAAATACGAGGCGTTGCCTGAGGACTTAAAACGATGATCCACTATACCATCGTGTGCCTCAAAAATACGAGGCGTTGCCTGAGGACTGACAGCGATATGTATAGACGATTGTGGGCTCCTTTGGAGACTTAAAGCAATCCTTAACGTCGTGGGCCTCGAAAATACGAGGCGATGCCTGAGGACTTAAAGCGACGGGTGAACATCGTAGGCCCGACGGGGAGTTACTGACTAAGTCTCAGTAACGAGCGATGGTTCCAATAGTTCCTGAGTGGACTAATAATGAGACATGAGAAATATTGGAAGTTGGTACCGCATGGCATGTGCATAGAGTCGTTGTGTCGATCTATGTGCATTTGCATTCATCATGAGTTATTTGTGCATGATTTTGTGATTGTGATTGATGAGATGAAATATGTGCAATTGTATTGAATGGTATATGTTGGATTGACATGTGTGATTGTGAACGGTTGTGCATTTGTGTGATATGCATTAAATTGTGAATGATATGTTTTGGGGTACAAATATATGCCTTATGTATTGGCAGGTGATAAGAATGGTGAGATTATTGAATATGTGTATGTTTTTGTTGCAATATATAATTATATTCATTTATATTATGGTTGTCTTTCTCACCCTTCTGCTCGTTTTATAATGCTCTATGAGGCATTGCAGATTAGTGGTGCTGGAGGTCTTTCGTGAAGCTTTGTGTCTTCACCCTTTTTGTCGGTCGGCTCTGATATGTGACACCGGGTAGTTAGGGAGGCCGTTGGCTATTATTATGTATTATGTATATATTATCTTTTGGCTTGTACATATGATACTTGATGTATGACAAACTGTTTATATGTATATATGTGCACATGTTATTCAGATTTTAGATTTTCCGCTTTAATTCTAATTTCTGAAATGTGGGTGTAAGGAACGGAGTTTCCTCTGTATGTATGCTACCCCACGTTGCATATCTAAATGAGCAGGTGTTGCATGATATGAATTGTTTGGTTTCAATTTGATGTGATTCTCCCTCTCTATGCCATGTTTTTAATTATACTCTGATAAAATTTTCGAACTTTCTTTTTACCGCTTTAAATGCATGTTTATTTGGGGGTATAGATCGGGGGCGTCACATTAAGTGGTATCAGAGCCAGTTTGTGTCAGTTGTGTCTGTTGTGTCTGTCGTGTTAGGCGAGTTGCTGTTGTGCAGCAGTCGTGTGCTGGTGGGTTGTTGGTTAAACATAGTTTCTGTATTTGGATGAACAGAATATGGCCCGAGCTGTGCAGGATGTAGTGGATGTTATGGGTAATGATGAGTTCGGAAGGAATAAGCTGCCTATCTTCAAGGGAAGGTATGATCCGGATGGTGCTCAATTTTGGTTTGAAGAGGTTGAAAGAATCTTTCGTCTGATGGATTGTGCTGAAGAGCATAAGGTGAGATTGGGTACTTGCATGCTGGTGGAAGAAGCAGCTGATTGGTGGGTTAGTTTTTGCCGAGTGTTGGAAGAGGATAAGGAAGAGGTTACTTGGAATTTATTTGGCCGAGAGTTTCGGAGGGTGTATTATCCTGAGGGAGTGAAGGAAAAGAAAGAGATTGAGTTTTTGGGATTAAAACAAGGCAATATGTCCGTTGTTGAGTATACGACTAAGTTTGTGGAACTGGTGCAGTTTTATCCTCATTATCCGGCGGCAACTGCTGAATTTTCTAAGTGTGTGAAATATGAGAACGGATTGCGTCCGGAGATTAAACGGGCAATCGGTTATCAGAGGATTAGAAGGTTTTCTGAATTGGTGGACAATTGTAGAATGTATGAAGAGGATCGTAAGGCGCGTGCCACTCGCGATATGAGTGTGAATGATAGAAAAGGGAAACAACAGTCTCGTAGTGGGCCTTATGTGACGAGGGGTAATTTTGAGAGAAAGGCAAGTGAGGAAGGAATGTCTGGTCCTCCGAAGTGTTACATTAAGTGTTGCAAGTGTGGAGAAGTAGGACATCTACGGATGAATTGTAGAAGGGATAAACTGAAATGTTCCAATTGTGGAAGTTCGGGACATGTCGCAGAGAATTGTAGGAGGATTAAGGTGCGATGTTTCAACTGCGGTGAAACAGGTCATATTAGCACGGGATGTACGAAACTGAAGAAAGCTCAGACTGATAGCAAGGCTGTTGCAATGGCAGGAGAGGAGACTACTAGTGCGGATCGTTTGACTCAAGGTACTTGTTTATTAATAGTATGCCTTTAATTGCTATTGTGGATATTGGGACGACTCATTCGTTTATTTCGTGTGAGTGCGTGAAGTGTTTGAATTTGTTGTTGTCTTCTTGGGGTAGTAAGATGGTTATTGATACTCCAGCAATGGGGTCAGTAATTACTTTTTTGGTTTGTTTAAATTGTTCTTTGACCATTTGTGGTAAAGGCTTGGGATGGTTTTAGTGTGTTTATAATTAGAGAGATTAGAATGAGATAAGTGGGGGAGAAGCTGGTACTTCTCCATGTGGCTTCAGGTGTAAAGCGCTGGCTCAGTGGGTTGTGAATTACAGGATTATAAGTGTGATTTCTGGATCAAGAAGGGATGCAGAAGTAAGGTTTAGGTTAACTAAGGAATTGTCCCTTAGGTGGTTTTGTGTTTAGGATGTGAGGAATGCTATTATGGTTTGGTGGAGACGGTTTATGCTTCATCATGATTGTCGACTGTCTATTGACAAATTGAGGAACTGATCACCCTTAATCTCTTGTTGATAGCAGACGGGCATTATGTTGGATGCATGGACGTGTCTTTCCGGCTTTGATAGTGGTGTGGATTGGATTACTTGAAATTTAAGGAAATGTTGCGGATTGTTTTGTCAAGTTGAAGAAGATTTTATATCTGACGATGATGGGGAATTAAGGTTTTGTATGGTGGGTAACTTGAGAAGTCGTTGAGAGTCCTTTTGGTTGATTGTTGTAATAGGTTGGAATTTGGAGTATCAAGAGAAGGAATTGTGTATGGATTACGGACAGTGGTATAAGATGACGATTGAGGATAAGTATTCATTTTCGGGATTAGGTAACTATGATGGTTTGGTTGAGTTGATTAGAATTACAATTGTTGGGATGTTTGATAAGAGTAGTGATTTGCTTGAGTTGAGGCTTTGATCGACTTGTGTGACGGGTTATATTTGTTGTCATCGGAAGTAGATGCGGTGTTACTATGAGAGGCTCCGAAGTTGGTTAAAGTGATTAGAAACTTTTTGGATTTTGTTGGTTATTATCGAAGGATATGGAAGACTTTTCCAAGATTAGCGTTTTGTGACTTCAGTTGACTTACAAAGGTGAAGTCGATTGTTTGGGATGCATCTTTGATGAGGATAGTTGGTGTGTTGATATGAGAGGGTAAAGTTGTGGCTTATGTTTTGCGACATTCGAGGATTCATGAAAGGATCAGTATTATGGTGGGAATTGGAATGGTTTGCAGTTGTAATTGCGTTGGAATATTGGGAGTATTATCTTTATGATTCTAGATTTGAAGTGTTTGGTAATTACAAGAATATTGAGTACTGGTTTGGTCTGAAGGAATAGAGACAACGAGATTGGTTAGAAGTTGAGTAGAGTTATTGTTGTGTCTAAGGAGGTAAGTTGAAAGTTTCTATGTATGGCTGTTTTGGGTGGTCCGAGGATTAGAATTGTTTGAACAGTTCAGAGGCTTGTGTCTGGTGTGCGAGATAACACGAAAGAATGCGAGGTGGAATATTAAAAGTGAACAGTGGTTTTTGGAAGGTTCGTGAAAGAATTAGATTTTGGGAGAGAGATTGGTAGTTTTGATGGTTACGAGTCATCAGAGTGCGCAGCGGAGATGTGATGTAGCACATTTCGTATATGTGTGTGCGACTTGTAAGAGTTTTTAGGTTGAACATTGGAAATCTATAGGAATGAAGAAACCATTGAATGTTTCAGAGTGGATGTGTTAGGAGAAAGGTTCTAACAGTATCCGTGTGCTGCTAAGTTGAGGGATGTTTTGGTTCAAGAGTGAACCTATGAGTTGTGTTTTGTGTATTCCTTGAGTTGTAAGTTGTTCGTCAAGTGCATTGTATGGGCTTTGCAGCTTGTCGTTGTTGTGTCGTTATGTTTGCGGTTAGCAAGGTGGTTTGTCGGTTGTGTTGCTTGTGGTGTGCCTTTTGGTAGGACTGATGTTTGTTGGTCGGATGCGCGAGTCGTATCCAGAGTTGTTTGTCTCGGTTATATTTTCGAGGACGAAAATTTCCAAGTGGGGGAGAATTGTAACGCCCCGTTTTGTCCGATTTATTTAATCGAGTCGATTTAATTATTTTTGTTTTTATATTATTTTATTATTGACTTTTATTTGACAATATATTATTTTTCATCGTTGTTTATGTTTTATCGCGTTTTGAGAGCGTTTGCGAGATATTTGAGTGTAGGGGTATTTTGGTCTTTTTGGGTGGCTAGATATTTTGATTTTGTATAAAAATAGAAAAGTAGTAAGAAAGAGAGAAAAGAAAGGAAAACCAGAAAAATAGAGAGAAAGAAGAGAAGAGAAAGAGAAGAAGAAAAAGAGGAAAAACTTGGGGATTTAGGAACCGATTCAACCGACTTTTCAAACGCGAATTTATCGGGTAAGGGTGTGAAATTCAATTATCTTATACATGTGTATGATTATGTATGTTTTGTGTGAATGTTTTGGTTAGTTTTCGTTAGGTTCCGTTGTTTTGTCCGTTTAGGTCGAATTGTAGAAAACCGATGTTTTCACGGTTAGAATTCGAAATAAATTACGTAGTTGTATCGAGCAAGGTTAGGTCGTCGTATAGCGTGCTTTTTATTCGATTTGGTGATGTTTGAAAATTCTGGTTTTTTTGAAAGGTTGAAATTTAATCGAAAAATCGAACGTCGTAGAAATTTCGTTTATGTGTTCTAAATTGTTCTTATGTATTTGGTGGTTGCGCGTATATGTTTGTTTCGGTGAAAATGTTCGATTTAGTCGAGTTTCCGGGCACTTTGGAAAAATGGCAGCAATGGTGTATTTTGAGAAAATATGGTTTTTAGGGAAAAACAGAGCTATGAATCGATACATAACAGCTATGTATCGATACAAAATGGTTTATGTATCGATACATAACCCTTATGTATCGATACATACTGTGAAAATTGGGAAAAACAGCATTTTCACTACAGCATGTGTCGACACATGCGTGCTATGTATCGATACATGAGGTCTTTTTGTATCGATACATAAAGCCTATGTATCGATACATACTGTGCTGAACCATAAAATTCTGGTTTGTCGGGAGACTTCGGAAATTCATATCTCTTGAACCGTAAGTCGGTTTTGGTCCCCGTTCGAAGCGTTGGGAAGCTAACGAGATGTTCTTTCTAGGAAAAATGGGTTTGAGGTCTGAACATGGTCCAATTAGAACAGTATTTTCAAACCGTATCGTAGTGTCGATCCTCCGGTTTATGTTTTTGCGTTATGTTGAAATATCCATATCTTTTGTGTTGTTTATCCGATTGAGGTGTTCTTTATATGGATGTGAAGCTAAAAATATGTTCTATGATTTTGAGAAGAAAAATATTATTTTTAGCCGACTTTTAACCGACTTTTTCGGTAAACCGTAAATCGAATTGTTTGGCTATTTGTGAAAGCGTTCGGTTGCCGTTTGGCACAATTGATGTGAATGTATGTGGATTGTGTGTGATGTGTGCATAATTGATGGGTGTTACGCTATGTGCTATTGTGTGATGAAAATGCTTGTGATGATATGTGTGGTGATGGATTGTGGTCGAAAGGCAAATAAATGAAATGTGTTGTATTTTGTTATATATGCATGTTTGTGATTGCATAAAGGTGGGAGATGCATTGGTTGTCATGAGTCATTGTATGCCAAGCATCATGAAATACATTGTGGAAACGTCCTGAGTGGCGACTTGATCATCGTGGTCCTCGAAAATACGAGGCGTTGCCTGAGGACTTAAAACGATGATCCACTATACCATCGTGTGCCTCAAAAATACGAGGCGTTGCCTGAGGACTGACAGCGATATGTATAGACGATTGTGGGCTCCTTTGGAGACTTAAAGCAATCCTTAACGTCGTGGGCCTCGAAAATACGAGGCGATGCCTGAGGACTTAAAGCGACGGGTGAACATCGTAGGCCCGACGGGGAGTTACTGACTAAGTCTCAGTAACGAGCGATGGTTCCAATAGTTCCTGAGTGGACTAATAATGAGACATGAGAAATATTGGAAGTTGGTACCGCATGGCATGTGCATAGAGTCGTTGTGTCGATCTATGTGCATTTGCATTCATCATGAGTTATTTGTGCATGATTTTGTGATTGTGATTGATGAGATGAAATATGTGCAATTGTATTGAATGGTATATGTTGGATTGACATGTGTGATTGTGAACGGTTGTGCATTTGTGTGATATGCATTAAATTATGAATGATATGTTTTGGGGTACAAATATATGCCTTATGTATTGGCAGGTGATAAGAATGGTGAGATTATTGAATATGTGTATGTTTTTGTTGCAATATATAATTATATTCATTTATATTATGGTTGTCTTTCTCACCCTTCTGCTCGTTTTATAATGCTCTATGAGGCATTGCAGATTAGTGGTGCTGGAGGTCTTTCGTGAAGCTTTGTGTCTTCACCCTTTTTGTCGGTCGGCTCTGATATGTGACACCGGGTAGTTAGGGAGGCCGTTGGCTATTATTATGTATTATGTATATATTATCTTTTGGCTTGTACATATGATACTTGATGTATGACAAACTGTTTATATGTATATATGTGCACATGTTATTCAGATTTTAGATTTTCCGCTTTAATTCTAATTTCTGAAATGTGGGTGTAAGGAACGGAGTTTCCTCTGTATGTATGCTACCCCACGTTGCATATCTAAATGAGCAGGTGTTGCATGATATGAATTGTTTGGTTTCAATTTGATGTGATTCTCCCTCTCTATGCCATGTTTTTAATTATACTCTGATAAAATTTTCGAACTTTCTTTTTACCGCTTTAAATGCATGTTTATTTGGGGGTATAGATCGGGGGCGTCACATTAAGTGGTATCAGAGCCAGTTTGTGTCAGTTGTGTCTGTTGTGTCTGTCGTGTTAGGCGAGTTGCTGTTGTGCAGCAGTCGTGTGCTGGTGGGTTGTTGGTTAAACATAGTTTCTGTATTTGGATGAACAGAATATGGCCCGAGCTGTGCAGGATGTAGTGGATGTTATGGGTAATGATGAGTTCGGAAGGAATAAGCTGCCTATCTTCAAGGGAAGGTATGATCCGGATGGTGCTCAATTTTGGTTTGAAGAGGTTGAAAGAATCTTTCGTCTGATGGATTGTGCTGAAGAGCATAAGGTGAGATTGGGTACTTGCATGCTGGTGGAAGAAGCAGCTGATTGGTGGGTTAGTTTTTGCCGAGTGTTGGAAGAGGATAAGGAAGAGGTTACTTGGAATTTATTTGGCCGAGAGTTTCGGAGGGTGTATTATCCTGAGGGAGTGAAGGAAAAGAAAGAGATTGAGTTTTTGGGATTAAAACAAGGCAATATGTCCGTTGTTGAGTATACGACTAAGTTTGTGGAACTGGTGCAGTTTTATCCTCATTATCCGGCGGCAACTGCTGAATTTTCTAAGTGTGTGAAATATGAGAACGGATTGCGTCCGGAGATTAAACGGGCAATCGGTTATCAGAGGATTAGAAGGTTTTCTGAATTGGTGGACAATTGTAGAATGTATGAAGAGGATCGTAAGGCGCGTGCCACTCGCGATATGAGTGTGAATGATAGAAAAGGGAAACAACAGTCTCGTAGTGGGCCTTATGTGACGAGGGGTAATTTTGAGAGAAAGGCAAGTGAGGAAGGAATGTCTGGTCCTCCGAAGTGTTACATTAAGTGTTGCAAGTGTGGAGAAGTAGGACATCTACGGATGAATTGTAGAAGGGATAAACTGAAATGTTCCAATTGTGGAAGTTCGGGACATGTCGCAGAGAATTGTAGGAGGATTAAGGTGCGATGTTTCAACTGCGGTGAAACAGGTCATATTAGCACGGGATGTACGAAACTGAAGAAAGCTCAGACTGGTAGCAAGGCTGTTGCAATGGCAGGAGAGGAGACTACTAGTGCGGATCGTTTGACTCAAGGTACTTGTTTATTAATAGTATGCCTTTAATTGCTATTGTGGATATTGGGACGACTCATTCGTTTATTTCGTGTGAGTGCGTGAAGTGTTTGAATTTGTTGTTGTCTTCTTGGGGTAGTAAGATGGTTATTGATACTCCAGCAATGGGGTCAGTAATTACTTTTTTGGTTTGTTTAAATTGTTCTTTGACCATTTGTGGTAAAGGCTTGGGATGGTTTTAGTGTGTTTATAATTAGAGAGATTAGAATGAGATAAGTGGGGGAGAAGCTGGTACTTCTCCATGTGGCTTCAGGTGTAAAGCGCTGGCTCAGTGGGTTGTGAATTACAGGATTATAAGTGTGATTTCTGGATCAAGAAGGGATGCAGAAGTAAGGTTTAGGTTAACTAAGGAATTGTCCCTTAGGTGGTTTTGTGTTTAGGATGTGAGGAATGCTATTATGGTTTGGTGGAGACGGTTTATGCTTCATCATGATTGTCGACTGTCTATTGACAAATTGAGGAACTGATCACCCTTAATCTCTTGTTGATAGCAGACGGGCATTATGTTGGATGCATGGACGTGTCTTTCCGGCTTTGATAGTGGTGTGGATTGGATTACTTGAAATTTAAGGAAATGTTGCGGATTGTTTTGTCAAGTTGAAGAAGATTTTATATCTGACGATGATGGGGAATTAAGGTTTTGTATGGTGGGTAACTTGAGAAGTCGTTGAGAGTCCTTTTGGTTGATTGTTGTAATAGGTTGGAATTTGGAGTATCAAGAGAAGGAATTGTGTATGGATTACGGACAGTGGTATAAGATGACGATTGAGGATAAGTATTCATTTTCGGGATTAGGTAACTATGATGGTTTGGTTGAGTTGATTAGAATTACAATTGTTGGGATGTTTGATAAGAGTAGTGATTTGCTTGAGTTGAGGCTTTGATCGACTTGTGTGACGGGTTATATTTGTTGTCATCGGAAGTAGATGCGGTGTTACTATGAGAGGCTCCGAAGTTGGTTAAAGTGATTAGAAACTTTTTGGATTTTGTTGGTTATTATCGAAGGATATGGAAGACTTTTCCAAGATTAGCGTTTTGTGACTTCAGTTGACTTACAAAGGTGAAGTCGATTGTTTGGGATGCATCTTTGATGAGGATAGTTGGTGTGTTGATATGAGAGGGTAAAGTTGTGGCTTATGTTTTGCGACATTCGAGGATTCATGAAAGGATCAGTATTATGGTGGGAATTGGAATGGTTTGCAGTTGTAATTGCGTTGGAATATTGGGAGTATTATCTTTATGATTCTAGATTTGAAGTGTTTGGTAATTACAAGAATATTGAGTACTGGTTTGGTCTGAAGGAATAGAGACAACGAGATTGGTTAGAAGTTGAGTAGAGTTATTGTTGTGTCTAAGGAGGTAAGTTGAAAGTTTCTATGTATGGCTGTTTTGGGTGGTCCGAGGATTAGAATTGTTTGAACAGTTCAGAGGCTTGTGTCTGGTGTGCGAGATAACACGAAAGAATGCGAGGTGGAATATTAAAAGTGAACAGTGGTTTTTGGAAGGTTCGTGAAAGAATTAGATTTTGGGAGAGAGATTGGTAGTTTTGATGGTTACGAGTCATCAGAGTGCGCAGCGGAGATGTGATGTAGCACATTTCGTATATGTGTGTGCGACTTGTAAGAGTTTTTAGGTTGAACATTGGAAATCTATAGGAATGAAGAAACCATTGAATGTTTCAGAGTGGATGTGTTAGGAGAAAGGTTCTAACAGTATCCGTGTGCTGCTAAGTTGAGGGATGTTTTGGTTCAAGAGTGAACCTATGAGTTGTGTTTTGTGTATTCCTTGAGTTGTAAGTTGTTCGTCAAGTGCATTGTATGGGCTTTGCAGCTTGTCGTTGTTGTGTCGTTATGTTTGCGGTTAGCAAGGTGGTTTGTCGGTTGTGTTGCTTGTGGTGTGCCTTTTGGTAGGACTGATGTTTGTTGGTCGGATGCGCGAGTCGTATCCAGAGTTGTTTGTCTCGGTTATATTTTCGAGGACGAAAATTTCCAAGTGGGGGAGAATTGTAACGCCCCGTTTTGTCCGATTTATTTAATCGAGTCGATTTAATTATTTTTGTTTTTATATTATTTTATTATTGACTTTTATTTGACAATATATTATTTTTCATCGTTGTTTATGTTTTATCGCGTTTTGAGAGCGTTTGCGAGATATTTGAGTGTAGGGGTATTTTGGTCTTTTTGGGTGGCTAGATATTTTGATTTTGTATAAAAATAGAAAAGTAGTAAGAAAGAGAGAAAAGAAAGGAAAACCAGAAAAATAGAGAGAAAGAAGAGAAGAGAAAGAGAAGAAGAAAAAGAGGAAAAACTTGGGGATTTAGGAACCGATTCAACCGACTTTTCAAACGCGAATTTATCGGGTAAGGGTGTGAAATTCAATTATCTTATACATGTGTATGATTATGTATGTTTTGTGTGAATGTTTTGGTTAGTTTTCGTTAGGTTCCGTTGTTTTGTCCGTTTAGGTCGAATTGTAGAAAACCGATGTTTTCACGGTTAGAATTCGAAATAAATTACGTAGTTGTATCGAGCAAGGTTAGGTCGTCGTATAGCGTGCTTTTTATTCGATTTGGTGATGTTTGAAAATTCTGGTTTTTTTGAAAGGTTGAAATTTAATCGAAAAATCGAACGTCGTAGAAATTTCGTTTATGTGTTCTAAATTGTTCTTATGTATTTGGTGGTTGCGCGTATATGTTTGTTTCGGTGAAAATGTTCGATTTAGTCGAGTTTCCGGGCACTTTGGAAAAATGGCAGCAATGGTGTATTTTGAGAAAATATGGTTTTTAGGGAAAAACAGAGCTATGAATCGATACATAACAGCTATGTATCGATACAAAATGGTTTATGTATCGATACATAACCCTTATGTATCGATACATACTGTGAAAATTGGGAAAAACAGCATTTTCACTACAGCATGTGTCGACACATGCGTGCTATGTATCGATACATGAGGTCTTTTTGTATCGATACATAAAGCCTATGTATCGATACATACTGTGCTGAACCATAAAATTCTGGTTTGTCGGGAGACTTCGGAAATTCATATCTCTTGAACCGTAAGTCGGTTTTGGTCCCCGTTCGAAGCGTTGGGAAGCTAACGAGATGTTCTTTCTAGGAAAAATGGTTTTGAGGTCTGAACATGGTCCAATTAGAACAGTATTTTCAAACCGTATCGTAGTGTCGATCCTCCGGTTTATGTTTTTGCGTTATGTTGAAATATCCATATCTTTTGTGTTGTTTATCCGATTGAGGTGTTCTTTATATGGATGTGAAGCTAAAAATATGTTCTATGATTTTGAGAAGAAAAATATTATTTTTAGCCGACTTTTAACCGACTTTTTCGGTAAACCGTAAATCGAATTGTTTGGCTATTTGTGAAAGCGTTCAGTTGCCGTTTGGCACAATTGATGTGAATGTATGTGGATTGTGTGTGATGTGTGCATAATTGATGGGTGTTACGCTATGTGCTATTGTGTGATGAAAATGCTTGTGATGATATGTGTGGTGATGGATTGTGGTCGAAAGGCAAATAAATGAAATGTGTTGTATTTTGTTATATATGCATGTTTGTGATTGCATAAAGGTGGGAGATGCATTGGTTGTCATGAGTCATTGTATGCCAAGCATCATGAAATACATTGTGGAAACGTCCTGAGTGGCGACTTGATCATCATGGTCCTCGAAAATACGAGGCGTTGCCTGCGGACTTAAAACGATGATCCACTATACCATCGTGTGCCTCAAAAATACGAGGCGTTGCCTGAGGACTGACAGCGATATGTATAGACGATTGTGGGCTCCTTTGGAGACTTAAAGCAATCCTTAACGTCGTGGGCCTCGAAAATACGAGGCGATGCCTGAGGACTTAAAGCGACGGGTGAACATCGTAGGCCCGACGGGGAGTTACTGACTAAGTCTCAGTAACGAGCGATGGTTCCAATAGTTCCTGAGTGGACTAATAATGAGACATGAGAAATATTGGAAGTTGGTACCGCATGGCATGTGCATAGAGTCGTTGTGTCGATCTATGTGCATTTGCATTCATCATGAGTTATTTGTGCATGATTTTGTGATTGTGATTGATGAGATGAAATATGTGCAATTGTATTGAATGGTATATGTTGGATTGACATGTGTGATTGTGAACGGTTGTGCATTTGTGTGATATGCATTAAATTATGAATGATATGTTTTGGGGTACAAATATATGCCTTATGTATTGGCAGGTGATAAGAATGGTGAGATTATTGAATATGTGTATGTTTTTGTTGCAATATATAATTATATTCATTTATATTATGGTTGTCTTTCTCACCCTTCTGCTCGTTTTATAATGCTCTATGAGGCATTGCAGATTAGTGGTGCTGGAGGTCTTTCGTGAAGCTTTGTGTCTTCACCCTTTTTGTCGGTCGGCTCTGATATGTGACACCGGGTAGTTAGGGAGGCCGTTGGCTATTATTATGTATTATGTATATATTATCTTTTGGCTTGTACATATGATACTTGATGTATGACAAACTGTTTATATGTATATATGTGCACATGTTATTCAGATTTTAGATTTTCCGCTTTAATTCTAATTTCTGAAATGTGGGTGTAAGGAACGGAGTTTCCTCTGTATGTATGCTACCCCACGTTGCATATCTAAATGAGCAGGTGTTGCATGATATGAATTGTTTGGTTTCAATTTGATGTGATTCTCCCTCTCTATGCCATGTTTTTAATTATACTCTGATAAAATTTTCGAACTTTCTTTTTACCGCTTTAAATGCATGTTTATTTGGGGGTATAGATCGGGGGCGTCACAAGGGGGGGAAAATCAAATCTCGCCCTATTGGCCGGGGGTATCATACAATTAACCCTACATTGTATGGTTTTAGTTCAGTTATAGGAATTGGAATAAAAAAAAGTAAACACTTTATTTTTCTCATGCTTTTCATATCTTATATAAGGATGTGTTATTGAAAATCTTGATCATAAAGGATTTTACCTTCTAAGTGAAGAAGCGTGCTCTTTTCTTATGCTTGTTTATACGCATGCTTGTAAGGTAATATATAATAATGGTAAATATGATTTTCTTGGTGCTTAACTTATGAATATGCAACCTTTATGACAAGAAATTCAGAATGATTGTAATTGCACCTTGAAGGAACCATTTCCGCTACACGCCGTTTGCAGGTCTGTTTGGAAGAATACCGAGGGCTAACTGTCTTTCCTTAAATATGTTGTATCTGCACCTCCATAAATGTTTACATTTACACACTCGGCAAGACAACTTGTAATATTCTCATTTTTCGAATTTGTCTGTCGTTTGTTGTTCCATTCAAAGATTGCAAAAATTACTAATTTTAGAGTGTTTTGTGATGCATATCACTTATTTTACAATTTTCAGGAAGAAGAAAAGCAAGACTGGGAGTTGGAATATGTTAGTTGTGGAAGAAGAAGAAACAAGAAGAAGTGACATGTTATCATTTTTACTCACGGCGCTAGTTTTGTTTTGGTGGATGAGTAGAGTTTTAAAGGGTTTATTCTATGGAAAAATGTAATTTTGAATGATGTTAATGATGTAACCTTCTTACCCCACTTCCTAATACCATCGTCTAGGGAGATGAGGACCTTTACCCCATATATTTGAATTCTATGGTATGAAGTAACAGATATTAATAAATGACTAACATCATTACAAGAAAATTTATGCTAAGGAGTATCCCGAAAACTCTTTAAGGTACTCCCTCCGTCCTAAAATGAGTGACCCATTTAGAATAAAATGGTGTCCCAAAATGTATGACCTATTTCAATTTCCAATGCAACTTTTCCTATTTTACCCTCTAATTAATATTAATTTCACTATTCCCAATACATTACAAGGATACTTTAGTAAAAATATCATTCTCTCTCCTTCATTTATTCTCTTTTTCTTAATTTGTGTGAAAAGTCAACTGGACCACTCATTGTGGGACGGAGGGAGTATTAAATAAAAAATATATTTTTTATAGAAATTAATTATTTTAATTTTTAATATATTGAATAAATGCATTTCTAAAAAAAGCCTTACTATTTTAAGCATTTAACGAGTGTCTCTCATGCATTTGTTAGTATTTGTCTAAAAAAAAACTTATAAAAATAAACCTTTTACCCAAGCCAAAGAGAAAACACAGTGCCCCATAACATAACCATCACAGGACATGAAAACCAAATAGTGTAAGCTGCAATAAAACATGTAGAATGTTTCTTGTCTTGGTTTAAATTCCTAATTTTTAGATTAGGGACCTTAGAAAAAAATTAAAGCTTCTTGCATTGTGGTTGTGGTGAGTTAGATATACTTTATCATTGTTCTTTCTGAGTTAGAGTAATTAAGATTGGTTTCGTGTGTTATTTATGGGGATGGAAGATAATAGATGGGTGGAAGTGAGAAGAAGGAATACGGTGAAACCTGTTTTGAAAAGCTCCTCTTGGACTGATAGAAGAGAGGAAGGAATTGGAGGTAAATGAAGAAATAACTTCATTTTTCTTCACAGAGATTCCATATGATTTTGGAGTTAGGGAGATGTTTGAGGTGTTTGAGTATGAATTGGTTTGGGGGGGTTTTTATGACAGCTAGGAGGGACAAAAGGGGTAGAAGATTTGGTTTTGCTAGGTTTAGAAAGGTGAACGATGTGCTAGAATAATGGAAGTTAAATTGGATAGTATCCAAATTAGGGGCAAAAAGATTTGTGCTAATTTACCTAAGTTTAATCGAAGAAGTGAATATAAGAATTTGAAACCACCATTAGCTAAAGATTCAATCATAGTTAAGGATCCGCAGAACCTAGGTAGGCATAGGTATTATGGTCTCAATGGTAGATCATATTCTAATGTAGTGAGTGGTCCAAGCTTAACGAAACAAAATGAAGAGAAACCCTCTTTTGCCCATCTCCAATACAACATTGATGAAGAAGACATGGTAAGGTTTAAGAAAGCTTTTGTTGGCGTGTGTCATACCCTAAATTTTGACCATAAGACTTCACATCATTGTGCAACCCATCACCACAATTTGAATTTACCTAATCCTCTCAAAGATTGTTGAGTATTCACCTTAACCAAGAATTAAGGTTTTTGAGCCTCTTAGAGGGTTCAGGAAAAGGGTCAATCAATAATTGACATGATCTTAAAATTTTCAAGCCTCTCAAACATCCATGAAGGGTCAAGAGGTTTACTTCATCAAGAATCAAGCACAAGATTGTAACATTTCAAGTTGATCAAGCCTTAAGATCATCAGTGTCACCAAATTAGGGTTTTGGTCGACCAAGGCCTCCAAAGAGAAATTTTAATCTGGGCATGAGCCAATACTTCAATATATGATTCAAGCACTACTACAAAAAACCCATTTAACGACGCCAGGTTTACAACGAATTCGTATCCCACCGTTGTAATAGGTTAAAAATTTTGCAGCTGAAATATAACGTCATATTTAATGACGGTCGTATTAAAAAACCGTTGTAATACATGGTGTGTAACATGCTTCAATTCCTAGCAACTACATTTTTTCCCATATTTTTACATTTTAAACACGCTTGTATTAAAACACTGTTGTAATACATGATGTGTAACAAGCTTCGATTCCCAGCAACTACATTTTTTTTCTTATTTTTAGATTTTAAACATATATTTTATTTCTTTTGTTAGTATTACGGGGATTTAACCTCAAAACTCAAAATTCATCTTTGTTTTTCTATTTTTAAGTGCAAGAGAATAAGTTGAAATAGTTTGATCATAACTTCTTTAAAAATAAAAGTGAAAGAGATGAGTATATATAAAAGAAAACTTTATTAAGATTCCAGATAAGAAGAGTACGTTGATAATCAAATATTACATATATTTATCAATGTCAGAGCCCATAGCTGCAAATGCATCTTCGTAATCCAGGACTCTCTCCTCACTTCCCTCATCGGAATCATAATAAACAATCCTCCTTTTCTTCTTTTTCTTTTTCTTCTTTAGCAGCTTCTTCTTCTTCTTCTTTTCCTTCCTTACCCTTAACGCATCCCTGAAGTTGTACCCTGGTTGGACCTCCTCATTTGGCGGCTGACGTTGTTCATTTATGCCCTCATTGGTGATGTTTCTAGCATTCTCATTTGTAGAACTCATTGTTACGAAGAATATATTATGAAGAAATGTAAAATTGTCTATTTATAGATGAGGTTGAAGATGAAAAGTCTAATAGTTTAATGCTTGCAATGATGATAACTTGTAAATGGTTGATATTCTGGAACGACATTTTTTGAAAAACTGAGAAAATTTTAAATCATTATTATACTTGGCCAGAGTGTTCTCTATTCCGGGAAGAGCAAGGGTTATAATATTACAACGGTTAGTAGTAATAACCGTAGCAATACCCCTTATACTCCAGGCAACAACATTTTTCTATTTTACGTAATTATAGAAAAATGTTGTTGCCTGGAGTCGAACCTTGTACCACGTATAAGAGGTATCGCTACGGTTAATATAACTAACCGTTGTGATATTATTAAAATAATATATACTTATCAATACGGTTCTTTTAGAAAACCGTTGTGAAATATTTACCTATATAAGGGAATTAACTTTCTCTTATTGACACTAGCGCCGTTTCCTTCACAGCGAAACCCTAGCACCCATTTTTTCTCTATATTTTTGGCAGCAAACTTCATCTTTTTTTAGAATCTGTGAAAAGAAATACAAGAAGTATGAAGCTTTTGATTTAAGCTTCTTCCTCCTTGTATTTCTTCTTGCAGAAATTTAAAACTAGATGAACATGGTGATGATGCTGGCGGTAGCAAGCGTAATGTACATATTGTTTATGGAAAATAAGGTGTTCTTCTACTTCAATCTTTTTGTTAGATAGTTCCCATTATCTCGTTTGCTTCATGTTGTTTATGTTGATTGTTCTCATTTTGTACATATTCGACTTCAATGCTTCACAAGCAAGGTGAACTTCATTGTAATGGTACAGTCCCACTTCTTAGGGTTTTGTTTCAACTTTTACTTGTTTTGTTTTGAATACTAACTAATTTTCTTCATTGCTTCCCACTTCTTAGGGTTTGTTTCACATGGTGATGATGATGGTGGTACATATATATGAATTTATTCTGATAAGGTACATATATATGAATTCATTCTGATATTGTACATGAAATTTAGTTTATTATATACTATGTATATTGTTTGTTTCACTATCCTTTTATTGAAAATGCAATAAGTTAAATTGATATAGAAACTTATAATCTAAAAATTAAGATGTATTTGAAAACCAACCAATATCATGTCAATATTTTATGAATTGCATCCATTTCATTCAGCACATTTTATGTTCCTTAACATAAAATTTACGGTTCAATGGTCCGTTTACTTTAATTCATCGATATCTTTTATTATAGTTTACCTCATCGTCGTCACTAATCATCGTGGTTGTTAAGATCATGATTGTTATGATGATAAAATCGCGATGATTTTTGGCGATGAAGAGGTAAACTATAATAAAAGATATCGATGGATTGAAGAAAACCGACCATTGAACCATAAATTTTATGTTAAGGAACATAAAATGTGCGGAATGAAATGGATGCAATTCGAAAAACAATGGTGTGTTCAAAGTTGGTAATCAAGAACAGTTTAATTTTCAGATTATATAGTTTTTTTACCAATTTTAATGGTTGTATTTCTTTAATTAGGTGTATGTTAAAACAAGCAATATACATTTGTATTTAATAAACTAAGGGTACATTCCACAACGGTTGAGACTCATAACCATTGTGATTGTTATTATATATTACAAAGGTTTAAATACCTAACCGTTGCAATATAACGCGCGCTTTCTAGAATACAGCAACGATTTCCAGACAGTTGTAGAAACAGTGAACTTTCAACGATCTACATAACAACGCCTTCGTCCGCGTCATTCTATGTCATCCCCAACCGTTGTTAAATGGGTTTTTCGAAGTAGTGAAGAAGCTCAAAAGAACCTCATGAGTTCATTCATAAGTTCAAAATAACCTCAAGGGATGCATCTATCAAAAATCAAGAATTAGGGGTTTGGCCTAATTCAATCCCTAGGTTGATTTTTGGAGCAAGGCATGATCCAAGACCTCAAGATATGCTTTAAGGACCTCAAACTACATCATATACCATTAACAAGATTGGATTGATTCAAAGAACTTGATTCATGAGCAATACAAGGACTCAAATCCATCTAAGCCACAAGCTAGGGTTTTTGAGAAAAAGTCAACCATACCTTTGACTTTTGAGAAAAGCATGATCTCAAACCTTGGAACAAGATTCAAGACACTCAAAAACACCTGTGGAATACATCCATTAGGTTCAATTTAGCCCAAGAACTTGACTTCATAAAGGATCACAAAGTTCAAGTTTCATCTAATATAAAAAGTCAACTGTGATCAAAACCAAGTTTGACTTGGGATTTTTTGGCAAACATGGCCTCTTTAAGTAAAAAACAATATTAACTTGTGATTTGGATCATGATCAATCAAGAAAAATCAAGAAAAGTGAGGTTACTTGCAAAAAGGGCAACATTGATAAACTTAAAATTTCACTAAATTATGGAAGGAACATGGTTTTTACCCAACTTTGCAAGGTCATAACTTCCAAACCAAGCAACCATTTTTTTCCATCCAAAGCTCAAATGATAGATCTTTTTACATACAACAAGATTGAAAAGCAGAAGTACTCCCAAAAAATGCATGGATTTTGAGATATATGAAGCATTAACGTTAGGGTTTCATGAGATTTTGTACTTTGACACTTAGAATTTTTTAGGCAGAATCTTCCTAATGTTTTGTCCAACTTTGGAGGCATTTTCTATTATGATCCAAGATGAATCAAGACCAAATGTAAACATCAAAGTTGAAGTATGGTATACAAGTTTTCCAAAAAGTACAAGAACATCCATTGATTCAACTTGAGGAAGAAGTTATGAACCTCACAACTTGCCTTGATGCAAACTGGTTTTTGACAGCATTTGGGTACATAACTCGCATCCCACAATTTTGAATCCAAATTTGATGACTATGCAAGATTGATCTTCATCTAATTCAACAAGAATCTCAGTCAATCATAAAGAACCTACAAAATTGGGCCCTAAGTCAAAAATCTTATCCTTTGGCATGTGAGAATCATGATGACAAGCTATGGCAATTAAGTTTTGTTAAGCTGCATTAATGTGATGCATTGAATTGGTATGTAGCAAGCACAAACTGGACAAGACTCAGTCTAAAGCCATGAGTGTTCAAACCTGCTAAAATTGAATTGAGTCAAGATATAGCTATGCTAGAGGAGACTTATAGTACCTTAGACTTCAAGTCATGCTACATGACAAAATCCATTGGACAATAGCATGCTCCCTCATCCATTCACTATTCTTCCCAAAACAAACTTGCTCGGCTATAAATATGGATCATTTCTGATCATTTCAAACAGACCAAAACAACCTTAATACTTGTTTTCTAAAAATTTATCCTTGTTCCAAATTCAAAGTTCCAAGAGAAGTGAGAATTCGAATTTCTCAATCCAAAGCATTTCTGTCTAAACCAATGATCCAAACACATTCCATAAACATTATAGAAGTGACCAAACTCATCTAATCACTTATGTAACACCAAATTCATCAAGAACATAGTTCATCCCAAGCCAGCTGCAGTTGGATTCGAGCCCATCAATTCAGAAGGTTTCAACTTGTTCTAAGCATCTCAACACATTCCTTGAGGTCCAAGGAAGCTGTTAGGATCATTATTTCACATCTGTAACACCTACAACTGGGGAGTTGAATTTCTCTTGCACCGGTATGCCTGAACTTCCCAAACTCTATGAATCATGCATCATAAATGTTGTTTCAAGTTACCAACATGTTTTTGGATGTTCATAGAATGTTAACCCTCAATCAATTGCTATTTATCTTGCGTGTATAGAATTTCATATAGTTTTTGCATTTTCTAAGGTTCATCTGGTTATAACATGATATCTTATGATACACTTAAAATAAATGAAATTAAAAAGAACCATTCAATTCCTTTGTTAAAAAACGCACAACTTTGGTGTTTACATAATGTCAAATGGTTGCGTATTAAGAGAGATAACATAGGTTTTGCAAATTCCGAAGTTGGCTTGAGGAAGAAGATGAAGTCTGGCGCAAAATTTGAATTTGCCACGCAATTTTTATATATTATGTGTTGGTTTGGTATTTTTTTTCACCAGCACACGCTGGCTCAATTGGCCAAGGCGTGTTTTGTGAGTTGGAGGGAGAGGGCGTGAGTTCAAACCCCAACCATGTCATTTTTGCCATTTTCCCTCTTTTTCATTTTTATTTTAATATTTTTATTAATTGTTTTCAATAATTAAATTTCTATATTCAATTTTATTTATTTTCAAATGAATTTTAAAAAAAAATCTCACTCACATATTTAAATACTTTATTCACACAAAAAAATCACAAAAAATAATTTTTATTTAATATATTTTTAATATATTAAAAATATTATTTTAAATTGTTTTAAATGTTTTAAAATGAGTTCTTTTATTGATTTTTTTTAGAACGAAAATGATTTTAAATATTCATGTGGATACAATACCTTTTTCATAAACCTTAATCATTATTTATAACATGATTAATGATTTCATTTGATAAATTATAGATTTTTTATTGATTTTTCTTTGAATATTATCTTTAAAAAAATGAAGTTTGGATTTTGTTTTGATTCAATCTTTCAAACTTCATTTCAACACTCATGGGCCTCTATTAGAGTGTAAGGCCTAGCTCTCTTTGCAAATAAACCACTTCATGGGCCTCTAATAGAGTGTAAGTCCCATCTTTTGTACATAAATAAACCTTTTCCTAGGGCCTCTACTATAGTATAAGTCCCTCCTCTCAGTGTTCAAAATCACTGTTGTTTTAAAGAAAATCTTGGGCCTCTACTAGGAGTGTAAGTCCCAAACCTTTTTCTTTCAAAATCATCCTCTATTTTTAAACAACCATCTGGGCCTCTGATAGAGTGTAAGACCCAATACCTCTTTTTGTAAATAGAAAATCTTTTAGCCTCATTCATCCTGGGCTTTGTACATGATACACACAATCACCTGAGCCTGTATCTAGAGTGTAATACCCAACACCTTTGTTTCTCTCCTACTTAAGATCAAGTTATCTTCAAAATTCAAAACTTTCTTCAATTTCTCAAAACACTAATCCAATCTTGAAGAAAACATCTGATCAATCACAATACACTTGGGCTTCTATCCAGAGAATAAGACCCACCACCTTTCTCAATGCAATTCATACTTGTTTATATACTTATTCATATGTCTGTATATATTCTTGTACATATCTTGTTAAGTTTCACTTAGCATTAAAATCATCCTTAGTTTAGACTAGTTCAAACAATAATATCCTTTCAATCAGTATAACTTTGTTCAAGCAACTAGTTCCCCTCTGTACAAAGGAATTCTTCTTCCCAATAACAGTCAGCCTCCTCTTGGGCTTTGTTCAATTTATTCAACCTTGAAATAGTTCAATAAAGAGAGAATTATTTCCTGGTGAAACCTCTTCTTTAACCTATTTAACTCTGGGACAGTTCAATAAAGAAAGGATTATTTCCCGTTGAAACCTTTCTTGAACTCTTCCTAAACTTTGAAAGTCTCAATCACCTAGCCTCCTTTTAGGCTTCATACAAGGACCCATGGGCTTCCTAGAAATATCCCTAGCCTCCTCTTGGACTTCATACAAGGACCCTCATGCTTCCTGAAACCATAGGATAGATCCTAGTCATCTTTATCAATACACTAGTCCCCAAGAGAGTCAAAACCTATAAGGCATTCAAGATTATTCTTTAAAGCCTCTTCTGATCCTCAACAAGGTTTGGATTTCATCATTAAAATCCCCATCCAGGATTGTTGGTGCAGTAAAGCGGAAAGCAACAAAAGGATTTGGAAGTATTTTTCAGGGAATTATCGTGTCCACAGAGATTGGGATTGAACTGCCATTCGATGGTTTAATTGTTAATGAGTTTGGCTTTAGAATGGTTTTAAAGTATAAAAACAGAAAAGTATATATTAACACACGAAAATTCATTCATCAAAGAGAAAATACTTATCAAACATATATATATTCTACTCAGCACAAACTTAAACATATCGACCAGTTACACTCAACTTACAATACTCCTCAATATCACCCGGTATCGTTCACAGCACATGTCCATCGCTGGCACACTCAACCATGCTACCCTCATCGACACTCTCGCACCCAACTCAAGACACCGAGGCATTAAGTTTTGAAGCCCATACGGATTGTTAGCCCTAAATCTATCTCTAGCATCCAGAAACTAACAGATAATCATCCTTAATCGAAGTTTGTGAAGTTTATCTCTAACACGACCCAAACCCCGCGCATTTAAGCAAAAATCAAGAACAATCACCAATAGATATTTGTAAAGCAAATTAAATATAAAGCCATGGGCGAAAAATGTACATAAGATCAAACTAAAAACATATACAAACCCAACAAAGAAGAAAGACATGAAGAAAATCAGAAATGAACCAAACACTTCACGGGTTGTCAGAGCCGATCGATGAGAAATCCACCCCGGATTATCCAAATGCAAGCTTCCATGGTGTTTTCTAAGCTAATCTACTAAAGAATGAGGTTGATGAAGTTGGGAGAGCAAAAATCACCCCCAAACATCATAACTTAACAAAAATGAAGTAAAATGAATTAAATACAAAATTCTGGTTCAGACAAATTTGTCCGGCGAAATAAAAATTCGCCCAGCGGATTCCCCTTTTTCTCTCACACCAGCTGTGCAATAAAACAGCCTGGCAAAAATATCTACATTCGCCCGACGAAAGGAAAATTCTCCCGGCGAAAGTCTCTAAACTCGCCCCGCGAACAAGACGCGAGCACAAGACAACAGCTACTGGAATTTCCAAATTTTCTCACGCAACAGCCTCGCCCGGCGAAATTCTCAAACTCGCCCGGCGAAAGAAAAATTTTTCTGGCGAATTTGACAGAACATCATTTTTCTGCTGCACTTCTTGATTTGCTTTCTTCCATTTATTGATCCAATTGACACATCTTGGAGCTTTTATTCCTCATTGCTCCAACAATGCTTAATTACCTATAAAATGAATGGAAAACTATTACTCATTATATAATTGAATTAAAAGCACAAGTATACACTAACTAATGTATTTATACATAAAATTGGAGAATTATTCACAGAAACTACACTAAAACTCGATAAGTGTCATAAAACTATATACACAAAAACACTACAAAATGACACTTATCAAACTCTCCCCAACTTAAACTTGTTTGTCCTCAAAAAAGAATCAACTAACTCAAGGAAACAAATTCAAAAACCCAAGAATCACGAATCAACCGATTTTGAAAAATGGAAACAAATGTATGGTTCAAATGAAAAATGGTACACACAAAGTAAATACTTACCACTACACTACAACGGTAACATAGTCACGAAACAAATGCAAAATACAAAAATTCATGCCGAACATTCTAAAACAACACAAGTTCAAATGTGAATCACACCTAGCAAAAACAATCATCGGTAGATGAAAAACACAAAATGAGGTACTTTCGCTCACACAACAATCTTGCAAACAAAAGACTAAATTATGCATCCATCCAAAAATTCACATTGAACATACAAAGACAAGAATCACAAGGACTTTTCAAGGTTTTAATGTGGTCGGGTAAACAAACAAGGGGCAATTTCTAAAGGTAATTGAAACAAAAACTTGCCTAAACCTAAGGGAGTGATCAACTCACAAAGACTCAAACACAAAATTCCAATCAACTTTTTCCAAAATCCCAAGTGTTACACAAAACACAATACTTATTTAGCACAATTATTTGAACTCTTTATGTTTTCTTTCTCAAGGATTTTATTTTTCTTTCTTTTTAACTTTTTTCTTTTCTTTTCTTTGTCATATTTTTTCTCTTTTTTCTTTTCTTTTTCAATCCTCATAGAATTCAACCAATGAGTAAACAATCATTCTCTCCCCAACTTGAATTCAATCACATCATCATGTGAATACTCCCTACTTTCTAAGGCAAGAAAAAAATCCATACAACAACACAAACTTGAGGGTTCATGAAAAAACAAAATCCAATCAAAAATAAGTGAACTAAACACTCATAGACAAGCATTAAGATCAAATAAAACATGGATCAAAAAGCTCAAAGAAGTTACAAATGATCACACACTCATAAGGTGAATAGACTATTTGGCTAGGTAGTTGTGCTCAAAATGAAACAAAATGCCTTGATCCTTTTCATGCTTTCATACAATCAACACAAACAAAATATTCAACATAATAAAATCCAGTTAAAACAAGAAAGTTGGAACTCCGCGCATATATGAACAATAGAAGGCTACCTCACAAAAAGGGTGGGAACTAAAGTGATTCATAACAAGAACAAGTATACAAAAGAATGAATGGCATGGAAGTTTGTAAAAAGCCTAAGTATCATGAATATGCTAAAGTTTAGGAAGCGATAAATACATACCTCGGACGTGTACAAAACTTAACAAGATCATTACCATACATCCGCAAGTTGAAACGATCAAACTTGGAGCATCACCAAAAGTTCCTCAAGCTACTCAAAACAAGCTCATTGACAAACGCGAAAACTATTAATATACACAAACTGAAAAACTGGCAAAAATTCATTAAACAAGTTGTAAAGTGAAGATTTGAGAATTTTACGAAAAATCCGAGTGCAACTTGTTTAATGAATACTCACCACACTACCTAAACTAAACAACAACAAAAGAAAAGAATACACCATGCTTGTTTTACATCGTAAGCTCGACGCCTTTATAATGCTTAGCTAGTAACTTCCTTCCTTCATGCCATAGTGATGCCTCACCATGCAAACCAAAAGCAAGTGTCCTAACCAAACACTTAAACAAATGTTACGGGAACAAAATGTATACAACACTTGAACAAACATAATGGAAACAGACAATATATACGATATATACAAAACTCAAAAACAAAGAAACTATCGCAATGCGATTCAATATCAAAACCAATCCCCGACAACGACGCCATTTTGTTGGTGTGGTAAAGCGGCAAGCAACAAAAAGATTTGGAAGTATTTTTCCGGTAATTATCGTGTCCACAGAAATTGGGATTTAACTTCCATTCGACAGTTTAATTGTTAATGAGTTTGGGTTTAGAATGGTTTTAAAGTATAAAAATAGAAAAGTAAATATTAACACAAGAAAATTCATTCACCAGAGAGAAAAGACTTATCAAGCATGTATATATTCTACTCATCACAAACTTAAACCTATCGACCAGTTACACTCAACTTATAATACTCCTCAATATCACCCGGTATCATTCACAACACATGTCCATCTCTGGCACACTCAACCATGCTACCCTAATCGGCACTGACGCACCCGACTCAAGACACGGAGGCATTAAGTTTCGACACCCATACGGATTGTTAGCTCTAAATCTATCTCTAGCATCCAGAAACTAACAGATAATCATCCTTAATCGAAGTTTGTGAAGTGATCTCTAACACGACCTAAACCCCGTGCATTTAAGAAAAAATCAAGAACAATCACCAATAGAGATTTGTAAAGAAAATTAAATATAACGCCATGGGTGAAAAATGTACATAAGATCAAAGTAAAAACATATACAAACCCAACAAAGAAGAAAGACATGAAGAAAATCAGAAATGAACCAAACACTTCACGGGTTGTCAGAGTCGATCGATGAGAAATCCACCCCGGATCATCAAAATGCAAGCTTCCATGATGTTTTCTAAGCTAATCTACTAAAGAATGAGGTTGATGAAGTTGGGAGAGCAAAAGTCACCCCCAAACATCATAACCTAACAAAAATGAAGTAAAATTAATTAAATACAAAATTCTGGTTCAGACAAATTCGCCCGGCGGATTCCCCTTTTTCTCTCGCACCAGCTGCACAATAAAATAGCATGGCAAAAGTCTCAAAACTCGCCCGACGAACAAGACGCGAACACAAGACAACAGCTACTGGAATTTCCAACTTTTCTCACGCCACAACCTTGCCAGGCGAAATTCTCAAACTCGCCCGCCGAAAGGAAAATTTGCCTGGCGAATTTGACAGAACAACATTTTTCTGCTGCACTTCTTTATTTGCTTTCTTCCATTTATTGATCCAATTGGAACATCTTGGAGCTTTTATTCCTCATTGCTCCAACAATGCTTAATTACCTATAAAATGAATGGAAAACTATTACTCATTACATAATTGAATTAAAAGCACAAGTATACACTAACTAATGTATTTATACACAAAATTAGAGAATTATTCACTGAATTTACACTAAAACTCGATAAGTGTCACCAAACTATATACACAAAAACACTACAAAATGACACTTATCAAGGATCAGATTACAATCAACAAATCCCCAAAAGAATCAAAGCCCTTATGGCATTTAATAACTCAACTCTTTTCTAAACCCCAGCAAGAGTTATTTTCCCTTTGGATTCCTTAAAACATTTTAGACCTTCTCTAAGAATTAAAATCCCTCAACAAAGAGTCAGTTTCCACTTAAATTCCCCCAGCCTCCTCTTAGGCTTCATATAATGATTTTTCCCAGTTAGCCTCAATCCTGGGCTTTGTATAAGACATATATAATATTCCCCCAGTTGAGTCAGTTTTCAACTTTTTCAACTTCAACCTTGCGCTTTGAACAAGGCACAAAATCCATCATCCCCAGAAATGAGACTGAGTCCTCTCTGCAGGAGGATATTTCCTTATTCACATCACATTTCAAAACAAACAACCAAAAAACTTTTTCGAGATAATAGATGTAAGTGACACACTTGTTGATTCAAGATTTAAGCTGGAGTCCCTCCTTTATCATGGCTAAAATTTCTCTAAGTGATGTAAGTGGAAAACCTATGTATTCTACACATCCAAGTCAATGTCCCTATCTTAGCCTGAAAAGATTCATAAAGGAAAAAGTGGTATTGCTCTACACTGAGTTAAAACTTTTTCCTTCATGACATTTCAATTCTCCTATAAAGGAAGATGTGGCATTGTTGCCTTCCACACATCCCAGTTAAAGCAACTTCCCTTATAATCAATTCCTCAATGTTTGTGATGAATAGGTGAGATATCTCCCTTTAGAGATGACAAATTTTCTCTCAGTCAAACCTTTAGCTTCAATCTTGGGCTTTGAACAAGACACAAATACACCTTTAACTTCAATCTTGGGCTTTGAACAAGACACAAATACACCTTTAACTTCAATCTTGGGCTTTGAACAAGACATAAATATTCCTTTAGCTTCAATCTTGGGCTTTGAACAAGACATAAATATTCTTTTAGCTTCAATCTTGGGCTTTGAACAAGACACCAAACATTTTTCCTCCCATAGAATAGGAGGAACTATGAACGCTCTGATTTCCCCAGTCTCTTTACAGGAATACGTAGGCATAAGATTGCAAAATCTTAGCGAGCGCACTAATAAAAAATTTTAGGTCTAGCACCTTCCCAAAACCAATAGAAAAACCTAAAACAACAAAAACATTTCCTCAACCTTCCCAAAGGATAAACTTTCCTTATTCAACCGCAAATGGATTTAAGCAACCGAGCAATTCAACAGTAGAAACATATGCAAATAAAGGTTCCTATAGATTACTATAGATACTCTGGGTGTTAACAGCTTCCCTTTGTATAACCAACCCTCGATCCCCGATCTCTTCGCATTTGTTAAGGAAAACATTTTCACGCAGGGTTAGTTTGAGATATCTTCCCCTTCCTTTTAAGCTTCATAGGATAAATATCGAAATCAGAAAGCACTAAAAGCGGTAGTGATCGCGTCACAAAAACCGAGCTACAGAAAAATGACGACTCTGCTAGGGATTAATATATCTTTTTCTAGGAGGGTTAAGCCTTGCATTGCATATGTTTGCTGTTTTATTTACTTTCTCATTTGATATCATTTACTGTTTTCCATCATACTATCTATTTATCTGCCATACTTGTTTAATTTACTGTTATCTGGGAATGTGATTAATACACATGTGGTGAGTCAAAAATTCCTCAGTGGGCTTGAGAGCATATTTTAAGATAGGAGGTGGCAGACTCAAGAAGGCTTATATGGAGTGAATCCCAACCAAGCTAACTTGAAAGTCCACCAAATCAGTAGAGGTACCCTTTTGGAATTACTGATGTTAAACAAGCAAGTCATGAAAACATTACTTTTTCCACTAGGCACCCGTGAAACTGAAGATTAGTAAACACTTAACCTTGACCATTTTTAAGATGTAGTGCGGTGACTATAGGCAATATTTGATACGCGATACTACACTCGAATGAGTTGTATCTTAGGGATATTACAGCTCTCATGAGTCAGTCGGTTTGCTGGTAATATTCTTAAGATGGATCAATGATTTTGGGAACCTTGTTAGAACCCGTTCTACAGGTACAAAAAAAAAGAACCCCTAATACATACCTTTGGGATGGGTAGAATCGTGGCTTCATGCTCGTGACGATAAACCCATAAACCCATATTTTCATATATTTATGTTTGCTGCATTCATGCATTCATAAAAAACTTTCAAAAAAAAATATTTTCTCAAAATTTTCAAAACAACTAAAAAACAGGGTGTTACGAATATCAGAAACCGCGTTATGGATTTTGGTAGAAGGAAAACTCAGAAGTACACCTTCAAAAATCCAAAACTTGAAGATCTGAGGAGATTGGGAAGGTTGATTACTAATCTAGAAGCTTTCAGAGCTAAGTACGGAGGAACTTTGTCTCTTTTGAAGCTCAACATGATAGAAGAAGTCCTATCTACATTGATTCAGTTCTATGATCCGGTGTACCACTGCTTTATGTTTCTAGATTATCAGCTCACACCAACATTGGAAGAGTACTCTCATCTTATTGATTTACCTATCACTGATCAGGATCCATTCTCTAGTCTGGAAGAAATTCCTAAAAATCAAATCATTGCAAGAGTCTCCTCTTTGGAAATATCAGATATCCAAACCCACATGACCACCAAGGGAGGAATTCAAGGTCTACTAGCTAGGTTCCTATTAGAAAAAGCCATATACTTTGCCAGCATAGGAAACATAGTTGCTTTTGAGGATAACTTTGTTCTGCTCACTTATGGATTATTCCTTTTCCCTAACATTGACAATTCCGTCGACATAAACGCTATCAAGATATTCTTAATTAGGAACCCATTCCCAACTTTGTTGGCAGATGCTTACCACTCAGTGCATTTAAGGAACTTGTACAGTGGAGGGATGATTACATGTTGTGTACCATTACTCTACAAATGGTTTATTTTCCACTTACCCAAATCCGCTACTTTTGGGATCTCAAAAGTGGTATGCGATGGTCGCAACAAATCATGTCTCTCACCCATTCTGACATAGATTGGTACAACCGGGTCTATGACGGGATAAAAATCATTGACAAATGTGGAAGTTTGCTCAATGTACGCCTCATTGGTACCAAGGGAGGGATAAATTATCACCTAGTTTTAGCTCGTCGTCAGCTTGGATACCCGATGAAATATATACCTCACAACATCCATCTGGAAGGTCTTTTCTTCGAGGAAGGAGAAAATGACAGAGCACTCAAGGAGGAAATTGTACATGCTTGGCATCATGTTCATAAGAAAGGAAGAGAATCTCTGGGAAAACCAAATTGCATCTCCGCCGAACCTTATCTCCAATGGGTACAAACTAGAGCCATCAAGTTAAAAATGCCTTACCCTCGTCAAGAAGTATTTTCCTTAAAAGAATCTATCCTCTACTTCATGAGTCGCTTTTAACAAAACTCAACGTGAAAAGAACTCTTAAAGAAACAAGTATCAGATTGTCAGCTTGGAGTGCATAAATATTCAACAGTTACTGAAAGAAAAAGATGTTCTAATAGAAATACTAGAACATCATATTGTAGAAAGTCAAGAGGAACGAAGGAGTTTGATCTCTCCTTTCACATGGAAAAGGATCATCGACCCGAAAATGGTTGAGGAGCCCCGATCAAAGAAGAGAAAAGGGGATCAGCAGCCAGCATCTGGACCTTTATCAGAGATTCCTTAAGATTCGGGGGCCTAGTTTTCCTTCATGCACTTTGTAAAATAATGTAATTTTCTGATAATTGTAAACTGTACCTATTTTTGTATAGAAGTTGTGTTGCACTTATCCATACTTTTTGGTTAATATCGTTTGAATAAACCCCCATTTGTTTATAAATACGTTTACTTTACGTTTTAGTGTAGATATTGCGTATCGTGTAAATATCATTGAGTTTAATTAATTTTCTCTCATTTTTGTAGGTATTCAATTATTAGGATCTTGCCATATTCTTTAAGAGCATTGAATAAGCTTTCCAGCGCTTCCGACCGTGCGTCAATCGGAGTTACGGTTCAGAAGTTGTGGTCAAAATAAGGACTCGTTTGCTATCAGGTTCGCTTTGCGAGTTGACAGCGAATGTTCGGTTTGCGAAGGTCCAGCGAAGGTCCTAGCGAAGGTGTCCAGAAGTGGACAAAGGAGAAAAAGACCAAAGTTTGCTTTGCGAACTGTGCAGCGAGCATTCGCTTTCCGAATGATTTGTTCGCACTGCGAACTCGCGAAGGAAAGCAGAGGCGGTTTAGCAATCAAAGGCACTTAAAGTGCCATTTTTTGAGCCATTTGCTTTGCGAATGAAGTGTTGGCTGTGCGAACAGTACAGAATTGAAATTGTATATAGCTTATTTCAGTCATTTTTTAGAGTATGGTTTTGGGGATTCTTGTTCCTATCTCCATCAAACTTCATTTTTCATTGGAGAGCTTAGAAAACAACTGTGGAGCATGCATACGGATGAATCGGGGTGGATTGATTGTCGATCGGCTCTGACAAACCGCGAGATATTTGGTCCAGTTCTCTTCTTCTTTGTGTTTTCTTCATTTGTTGGGTTATGTATATGTATTTGTTCTGAACATTTGTCGCCTATGGTGTTGTATAAAATTTGCTTTACAAATCTTTATTGGTGATTGTCTCTGATTTTTTCTTTATGCGCGGGGTTTGAGTTGCGTTAGACATAACCCTCGCAAACTTCGATTAGGGATGATTGTCTGTTAGTTTCTAGATTCTAGAGATAGATTTATGGCTAACAATCTTCAATAGGCGTCGAATCTTAATGCCTCCGTGCCTTGAGCTAGTGTGCGAAAGTATCGGCAATGGTAACACGATTGTTTTCTCAACTTTGCGTTAGACTTAACCTTTGTTGTGAGCGATGTTGGGTGATATTGAGGAGTATTGTAGGTGGAGTATAACTGGTCGGTAAGTTTAAGTTTGTGAGGAGTGGATTATGTGCACGCCTGATAAGTTTTTTCTCTCTGAAGAATGAATTTGTTGTGTGTTTTAATGTTTACTTTTCTGTTTTTATGTTTGAAACCATTTAAACCCAAACTCATTAACGCGAGAGATTGTCGAACGACATTCTTTCCCTCGAACCGATCTCTGTGGACACGACATAAATCCCGGAGGGAATTCTTCCGAAATAAATATTTTTGCTGTTTGCCCTATTCTGCAACCAACAAAATGGCACCGTTGCCGGGGATCGGTTTTGATATTGAATCGCATTGCGATAGTTTCTTTATTTTTTAGTTTTGTATATATCGTATATATTGTCTATTTCCATTATGTTTGTTGAAGTGTTATATACGTTTTGTTCTCGTAACGTTTGTTTAAGTGTTTGGTTAGGGCACTTACTTTTGGTTTGCGCGGTGAGGCATCACTATGGCATGAATGAAGGAAGTTTCTAACTAAGTGATAAGTGAAAATTGTAGCTATTTTTGTATATAAGTTTTGTTGCACTTATCGATACTTTTTGTTAAAATCGTTCGAATAAACCCCACTTTGTATGTAAATGTGTATATTTAGTGTATAATCAAGTTTTAGTGTATTTGTGTACCGTTTGATAGTTTTGTACTAATTTTGTAGGTATTAAGGTGTATTTGGAGCATGAGCAATAAAGTGTTGAAGACACGGCTTCAAACGCATGATTTTGAGCAACTCATCAACGAATAAGGCTCAAAATGAGGATAATATAAATCACCAATTTGGTTGATATTTATTCATTGTTAGATAGGAAATTGAATAAGCTTTCCAATGCTTCGAACCGGGCGAAAAACGGAGTTACGGTTCTCAAGTTATGGCTGAAACATTTTTCATGGCAGCAGGTAGCGCGCTTTTAAGGCGGTTTAACTATTTTTTAGAGAATGCGCTAAGCGCCCGTAGCGCGCTTAGCGCAGTCTGCGATGATGACAGCAATAAATATGGGTTAAAAACACATTTTTAGGGATGGTTTTGGGTATTTTTGCTCCCAACTCCATCAAACTTCATTTTTCTTGTAGATTAACTTAGAAAATATCATTGGAGCTTGCATTTGGATGATCCGGAGTCGAATCTCTCGTCGATTGGTCTTGACAAACCAAGAAATGTTTGGTTCCTCTTCTCTCTTCTCTTTGTACTTTCATTGTTGGGTGTTTGTATAGTTACTATAAACATATGTATCTTTATTGATCATAATATTATATTAAATTTGCTTTACAAATCATTATCGATGTCTTCCTTAATCTTTTTGCATTTATGTTTAGATTTGTGTTGTGTTAGAGATAAACATCACAAATCTTGATTAGGGATGGATATCTATTGTCTAGATGCTAAAGATAGATTTAGATGATAATCTTTTTGGTATCGGAACTTAATGTCTTCCGTGTTTCGGGGCTTCATGCGCGAGAGTGACGAAGAGAGTAATACGGTTGTCTCTCAGCTCAGTGTGCCAGAGATGGACACTGTTGTGAGCGATGTTGGATGATTTTGACGAGTATTGCAGGTGGAGTATAATTGGTCGGTAAATTTATGTTTGTGACGAGTGGATTATATGTATGCTTGATAAGTTTGTCTCTGAAGAATGAATTTCGTTTTATGTTTTAACATTTACTTTTCTGTTTTTATGTTTAAAACCACTTAAACTCAAACTCAATAACATTGAAATTGTCGAATGGCAGTTCAGTAGCACCAATCTCTGTGGACACGATAAATTCCCGGAAAAATACTTCCAAAACTTTTTGTTGCTTGCCGCTATTCTGCACCAACAAAATGGCGCCGTTGCCGGGGATTGGTGTTTTTATTGAATCTCATTGCGATAGTTTCTTTGTTTTTGAGTTTTGTAGATATCGTATATATTGTCTATTTTCACTTGTTATATTGATACTTGTATATGTTTACCATATTTGTGAATTTTACATATTTTGTATACTTGTAAATTTAGTTTATATGTTTGTTTCTCTTCACGTTTGCTAAGTGTTTGGTTAGGTTTCGTCGTCGGTGAGCACTAACCGTGTAAAGAGGCAACTTGGAGAAGTGTGTATAAATAATAGGCGTCGAACTTACGACGTAAAACAATCATGTTTTATCGTTTTTTGTTCCGTTATTACTTTTTCATTGTATATGAGATTGTGTAGGTGTTAAGTGGAGGCCTACACCCGAACCTTGTTGTTGTACTGGTTTTTCGGGCTCTGGTGTAGCGCGCTTAGTGCGGGTCTGCGCGCTTAGCGCGCTCTGCTGTGCTGAGCCAGTGAATTCTTTTAATTGTTCACTTGGTTCCCCTTCTTCCCACTTCCACCAAGGCCTTATATATTAGTAATTATTAGTAATTTTTCTAATTCTTTTGTTGATTGTTTGGACTCAAATTTTGGTTCGATAGCTTAAAGTCGCATTCGGTGATTTTCTGATTTTGAGTGTTTCAACTTGCGAATGCGTGGTGATGATAGTGTTTAAAGTTTTGTACACGTTCAAGGTATGTGTTTATCGCTTTCTTGACTTTAGCATATTCATGATACTTAGGCTTTTTACAACTTCTATGCCATTCATTCTTTTGTATTCTTGTTCATTTTGTGAATCACTTAGTTCCCACCCTTTTTGTGAGGAAGCATTCCATTGTTCATATATGCTCGGAGTACAAATATTCTTGTTTTAACTGGATTTTATTATGCTTAATCTTTTGTTTGTGTTGATTATTTGAAAGCATGAAAAGGATTAAGGCACTTGTTTCATTTTGAGCACAACTACCTTAGCCAAATAGTCAATTCACCTTGTGAGTGTGTGATCGTTTGTAAACCCTTTGAGCCTTTGGTCATTATCCATGTTGTTTGAGTTTGATTCTTGTCTATGAGTGTCAAATTCATTTTTTGTGTGGATCTTGATTGTTGTTTTTTTCTTGAACCCTCAACTTTGTGTTGTTGTATGAATTTTTACCTTGCCTTAGAAAGTAGGGAGTATTCACATGATGATGTGGTTGAATTCAAGTTGGGGAGAGCAATGTTTTCTCACTTATGTTATTGGTTGCTATGAGGTTGAAAGAGAAAAGAAAAAAGAGAAAAATATGAAAAAGAAAAGAAAAGAAAAAAGAGAAAAATATGAAAAAGAAAAGAAAAGAAAAGAAAAGAAAAAAAAAGAAAAAAAATTGAAAAAAGCTTTGAAACAGAAAAACAAAAGGAGTAGAATAATGTTGTGCTAATAAGTTCTATGTGTTTGGTGTAACACTTGGGATTTTGGAAGAAGTTTGATTGAAATTTTGCGTTTGAACTTTTGTGAGTTGATCACTCCCTTAGGTTTAGGCAAGTTTTTGTTTCGATTAGCTTTAGGAATTACCCCTTGTTTGTTCACCTGACCACATTACAGCCCTGAAAGTCCTTTTAATTCTTGCTTTTGTGTTTTCAGCATGATTTTTGGATGATTGCATAATTTAGTCTTTTGTTTGCAAGATTGTTGTGTGAGTGAAAAGTCCCTCATTTTGTGTTTTTCATCTACCGATGATTATTTTTGCTAGGTGTGATTCACGTTTGAAGTTGTGTTGTTTTAGAATGTTTGGCATGACTTTTGTATTTAGCATTTGTTTCGTGACTATGTTATCGTTGTAGTTTAGTGGTAAGTATTTACTTTGTGCGTACCATTTTTGATTGAACCATTGCATTTGTTTTTGTTTGTGAAAACTTGTTGTTGCATGATTTCTTGGATTTCGCTTTTGTTACTTTAGATGTTGGCTTTGTTTGAGGACAAACAATTATGTAAGTTGGGGAGAATTTGATAAGTGCAAATTGTAACTATTTTTGTATATAAGTTTTGTTGCACTTATCGATACTTTTTGTTAAATTCGTTCGAATAAACCCACTTTGTATGTAAATGTGTATATTTAGTGTATAATCAAGTTTTAGTGTATTTGTGTACCGTTTGATAGTTTTCTACTCATTTTGTAGGTATTAAGGTGTATTTGGAGCATGAGCAATAAAGTGTCAAAGAGACTACTTCAAACGCGCGATTTTGAGAAACTCATCAACGAATAAGGCTCAAAATGAAGATAATATAAATCACCAATTTGGTTGATATTTATTCATTGTTAGATAGGAAATTGAATAAGCTTTCCAACGCTTCGAATCGGGCGAAAAACGGAGTTACTGTTCTCAAGTTATGGCTGAAACATTTTTCATGGCAGAAGGTAGCGCACTTTTAAGGCGGTTTAACCATTTTTTAGAGCACGCTAAGCGCCCGTAGCGCGCTTAGCGCGGTCTGCGATGATGACATCAATAAATATGGGTTAAAACACATTTTTAGGGATGGTTTTGGGTATTTTTGCTCCCAACTCCATCAAACTTCATTTTTCTTGTGGATTAGCTTAGAAAACATCATTGGAGCTTGCATTTGGATGATCCGGAGTCGAATCTCTCGTCGATTGGTGTTGACAAACCAAGAAATGTTTGGTTCCTCTTCTCTCTTCTCTTTGTAACTTCTTTGTTGGGTGTTTGTATAGTTACTATGAACATATGTATCTTTGTTGATCATAATATTATATGAAATTTGCTTTACAAATCATTATCGATGACTTCCTTGATCTTTTTGCATTTATGTTTGGATTTGTGTTGTGTTAGAGATAAACATCACAAATCTTGATTAGGGATGGATATCTATTGTCTAGATGCTAGAGATAGATTTAGATGATAATCTTTTTGGTATCTGAACATAATGTCTTCCGTGTTTCGAGGCTTCGTGCGCGAGAGTGACGAAGAGAGTAATACGGTTGTCTCTTAGCTTAGTGTGCCAGAGATGGACACTGTTGTGAGCGATGCTGGATGATTTTGACGAGTATTGCAGGTGGAGTATAATTGGTCGGTAAATTTATGTTTGTGACGAGTGGATTATATGTATGCTTGACAAGTTTGTCTCTGAAGAATGAATTTCGTTTTATGTTTTAACATTTACTTTTCTATTTTTGTGTTTAAAACCATTTAAAACCAAACTCAATAACATTGAAATTGTCAAACGGCAGTTCAGTAGCACCGATCTCTGTGGACACGATAAATTCCCAGAAAAATACTTCCAAAACTTTTTGTTGCTTTCCGCTATTCCGCACCAACACTAAGCACCGTAAAGGCGTCGAGCTTACGACGTAAAACAAGCATGTTTTATAGTTTTTCTTTTCAAATGTTTTTGGTTGTTGTTTGCTCACAAACTTTGTTCGACTCATTTGAGGATGCTTTTGTGATTTTCCAAGTTAGTGCGTTTCTACTTGAGGATGTATGGTAATGATCTTGTTAAGTTTTGTACACGTCCGAGGTATGTATTTATCGCTTTCTTGACTTTTGCATATTCATGATACTTAGGCTCTTTACAAACTTCCATGCCATTCATTCTTTTGTATACTTGTTCTTTTGTGAATCACTTTAGTTCCCAACTTTTTGTGAGGTGGCTTTCCATTGTTCATATATGCGCGGAGAACCAACATTCTTGTTCTAACTGGATTTTATTATGTTGAATCTGTTGTTTGTGTTGTGTATATGAATGCATGAAAAGGATCAAGGCATTTGTTTCATTTTGAGCACAACTGCCTTAGCCAAATAGTCAATTCACCTTGTGAGTGTGTGAGAATTCGTAACCCCTTTTAGCTTTTTGATCCATGTTTTTATTTGAACTTAATGCTTGTCTATGAGTGTTTAGTTCACTTATTTTTGAATGGAGTTTATTTTTTATTGGACCTCAACTTTGTGTTGTTGTATGGATTTTTTCCTTGCCTTAGAAAGTAAGGAGTATTCACATGATGGTGCGGTTGAATTCAAGTTGGGGAGAGAATGATTGTGTACTCATTGGTTGGATTCTATACGGATTGAAAAAGAAAAGAAAAAAGAGAAAAATTTGTGAAAGAGAAAAAGAAAGAAAAAAAGAAGAAAAATAAAATCCTTGAAAAAGGAAACAAAAAGAGTTTCAATAATTGTGCTAAATAAGTATTGTGTGTTGTGTAACACTTGGGATTGTGGAAGAAGTTGATTGGAATTTGGTGTTTGAGTCTTTGTGAGTTGATCACTCCCTTAGGTTTAGGAAAGTTTTTGTTTCAATTACCTTTAGAAATTGCCCCTTGTTTGTTTACCCGACCACGTTACAACCTTGAAAGTCCTTGTGATTCTTGCCTTTGTATTTTCAATATGAATTTGTGGATGTATGCATAATTTAGTCTTTTGTTTGCATGAGTGTTGTGTGAGTGTAAATTACCTTATTGTGTGTTTTTCATCTACCGATGATTGTTTTTACTAGGTGTGATTCACTTTGGAACTTGTGTTGTTTTAGAATGTTTGGCATGATTTTTATATTTTGCGTTTGTTTCGTGACTATGTTGTCGTCGTAGCCAGTGGTAAGTATTTACTTTTTGTGTGTACCATTTTCATTTGAACCATACATTTGTCCGATTTTCAAAACCTGTTAATTTGGCATTCTTTGGATATCGCTTTTGTGTTTTCAAGTTTGTTTGATTCTTGTTTGTGGACAAACAATTATGTAAGTTGGGGAGAGTTGATAAGTGCAAAATGTACCTATTTTTGTATATAAGTTTTGTTGCAGTTATCCATAATTTTTGGTTAATATCGTTTGAATAATCCCCCATTTGTTTATAAATACGTTTACTTTACATTTTAGTGTATATATTGTGTATCGTGTAAATATCATTGATTTTAATTGATTTTCTCTCATTTTTGTAGGTATTCAATTATTGGGATCTTGCCATATTCTTGAAGAGTATTGAATAAGCTTTCCAGCGCGACCGTGCATCAATCGGAGTTACGGTTCAGAAGTTGTGGTCAAAATAAGGACTGGTTTGCTGTCAGGTTCGCTTTGCGAGTTGACAGCGAATGTTCGCTTTGCGAAGGTCCAGCGAAGGTCCCAGCGAAGGTGTCCAGAAGTGGAGGAGAAAAAGATCAAAGTTCGCTTTGCGAACTGTGCAGCGAGCATTCGCTTTGCGAATGATTCGTTCGTACTGCGAACTCGCGAAGGAAAGCAGAGGCGGTTTAGCAATCAGAGGCACTTAAAGTGCCATTTTTTGAGCCATTCGCTTTGCGAATGAAGTGTTTGTTGTGCGAACAGTACAGAATTGAAATTGTATATAGTTTATTTCAGTCACTTTTTAGAGTATGGTTTTGGGGATTCTTGTTCCTAACTCCATCAAACTTCATTTTTCATTGGAGAGCTTAGAAAACAACTGTGGAGCATGGATACAGATGAACCGGGGTGGATTGATCGTCGAACGGCTCTGATAAACCGCGAGATGTTTGGTCCAGTTCTCTTTTTATTTGTGTTTTCTTCATTTGTTGGGTTGTGTATATGTATTTGTTCTGAACTCATATATATTTGTCGCCCATGGCGTTGTATAAAATCTGCTTTACAAATCTTTATTGGTGATTGTCTCTGATTTTTGCTTTATGCGCGGGGTTTGAGTTGCGTTAGACAGGGATGATTATCTTTTAGTTTCTAGATTCTAGAGATAGATTTAGGGCTAACAATCTTCAATAGGCGTCGAATCTTAACGCCTCTGTGTCTTGAGCTAGCGTGCGAAAGTATCGGCAACGGTAACACGGTTGTTTTCTCAACTTTGCGTTAGACTTAACCTTTGTTGTGAGCGATGCTGGGTGATATTGAGGAGTATTGTAGGTGGAGTATAACTGGTCGGTAAGTTTAAGTTTGTGAGGAGTGGATTATGTGCACGCCTGATAAGTTTTTTCTCTCTGAAGAATGAATTTGTTGTGTGTTTTAATGTTTACTTTTCTGTTTTTATGTTTGAAACCATTTAAACCCAAACTCATTAACGCGAGAGATTGTCGAACGGCATTCTTTCCATCGAACCGATATCTGTGGACACGACATAAATCCCGAAGAGAATTCTTCCGAAAAAAATATTTTTGCTGCTTGCCCTATTCTGCAACCAACATTTTCTCTATAAGATATTGTAATCCTTTGAATTCAATAAAAAACTCCCACCGCTGTATATAAATATTAGTTGTTGAATTAAATTTATAAAATAAGCTAGTTAACATAATGGTAAAAAAAGTTTGTTTTTGACACAAAAATCAATGGTTTAATTCTTACATTTTTACTATTTAAATATATTATTTTAAAAAAAATTACGTTCCTTTTTAGTGTGGTCCATTTTTAAAATTGAACCATGGCCTCCAAATTTTTAAGGGCGATGCTGGTGATAAAATCTAGTATTTATTTAGTTTTCAAACACTAATTGTTCTTGTAGTTTCACGCGGTTTGATTTATTTTAAATTAGAAAAATTATGTTCATTAAAAAACTAACTTTTATTCAATAATTAATAAATTAATTTAAATTCTAAATCTTATGTAGTACTCCTTAATTCTATTTATTAAATAGAGTATAAGTTACTTATTTTAATTGAAGTATGGTTTGTTTAGATATTTTTTTAAATTAATAGTTTAATAATAGTTGTGTACAAAATAATTTGAAAAAAAAAATTTATTTTAAAAATAAAAAAAATATTTTAGTTAATATTTAATTGTCACTTTATTATATAATTTTATATTCAATATTTAATTATCATCGCACTATTGTATACAATATTTTTATCAATTTAAAAAATAAATTTATAATTAATATAGATTTTAATTTAAAATTTTAGAGTTTTTAATTGACAGGCTTATTGGTTCATGTTATGACTTAGTACTCAAATAACTTGTATATATTATAATTAAGAAATGTAAAATAACAAGCAAGTTAAATGTAAATGCAGTAAATACAACAAAAAGTAAAATAATTAGTGTTTAAAATATGGTTTGAATCGATTTTTTAAAGAAAAAATTCATCTGATCTCAAGGTAAATCAGGCGAAGTCTAATTTGATTTTAGATGACTAATTTAAACATATATTAAAAAATATTATATTCGTTAATATTTAATTTTATATTAAGTTTTAATTTTTTTAAAGGTTAAATATTGCAATTTAAATAGGCTCGAATTTAAATACATTTATATTGCACAATAGTGATAAAAAATTATATAAAACTAAGTTTATTAACAAAAAAATATGGTAAAAATGAAAATTTTAAAATAACTTTTTATTATAAAAAGTATATATATATATATATATATATATATATATATATATATATATATATATATATATATATATATATATATATATATATATATATATATAAATGTTCAATTTACCTTGACAAATGATTTAAGAAAAAAACTATTCAGCAACGATTCGGTACGGTTCATAATTCAAACTGGTGTACCAACCGAATAATGTGGTTTAGTTTGATTCAGAACAAATTAAAATGATTCAATTCAATTCGAATGAATTTTTATTATAATTTGATTCGGTTTAATATTTTAAAATTTCTTTACCATAAACAACCCTAAGTGAATATATTAAGTGTAGCACGTAACTTTCTAAGGTAAAAGTTTCTTTCTACCTAGTACAAAATTCCCTCAAATCATACACAAGTATAACACAAGTTATAGTTGAAACATTACCACTTAGTGCAGGAAAAATGTAACGTTACATGTTCTACCTTTACTTTCCATGTGACATTTAACAACAACCACCGACATATCTAAGATGAAACAACCCTCGTTATTTTCACTCTGTTTTAAATAAAAGCACCAAATTCTAAAATGTTTTGATAAGAAAATGCATCTAAATGATAAGCATAAATATTACACATGATGATTGAGTTCAATGTGACTGAAAAATATATGTATGGTTTTACATATTAGTAACGAAAGTCACAAATTCTTATTTTATATTTTACCGACAAACAAAAACGCAAACAATACATTGAATATTAGGCCATAAGACATCAAAACAAAAACTAATTATTTGTAATTATCAAGCAGAATACTTTAACAAAGAATTGCTTTCAATTTCCTCCACATAACTGGTAGAGCCAATATCTATTTCAGGTTCCTTTGATCCGGTATCAAGATTTTCTTGAATTGTTTCATGTGGATATAGTATAGGCTTTGGAGGCATTTCAATATTTGCAATATCTCCTTCAAGCATCTCCACTACTTTGTTCATTGAAGGTCGATCAATAGGTTTTAATTGTATACACCAAAGAGCAACCATGAACATTTTCTTCAAAACATCATTAAATTCTTCCGTGATAAAATCTTCCATTTCTTTCTCCCTATCTTTAACCAATTGTTCATAAATCCAAAAGGGAAAGTAGAGTTGACTTGACTGTTCAACGTGCGGGTTCAAATTTCTTCTCCTACTAGCCATTTCAAACAAAAGCATTCCAAAGCTATACACGTCAGCTTTATGAGATATTCTTCCAATATTTTGGTAGAACAATTCAGGAGCCATGTACCCAATTGTTCCTCTTGCGGCTGTCAAAGTGGCAATACTCTTGTCAATAGGATAAAGCTTTGCAAGACCAAAATCCGAAACTTTTGGGATGAAATTTTCATCAAGAAGGATATTATGAGGCTTAATATCAAAATGTAAAATTTGCATATCACATCCTTGATGTAGATAAGAAATTCCACGGGCTATTCCAAGAGATATCTCATGTATTTGGTTGTAAGTTAAAGATATAACTTCTTCTTTGTTGAAAATATATTTATCAAGAGAGCCGTTGGGCATGTACTCATAAACAAGGGCACGTTTTAATCCTTCAACACAATATCCGATGAGTCTTACTACATTTGAATGATATATTCTTCCTATTGTTGCAACTTCACTTATGAATTCTTGCCCATTAGCATTTGCTTTTATCTTCAACATCTTTATGGCTACAAATGGTCCGCTTATTAACTTACCCCTATACACATCTCCATAGCCTCCTTCACCCAATTTTACCTTGAAACCCTTTGTCATCTGCTTTATCTCTTTATATGAATACCTTATTGGCATGAGAGTATTACCTTGTAGAAAATCTTCAATTTTTTCATATATCGATGAATGTCTTCTTCGATATGTATAGATTAACAACGTAGAAAAAAATATGATGCCAAATATAATCCTAACCGTAATGAATGGGAGAACATATCTCCCTGTAACTTTTCCTGCGATGTATTGGTAATTAATTGGTTTTCTAGCGATTAACTTATTCGCGCCTGTGAACTTCCGAAGTCCTACAATACATGACATATAATTAATAGGTCGTAAAAAATGAAAGAGTTATAATAATTTATCATTCTAAATAGTAATGTTTTTAGACCATTTTCAGGATAGTTACATAGATGACTGAGATGTATTTAGAATAGTTTATTAAATTTAGTATTGTTTTTTAATCAAAATCAATAAAATCAAATGAATGCTTATTTTACTTGATTAGATAGTTTTCGTTAAGGTATTATTATTTTACGGTAGAATAGTTTTAGCCCCCCAACAGAAAACACTACATATATTTCTCTGTTTTACCTTCTTGTAAATATGACCTCTTTTATTTAGAATACGAGTATGTTATTTTCAATTATATATATATATATATATATATATATATATATATATATATATATATATTAAATGTGGTATCCACAATGAATATTATACTTAAACTTTTTAAAAAAAAACAAAATAATACGATAAATAAAAGGGGTAAAAATTCCAAAGTACAAAAACAACAAATTGACATAGAATATCACATACAAAAACCAACAACGAAAAAGAGAAAAAAAAAACACAAAGGCGAAAAGCGAACAACAAAAGCAAACTTCAAAATAAAAACTAAGACCAAGGGTTCTCCCCAGTTAAGAACTAAATTAGAGAGTAGACTACCAACCCCAACAATAACAGAGCAAAAGGCACCTGCTACAATCACACCACATCATGCCTCAAGATAGGGACCAACTTCACGAACCGCTAATAATGAATTTAGAGGATGGGATTCTCAAGCCAATTTGAGAGCAAGGTTGAGTTCACAGAAGACCTGCACAAAAACCAATTACAGGCCAAAAAATATATGTTTTTCTCCTCCACTTCCTTTACTTTTGTCTGGATACCAGAGAACAACTTATTATTATGCACCAACCAAATGATCGAAAGAACTCAAAAAGGGTGTTAAGGTCCCTAGCGAGGACACCCTAGACTCCCAACCATCCAAAAATCTTATACCAGATATTGGACGCTAAGTTAAAGGTAACAAACAAATGGGAAATAGACTAAAACAATCCTTCACACATGCAACAAAAGATACCCTCTGGATCAACAATAACGTTTCACTTGAAAAGATTCTCATTAGAGGGGAATATATCCTGAAGGAGGTGCCACGAAAACACTTTCACTTTAGATGGGGCCCAACCATCCCAAATAAAGGGAAGGATAGTTACATCCCACACACCCTGACTAAGAGAGGGAGAAAAAAGTTGTACCTAGAGACCATACGTGGAGGCCACTGAAAAAATACCCTCTTTGTTATGTCTCTAAGCCCATCTATCGTTCTCCACACTAAGATGAACATGTTGAAGAACGGAGAATAAGCCGGAGACCATGGCCTCCTCATAACCAAAAAAATATTTTTCCATCTAAAATCCCAAGAAATCATATCCTTAACCCATTGACCTAACTCTCCCACTTTCCCGTTGTGCGCTTAGAAGTTGGTAAAAAGCCTTTGAAAGCTTTGAGATAAGGGAACACCCCCAATCCAAAGATCGTGCCAAAAGGAGGTTTGAAGACCAGAGCTCGCCTTTCTAACAAGCCATTCAAACTAATTAGAGGGATCATGTTTCTTAGCTCCGAGGAGGGAAACCCCTTTCCACCAATAGAACACTGAGGCCATAGGGGTCTCCGTACCACCAGATAAAGAGAGGAGAATAAGGGGCCATAACATGCAGAAAAAATATCACACTAGAGGCCGAAAGCACCTGAAAGAAGTCTCTGTATCCCTTTAGCTAAAAGGACAAGATTAACAAGTCAGAGATCTCTAACACCAACCCCTCATCCTTCTTTGGCTTACACACATCATCCCACTTGACCCAAGAGATTTTAGAATCTCTTCTCACACCTCCCCAAAGGAAATTCCTCGGAATCCTAACCATAATCTTCCTAATTTCACAAGCATCTTCAGGAAAGACAAATAGAAAACAGGGATAACATTGAGAACAAAATTAAAGAGAACCACTCTCCTTCTAAGCTAACAAATCTATGGCTCCAAGAATTAATCCTTTTACGCATCAAAGAGATAAGGGGTTTGTCATACCCTAATTTTGTCCAGGAGTTTTTAAACTTTCAGGCAACAGGTTATGTTGCGCTCAGAATAAAATTTCAGTTTTACAGATAGACCGGTTGGATCAATTTCTTAACCGCGTGTAAAATCAAAGAACAATGTTTTCAGGTTAGGGCCTACAACTGTCTGTTTTACCAAACTACATTATGCGTAGGTTAGTTTATCTCACTCATTTAAAATTTTCCTATTCCTGCATGTTTTCATTTTGATCAGTTTGGGCCTTTCCATCCAGGTATTTTTAACTGCAATATTTGATCTGCGATTGTCTGTTTTGCTAAACTATATTGCGCGTATATTATTTTAGTGCATCCATTTGATTTTTTTCGCATATTCGCGCATCTGCGTTTTACTCGATATATTTCATTTTTAATCAAAATAAATAATGTAAAATAAATAAGAATATATAAAAATAATTAAAGTGCTTTAGTTATTTTTCATTAAAAAAATTATGTGAATTTGTTCATCAATTTAAGACCCAATTGATCACTTGACAAAGCCCAAGGGAAGAGTTGAGAATAAATTAATTAGGAACCCTAAATTAGTAGTATATATAGATAAAGCAAGAATGGCCAAGGCAGAGAAGAAACCATCAGCCGCTACTCACATTTATGCACTCATTTTTTGATCTCACAAAAGAGGAATAATAAATAAAACAAAAGTTGAAGAGAGGAGAAGGTATTCTTCAACCTCTCGACTCTCCCTCCCTGTCTAAATATTCTCTGTGAGCTCCCTCAACCTTCATCGACGCATTCACCTTTATCAACCTCACTGACAAACCACCATCAACCGTTCACACAACCACTCACTTCTGATCCAAAGTTTTTCCTTCCTTGTTCAAAAACACCACCTCTCCATTTCACCTCAAATGAACTCACTCTCTTTCTCTTCTCCATCACTTCTGCTCAACTATCACGACATCAACACACCAAACCTTCGCTTAAACTCCTCACTGCGCCACCGTAACAATGATAGAACCACCACACATCTCCCTTTTTTGTTCGCTTATACGCTGATGCAACACCACCACTGCGCTCCAGTCATTATCGCTATAACACTGTTTGCCTAACTTCATTTACTCTCTCCCATGTTAGATTTACCTCAACGTCACGTTGGCTACGTCAGCTCTATAAAATATTTGATTTCATAGCAGTTATTTCCTGATGTTGTGTTTACGTCGCAGGTAATGGTCGTGTGATTATTTTTAGGTTTGGATGATAATGTTTTGGTGTGAACTTGGTTTCTTGTCTCTGATTTTATTTTTTATTGACTATGTTGGTTCAGTTTATTTGATTCAATGTTGTTTTTTGTTTTATTTATTACTTTCGTACGCGCACGATGTGATGCGCTTCCCCTTATGTTCATGTATGTGCTGATTCGATTCAATGTTCAGTTTTATTTAAGAATTTTTTACGCACACAATTTGATTCATATGATGCGATGCCACTCTATTCATATATGTGCTACGTGTCTTTTGTATGTGCTACCGTTTTGGTTTCCGTTGTGTTGGAATCAGATCTGAGCATGTTACTCACGTTCGACGTTGTTTGTTTGTTGTCATTTGGTTGTGTGTTTGCATGCGGCGAGATGTCTCATAAGATCTGTTGCGTTGCGTTACGTCATTGTGTGTGTTAGCTCAAATCGCGTGTTATACGAATTCACTTGCGTTAACTCAATACATGATTTACATGTTGTGTGTTTTGATTTGATTGCGATAAATGTGGGTTAGCTGTGATTATGTTGTGTATGCATGTTTATCTTTTTTTGCTGTCAGCTTACATTCGGTGTGATGCCTTGCACGATTTTTTACGTGGCACTACGCTATTAAGCACGAAAACTCAATTCATGCGTTAACATTTGTCGCATTACAATATAAGGCTTCATGTTTGAACTCGCGACCTTGCGTTTCAATTTGTGACCTCGCGTAACAATTCACGACCTCGCGTTACAATTCGCGACCTCGTGTAAGAACTCGCAACCTCGCGTTATAAATCGCTACCTTGCATTAGAACTTACGACCTCGCATTAGAATATGCAACCTCGCATTATAATTTGTGACCTCGCGTTACAACTCACGACCTTGCGTTACAATTCGCAACTTCGTGTTACAACTTGCGCATGCCAACTCAACTCACGCACTTACGTTATGCTTTCGCGTTCGTTAATCGTTTCATAATTAAATCAAAACCTTTTCACATTGCAAACTCAAATCATTTTACACACTTTAAACTCGATTAAATCTTTTTCACGACAAATGGATGTAAAAGGACTAGTTTGGCGTATGCATCTCTTTTCCCCGAATATTTGGATACAATTTTCAAATATTCATCATCTGTTCAAAACTTAATAACTCACTCAAAATCAAGTTCCCGTCATCTTTAAGGAATCTTAACCCGATTTGTACCAAACATATTTTACAATCAAAACTTGAGGGATCTTTATTTCACAAATAAAATCGGATGAAAAAATATTAATTGTGCATATACCTATTTCTTCCTCGAGTAGTTAGATACAAGTCGTATAGCTTGACCATCCAAATACTCGTCTTTTATTCAAAATACAATAATTAACCGAGTTTAGTTCACTCCTTGATGGATGAAAAAGGACTAATTGGGTGTATGCCTTTTTTTTTCCCAAGTATTCGGATATAAGCCGTATAGCTTGACCATTCAGATGCTTGTCTTCCGTTGAGGGATCGTGGCTCACTTTGTTTCACAAATTTTATAATAAAATCGGATGAAAAAGGATTAATTGGGCCTATGCCTCATTTATCCCTGAGTATTTGGATACAAGTCGTATAGCTTGACCATTCGAGCACTCGTCATCCACTCAAAAACAATCCAACCAATCAAACTATCTTTTCTTGCCCCCATTTGATGAAAAAAACTTTTCATAAATGAATAATATCTTATTCGTTCTACCACGATACAAACGAACGCTTAAGCCTCCCACACGCGAGCATACAAGCAACATTTAACAGCTAGAATGTGAAATAAGCACTAGTTCAATAAAATCAACCAACACATACATGGTTTTCTACCAAGAACTACATAGCTTTGAGTTCCCCATTGCACCTGGGGATACGTAGGTGCCAGATTCAACGTTTTGTCAACCACTATAATAAAAACCCAAAATTACCTTTGTCTTACAAAGAACTTTGTAGCTTTGAATTCCCTATTGCACCAGAAGATATGTAGGAGCAAGACTCGCAATCTTGTCAAGCACTCTAATAAAAAAAAATTATTTTTAGTTCTTTCTTTTCTCCTTCAAACATTTCAATAACTAGAAGAAAACAAATAATGAAAGCTAACATTCTTTTCGCAAAGCTAACTAAATGGTTCCCGTTTAGTACAACGTATGTGAGGGGTGCTAATACCTTCTCCTCGCATAACCCAGCTATTTAAGGGTTTTATCAATATTTTCCCTTTCCTCTTGGAATAAATAAATTTTAGTAGCAACTCTGTTATTAATTCGAGCGTGCGAACGCCCGGGAATTTTTTGCACCACGACAGGGTTCCCTGGTGGTTTTCATCTTAGGATAAGGTCCAACCGGAAACCCCAAATTAACGAAACGGGAGAGACTCAATCTTAAAATAGAGAAAACCCTAAAATAACTCTAGAAATAAGAGATCAACATTAATCCCAATAAGACTACTCTTATGAAAATTAACTCCAAAACCATAAGCAAGCTCAAAACCTCTCATAATAGCTTTGATAGTCCAAAAATTCTTGACTAAAGGATCCGCAAAGATAAGGGTATCATTAGCATATAGGAGACGAGTAATCACAAAGAAAGAGGACTCGACTTTAACACCAAAGAAAAGACTAAGCTCTTTAGCCCTTCAAAACTACCCACTTAGGCCTTCATCCACATAGAGAAAAAGAAAAGGGCTAAAGTTGTCCCCTTGCTTAAAACATATTTGGATCTTAATCTCTTAAGTTAGGGAGTCATTCACCAACACATATAGATTACCAAAGAAGAAACAAGTTCTAATCCAAGCTTTCCACTTATCATTAAATCCAAATTTAATCATCATATAATCCCAGGAAGATTTAACTAACTAAATCATAGGCTTTCTCAAAATTAACTTTAAAGATAAGACAAGACTTGTTGGAATATTTGTCAAAATCAACCAGCTCATGGACCACAACCACACCATCCACTAGCAACCTACCCTTAAGGAAAGCAGGTTGGTTGAGAGAAATAAGATTTCCCATAATTTCCTCTAATCTCTTTTCCAGAACTTTGGCTAGAATCTTATAAAGAGAACCGGCTAGGGAAATAAGCCGAAAATCACTATGGAGTGGAGGATTCTTAACCTTAGGGATAAGAGTCACAAAATAAGAGGCAAAGCTATGGAGGAGCACAATAAACCTGTTAAACCCATCAAACGTAATCGCTACATCACATCTCAAAAGATGCCATAACACTTAAAGAAAGAGGAGTTAGACCCATTCGGTCCAGGGCTCTTATTACCATCGAATTAAGATAGAGCTCCATCTATCTCCTCAAACAGAAAAGGGGAAGTCAAAATCATATTATCATCCTCAGACAATGAGGGGAAATGAACACTATTTAGCATATGTTGAGCAAGATTCAGCCCCTTAAATTTTTTAGAGAAGTAAAAAAAAATTCTCATGTCAGATATCGACCACCCCTTCAACCCAAACATCACCCACTTTAAGAGCTAGAATGGAGTTCCTTCTGGCCATACTCTTAATGGATGCATGAAAGAACACATTGTTAAAATGTCCTTCCTTTAACCATTTGGATTTTAATCTTAGGGATAATTGATAATCTTTTAACTTGAGAAGAGCCCAAACATCAATGAAGGATTTGGACCGAGAGTCAACCTCCACAATAAAAAGGGGCCTTTGGTCAGCCAACACATCCAAATCTCTTATCACAACACTAATAGACTCAATTTGGAAGTCCAGATTACCAAATATCTATTTATTCCAACTTTTAAGAGAATCTTTAAGGGATTTAAGTTTCCTAATTAAGACAAAAGCCCTTCAACCCTAATTAGAGGAGGATGACCATGAGTCCAAGACCAAATTGGAGAAATTCGGGTGATATAGCCAATGGTTGTTAAAGCAGAAGTGTTTAGGGCCCCACAACTAATTATCATACTTAAGAATGATAGGGAAATGATTAGAGACATCTCTAGGGAGAGCCTTTTGGGCAAAAACACCCAAACCATCCCACCAACCATTGAAGATCAAAATCCTATCAAGACGACTTACCGCCCCACCGTTAGGCTAAAACTAGATAAAATTTCTACCTATGAGGGAAGATCTAGGAGGCCCATCTAAGAAATAAAAGAAGAGAATTCAACACAATCTAAAGAACTAGAATAATTTGAGGAGCCCCTACTCCCCCTTCTCTCGCCAGGAGAGAAAACAGAGTTAAAATCTCCCAAGAGGTACCAAATATTACTCTTAAGGTTTTCCTTACAAGAGCAGAGGTCATCCCACATCTCTCTTTTATCAGCCAACAAAGACTTTGAGTAAACATTGACAATGAAACAGACCAGTTTATAGGATTCTCATTGTAGACAAACATCAAGAGAACCTGGTCTTGAGAAAGAACTAATGGCATTTCCTTTCGCACAACACCAAATCGAAAGATAGCCACCATTATTACCCTCATTCGGTCTAAAGCTCCAATCACAATAAGAATTTTCCCATAGGGAATGAACCAATGAGCCAGACACAACTTGGAGTTTTATCTCTTGGATAGCCAAAAACTCCAAAGTGTTTGAGATAACAAGATCTTTCACCTTCCTTATCTTAATTCTCCCCCATAAACATGTAATATTAAAGGAATACATTAACACCGACCCCAATCCCTTGAGACACGAGCCGCTATTCTATTTCTACCTTTCGTTTATAAAGACATGAATTTCTCTAACTCAACCGCATCACTCAAAAGATAGTTGTAACACCCCAAATTTATTAGAATATTTATTTAATTTATTTAAATATAATATTTGTGAACTTTCGGTGAATTTTTCGTGGTTTGTGTCGATGCCGGTATTTTGGGGGAGTTTTGGTTATTTTAATTAAATAATAGTATGTAATATGAATATATTAGTATTATTATTAATTTAAAATAATATAAGAGGAATTAAGGGTGAGATGGACTTTTGAGGCGGATTAGTGAGGGTAGATTGGGGAAAGCCCATATTGGAAGCCCAAGGGTTTAACAAAAAGGAATTGGGAGGAATAAGATTCATTTTGTTAGATCGTGAAAAGAAGGGAAAGGTGCAGAGCTCTGAGGAAAAAAGGAAAAGGCGAGGATTCGAGAAGGTTTCCGAAGAATCGGTAGAGAAAGCTCTGAATCGACAATCTAAGGTATGAGGAGTATTGCCTTTCATTGTTTTCAATATAGGAAGTGATGTGTTTAAAGTGGATTTTGAGGTTTTTGGGGTTTTTGAAGGGTTTATGAGTTATTGATGATTTAGGGGTATTTCTGAGGATCGATGATGGATTATTAAGAGTTGAATTAATGCGAGTAAAAATAAGCCTTCGAGGATAAACCTTTTGATGATAGGTGGGATCTTGAATGAGAAAGGGATTTATGGGGTTTTTGGGAACCTTGAGAGTTGGTGAAGGGTTAGGTGATTTTGAGTTAGGATAGTGAAATTAATCGACCTAATAGTCGTAGGTTTTGTCCCTTTGATTTTCCTGATGCCTTAGGAATGTTGTGGGGATGTTTTAGGGGTAATTGGGGTTGAAATCGTAGAGATTTTGGGTGTGGTATGCTACTGATGCGTAGCAGGGATTTCCTGAAATCGCGAGTTCGCAAAGCGAACAATTCCTTCACAAGGCGAACACTCACCCCAGGCTCGCAAAGCGAGCAGCGCAGCGAATGCGCGATGATTTTATTGGTGAATACTGAGATGAATTCTGAAGTGTGATTTCTTGCTCGCAAAGTGAATGTCCTAGCGAGTGGATTCGCAAAGCGAATGAGGGTGGCGAGCGAGAGTCAGAATAGGAACTCTATGGTTTTGTGTGGGATTTTGGGGTTCGTGGGATGCTCGTAAAGTGAACAACCCAGCGAACAGGTTTGTACAACGAACAAGTTCGTACAGCGAACTCCTGCTGTTCGCGAAATTTTGTTTATGATTTCTGTGATGTTCTAAAGTTTTGGTGCTGTGATTTTTCTGTTGAATTACCATGATGTTATTGATGATTATGAGATGATGAATTGTGATATTTTGATGAATATATGATGACATGATTAACATGAGGGTTTGATGAATGATGATGCACATAATGATATTTTGATGATGATGATTATTGATGTTGTGTATCATGCACTCATAGCATATTTGATGATGATGTTAGGGCTTCGGTCCAGTGATGATGATGTTAGACTTCGGTCTATTGTGGCTTCTATCCCATTCTGTGGATGTGAAGTGGTTTATGAGTGCTCCGGTTCTTGTGTGGAACCGATCCTAATGACGGGGATCTTTGGAGGGTGATGACCTAAGTATCCATCGATTATGACGATTGGTACCACATGCATGAGTCTTGTTGTGCATTGCATTTATGTGGCATTTTGATGTGAATTTATGATGTTGTGACTGTTGACCCTGTGATGACTCTGATGATGTTGTATATGATGATGACGCCATTTTTATGCATATCTTACTTTATATTGATTATAATGAATTGTATTACTCACCCTACCTGTTTGAATGTTGCCTCCACGTGGGTAACGTGCAGGTGATCAGGCTTAGCTGTGGATGCCTTCGAGGACTTTTGAAGTTTATTTGCTTTTGGTCGATGTAGAGGGTCTTGCTCTGAGAGTGTAGCATCGGGTTGGGTCGTTGAGTCGAACCATGTTGAGTTTTTATTTGGCTATTATTTTGTTGTTATTTGATGACTATGGTTTTGTTTTAAAAACCCTTTTGTGGGATTTTGTGATTATGGTGGTTCTGCTGCCCTTTGAAGGCATTTTGAGTTATATTGAGGAAAACCCGTTGTTTACGGAGCTATTTTGTTGATTAGAATTTATTGAGAAATGTGCACCCTTTGAGGTGATTCTGATTTATTTTGATGATTTACGTTTAATCCGCTGTGATATCTGTGGGGTAGAAAAGGGTGTTACAATATTCGCAACCCGGCATTTTAGTTTCCCTTAAAAGTTTTGAAGCAAATGCCTTCTCAACTACCTTAGAAGTCCCAGAGATAAGTTGCACTAGAGTCAACAAATGTAAAGGAGAAGGCAAGGAAGAACCTTCCAAATTGACATTTATCAATAAATTTTGAGAACTCAAAAGCTTTCAAATATACTCATTGACAAATGAGACAAAATACCTATTTCCAACAATGGTATGATCCTCAAATGGTCCACATACATTTGAATTTAGTACTTCTAATATGCAAAAGGACCTCATCGGCATATTGGAAACGAAAGACTTTCTGGATTGCTTTCTGACTAAGAAACCTTCATAGAGTTTGTCGGGTATCTCAAGACTTGGTATACTAATTACCATATCTTAAGTAATCAGTTGATTTAGTGATCGAAATTTCAACTGCCCAAAACTCAAATACCACACCCAACTATGCTTGTGGTCGACAATAGTTTTTAGACATTGTACTTCAGTTGAACTGATAATGGTCTTGAATGTCCTATTCTTCAACAAAGGATATTTTAAGACCAAATTATTTTGAGTGTCGAACAATTCCAAGGCTCTATCTTTCATAATCACTGAGAAACCTTTTTCGACCAGTTATTGAACACTTAGCATATTGCACTTCATTCTAGGTACATAGAGTATATCTTTGATCATATCTTTTCCTTCATTGCTCCTTTGAATAACTATGTCGCCAATACCTTCTGCTTGCAACGAGCTATTATCAACAAGTTTGACCTTGCTTTTTTTTGAAGAGTTAAAATCTGCTAACCACAATTTTTGACCAGTCATATGATTCGAGTAGCCTGAGTCGAGGACCCAGATCTTGGAGTCGACATGGTCATCTGCAACTGCAGCCATAACCATCATATCTTCAAAATCATCTAAATATGGGCATGCAAGCTTCGTTTATTCCTCCTTTCCTTTTGTCGCTCAATTGTCTTTATTCTACCAGCAATTCTTGGACAAATGACCCCACTTTCACAATTATAGCATTGCACACCTTTTTTCTCTTTGTCTTTCTAATAGGAGTTTCCTTCTCCTCTTTTCGAGGATTCAGGAGCCCTATCATCGACCTTATGATTTTGAGGGTTCGACCAAGACTTCTTGCTGTGAGTCTTGTCTCCTTTGCCATTGAACTTGTTGGAACCACCGTGTTTCTTCCATGTCTGAGCATGTAGTGCATATATCGAATCTTGAACGCCTTTCCTTTCGACAATCCTCATCTTATCTTCCTCCAACAAACCTATCAAATCTTCCAATTTCATGGTTTCAATATTTTTGGATTCTTGAATAGAACCGATAATGCGATCAAAGTGAGAGGTTAATGTACGCAATACCTTCTCAACCATCATCTTATCAGTTAGGTTTTCACCATAACCTTTCATGATATGGACATGATTATGCACCTTCGAGACATAAATTACAATTTTTTCTTCTCCTCCCATCTGCAGTAATTCACACTTCCTTCGCAACGTCTACAATTTGACGAATTTAACCTTCTCCCCTCCTTCGTAATACTTGACAAAAATATCTCATGTCTCATTCGCCGATTCAGCATGAGAAATCCGATCAAATTTTGCCGCATCTACAGTTGATTGAATATAAAACACAGCCTTGCAATATTTCTTCTTCAATTCCTTTTGGGTTATTCTTTGAGCCTCAGTTGCATTTTCAACAAGATCAGGAACACCATTCGTAACCACTTCAAGGGTTTCTTTAAAACCAAATAATTGCATTTTTTTCCTTCATCGAATCTAATTTTTACTGTCAAGAATTGGGAATACCATTGCCACCGTTCATCTCTACAACGATTAATTAACTACCCACAATCCCAAAAACACGATCACCTATGTCTGATTCTTAAAAACACGATCAAGAATCTAACAGGAGCTTTAGATACCAATTTGTTAGTGCGTGAGGCACTTTTAGTGGATAGAGAGAGAGAGAGAGAGAGAGTAAAAGAGAAGTAATTGTATTATTAGGATTGAAAAGTAGTGAAACTAAATTACAAAGAATATCTATTTATATACAACTAGGTGACTTGACTACTAATTAGTAGTAAACCCTAACCCTAACTAACTTGATATCTCCATCGTAGGGATCCAACCAAGGGAAACTCGGAAAGAAAATAATAGAACCCTTAAAAAACTAAATGAAACTGATGAAAATGAGATGCATCAAGAATGATACTGGACTAAGTTGATGCCCTCACACCCATATGAGAAAAAAATACAAGACAGCTGGAACTAAGTTAATGCACTCATATACCAGCAGAAAAAGGAATGTACGAAAGATTCAACAAGAAGAAGGGATGCATGAAGTAAACTTTTTGTTCTAGATTATTTATTGAAAGAGAAATGCTATTTAGTAAGAAATAATTTGAATAAAAAATGCAAGAATGAACACGTGTCATTATTTTATAGGATAATTTTTAATTTATTATAAATTTAATTTCCATCACTACTTAAAAATTCGCGTTTAGTGACCGAATTAGAGACCGAAAAAGCCTAAAAATTGGTCACTATAACGTTTAGCGACCAATAATGCGACTACCAAATTTTGGTTGGAAAAGTGCTAGTCGCTAACCATTAGATACGAATTTAGTGACCGAAATTAGTGACCGATTTTAGCGACTGAAATTAGTGACCGATTTTAGTGACCGATTTTAAAATAAAATAAATTTTTTGTCTCTAGCGGGAATAGAACCAATGCACTTTCCTTTGTGAGGCTTTCGGGTGTGCACTAAGCCATTTGGTTTTTAAGGTATAATTTACATTTGAAATGTATATAATATTAATCAAATAGAACTTTTAAATATTATTTAAAAATATTTTATTAAAACTATATTTTATCTAAATTAAAAAATTTGTATGAGTTAATTATTTATCTAAATATAGGTTTTATTTGTTAAAACAATAAAAATAAAAAAATTTGACTAAAAAATTAAAAAAATAAATAAAAGGAGAAAATTTGGGAGGGAAGCAACTTAATAATGTAAAAAAAAAAAAAAAAAATTATTAGTGACCGAAATTTCGGTCACTGAATTTTTTTATGAATTAATTTATATAAAAATGATTATTTGAGACTGAAAATTATGGTCACAAAATATCAGTCTCTAATTCGGTGGCTAATTTTATTTAGTGACCGATTTAGTGACTTTTAAAATTTTACTAACATGATGTCTAATTTTGGTGGCTAATTCGGTCACTAGAGTGACCGAAATTTTTCGGTCACTAAAAACGAATTTTCTAATAGTGCATTTTAATAGGAATCATGGAATAATGGTGATAATAAATGATTGAGATATATTTTTGTCTTTCTTATTTTCACTTTATCTTACTCATAAGCATTTTTCTTATTGAAAAGATGCATGATGCCTGAATGCATGGGAGGTAGAGGAAGAATATGCATGAAGTTTTCTGAGATACATAAGACACTGAATGAATGCAGGGAAAAGTTAGAGACAGGTGGGACTTTCTCTCCTTTATTCTATTAATTTGTGTTAATTATTTAAACCTCTTAACTCTCATTTGTGATAATTATTTAGTTTATTTGTAATTATTATTTAATAAAATGTTCTATAACTTTAAAAAATTTATATCTATTTTGTCAAACTTTATAAGATTGAAAGTGTTAATTTCTATATTAACTTAATATTTTTTAATTAGTTATTTTAATTATTATTAATACAATTGTAACAAAATTATTTGATTTTGTCGCAATATTAGTTAAAAATAAGTGTTTTTTTAAATATTATTATTGTGGTTTTTACTAATCTTTCTATGAGCACGATTATAAAAGAAAAGACTAAATTATATTAGTTTTAAGAAAATTATATATTTTTATATGCGACAAACAGTGACGAATCTAGAATAATTTTAAAGTGGGGTAAAAAATAATAAATGATGTTGATTTTTTTTAAAAAAAAGCTTTTATAAATTGCAATGGTTCTCTATACATATTTTATTTATTTATTTTATTAATGCATTATTTGATATTATCAATACAACATAACATCATTTTATACTAAAAAATAATCTATTTTTTAAAATAAAATTTCACTCCCTTGATTGATAATATATTTTTTATAAATAAAATTTTTTAATAATACTTTTATTATAGGATGATATGATGATATTTTACTCTTCTATTCGATATCAATGGAAAATTTTCATATAATATTTCAATAATATTTTTTGTACGAATAATCTTGACTACAATATTGATAAAGTTTCCTATTCTATATAAGATTAAAACAATATATTTATAAATTTACAGAATACTAAAAAATATATAAAATTAATAAAATATTTAATACCTAAATGATATTTCTCAACTTATAAAGAGAATATAAAATAAATTACTTGATGCATTTGTTAAAACAAATGTTTATAAAAAAAAAAAATTTTAAATGACAATAATAATACAAAAGAATGTGGCATAGTAAGTTTCACAAAGCTAGACTATATTTTTTGAAATATTTTTTTACAACTTTTTTATTTTGTAACTGATATATATATATATATATATATATATATATATATATATATATATATATATATATATATATATATTGAATGTTACTTTTCTTATAGGATGATATGATGATATGTTACTCTTCTATTTGATATCAATGGAAAATTTTCAAATAATATTTTTTGTACGAATAAGCCTAACTACAATATTGATAAAGTTTTCTATTTGATATAAGTTTTTTTTTTTTTAATAAGCAAGTTAGTTATATAAATTAGGAAATATCACAAAAATTGTGATTGGCCAACAATTAGGGCCTACAAAAAACTAATGGGTTCCTAAACCAAGAATAATAGTTACAATGTTTATATTTGTTTCCTATCCACCACCAAGAGTAATGAACAAAACGATTCGAAATCGTGTCAAGGTCCCAAAATTCCCCCCTAAACATAATATTGTTCCTGACCACCCAAATAACCCAACACATTATGATCCAAATGCCCACCGCGACACCAACATCAACACTGTTTTGGATGCATCCATTAATCCACAGCTTCAAATGATTAGTTATATCTCCGACATGAAAGACCCTAACATCCATCCTTTTAAAAAGGAATTCCCACAGACTTACAGATTTTGGACATTGGAAAAGTAAGTGTTCTGCACTTTCCTCCAACTGGAAACAAAGAGGGCACACTCTGTCATGATCATTCAGAATTATACCTCTTTTGAAGAGATTATCCCTAGAAGGGAGTCGGTTCATAATCATTCTCCAGCCAAATACCTTTACTTTGAACGGTGCACTAGCTAACCAATTTAGGCTGAGCATTGACTTGATGTCTTCAGGAACCATATCATGGTCCACCGTTTCCTGCAAAATAGGGTACATAGACGAAACAGAAAAATCCATATTATCACTACCAAGCCAGGATATCACATCATTAGAATTCTCCTCTAACTGATGCTGCTGCAGAAATTCTAGCATTTCCTGCACCTGATGCTGCAAATTCTGATTGGAATAATTGAGTTTCCAAATCCATTTATTATCCTCCCAACACCCATTATCGTTTATCATACAGTACTTGTTATGTGAGGCCTCCCACAATTCAGGGAATTCTGCAGCCAAGGTACTACTGCCAGACCACCGAGCAGTCCAAAAGGGAGTTTTTTCCCCATTTCCAATTGAATGTCGTAACAGACCCACCCCCTGATTAATCCCACAAAGTGTTGCAACTTTAATCGTGTCTCGCCACCAGGTAGAAGGAGGAACCCCATACTTCGAAATGCAGCAATTGTAAATATCGTGTATGATTAGGGGGTATCTACAATGCAGCAGGCCTTTCCATGGTTTATCCTCACCTTTTAGGATCTTCCATACCCACTTGAATACCAAAGCAATGTTGAACATTTTCAAGTCTTTAACACCTAGGCCACCATCTTCTATTGGTCTGCAAACTCTATTCACCTCACCCACGCTACACCTTTTTCGTCACCGACCCGTTCCACAGAAACCTCTTTTGAATACTAGTCAGTTTTTTAATGACTGTATCCGGAATCCTGTAAAAAGACATTAAGTGAATATGAGTGTTAGTTAGCACTGAATTAATCATAGTGATTCTGTCGGCCATGGAGAGGAACCTTCCTTTCCAAGAATTTAATCTAGCCCTAAATAGATCAATCAACGGCTTCCAGTAGGACACTAATCGATGGTTACCGCCTATAGGGATTCCTAAAAACTTGAGAGGAAAAGAAGCAATTCTGCAGGATAGGAAAGTTGAAGCAGCTAAGATGACCGATTCTTCAACTCCAATACCATACAAGGAACTCTTGCTAAAATTAATCTCCAGGCCCGATACCAGATGGAAACCTTTAAGGACAGCTTTGATGGCTATGATATTAGACATTGACCCATCTCCAATGATTATAGAATCATCGGCATACTGAAAAAGATGAAAAGATATATTGTTTTCCATCATGAAAGGAGAAAACAAGCCACAATCCATTGCCCTTCGCATCAAGACAGTAAAACCCTCTGCAGCAATTGTGAATAACAGGGGAGGAAGAGGATCTCCTTGTTTAATTCCTCTAGAGACTCTAAAATCCTTGGTCGGGCTACCGTTCACCATAACAGTAGTGAAGCTATTAAAGACTCCATTGTCCATCCATTATAGCCATTTAGGTCCAAAGCCAATATGAGACATAACTTCTCTGAGATACTCCCACTCAACACAGTCATATGCTTTACTAAAATCTACTTTCAATAACAGCATCTCCCTCTTGGATCGTTTTGAAAAATCTAACAGCTCATTAAGGATCAACACACCATCCATGATATTCCTTCCTTCTATGAAGGCTGACTGAGACTGAGAAATAAGGCTGCCAATCTTGTTTTTAAGTCTATGGGCTAAGATTTTTGAAATTACTTTATAGACAGAACTTATAAGGGATATGGGTCTGTAATCATCTAGATTTGAGGGGCAAATGTTCTTGTGGATTAGAACAAGGAAGGAAGAAGCAAAAGTTTTGTGTAATTGAGCACCATCAAAAAATTCTATAATACAGTTCATGAAGTCTTTACCAACAATGGACCAACAATTTTTGAAGAATTCGAAACTATATCCGTCAGGGCCAGGACTACCATTGCCTACACAGTCAAACACTGCTCTCCTAACTTCATCAGAAGTGACGGGTTGCTCTAACTCCAAGCTATCATATTCTGAAAGGCATTTGAAACCACTACCACCAATTGGAGGAAACACTCTGTTCACCTTGCTAAACCTCTTCTCAAAGTGACTCTTAATAGCAGACTTAACTTCATTGGCCTCTTCAATAATCGTACCATCAACAGAAACAGAAGAAATTATGTTCTGTAATGTCCTATTTTTCAGCGCAGCGTGGAAAAACTTAGTGTTCAGGTCTCCTTCATCCCTCCATTTCAATCGAGATTTCTGTTTGATCAAGCTTTCTTTAATTCTTAAATACTTCCACATAGAATCTTCAGCTTCATTCCTGTTAGAAACTTGCTCAGCATTAATTATCCTCCTTTCATAATCAAATGTATCTTCCACATCATTCAATTCCTTAGAATTATGGCGAATGTTTGTGTCAACCCATCCAAATATATTGGAGTTCCACCATCTAATTCTCAGTTTCAAAGCCTGAAGCTTCCTTGAAAGAATGAAGGTAACATTTCCTGAGACCTCTAGAGCATTCCAATCATCTTTAACGAAAGGAATAAACTTCTGATGATCAAACCAGCATGATAGAGTCTTAAAGGGTTTGGGACCCCAGTTAGTATTTTTAGCCGAAATCCATATTGGTCTGTGGTCAGACACATCTCTTTCACCAATCCTCTGATCAATCATATTCCAACCTTGTAATACACCATTAGAAACCAGGAACCTATCAAGTCTGCAGCACGACTTGCCCTTAGCCCGAAACCACGTAAACCTTTTATCAAACAGAGGTAAATCTACACAACCAATTCAATTGATGAATTCTTCAAATTCTTCCATGTGTCTTTTGTTGTGGCTGCTACAACCAATTTGTTCAGTTAAATTTTTGATTGAGTTGAAATCACCACCAAGTATCCATTCACCTGGGTCTAGATTCCTTTTCAAAGAAATAAGCTTCGCCCACAACTCTCTTTTCTCAGCAATACTGCATGGTGAATATATATTAAATAGATAGCAGGCCTTTCCCCTCCAAATAACCTGCAAACCAAGGAAACCATTGCCTCTATAACTGCATAACGGAACTAAGGAATTGACTCTCCATATAGTCACAATGCCACCAGATTGACCCTCTGAATCACTAGCAGACCATTGGCACTGATTATTACCCCATAAGCTTTTGATAATTTCATCACTCATTTTTGTGCACTTTGTTTCTTGAATAAAACATATGTCTACACCCCTCTTGTGAATTGTAGCCTTGATACTTTTTCTTTTCAAGCTACCACCACACCCCCTAACATTATATGACATAATATTCATGGCAACCCCTTGTCCTCCACCAAACATCCTTTATTGAATTTCCTATCTTTGACTTCCAGTTTTCTTAATATAGCTTTAAAAACCTCGTCATCCTCCCCAGCTTCAATCCCAAGTGACTTAATCACACTCCAAACTCTAGACGACAGGCTATCGAGTCTCTTTTTAATCCTAGAGTTACTATTTATGAAACACGAGTCACCAATGGAATTATCAATAGAATCAGATCCATCATGTTTGGCCTCCACTTGATCACCACTGTTCGATTGATGGTGGAACTGAGCACCTTCTATTTTCAGCAGAGAAGCATAATAAGAAGGGTTACACAGAATTTTAATCTTCTGGTATAAATCTTCCATAAGTTTCTTTTTCTTTGAAGTAGAAGCTACTCCCATCAAATTCTTACTCTTTTTTGCCAACGTCTGCGTCTCAACCGAATACTCTTCTGTAATCAAATTGTCTGTACCCCTCTGAGGCTTCATAATATTATTCTGTATACCAGGATCAAGAGTACATGGGACAACCTCAGGAGGGAACGAGAAGTTATCCTTATTTCCAGTTGAAAGCAGGGGACTCTCACAACATGAAGGAGAACCGGAAATGGAATCAGAACTGGTTCAATAACTACCCTCGACACATCAGGGCTGCAGAAAGATTTAGGAGATACTTCCTTCTCCCCAGACTCCGATCTAGTCTCAGAGGATTTGGAAGAGTTGCAGAGATTTTTAGAAGAAATCTCCCAGACCTTTGAATTCACTTCAGATCCAGATTCAGAATCTACTATGTCAGAGCTATCCTCCTCAGCCCCAAAACTCTTACCGCATCTCTTATCACTTGAATAGGGGCCAAACGAATCCTCCACGATCTTAATAGAATAAACATGATTGTTTACCTCAACATTTATCGCTCTATTCATATTCATAACAAACTTAGTGCTAATCAGAATTCTCGCCACATCAAATCGCTTATGTTTCTGAGTATCTTCATCCATCCTAATAAACTTCCCCGTGGTGTTTTCCAGAAACCTGAAGATTCGCTTATTCCACGCATGACAGGGAAGGCCGAATATCTTAACCCACGTCAAGTATTCCTTATCAACGTCTGAGGGGGACCAGGGGCGAATCTCAGAAAACCATCTATGGATCCACTCCTTCTCGCCATCAATCAGTTTCTAAATGTCACCCGGATTATCTTCTTCGAGCATGACTAGATTGGTACCCATTGGAGTAATTTTTATATTGAAAAAACCTTCCATATGGAAAGTCTCCTTTATCTCCCAAGCCGAACCAGGTGTTTCCACAAAGCCGACAAAAGCCTGTTCGAATCGTTCCATTTCCTCCGTTGAGATGTCGAAACTTAAGTGCGCGAAAGGGTTTTTATCTGGCATCAGAACCTCTCCCAACTTAGGCCGAGACTTATTGTTAACAACAGCTTGCGCGAATGAATCTCTGATATTAAACCCACTTCTGTTATGGTTTTTAGGATGAACATACTCAGTATTCCTGACATGGTTAGCAGAAATCGGCTTGAACTTATGGTCTGAAACCACCTTCCTTTCACGCTTGAATCTAGGGAGTTTACGAACATCTTTTGGCCATTAATAACTATGTTGTCAAGCTTATTGGCGAAGAGATGTTCGTCGTCAAGCTTCGTAAATCTAACAAATCCGAATCTCTTACCCCTAATATCAGTTCTCCCAGGAATGAAAACTTCCACCACAGATCCATATTCTTTAAAGACTTCAAACATTTGTTTTGCTTCAAACGAATCTGGGAACTCAGTGAAAAAAAATGAGGAAGCTCCCTGCATATCCTTATTAGTACTCTTGTTATTTGCACTCGTCCAAATCGACCTTCTAGCTAGGACCGGACGCCACACTTTCCGCTTTCCAGCAACCTCCCAACCGTCACGATAGTTTACCATGATGAAAACTGCACACTTCAGAAACTCAAAAATACTCCCAAAAAATTCCAGACAGAAGGATTTTACCCGCTGCCACGAGATCACCAAAACCTGAAGAAATAAGACCCAGAGGGAGGAAGGTCCCTAACCCTAAGGTTAGGACTTTAAACCAAACCCTCTGAAATCTACAACAGGGATTCGCAATCAACAATGGCAGACCAAATCCAGAAGAATGGAGGTATCAATTAGTGAACTTGATACATTTTGGGAATTAGGGTTAGGGATTGGTCGTTCGTATATTTATAAATTTACAGTATACTAAAAAATTTATAAAATTAATAAAATATTTAACACCTAAATGATATTTCTCAACTTATAAAGAGAATATAAAATAAATTACTTGATGCATTTGTTAAAACAAATGTTTATATAAAAAAATACTTTTAAATGACAATAATAATATAAAAGAATGTGGCACAGTAAGTTTCACAAAACTAGACTATATTTTTTTGCAACTTTTTATTTTGTAATGTGAAATGGGATTTCATAGATTCAACTCCCCCACGAACAAACAAAATAATAACAAACATTTCTCATTAAAAAAAAAGAGATTATTTATGGCTTATGTGGACAACAAGAAAAAAGAGGTAATCATAATGCAAGCTATAATATTATGCAAAAATGAATCCATGAAATAGAAGCCTTACCTTCGTAAATGCCACCGACATAGTCTGCAAAAGAGAATAATCACATTAAAGTTTTAGTTTTGGTTACAAATTAAAGGATAAAACTCACAATTTGTTTTATTTATTTTATAAGCAAAATAGTTTAAGAAGGATTATTAGGGATACTTCAACTCAACCAATAATACATGGAAAAAAACACCGATCAAGAAATTATATTAATCAATTAGGAATTATACTTAGGGGTGGTAAAACGGGTCGTAGCATGTCGGACCAACCTGCGCATCTGATTAAAATGACAGGTTAGGTTGCGATTTTGTATCCGCCTATCCGTTCAGTCCATCCTGTTTTAAGCCTATCCCGCCTTAAACTCGTAAAAAAATGTGGGTTGATCCACCAGTTTAGTTATCAAACACTCAAAAATACCACACTTAATTCAGTTTCATTTATATATGTATATTGTTTTCAAGATAACTGAAATCAAATGTTTTTTAGAACTTACTCAAATGAGAGTTTTCTAGCTACAATTAAGTACTCTTTATATTTTCTTCAATTGTACTTATACTTGATTTCTTCAATATCTGTTTGCTATTGTTACTGTTTAAGATGGTAATTCAATTTATTGATTTCCAATATAGTTTGTTAAAAATATGTCATAATGTCTTGTTTCTTGAAATATGTATGGATAATTTTGGTATGTATGTACTATGAAAGTTGTATACAACTTATGGAAAGCTATTATACAATTTGGCCATTCATTGTGTTATATTGTTGGATATTTGGTAGATTAATTTATGTCTCGTTTTGATTTGCATTCAACATCTCCTAAGACTCTACCTAATCAAAATCTTTCTAATTTTATCCTCAAGATTTTAAGCAAAGTAAGGATGAAGAATAATTAAAACATGATGAAACAAAAAACAAGAAGTTGATGATCTTTTTCGAATAAAAATTCAAGATGTCTTTCTTAATATATGATATGATTTTGATGGTAATGAAATGTCAAGTATATAGCAGAGGCATTAAAGTCTTTTAAGACATTACAATTTTGTAGTTGATCATTAAAGATGCTTCATAAAAAAATATTGTTTTAAAAAATAAGTGAAAAATCTAATTGAAATGTAAAAAAAAAAAACTATTAATCTACTAAAAATGAAAAAAAAAAATAAAAAAAAAAGGTAGGCAAGGCCGACGACCACCAACCTGTCACCTTGGCGGGGCAAGCTAGACTTTTAAGTAGAGATGACAAATAAACCCATCTCCATTGGGTATCCGCAAAATTTACCCACAACAAGTAGAGTAAAAACCCACAAAATGGATATGGGCACGGGCATGGGCGAATACCCATTAAATTAAGCAGGTATGGGTGCGGGTACGGGTACCTTAGTACCTAACCTGCCCCATACCCGCACAATATATATTTATGTGTTTTATTTTTATTATTATGTACATAAGTTAATTTATCAATTTTATTAAATACATCACTATTAAACTTGTATGCATTTTTAATCTTTAAACATTTCAACATTTAAATAATAAAATAATAGTAAAATGCTACGCGTGTAATTAAAATATAAAGAAAATAAACATAAAATTCCAACTAAGCGCCACGTCCCATTAAAAAGATAAAAAAAAATAAAAAAATGCCAACAAAACAGTGCCACGTCACAGATTCTGCTGACTGTGTGGACTGATGGGCCAAAATGAAAGAATCTTCAAATGGCAGGGACAGAATCTAAGGTTTTTTTTTTAGAAGGTCCTTTTTCGAATTCGCCCCAAATGGCAGGGTCTAAAATATGTATTAACCATTTATTTTTTAAGTCAACAATAACATCCTTGGATTTTTTTAGTTTTATTAAAAATGCGGATAAATGGGTATGGGTACTGTACTTAGGTACCTATAGGATACGGGTACAGGTACAATTGTTGGTGTCCACGCGAGTATGGGCTTGGGTATGAGGATTTTTTGAAACTGCGGGTATGGGGATGGGTACTATAGTACCATATCCATACCCTACTCATTGTCATCCTTATTTTTAAGCCTAATTTCACTTGGCAGACTTGCCAACCCTGCCCCTTTTTTTGACGGACATAAGGCGGGGTGGGACGGACGACCTGTTTTGCCACCCCTACAATCAACCCAAATAGACTTAGTACAATTTTGGAGAAAGTTACAAACCATTCTCACGATCTAATCTTCACTAGGTTCACTATTTCTAAGATTTCTATAAAGCCTCCTGCAAACAAAACTCTGCTCCTTCTAGACCAAATGAACTAGCAGACCCAATACCACCAAAAACCATACAGCTTCCCAACAAGACTTGAACCCAAACAGTCACTGAATCGCACATAATGCTCAACCGGTTTCGCCACCTGCACCAATTTTGAGCTTCGCAGACACAAACAAATCAAATTCCAAACTTTGATGCTAACTTCATAATTGAAGAAAATATGGACAACATATTTCTCCTCTTTGAAGCACAAAGGAAAAATAAAATTGTGCACTCCAATTAATATAACTCTTCTTTTCGATTCTAATTAGAACCTGTTGCACCCCGGCTAGAACTGCAGACTCGATTTGGTCCAAATCCATCAGAACACAATATCTATTTTTAACCGAAATTTCGTTACCTTGCTTCCACAAAAAAATATCCTCCACCACTAAACACGACTAAATTTCCTATAAAATCATATTCAACTGAATGTACTATAAAGCTGCTTCCTCACTTAAATCAGACCATTTCGCCTACATGTACCAAATCCATTTATTCCCGAACCAATGATCTCCTTCACTGACCTTGATATTAGAATCCTATAAATAACTAAATAGATGTTGGAACTGCTGATCCAGATCGTTTTGATCAACCATGCATGTTTCGAGAACCTTATAGTTGATCATTTACCTTACTTGCACGAGATCTCTTTTCTTAGCCAATTACATTTTACCTCTCCATTAGACTTTAGGCTGGTCAAATCCTTCCACCGGATAGATATATTATTTCCTACCACCGAATTATACCTATCCAACATTTAACTTTTCACATAGCCATATCTATACGAAAGTATCTTCGCCCATAAAGTGTTATATTATGTCAAAATTCTCCACTTTCATTTGCTTAGCAAAGCTAGGTTAAACATCTCGCAATCTTTAAGCCCTAACCAGCCTTACTTATTAGATTTGCAAATACTATGCCAACTCACCCAATTTATCTTCTTCTTCAAATAGTTCTCACCCCACAGAAAATCTCTTTGCAATTTGACTATTTCAACAATTACTATTTTCGGCACTTTGAAAATAGAGAATTGAAAAATAAGTAAGTTTGTCAGGATATCATTTAGAACCACTACTCTCGCACAAATCAACATCTGATTCCCTTGCAACTTACATAACTTATTTTTCAACTTCTCAATCATGCAAATCCAAGAGGCACTTCTCCAAGGATTGGAACCTATTGGGATTCCTGGAAATTTGAAAAGGACTAAGCCAATAGAACAAGCCAGAAATGTTGATGCTGCCTCCAAGAAATCATGCAAATTAATGTTGATTAGCTTACTATTATTGAGGCCCACACATAACCCTGATGCTAGATCAAAATCTCTCAACATAGCTTTCATAGTCCACAAATTCTCCCAAGATCCATCACTGTTCAAAATTGTATCAACTACAAATTGAAGAGTTCAAAGTGAAATTCTTCACTGAACCTTAACCCATGAAATTTTTTCAACTGTGTTGCATTTTCATCAATTCTTCTAGGCCTTCTATTGCAAATAGAAAAAAAAAGGAGAGGGAGGGCCCTATTGACGAAGACCCCTTCCAACACTAAAATCAAATAAAAGACTACCATTGATTGAAACCGACATAGAACTCATAAACACCAAAACTTCATTCCAATTAATCCATCTGCTACCAAAATTTATTCTTATTAATATGTCCTTCAAGTATTCCCATGAAACACGAAAACAAGTCGTAGTATAATCAACTTTGACCAAAAGGCACTCTCTATTCTTTATCTTAGAAAAATCCATGAGGTCATTGAGCATCAAAACTCAATCTAACATCCGCCTTCTAGGAATAATGTTGATTATTGAGCAAATATCAGTTTCCCCACCACCCTTTTAACATCTGCCTTCTAGGAATAATCCATGAGGTCATTGCAATCTTAGATATGATTATATACATTAAACACACTAGAAAAATAGGTCTGAACTCATTCAAACTTTAAAGATTGGTTGTTTTAGGAATCAAAGCAATGAACGATGTTGTCACTGCCTTTGGGAGCCTATTATTCCAATAGAAATCATTCACACACCTAACCACCTCCTTCTCAATTACATCACAAGAGTTCTTAAAAATAAAAAGGTTGCAACCATCAGGCTCAGTTTTTTTTAGCCATAAGAATTCTACACCACCTCTTTAATTTCCTCATGCAAAAATGAATATTCTAGAAATGTTGACTCTCCACTAGAAAGCACACTAAAATTCACTCCATAAAGTTTAGGACTAATGTAGCTCCTCTCTACCAATCACTTCTGAAAATGGCTCCTAGCTTCACTCTTAATATCCTCCACCTTATCGATTCTCCCCCTTGAAGTACCCAGACCCACTATCATATTTCTTATAAACCCGACCTTCATAGGTTTGTGAAAGAAATTAGAGTTTATGTCTCCCTCCCTAATCCACTTATTTCTAGACTTTTGCTTAAGAATACACTCCCTATGTTGCATTGATTTCCACACTCAACTTAAGGTCAACACCCTATCCTGCATGAACTTCAAACACTCATCTCATACACCTTCAGCAACTAAAACATCAAGCTCATTAATCTTCTTCACATATTTATCTACTTGAAAATCCAAAATTCTAAAAACAATCGTATTCCACACTCTCACTTGTTTTTTGAGAATCTTCAATGTTTCTTTCAGAACAAATTCTACTTTACCAGTATCACCTTTGGAATCCAAACAGAATTCACAAAAGATCTAAAATCAGGATGTCCAATCCAAGCATTGAAGAATTTTAAGGGTTTAGGACCCCAATTAATGTCCCTATTTCTAATCCAAATTGGAAAATGATAAGATAAATCCTTGCATCCCACAACTTGAGACTCAACCTTCCAATTAACAACTAGACCATCATAGAGAGGAAAACTGTCTAGCTAACTCATAGTAGTACCATGAGTCCTAAACCAGATGAACTTACCCCCCGAAAGAGATACATCTACTAAGTTAAGCCTACTAATAAACTTCCTAAATTCCCTCAAATTTGATCTATAAATATGCATGTTAACCCCTTTCCGTTTCGCCACCTTCTTAATTGAGTTAAATTCCCCGCCGACACACCACTCTCCTGCTCCACCATTCGCCTTAATTTCCAACAACCCCTTCCACAACACTCTCTTCAATTGAAAACTGTAGGAAGCAATAATATTCACAAAATAAATACCAATGTCCTTCCAAACAACATGAATTTCGATGAAACCCTCTCCTACAAAACTAAATTTGATAATAAAAATACTTAATTTTCACATTATCAGTAAACCTCATGATCTACCATTAGTAGTTTTTGTCGTCCATTCCACATCTCTTCCACCCCATAAAGACTAGATAGTTTCATCCTTCATACTCTGAAGGTTCGTCTCTTGAAGAAAGCACACTTCAAATTGACCATTCCTGATTAATTGTCTAAGCCCCCTTTTTCAAAGAACTACCTCCCCATGATATTGTAAGATAAACAATTCATTGAATACCTTTTAAAATTACTTCCTTTTGGACCTTTCCCTTAGCGTATCTTGTTTCTAAGACTTTGATTGCTTCTATGTGCATTCCAATTCCATCTCCTCCATTAATCCCTAATTCCTAAGATTTTTCTCAAATTTGAATTGCTAAATTATCCAGGTTGCTCGCCCAAAATCTCTTTTTTACCTTGCATCATATCCGAATATGAAGTAGATTCACAACAATGTTGTGAATATAATTCTTTGTGATCATATATGAGCTTAAGGAATGAGATTGGACTGAGAATGTTAAGAAGGAATCAGTAAGAATATTATGTGAAGAACCAGCTAGTGAAGTCGAAAGAGAAGTTAGACAAGAAGAAGTCAGAGGGGAAACAGGCCCATGCAAACCTCAACGAACAAGACACATGCCTGCAAGGTTGTAAGAATGTGTGATTACATCAGATGATGTGGTCAGAAGAAGGTGAGCTGGTACACTATGCTTTCTATGCAGATGTTGAAACAGTCAATGCAGCTGAGGCATCGAAAGATTCAAAGTGGGTGAAAGCAATGAATGAGGAACTAGAGTCCATCGAAGTCAACAACACTTGGTCACTTGTCAAATTTCCTCAATGCAAGAAGGCAATGGATGTGAAGTGGGTATACAAGGTGAAGTTGAATCCCAAAGGAGAGGTAACTCAACACAAGGCCAGACTTGTGGCAAAAGGATTTCTTCAGAAAGAAGGAATCAACTTCGATGAAGTTTTTGCACCTGATGCTAGGATTGAAACAATCAGGTTGGTTATTGGTCTAGCAAACATGAACAACTGGCAGGTATGTCAGATGGATGTGAAATGTGCATTCCTGAATGACCCCTAAGATGAAGAACTTTATGTTGCACAACCAGCTGAGGTTGTGAAACAAGGCGAAGAAAGAAATGTGTACATGCTTCATAAAGCCCTGTATGGACTTAAGCAAGCTCCAAGAGCTTGGAATAAGAAGATAGATAGCTTTCTAAGGGAGAAGGAATTTGTGAGGTGCACGACTGAGCATGGAGTATATGTAAGGAGAAGCAATAGTGAATTGCTTATACTATGTCTCTATGTCGATGACCTGTTGATAACAGGAAGTTGCAAGAAGAAGATCGAAGATTTCAAACATGACCTAAGTGAGGAGTTTGAAATGTCACACTTGTGAAATCTCTCATATTTCCTTGGCATCAAATTCTACAAGAGTGGTACAAGTTTGATGATGCACCAAAGAAGATATGCTTGCGAAATACTCAAGAAATTTGAGATGCAAGATTGCAACCCAACTTCGACTCCAGCTGAACCAAGACTGCAATTGTCGAAAGATTCAGATGAAGATGATGTTGACCCAACCCAATATAGAATACTTATTGGATCACTTCGATACCTTTGTCACACAAGGCCTGACTTAGCATACAATGTGGGTATGGAAAGTAGATTCATGCAGAAGCCAAAGGTATCACACCTAGCAGCGACGAAGAGGATACTAAGGTATCTGAAAGGAACTCTCGACTACAGAATTTTGTTTCCTGCAGCTGATGAAGGAAAAGAATGCAAGTTAGTGGGATACACCGACTCAAGTTGGTGTAGTGATGCTGAGGATAGAAAATCCACAACTGGCTATGTGTTTATGCTAGGGGTGCACCAGTTGCTTGAAGTTCGAGAAAGGACCCAGTAGTGGCATTGTCGTCATGCGAAGCAGAATACATAGTTGCTTCTCTTTGTACATGTCAAGCAAAGTGGATGGTGAATCTGGTCGAAGAGATTACAACGAAGAGTCATAGAGAAATTACCATGAAGATCGACAACATGTCAGCTATCAATCTGGAAAAGAATCCAATAGCACATGGATGAAGTAAGAACATCGAAATGAAATTCCATTATCTTTGAGAGCAGGTAGCAGAAGGGAAGATGAATTTGGAATACTGCAGAACTGAGAATCAGATTGCAGATATCATGACGAAAGAAGTGCAAGTTGAAGTGTTCAAGAAGTTAAGGTCTATGATGAATATAGATAGCTTAGACACAGTGAATTAGGTGGTGTGTGTCGAAGCAGTGTAGATCGACAGAAACATGGATTAGTGAATTAGCCTAATGTGTGAGTCTGTCGAGTTGTTTAGATGTCGAAGTGTCGAAGCAATTTGCTTGACACAAAATTTTGACTTAGACCAAAATAGTAATTTTGGACTTTTGTAATTTTGTGCTTTCTTCTATTATAAATAGAGGGAGTCACCTCTATTTTGTAAAAACTTGTATTCACAAAAGCTTGCAGTTGCAAAGTGAATAAAAGAAGTTTCTACAGTTTGTGGGCGGAGATTCCGCAATTGAAAGTCATTCTCTTCTTCCTTTGTATTGTTAAAAAATCTACTTTCTTTCTTTCTCGCTTTATTTTCATTAACAGTTTGTTGTGCATAATCTTTCTTGAAAACAAGATTGATTAGGAATTCTCAAAAGGTTTTGGGTTAATTCTAACAAAACTCTCGCATAAGAGCTTCGACGTCTAACTCCCTGCTTCCCAGCCCTCCCATCCACATTCCTCTGCTTTTGATTGAATTGAAATTCCTTCTTCTTGCCTTTAGATGTCTTCTTCCTTTCATTCTCTCGGGAAGCCATTATTCAACTCTCTCATTTGCTTCGTTGCAAACAATCTCTCATCCTAAATGTTGAAGAATTTGACGAACCCATACCTTGTTCCCCTAATATCTCTCTTCGCGAGAATAATCGCCTTATAAATATCTCTAAACGCATTGAATTCGTCGTACAAATCCTTCACCCTCAGCTTCTCCAGGAATGAGGTGATAAAGAACGTTGACACATCCATAAAACCTGATCCACTTTTCTGATGGGAGCCAGTAATGTCCCATTACCTCCTCTGCCTTGCCTTCACTTCATTCCACTTTTCTATATGTTTTGATGAGAAATGCCATGTACAACGAGGTATAGGAAAATCATTTATAACTAAAGAAATTTTAGGTTTTTAGTTACATTTTTCAAGTAGTTCTACATTTCTCTAATTTTAAATTATTAATTATTAGAATATATTTAATCAACTTGTAACAATATTTGGGATAAAGTTGGTAATTACGTTATTTTCAACTACCGTTAGATATTAGGATATAGTTACGCTAAGAATAGTTAGTTATCTAATATAAAGTAGTTAAATAGAATTAGTTATAAGAATAAAGTTAGTTTTCCTTTCAGTTTCATTGCCGCTGTTTGTGCAAGATCTATCAAGACAACTCTGTTTTGGAAGATAGAGTTGGACTTCAAGGAGATAACGAGGTGTGCTTTTGGCTCAAGATGAAGGAAGAGGAAACAAGGAAAGAAAATTTGGAAGGGGCAGCCATTGATCATGCTTTACAGGGAAGTCACAAAGATCCATGAAAACATGGCTAGTAATAGATTCACATGGTTATTAAGGGTGGTGCATCTCAAAATTCGACTCCTTTCTCTTGTATTTTAAAAGAAAATAGCTAGAAAAAATGGCAAGGCTTATATTGTCGCATTGGAGATATAATGTATGTGTTGGGGTTGGTTGAAAATATACATGTTAAAGAAGCCTCACATCGCTTAGTTTTGTGAATGAAGAGGGAGTCTAAGGCTATATATAGGATACAAGTTTTTTGAAGTCCCACATCGCTTAGTTTTGTGAAGGAAGAGGGAGTCCAAGGCTATATATAGGATTCAAGTTCTTCATTCCAAGATGCATCAGTCAAAAGAACTTTAAGCTTGTATTTGACTTTCTTTATTATCTTATACTCTTGTTTTAGAGTGTTATGAGATGTAGTTAAATATTAGTTTTGGAGGGTGTGGGTGTACTAAGGGCCTGGGTTAATTGATAGTATATTATGTGTTGTAACAATTTTCACATAGTGTTATTCTCTGGTTGTCTATTGACAACGGTCGTGGTTTTTTCTCCGGTTTTGGATTTTCCACATTATGTTCTTGTGTTGTGATTGTGTTCCTATTTTTTCTCTATGCTTTATTTTTTCCTAACAACTGGTATCAGATCCTAGTTCGATCTGGGGATAAGTGTTCTTAGTATGCTCTGTGGTTGCAGTTTGTCTGATTTTCCACATCAAAAAATAAGGCGCAGTTTGGGCTAGAGAAAATTGATGGAAGAATTTTTTAACTTGTGGAAAGTTCAAGTCAAAGATGTGTTTATACAATCAAGATTACACAAGGTGCAAGATTATGTCGGTGGTTGAAGAGCTTCTTGCCAACGAGGAAGTTTCACCATAATGTTTCAACCTGGTTTTTGACATGTGAAAATTCTTGGAGTGGTTTAGCTTCAAGTGAAATTTATTCTTCATGATAAAGTATATGATTGTCGGTGATGACAATGTGAAATTTTTGAGGTGATTTATCTTCAAGTGAAATATATTTTTCATGAGAGATTATGATAGTTTTTAAAACTATGATTGTCGGTGAAGACAATGTGAAAATTCTTGGAGTGGTGTAGCTTCAAGTGACTATACACTTTATGGTGGAGTATGGTTGTCGGTGAAGACAATGAAAGTTTATGTATTCTTTTCAATCAAGGTGGAGATTGTTGGGGTTGGTTGAAAATATACATGTTGATACTCTTTATAGTGGAGTATGATTGTCGGTGAAGACAATGAAGTCTTATGTATTATTTTCAATCAAGTTCTTCATTCTAAGATGCATCAGTCAAAAGCACTTTAAGCTTGTATTTGACTTTCTTTGTTCTTTTATACTCTTGTTTTAGAGTGTTGTGAGATGTAGTTAAATATTAGGAGGGTGTGGGTGTACTGAGGGTCTGGGTTAATTGAGAGTATATTATGTGTTGTAACAATTTTCACATAGTGTTATTCTCTGGTTGTCTATTGACAACGACTGTGGTTTTTTCTTCGCTTTTGGAATTTCCACGTTATGTTATTGTGTTGTGATTGTCTTCTTATTTTTTTCTCTATGCTTTATTTTTTCCTCACAACATGTTATTATGCTTTTTCTCTTTCTTGTTTTGGTTTAGTCCATTTATAATTATGGAGATGTAATATATGTTATTATGCTCTAATATAAAATAATTTTGCAGGAACTTAAACAAAATGACATACATTTCCAAGGCTCTAAACATAACAAACAAAAGTAAAGGAACTAAAAGCAAAATGTTGAATATTGGCATAAATCAAATACATATTTAAACCGAAATAATATTATGATTTAATATGTATTTATAATTGATAGAATATTATTATATGTCTTTGTGCATAATTTTAGACCATTTCTTAATACAACACCCATGTTTCTTATACACCACGTGAAATTTCGTTTTTGCCCCCAGATTTCGGATGTGCACATCCGAACGCACCGTTTTTTTAAAAAACGCTGATGTGTTCCGGATGTGCACATCCGGAAACATAGTATAGCTTTATTTTTTAAAATTCTGGATCTGCAGATCCGGAAAATAACATAACTTTATTCTTTTTAAAATCGGTTTTGTCGGTTGGTCGCATACGTTAATATATCATCGCAAGTTAATATACATTCGAATGAGGAGAACGAGAAGGTCTTGACAGCATGATGAAGACTTTGTTCTTCGTATCTCTCCAATAGAAAACTTTGTTCTCCGTATCTCTCCAATAGAAAACTTTGTTCTTCGTATCACTCCAATAGAAAACTTTGTTCTCCGTATCTCTCCAATAAAAAACTTTATTCTCCGTATCTCTCCAATAGAAAACTTTGTTCTCCGTATCTCTCCAGTGTAACCACTGCTCCTGTTATCTTTCTTTGTTGATCCTCCAACACTACAGATGGACTCAATATTTTTCGGAGATAAACCCTTTTCGTTATTGAAAATAAGTAATATGGTTGGTGCACCAGTAGCAGTAATGTCATCAGAAGTTATAACAAACTCTTGGGTTGGAGTCTCTCCGTCAATATAATGGTTGTCTTCGGCATTCTGATAAAGTTAACAATAGATTTACGGTCATGAATATAAACAACTATCATTTAACATCATGAAAGTTTAAATGTACTTGAATAAGCTCCATGCGAAAATGAACATCTTTAGCATAAAGTTCAGCGGAGAGATTCTTTGACTTTATCCAAGATAAATGGCAACAGAGTCGACACAAAGTTAGTGGTACTCCTATTACCACTTGTAGAACCAGAATCAGAATTTTTGACTTCACTTATGTAGTATCGAGGGCGGAAAGCTAGCATGTGTGCATAATAAGCAGGAGGAACTGTATCATTAATATACAAGTTATAATATATACATATACATCAATAGACATCAGTATGTATCATTTAGAAAAATCCAAGGAGAACTTGTAAAATATAATTCTTTTAGGCTTAAACCCAGTTGATTTATAGAAAGCCACACGCCACTCCCTGAATTACACTATCATGAGGAATACACAAATCTAACAAAATTATCTTATCATTCCAGCGGGCTGATTTCCCTTTTAAGGATCCACTGTTATTTTAAAGAGATCTTGAATTATCTCCTCGCAATGAACCTGAGCAGAAACAATTCCTCTGTATCTTGTGACCCAAAGTCAGTCCATTGGTTCTGCAAGTGGTAATAGGAGTACCACCAACTTTGTGTCGACTCTGCTACCATTTATCTTGGATAACGTCAAAGAAGTAATGTTTTACTGTTGATCTTGATTTGTCATACAATCTTCGAGGATAGATTTTGGAGTTCAGATAACGTCAAAGAAGAAATGTTTTACCGTTGATCTTGATTTGTCATACAATCTTCGAGGATAGATTTGGGAGTTCGGATAACGTCAAAGAAGAAATGTTTTACTGTTGATCTTGATTTGTCATACAATCTTTGAGGATAGATTTGGGAGTTCGGATAACGTCAAAGAAGTAATGTTTTACTGTTGATCTTGATTTGTCCTACAATCTTCGAGGATAGATTTGGAATAACGTCAAAGAAGTAATGTTTTACTGTTGATCGTTATTCTTTTAAAATACATATTATTATTATTTCTTAAAATAAACATATTATTATACCTTTTTAAGTTTCAGCCATTTTTTCGGATGTGCACATCCGGAATAAGCGTAATTTGTCATTTCGAATTTGCACATCCGCAACATGACAACGTTTTTTAAAAAAACGGTGCGTCCGGATGTGCGCATCCGGAACTGGGGGGCAAAATAATAATTTCACGTGGTGTGTTAGAAACTAGGGTGGTGTATTAAGAAAGACCCTAATTTTATTATACTTTGTATGATTATCAAAATTAAAAAGTAAAAAAAAACATCAAATTAAACAACAGAATCTTACCGAGCAAATGCATGAACATCTCACTCCAATATCCTGAAAATTATAATTGAAAATTAGATAAATAAATTTTGTACACTATTTGAGAAATATATACAATATTGAAGTATGTGTAATATGGATTTCTAAAAAATAGTTTAGTAGTGAATTATTACCATTTTAAATAAAATAAAATGTTGAATAGTTGAAACTCAATCCACTAGAAATTTGGTCATTCAAGTCTAAATAACGATGTAGACAGGGGAGTGAGCACGTTGTAGAGCCACATTAGATCTAGACCAATCTATGAAATGACTAACACGATCAAATTTGTTTCCTTATATACAGTTGTACTCAAGAAGGTTTTAGAGCCTCTAAACCCTTAAACCTCCCACCTAGAGTCTCTACTAATTTGATGTATGAGTTATTTAAGTATAATTGTCTTCTATGGATTTTATCTCATCCACCATAGTTTTAATTCACCTTGAGTTTTTCAATGCTTCAGCTGCATCGACTGGCGCAGTATCTGCATAATGAACTAACTCACTTTCATCATCAACCAGATCATCTGATGTGATTACACATTACTGCAGTCTTGCAAGCATATTTATGGTTCTCCGGGGTCTACTTGTGCTAGTTTGACCTTTGACAGCTTCTTGTCGAACTTCTCTAACAACTTCACTAGCGGGTTCATCACACATGATTCTTACTGAATCCTTCATGTCGTTCTTATTCCAATCTCACTCCTTAAGCTCATCTACGATCATATCCCTGCTAATCACGACTTGCTTGTTTACTGGGTCGAACAATTTGTATCTACCAGTCGAATGATATCCCACTAAGATCATTTGACTTGACTTATCATCCAACTTTCTTCTTATTTGATCTGGAACATGCCTATGTGCTTGGATCCAAACACCTTGAAGTGGCTTAAACTGGGGTTGCCACCAGACCAACATGTTGGTGTAAGTCCTAGAGGCCAATACTTTTCGTACTTGTATCGAATTATTTATTAATAATGAAAGACATTTCTTTATTATGTTTGTTTTTCCAAAGTCATAAAGTGCCTAGAATAGCTAGTTCGTTTAATGAAATATTAAGTGTGACTTAATCATAAGATTCCATTAAACATAAGGACACTATTCTTAAATTATTCGTAGTCAAGCTTTAATGTGAAATAGGATAGCCTTAAAGCATTAAGACTATTATGTAGATAAACTGATGATCACATCTCATGGATCATGGATAAGGAGTTATCAAGTCTTAACATAGGTATGAATATTATGAGTAATAGTTATACTGGATTGACCCACTATGAGAGTACTACATAGAATGTTATGCAAAGTGTCATAAGTTACTCTCATGGTGAAAGTGGTGTATACCACCCTTCCTGAAACCACTCTGGACCTTAGATGCAGAGTCAAGTACTTTATTGCTGATTAAACATTGTCTGTAATTGGATGACTATAAAGAGAGTTGATGGGTACTTCATAAAGCATGATGAGGGACATGAGTGACCTAGATGGAATTTGCCCATCCTGCATTACAGGATAAATGTCTAAGGGCCCAATATTGAACTGAACAAGGATGACACGGTATATTCCTTGTATTCAATATAGACATAAGGGCAAAAGGGTAATTGTACACACATGCACTATCACAAAAGGTTTTGTCAGATCACATGACAATTTCGTGACTTGGGTAGCAATGATGTGTTGCTAGATACCGCTCACTGTTTATTATGTTAAATGCATGATTTAATATAATTACCAACGTCGCAAAATCCTACAGGGTCACACACATAAGGGCAGTTTGATAAGAGGTAAAGTAAATAAGGCACACCGTAAGGTATGGTGTACTTAAGTAAATATGTAACACCGTAAGGTACGATGCACTTAAGTGGAATACGGATTGTGGTAAGGTACCGCGTGCTTAAGTGATATATAGTCCATCATAAGATATGGTGTGCGTGCACTTAAGTGGACTTTTTAGCTTGCAACCCACACAAGTGGTTCTATAAATATAACCCTTGTGCAGAAGCATAAACACTTGATGAAAATTCAGTTGTGAAACCCTAGCTGTATTTTCCTTCTCTTTATCTCTCACTCAAAGCCTTCAATCGTAGCAACTAGCACTGAGACTGAAGGAAGCTGTTCGTGTGGACTGAGTAGAGGCTCTATTCATCGTACATCGCTCATGATCATTCCTTCGATTCAGAATCAAAGGTTTCATCGCCACAAGAGGTAACCATTCTATCACTGATCATGATCTTTCGTAAGGATCGCTAAAGGGAAATTTTAATTTTTGCTGCGTTTTGAATCATGACTTCCCTTCACAACATTCTTCTAGTGTGATACCTTTAAGCCTCTTTGTCTGACATATGTTTAGTATGTATGTTGCATTCGACATTGCCTTACGCCATAGCTCATTTAAGAGATGCTTGCCTTTTAACATACTTCTCACCATATTCATAATGATTGTGTTCTTTCTTTTAGAAGTTCCATTTTGTTGACGATTGATTGGTGGCACCACCCTATGCACAATTCCTTCTTTTGTAAATAGTTGTCAAAATCTTTCGACACATACTCTCCACCTCCATCTGTTCTCAAAACCTTAATCTCGTGACCACTTTTTCTTTCGACCATTGCTTTGAACCCGGTGAAAACATCGACCACATCACTTTTCTTCTTGATTAACTAGGTCCACAGCTTTCTGCTGTAATCATCAATAAATGTATGAAAGTATTTGTTACCTTTAAGTGAATCTACCTGGAGAGGACCACACATGTTTGATTAGATTATCCCAAGAGTGGATTTTGACTTGCTTCTTGTATCCTTGCTGAAGTTATTCTTCTGTTGCTTTGCTTGAACACATTCTTCACATGCTTCTTCTAGAATATGGGTTTCTGGTAGGCCTGATACCATGTTCTTCCTCTTCAGATTACTGATGTCATTAAAATTAAAGTAACCAAACCAATTATTCCATAACCATTCATCTCTACTAGATGCAGTCGCCAGACACTTGTGTTCCAACACATCAAGTTCAATCCTAAAGGTTCTATTCTGAGATATAGGAGCCTTCAAGATTAACTTGTTTCTCGAGTCGATCAATCTCATCATTCTATCTTAGATAAATACTTTGTAATTCCTCTCAAATAGCTGACCTATACTTAGCGGATTACTCTTCATGCCAAATATGTATAACACATTAGAAATTATTGATCGTTTACCTTTTTTTCTCCTGATCAGAACATCACTAATACCTTCAGCAGATAGGGTATTGTCATTTTCAAATTTTACCTTGTTCTTCGACGAGGGATTGATGTTGATAAACAAATATTTTCTTCCAATCATGTGCGACGAACAACTTAAGTCGAGATACCATTGATCTGTTAATCTTTCTTCTTCTTTTGTTGTGACCATTAGCATCACTTCATCTTCTGCAAGTTTTATATCACTTTCTTGATCTTTCTTGCCTCCTCGACATTGACTTGCATAATGGTCATACTTTTGACAATTGTAGCACTGAATATGACTTTTATCAGGTTTTCTTCCATCACATGTTCCTCTACCTCCACCACCACCTCTGTGATTTCCTTGGTTAGAAGATTGTCTTTGATGGACTACCCTCTTGATTGTTTCCTCTACCAGTCAAATTCTTGTAACTTCCTATGCCCTTGTTACCATTTCATCTTCCTTTGTTTTTCTTAGTCGATTGAACTTGCAAAGCCACGTTAGTCTTCGACTTGCTTGGAGTTCTTTCAGCCATTATTTGTTAGTGAGATTCAAGAGTCCCTTAAAGCTCTTTTTTTGTCATACTTGACAAGTCCTTCGATTCTTCTATGGCTACTACCAGATGATCGAACTTTGGATCCAATGACCTCAAAATCTTTGACACTACAGATTTTAATGTCAACATTTCTCCACATGTTTTGATTTGATTCACATGTTTCGTTACTTTGGTGAAGAAATCAACCACATTTTCATTGTCTTCCATCTGAAGCAATTCATACATTTTTTTTTGTGAGTTTGTAACCCCACATCCTTCACATTCTTAGCGCCTCCAAATGATTTCTCAAAGATGTTCCACACTTCCATTTTCGAATCTACATCACTAATTTTCTCAAAGTTGTTTGGATCAACACATTGATGGATTAAAAAGAGAGCCTTGTAATATTTCTTCTTCAAGTCTTTGTATGTAGTCTTTTGTTCATCTGTAGCATTCTCTCCAATTGGTGTTACTCCGTTCATAACAAGATCCCAAAGATCTTGATAACAAAAAATAACCTTCATCTATTTGCACCAATTTTCATAATTTTTACCATTAAAGATTGGAAGATTCACCAGAAAATGCCCGTTCGGGTGATTCATCGTGATTCAATGTGTCCCAAAGATCACATAGCCACTTCTCTAGATACTAGATGTTAGGAAAACTCTAATCTTGAAGTTTACCGAATCAATCTTGATGATCAAGAATCAATCTTTATGATTAATCACGCCTCTTACTCTTCACCCTTTACTCAGGTGAAACAACCACTCCTTGGTTGCAGGATGACTTTACACTACACAGAGAATTGAAAGAAGAAAACAATGCAATTGAAAGTTAGAGAAAAGAGAAAATTTGGAGAAAGAAGAAGAATGTAATGTTGTTGTGCAAACTGCACTCTAAGTGTTTGATAATGTGTGTTAATCACAACTATGATTTCAGAAACTACACAATGCTTTCTTACACTTGATTCTCACTTTGTTACAAATGAAATAGAGATCCTCTATTTATAGATGAGATTAATTGCACTCCAAATAATCACAAAAATAACTAACTTAACTAAAACTAAGCAAAGTTCACTATTTCGACTCTGTCGACTCCTTCGACAACTGCATGCTTTGACAGGTTATATTTGACTTTCTGTGAAATATAGCAACTATAGACTCTATTCGACACAAACAACTTTCGACACCCGTTGAATACAAACACACTATTTCGATTTCGACACAAAGAATTATATACCCAACACTTAGAGCTAGAGACGATGTGGCAGATAGAAGAGACCCAAAGTTCAAGGTAGGTCCACAACATACTCTAGTTATAAATAATAAAATGTATGGTTGAAAGAGCTAATGCGGTACTCACACGCATACCAGTCTCAAAGGATGTAAACATGTGTTATCTATCGCGTATGTTTCAAAATGATTTCGATAAACCTGCTTACTAGGTTGTAGCCAGAGCCAACAACCTAAATCTCACTCCATCTTCAATCAAACAAAAAAATCACTAACATCTACAATAGAATGCATTCATTCGTTCATTCCCACATCTTTTAGTTGGTGTAATCCTAAATATAAGGTCGGAGATAAGTCATCACTTAGTTGAGTCGTCAAAGGCTTGAGAGGAAGTTGTTTTGGATTTGACCAAAACCCAATTCGCGTGAAGTTGTGTCATCCTAGTTTAGTCAAGTGACATAAACTAAGGAGTTGACACACTCTATAGGCGCGCATTAAATCAGGGTCTATTCATCATATGAGCGATCATCTGATATATGTCCTCTAAGAGAATTACCTCCAAGAAGATTGTAGAGTCTCTAAAACCTAAACCTCTAGTATAAAATTCTAGCTAACTTGAGGCTCAAGTGGACATTATTCTATACTCTAAATCTACATTCTCGATCTCTAGTAATGTGATAATATAAGTATTTGAAGGTAAACCTCTCATCATCAAGTGTAAGCAGACAACGGCCACTGTGAAGTTGTTCATCATCATTAACACTTCAAATTCTAAATCCCTCCAGATCAATTATCAAGTCCAATTATAGATTGGGTCAATGTTAGATGCATTCATAATATTCAATATTTGATGCATTCATAGTATTGTAAAATATAATTACACCGTCAAAATTCACTATTATTTTCAAAATCAGTTATACAAAACAAATAGTTGTGGTTTGTTAAATGTATAGAAATTAAAATAATGTCAAATGTATTTTACGGGGGTATTGTATCAAATTATTAATACGAAAAGGAGATGGGTGAACGAGAAAGAAAAATTATTTTCAAAAGTAGTTATATGGCCTATTTACATGCATTAATTAGCTAACAATACTTATTTCTGTAGAAAAAAACAAGTCTATTTATTGAAATAAAGATTGAGAGTTCTTGATTAAAAATAAAATCATTCACAGTTGAAATATAATGGTCCCGTTTGTTTTATTTTTTTTTTAAAATTATTTTTATAATATAACATAATTTTGTAGAAAAAAATTTTACAAAGAAACTTTTCATAAAAACTTCAAATAAAAATTTGGTTTGAATAGTTATTATTAAAATATTATTTTAAGTATTTCATTATTTTATCAAAATTTTTTTTGGATAGCAAAATTTCAAAAAATCACTTAATTTTAAAGCTATTTCAAATAGTTTTTTATAAAAAATCATTTTTGAAATACAACTTTTTGAAAAAATTATGATTTTAACTATGTTTTGATCTTCAATAATGTATATTTATGTTATAGAATATCAAAATTAATCTTTTAATTTATAAATAACAAATTAAAAAAATTTATAATATTTTGAAAAACATTTTTGTAGAATCCATTTTAAAAAATATAAGAAAAAAATCTATTTTTGTAATGCTAAAACAAATTGCCCCAATATTATTAGTGTTTCAATTACTTTTTTGGTACTCAATGCACAAATGAATCCGAAAAATGGAACTCATACTACCTTTGCTCTATTATTAGAGATGTGCACTTGTATCTGTGCTAGTCATTGAATTCCAACCCTTAATTGACTGATCATATTTATTTATGTACGAACTGGCCTTACCTGGGGAAACATCGACACACTGAATCTCGTTGATAGTATCGTTGAGGAAGCACTCATCACAAGGACAAAAGAAAATTTCAAATCCATATCGTAGCCCCTTGTGAACATCAATATATGAAACATTGGCTACAAAATAAATAATATTTAGATTAAAAGAATTAACAGCGTATTAAAATATACTGTATTAAATTTAAGTAATATTATAATTGACAAAGAGAGAATAAGTTAATTAAAATAAACAAAATCGTATAATATATTATGGCTGGTTTCAAAATAACATTTTCTTACCTATAACGCTGTCACTATAACTTATAAAGCTGTCACTATAACTAATTGAACCTCCCCAGAAGGATGTGAGAGTAACAAACTCAACACGGCATTGAGGCTCCAATATTTCGAAGCGTGGGTCTCCAACGATAACGTATGTGTGTTGATCCAAGCATGAAGTGCCATCCACATAATACTCATCCACAACCTTACTAGGTGGACTTGTACACTTCATGAAAATTACAGGCCTAGATAAATCATATATATCGTAATCGGGATCGGGGGCATCTATAGACTTGTAACGATATCGAATTAAGTCGTACGTGTATGAATTATTTTCCTTAGTATTAGTAAAGTTGTTTTGGGATAAGAAGAAGCGAGGAAGAGAGGAGCAATTGGTGGGTTGAATGTTTGGGTCAACAACTCGGATTGTGTAATTGTTGTAATTGATTGATTCTACATGATAGTAACCATCATACAAACTTAATACAGTAACGTTGTTCACACAATCCAACTCGTATCGATTGTTCCCACAGTGTTGTGGGTCTTGTTTTAGTCTGAATGGATAGCTTATGTTTGTGATTTTTCCACAGGAAGAAGAAAAGCAAGGCTGGGAGTTGGAATATGTTAGTTGTGGAAGAAGAAGAAACAAGAAGGAGAGACACGTTATCATTTTTACTCACGGCGCTAGTTTTGTTTTGGTGGATGAGTAGAGTTTTAAAGGGTTTATTCTATGGAAAAATGTAATTTTGAATGATGTTAATTTCCTACCCCATTTCCTAATATCACCGTCCAGGGAGATGGGGACCTTTACCCCATTATTTGAATTCTATGGTATGAAGTAACAGATTTAAATAAATGACTAACATTTTTTTTAATAAGCAATTTGTATCCAGGATTCGAACCTGAGACTTTGAGAGGATTACACTCTCAAGACCCAAGCATTTCACTGCTAGGCCACACACACGCACACAAATAAATGACTAACATCATTACAAGAAAATTCATGCAAAGGAGTATCCCGAAAACTCTTTAAGGTATTAAATAAAAAATATATATTTTTTTACAGAAATTAATTATTTTAATTTTTAATATATTGAATAAATGCATTTCTAAAAAAACTTACTATTTTAAGAATTTAATGAGTGTCTCTCAAGCATTCGTTAGTATCTATAATTATATATAAAAAGGATCGGTGATTTTGGACTGACCTATATTTATTTCAAAGTTATCCTTAGATAATTACTTTTTTTTCTATTTTTCTTTGCTTAGATTTATTTATTATTTAAAATAAATGTAAATTACTAAAAAAAAATTTGAAATGTGTATGAGAAAGTTTAGCAGTTATACTAAAATCAATTACTTATACTTGCAGATAGAACCCTTATGTGATCTCTCATGTTTTTACTTCAAACTCTCACACAATTAACCATAGTAAAAAAAGTTTGGTCCTTGAAAATGTATGAAACAATTCTCAATTGTAAAAATGATCTTTCCTTCATAATAACTCTATTTTTCCTTTCTTTCTTTTTCATGAAAAAATTGCCTATTAGCTTTTTTTTTTTAAAGCCAATACTATTAATTAGAATATTTGCGGTATTCTAACCCTTACAAACCAATAAAAAAATATTTTCAATCAACATCACTCTAGAAACTTACAGAGGATTCATACAAAAAGTCTAGAAAGGTGGAGTTGGAATAAGAAATCTCCCCTAAACAACTTTATTTCCAAGCTAAAATTTTTATACTCCAACAAACATTATTCACAGAGCAAGAAATAGATTTAAATATGAAGTTGTTTCTTTCTAACCATAAGGACCAAATCGTCGCCAACCATAAAACTCCTCTTGATAACTTGCCAGGACCAACCCCACTCCAATCAGAAAAAAAATTCTCTACATTTCCTTCGAACGGAACACGAATACTGCTCCACTCTCCAATAAAATGCCAAACCTTCTTAGAAACTAAGCAAAAGAAGAGAAGATGTATAGAATCCTCATCTTCCGTATCACACAAAACACAATTAATTTCAACCTATATTCCTCTTTTTAATAAAGAATCTCGCGTCGGAATACTGTTCCAAAGCACTTTTCATCCAAAAACTTTGATTTTAGCAGGCACTTTTAATTTCCAAACCCAAACAAAGGATCTTTGAAGATCCGCCTGCATTGAAAATTCGTCTAAATCAGAAACCAGCTTGTCATAAACTGATCTAATAGCAAAGCCATTAGACTCCCCATCATCCCATGAAACCTTATCTTGTTTATCCAAAGCAATTATTTCAACTCCCAATAATTCTAGCAGAACTCCTTTGCTGCTAGCTAGCGAATCCTGCCCCGCATCAACAACTCCCAGGTCTCCCCACACCTATCTTCCGTTATTCCACGACCCTATATCTGCTACGAAAGCATCCTTTTTTCTAGCATTGTATAAGTTTCGGAATACACCTGCTAATGAACCGGGACAACACCACAAGCCGTGCCAAAGTGGAGTTTTTTCTCTATTTCCAACAGAAAAATGAACATTATCAACAAAGTTAAATTTATCAGAATCAGCAATAATACCAGTTCTCAACACATCTTTCCACCAAAAGGATGAAGACTTTTTCCTGCCATGGTTTGAGGCCACACCCAATGTTCTGCATTACCGTAACGATCCTTGATAACCTTTCTCCACAGAGCCGACGGATCGTTCAAAACTCTCCACTTCCACTTAGTTAACAATGCCAAGTTGAATTCTTTAATGCTTTTGATTCCTAGACCGCCGTTTGCTTTCGAACGACAAACCACCTCCCACTTTAACCAACTTATCTTGGGCTTACCATTAAAACAACCCCAAAGGAAGTTTCTCCTAACTCTATCAATCTCGTTCCACACCGTCACCAGGGTCTTGTAAAAAGAAAATAAAAAAACAGGTAAACTCGTAAGAACAGGATTAATAAGAGTAAGTCTACCTGCCATACTAAAAAACCGACCCTTCCATCTTTCCAAATTTTCTTTGAACTTCTTGATAATCGGTTTTCAAGTGATGTCCCTCCTCGGATTTCACCCAATCTGGATACCCAAGAAGGAAAAAGATGCAGATTCAATTCTACAAGACAGAAAGTTTGTCGTCTTCGTCAAAAAATGAGGGCTTACATTCACACCTATAAGCCTACTCTTGTGATAGTTAACTCCAAGACCCAAAACTAATTCGAACCCTCTCAAAATATCCTTAAGACACCAATTGTTCTTCCAACCTCCTGCCCCCACCATCAAGGTGTCATCCGCAAATTGAATCACCTCCCCCGAAACGCTGCTATCGACATTGAAACCAGAATATTCCCCAATTTCCGAAGCTCTGTAGATTAATCTAGTCAATCCCTCCGCAACTAAGAAAAAGAGAAACGGAGATACGGGATCCCCCCTGCATTAAGCCTCTCTTTATCTCAAAATATTTTGTCGGGTAACCGTTCACAAGAATAAACAAATGACCCGAGAAAACACAAGCCTCCATCCACTTCAACAAAACTTTACCAAAACCCATATTCTTGAGCAAGAAGCTCAAAAAATCCCAATTCACGCTATCATAAGCCTTTTTAAAATCCACCTTAAACATTACACACTCCCTCTTTTCCTTGGAAGCTAAGTCGATCACCTCGTTAGTAACAACTACTCCATCTAACAGAGATCTATCAGGAACAAAAGCGAATTGATTTAGAGAGACTAAACCTCCTATCACCCTTTTTAACCTAGCAGCCAAAATTTTGGATAAGATCTTGTATAAGCTGCTCACAAGGCAAATAGGCCTGAAGTCGCTTAGCTCAAACGAAATAGAAACTTTAGGAATTAAAGCTAAGAAATAGGATTTAACCTCCTTAGGGAGATGAGCATGACAATGAAAGTCTTTCATGAAATTACAAATGTCTCTCTTCATGAAGAACCAGCACTTTTTCAAAAAGAAGAAATTAAATCCGTCCGGGCCTGGACTTTTAGACCCGTCACAGTCCCAAACAGCTTCCCTAATCTCTTCCTCCAAAAACGGTGCTTCCAAACTAGCCGAATCCGCTTCTGCCAGAGCCTTAAACGAGATATCCTCAAGAATAGGCCTAACCATACAAGTTTCAGAATATTTCTTCTCTAAGAAGTCATGCAATGCTTTCTTCACACCCAACATTGCATCGACCATACCTGAAGGAGTTCTAACCGCCCCAATAAAATTGCTTCTGACCCTTCCTTTCACCATGTTGTGGAAGAATTTAGAATTGATATCTCCCTTCTTATTCCACTTTACACAAGCCTTCTGAAGTATCATGTTATCTTTGATCCACAGATTCCTCCAAACTCCTCTACCTGCTTCGGACCTCTTCAAGACCAAACTATCCATTTCTTCATTTGCTGCAGAACTCAACGCTAAATCAACATCATTAATGATTTCCACTTCCTCCCCCACTTTAAGATCAATCCATCTGAAAACTTCTCTACTCTAGATCCTCAAATCACTTCGAAGAAGCTTAAATTTTTCCTTGAGGACAAAATCACTCCTCCCTGTAACCTCATAACTTAACCATTTATCTTCCACAAACCTAAGAAAAAAGGATTTTCGAGCCAGTTATCGTTTGATTTAAAGGGTTTGGGACCCCAGTTTCTAGCACATATCTTCAACCATATGGGACAATGGTCAAATAAATCTCTTTTCCTAATCTCCTGATCAATCAACTCCCATCTGTTAATGAAAGATTCATCTACTAAGAACCTATCTAACCTGCTCATCACTTTTCCATCGCCACTAAACCAAGAGAAACGATTACCCGATACTGGAAGATCGGTTAAGCCCATGGAATGAATGAAGTCAGAGAAATCCCTCATTTCTGAAGATCTAATCAGGTTAGACGCCCACTTTCTTTCTGAAAATTCAACCGTCGCATTAAAATCTCCTCCCAAATTGCATATTCATTCAACCCACTTCCTTTTCAACTCAGTAAACTCCCTCCACAAATTTCTCTTCGCCGCAATAGAGCAACCTGAGTAAATATTGATCAAGAAGTAAGATTCATCCTTCCACCCTAATTTAATTCCTAAAAGACCTTCCCCTCTGAAATAAAATTCAGAGGTGAAAATTTTCGCGTTCCACATTGTTACAATACCTCCCAAAAATCCTACTAAATCGCTATAAGACTAACCCACATCATTGTGCCTCCAAAATTCAGAAACAATTTTCTCGTCTACCACAGCTAATTTCGATTCTTGAATAAAAAAGACATCAACATTACCTGGTCTGATTAGGCTACTGACCCTATTATGCTTTGAAAAGTTTCCTCCCCCTCTGATATTCAACGAACCCACTAGCATAATTCACCAATTTGTTTCTCCTTCGTACCCGTCAACTTCCTCTTCCTTTAACTTCCATTACTGAAATCTATTCCGAAAAGTCATTGATACCTTCTTTAGATTTCACCCCCAATTTGGACATCAGTTTCCAAACCTTCGAGCCCACATTAGAGTCCAAATTGTCCAGAATTTTAGAATTGCAAAGCTGAACATCCCCATCTGATATAGATTCACAACAGAGAATTGCTCCTGCCAATAATACCACTGTGTTTTCCGAATTAGATTTGGATAAAAAGCAACCCTTATTAGGTTCTTTGGATTTCAATGGAAAGAAATAAGAAGGTTGTGAGAACTGTTGAATTGGATCTTCAGACCGAAGAGAAACATTTTCCAAAGCCCGACCCAAGCTCCTCTTTTTAGGCTTATGTTTCCTTTTACATAAAGGCCCACTTAACTCAACCATTTTCCTCATTTTGTCATCTTCTTGAAAAGACTTGTCCTATCCGTTGAAAGCTCATCCTTCTTAAAACAAACCACACCTTTTTCTGACACCTTTTCATTATCCCTAGATTTAACTTTTTTCCCATCTCTTCCTATTTCCAAAGGCTCTTTGGATACTAGAACATCTTTGCTAGCTATAATAGCTGCATTAAAACCCACGAAGCAAGTTGATGAGACGCCTACTTTTTTCACACCTGTTCCTTCTGACCCTAAATCCTCCAACTATCTCTCTTCGGTCGAACCACCCTAGCCAAAGCTATCTCCTTTTGATTAACCAGACCAGTTTGAAATGAACCCGGAATTCCTTTAGTTACATTATGTTCCTCTAGCTGCTCCGTGTTCCAGTTATCATCGTCATCTTCCCCTTCAAATCTATTCCAAGAACTTTCCGAAACAGAAGATGAAGATACAACTACCTTATTTGCCTATTATTTACTTTCACTAATCTATAACTATCTATAAAGGCAATAAGTTATTTTGGATTGACTTATTTTCATTCCAATTATATCCCTTATTCCAACCACATGGTTTATTTTAATTCCAATTATATCCCTTATTTCACCCACATGGTCTATTTTCATTCCAATTATATCCCTTATTCTAACCACCCATTATAATTCACTTTTTTCGGTCATTTATGGTTCAAAACTGTTCCACGATTACTAACCAAAATAATCAACTTCCCCTGTTTAATCCAATTAAAATAGCTGATATATATTATCATAACATCTAAACCACACACTCATAAAAAACAAAAGAAAATTAAGAAAATTAGAGAGAGAAGCAAAGGAAAAAAAAGGAGACAAAGCAGATTGTGGACAAAGGAAACTATAGAAATTACTATTGATTTTTAGTAATTACCATCATTTAAATTAAAAAATGGTTGTTACTTATAAAAAAAGAAGACAAAGAAAATGGTGAACAATCACCATCATTTAACAGGAAAGATGGTTGTTAAATATCAAAAAAGAAGGATGAGCAAGAAATAGGAAATGGAAAGCATATTAGTGGAAATATATTTGTTGAAACTCACCCATAATATATATAGTGTTGTTGAAGTGAAAATTTCTTTTTAGGTCTTTAAAATTTTTTTCACGTAAGTGAATTTTACATAATTATGTCGCTAGAGATGTTTTTCTTCTTGATTAAATTAACCTTTCTCTTATGTATTTGTCTAAAGAAAAAAATATTCATGTCATACATGGATGGATGGATGGAGAGAGAGAGAGAGAGAGAGAGAGAGAGAGAGAGAGAGAGAGAGAGAGAGAGAGATGGGGGAAGAGAGAGAGAGAGGGGAGGGAGGGGGAGAGAGAGAGAGATCAAATAATTAAATTAAAACAAAAAATACGTTAATGTTTTGACGCGTGTGCAAATTAAAAAAAGAGGACAAACGGGCACGAAAGTGCCCGTTTGAACGCTAATTTATAATAATGTGTTTATGTGAACCTAGAATTTGGCCTAGATATATAAATGTCTACTGCAGATATTAATACACGTACAATGAGGAGTGGAAAACAGAGAAATAATTGTTGGAAATTCAGCCACAACCTATGGAGAATTCCTATTCAGTCTTGATCTCAAGATTGTTAACAATCACACAATGTCAATGAAAAGAAAAAGGTTTGAAAGAAAGAAAGAAAGAAAACAATAGCGTTGGAGAAGAAGATGAAAAATTATGCAGAGTTCTCTCTGCCCACAACTGTGGAATTTTATTATCACTTTGCAACTGGAAATCCGTGATTATCAAACTTGATGATTACAATGATAAGGGTTCATCCCTATTTATAGATTTAGGTTAATTTGCATCTCAAGCTAAAGCCCAAACTATAAAAGCCCAAAAATATATAATATAATCTTTCTAAATTAAATATGATCTGTCTAAATCAAATATAATCTTTATAAAAAATGAATTATATATTTAACACACCACCTAATTCATTGTGTCTAAATAATCTACATTAATCATAGACCTTAGCTTCTTGAACACTTCGACTGACACTCCCTTCATCATGATGTCTGCAATCTTATTCTCAGTTCTGCAGTGTTCCAATTCCATCTTCCCTTTTGGTACCTGTCCTGGAAGATAATGGAATCTCATTTCGATGTGCTTGCTTCAACCGTGTGTTATTGGATTCTTCGCCAAGTTGATAGCTGACATGCTGTCGATCTTCATGGTAATTGCTCCATGACTCTTCGATGTGATCTCTTTGACCAGGTTCACCATCCAGGTTGCTTGACATGCACAAAGAGAAGCAACTATATATTCTGCTTCGTATGATGAAAATGCCGCTACTGGCTCCTTTCTCGAACTCCAAGCAACTGGTGCACCACTTAACATAAACACATAGCCAACTGTGGATTTTCTATCCTCAGTATCACTACACCAACTTGAGTCAGTGTATCCCACTAGCTTGCATTCTTTTCCTTCGTCAGCTGCAGGAAAAAATGTCGTAGTCGAGAGTTCCTTTCAGATATCTCAGTATCCTCTTTGTCACATCTAGGTGTAAAACCTTTGGCTTTTACATGAATATACTTACCATACCCACAATGTATGCTAAGTCAGGCCTTGTGTGACAAAGTTGTCTAAGTGACCCAATAAGTCTTCTATATTGGGTTGGATCGACATCATCTTCATCTGAATCCTTCGACAGTTGCAATCTAGTCTCAGCTGGAGTCGAAGTTGGGTTGCAATCTTGTATCTCAAATCTCGTGAGTATTTTGCCTACATATCTTCTTTGGTGCATCATCAAACCTTTACCAGTCTTGTAGAATTCGATGCCAAAGAAATATGAGAGATTTCCCAAGTCTGACATTTCAAACTCCTCACTTAGATCATGTTTGAAATCTTCGATCTCCCTTTTGCAACTTCCTGTTATCAATAAGTCATCGACATAGAGACATAGTATAAGAAATTCACTATTGCTTTTCCTTACATATACTCCATGCTCAGTTGTGCACTTCACAAATTTTTTCTCCCTTAGAAAGCTGTCGATCTTCTTATTCCAAGCTCTTGGAGCTTGCTTAAGTCCATACAAGGCTTTATGCAACCTGTACACCTTTCTTTCTTCTCCTTGTTTCACAAGCCCAACTGGTTGTGCAACATAAACTTCTTCTTCTAAGGGGCCATTCAGGAATGCACATTTCACATCCATCTGACATGTGTGTCAATTATTAATGTTTGCTAGACCAACAACCAACCTGATTGTTTCGATCCTAGCAATAGGTGAAAAAACTTCGTCGAAGTCGATTCCTTCCTTTTGAAGAAATCCTTTCGCCACAAGTCTCACCTTATGTCGAGTTACTTCTCCTTTAGGATTCACTTTCACCTTGTAAACCCACTTCACATCAATTGCCTACTTGCCTTGAGGAAATTTGACAAGTGACAAGGTGTTGTTGACTTCGATGGAGTCTATCTCCTCATTTATTGCTTTCACCCACTTCGAATCTTTCAATCCCTCAGCAGCATTGACTGGTTCGACATCTACGTAGAAAGCATAATGTACCAGCTCACCCTCTTCATCTACCACATCATCTGATGTAATCACACATTCTTGTAACCTTGCTGGCATGTGTCTTGTTTGTTGAGGTCTGCTTGGGCCAGCTTCACCTCGAACTTCTTCTTGTCGAACTTCTCTTTTGACTTCACTAGATGGTTCTTCACACAAGATTCTCATTGAATCTTTCTTCACATTCTGATTTTAATCCCATTCTTTAAGCTCATCTATGATCACATCCCTGCTGATCACTACTTCCTTGTTCACTGGGTCGAACAACTTGTATCCTCCAGTCGAATGATATCCAATTAGGATCATTTGATTTGACTTATCATCAAGTTTCCTTCTCAACTGATCTGGCACATGTCTATATGCTATAAATCCAAACACCTTCAAGTGACTGAGGCTAGGCTTGACACCAGACCAACATTCTTCTAGTGTTATTCCTTCAAGCTTCTTCATCGGACATCTGTTTAATATGTATGTTGCTGTCGAAACCGCTTCTCCCCATAATTCTTTGGGTAGATGATTTCCATTCAACATACTTCTCACCATGTTCATGGTGATTTTATTCTTTCTTTCTGCAATTCCATTTTGTTGTGGAGTGTAGGGTGGCACCACCTCATGCACAATCCTTTCTTTTTCACATAATGCATCAAACTCTTTCGACACATACTCTCCACCACCATCACTCCTCAGAATTTTCAGCTTTCGACCACTCTGTCTCTCGACCATAGATTTAAATCTAGAAAATACCTCGATCACATAACTTTTCTTCTTGACGAAGTAAGTCCACAACTTTCGACTGTAATCATCTATGAACGTGACAAAGTATCTCTTGCCTGCAATCGAATCCACCTAGATTGGACCACATACATCAGAGTATATGACTTCCAGAATTGCCTTCAACTTCCTTCCCGCATCCTTGCTGAAGCTATTCTTGTGTTATTTCGACTGAACAAACTCTTCACATACTTCACTTGGAATGTCGATTTCTGGTAATCCTGAAACCATATTTCTCCTCTTCAACTCTCTGATGTCTTTGAAATGGAGGTGACCAAGTCAATAATGCCACATCCATTCATCTCTGCTAGCTACAGTTTCAAGGCACTTATGCTCCATCACATTAAGTTCAATCTTGAAGGTCCTATTCTGAGACATTGGAGCCTTCAATATCAACCCACCACCTGAGTCGAGAACTCTCATCAACTTGTCTTCGATCGACACCTTGTAAATCTTTTCGACTAGCTTCCCTATACTGGGAAAATTACTCTTCATGCATGGTATGTACAACACATTGGAAATTGTTGACCTCTTGCCATCTTTCCTCATAATCAGAACATCATCAAAACCTTCAGCTGCTAGAGTATTTTCATTTGCAAATTTCACCATGTTCTTCGTCGAGGGCTTCATGTTGTTAAACCAATCTTTCCTTCCAGTCATGTGTGATGAGCATCTTGAGTCCAAGTACCACTGATCTTGGAATCTCTCTTCATCTCTTGTTGTGGCCATTAGCAACATCTCTTCTTCTTCTTCATGTTTCGCCAGCTTTGCATCAGTTTCTTGATTCTTCCTTTTTTCCGGAAAATAACTAAAATAGTGGCCATACATCTGACAATTGAAATAATGGATGTGACTTTTGTCAGACTTTCGACCACCACCACTTCCTCTACCTGCAACACCACTTATTTGGTTGCCTTGGTTCCAGGGCTTTCTCTGATTCGACCAGTTTCCTTCCTGGTGATTTTGACCAATCGAATTGTTGTAGCCTCCTCTACCTTTGTTGCCATTCCAGCTTCCCTTGCCTTTCTTTTCTTTTTCTGACTACGCCTGCAAAGCCATATCACTCTTCGACTTTCCTGCAACTCTTTTAGCCATCCTTTGTTCATGAGACTCAGGCGTCCCTTGAAGCTCTTCCTTCATCAATACTGACAAGTCTTTCGACTCTTCTATGGCTACTACCACGTGGTCGAATTTTGGAGCCAATGACCTCAAGATCTTTGAAACAACTGATCTTGATGTCAACACTTCTCCACATACCTTGATTTGATTCACTAGTTTTGTGACCCTAGTGAAGAAATATGTTATGCTTTCATTGTCTTCCATCTGAAGCAATTCATAAGTCCTTTTGTGAGTTTGGAACCTCACCTCTTTCACCTTCTCTGCACCTCCAAACGATTTTTCAAGAATCTCCCAAGCTTCTTTTGCTGATTCTACATCACTAACCTTTTTAAAATTATCTGGATCAACACATTAATGGATTATAAAGAGAGCTTTAAAATCTTTCTTTTTCAATTCTTTGTGTGCATCATTTTCTTGATCTGGATAACAAAAAACCACCTTAACCTGCTTGCACTAATTCTCATAATTATCTTTCTTGAGAATCACAAGGTTCATCGGAAAGTGCCCGTTTGGATGATTCATCGCCATCACATTTTTGCTTCCTTGAATCGCAACCGAAGCTCTAGATACCAAATGTTGGAAATTCAGCCACAACCTATGGAGAATTCCTATTCAATCTTGACCTCAAGATTGTTAACAATCACAAAATAGTAATGAAAAGAAAAAGGTTTGAAAGGAAGAAATAAAGAAAACAACAGCGTTTGAGAAGAAGATGAAAAATTCTGCAGAGTTCTCTCTGTCCACAACTACGGAACTTTATTATCATTGTGCTACTGCAAAACTGTGATTATCAAACTTGATGATTACAATGCTAAGGGTTCCTCCCTATTTATAGATTTAGATTTACTTGCATCTCAAGCTAAAGCCCAAACTATAAAAGCCCAAAAATATCTAATCTAATCTTTCTAAATCAAATATGATCTTTCTAAATCAAATCTAATCTTTCTAAAACAATTAATTACATGTTAAAGAATAATTAGCATTTTGTTTAAATGCAAACACACATGCTATCTCAATCCCCTTCATGCCTTTGAAATGAGACATGTAGAAACATACATACAACAAAAACAAAATTAGCAAGCAGAGAGATGATTACATGATGAAGAAGTAATGTTTACTAAGGGTCATGAGGACACGCTACACCGTTGTGAAGACGTTTATGAGACAAAAAATGTCTGACTGTTATAGTGAGATGATACAGTAGCGTTGCACTTAATGGTGGGTGCATGGAAGTCCTCATTTACATATGCTATTTCTCTATTTTCTTTATTTTTGTTTCATCTATATCCTTTGCAAAGAAGAAAAAATTATTATTCTCTTTGTATAAATTATTTCTCTTATTTTTGTTGTAGTTTATGATTTTGTCTGTTGAAAAGTGGAAGGTATGTAACATGCAGGATAATTAATGCTTGACTTTAATAAATACAATAGATTGGTTAATTGTGTTCAAAAGAGACAATCATATATAACAATTTCAGAATGAACATCATGTTGCTACTTGGAATGAACATCAAGTTGCTACTTTTTCATGCATTTTGTTTGTTTGTTTTAAATATAAACTGCAATTTGATATTTATTATTAATTGATCATCGAATATTTATGTGATAGTGAAGCACCTTTATATCGTATGTCTTATTTTATGTATGGTTTTGGTATGGTTTTGATATAGAAAGTAGTTGCTTTTGCACATGCATATACATTTTTCTTGTGCCATCACTGTGTCCAAAATATTTACTTTTATAAAACAGTGGTATTAATACCATTAATTTTGTTTACCCTCTCTAATTAGATACGTATTTTTTATTTTATTTGTTGAGAGAGAAAGAGAGATTATTTATCATTTAAGAATATGTTTTAATTTTCACATTCTGTCGTTTGCATTGTTAAATTGATTCTTCAAGATCCACTACAAGAAAACATGTTATTAGCTAGGGGGTTATCCCCTCACTAAGCTAAAAAACCCATCACAAAACATCATTTTGCGAGGGGGGGACACCCCTAGCAAATCAGGCCATCGCAAATTATTGGCTAGGGGATAAGCCCCTCGCAAAAATGGCTAGGGGAGAAACCCCTCGCAAAAAATCATCCAAAAAATTTAGCCTGCTTCACTGCAGGCATAGACACAGCTAGTGGCACAGTGGGCTCAGACGTGTCAGAAAATTTGCGAGGGGATAAACCCCTAGCCAAAAATGCTACGTATTGCCTTTAGTGAGGGGTTATCCCCTAGCTATGTGTGTCAGAATTTAGTGAGGGGAGAAGCCCCTAGCTAATTGCCATAGGTATTAAATTTGCGAGGGGTTAGCCCCTAGCCATTATTATCATATTATTTTTATTATATAATAATTATATTATTTTAATTATATTATTATTAATTAACTAGAATAATATAATGATATAATAAATAAATATACATATTATTTAATTATATGTATATTATACAATAATTATATTATTTTGATTATATTATTTTAATTATATTATTTATAATTATATTAATAATTAGAAAAATATAAGTATGTAACAAATAAATATACATATTTTAATATAATAAATAATTATATATTATTAAATTTTGTAAAATATAATAATTTATAAAAAGTGCATTAAATTAAATATTCACATACACACCAAATGAAAAAGAGTTCATACTTTTTAAATAAAAGTGTATATTAATATATAATCAATTCTTTTACAAAAATAATATATATTTTGTTTTTTAAACAATATTTTCTATACAATACTATTTTCCATAATATGTTTAATATATAATCTATTTTTTAAACTATATTTATTATACAAGACTATTTTTAATAATATGTTTAATATATAATATTCATTTTCAAAATCTAATTTTTAAACATTATTTAGTATACTTTTAAACATTTTCTTATAAATATATTACTAAATTATATTAATATTTTAAAAAATATATACTCTATAAATAAAAATGTATACTTTCAAATCTGTTTTATAGTTTTTATTATAAATCTCTTTTATAATTTTTATTACAAATCTGTTTTTAAATTTTATTTTTAATATCTGTTTTATAATATAAACTAAATATAATATTATCTATTTTATTATATAATAAATCTGTTTTATAGTTTTTATTACAAATCTCTTTTATAATTTTTATTACAAATCTGTTTTTAAATTTTATTTTTAATATCTGTTTTATAATATAAACTAAATATAATATTATCTATTTTATAATATAATCTGTTTTTATATTTTTTTATAACAATATAAAATCTGTTTTAAAACAATATCTGTTTTTAATCTATTTTATATAAACTAATTGTTTTCAAACATTTTTTACAAATATTTTTAAATCTGTTTGTTTTTTACTTAAAATCTGTTTTTAATAAAATTAACAACATAAAATTAAAATCTGTTTTTATATTCTATTTTTAGTAATATAAACAATATTTATAAACATTTTTTACAAACTATTTTAAAACAACATTTTTTAAATATATATTACTAAAAATAAATACAGAAAATTCGTAATAAAAAAAATTATAAATTTTATAATACCAGCAACACACCAAAATCAACATAATAATATCAATTATACCTAAAATATTTAGAAAAAACAATTAAATGTGTACCTTTAGAAGCTCCCTTAAATTTGTAGCTCCAGCTTCTAGATGACAGTTGAATCTTTTATCAATTATATACATGTAATATAACAAATAAATAAAAAAAAATTAATTGTTGAAATACACGAAACAAAATTAATCAAAATATATATATGAAACAGTTGGAGAGAATAAATGGAATGGAAAGACTAAAATTTACCTGTATTTGAAATTGAAAACGGAAGAAAATTGTAGAGAGAATGGTGGAATAGAGAAAATGGAAGAAGATGAAGAATGGGAGAATGGGGAGAAACTAAAAAATAAATACTGATTATATATATTAAGTCTTTGTAATGGCAAAAAGCATTTAATTTGGTAGCGCATTGCGAGGGGAGGCCCCACGCGATTGGAGAGATAAGATTTGCGAGGGGGTGGCCCCTAGCCATTGATGGCGTGTTCCAGTCAACTGGCAACATAATAATTGCCTTTTTCAGAGTGATTTGACCAAGCATCTTCATGGTGAGGGGATACCCCGTCGCAAATTACTAATTAAAATTTAGTGAGGGGTTGGCCCCTAGCAAATGGTCACCTATCAGCCTTATTTTGCGCTGACCCCTACTTTAAACAGTTTTTAAAGTTCAAAATTTTTTCCCTCCTCTTTTGCGAGGGGTAGCCCCTAGCAAAAAAATTTTTCTTTTTTTTTTCCTATTGTGTGGTTTGCGAGCGGTTTACCCCAAGCAACCTTGTTTTTTTAGTGAGGGGTTATCCCCCTAGCCAATTCCCCTAGCTAATTTCATGTTTTCTTGTAGTGATCTAGGAACAACTTCATTTCTTTTGTTAAGGTGGGGTCGATGATTCTTGAAGATGTTGATTCTGTCAAGCAAACTATAAAAGACTCATTTGCATCCAGATTTATAAAGGTTGAAGGTAAGAGGCATGTCCTGAATTTTTTTGATTTTCCTAAGCTTTCTGCAGCAGATAAAGAGATGCTAAATGAAGAGTTTTCTCGAGAAGAAATATATGAAGTGGTTTGTGGTTGCGACGGTAATAAAAGTTCAGGCCCCGATGGTTTTAACTTGGAGTTTTTAAAAAGATGTTGGAATATTATTGGGTCGGATGTGGTCAATTGTATCCAAGAGTTTCATGAAACAGCGACTCTCCCTAAAGCTTTACTATCCTCTTTCATTGCGTTAATTCCTAAGAACATTAACCCTCAAACCTTAGATGAATATCGTCCTATTAGGCTTGTTGGTTGCATATATAAGGTTATATCTAAGATTTTGGCTTTAAGGTTAAGTAAAGTGATTGACAAGCTTATTTCTAAGTGCCAATTGGCATTTATACCAGGGAGGCAGATTCTAGATGGAGTGTTGGTAACTAATGAGATAATCGATCTTGCCAAGAGACGAAAGCGTCGTTGTTTAATGTTTAAGGTGGATTTTGCATAGGTTTACGATTGCGTGGAGTGGGATTTCTTAGAAAAGGTTTTAGTGGCTAGGAATTTTAGTGAGAAGTGGGTGATGTGGATTAAAGGTGGTGTTCTTAAAAATTACTTGTCTGTTTTGGTGAATGGTGGAACCATAAAAGATTTTAAAGGATCTAGAGGATTTAGGCAAGGTGATCCATTATCACCTTTCCTATTTTCAATCGTGGCTGAGGGGCTGTCTTGCTTAGTGAGAAGGGCTCGTAGTATAGGGTCGTTTCATGGATTCAATCTGTTCGAGAATAAAGATGTTAGTATCATCCAATTTGGAGATGACCCTATTTTTTTTTGTGAAGTTGATTGATGTAATTTATGGGGAATCAAAGCTATTTCAAGAGGATTCAAACTAGTGTCAAGGCTGTGTATTAATTTTTGGAAAAGTTTCATATTTGGAGTGGACGTTGAGGATGAATTCTTATCTGCAGCAGCACAATTTTTATCATGTAAACATGGCATTATACCATTTAAATTTCTGGGGTTGCAGGTGGGAGAAAATCATACAAGGTACAAGTTTTGGAAATCGGTCGTGGATTCTTTTAAGGCAAGGCTTTCTTTTTGGCAAGGCAAACTCTTATCCATGGGTGGTCGCGTAACACATATTAATTCAGCTCTCACCAATCTCCCTATTCATCATTTATTTCTTTATAAAGCGCCAATGAATGTGATTAGTGAGTTGATTTTAATTCAAAGACGTTTTTATGGGCGGGTTCGTCGGAATAAGTGTCAATTAATTGGGTTTCTTGGAGCAGCATTTGTAAACCAAAGGAAATGGGAGGGCTTTGGATCAAAGATATATCGTTATTTAATGTTGCTCTTCTCACTAAATGGCTGTGGAGAATCATTCATGAAGAGGGGGCGATTTGGAAGCAGGTTCTAAAGTACAAGTATGGCTGTTGTAAAAAAAAAAATTTGTTGATGCAGGTGGATTCTACTGTCACAGTGCAATTGCTATGGTGGAGAGATTTAGTGCAGATTGGGCATTCAATTAAAGATGACTCGTTCTTGATGCAATCCACGAGAAAGTTAGGTGACGACGCACATGTTTCGTTTTGGAATGCAAGGTGGATCGACTCAGTACCTTTACGTATCAGGTTCTTGGAATTATTTGCACAGTCTATATTGCAATCTGGTACTGTTGCTGACATCGGCTATTGGAGGCAGTCTTGCTGGGTGTGGGAACTTAGTTTTCAAATTGACAATTGGAGTGAGGCATTATTACTGCAACACAGGGAATTGCAACTGATGTTGTTGGAGATAAAGCCTTTGGAGGGTATGCCTGACAAACTCATATGTCTAGGTTCTGTTAATAACATTTCTCTGTCAAATCTTGTTATGAGTTTAGCCAACATGTTAATGGGCTTGATTGGTTGGAAATTAATTCCAAGACTGCTTTAGAAATTTTGTGGCAATCAATGATTCAGATGAAGTCAAATTGTTTGCTTAGCGTTTGGTTTTGGATAGATTACCGATTCGAAAAAATATTGTAGTCAAGGTGGTAATTTATAATCCCTATGACATGGTTTGTGTGTTGTGTTTTAATGAGGTGGAAACGTTAGATCATGTGTTGATTAATTGTCCAAAGAGAAGACTTGTTTAGAGTATAATATCGAATTGGGTCGGAGTCTTCAGATAGATAGTGTTAATTGCATAGATCATTTAATGGAGTGGTTTATACGGTTGGTCGAAAGAACATCGAAAAGATTGGCGAACCTGGTCTAGTTTTGTACATGTTGGAGCATTTGGTGGGCAAGAAACCAAATCATTTTCAATGATGGTATTTGCAATGTTGACGACTTAGTCAATAGAATTAGACATATTTCTTGGATATGGTTATCTATAGGTTTTTCTAAGTCTTCTTCTTGTACATTTTATGAGTGGATGAAACATCCTATTGATTTTTATTAATGGATGTTTTGTATTCTGACTTTGTTTGCCTTCTTTGAAAGACGTGGCATCAATGTTGTATTGTCGGTGTTTAGATCGCGTCTTAGCTCTCCATCTGTTTTAGTTGGAATGAATTTACTTATAAAAAAAAGATAACTAAATGAAATGACTCCTCAAGTTTTTCTCTTTATGTATTGTGTGTGTTTTGATTAACATTTTAGTAATCAAGTCTTCTCATCGTTAGGTCACTGCATTTTTTTAATTGAGTGTTTTTATTAAAACGTAATTTTTCATGCATAAAATAGACATTTCATCTAAAATAAATGCAAAATGATTCCAGTCAATAGGTTTATTACTTGAATCAAGAAGCTCATATAAGCATGATTCAAGCCAACAAAGTCTCGATTCAAGTCATGACAATCACTACTACAAATAACGCTTTTATCGTCGCACGGGAAAGATATGTCACATTGGCTCCCGAGGCGACCTAACGAAGGGTGACATGAAAAGTTGCCACTTAACATCTTGGTTAATAAAAAATAGAGAGGTAAAATATATGATCATGGGTTCGAACGCCAACATCTACATTTTTATTATTTACAAAAACAACACCTTATACCTCCCGGTTTATCCACAAACCGATGTATAAGATAAATTATTATTTTAATTAAAATTGGTTACATTGTTTACACATAATATTAATAAAATGATTTGTTTACAAACTACAATGTTTATCCAGAATATTAAAATAAAACTTAATTAGTCCATAAAGATCATATGTTAGATCTTCGAATCCTTGATATTTGGGCAAGATCAAATGTTGGGTGCGACTATATTCTCAATGGTTTTACCTTGCATGGATTTGTTTATGATATAAAACAAAAAAAGGGTTGATAAAAAAAAAGGTTAGATAAATAAATGATTTTTTCTCAAAAAAATAGTTAAGAACACAAACCTTAAACCCAAATAGTTTTCTGCTCTGGCATCCATCTTAGCGTTCTTTTCATGGCAAATGATCTTGCAAATCCAAAGAGGTGGATGTAGATATGTTTCAAGCACTTCATGTTGCTTCACTTGCTTTTTAATATTCAGAAATATAATTTTATAATGGAAGTTTTTTATATTTCCACTACAACAAATAATGCTTTTTATGACGAAGCTTTCACAACGAACAATATAAAACCGAGGGTATATGTATTGGGAGCGCCTTGATTTAAAAAATAATTTGTTACCTCGGTTCTTTGTGAAGTCGGCATAATAATATGCTCAGTGTTTGAGATTCGATTCCCAGGTCCTGCAGTTTTATGTTTTATATGGAACCAAATAATTTCCATATATTTTACGTCGGATATGTTACCTCGGTTTTTAATAAAACCGAGATATATAGTATCTAATTTTTTATTCTTTTTGGAATCAAAAAGGCGCCCTTACTTTTTAAATTTTTACGTAGGATATGTTACCTTGGTTTTCAGTAAAACTGCGATATAAATTCTTTAAATTTTTTATTCACTCAGTGTCTACCTCATTCACTTCTCGAGCCAACGAAAGGACACTTATTCTCCAAGGAGCTCTAGCGAATGAACACTTCTTCTCAAGCCAATGAAATAACACTTACTCTCCAACGAGCCCTAGCGAACGAAAGAACACCATTAATCTCTAGTATGTTATTATTATTGTGGTTGTTGTTCTTGTTCTTGTTCTTGCTTTGGTCTATTACTGTTGTTCTTGTTATTCTCTATTACTGTTGTTCTTGTGTAATATGGCTGTGTACTATTTTTATATATTTTTTCCAGAATTTTTATGTGATTATGGATTGTAGTTGGATGAAAGCCAATAGATTAAGTGTAGAGTATGAGAATGACTTGAAACAATTTCTTGTTTTCGCAGAAAAAAACCTTCCTGACAATAATGGGATTTTTTATCGTCCTTGTAAAAACTGCTTTAATACGAAAAAATATCATAGGGATGTTATATTCAATCATTGTGGTTGTGATGGAATTATTCAAAATTACACGAAATTGGTATGGCATGGTGAAATGACAAATAAGAGACCTCTGTCACATACAGTTGAAGATAATAAAGTTATGAATGATACCCTAGAAGACATCATTTGTGATATTGGAGTTGTTGGTTTCCAAAAGACATCATTTTTAGATACTTTGAGAAGAGACATGGATGATTTGTTGTATCCGGGATGTAAAAATTTTACAAGATTGTCGGCTGTGTTAAGACTATTTAATTTTAAGGCAAGAGGTGGGTGGACGGATAAAAGTTTCACTGAATTGCTTGAATTGTTGGAAGAAATGTTTCCCGAAGGTAACACGCTGCCGAACCATACTTATGAGGCCAAGAAGATATTGTGTCCAATGGGTTTGGACAATGTCAAAATACATGCATGTCATAATGACTGCATATTATATAGGAAAGATTTTGAAAACTTGAAGGAGTGCTCGAGGTGCAGGGAGTCACGCTACAAGTAAAAGGACAATGTTGTTGATGACATTGATGGTGTAACTAGCAAGTATGTTCCTGCCAAGGTGATGTCGTACCTACCGATAATTCCAAGGTTCAGAAGATTGTTTGCTAATGCTAGTGACGCAAAGAATACTAGACGACATGCAGATGAAAGAGTGTGTAATGGAAAACTTTTCCATGTAGCTGATTCATTGTAATTGAAGAAAATTGATTCTTTGTATCCAGATTTTGCCCTTGAATCGAGGAACCTTAGGCTTGGACTTTCCATCGACGGAATGAACCCTTTTGGTAATTTGAGCACTAACCATATTTCATGGCCTATTCTTCTCTTAATTTACAATCTATCTCCATGGTTGTGCACGAAGCGCAATTATATGATGTTATCGATGATGATTTTGGGTCCAAAACAACCAGGCAACGACATTGATGTTTATTTAACGCCATTGATTGAAGACTTGAGACTTTTGTGGGAGGAAGGTGTTACTGTTGATGATGCGTATACAGGTGATAACTTTAAGTTGCATGCGATGTTGTTTTGCACAATCAATGACATTCCTGCATACGGTAATTTGTCTGGATATAGCGTCAAGGGACATAGAGCGTGTCCTATATGTGAAGTTGATACATGTCACTAGTAATTACAAAAAGGAAAAAAGACAATTTATCTTGGGCATCAAAAATTTCTAAGACCTAATCATCCATATCGTAGATTGCGGGAGGCTTTTAATGGAGATCAGGAGTTTAATATCGCTCCAAAGCCCTTAACTGGGAAGGAAGTTTATAGAAAACAACTACACATTAATGTTATCTTTGGAAAGAAACATAAAAAAGTCCGCAGAGAAAAATATTTGGAAAAAGAGGTCGGTATTCTTTGATCTTCCATATTGGTTTAGTTTTGATATAAGACATTGTCTTGATGTGATGCATGTGGAGAAAAATGTATGTGATTGTCTGATTGGAACACTTCTTAACATTAAAGGCAAGACAAAAGATACTAAGAAATCCTGCGAAGATATGGTTGTGATGACGACAAGAGTTAGCTCCAAAAGAAGTAGGAAACATAATCTATTTGCCCCTAGCATGTCTCACTCTTTCTAAAAAAGAGAAAAAAGTTTTGTGATTGTTTGAAAGGTATCAAAGTTCCCCAATGGTACTCATCAAATGTGAAGAAACTTGTGTCAGAGAACGTTCACAAATTAGTTGGCTTAAAATCTCATGATTGTCATGTCTTGATGCAACAACTTTTACCAATGACTATCCATGGCATTTTACCAATAAATGTATGGGTGACTATAACCAGATTGTGCTTATTCTTCAATGCTATATGTGGTAAAGTTATTGATCCTGGAAATTTAGATGACTTGGAACACGAAGCTGCAGTTATCTTATACCATTCCATCCATCATTCTTTGACATTATGGTTTACTTAGTTGTTCATCTAGTAAAGGATATTAGAATTTGTGGTCCAGTTTATTTATGGTGGATGTATCCGGTAGAGCGTCACATGAAGATTTTTAAAGGGTATACAAAGAATAATCACCATCTAGAAGCTTCGATCGTAGAAAGGTACATTATAGAAGAAGCTATTGAGTTTTGTACAAACTATTTATCAGAAGCTTCCTTTATAGGAATTCCTGAGTTTCATCATGATGATTGTTATGATGGTAGAGGTATTCAAGGTTTAAATGTTAAGGCATTTTCCCGAGATGTAGTTCTTCAAGCACGTTTGCATATATTGAATAACCCTAGTGAAGTTCAACCTTACTTGACTGCTCATAAAAGTCTTTTAAAGGAAAAATTCCCCCGGATGAATGAAAAATGGTTATTGACAGAGCATAACAAAACTTTCATAAATTGGTTTAATGAAAGTATTTATAAAGAGAGTTGTGCATCAGATCTTTGCAAATGGTTGTCACGTATGCCTAAGTTTACTGTAATTACTTGGAGTGCATAAGATATTTCTAAATATTCATTCTATACAAAATCAAAGGATGTTCGTAGCACCATGCCAAATAGTGGGGTTATGGTTGAAGCTGAATCCATGTACTTTTCTAGTTCCAAAGATAACAATCATGTACTAACATCTAGGGCATACTTTGAGGTCATTGAGGAGATTGACTATGTTTATTTTAAAGTGCCTTTATTTAAGTGCAAGTGGATTGATAGTAACATTGGTGTAGAAACCGATGAATTGGGATTCACGCGGGTTGATATTCACAAGGCAACTTATAAGAATGAACCTTTTATGTTACTGATCCTTCTAACACTAGATGGTCAATTGTTCTTCAAGGTAAACATATTCACGAAAGTATTGATGAAAATCAAGATTTTAACTATGAGACACTTCTTAGCAACACATGTACATCAAGCATCTGAAGAAAATGATTTAGATGATGTGCATGCTATTCATCGTGATCATGAAGATGGGATATGGGAAAACTAGTAAGTAAATGTTTCATATCCCTTTGAAATTTATAATTAATCATTTTACTCCTTTTTAATCATTGTACTATATATTTAAAGTTGTTGTTGATTGACCTAATTAGTTTCAAATGTTGTTCAAACTATAGCTGCTTAAGGACCAGTGACAAATCATATTGGACAAACTACACAACTTTCCATTTTAGTTATTGCTTTTGTTTCATAATCCTTTGTTTTAGTTTTGAAAATGGTTCAGTAATTGGTTCTGTAATACAGGTTCCAAAAAATATAGTTCTGTAATCCTATAATTGGTTCTAGAAATATGGTTATGTAATAAAGGTGAAAACGACAATACAAAAGAACTCCCCTCGGTTTTTCATAAAACCGAGGTAATAACATCGAGATATTACCTCGGAGTTAAATAAAACAAAGGTAAAAACATTGGCGCGCCATCCACGGCCTTTTAATGTCTAACCTCGACTTTAAATTGACCAAAGTGATAAGTGTTTTCTTTTCATGTCATCGTCCATTACCTCGCCCATGTAGCCGAGGTTATATGCAATTTGTGGTCGTCATTATATGCGTTATTTGTAGTAGTGTTCACGCGGATCACTAATGGTAGTGTCTTGAGCATTGATATCTCATGAAATGAACAACATATATTTGATCAACATAATCACTAATGGTTGTTTATGTTTAATTTAGGTAAAATACTTTAACCCTCATTTTAATAGAAAACCGAAGTAAATAACCTTTGTTTTTTCTTTTACATTTCATTGATTACAAAGAATATTTAAAATTAAAAAATATAATAAAAAAGAAAGGCTCATGGTGTAATACCCCGTAAATAATTCTTTTACTCTGGATAATATTAGTTGTGATCAACTGAGTTCCAGTGTGCTCTGAGAAATTATCTGCAGAGATAATTGGAGTAACTGTTGAACTTAGAATAAATCCAATTAATATTATCTGACTCTGAGATATTTAAATATTTGGACTTTAAAGACTTTTTGGACAATTAGTAGTGTTGCTAATTGATGATATTTTCTATATCATTTCTTTTTCTCTCATTTCCAAACATAGTTAACTTGGAGAAGAAAAGGAAAGGAAGGAAAAGGGAGAGAAAAGGAGAAAAAGCTCAAGATCAAGAACATCATCAAATCTTCATCCAATCATCTTCAAATCTTCACCATCTTCATCTATTCAAGGTGGGTTCTAGATAGATGCTTTTGTTTTAGATTTTCTTGGATTCCAAGACCTAGGTTAGAGTTGTAAGAGAATTGGATTAATTGCAAAATCTTGGAAATTAACGGTTAAAATGTGTTAGAAACTGAGTAATATGAGTTATGTGAGTGTAGAATCATTTATGTTTGACTGTATGATGTTTAGATATGTTTTGGTGGGGTTTTGGATCCATGGGAGATCAGCTTTTACGCTGATGAAGTTTCTGAAATTCCCAGATTCGCACTGCGAATCCCCCAGCGAAGGGGAAATCGTGGGCTCACTGGCAGTTCGCACTGCGAAGGCGAAGGCGAGCGTTCGCCAGTGGTTCGCCCTGTGAACCTTACGTTGTTTTGCCACTGCCTTGGTTCGCCAGCGTTCGCACTGCGAATGGTGCAGCGAACAAGTGTTGGCTAGGCGTTCGCTGGACGCTTCGCACTGCAAATGAAGTAGCGAGCGTTCGCTGGCTTATTCGCAATGCGAACATAGTAGAATATCCATTTTGTTTCTTGCATAACTTTTGACTCGGTTATCCGTTTTGTGTATTCTTGATATCATCGTGAAGCTAGGAACATATTCTAGCTGATGGCAGTGGAAAATATCTGTTTATTGCCCGATTAAATGAATCGGAGGGAACCGTAAATTGGTATAAATTGTGGTATGTTGAATTTTGGTGTTCCATTATATGATTGATGACTACATGCCTATGTTATTATTGCTAAACATATTGGAATTTGTATGCATGTTAAAATATGAATAGGTAGGGTGAGGAACATTGCCGTAATGATAATGAAAGTGTGTACATGACATGGTGACAACGCTCGTGCAAAAGAGGCCGAGGCGTGTGTCTAGTAATCATAACTAGTTTACCTTGCGGTGTAGTTTCATGAGACTCGAGCACCTCCTCTGAAACGTATGCACAACTACTTGGCAGGTTTGATTCTCGCATATAGTACGATTAGAGCCTACGGTTAAATAGACTTGTGACGATGTACGGGCCGTGAGAAGTGACGAATCACGGTGTACGGGCTGATGATCCTGAATCCAATTCGTATGCCAAGTAGATACAAGGATCCATGACTCGAATCGTCTTCTAGACGTAGAAGCAAACGGGAATAGGGGATACCTTGGTACGGTTATTGATTTGTGAGATTCTGGAGTAACATGATCAGAACTTACTTTGGTACTATTGTGAGTTAATAGGCTCACGAGTGTGAATGTATTTATATTGTGTGTGTACTCAAAGTCACTTCCCTTCCCTTTGACTTGAGTTAGGCTTATTAGAACCTTGTAAAGCCGAGAGGACTATAAGATAGAGAACTCACTGAGATTTGATGTATCTCACCCCACTGATGTTGTTTACATCACATGTTCTGCAGGTTCGGCGAAGGATAAGGATAAGGTGGTTTGACTTTTCCTTACGGATCGTAGCTTTTGAGATGGCCTAGCTTCCGCTATGGTGTTTTATTTTGAGATCATTGTTTTGATCTAGTTCTTAGTGCATTTTGGGACATCTTGTATACGTTATGCCGTAGGATTTAGAACTTTGTATTTTAGGGCATTTTGTGTATACAATGTGTTAACTAGGAACTTGTACATATATATTTCAGTACCAAACATATTATTCATGTATGATATATGCTTTGATGTATGTATGTATATGTGGGTGTTACAGTTGGTATCAAAGAAGGTCGTATCCTCGACCTAGCCATGAAATAGTATAAGTGTTTCTTTCCGTTTCATATGTGTTGTGTCGCCATTGGTCTTACGTGTTATATTTATGGTATTGAGCCTGATCAACTTAATCCTATCTGTATGACATTTAGGAACATGGCCGACAAACGCAGAAACAACCGTGGTAGACCGAGAACTACTCCAGCAGGGACAAATCCGCCAGGGGACTAAGGGAATGCCCCTTTGTATCAAATCATGCAACAGATGCAGCAACAGTAGAATCAGTTTGTGCAACAGATGGTACAACAAATGGCTGGTGGTGTGCATCCTCCAGTGGTTGTTCCTGAAGCTGCAGGGGGGACCTTTAGGGATTTTATTCGCATGAATCCTCCGGAGTTTTTGGGAGGGTTAGATCCAGTAAAGGCTCATGAATGGATATCCGATATGGAGCGGATTTTCTTGATCGTCCACTGTAGTGAAGAAAATAAGGTTGTCTTTGCTTCTCACTTGTTAAAGGGTCCTGCTATGAGATGGTGGGAAAGCGCTTCAGCACTAATGACAATACAAGAGGTACCGAAAGTGTGGGAGCAGTTTAAGATAACTTTTATGGAGAAGTATTTTCCAAGTTCCTTAAGGTCTCAAAAAGAATTCGAATTTCAACAGTTGAGGCAAGGTAACTTGACAGTGGCTTCTTATGCCGAAAAGTTTGAAGATATGGCTGCTTATTCTAGACAAGCTATGTATGCTCCCATTGAAAGGTGGAAGATTGATCAGTTTCTATTTGGTTTAAGGTCTGAAATTTCACATAGTGTGTCTCAGAGGGAATTCGCTAGCTATGCGGAATTGTTATGACAGTGTTATGTGGCGGAGCATAGTTTGAAAAAGGTACAAGCAGAAGGAGAGTTAAGCAGAGTGAATCAAAGTGATCGTGGGCGATTGAATCAACAATTTAGACCGAGATAACAACCTTTCAAAGGGAAACAAGTTCAGAGTTCTAAGTCTAGTGCGCCTCCGGTATGCCGTACTTGTGGTAGGAATCATTTTGGGAGGTGCAATTGGGATGGAATACGATGTTATCAGTGTAACAAGGTGGGTCATTTATCGAGGGATTGTCCTCAGAAGAGGAATCAGATGCAAGAGAAGAATACTGGACGAGTGTATACCTTGGATGTAAGGAAAACAAAGGGTGATAATTCCTTGATTGCGGGTACGTGTTTTGTGAATGGAAATCCTTGTTTTGTTTTATTTGATTGTGGGGCAACACATTCTTTTGTGTCCACGCGGTGCGTGAAGCGACTCGGGTTGCAAGTTATTCCTTTATCTCCACCCATGGTGGTTACTACTGCCATGGATGAAATTGTTGAAACACCATTAATGTGTGAAAATTGTGTGTTGTCAGTGAATGAAAGAGTCTTCCAGATTGATCTTATTTGTTTACCGCTTAAGAAAGTGGATGTTGTTCTGGGAATGGATTGGCTTTCAGCTAATTCAGTTTTTATCGGTTGTGAGGAGAAGTTAATCATTATTCCATCTGCTGAAGCTACTCTGAAGGATGTGTTAACTACTATTTTAGAAGGTACTGTTGGAATGATTAATTTCTTGTTTGAAGAGGAAAAGTCTGTTATTATGATTCTTACTAAGGAGGGGAGTAGTAACCTTCAAGTTTTGAGTATTCCAGTAGTTTGTGACTTTCCTGAAGTTTTCCTCGAGGATATCACTTCTCTTCCCCCGGAACGGGAAGTGAAATTCTCCATTGACCTGATACTGGGAACGACTCCAATATCCGTTTCTCCGTATCGGATGGCACCACTTGAATTAAGGGAATTAAAGGACCAATTGGAAGAGTTGTTGGCTAAGCATTTTGTTCGACCAAGTGTTTCGCCCTGGGAGCTCCAGTGTTATTGGTAAAGAAAAAGGATGGTGGAATGCGGTTGTGTATTGATTACCGTCAGTTGAATAAGGTCACCATTAAGAACAAATACCCATTGCCAAGGATAGATGATCTGTTAGATCAATTGAAAGGAGCCTGTGTGTTCTCGAAGATTGATTTATGGTCGGGTTATCATCAGATTCGGGTGAAGTGTTTAGATGTACCAAAGACGGCATTTAGAACCCGTTATGGTCATTATGAATTTTTGGTGATGCCTTTCGGTGTGACAAATGCTCCGACAGTTTTCATGGATTACATGAATCGGATATTTCAACCTTACTTGGACCAATTCGTGGTGATTTTCATTGATGATATTCTTATCTATTCTCGTGATCCTCAAGAGCACGGAGAACACCTAAGAATCGTTTTATCCATTTTGCAAGAGAGGCAACTTTTCGTTAAGCTAAGTAAGTGTGAGTTTTGGATGTCGGAGGTGAATTTCCTTGGATATGTCATATCTCAAGGGGGTGTAGCGGTTGATCCATCCAAAGATGAAGCAGTGATAAATTGGGAGAGACCGAAGAATGTGTCGGAAGTTAGAAGCTTCTTGGGACTAGCAGGGTATTATAGAAGGTTTATTAAAGGCTTTTCCCAACTGGCCTTACTGATGACGAGACTTACTCGGAAAGATTGTTCTTATGAATGGGATTCAGCTTGTGAGCAAAGTTTTATGAGTTTGAAGGAAAGGTTGACGACCGCTCCTGTGTTGGTTATTCCTGATCCTAGCAAGTCGTATGAGGTATATTGTGATGCGTCGAAGAGGGGATTAGGAGGGGTGTTAATGCAAGATGGACATGTAGTGGCTTATGCTTCTAGACATTTGAAAGTACATGAGGAGAATTATCCAACGCATGACTTAGAATTGGCGGCGGTTGTATTTACCTTGAAGGTGTGGCGTCACTATTTGTATGGTGTGTGTTTTGAGATGTTTAGTGACCACAAGAGCTTACAGTACCTCTTTAATCAAAAGGAATTGAACATGCGTCAACGGAGGTGGATGGAATATTTTAAAGATTATGACTTGGAACTAAGATACCATCCGGGTAAAGCGAATAAGGTGGCAGATGCTCTAAGTAGGAAAGTGTTGCACAGTGCCGACTTGATGATGCTAGAGTATACTTTATTGGAGAAGTTCCGAGATCTAAATGTTCAATTTAATTGGAGTCCTAATTGTGTGGTTATGGGGAATTTGGATATCAATTCTACTCTTAGGGAAGAAATCCAACAAGAGCAAGGGTTAGATGAGAAGTTATAACGAGTGTTATTGCAACCGGGGTTTGGGCGAGATACCGATGGAGTTATTGTATTTAACCGAAGGATTTGTGTTCCGGATAACACGGAGTTAAGAAGGAAGATTTTAGATAAAGCGCATAAGGGTGCTTTTACTATACATCCGGGATCTTCAAAGATGTATCAAGACCTAAAGAGGGACTATTGGTGGTCCGGGATGAAAAGGGATATTGCGGTGTATATGTCGGAATGTGTGGTGTGTCAACAAGTAAAGATCGAGCACCAGAGACCTGGTGGCTTGTTGCAACCTTTAGAAATTCCGGTGTGGAAATGAGATAGTATTTCGATTGACTTCGCGGTGGGTTTACCCCGTGCCCAAGGTGGTTATGATTCGATTTGGGTAATAGTAGATCGGTTAACGAAGTCTGCTCATTTCTTGGCCGTAAAGACTACTTATAAGGCGAGTCACCTCGCAAAGTTATTTATTTAGGAGATAGTGAGGTTGCATGGTATTCATACTAGTATTGTTTCGGATAGAGATCCAAAGTTCACTTCGAGATTTTGGAGAGCTTTTCAACAAGCGATGGGGACGAAGTTGTATTTGAGCACTTCGAATCACCCACAAACGGATGGTCAGACGGAACGAACAATACAGACCATGGAGGATATGTTGAGAGCTTGGGTGTTGGAAAGTGGCAGAAATTGGATAGAACTTTTGCCATTGATTGGGTTCTCTTATAATAACATTTATCATGCAAGTATTGGTATGGCTCCGTATGAGGCATTATATGGGAGGAGGACACCGTTGTGTTGGGCAGAAGTGGGGGAAGATAGTATGTTGGGACCCGAGATTATTCACGAAACTACGGAGAAAATTAAGATGATCCGTGATAAGATCAAACAAGCCCAAGATCGTCAGAAGAGTTATGCGGATAACCGTAGAAGACCTTTAGAATTTGAAGAAAGCGATCACGTGTTTTTGAAAGTTACTCCAAGGTTGCTGTTGAAAGGACCGTTTCGATCGCGGAAGTTAAGTCCGAGATACGTAGGACCGTATCAGATCTTAGAAAGAATTGGTGAAGTAGCTTACAAGTTAGCCTTACCGCCTTCTCTGTCCGAGATGCACGATGTTTTTCATGTATCTCAGCTTAGGAAATTTGTCCCGAATCCTCTTCAGCCAATTTTACCAGATACAATTGAGATAGAAGCAGATTTGACATTTGAGCCTCAACCGAGTCGTATCACCGGAAGAGAAACTAAAGTGTTAAGGAATAAAGAGATTCCTCTTGTTAAGGTCCAGTGGGATGAGACGCATCCGGGTGATGCAACTTAGGAATTGGAATCGGAGATGCGGGAGGTCTATCCTCATCTTTTCAGGTAGTTGTTTTAAATTCGTGGGCGAATTTCTATCTAAGGAGGGGGAGGATGTAATACCCCATAAATAATTCTTTTACTCTGGATAATATTAGTTGTGATCAACTGAGTTCCAGTGTGCTCTGAGAAATTATCTGCAGAGATAATTGGAGTAACTGTTGAACTTAGAATAAATCCAATTAATATTATCTGACTCTGAGATATTTAAATATTTGGACTTTAAAGACTTTTTGGACAATTAGTAGTGTTGCTAATTGATGATATTTTCTATATCATTTCTTTTTCTCTCATTTCCAAACATAGTTAACTTGGAGAAGAAAAGGAAAGGAAGGAAAAGGGAGAGAAAAGGAGAAAAAGCTCAAGATCAAGAACATCATCAAATCTTCATCCAATCATCTTCAAATCTTCACCATCTTCATCTATTCAAGGTGGGTTCTAGATAGATGCTTTTGTTTTAGATTTTCTTGGATTCCAAGACCTAGGTTAGAGTTGTAAGAGAATTGGATTAATTGCAAAATCTTGGAAATTAACGGTTAAAATGTGTTAGAAACTGAGTAGTATGAGTTATGTGAGTGTAGAATCATTTATGTTTGGCTGTAAAATGTTTGGATATGTTTTGGTGGGGTTTTAGATCCATGGGAGATCAGCTTTTACGCTGATGAAGTTACTGAAATTCCCAGATTCGCACTGCGAATCCCCCAACGAAGGGGAAATCGTGGGATCGCTGGCAACTCGCACTGCGAAGGCGAAGGCGAGCGTTCGCCAGTGGTTCGCCCTGCGAACCTTACGTTGTTTTGCCACTGCCTTGGTTCGCCAGCATTCGCACTGCGAATGGTTCAGTGAACAAGTGTTGGCTAGGCGTTCGCTGGACGTTTCGCACTGCGAATGAAGTAGGGAGCGTTCGCTGGCTTATTCGCAATGCGAACATAGCAGAACATCCATTTTGTTTCTTGCATAACTTTTGACTCGGTTATCCGTTTTGTGTATTCTTGATATCGTCGTGAAGCTAGGAATATATTCTAGCTGATGGCAGTGGAAAATATCTGTTTATTGCCCGATTAAATGAATCGGAGGGAACCGTAAATTGGTATAAATTGTGGTATGTTGAATTTTGGTGTTCCATTATGTGATTGATGACTACATGCCTATGTCATTATTGCTAAACATGTTGGAATATGTATGCATGTTAAAATATGAATAGGTAGGGTGAGGAACATTGCCGTAATGATATTGAAAGTGTGTACATGACATGGTGACAACGCTCGTACAAAAGAGGTCGAGGCGTGTGTTTAGTAATAATAACCGGTTTACCTTGCGGTGTAGTTTCATGATACTCGAGAACCTCCTCTGAAACGTATGCACAACTACTTGGCAGGTTTGATTCCTGCGTATAGTACGATTGGAGCCTACGGGTAAAGAGATTTGTGATGGTGTACGGGCCGTGAGAAGTGACAGATCACGGTGTACGGGCCGATGATCCCGAATCCAATTCGTATGCCAAGTAGATACAAGGATCCATGACTCGAATCGTCTTTTAGACGTAGAAGCGAATGGGAATAGGGGATACCTTGGTACGGTTATTGATTTGTGAGATTCTGGAGTAACATGCTCAGAACTTACTTTGGTAATATTGTGAGTTAATAGGCTCACGAGTGTGAATGTATTTATATCGTGTGTGTACTCAAAGTCACTTCCCTTCCCTTTGACTTGAGTTAGGCTTATTAGAACCTTGTAAAGCCGAGAGGACTATAAGATAGAGAACTCACTAAGATTTGATGTATCTCACCCCACTGTTGTTGTTTACATAACAGGTTCTGCAGGTTCGGCGAAGGGTAAGGATAAGGTGGTTTGACTTTTCCTTACGGATCGTAGCTTTTGAGATGGCCTGGCTTCTGCTATGGCGTTTTATTTTGAGATCATTGTTTTGATCTAGTTCTTAGTGCATTTTGGGACATCTTGTATACATTATGCCGTAGGATTTAGAACTTTGTATTTTAGGGCATTTTGTGTATACAATGTGTTAACTAGGAACTTGTACATATATATTTTAGTACCAAACATATTATTCACGTATGATATATGCTTTGATGTATGTATGTATATGTGGGTGTTACACATGGATTGTTGGTTCCTAGTTTTTCCCCTCGGTTATATAAAAAAATTGAGGTATTATGTTGGTTTTCCCCATCGCACCTTAGAATTATATCACTAGAATAGTAATGATCATGCCTATTCAAAACGTAACGTATTTTTTAGGATTTTCAAGGACGTGTTTGAGCTTCTTTGATTGTTTCACTTCCTCTTTTCCAATTTATTTATACACTATTTAGGTCTCATTTCATTTCCATTTCTTTGTGTCTTTAAATCTAGTTTAAATGTCTTATATTTTTATTTAAAAAATGTCTAAAAAGACGTACAATGGAAAGTCTTTTGTTCGTTATCAATGAAAAGTTTGTTGATTTCGAAGATTTGAAAGACCAAGGTTTTGATCTAATGAAAACTATTTCCAAACATAAATTGAAAGGTTATTTTGACATGCTTCATGGACCCATCTACACTAATCTCGTAACAAAGTTCTAGTTAAATGCCTCTGTTAGGCTATCTGGTGAGGATGCAAAGTCAATACAGTCCAATGTATATGGCTTTCCTATCACCATTACCTCATCACTTATTGCTCAGACAATAAAGTGTGAAGAGAAAGGTAGTTGTGTTGAACAATATATATTCAACAATGTCTTCTCAAACCACCTTCGCCTAATTTATGCCAACTACAATAACCTCACCATTCCTTCTACTATCATCCTAATTGCAAAAGTTTGGCATCAACTTCTAGTGTCAAATCTCCGTCTAAAAGAGAAACAATTATAAATGCTTCCTTCAGATGACAAGCATTTTTCGTACTTTCTTATCCACAATGTCAAAATTAATCTTCCTCTTACTATTTTTAACTTCTTAATGGAAATGGATGTGACATCTCGCGTGGAAATAACTTTCCTCATACCATGTGGAAGAGTTCTTTCTAAAATTTTATCTCAGTTAGTGATAGTTAAAAGGGTAAATGAAGCTGGATTAACTATTGAAGTTGAGTGGAGTCAGAAGTTTGAATATGTGGAATAGTTATCTATTGTCCTGTATTTTTTTTGTTATCTGTTGTCCTGCATTTCTGATTATCAATGAAAATTTTCCTTTCCTTTTCAATCGTATTATTGCATAATCTTTTTTATTGGTAACAAAGATTTTGACAAAGAAAAAAATAGAATCTGGAAAGGCGCCAAGTGAGAAATACTAATTAAACCATTGAAAAAAACATAAACATGAAGTAATCGAGATCCGAACCGTCCCTAATATTTATATTCCTGCGGTTTTTACAAAAGACCGAGGCAATATGTTACATTAAAAATCAAATAGCGCTACTTATAGATATATTCCCTCAGCTTTATGGATAACTAAGGTAAAATGTTGTTAGTATGACGTTACCAGAAATTATACTCTCAGTTTTGAAAATTTCGAGGTGAAAGTTTCGTCATAAAAAGTGTTAATTGTAGTAGTGATTTTAATTTTTACAAGATTGCAATTCGAGAAACATGATTTGAATCAAATAATTATGTGACTTGAGTCATGAACTAAGTGAGAAAATCAGATTTTTCCATTGGAAACATGATTCAAATCACAAGATCTCCAGGCACGAATCATAGAAGAGCTTGATTCGAATCACATGTCATCGTGATTCAAATTCTAGGAAAGTTTCTCTTTTTAGAGTTCATTCCAAAACATATGAATTTAATTAATTGACTTGAATACAACTTGCACAATCTTAGTCGTAGATATGCATTTCTAGTCACTTCTAACAAGGGGTCGAGTGCCATCAGTCGCTCTTTTCGCTCACTTTGCAACAAAACTTCGTAAGTCCCTATGTTATTATTATTTATAGTCCTAGAGGCCTCTAAACCGAGTCTTCATAGAATGTAGCAAACACTCTATAGTACCCCAAATTCGTCCGATCCATCAGATCCATTGAAAAATTCAAAAAAAAAAAAATACTAGTATGTTATTAATTTTTATTGTTTCACATTTTCTTCAATTGGAGCAAAACAAATCTTTAATCATAATCAAAAACTAATTAGGGATTTACCAAGTTTAATTTTCAACATTAACCAAAGAATATTCCACTTTGGTGCTAGTCATTTTTTTACTTTCACATTTACCTTCATTTTTTCTTACTATTTTGGTGATATATTTATTACCTTGCATGCATTATTGATGACTTAAAGTCCAAGTTTTGAAAGCACTTTTACTTCCCCTAAACCTTAATTATTCATCTTCCATCACTCTCTAATACAAAAAACACATGCAATCTCGGACTCGAAGTTGATTTAACCTCGGTTACAGAGGCAGGATAACGAAGGGCTTCATGAAAATCTTCCACTTTACCCCTCGATTTTAGAATAAGCGAGGGGATAGTTTAAACGATCATTGGTACGATCCCTAACAATAATTTTTTTATATTTTCAAAACTATCATCATATACATCTCGGTTTATTAACAAAACCGAAGGGAAAGATATATATATATATATATATATATATATATATATATATATATATATATATATAATACTTATTACATTGTTTACATAGAATATTAATAAATTACTTTGTTTACAAACTACATTGTTTACACAGAATATTAAATAATAAATGTGAAATATGAATCATCGTTATCGCGGTCGGTGAAAAACAAATGTTGGATGTCTTGGGGAAGAGCAAATGTTGGGATCCTCGATCATTGTTCTTTAGGAAGATAAAATGTTTGATATAAAACAAAAAAAGGTTAGATAATAAAATAAATATTCAGTTATATGATAATTTAAGAACACAAACCTTGAACCCAAATAATTTTTTGCTCTTACAATCCATCCTAGAGAAATTTTACCCAAATAAAATAAACGTTTTATTAAGTTTTAAAGTTTTCATGTCATATATTTCATCATCAAATTTTAATATTCAGAATGATTTTATAACGAGGGTTTTAGGTTTCACGCGAATCACTAATGGGAGTGTGTTGAACGTTGATACTCATTAAATGAATAAAAAAGATTTGTTTCAGGACTATGAAGTAATTGAATAAACACACTTATATTTTACCCTAATTATTACTCAAAGTCGGGGTAAAATGTGTTTCTTGTAAGAAAAATAACAAAAAAACAAATTTCATGCATACGGAAGCATACCACAAAAAGAAAAAGAAGTAAAAATTCCAACAAAAACTCATAAAATCATATTTCAACTTGTAATTTTATAAGGACAAAATTACAAACTCTCTCATACAATTGCAATTTTTAAGGAGAAAATTGCAAACCCTACCAATTACAATTTTTGAACGAAAAAATTGTAAACCCACTCTCAATTAAAATTTTTGGACGGAAAAAATTTAAACCCTCGCTCAATTCCAATTTTTGGATGGAAAAATTGTAAAATCTCTCTCAATTGCAATATTTTTACGGTAAAATTGCAAACCCTCTCAACAAACTATTTTTGAACGGAAAAATAGAAAACCCTCGAAACAAACTATTTTTGAACGGAAAAATAGAAACCCCTTTCTAAACACACAACTACCTAAATCCCCAAAACACCCAAAAGACTACATTTTATTGTTTTGTTGAAAAGTAAAACTAATTATCTCTATTTATATTAATACTCAAATTCTATTCTCAACCTACTATTTGGTGTGGGGTTTGGATGAATATACTATATGACTCAACAAATCCTCCCTTCATCCAAAGTCTCACATATCTTCACTTGGTCTTCAACTTCATCTTCAAAGCGATCATTATAATTATAATGATTAGCCACATTTGTAAAATTATTACTGCTCAATCTTTTTGTCTTCTTCCTCCCTTGATCATAATAATTGTTACTCTTCCTTCCTTCATTGATCGGAACCTTGACTCTGATACCAGTTGTAGGGAAATAACAAAAAACAAAGTTCTACGCACGCGGAAGCATACCCACAAAAAGAAAAAAAAAGTAAAAGTTTCAACAAAAACTCATAAAATTATAATTCAACTTGTAATTTTTTAAGGACAAAATTACAAACGCTCCCGTACAATTGCAATTTTTAAGGAGAAAATTACAAAGCCTACCAATTATAATTTTTGAATGAAAAAATTATAAACCCTCTCTCAATTATAATTTTTGGACGAAAAAGTTGTAAACCCTCGTTCAATTGCAATTTTTGGACGGTAAAATTGGAAACTCTCTCAACAAACTATTTTTGAACGGAAAAATAGAAAACCCTCACAACAAACTATTTTTGAACGGAAAAATAGAAAACCCTCTCTAAACACACAACTAACCAAATCCCCAAAACACCCAAAAGATTACATAATCGTGAAGGCAGAATCAGATCCTGTAGAATTGGGCCGCCAAGTGCGTCAGGGATGCTGGTCGTATGGAGAGGAGGGGGTGTACCTGCAAGGTACTCCGACGCTCAAGTAAGAAGGGGTCAGAGAAAAGGGGCAAGTACAAAGTATGTGTTCTTAGGGTGAATATTGGATACCTGACCCTCTCAAGCGAGAGGGTTTATATAGAGCCCCCAGCGCGTGGCCAACTGTCCTATTTTTGGGGCGAAGTAACCGTTTTCCCCAAAGAATAGGTAACTACCCAAACTAGCCGTTATGTTGGGCAGGGTGCCCAAAACTAGCCGTTACGTCGGGCATAGGCATAGTTCCGGGCACCTGCACATAGCTGTTCAGGGAGCAATGAAGCCGTGCGTGATTGGCAGTAATTCCGGGGGGGAACGTTGCATTCCTTGCCCGGTTGGAGGGGCGGAAAGGTAACTTTTGACCCTCTGTGGATTGGACTTAGGCAATTTGGGCCGCCCTGGAGCAGAAGCAGATTGGGCCATGTCTAGCCATCGGCCCAGTCCAGAATAGGAGCCCCCCAAGTCGCTGCTCCTGAGCATGAGAGTGTTGACTTAAGAACAGTTCGTTGCTCCGGGGAGCTAGCATGGAGTCGTCGTTTGGAGACGAGTAGGATTGTCTTAATGCGCCCGTGACCCCTGGTGTTCGTGAAATTCATGGTCGTGACCTTGTTGCCGGGTGTTTGGGGAGAGTGACGGTCAGATAGAATTGGAAACAATGGGATGCCACGTGTGCCTAGAGCTCCGTGTAGTAGTTAATAGGCAATGATGGCTAGTGGATAACCATCATGGCCTACGAGCGCATGTTCGCACGTGCCCCTTTGTATAAAAAGGGGAAAATTGTTTCATTTAGAACTTTTTGCTCTGAGTTTTCTCCGTTTCCTTCAACATTCTTGCCCGTAACCACCGTCCGCCTTCTCCGACCACCGCTTCAAGCTTCGAGCAGCTACTTTCGTCTACTTAAATCAAGTAAGTTTTCTGATCCTTTGCTTGTTTTACTCCCTTTTGTTGTCAATGGTAGGTTGCATGTGGTTAGGGCAAGGTTTAGAGGACGAAATGAGTGAGCTTCCGGCGATTGTTGGTGGTGGACGGTGGCTGTACCATTTTTCTACTTCTGACATGTCACCGGAGTCAGTAGTATGTTTCAGCGAGCGGGGTGGTCCACGGCGATGTTGCGACAGCTATGCATGTGTGACCTCCTTTTCTGTTCATCATCTTAGTGGGTAATGAGTTTTTCGGTAGGACATTCCCAGATTCCGGTGACGTTTTGCGATTACCGGCGAAGCTTCAAACGGAAACTGGGTATGAGTGCGGGGAAACTCCTCGCTCGGGATGATTGGCTTCGAGCGTATCCTTGCGGGGAGGTGTCATCTTTTCTTTTGAGGCTAGGGCTTAGGCCGGGGACGTTGTCCTCAGCCCTTTGCGCGCCCTTTCACTTGACTTAGCGGTGGAAGGGTGGATTTGATTTGTTGTCGAATTCACTTTCTTCTCTGCTTTTCAGGTGATCGTAATGGCGATGGGGCCAGATAGAGAGGTTCTCATAGATACGTCCGAGGAAGAAATAGGCTCCGAAGATAATAGCAGCTCGACGGCTTCGAGTTCGACGACTTCGAGTTCTTCCGGCAATGTCGGGGAGGAGGAAGAGTTAGACGACATGGACGAGGACGTCGACGGGTTCTCCGTGGAGGAGTGGGAAGTGGCCGAACCTGCCAAGCATGTGTCCACTTTCGCAAAGTCCTTGGTGGACGTTTTCACGGAGGTTGGACCCGAGGAAGAGTGGAAGGTGCACTTCCCTTCCTTGGACGATCGTGTCTGTACGCACTTCGGGGACCGTTTTACCATGTATGAATACGCTTTCAAGGAGCTGGGCTTGAGGTTGCCGTTCACTGATTTTCAATAGTCAGTGTTCGGGCATTTAAAATTGGCCCCCACGCAACTGCATCCTAACTCGTTGGCCTTCATCCGGGCGTTCGAGCTGGTATGCGAGCATCTCTCCATAGGGGCTACTCTTCCTTTGTTCTTCACTGTCTTTCATCTCCAACGGCAGCTATCGGGGAAGAAATACGGCTGGGTGTCTCTGAAGCAGCCCTGCAAGTTGTTCAAACCGTTTTCGGAGTCGATACGGACATTTAAGGAACGGTATTACGTCGTCGAGCCCCTGTCCGAAGCTGCCCAGGACAGTACATACGTCTGGGAAATCGAGGTTGACGAGGGTGGGAACGATCTGTACGACGAGGATGGGAAGTTTATTGGGCGAAGAATCTACAAGTTTCCCATCCATTGGGCACCCGACCACTTTTCCAAGAAGCCCATTGACTATGTCTTCCAACCGAGCGAGCTACACGGGCAGGATGCCGCGGCGTACGAGGTGCTGGTGAAGTGGGTCAACTCCTTCCGGTTTGCTGAGTGCTGGACGAGCAAGTGTAGTCTGATCTTCGAGGAGGACGGGAGCCAGAGGGTTGAGCGTCGATTCATCAATATTAAGGCACTGTTGGAGTGCAAGACTCCCGTGGATGCCGAGAAGCTGCTTGGTAGTCTTAGTTATTTAGATTTTGTTCGCGTCATTTCTTTTCCTCGTATCTAACATGCTCGTATTTCGTTTGTGCAGGTGAGATGCCTCAGTCCCACGACAGAGTTGTGAGGAATGCTTTTGCGAGGAACAAGGTCGGGGCAGCCCCTCCGAAGTCTCGGTTTCCTGGTGCCCGTGTTCCCCCTCCCGTGCAGTCTCCTGCGGGGACCTCTTCTTCTCTTACTCCTGCTCCCCGGGGGTCTCCTCTTCCTTTGACTGGTGGATCCAAGCGACAAAGGTTTAATAACGCTGTGGACCTTACTCGGGCGTCGGAGAAGGGGAAGTTCGAGCTTCCTCCTTGCATCCATGATCGGAAGTTCTTCGAGGGGAACTCTCTAATTGTGCCTCGAGCGTAGTCTCTTTGCTTGGAAAGTATGGATCTCCCGAGCAAGAGGGCGTTGATGGCTCAGGACGCTTCTGCCTTGGTCAGGATGTTGGAGATGGCAGCTGTGTACGCCGAAGGGGACTCGGCGACTGAGGTCGAACTTACTGCTGCCCCTGCTACCATGGCGTCCCTCAAGGAAGAAGCTAAGGGTGTCGACGATGCTTGGAAGAAAGCTGAGGAGTAGGTAGCTCAGTTAAAGGAGGAGAACTCGACGCTGGCGGCAGAGAAGAAGTCTGCCGAGGAGTTGATCCAGCGGCTGAAGGCGGCCAATGCCCCAGGTGACTATGAGCCGGAAGACGTGAAGGAATTGAAGACAAGATCCGAGCTGGTTGCCCGTTTGCTGACGGCCGAGGATGATGGTATTGTCGTCGCGGAGGAGTCTTTAAAAAACGTCGTGGCTCAACTGCGGGTGGTGAATCCCGAGCTTGACTTTTCCGACGAGGGTACCCATTATTTGGCACACGTTGAGGATGGTTGGGTCGTTATGCCCGATGCTCTCCTTACCGAGGATCGACCCGCAGAAGACCAGGGGCCCCAGTCCGAGCCTGCCGAGCACGTGGAAGAGTGAGGAGTTTGTGTTTTTAATGTTGTAATTTGTCCGGCCTGCGTGTCGTGTAACCGTTGTAATTTAATTATTGGGGGGCGTGGCCCCCGTTTCTTGTAACTTAGTACAATCGTGGCCCTTGCGGTCATTTATTATGTTAAATTATTACATGTTTGATTCTGCCATCTGTATGATTTTACTTGCTTTTATTTTTTGCTAAGTGTTGTACTCATGCTCGTTGTGAATGTATGTCCGCCCGTGATAAGGGGTATTTGACTTGTGTGAATAATTTGGGGGGATTGCTCGTTGTAGATGTGTTCGGCAGTGAGGGGAACTGGTCGAACGGCCGGGGAATATCCTGGCGGGGGTGCGGAGCTCAGGTCGCATTTGAGGCCTGAGTTCGCGGCGTGAACGTCCCATCGTGAGCTGGGGTTCTGCCAGTCATGGTACTTTGACGACAGCGATGCTCGATCAAGGACCGCTGTCAAGCAGTTACCCGGCTCTTTACTGAGCGAGGTTCTGCTTTATTCGTATGCGACACTTGTACCTAGACGTGCATAGTGGTCGGTAGCTGACGTCCGTCGTTGTGACGGGTCGAACCGGGAATTTAGCTGTAGTATTGTTTTAGCTTTTCAGTGTTCCATGGTCGAGCAAGTTCTTCCCCGGTGAGATGTTCCAGGTAGTAGGCCCCATTTTCCATTTTTGCTCGGACGCGATAGGGCCCCTCCCAGTTGGCTGCTAGTTTGCCTTCTCGAGAGTCTTTGTGGTTTCTTCTTAAAACAAGGCTTCCCACATCGAACTCTCATCGTATCACCTTGGCGTTGTGCCTGATGGTAATTTTTTGTTTTAGTGAGGCTTCGCGGAGGGCTGATCCCGTTCGGATTTCCTCGACAAGGTCGAGTTCTTCTCGCAATGACTCGACGTTCATCTCCTCGTCTAGGGGCGACTCTGTCCGCCTAGAGGGCATGTGAACTTCGACGGGAATTACATCCTCGGTCCCGTATGCTAGACGGAAAGGTGTTTCGCCGGTCGTCGAGTATGGAGTTGTGCGGTATACCCAGAGTACGCTGTGTAGTTCCTCGACCCATGCCTTCTTTGTTTCGTCCAGCCTTCGTTTAAGGCCTCGAAGGATGACTCGGTTGGCTGCTTCAGCCTGTCTGTTTGTTTGAGGGTGCTCGACGGATGCAAAGTGCTGCTTCGTGCCTAGTTGGGTGACGAAGTCTTGGAACTTCCTGTCCGTGAATTGCGTCCCGTTGTCTGTTACTATCGCTTGGGGGATACCGAAACATGCAAGGATGTTTCGTTTGTAGAAACACAGGATGTTGAGGGCAGTTATTTTGGTTAGAGCTTCCGCTTCTATCAATTTTGTGAAATAGTCTACGCCCACTATTAGGTACTTGTTCTGACTTGATCCCACCACAAAGGGTCCTAGGATGTCTAGGTCCCACCAGGTGAATGGCCACGGGGAGGACATAGCCTTGAGCTCGTTAGGCGGAGCTAGGTGCATGTCCCTGCGTCGTTGGCATTTATCATATTTCTTCACGTGTTCTTTCGCGTCGTGCTGCATGGTCGGCCAATAGTACCCTGCTCGAAGGGCCTTTCGGGCAAGCGACCTTCCGCCTAGATGTTGGGCGTTGATTCCTTCGTGGATTTCGCGCAGGATGTGAGCGACCATTTCTTCCTCGACACACTTGAGCAGCAGAATGAAGAATCCCCGCCTGTAGAGTTTATCTTCGACCACAACGTAAGAGCAGGCTCTATTCCTGACTGTGCTGACCTCCTTTGGGTCAGATGGAAGTTCGTCTTTGGCGAGATAGTTGTAGACAGGGGTCATCCAGTAGTTGTTGTCGCCGATCACCTGCACGTCGAGTGTCGCGGAGGCCTTCTCGATGCTGGGTCGAGTAAGTACTTCTTGTATGACGGATTTGTTTCTGCCTTTCCTCTTTGTGCTGGCTAGTTTGGATAGCACGTCTACTCGTACGTTATGTTCGCGGGGGACATGTTTCACTTCCACTGTTGTGAAATTCGCCATCTCCTTCTTGACCAGGGCCAAGTATTCGATCAGGTTTTCGTTTTTGGCCTGATATTCTCCCCGGACCTGGAAGGCCACGAGTTGTGAGTCTGTGCAGATGACGACTTCCTCTGCGCCCAGGTCCTCGGCCAGGCGTAGCCCAGCGAGGAAGGCCTCGTATTCAGCCTGGTTATTGGAGGTTGGGAAGGACAAGGTGAGTGAAACTTCAATAATGATTCCTTCGTCGCTCTCCAGTATGATGCCCGCGCCGCTCCCTGCCGAGCTCGAGGCACTGTCCACGAAAAATGGTCCATTTGTGCGCTTCGCTCGCAGGGGAGTCTGCGAATGTCATTTCCGCGACGAAGTTGGCAAGAGCTTGGGTCTTGAGGGCTTTTCTGCTTTAATATTGGATGTCGAATTCGGACAGTTCCAACGACCATTTGAGCATCCGATCGGCCATGTCTGGTCGTCCGAGCAGCTGCTTTATGGGTTGATCTGTTCGAATCACGATCGTGTGAGCCAGGAAGTAGTGTCTTAATCTTCTGGCAGCGTTGATGAGGGCCAACGCCACCTTCTCTATCTGTTGGTATCTTAACTCTGGTCCTTGTAGCGCTTTGCTCATGAAATATATGGGCTTCTGCCCATCAGGTGTCTAGCGGATGAGAGCGGCGCTCACGGCTTCGGTTGCTACGGCGAGGTACAGGTACAACGTTTCGCCATTGTCTGGGCGAGAGAGGACCGGTGGCTCTGAAAGTGCTTGTTTTAGATGGATAAGGGCCTTGTCACACTCTTCGGTCCATTCAAATGGCGCCTCCTTGCGGAGGAGTTTGAAGAACGGTAGGGCGTGTTGGGCGGACTTAGCCACGAAACGGGATAGTGATGCGAGCATCCCATTGAGGGACTGGATGGATTTTTTGGATTTGGAAGTAGGAAACTCGGAGAATGCCTGGCATTTATCGGGATTGGCCTCGATTCCTCGTTCCGTTAAGTAGAAGCCGAGGAATTTGCATGCCCGGACACCGAACGTGCACTTCTCCGGATTAAAACACATTTTGTATTTCTGGCCTGTTCGAAGACCTTTCTCAAATGGGCAGTATGATCGGTTTCCTCATGGGACTTTACGATCATTTCATCCATGTAGACTTCGAGCATGTCACCTATTTCTCCCCAGAATACCTTGTTCATCATTCGTTGGTACGTTGCTCCGGCGTTCTTCAGGCCGAAGGGCATTACGTTGTAGTAATAGTTACCTGATTCGGTCATGAAGGCCGTATATTTCTTGTCGGACATTGCCATAGGAATTTGATATAGCCCGAGTAGGCGTCCATGAACGATAAAAGTTTAAAACGAGTAGAATTATGAACAAGTTTATCAATATTGGGGAGGGGGTAGGCATCCTTCGGGCATGCCTTATTGAGATCGGTGTAATCAATGCACATGCGCCATTTTCCATTAGATTTTTTAACTAATACAACGTTGGACAGACAAGTGGTGTACTTGGCTTCGGAAATAAATTTGGCCTCGAGGAGGTCCTTTACAGCTTTTTCAGCAGCCTCCGTCTTCTCCGGAGACTGCTTTCTCCTACGTTGTGCTACGGCCTTGACGGTCGGGTCAATTGTCAGCTGGTGGCATGCGACGGATGGATCCAAGCCGGGCATTTCGGCGGCGCTCCAGGCGAAGAGGTCGGCATTATCCCGGAGGCATGTCTTGAGTTGCTTCCTCGCGATGTCGGGCAAATCTACTCCAATCTTCACTCCCCGCTGAGGGTCATCGCCGAACAGAGCGATCTTAAAGTTTCCATCCGGTATTGGGCGCATCAGATGGGAGCCACTGCTGGACGATGTGGACAGGTTGGCTGAAGCTGCTCGTTCCTCCTGCTGGTCCTCTTCCTGGAAGCGACTATCGAGGTCGATGGAGTCGACCTGGGGAAGAGGCTTGGCTTCCTCGGAGCTGCTTGGCAATGCTGGCTTGCCCGATGCTTTTGGCTTGGACGCAATGGCGTTGAGCCCCTTTGTAGCTACCTCGAAACACCTACGTGCAGCTTCGATATCGCCGTGCAGGGTGGCGACCATTCCTTTCAAAGTGTAATACTTCATCTTCAGGTGGACTGTTGAGGGTACCGCTACCAACTCGGCCAGAGTTGGCCTTCCAAAAATGCACTGGTATAGCGACGGGCAGTCGATCACCAGGAATTGCACCTTGAAGGATCTGGCCGTCTCAGCTGATCTGAAGGTCACGATCAGTTCGACGTAGCCCCGCGGCTTGGTCACCGATCCGTTGAATCCCTGCAAATTGGACCCTACATAGGGGGTAAGGTGCTATTCGTCCAGCTTAAGCGTTGAGAACAGCTGGGAGTACATGATGTCGACCGATCTGCCCTGGTCGACTAGGATTCTGCGAACGTCGAAGTTTGTCATTCGGGCTCTGACGAGCAAAGGTATGCTCGAGTTCGGGGATTCGCCGAGGAGCTCTTCCCGGTAGAAGGAGATAGGGACGGAGCCCTTCTGGGCTTGATCGAGCGTGGTCACTTTATTGGAGCTCGTGTTGATCAGATGCTCTAACTTGCGTTTCATGGAACCCACAATGACTTTGTTGAATCCCCCTCCAGAGATGACCATGGCTGAGGGAAAAGTCTCCCACGGGCTGTGGGCCGTGAAATAAGCAGAGGCACTGAGCCCGGCCGGGACGTAGAAGTCCTCCAGTCGCGATATGGACATAGCGACCTGTATGTTGGCGTATTCCGAGGAGGGAACTTCCTCCTCTATCTTCTTGGACTCCTGGGCGTCCTGCCGAGGAGTGTCCTTCTTCTTCACGAATTATTTCAGGTGCCTGCCCCTGATCAGTATCTCAATGGCATCATTCAGATGGATGCAGTCCTCCGTGGTGTGGCCGTGACTCTTATGGAAACGGCAGTATTTTGATTTGTCTACGTTTGGTATGTTTGGCAGTTGCTTGGGGAAGCGGACCCCTGCCTGCTTAAATTCGAATTGGCACATTCGGACAAGATCTTTTCCCTGGAGACGGTCAGGGAAGTGTAGTCATGGAACCACCCGGAGGGCCCCTTGTTGTCATGGAAGTCACGAGGACGATCCTCGCGCCTGTGTTCGCCCCGACGAGATGTCGAGGCTTCCTCTCCTCTGGATGCCCGAGCATTCTCTTGATGGCGTGATGCTCGGATGTTGTTGGTCACAACCTTCTCTTCGTACTGAATGTGTGATTGGGCTTTGAGGAGGAGGGCGTCTAAGTTCCTCGGTGGTGCGAGGCCAATGGCTTTAGAAAACTCGGAGCCTGGGCGGAGCCCTTGCTCTAGCCGAAACTTCTTCATTTCGTCCGTTGTAGGGACTTGTACAGCTTCCTTGTTGAACCTCTCGATATATATGCTGAGAGGTTCCTTTTTTCCTTGGATTATGGTTCCAAGTGAGGCCTCAGTTTTGGGGTGGCGGCGAGGTGCTGTGAAGTGCCGCGAGAACATCCTGCCAAGCTGTCTCCACGAGGTAATGGACTCCTCGGGTAGTTGCTTGTACCATGTCATTGCTCCCTTCTGGAGCGTGGTTGGGAACAGTCGGCATTTGATGGTGCCTCGTACGCTGCGGTAGTCTAACAGCGTATCGATGTTCTCGATGTGCTCGTTGGGGTCAGTGGTTCCGTCATACATGCCGAGTGACGGGGGTTTCTCCAAGCCTTTTAGGAGACGGGTAGCCAAGATCTCCTGGGACAACGGGCCACGAGGCTCGTCGTCGCTGCTAGAACTGGTGTATGATGGAGACCGAATGGGATGCTCGTGGCAGCGGTTCCTCCAGGGAGAAGGGGAGCGGTTCCTTCACGGAGAAGGTGAGCGGTTCCTTCGACGAGAAGGCGATCGGTTCCTTCGAGGAGAAGGTGAGCGGGCCCGTCTTTTAGACTTGATCGGCTGAGATTGCTCGTTCCTTCGAGTCCTCTTGTGGTCGTGAGCAGGCTGGTCACGCGGGGAGATTTGGTCGCGCTTCCGGGCTGCGCGAGGATCAGGCTCTTGGCGCAGTCTTCGGTCGATGTCTCTCCGGGGATGCGGGCTCCTTGATCGTCTTTGGTTCCTCCGCGTGGGAGGGGATGTTGGATGGTTGGACTTTTCTAACGCCCCGATCCTCTCGTTTTGCTACAGGTTCAGGGTGTTGGTTTTGTTGATCGCCACCAGGAGGGCTGCCATGGCTGGGTCGGCGTTGGGCGGAACAGGAACGGGCTGGACCTCAAGTGATGGTTGATCGTCGTTGCGATCATTAGGGGTAGGGGAAGGAGAAGCAGTGGCTCCGTCCCTGAGGAAACGGGTATCTCGGAGGAGAGATGACTGGCCGTCAACGTCATATTTGTTGACGGGGAGGATCGTGGTTTGGAGAGCATCCTTGGTGCGATCTTGGGAAGCCATGATCGTGATGATGTTTGAGAATTATTTTGATCTTCAGTTTCTGAGGAAAGAAAGATGGGGAGAACAATGATTCCCATAGACGGCGCCATTAATCGTGATGGCTGGATCAGATCCTGTAGAATTGGGCCGCCAAGTGCGTCAGGGATGCTGGTCATATGGAGATGAGGGGGTGTACCTGCAAGGTACTCTGACGCTCAAGTAAGAAAGGGTCAGAGAAAAGGGGCAAGTACAAAGTATGAGTTCTTAGGGTGAATATTGGATACCTGACCCTCTTAAGCGAGAGGGTTTATATAGAACCCCCAGCGCGTGGCCAACATTCCTATTTTTGGGGCGAAGTAACCGTTTTCCCCAAAGAATAGGTGACTACCCAAACTAGCCGTTATGTCGGGCAGGGTGCCCAAAACTAGCCGTTACGTCGGGCATAAGCATAGTTCCGGGCACCTGCCCATAGCTGTTCGGGGAGCAATGGAGTCGTGTGTGACAGGCAGTAATTCCGGGGAGGAACGTGCATTCCTTGCCCGGTTGGAGGGGTGGAAAGGTAACTTTTTCCCCTCTGTGGATTGGACTTAGGCAATTTGGGCCGCTCTGGAGCAGAAGCGGATTGGGTCATGTCTAGCCATCGGCCCAGTCCAAAACAATTACATTTTATTGTTTTGTTGAAGAGTAAAACTAACTATATCTATTTATATTAATATTCAAATTCTATTCTCTACCTACTACCCAGTGTGGGACTTAGATGAATATACTATTTGACCCAAAATTTCTTTTTAGATAAAAAATATAGTAAAATATGTTCCATCCCAAACGCCACATACCTCCGGTTTCTATAAAATACCGAGGGATTTTTTTTTTAAATTACATTGTTTACACAGAATATTAAAATAAATTGTTTAAACAAATTCAAATTTTGACAATGGATTCTTGGAGAACAATAAAAATTTTCAAATTTATAATAAGTTATCTGTTCCAACCAATAGAAATTTTTTTCTGTCTTGTAATCCATCACAGAGAGTTTTCATTATCTTGAGCAAATGTTTTCGTGGCAAAAAAATGATTGTGTTTGGGAATAAATTTCTCAATGTTGTCAATCAAGGAAAGAAATAAATTTCTCAATATTTTCTTTGGTTGACAACATAGAAAGGCTATTCCAAAAATACAACAACAACATTAATACCAATGTGTTGGGATGGATTGCAAGAGCAGAAAAATGTCTTCTTCAAGATAGAAGAATATTGAAGATTTTTGTATCTTGCAATCCATCCTAAAGAATGATGTGTACAAGTTTGGAGTGGCTACATATAAGTTAGGTTTATGATAAAATCTGATTAACGAGTGCTTTTATAGTTAAATCTAATAATCTAATCCCTCGGTTATTAAATATAACCGAAAGAATATACCATTAATTTAAACATAAAAAATAAAATAAAAAGAAATACACCACTTTTAAAGAAATAAAAATATAAACTGCCGTTGTTGGGATTCGAAGCATGTCCTAAATTATTTTTCCCCTCGAGTATATTTAGAAACCAAGAGAATATATGATATTTATTAAAGAATAAATAAAACATGGCGCGCTTTGACATTATACCTCAGTTTTTTATTGGGTGAGGTGAAATTTACGTCATGAAATATATTATTTGTAGTAGTGACTAGCGCAACACTCTAGCAAAATTTGTCATTATCCTCCCACAAAACCCTAGCATTGCACTATAAATAAATGTCATTATTTTTAGAAAATGCGAGAGCTTTTTAAGAGTAAAGAAGTAATGAAAATTTTGAGATAGAAAGAGAGTTTATTTTATTTTGAGAGTTGAAGGAAGAAGTCATTTATTTGTCTTGCAAATAACACCAACATCCCCATCACCAAAGAAATCATTGTTCGTAACTGCTTTTCCCACATCTTGCATTTTTATTCTTTTATGTGTTGTTGAGTTCTGGTTCTTATATGTTTCTATACTATTAAATGTGTTTTATTTTTGTTATATAAGTTAGTTGTTTGAGTTAACCTTTTAAATACATCATAGCTACATGTTTAGGATGATAACTGATGGCACAAAATGATCACAACTTCTAAAATTTGTTGTGTGATACCTTTGGAAATCAATTTCATAAATTTTATGTTTCATTTTTTTTATCTTGAAATTAGCTAGATCTTCTTGTTATTGTACCGTTGGTCCCACCTTAATGAGGTTATAAAACTCAAGATATGTTCAAATTAGCGGACATATGTCGTGATGTGTGTGTGCTATAATTGTATGTATGATGACTGTGTGTTGTTTGAGGTAATAGATAACATACCTCTATTATTTCATTTTTATTATTATTAGAAATTGCTACCTCTTTTTGTTAGCTTTCATTTGTCGTTGGTCTCACCTCATTCGGAGTTACGAAACTTAAGATATGATCAAATAATGTAAAATAACGTCTTGATTATTTTAATATCTTTTTTTTATAAATCAAAATTTTATTAAAAAATGATTAATTGGATGTATATCCCACTACTACGTAACTTCCAATTAACAACGGTTGGGAAAGGTATATAATGACGCTGGCGTAGGCGTTGTTATGTAAAGTTTCGTTGTAAATTGATACTTATAATCACGGTTCATTAATTGTTGTAATAACCTGAAAACCGCGGGCCTTATCACAACGGTTATTCAAATGAACCGTTGTGATAAATATAATGCTCATAGGTTCGATTCCCAGCTACGCCATTTTGATTTTTTTGTGTGTAGCACGCGAGATATTATAACGATTATATTTTATACCCGTCGTTATATATTCTACAGACACAAATATATAATCACGGCTAGGTTTTATAACCGTTGTCAAAACTTCCTATGTTTTAAATATGCATTTGTCAGCAATTTAAATTCATCCCATTATTGAACCTGTAACAATTTTAACCATAACAGATAAGGTATACATGCATAAAGAGCATAAAATACTTCCTATGTTTTAAATATGTATTTCTCAGCAATTCAAATTCATCCCATTTTTTAACCTGTAACCATTTTAACCATAACAGATAAGCTAACATAGTTCATTTGTAAGTATTGTAACTATTATAACCATATTTACACAGCAATTATAACCATAAATACAGCTAACAAATAAGGTATGCATTCTGTAAGTATTGTAACTATTATAACCATATTTACACCAAACACTATATTCATGTCATCAATACAGAAAAGTGTTATTCACTTCATCTCTACAGAAAAGTGTTATTCACATCATCAATCAGCAGGACCCTTAAGAACATTGTGGATATATGCCCAACGTTTATGAAGATCTATGAAGTCCTCAACGGGGAATGGGGTTTCGTCGTTAAAAATCTATATAAGAAAGAGGCAATAACATGTATGATAATAATTCAATAGTCAACTTATATATTAATATATGTAAACATTTTATGACATGTATACCTTATCCCATGAATCAACAATGCCAACAAGGACAATGTTTAACATGTGTTTCATGACATAATAACCACACTCGTAATTCCTGGGTTGTTTCCTTGTCTACAAATTTAAACAAAAATCACATGAATACAACCACACATGAATGTAAATGAAAGAAACATAATCGCGCCACTTACTTTAGGACATATCCATCTGGGATTTCTTCTAACATTGTTCATCATATTCACTTGCTCCACAACACTGTCCATTGAATTTGAATTAAACATATTACATGATAAACTAATTACAATGTCAAAGAAAATGAACTAAGAATACACTTACGAATTAAACATATCTTTCATTTTGTTTTCCAGTGGATCATGAAAGAAACACAGAAAAGTTATCGTATTCGTCCTAAATGATATGATGACCAATTGCCAATGACCACTGAATAAACAAGAGCATATATAGGTTAATGGTATTTGCTAAAAAAACTAAATATAGAATACATAAACATCAACTCCAAAAATACTTACGAACTGAGGAATGGTGCTAAGTAACATTCTTCTCCTCCCTCATTTAACCGTGTTCTCAAGTACTCTCTGATATCTTTTGGTTCATTAAAAGCCCAACGAATAAAAAGTGGATACAAGATTCTGTACGTACTCGATTTATTCAACTCTATACAAAGACGATGAATGTACCTAAATGGTTAAAGAAAATGAATAAATTATGGGTGATGTTCTATAAATGATAATGTTCTATAATGACATGTATATTCAACTATATACACGTGCGTGCACCAAACTTGCAATATCCCGATGTCCAGCCACTTATACCCACCAAGAAAATCCCTTACATCTTCAGGACTATAATAGAATAAATCCAAACGTGGACAATGTTCTTGTGGGAGATGTTTCATTTCATTTATCACCGCAACTTTCAAGTATAACATTGTGATTTCATTTGGATTAGGGTCCATTATATCATTGTGGTTATCCGCAGGGGGGATAGACTGAACAATTATTTCCTTTTGTAGAAGCATGACATACAACACTTCTACTAGGAATTCGATCATCATCACACCATCAACATTACAGTGATCTTCATTTGTCCACTGTTCAAGGTTTTCACTTAATCTCTACATCATAATATTCAAATAAAACATAAAACAAAAACAAGCACAATATATATCATACATTTCCGATAAAACACTAACATCTCAAGTAAAGTACATACCGAATATAACTCTTGAAACCTTTCCATATCTTTCTCCCTTTTTTCCTTCTCCTCTTCTAACATTCTCCGTTGTTCTTCTAATTGCTTCTCAGAATTTTCAATCATTTGTCTTTGTGCAATAACTTCTGGGCTTTCGGTACTTTTTCTTTGAGACCCAAAGAATGACCTTAAGCCGACACCTTCTCCAACAGCACGAACACGCCCACCATGCTCATCTATTCCGATAGCTTCTACTAATATGTCATGTCGTGCTTGCGGAACAAATGTGCCTTCACGGGTTACCTCAGCCAACTTATCCTACACAACATGAGAAACTTACATATATTGTTACCAACGCATTTAAATAAAAAATAACATAAGCACCACAAATCATAATTACAATTTTTTTGGCAACTACTCTTGACGCCTCAGAGGTGTACTCTCCATCTGGTCTTAATCGAGCCCTCTTCCATTTCTCATGTCTTGAAGGTGGAGATGGGATGTGATCATCTCCTGTTTCTGATTGTCTTTCAAGCATGATTTTTTTCTCAAGTTTCCTATAACCCCCACGAGACAATCTATGGGGGCACATGTTCTTGGCCTTATTGTGTATTCTGAATTCACTTTTAACCTGTTATGAACATAGTGAAAAATATATATGATTAGTATCTATAACTCATTAGCATAACATTATCGGTTACATGAGAATAGAACTAACCTTGAATTCCTCAGAACGACGTATCTTTGCAAACCTTTTCCATTGCTTCTTCGATATAAAAATATATCGAATCCATAGATGAGCAAGACCGCTCTTAAACCCCCTCCAACGAGTACCACCATATGATATCCTCTTTTTTTTTTTTCAAATTTGAGTCACCGGTAAACTCAAAATTCAACTACATTTAAATCAATATATAAGTATGTACTAGAAATTATAGATATTGATATCGGCGATATATGAAAATTATAGTATGTAATACCTTAAAGTCAGTCCATATGCTTTCTTTGACCTTATTATCAACTTTTTTCCAATCATCAATCAATATACTGACCTTGCAACGTGCAAGGAACAAAACATAACTCTTAAAAATAGAGTAGTGTTGACAATCCATTACTCTGTACAACGAATCAAACTAGATAGAAATTTTTTCTCCTGATGAATTCCGGACTGATGTGAATTGGGGCATCATTGTGACACCTCTTTGTGATCTTTTCGTTTGACTTTCAGTTGTTTGAGTATCATTGGCTAACCTCTCATTTGTTTGAGTTTCTTCGCTGGTTTCTGATGAAGAACTCAACAAGGTCGACATCTAAGTTCAAAAATAACAACAACAACATGAACAACAAGAACATAAACATCAACCACAAAATAAAACAACAACAACCACAACAACGACAAATGAAGTTTACTGCAGATGCATGGGGAAAAATATTTTACGTACCCTAAACGTGATGACTAAGTAAATGATGTTGGTGTTGGTGATGGTGTTGTCTTCCTTCCTTGTGGTGACGACGGTGTTGTTGTTGTTGTTTTCCTTCTAGACGGTAACAACTTGGTTAATCGTGATGGTCTTGTCAACTTGGTTGACGATGATGACGAAAAATGGCAAATACACAGTGAAGTAGGAACAATGGTGTTTTGGATGAAATCATGTAATGTTTCACAGTATTGAACGTTAGGGTTTGGGTTGAAATCGTGTATTGTTTCGTCTAGTTTCTATTTGCAATGGAAAAAAGGATACTGAAGAGACAAGCTAACTATGAGTGTATAATATTATCACGCTACCAGAACGGCCAATACATGCAACCGTAGTAATATTTTACTTTCATGGTGAAATTTCATAAAAAAGCGCCAGAGTATTAACAATTAAAAATTTTAAATAAAAAACAAAATATATCAAAACGGTTGTAATCATCGACCGTAGTCAGAAACTTTAAATTTTTTTATTTAAAAATAATTAAAAATGAAAAGGCGCGACTTAACAACAGTTGGCTCTTCAACCGACGTCTTAAACTTTTAAGTTTTTTATTTAAAAATAAATAAAAATGAAAAGGCGCAACTTAACAATGGTGGAACTCTTGAACCGTCGTCATAAAATTTTAGGTTTTTTATTTAAAAATAATTAAAAAAGAAAAGGCGCCACTTAACATTAAAGGAATAACATATATGAGGGCCCTGAGGTTCGAACCCATGAAAGCTTGAAGTTATCATAATGGTTGGCTCCTTAACCGTTGTTATATACAAATAATTTTTAATCAAAAAACAATAATATTATGATAGCGCCCTAGTTTAGAGATGTCACAACGGTGTAGGGAATAAGCATGGTGACCATGGCATTGTTGTTTACGCGTTTTGTAGTAGTGTCCCTTTTATCCTCGAGTGTTTGGACACAAATCGTATCGCTTGCTTGTATGAACACTTGTCTCCCATTCAAAAAAAATCTAATTAATAACTTGATCGTTCCGAGTTCATTCTTTTATCGGATTAAAACAGACTATTGCGATGTATATCTGTCATACCCCAAATTTTGACCACTAAGATTTCTCATCATTGTGCAAATCATCATCACAATATGGGGGAACCATCCTACCTTGTCAGTCTCCCCAAAGATGGGTGAGCCTCCACTACAATCAAAATTAGGGTTTCAAGCCCTCTCTGAGTGCTTAGACAAATGATCAATCAAGGAATGACATGATCTTCAACTTGTCTAACCTCCCAAACATTCACAAAGGATCAAAAAGGACTCCCACTTTAAGGATTAAGCACAAGGATGCTCCCTTCCAGGTGGATTAAGTCTCAAGATCGACAGTGTCACCAAATTAGGGTTTTGGTCGACCAGGGCCTCTAGTTGGGAATTTTTCATCTGGACATGAGCCAATGCTCCAAAACATATCCTAATATTCTCCATGGAACCTCATGGACCCAAGCACCAAGTCAATTTGACCTCAGGGGATGCATACATCAAAAATCAGGAATTAGGGTTTCTTGACCTAATTCACCCCTAAGTTGACTTTTGGGACAAATCATGAACCAAGACCTCAAGAGAGGGTTTGAGGGTCTCTAATGTACCACATTTATCCATTTGGAACAATGGATTAATCCAACAAGCTTGAGCAACAAGTCTTAATTTCATCTGCACCACAATTAGGGTTTTAAGGGAAAAGTCAACTGTAACTTTGACTTTTGACCAAGACATGCTCCTAAGCCCTAGGACATACCTCAATATACCCTATGACACCCATGGAACATGTCCATCAAGTTTGATTTAGGTCAAGGACATGATTTCCTGAAGAATTGCACAGTTTGGAATTCATCTGATAAAAAGTCAACTGTGCACAAAAGTCAACTTTGACTTTTTGAGATTTTTCACCAAAATGGTTTTTTAACCCTAAAATGATGTTAATGTATGATTTGAATCATCATTCATCAAGAAAAATCAAGAAAAGTTGGATAACTTGTAAAAGGGGTAACCATAAAAACTTAGAAAATTTTCTAAGTTAAAAATAAAGTGGCAAGGGTACCAACTTTGGAGGATCATAACCCCTAAACCACAAGGCCATTTTTTCTCATCCAAATATGGATTTGTAGCCCTCATTACCCTCTACAAAAACTTCAACTAGACCTAAGTCCAATTCATTAAGGATTTTGAGTTATGGAGTGATCAAAATGGTTGAAAAATGAAAATGTCATTTTTTCCAACACTTAGTGAAATTTTCACTAAGTCCAAATCTGTCTTCACTTTTTGCCAAATGTAGGGGGATTTTTCACTTGGATTCAAAAGAGATCAAAACCAAAAATGTTCAAACAGTTGTTGTATGATGTAAGGGCTTTCCAAAATGACCAAGAACATTGCCAAATTCCATTTGAGTCATGAGATATGACATTGGAAAGTTGCCTTGCTGAAATCTGTCAAGGCAAGGCAGAATTTGCAACTTTGCTCGATTTGCCAAAATCAGCCAAATCCAAATGCTCCTATCCACTTGGACACCTCAGAGGATTGAATTTAAAGGGGACAATCACTGAGCCAAGTCTCCAAAGTCCATGGAACAAGAAATAGCATGTTGAACCTAGAATGGCCAAAATAGGGACAAGACTTCAAATTTGGATTGGAGCATTCAATGGAAGCATCAAGGTGGCATGGACTGAGCCATTCTCATATGAAATCAGTCAAGACTTATCCAAGACCAAGGGAACCAAAGCTCTGTGCCCTAACCTCTAGTCAATGGCTAGAGGAGACTTGAAATTCCATTGGCCAACATTGAACAAACACCTGCTGCAGTTGCCATTCACTGTGGATCCCAAAACAAACTTGCTCTACTATAAATAGAGCTCAATTGTGATCAGTTTGAGTACACCAAAGCCATCTAACAGATGCTTTCCTCAAAATCTCTTTCTCTTGGCAAAAATGCCTTTCTTAGCAAGGTAGCTATCGGGTTTTGAGTTTGAGAGCTTTCCCAATCAAACCAATCACTCACACACCTCACATACATCACATATGAGCTGCCAAACACTTAAACAACAACTGGAACACTGATTTATCAGAATCACCAGTCAATTGCTCAAGGTTTTAACCAAAGTGCAGTTGAGATGCCATGAAGTGATCCATCCAATTTCAATCAAGTCCAAGCATTCAAACACAATCCATAGGGTGTAGGGAAGCTGTTCAGATCATCACCACTCATCTGTAACACCTCTAAATCAAAAATCACATTGCTCTTGTTGTCACGGCCTAGAGGTAAGCACATACTTGGTCATCTCTCAATCTATGCATATTTCCTCGCACAATAATTTAGCCATATGTTCATAATCATGCATGGAATGTTTTCCCTCAATTAATTGCATTGTTTGAATCGTGTATCAAAAATCCTAGCCTTCATGCAAAAATTAGGGTTCTTGAGGTTTCTTCGTGATTTCATGTTTTATGTTTAATTTAAATGAAATTAAGTGTTATAGACATGATCGTGAGGTTGAGACGAGCATAATGATATGTGGATTGCATGATATGATTACGTATTCAGTGAGATTGGATGGAAAACGCAAATCAGCCAAACCCAGAACACGCGCGTGTTCTTGGTGTGTTCTTGGCGCCATTTTTGAATAATTCAAATATTTGAATTTTGTGATTTTGTTTAATTGATTCAAAAATTAATTTCTCTATGAGTTTTTAATGATTTTGAGTTGATTCTTTTTTTAATAATTCACAAAAATGTTAAAATATTTTATTTTCACAAAAAATCCCAAAAATATTATTTATTTTATATAATTGATATTTTTGCAAAGAATTAATATTTTAATTGTTTTTGACATTTTAAATATTTTTTTCTACATTGATTTCACAACTTTTAATGCTTTCTAATTATTTTGTAGGTCAATACTTAATTTTTGAAGCATTAATCCAAGATCACAATTTGTTTTTCATATGTTAAACAATTTTGATCATTTTAATTGAATATTTATTCAATTAAATACATTTTTGAAAACAAATTAGGGTTTTGGATTAATTCAACCCTCATAAATCATTTTCAAAACACTTTGGGCCTCTTGAGAGAGTGTAAGACCCAATCCTTTTTGACCAAATCATTTTTGGGCCTCAGTGTATTGTATAAGTCCCGATACCGTCAAAAATAAACGGCGCGATCGTCGCCTTTTCAAAATAAACTTGGGCCTCTCCTCGAGCTATAAGACCCATTCAAAACTTTTGGGCCTCTATTAGAGTGTAAGACCCAACCCCCTTTTAACCAAAACATTGTGGGCCTCACTTATTGTATAAGTCCCTTTGCGTTAAAAGAAAACCTCGGCGCGATCGCCATTTTAAACGGAAAAATCAACTGGGCCTACCCTCGTGTAGTAAGACCCTCTCTTTTTCTTTAAAACTCTTTGGGCCTCTTGAGAGAGTGTAAGACCCATCCCTTTGTACAGAAAACCTTTTGGGCCCCAGTCACTTGTATATGTCCCTCTGTACAAATTCAAACAGTGGGCTCACTGATAAAACCATGGGCCTCTCCTTGAGCTGTAAGCCCCAAATCTTTCTTTTTCAAAGCACTTTCTCCTTTGATTTTGAATAAACTGTTGTTTTCAATCTTTCTTTGTTGAACAACTAACCAAACAGCATAGAAGCTCTACAACCGAGTAAGTGGTTATTGCTTTCATTTACCGCTTTCATATACATATAACTGTATTGTGGGGCTGTTTCACTGTAAGTCTTCTTTCATAAACTCATATCAACTGTGTAATAATAGTATAGATATTTCGAGTTTCCCCGGCAACTACGTCTAGAACTAGGTGACGCCGTTTCGTTTATTCGTAGAAATAGACAACTAGATCCCCAATAGGATCACCAGATACAGTATTCTCTTTGGCTGTCCTCATTAGGAATCGTCAAGAAACTCTACTCCCCAAGATGAATGTATTCTCCGTGAATGGCATCTTTGAGTTTCTTCCAAATTCTCGAACTTTCCTGACTTAGATCTATTCTCGGTGAATAGCATTGCCTTGAATTTCTCGGGGTTTGGGGACCCACGGGCTTCTTAAAAGCATCGGCCTCCTCTTGGGCATCAGACAAGGACCCACAGGCTTCCTAAAAGCAACCCCGCCTCCTCTTGGGCTTAGTACAAGGACCCTACGGCTTCTTAGAAGTATTCACAGCCTCCTCTTAGGCTTCATATAATGATCTCTTCCTCCGGGAATGATAGCCTCCTCTTGGGCTTCGTACAAGGACCGATTGGCTTCGTAAAAGCTTCCAGCCTCCTCTTGGGCTTCGTACAAATTGTCCCGACGACCTCCTAAAGGTATAGGAATAGAACCTAGTCATATCCATAGAACAGTCCTTTCAAGAGTCTACTACTGTTTCTCAAAGCATAGTACAAAAGATAAAACTCTAGACTTGGACGATCTAATCTCCTTGAGTCTCAAAGACATTCTCAAGTGACCCCTTCGTTAAATAGGAAGGAAACCCGTAGACTCGGACAATCTCAATACCCTTTGGATTTCCCGTTTCCTCAAAGAGAAGGAAATATCCCAGATCCTCAAATCAAATCCCTGAGTACAGTGTTGCTCATATAAGAACTGATTTTCACTTTTAAAATAATTATATTGGATCTTTCACTCAACTGAAACAGTTACAATAGCCTCCTCTTGGGCTTTGTACAATGATTCTCCCCAGTGGAGTCAAACAACGTTTAGCCTCTCTCTCGGGCTTTGTACGAGACACATAAGAGACTCTCTTGTTGAGTTAAACCTTTAGCCTCCATCTCGAGCTTTATACGAGATACAAAAGCACTCTCTTGTTGAGTATAAAAGATTCTCCTGTTGAGTCAACCCTTTTAGCCTCTCTCCCGGGCTTCGTACGAGACACATAAAAACTCCCTCTTGTTGGGCCAATAGCCTCCTCTTAGCCTTTGTATAAGAAAACCACTAGTTGATCTAATCAACCTTTTAGCATCAAAGCTGTGCCTCGTTCACAGTACACAAACATCAACAACTCCTTCCCTTCATCTAATCGCTGTAAGTGGCAAGCCTCTGGATCATCTACATCCATGCCACTGTCCCTCTTTTAGCATGAGAAATCCTAAGGAAAGATGGCATTGCTCTACATAGAGTTAAAGTCTTCTCCTTCTGGTTAAAATCCCCTTTAAAGGAAATTATGACATTGCTAGGATCCGCGTATCCCGGTTAAAGTAATTCTCCTTTATAACCAGTCACCCAATAGTTGTGACGGACAAACCCTTCTTTAGAGATGACAAATTCTCTCTAAAGTCGAGGTCCTTTAGCTTCATATCTTGGGTTTTAAACAAGATACAAATAGACTTTTCAGCTTCACATCTTGGGCTTTGAACAAGATACAAATCACCTTTCTCTTCACGTCTTGGGCTTTGAACAAGACACCAAAAACACCCATTTCCTCCCATAGAATAGGAGGAACTACAAACGCTCTTATTTCCCTGTTTTGGTAAACGGGAATACGTAGGCATAAGATTGAAAGAAAAATCTTAGCGAGCACAATCAACAAAAAAACCCAAATCCCATACTCTCATGTATCTATCAAAAAGCATCAGTCCTAACATCCTAATCCTTGTTCCCCGCCAGAAACCTTCTGCCTAGATAAGAACCAGTATTGGCGAAAATACAAATAACCAGTACAAAGGCCCCCCCACATTGATAGCATTCGTAACCTAACAGCCCGCTGTTTAAACTCCGTATGCAAAGCAGGGTTAATTGGAGACATCTATTTCCCTTCCTTAATCAGCTCACAATAGGATAAAAAATGAATCGACCTGTAGTTTAAGCTCAACCGTACAGAGCGACTAGCGCTTAAGAACCGCGTCCAAAATCGCTCGCTACAGAAAAATGGCGCCCACCGTGGGGCCTGTTTGAAGTTAGATCTAGGCACGGTCTTCCTTTTCACCTCTTATGTGAAATACCACAGATTGGGACTTCCGCCGGGGAACCCATTTTTGTCAGGAACTTAGGATTCATAGCTTCAAAGGTCTAGGATGTTTAAGACAAATATATATACTGCTTTTCCTAATTGCTATACATGTTTATTTTTCTGCTAATGGGAATGCGAGTGATGTCGTATGTGGAAAGACTGAGTATACACTTAAGATAAGTGATGGCGACGGGGTCGATCATCAACCTCAGTGGAGGCTGACCAACGCAACCCATTCTCTCACCCAGACAATGGGCCGATTGTTAAGTCTGAGAAGCTGAGGAGCCAAACCCTTTCTTAGTGCGGAAACTATCAGAAATAGTTATTACGCGATACTACCCTCATTTGAGGCTGGTGATCTATTCTCGGTGAATGGCACTTACTCTAAGATTGCTCTACAACTCGCTGGCGATCCGCTTGTTGTTTTGCTTTCCTGGGAGGAGCTGATGATAATGAGTACAGGTACAAAAATCACCCTAGTATAAACCTTTGGGGATGGGTAGAGCCTTGACTTCATGACAACGACCCTTTGACCCCATGTTTTTTCTATGTTTTTGTGTGTTGCATTCATGCATTCATCTAAAAAACATTAAAACATTCAAAAAACTTCTCTTCTAGTCTCTTTGTTTTTCAAGTTAAACTAAGACTGTGATTGCAAATATCAGAGAGAAGAAGATTGCACTAATGGATTTCGGTAGAAGGAGAACCCATAGGTACACCTTCAAGGTTCCAAAACTTGAGGATTTGAGAAAGTTAGCGAGGATGATCACTAACCCTGAGGCTTTTAGAGCCAAACACGGAGGTTTGCTACCACTGCTAAGAGTCCATGTGATTGAGGGAATCATGGATGTACTCATTCAGTTCTACAATCCGGTTTATCACTGTTTTACATTCCCAGATTACCAGCTAGCACCAATGCTGGAGGAGTATTCTCATCTGAATGATCTACATATCACTGATCGAGCTCCATTTTCTGGACTGGAAGAAATTCCAAAGAATCAGACCATTGCAAGAGCAATTCATTTGGACGAGTTTGAGGTCAGGACTCACCTAATTACCAAGGGAGGCATCCAAGGTTTGCCAGCCCAGTTCTTGACGAAGAAAGCCCCGTATTTTGCCAGTATAGGAAATATGATTGCTTTCGAAAGCATCTTTGTCTTGCTCACCTACGGGTTATTTTTGTTCCCCAACATCAATAACTTCGTCGATATTAACTCCATCAAGGTTTTTCTCATTGGAAACCCTGTGCCGACTTTGCTCGTAGATGCGTATCATTCTGTACACTTGGGAAATTTGTACAGTGGAGGGGAGATCACATGCTGTGTACCTCTGCTTTATAAATGGTTTATCTCACACTTGCCCAAGTCTGCTGCTTTTTGGGATTGTAAGAGTGCCTTACGTTGGTCACAGAAGATCATGTCTCTTACCAACTCTGATATAGATTGGTGTAATAAGATTTATGAGGGAATCAGGATCATTGATCGTTGTGGAAACTTCCCCAACGTACCCCTCATAGGAACTAAAGGAGTAATCAACTACCATCCGGTATTGGTTCGCCATCAATTTGGATACCCGATGAGACACATCCCACGGGGTGTTCATCTGGAAGGTCTTTTCTTCAAAGAAGGAGAAAACGACAGAGCAATAAAGATGGAAATAGTGCATGCTTGGAAACAGGTTCATAAGAAAGGACGAGAGTCTCTAGGAAAACCGGACTGTGTCTCGGTGGAGCCTTATCTCCATTGGGTACAAACTAGAGCTCTCAAGTTAAAAATGCCTTATCCTCGTTACGGAATTCTTCCGCTGAGGGAATCTGTCATGTATTTCATGACGGAAACGGAAAAGCTTCAGGTTACTCTCAACAAAGTTCAACGGGAAAGAAGGTCTTGGAAGAACAAGTACCGCACCCTCGACATAGAGTGCATCAAAATACAGTAATTACTGAAAGAGAAAGATGCTCTAATTGAAATTTTGGAGCAACATGCTGTAGAGAATCAAGACGACCAAAGGAATTTGCTCACTCCTTTCACTTGGCAAAGGAATGACAACCCGACAACGGCCCAAGAGCCTCGGCCAAAGAAAAGGAAAGTACCAGAGTCAGGACCCAATTTCTCTTCAAAGAGGACTCGGGACCCATTAGCTTAGGTTTCTATTTCTGCACCTTGTAATCTACTGTATTTCCATTTCTGTAATCCTTTGAATTCAATAAAGAGGGGTTTCCCCAATGTTTGATATTTGCAATCTAATTGTCGAAGTTTATGTTGATTAAACCAAAAAAAGAACAATTAATATAATCATTGCATTCATCATTCTCACATCACGTATTCTTCTTCCCTACGAATCTCACGTTTGTGTCTCGGTTCTAGAGTCAAACTGTTTCATTCATACAATACTCGGGCCAATCGTCAGAAAAGGATGGATAATCTTGAGGAAGAAAACAGAGAGTTGAAAGAAGAGATCGACGCTCTGAGAGAGGATATGAGAAAGCTTCGTAACGACATGCAAGCCATGGCAGAAGCTCAGCTACAAAGAACTGTGATCTCAGAGATCACCTCAATGCCTATCGTGGAGAAGTATGATCCTAGGTATCAAATGTCGAAAGATCGTCCTTGGGGCATGCCTGTTAACTATATCCCGGAAGGATATGTTCCGCCGATCGCTGAAGATCAAGGAATCACAACAGAAGCCGTTGGGCATGAAGGTTACAAACTTCGGGAAAGCGAAGATGCCAGGGGCATACTGAAGACTCCTGAAGGTTACAAACTTCGGGAAACGCCAAGATTTACTGCCGTAGTCACGGTACCACCCCCTGTGGTGCACACTGTCCCGGAAGGACAGATTCCACCAATACCTTCTGGTAAAAGGGAAACTATGTTTGACCGAATGGAAGAATTCCAGGAGCAGTTCTTGGAAATGCAGAAGGAGCTGCAAGCTATTCGCGGTCAGGATCTATTTGGAAAGGATGCCGCGGATCTCTGCTTGGTCCCCAATGTGAAAGTCCCGCACAAGTTCCAAGTGCCCGACTTTGAAAAGTACAAGGGTAACTCTTGCCCTCAGAGCCATCTGGTGATGTACGCTCGGCGAATGTCAGCTCAGACGGATAATCAGGACCTACTGATTCACTACTTTCAGGATAGTTTAACCGGTGCCGCACTCAAATGGTACATGGGTTTAAACCGTGCTACGATCAGCACTTTCAGAGATCTTGGTACTGCCTTCGTCCAACAATACAAATACAATTTGGACATGTCACCTGACAGGGATCAACTCAGATCAATGTCGCAAAAGGACAAGGAAACCTTTAAGGACTATGCTCAAAGGTGGCATGAAATTGCCGCTCAAATTTGTCCGCCTCTTGAGGAAAAAGAGATGACAAAGATCTTCTTAAAGACCTTAAGCTCGTTTTACTATGACCGAATGGTTGCCGGTGCGCCCAGTGATTTCACCGAGATGGTCGGCATGGGCGTACGTCTTGAGGAAGCTGTCCGAGAAGGACGTTTGCTAAAAGACACTGGATCGACGAGCGGTACTAAAAAATACGGTAGTGCTCTCCCTAAGAAGAAAGAGTAAGATATTGGGAATATCTCTCTCGAAAACCAAAGGTGACGTTATCAACCAGTAGCAGCTGTGACTCCTGCTATCAATCCCACGCCTATTTCTACGTATCAACCTCAGGTTGCGCAGAGCCAACCTGATCAGCAAAGTACGCACCAGCCTCTTCAGCAGGCTCGTCCCCAATACAACAACAACCGCACAACACGGCCACCAGGATTTGATCCTATACCCGTGACGTACGCAGAGCTATTTCCATTACTGCTAGCCAAGGGGCACATTCAGACTAAGTCCCCTCTTACAGTACCGAAAAATCCACCTTTTTGGTTTAAGATGGATCAGACGTGCCCTTATCATCAAGGAGGATCTGGGCATAACATAGAGACTTGTCTCAATTTTAAGTCTGACGTACAAAAGCTTGTTAGGAGCGGGCTCTTATCTTTCAAAGATACGAATCCTAATGTTCTCACGAACCCGCTGCCTCCACATGAGAAAGCTGCAGTTAATTTGATAGAGGAAGAGATTAACAATGTCTATCAAATTCACGATGTACTCTTGTTAAAGACAAATCTGGTCAAGATGCATTGTAGACAGAGTGGATATGGCCATGTGCCACCTCATAGCTATCACCAGTGTGATATCTGCTCTAAAGATAACCAGGGATGTTCGGTGGTGCAAGCAGCTCTATAGGAACAAATGGATCTCGGATGGATCCAGGAGCACCGTGTTCGTGGAGTTAACATGGTCTATACGAATTCTAACGTCATTCAAAACCTCGACATCCGTACGATGAATGCCAATCTGGTGGCAATGCACTCAAGGCAAAGCCAGTATCATAATCTGCCGCGACATGATTACAGTTCTTGTCTGACTTGCTCGGTAAACAAACAGGGATGCTCTTTCATACAAGAGGCCCTCCAGCGTCAGATGGATCTTGGATGGATCCAAGACTACCATGATAGGAATCCCTATCAGATCAATATGGTTCAAATCTTTGACATTCGCGTGTTGAATACCAACTTGGTAGAGTTACATGCTGAGCAGGTCCGACTCGGATTCTTAATATCACATGACTATCAAAGCTGTAAAGCGGGTTGCGAAAATGATCGAGGTTGTACCCTTGTCCAGGAAGCACTCCAGCACTTGTTAAATCACTGGTGGATGCCAATTTACATGGATGAAGATACTCAGCAAATTAGTATCAATAACAGGAATCCTACTCGACGTCAAAGTCAGGATGTATGATCGATGGAAGGTAACCTAGTAAGGTTACATTGTATTCAAAGTGGGTGTGGCCAGGTGCCACTACACAATTACGACCGTTGTAGCGTCTGTTCGGAAAGTAACAAAGGGTGTTACCTTGTGCGAGCAGCTCTTCAGGGTCAGGTGGATCATGGAGAGATTCGTCCATATCCGGGTTCTGGACCTATCGACTGGACGCCGAACTACCTTGCCGATCAAATTGAGGACGTTGTCACAATTTCTGGTCATCACAGGACCAAAGATGTTTGTACCATTCTCCCTCTATTGGATGAATCTAAGGTTCCCAACTGGGAACGGATCGAGATTACTTACGATGGTCAGAAAAATCAGAGGGCTCCCATAGTCATCTATCTACCGGGACCACTACCGTATGAATCAACTAAGGCTATCCCTTACAAATACGGTGCAACAATAGTCGAGAATGGAAGGGAAATTCCATTACCCTCCATTGTGAACATTGCAGACATCAGTCGAGTAACACGGAGTGGTAGAATCTTCAACCGAGGGGTTGGGGAAGTTAACCAGGAAAAGGAACTTCAGACAGAAGCTCCCGATCCATCAGTCGGTCAATCCAGTAATCCCGACCTTTCGAAAAACAATGATGAGATACTGAAGTTCATCCAAAGGAGTGAATACAACATTGTCGATCAACTGTTACAAACTCCTTCAAAGATCTCGGTATTATCACTGTTACTCAGTTCAGAAGCCCACAGGGAGGCTCTACAGAAAGTCTTGGAGCAAGCCTTTGTGGAACAGGATGTAACAATCAGACAGTTCGATAGTATTGTCTCTAACATCACTTCCTGCAATAATTTGGGATTTAGTGATGAGGAATTACCTAAAGAAGGTCGCCGTCATAACATGGCGCTCAATATCACAGTTAACTGCCAGGATGATGCTTTAGCCAGCGTACTGGTAGACACAGGGTCAACCCTGAATGTTATGCCAAATTCTACTTTGATGCAATTATCATTCAAGGGACCCCCGATGAGAGTCAGCGAGGTCGTCGTCAAAGCATTCGATGGATCCAGAAAAATAGTTATCGGCGAAGTTGATCTTCCCATAACTATTGGTCCTCACACTTTCCAGGTCACTTTCCAGGTCATGGACATCCGGGCAACATACAGTTGTTTATTAGGGAGACCTTGGATACATCAGGCTGGAGCGGTCACTTCGACCCTCCACCAAAAGCTAAAGTTCTTCAAGAATGATCAACTTGTCACAGTTTGTGGAGAACAAGCCTTGCTTGTAAGCAACTTGTCATCATCTACATGTGTAGAACCCAAGGAGGTTATTGGAACTCAGTTCCAAGCAATGTCGGTGAGCAAGGACAATCAGTTCAAACAAGGAACTTCGATTTCCTCATACAAAGATGCTATTAAAGCGGTCGACGGTACCGATACAATCGGATGGGGACAGCTTGTCATTCCCACTAGCAATACAACAAAGAAGGGTCTTGGTTTTTCTGCAACTTGTACCCAGACAGCTACCAATGACGGGAGTCTTCATCCCCTTCAAAACTTCTTCCACAGTGGAGGTTTCCTTCACCCAGTGTCTCAAGCGGTACATACTATCAATGAGGAAGATCCCTCTGACACGGATGAGGAATGGAAGTCCTATCTTAACAAGGACGGTTATATGTCTCAGGAGGAGGTGCCTATGCCTTTTTGCTTTCCTATAGAAAGTCCGAGATTTATACTAAGATCAGATGTCGAAATGATATACGGAGATCGTGATCCGGAAGGATGTCGTGCTCCGCCAAATTCATTAGAGGAAGACACTCCGATGAAAGACAATTTTGACTACAACTACTATGGCCCAATGGATGGTCTACCAATGTGGCAGCCTTACCCAGGAAACTTGGGGCAAGAAAGTCAGCCGAACAATGAAACTCACCTGACCATCATTGAACAGAATACCTGTGTCCCCACCATGTCATGGGATCAACACTCAGGTTATTTGGGAACTACTCAACATGAAGATGAATTCGCAACGTTTGCAGGACTTGAATTCATCAACTATGCTTTTCCTGAGGTCAACGTCATCGAGAAGGATGACTCCTCCAGTTCCAAAGAAATTTGGGACACTCTGGGACAACCAAGTGGAAAATACGACCTTATGGTCAAGTACACTGCTCCCAAAAGCTCTCGTATCAGGTTTGAAGACATCCAGCCAACTGGATGGGGAGATACAGCTGAGAGCACAAATGCTATGCAAAATGCAACAAAGGAATTCTCCTACGACAACTCTGCCTGGGAGACAGATTCCAATGATCCTGCTCCACCAGAAATCAGCATCATTTCTAAAGACAAATCAAGGAAGGTGCCAGACTTTGTGATTCACCGAGGAGTTCGCCGCCAATGGGTTGCCGTCGAGGTTCCGAAGGTCGTTCATCAGTCAAAGTAATTGCCATCTTTTAACCTTTCACCCTGCCCAGGTGAAACGGATGTTTTGATAGGGCTCGCTTTCTGTAAATTTCCCTCTTCGCTTCGGCCAAAGCGACAAATTTTTGTGTTATAGGGCTGTAGTTTCAAGATTCGACTTGTTCATTAATAAAATAACGTCGTTTTGTAATTTCCGCATTAATTGTTGTTTTCTCTTTTTGCTTTTTTCAGAAAATGGTAATCCTAAAAAACAATTTAAAAATAAAAACAAGCAGTAAAATAATACACTGCACACACTTGCATTTTCTCTATCTCTTCTAAAAACAAATCATCACGTCATGCAGATTGCTTGTTTTACACCCCGTTGAAACACACGATCCGATACCTTCTCCCAACTTTGAGTTCCCGGTATTAGGGGCTGAAGAAGAAGTTGACAATGAAATTCCAGAAGAGATCTCCCGATTACTCAAACAAGAGGAAATGTCCATTGAACCTCACAAAGAACCGTTGGAAACGGTAAACTTGGGTTCAGAGCAAGAGAGAAAAGAAATCAGGATTTGAGCACTGCTCAGTCCAACTGCCAGAGAGGGTTTGATAAAGCTTCTCAGAGAATTTCCCGATGTATTCGCTTGGTCCTATCAGGATATGCCAGGGTTGGATACCAGCATCGTGGAACATCACTTACCGTTAAGATCAGAATGTCCGCCAGTAAAGCAAAGGTTGAGACGCACTCACCCGGACATGGCCATTAAAATCAAAGAGGAGGTACAGAAACAGATTGACGCAGGTTTCCTCGCCACATCTGAATATCCTCAATGGTTAGCCAACATCGCACCCGTTCCCAAAAAGGACGAAAAGGTCAGAATGTGTGTTGATTACAGAGATCTGAACAAGGCAAGTCCAAAGGACGACTTTCCTTTACCACACATTGACATGCTGGTAGACAGCACAGTAAAGTTCAAAGTATTCTCCTTCATGGATGGATTCTCGGGCTATAACCAAATCAAAATGGGGCCGAAAGACATGGAGAAGACTTCGTTCATTACCCCATGGGGTACCTTTTATTACAACGTTATGCCGTTCTGTTTGAAGAACGTCGGGGTAACCTATCAAAGGGCCATGACCACTCTGTTTCATGACATGATACACAAAGAAATCGAGGTATATGTCGATGATATGATTGCAAAATCAAAAACAGAGAGTGAGCACGTTGAACATCTGTCAAAATTGTTCGAACGTTTAAGAAAGTTCAAGCTCCGCTTGAATCCCAACAAGTGCACCTTCGGTGTCCGTTCAGGGAAACTACTAGGGTTCATCGTCAGCCAGAAAGGAATTGAGGTTGATCCTGACAAGGTCAAGTCCATTCAAGAAATGCCTTCTCCGAAAACTGAAAAACAAGTCAGAGGATTCCTGGGACGTTTGAACTACATCTCCAGATTCATATTCCTTATGACCGTGACATACGCACCGATTTTCAAATTACTCAAAAAGAACCAGGATTGCGTTTGGTCAGAAGATTGCCAAACTTCCTTCGACAGTATTGAGGAATATCTATTGAATCCTCCGATTCTATCACTTCCAGTGGAAGAAAGACAACTGATCATTTACCTCACAGTTCTAGAGGACTCAATGGGGTGTGTACTTGGCCAACAAGACGAAACTAAAAGGAAAGAGTCTGCCATCTACTATCTAAGCAAGAAATTCACCGACTGCAAGACTCGGTACACGATGCTCGAGAAAACTTGTTGTGCTTTGGCTTGGGCAGCCAAACGTCTTCGCCAATACATGATTCGTCATACTACTTGGTTGGTCTCCGAAATGGATCCAATCAAGTACGTTTTCGAAAAACCTGCTCTCACGGGAAGGATTGCCCGTTGGCAGATGCTGTTATCAGAATATGACATAGAGTACCACGCTCAGAAAGCCGTTAAAGGAAGTATTTTAGCCGATCATTTGGCTCATCAACCGATTGACGATCAAGAATGAATCGGGTTTGACTTCCCAGACGAAGATGTCATGTATCTAAAGATGAAAAATTGCGATGAACCGCTACCCAGTGAAGGGCCAGAACCAGGTTCCCAGTGGGGACTTATCTTTGACGGAGCAGTTAATCATTACGGAAATGGAATTGGGGCAATCATTGTTACCCCTCAGGGTACCCACATTCCTTTCACTGCTCGACTTACGTTCAAGTGTACAAACAATGAGGCCGAATACGAAGCTTGCATTATGGGTCTCGAAGAAGCGATTGATTTAAGGATCAAAAACTTGGACGTATACAGTGACTCAGCCTTGGTTATCAATCAGATTAAAGGAGATTGGAATACATACCAATCAGGGCTGATTCCTTACAAAGACTACGCAAGAAGGTTGCTACCTTTCTTCGACAGAGTCGAGTTTCACCACATCCCTCGTGATGAGAATCACATGGCTGATGCATTAGCCACTATCTCTTCCATGATTAGTGTAGGTCAATGGAATGACATACCTAAGATTGACATCATGCGCCTTGAACGACCCGCTTACATCTTTACGATTGAAGCAGTCATAGATGACAAACCTTGGTATCATGATATCAAATGCTTCCTTCAGAAACAAGAGTACCCATCAAGGGCACTCAGAAAAGACAGGAAAACCCTCAGAAGATTGGCTGGAAACTTCTTCCTGAGCGGTGACACTTTTTATAAGAGAAATTTTGACATGGTTTTGCTTCAATGCGTCGACAGACCAGAAGCAGACATGCTTATGAAAGAAATTCATGAAGGATCTTTTGGCACTCATGCCAATGGACACACAATGGCGAGAAAAATTCTGAGAGCAGGGTACTACTGGTTGACCATGGAATCCGACTGCTATAAGTACATGAGAAGGTGTCACAAGTGTCAGATATACTCCGACAAAATTCATGTACCGCCATCACATCTCAAAGTTCTCTCTTCCCCATGGCCATTCTCGATATGGGGAATCGACATGATTGGCATGATTGAGCCCAAGGCTTCAAACGGACATCGGTTTATCCTAGTAGCCATTGACTACTTCACCAAGTGGGTTGAAGCAGCGTCATACACCAATGTAACCCGACAAGTGGTGGTCCGATTTATCAAAAACAATATCATCTGCCGTTATGGTGTTCCAAGCCAGATCATTACTGATAATGGATCTAACTTGAACAATAAGATGATGAAAGAGTTGTGTGCTGAGTTCAAGATCGAACACCATAAATCATCTCCCTACCGACCCAAGATGAACGGAGCGGTAGAAGCGGCTAACAAGAACATCAAGAATATCGTTCAAAAGATGGTTGTAACCTATAAAGACTGGCACGAGATGCTACCCTTTGCTCTTCACGGTTATCGAACATCTGTCCGCACTTCAACAGGGCTACCCCTTTCTCTCTAGTGTATGGCATGGAGGCAGTGCTCCCCATAGAAGTAGAAATCCCATCAATCCGAGTATTGATGGAAGCTAAGCTTACCGAAGCTGAATGGTGTCAAAGTCGACACGATGAACTGAATCTGATCGAAGAGAAGCGAATCACGGCGCTATGCCACGGTCAGTTGTATCAATAGAGAATGAAGAGGGCATTCGACAAAAAGGTTCGACCCCGCATCTTCAGGAAATGAGACCTCGTGCTCAAGAAGATACAATCTTTTCTCACTGATTCCCGGGGCAAATGGACCCCGAATTATGATGGCCCCTATGTGGTCACGAAAGCTTTCTCAGGCGGCGCCTTGAGACTTGCAACCATGGACAGAGAGGAATTTGCCTACCCCACAAATGTTGATGTAGTCAAGAAATACTTCGCCTAAACTAAAAAAAAAAAAAAAAAAAAAAACGTCTCGGTGGATTGAAAACCCGAAAGGGCGGTCTAGGCAAAAGTTAGAGACATGAAAAAAAATCATCCCGATGGATTGGAAACATCAAAGTACAATCCAGGCAAAAATTAGGGATAATGGCAAGTAACTATGTTAAACAGAGGCAAGTCCCTCGGCAGCAGCAGCAGTTACATTATCTGTCAGAAAACTCCAGTCAAGGTCATCTTCGATAGAAGCTCGGGATGGCCCGAATTCAAAGTTGGTAGAAGGATAGTGGTCGTTATGTTTCAACGTAGCCCTTTTACCTGTAAATTACCATTTTCTAACTTTGTAATTACTCTTTGGAATCACGCGCTTGGCTGATTTCTATCCTATCAATAAAATTTGAACCTTTGTGCTTTTGTTTGTAATTCTTATTTGTTTTAGCTTTATAGAACGACCTTGTTAACATGATTAATGATTCTTGAAATAAAACAAAAATGAATTTACTTGTTAAAACTTTTTCTACTTTTTAATAAGAGATGGCAATTTCTTTTGACTGTTAAACATCGAAAGAACATCAATCGCATCTCCAAAGGTGTTAGAACCTCAAAGTGCAGAATCAAAGTACTCCTTCTAGGCCCAGTACGCCTGAATGAAGGGATCAACTGTGTCAGAGACCTTGGTTCGTATGACACACCTCGGCCGAGTTCTTATCTCCTAAGCCCGATCAACGATATTCCCCGCAGGGACTATCTCTCCTAAGCAAGGTGGAATTTCTATTCTGAACCAGCGATATTTCTATACGCCCCGCGATGGCCGAGTATCCAGTCGTGTTCACCCGTTAGTTTGTATGTCACGTCAGTTTTGTCCGCATAAACATACATACATCATGCATTTTTTATTTGCATTCACATTTCATATTGCATCACTATCACTCTAGTCGGTCTTGTCCCCTAGTGATAGAAGTTTTCTCAATCGAGTTGTCAGTTCTTGCCTCGTCAGGAAATACTGTGTCTGAACAACCTCGCTTCCAGTTTATTTCTGGAAAGAAGTTGGGTCCTTGACCACTTTGATAACTTGAACCACTGAAAAGCCAGAGAAAACTTTCAACAAATGTCACTCTTCGCCATTGAAGATGATGTCTTTGCTTTCCCAGATTAAGGAAAATCCACAGAGAAGGCCTCCTAAGCGGAGATTTGGCAGTGCAGCTGCCTTTCTCCGAAAGACCACTGATGAAAAGGTCATCGGCACCTCAAAATTGGATCCCATCATATGGCATTTCTCCGAGAAGATCCCGAGAAAAGTATGATGTAAGACCCCAAGTGAAAACAGTCTCTCAAGAGACTCGCTTTCCCTAGTAGAATCGCCAAATGGCATCTCCCCCCCAGGAAAATTCGGCGAGAAGTTTGAAGGAAAATCGCTACTAATAGCGTTCCTTGTCAAGAAATTTTATTGACAAAAGAAACTGAGACCAGTTCCTTGGTAGGAAACCAGGATCGAGGGGAAGTTTATATCAGAAACCGAGACCAGATCCTTGGTAGGAAACCAGGATCGAGGGGAAGTTTACTTTAGAAACTGAGACCAGTTCCTTGGTAGGAAACCAGGATCGAGGGGAAGTTTATATCAGAAACCGAGACCAGATCCTTGGTAGGAAACCAGGATCGAGGGGAAGTTTACTTTAGAAACTGAGACCAGTTCCTTGGTAGGAAACCAGGATCGAGGGGAAGTTTATATCAGAAACCGAGACCAGATCCTTGGTAGGAAACTAGGATCGAGGGGAAGTTTAATTTAGAAACTGAGACCAGTTCCTTGGTAGGAAACCAGGATCGAGGGGAAGTTTATATCAGAAACCGAGACCAGATCCTTGGTGGGAAACCAGGATCGAGGGGAAGTTTACTTTAGAAACTGAGACCGGCTCCTTGGCTGAAGACCAAGATCGAGGGGAAGTTTACTTTTTTTCAAGCATCATCGCTTAGCTAAAGAAGATGAATGCGTGAGCTACCGTTCATAACCACCATCAAAATTTTGGGTATTCCGATATTTAACCCTCTTGCACCCCGAATGCCCGAATACCTTCGTCATTCACACATTCGGGTCCAAGAAGATTAAATAGGGGCATCTGTCATACCCCAAATTTTGACCACTAAGATTTCTCATCATTGTGAAAATCATCATCACAATATGGGGGAACCATCCTACCTTGTCAGTCTCCCCAAAGATGGGTGAGCCTCCACTACAATCAAAATTAGGGTTTCAAGCCCTCTCTGAGTGCTTAGACAAATGATCAATCAAGGAATGACATGATCTTCAACTTGTCTAACCTCCCAAACATTCACAAAGGATCAAAAAGGACTCCCACTTTAAGGATTAAGCACAAGGATGCTCCCTTCCAGGTGGATTAAGTCTCAAGATCGACAGTGTCACCAAATTAGGGTTTTGGTCGACCAGGGCCTCTAGTTGGGAATTTTTCATCTGGACATGAGCCAATGCTCCAAAACATATCCTAATATTCTCCATGGAACCTCATGGACCCAAGCACCAAGTCAATTTGACCTCAGGGGATGCATACATCAAAAATCAGGAATTAGGGTTTCTTGACCTAATTCACCCCTAAGTTGACTTTTGGGACAAATCATGAACCAAGACCTCAAGAGAGGGTTTGAGGGTCTCTAATGTACCACATTTATCCATTTGGAACAATGGATTAATCCAACAAGCTTGAGCAACAAGTCTTAATTTCATCTGCACCACAATTAGGGTTTTAAGGGAAAAGTCAACTGTAACTTTGACTTTTGACCAAGACATGCTCCTAAGCCCTAGGACATACCTCAATATACCCTATGACACCCATGGAACATGTCCATCAAGTTTGATTTAGGTCAAGGACATGATTTCCTGAAGAATTGCACAGTTTGGAATTCATCTGATAAAAAGTCAACTGTGCACAAAAGTCAACTTTGACTTTTTGAGATTTTTCACCAAAATGGTTTTTTAACCCTAAAATGATGTTAATGTATGATTTGAATCATCATTCATCAAGAAAAATCAAGAAAAGTTGGATAACTTGTAAAAGGGGTAACCATAAAAACTTAGAAAATTTTCTAAGTTAAAAATAAAGTGGCAAGGGTACCAACTTTGGAGGATCATAACTCCTAAACCACAAGGCCATTTTTTCTCATCCAAAGATGGATTTGTAGCCCTCATTACCCTCTACAAAAACTTCAACTAGACCTAAGTCCAATTCATTAAGGAATTTGAGTTATGGGGTGATCAAAGTGGCTGAAAAGTGAAAATGTCACTTTTTCCAACACTTAGTGAAATTTTCACAAAGTTCAAATCTGTCTTCACTTTTTGCCAAATGTAGGGGGATTTTTCACTTGGATTCAAAAGAGATCAAAACCAAACATGTTCAAACAGTTGTTGTATGATGTAAGGGCTTTCCAAAATGACCAAGAACATTGCCAAATTCCATTTGAGTCATGAGATATGACATTGGAAAGTTGCCTTGCTGAAATCTGTCAAGGCAAGGCAGAATTTGCAACTTTGCTCGATTTGCCAAAATCAGTCAAATCCAAATGCTCCTATCCACTTGGACACCTCAGAGGATTGAATCTAAAGGGGACAATCACTGAGCCAAGTCTCCAAAGTCCATGGAACAAGAAATAACATGTTGAACCTAGAATGGCCAAAATAGGGACAAGACTTCAAATTTGGATTGGAGCATTCAATGGAAGCATCAAGGTGGCATGGACTGAGCCATTCTTATCTGAAATCAGTCAAGACTTATCCAAGACCAAGGGAACCAAAGCTCTGTGCCCTAACCTCTAGTCAATGGCTAGAGGAGACTTGAAATTCCATTGGCCAACATTGAACAAACACCTGCTGCAGTTGCCATTCACTGTGGATCCCAAAACAAACTTGCTCTACTATAAATAGAGCTCAATTGTGATCAGTTTGAGTACACCAAAGCCATCTAACAGATGCTTTCCTCAAAATCTCTTTCTCTTGGCAAAAATGCCTTTCTTAGCAAGGTAGCTATCAGGTTTTGAGTTTGAGAGCTTTCCCAATCAAACCAATCACTCACACACCTCACATACATCACATATGAGCTGATCAAACACTTAAACAACAACTGGAACACTGATTTCTCAGAATCACCAGTCAATTACTCAAGGTTTTAACCAAAGTGCAGTTGAGATGCCATGAAGTGATCCAGCCAATTTCAATCAAGTCCAAGCATTCAAACACAATCCATAGGGTGTAGGAAAGCTGTTCAGATCATCACCACTCATCTGTAACACCTCTAAATCAAAAATCACATTGCTCTTGCTATCACGGCCTAGAGGTAAGCACATACTTGGTCATCTCTCAATCTATGCATATTTCCTCGCACAATAATTTGGCCATATGTTCATAATCATGCATGGAATGTTTTCCCTCAATTAATTGCATTGTTTGAATCGTGTATCAAAAAGCATAACCTTCCTGCAGAAATTAGGGTTCTTGAGGTTTCTTCGTGATTTCATGTTTTATGTTTAATTTAAATGAAATTAAGTGTTATAGACATGATCGTGAGGTTGAGACGAGCATAATGATATGTGGATTGCATGATATGATTACGTATTCAGTGAGATTGGATGGAAAACGCAAATCAACCAAACCCAGAACACGCGCGTGTTCTTGGCGCCATTTTTGAATAATTCAAATATTTGAATTTTGTGATTTTGTTTAATTGATTCAAAAATTAATTTCTCTCTGAGTTTTAATGATTTTGAGTTGATTCTTTTTTTAATAATTCACAAAAATGTTAAAATATTTTATTTTCCCAAAAAATCCGAAAAATATTATTTATTTTATATAAATGATATTTTTGCAAATAATTAATATTTTAATTGTTTTTGGCATTTTAAATATTTTTTTCTACATTGATTTTGCAACTTTTAATGCTTTCTAATTATTTTGTAGGTCAATACTTAATTTTTGAAGCATTAATCCAAGATCACAATTTGTTTTTCATATGTTAAACAATTTTGATCATTTTAATTGAATATTTATTCAATTAAATACATTTTGGAAAACAAATAAATTAGGGTTTTGGATTAATTCAACCCTCATAAATCATTTTCAAAACACTTTGGGCCTCTTGAGAGAGTGTAAGACCCAATCCTTTTTGAACAAATCATTTTTGGGCCTCATTGTATTGTATAAGTCCTGATACCGTAAAAAAAAAACGGCGCGATCGTCGCCTTTTCAAAATAACCTTGGGCCTCTCTTCGAGCTATAAGACCCATTCAAAACTTTTGGGCCTCTATTAGAGTGTAAGACCCAACCCCCTTTTAACCAAAACATTGTGGGCCTCACTTATTGTATAAGTCCCTCTGCGTTAAAAGAAAACCTCGGAGCGATCGCCATTTTAAACGGAAAAATCAACTGGGCCTACCCTCGTGTAGTAAGACCCACTCTTTTTCTTTAAAACTCTTTGGGCCTCTCGAGAGAGTGTAAGACCCATCCCTTTGTACAGAAAACCTTTTGGGCCCCAGTCACTTGTATAAGTCCCTCTGTACAATTCAAACAGTGCGCTCACTGATAAAACCCTGGGCCTCTCCTTGAGCTGTAAGCCCCAAATCTTTCTTTTTCAAAGCACTTTCTCCTTTGATTTTGAATAAACTGGTGATTTCAATCTTTCTTTGTTGAACAACTAACCAAACAGCATGGAAGCTCTACAACCGAGTAAGTGGTTATTGCTTCCATTTACCAATTTCATATACATATAACTGTATTGTGGGGCTGTTTCACTGTAAGTCTTCTTTCATAAACTCATATCAACTGTGTAATAATAGTATAGATATTTCGAGTTTCCCCGGCAACTACGTCTAGAACTAGGTGACGCCGTTTCGTTTATTCGTAGAAATAGACAACTAGATCCCCAATAGGATCACCAGATATAGTCTTCTCTTCGGCTGTCCTCATTAGGAATCGTCAAGAAACTCTACTCCCCAAGATGAATGTATTCTCCGTGAATGGCCTCTTTGAGTTTCTTCCAAATTCTCGAACTTTCCTGACTTTGATCTATTCTCGGTGAATAGCATTGCCTTGAATTTCTCGGGGTTTGGGGACCCACGGGCTTCTTAATAGCATCGGCCTCCTCTTGGGCATCATACAAGGACCCACAGGCTTCCTAAAAGCAACCCCGCCTCCTCTTGGGCTTAGTACAAGGACCCTACGGCTTCTTAGAAGTATTAACAGCCTCCTCTTAGGCTTCGTATAATGATCTCTTCCTCCGGGAATGATAGCCTCCTCTTGGGATTCATACAAGGACCGATCGGCTTCGTAAAAGCTTCCAGCCTCCTCTTGGGCTTCGTACAAATTGTCCCGACGACCTCCTAAAGGTATAGGAACAAAACCTAGTCATCTCCATAGAACAGTCCTTTCAAGAGTCTACTACTGTTTCTCAAAGCATAGTATAAAAGATAAAACTCTAGACTTGGACGGTCTAATCTTCTTGAGTCTCAAAGACATTCTCAAGTGACCCCTTCGTTAAATAGGAAGGAAACCCGTAGACTCGGACAGTCTCAATACCCTTTGGATTTCCCGTTTCCTCAAAGAGAAGGAAATATCCCGGATCCTCAAATCAAATCCCTGAGTATAGTGTTGCTCATATAAGAACTGATTTTCTCTTTTAAAATCAGTATATTGGATCTGTCACTCAACTGAAACAGTTACAATAGCCTCCTCTTGGGCTTTGTACAATGATTCTCCCCAGCGGAGTCAAACAACGTTTAGCCTCTCTCTCGGGCTTTGTACGAGACACATAAGAGACTCTCTTGTTGAGTCAAACCTTTAGCCTCCATCCCGGGCTTTATATGAGATACAAAAACACTCTCTTGTTGAGTATAAAAGATTCTCCTGTTGAGTCAACCCTTTTAGCCTCTCTCTAGGGCTTCGTACGAGACACATAAAAACTCCCTCTTGTTGGGCCAATAGCCTCCTCTTAGGCTTTGTATAAGAAAACCACTGGTTGATCTAATCAACCTTTTAGCATCAAAGCTGTTCCTCGTTCACAATACACAAACATCAACAACTCCTTCCCCTTCATCTAATCGTTGTAAGCGGCAAGCCTCTGGATCATCTACATCCATGCCACTGTCCCTCTTTTAGCATGAGAAAATCCTAAGGAAAGATGGCATTGCTCTACACTGAGTTAAAGTCTTCTCCTTCTGGTTAAAATCCCCTTTAAAGGAAATTATGGCATTGCTAGGATCCGCGTATCCCGGTTAAAGTAATTCTCCTTTATAACCAGTCACCCAATAGTTGTGACGGACAAACCCTTCTTTAGAGATGACAAATTCTCTCTAAAGTCGAGGTCCTTTAGCTTCATATCTTGGGCTTTGAACAAGATACAAATAGACTTTTCAGCTTCACATCTTGGTCTTTGAACAAGATACAAATCACCTTTCGCTTCACGTCTTGGGCTTTGAACAAGACACAAAAAACACCCATTTCCTCCCATAGAATAGGAGGAACTACGAACGCTCTGATTTCCCTGTTTCAGTAAACGGGAATACGTAGGCATAAGATTGAAAAAAAAATCTTAGCGAACACAATCAACAAAAAAACCCAAATCCCATACTCTCATGTATCTATCAAAAAGCATCAGTCCTAACATCCTAATCCTTGTTCCCCGCCAGAAACCTTCTGCCTAGATAAGAACCAGTATTGGCGAAAATACAAATAACCAGTACAAAGGCCCCCCCACATTGATAGCATTCGTAACCTAACAGACCGTTATTTAAACAACGTATGCAAAGCAGGGTTAATTGGAGACATCTATTTCCCTTCCTTAATCAGCTCACAATAGGATAAAAAATGAATCGACCTGTAGTTTAAGCTTAACCGCAGAGAGCGACCAGCGCTTAAGAACCGCGTCCAAAATCGCTCGCTATAATATCCCTTTTCTCCCGATCGTTCAGACACAAGTTGTATAACTTGATTGTTTTTTAATGCTTGTATTCCTTTAGGAGATTTCAATTCGATTCGTGGTTAATAATTTTTTAATACTAAAACAAATTTGATTAAAAAAGTATTAATTGGATGTATATCCTTTTTTCCCCGAGCGTTCGGACACAAGTCATATAGCTTGCTTGTTCTGTTTCTTGTGTACCTCTTAAAAACAATCAAAACCAACAAATAATAATATTTTATTTGCTCTAACGCAATCTACAAACAACGCTTTTATTCGCTCTAACGCGACCAACAAACAAAAATTTTCCACTCAAACGCGATAAAACCCTTTTTTTTTCTCTTTAAAATTAACCAACACATAAGATTTTTCTGCCAAGAACTACATAACTTTGAATTATTCATCGCACAGGGAGATATGTAGGAGCAATAGTCAAATATTATCAAACACCCTGATAAAAAAACTTTTTCCCCTTGTTTGTAAATACACTTTATTTCTTGTTCGTTGATTAGGAAAAAAATGGATATAATAAGGCTAACAACTTTCTTTTGCAAAATTAACTAGAGGTAATTGTTTTCTAAAAGAATGTCGTAGGATACTAATATTTTCCCTACACATAATCGACTCTCATACTTAAATTTGGTTGTAAAGATTATCTTTTTGTTCTTTAAGGGTTTTTTATCAACGTTTTCTCTTTTCAAATATACTTATGTGGTGACTTCATTGTTTTTTTAGCATGCCTCAAACATTTTTTGCCGCGACACACCTCTAGAATGGGTGATTGATTTTTTAAAATCAAGGAGTCAGGAAATATAGTTAAGTCTCACGAATTCCCATATAACGTATGTTGACCCGATACACACTCTATGCACGGTCACACATTATGGAGAGAGAAATCACATATTTGAGCAACGTATCTGGGAAAGGAACGCTTGATCCTAAACGGATGCACTCAAATCCATGAAAGGGGGATTCTAAAAGAACTAAGTTTATTTTGTTCGTCACACCCCTAGATCTCTTCCAATTATACCACTACACTCATTTATCCCAATTAACAAACAACAACCATCTCACTCACTTAAAAAACACCGCTTTCAGTCAAAAATTATTATTTAATAGTTATTTGTATTTAATTTCATTACATTGTTGATTTTTAAAAGAAAAGACTAAATTACAGTTTTGGCCCCCCTATTTTGCTATACTCATGGTTTTAGTCTCCCATTTTCTTATTAAACAGTTTTGGTCCCTGATCCCAATTTTGATCTAAAAAACGCTTATGTGGAATTTTTTTAACAACGTGTCATATTTTTTATGCCAGGTTATTATAAATAACAATTTTTTTTTTAATTTCAATGTTATATTTAAAATTGGCGTATTCTCCGTTGCCCTAGCTTTCTGAGTCTTCATATCTCCTTCCTTATTCTTCTTCGTTTCACATCCCATTCCCTGTTCTTCTTTATTTCACATCGACATCTCTATTTCAACCATGTTATTATTTCAATCGTTAAAAGTGTTTCAATTTGTTATGAGTTTCGATTCTATGCAAATATCAAGTTATTATTCTCATTCTAGGAGGAGAAAGATGCATTGTTACTGTGGATTGGATTCACCACTTGTGACTGTGTGGACATCTCAGAATCCAAGGAGAAGGTTTTATGGTTGTGGGTTGGACAAGGTACATCTAAATCCCTAATTGTTAGTTTGTATATTCATTTTCTAAAGTAAAATTTTTGGGTTATCCCTAACTTTCATGTGTTTTTTGTATTATTCAGCTATAAGGAAGAAAAAGATGTTCGTTTTTTGACTGGTATGATGAGCAAATTCCAGACCGGTCATATGAAATGATTAACTCACTTTTGAAGAAGGTTAATGAAGTGAAGAAGAAGGGTGTTTTATCTAAGAATATTGAAGATGAATTCCAAAAGAATATCAAAATTTTGGTTATTGCTTTGGTTTTGCCTTGTGTTTTGATCATCCTATTGATCACAAAATACTTGATGTATTTCTCTTGAACACATTGTGATGATGTTATAGTTATGTTACTACCAGTGTATTGTAATGAGTATTTGTTGCACTGTTACTTTAATTTTAATGAGGTTATGTTCTAAAATCAATGTATAATGAGGTTAATTTATAATGTTAATGTTATTAGAATGAAGTTATGTTGTTATTTTGTTAACTGACATAAAATAATGTTAACTGATGCATAATGTTCCTGTCGTTATAAACTAATTGTATTGACATAAAAATGAGTTTAATTTGTAAACTCAATGTATAATGAGGATAAGTTTTAATGTTAATGGTATTTGAATGAAGCTATGTTGTTATGAGGTTGTCATTTTACTGACATAAACCACAAAGTTAACTGATGCATAATGTTGTTGTCATTGTAAACTCGTTGTATATTATGTTACACAATGTTAACTGATGCATATTGTTCTTGTCATTGTAAACTGATTGTATATTATGAGGTAATTGTTATAAGACATACATAATTTGTGATAAAACGATAATACTTCATTAATAATGGATGAATTACAAAGAGTCATTGTAGGTTTCACAATAAACATGTGATTCATTACACAAAAGAATCAACCTGATTCTAAAGTAGTCAAACCATTACACACAAAAAAAGACATTTGACAATATGTTCTATGAATTAGTTTCTTGTGTTTGGGGCGCTTGTGATCCTTATGTCAACACAGTGGTTGATTCTTTGGTTGATGCCTTCCTTTTGCTTCTTAGCCTTGTTAACCTTGTTACTACCTTTTGCTAATTATCGATCCGCCGTTATTTTCCCTTTACAGGTTCTTGAATGTGTCCTAAATTCCCACAAATTTTACACTTAATAGTGGTAAAATTTCTTGGTAGTACATTGCTTGAAGTTGGTTCATCATTAGCCCTGTTTCTTTTCTTCTTAGGTCTACCCGGAGCTCTTCTCATAACTGGTGGATTAATTCTTTACCCATTAGTTGCAGGCCAAAAACTTGGTCCATTAGATGGCAACACAATATACGAATAAGTTGCCAAGAAGCTTGATTTCCTGAAACATTATGTAAATATTTACTATGAAATTTCGTAAACAAAAGCAAGTTTCTATTAATACTTAAGGGATCAAACTCGAAAATATCTCTGAACATATTTGTGTGCATTTATGACTTTGAAAACCATTGTATTGTCAAAATCGAAATGTACTTCTTAAAATTATTTGATGCAACTTCTGAACGAAACTTGAAATAAAAAAAGGTTTTAACGATGAAAAGGCATGAAATCAAAATGAAGATAAAACAGAGTAACAAGAATCATAAAGGAAATCCAAAGGAAATTTAATGCATAAAAAATACTTGAATGAAAAAATGCTTGAAGTGTATAAATGGTGGAACACATAAGTACATTTTTCCTCACTCATTTCTCAACATGCAGATACTTTGAGTTTGCAGAAATGTGTGTACAATTGCGGACCCTTTATATTATGTACATGTGTTCTCTTATATATTACTCTAAAATAACTACCTAAGAACGATCGACTAACCCTATCTTGACACGTCTCAATCCCATGCCGTGGTTTCCTCCGACGAGCTTCCATGTGCTTTTGAGTAATCGTTTGTGTTAAATGATTTCCCACTCTTTTAACAACATTAAAATATCTAACTACTTTTTTCTAGTCACCAGGAACTGACTAACCACGCCGTGGTCTTTGAAATCGACCATGCTACGATAGCACACTCTGCAGTACTTTCCACATGTAATGTCAAAGTCAACATTGCTTCCATTGTAATGATGAACTCCAACCTTAGCCAACATAGCATTATATTCAATTGCACTAAGTTCCCAAACTTCTCACAATGTCCTTCGACTCTTCCATCTTCAACAAGTATCACCCTGCGCCACTTCTGACCTTGAGTCAGCTTGATTTTCATGTGACTCCATTCCGTCTTGACTTTCCACGTGGCATATTTATTAATACTTGCCACTTATAGTAGTCAAAAAATCCAAAGTAACTGTAACACATACATCAATTAAAATAATGCAATTCAAGTATACTTCAGTTTCAGTATGATACAAAAGTAACTTCAATTCAATTTTAGTATGATACTTCAGTTAAGTTTTACATCAGTTCAGAATGATACACTAAGTATGATACACAAGTAACTTTATTTCAGCATGATACACTAAGACAATCCAGTTTCAGTAACTTCAATTCAGTTTCAGCATGATACACTAAGTATGATACACAAGTAACTTAATTTTAGCATGATACACTAAGACAGTTTAGAAACATATCCATAATGCAATTCAATATGATACACTAAGTATGATACACAAGACATATATACTTATGTAGTTCAGATTAAAAACATATACACAAGACAAATATATTTAGGCAGTTCAATTGAGGTCAAAAATATATACACATATCCACAATGTAGTTCAATTCATAATGCATATTAAACACATCAATTGAGGTCAGAAACATAATGCATAGCCATAGTGCAATTTAGTTCATAATGCATATTAAACACATCTGTTGAGGTCAGAAACATTTTAAACACATAACTATAATATGCTGACACAAAGGGATTTACTTCTGCCTTGTTATGTAAAATACAAAAAATAGCATGGACACATGGTATGCCGCTCAAAGCCCATTTACGACAAGCGCAATAATGTCGTTGTAAATTCACCTCAAATGTGTCAATACCATTGGTCACACTAAAGATGTTGAATGCATCATCTCCATGTAAAGTTGGTGTCCAACCACCGGCTGCCCGCTTCCACCTTAGGACAAATTGTTCCTATGAATAGACTCATGAGATTCTTTTGCTTCATTATCCTAATTATAATGTAATGCTTTAAACCTTCGAGCAAAGTGATGATAGGCTTGTCTCTGTACTCCAATATAACCATGTTGAACGCCTCAAAAATTTTATTTACTTATAAATTACAATGGCTGTCAGTGCGGAATGCATACTTAATCCACATGGGAGGTGGAATTTCCATCATTTCTTTCCAAGTTTCATTGATATCCTTAATTTTTTGCATGCCTAACTCCCAATCAGGAACTACGGTTGCCCTAGCTGCTTACAAGAGTAATAATTTCAAGTGTCCACCAGGATACTTCTTCTTCAAATTTTCATATAAATGTTTAACATACAACATGTGTTCTACATTCGGCCCCATGTCAGCAATAGCCGGTACCAAGCCGTATAAAAACATAATAGTGTTAATATTTTATAAGTGGATGTGCAAAGTTAATAAATATAAAAAATAAAAATAAAATTACCTTTTATTGGTTTGAAATGAAACCATAAGACCTTCAATAAATATTATTCAGGTCTTCTAATTATATATCCAGAAACCATTTCCACGAGTCTCTTGTCTCTACTTCCACCACAATATATGTAATTGAATGAATCTGATTGTTTCCATCTTTTTCTACTACTACCATTAACTCTCCACCATACTCACCCTTCAAGAAACATGCATCAAGACCAATTAAAGGCCTATAGGTATGTTCGAATGCAGTTTTACACGCCTAAAGACAAACATATATTCTCTCAAAAACAGGTCAAATAACAGACATGCCACACTTGATTATCACTGTAGTATTAGGATTAAATCTTCTCAGCTCCTTAACATAATTCCTCAGATAATCATATTACTTAGTCTCAACACCTTGTATTAGTTCCAATGCTCTTGTTTTCGCCCTATATGCTTGAGCTGATGACAACTTCACACCCGACTTTTCAAGTGACTCTGCAATCAACCCCTTTGGCCTAATTTCAGGTGTATGTCTCGGGAGTGGTATAAAATTCTTAGCTAGCCATTCTATTTTAGCTTGTCTATTCTTAGCAGTCCTATAATAAGTGTGATGATCAAGTCAGACTCACCAACTTCCAGAATTGGTTCACTACCCTTTTACTAAATCTCATGTAAAATGGAAACTCATTGCCACACTTGACAACAATTATTTTGCTACCATTTTTCTTGAACTGCAAGTTTTTTTCCTTTCCATTATTAATGACTTAACTGCATCTCTAATAAGACTCTTTGTGGCAAATGTCATTCCAGGCTCAAGTCTCCTATCATCACCATAATTAGGCATTTTAAACTTAGGATACTTGTGTTCATCACCTTCATCTTTACTTCTTTAGGGAGTATCAAGTTCATCTGATTCAACGTCATGGGCTTCTTCAAAATCAGATGCTTTGGTTGGTTCTTAGTTTGAAGAGACTTGGTTTGCATCATTGTTTTCTTGCATGCAAGCGTGGCTTAGTATCTCATGTGTCTAATCCCAATCATCTTCATCTAATTCACGAAATTCATTATCCCCCTAATCATCCTTATCATCTTGCACAAAATATTCATCTTCCTCACTCTCATCCACATGTACTTCTTCATGCATATGTACTTCATCATCGGATTCAATCTCAATTGGATCATTTATAAGTTCAACATACTCTTTTACTTGTTCTTCTGATATAACAATAGGTTCATCTACTATATGCTCAACGTAGATATTAGCAAAGTCATAATTATTCATGTCTTCCCTAAATTTTACGACACCTGCATCATTGTTAAGAGGTCTAAACTCACGCTCAAATAAAAATTTTGGGTGATGATACGACATCCACTTATTCTTAGATAACCTAAATTGTTAAGAACCTTTATAAAGTCCATATAAGACATAAAATCCACATCAAATTTCTAATTCATTACTTCTACCTTTCCATTTACATAAATCTTGCAAGGATAATGAACTAAGTTCCCCCATGATTAATCCTTAGTCTAATTGCATTTGTATCAGATGGCCTAGAACAAACAAAAAAAATAGTAAATTTTGAAACATAAAATACTATTCAAAACATCATCTCATCATGGAAACCAACACAAAAGACTAAGAAATATTCAATAATCAACACCAAAAATATTTAGTTAATTTCGAAACAGCTAAAAATCCATTCATAATCAATAATCAACATACCTAGAACAAAACTTAGGATATTCCTTAGTCCAAGACAAAGGTTAGCCATAAGAGTAAGACATTTCTGCCAGCGAAATCAAAGGGAATTTAGGGTTTTTGAAGATCCTAAACAAAAGAGTAAGAAATCGAGATTTAAGGCACCATATTATTTGGAAATAAAATTGATGTTTTTGAAATTACCTTTTAATGCATTTATGATTGGTTCTTTTTTTTTATACCTCACTGTGTTCTTTGTTCTCCCATTAGCGCTCTCCCTGGGTTCGTTCTTCCATTTTCGTTATGACTGGTTCTTCGTTCTCTCATTTGCATGCAAATGTTCTTCGTTTTCTATTTATGTCTTTATGTCTTCCATTTTAATATTATGTTTTTAATAAATTTTATGTTTTAGTTACTTTATGATATGGCAAATAAATATGATATGGTAAATAATTAAATTCAAGCTAATGCTACACTATACAATGACCTGATGCATATTAAATATTTTCGTATAAGCGTTTTTTAGATAAAAATTAGGATGAGGGACCAAACAATTTAAAAAGAAAATGGAGGAACTAAATCCGTGAGTAAACCAAAACTGTAATTTAGCCAAAATAAAAATCAAAGGTAGGCATTTTTATTGATTTGAATAACCAATGTGTACTACTAATGTTACTCCCTATTAGTTGCCTCAATAATTCTTCTATTTCATTCATCTTTAATTCTTTAATTTTTATAACTCGCATTAAAATCATATATTTATATTTCTTAATGGTTTTATATTTTCCTATTTCATTTTATATGTATTAGAGTACTATTTCTCTATAGGTCTTGCTAGCGAATTTCTCAAAGGGCACTCCTTAAGCATTTCAAATAAAAAAAATTATAAAAAAATTAACCATTTCAATTTTTGAAGCATTCAACACGCATATTTTCAATTTTTTTTGTTATTTTAATGCCTTAAAAAGTGCCACTTAGGCAATCGTTAGCATTTCTCTATCTCTTTTACATCTAAGTTAATTATTAACATATTATATATATATATATATATATATATATATATATATATATATATATATATATATATATATATATATATATATATTATTCTGGACATGGCTTAAGGTTGTCCCACCGTCGGACACGGCCCAACTTAAGTCCTCGCCGAGGAGGGCCCAATTGAGGTCCAGCCCATCTGCACGCCCGGGGAGCCCTGACACGTCTCTCCCATAATCTCCACGTGCCCCTCACGCGGGGACACATCATCAGGCAACTATCCACTTCCGAAAGAACTGGTTAGCCCACCTTCCGAAGATCACGGGGCAGTTGATCCAGGGCGAAGACCACGGGCGGGTCTTCCCTACGCCACGTAAGCCCTAGCAGTTACTTATATTGGACCTTGCGATCCAACCCAATGCAAACTAACCATTGGCCCTGAGCTGGGGGCACATTATAAATACCCTCTTTCACTACAGGGTCAGATATTCTATTCTTTACACCTTTTCTTTGTACTTGCGCTGATTACTCCGTCTCTGACTTTAGCATCGGAGTACCTTGCAGGTACACCCCCACCTCTTCACCACCACCCGCGAATAAAGGAGCTCACAACGTGTTGCTAGGTGCTGATCCATTTCTGATCTGGTAAGATTAGTGGCGCCGTCTGTGGGAACCCTTGCTTCTTCGTTCTTCCTCCCGTAGAAACTCAAGAACCAAAGTAGTTTTCAACCTCCGACGATCATGGCCAACCTACCAATTGAAGACAACGCTCCAGACACTGCCTTCACTCAGTTCACCAACGGTGACGATCACGACCCCAACGTGACTGTTCATGTCGAAGAGGGAGACCCCAGGGACGGGCACACCGCCTCTCCCTCCTCGGACGACGCGACCTTCAACGCCGCCCGATGCTTTAATTGCCCAGCTGTCTACCAGCCAATCCCTGTGCCACCTAACGCTGACCCGACCATGGTGGCGCTAGCCCCGACAATCAATCAGACAAATTTGATGATTTAACAACAGAATTAGCGGAGCCCTTCTTCCCTCCCCCGGTAGGACACGGCACGATGACTCTCGGAGCCCTTCTCCCTGAAAGTCTGGCCGTCGCCCGCGTTTGGCACCGCCTCCGCCTGTGGCCACATAGAAGCGCGACCGATCCCCACCCCAGAACGAGAGACGTTTCCCCGCTCATAAGAGGAATAAAGCTGGCGGATACGTCGAGAAGCCAAAGAGCCGACCAAGGAGCCCTCCCCAACGAAGCAGGAACGACCAAGGTGACCTATCCCCGTCACGATCACCTGTCAGGAACGACGATGACGACCAACACACACCGCTGTCCAGCGCCATCATGGAGACTCCATTGCCTGTCGGGAAGGAAAAACCCTCGCCCTTGGCGACATATGATGGTACGACCGACCCGGACGACCATATTGAAAGCATCGACGTGATGCTCGACTACCGGAATGTCCGGGGAGCCATCAAGTGCAGGTTCTTCCCCACTACCCTGAGAAAGGGTGTTATGGAGTGGTAAAAGAGCCTCGCGTCCGAGTCCATCACCTCCTGGAATGAGCTGAAGAGGAAGTTCTCCAAGCACTTCACCGCTTCCCGGCGCCACCCGAAGACGGAAGCATCCCTAGAAGCCATCATCCAGGGAAAAGAAGAATCTCTCAGGGATTACATAGAGAGGTTCAACCGAGAAGATGTCCAGGTATCCACCTCGGACGCCATGAAGAGATTTTTGATTGAGCGAGGACTGTGACCTCGCATTGACACTACGCCAAAATTGGACAAAGACAGCGCAAAAAAGACAGCGCTTTTTGGAAAAAGCGCTGCTATATGTCTTTAAAAAATTTCGCTTAAAAAAAGCGCTGTAAAAGACAGCCTTTAGAAAGCGCTTTGTAAAAGCGCTGTTAAATGCCCAAAATGGAAGCCACCTTAGACAACGCTTTTTGGACAAAGCGCTGCTATAAGTCTTTAAAAAATTTCGCTTAAAAAAGCACTGTAAAAGACAGCCTTTAGAAAGCGCTTTTTAAAAGCGCAGTTAAATGCCCAAAATGGAAGCCACCTTAGACAGCGTTTTTTGGACAAAGTGATGCTATAGGTATTACTTTAGAAAGCGCTTTAGAAAAGCGCTCTCTAAAGGTTAACCTAGCGCTGCTATAGGTATTACTTTAGAAAGCGCTTTAAAAAAGCGCTGTCTAAAGGTCATTTATGAATTAAAATATAAAACAATTTCTAATAATTTTCAGACACTTCTTTTCATTTTCTTCTCTCGACCGTTCTTCTCTACTGAAACCATTGCTATCGTTCTTCTCTGCTGAAAACCATTTGCCATTGCCGTCGTTCATTTGCCATTGCTTTCGTGAAGAAGAAGACGAAATGAAGAAGAGGTACGATTTTCATTCTGTTTTCATTCTTGTTTTCATTCTTGTTTCATTCTTGTTTCCATTCGCCATTGCCATCGTTCTTCTCTGTTTTCATTCTGTTTGCCTTAACTTCCTTGTATTCACATATACAAGGCTCACGAAATCAATAAAATCAATAAATAAAACAAATAAATAACTTCCTGCTATGGCTTTATCTTCGTCTCAGTCTCTCTTTTCTCTTGTGGTGGCGCTTTCTCACTTCGTCTTCTCGTTTCCGGTTGCTGGGTTTTGAAGGTGAATTGAAATTTCGTGCGGTTTTGTTTGTGTCGCAGAGTTCGGGTTTGTGATGTGAGATGGAAGTTTATTGTTGTTGGTTGTCCGTGTGGTTTTATGAAGGTCGTGATTTCGTGTTAATGGGATAGGAAGATTGGATGAGCAGCTGTTTTAAGTGGTTGTGGTGGTTACTCATTCTTGTTTCAAAGACGAAATGGAGGGAGTGTGTTGGATTTAATTAAGATTGATGAAGTTTGAATGTTACTTGTTTAAGTTGATGTATGTTTACTTGTTTAGGTATTGCTTAGATTTGAATCTTGTTAGGTTTAGGATGAATTGCTCTAATGCTTGGTTACTTGTTTAATTAAGTATGCTTGCTCTTAAGTATGTTGCTTGTTTGTGATTACATGTTGCCACTTATCAAGTTATGACTCATAATTGGTCAATTAATGATATTTCATTTTATGATACGTGTACAGGGGGATCTTGGTAATTTTAACATATCTGGACACTGTGTGGGTCTAGAAGTTGTTTACATCTCTAAAGGTAATTAATTGTTCTCTCTCGCCACTGTAATTAGGGGTGACTTGTGATCAAAGTGTGAAAGTCGGATCGTTTCCCTACAGGTAAATATTTTTTATTTTTGTTTTTATTTAGTTTAATTAGTATAACTATGGATAAAAATGGATGTCTTCAAGTCGATTGTCGAAAGAGTACGAGAATGGGGTATTGGAATTCGTTAAGTTTGCTGTTGCGCACGCCAAAGACCTTAGTCGAATGAGATGTCCTTGCTTGGGTTGTTGTTTTGGGAGTCGGGTTGACGCAATTCAGTTGGCATCGTATTTAATGAGGAGTGGAATTGATAGAAGTTATACATGTTGGAATTTTCATGGTGAGAAAATTAACGGGAATGTTGAACCGGGGGATAATACGACCTATGCTTCAAACGACAATGGCACAGATACATACGATTCTGATCGAGTCGAAGAGATTGCAGAAGAACTTGAAGAAGATCTTAAGGATTGTCCCAAAATGCTTGAGAGGTTGGTAAGCGATGCAGAGAAACCGTTATATAATGGTTGCACCAAATTCACAAGATTGTCTGCGGTATTAAAGTTGTACAACTTAAAGGCGGGCAATGGATGGTCGGATAAAAGTTTCACAGAGTTATTGGCCCTTATGAAAGATATGCTTCCAGAGGATAATGTTCTTCCCAATCGAACATATGAGGCCAAAAAGATGTTGTGCTCTATTGGCATGAGCTATGATAAGATACATGCCTGTCCAAACGATTGCGTTTTGTTTCGAAATGAGTATGCATCGTTAAATGAGTGTCCTAAATGCGGTGTCTCTCGATATAAGGAAAAGTTGTCTCCAGCAAAAGTCTTATGGTATTTTCCTATAATTCCGAGATTTAGACGCATGTTTCGTAGTGACACCGATTCAAGACACTTGACTTGGCATGTAGATGAAAGAATTATTGATGGAAAGTTTCGACATCGGCAGATTCACCACAGTGAATGAAAATTGATGATGATTATCCTGAATTTGGAAAAGAAGCAAGAAACCTTCACTTGGCATTATCTACTGATGGAATGAACCCACACGGTCTTCAAAGTATCTCACATAGCACTTGTCCTGTGATCATAATGATTTATAACCTACCTCAATGGCTATGTATGAAGCGTAAGTACATGATGTTATCTATGTTAATTTCTGGGCCTAGACAACCAGGGAATGACATAGACGTATACTTGGCACCCTTAATCGAAGATTTAAAGTTTTTGTGGGAGAACGGCGTGGAGGTTTATGATAGGTATAGGAAAGAAAGTTTCAACTTGAGGGCGATGTTGTTTGGCACAATTAATGATTTTCCAACATACGGAAATCTATCAGGGTACAGCATAAAAGGTCAATGTGCGTGTCCTATTTGTGAAGATAAAACAGATTGGACGCAATTGGAGTTTGGTCAGAAGAATGTATTTCTCGGTCATCGTAGATTCTTAAATTCTAATCATCACTAACGTGGGTGGAGAAAAGCATTCAATGGAGAGGCAGAACATGGTAGAGCTCCAACTATATTGACAGGTGATCAAATTTTTGAAAAGGTGAAAGATGTGAGTACTCAGTTTGGAAAGCCTTTTGCACATACACTTGTCAAGAGTGGGTGGAAGAAGAGGTCAAATTTTTTTGAACTGCCATATTGGAAGTCGTTGTATGTAAGACATTTTCTCGATGTTATGCATATTTAAAAAAATGTATTTGACAGTGTTATTGGTACATTACTCAATATATAAGGAAAGTCTAAGGATGGCCTTAAAGCAAGAAAGAACCTGGTAGCGATGGGAATAAGAAATGAATTAGGATCCATGAAGAAAGGAACACGAACATATCTACCACCTGCTGCTTATACTCTATCTAGAAAAGAGAAAAAGGTATTGTGTAAGTTTTTAAGTGCAGTTAAAGTTCCAGAAGGATACTCTTCAGATATTAGAAGACTTGTGTCTATGAAAGACCTCAAGTTAAAGAGTTTAAAGATGCATGACTGCCATGTTATAATGGAACATTTTCTACCAATAGGTATACATTCTATTCTGCCAGAAAAAGTAAGAAGCGCAATAACTAAATTGTGTTTTTTCTTCAAGTCAATTTACAGTAAAGTGATCGATCCTACGATCTTACCAACATTGCAAAAAGAAATAGTTATTACTTTGTGTGATCTTGAAATGATTTTTCCTCCCTCGTTTTTTGACATAATGGTTTATCTAGTTGTTCATCTGGTAAAAGAGACACAATTGTGTGGACCGGCTTATATGAGATGGATGTACCCTGCTGAACGTTATATGAAAATATTAAAAGGGTATGTTAAAAACTGAAGTCGACCAGAGGGTTGTATTGCCAAATGATACATTGTTGAAGAAGCGATTGAGTTTTGTACTGAATATATGTCCAATGTAAAATCAATTGGACTCCCCAAATCTCATATTGTCGAAAAAAAAGAAGGAAAAAAGTTAATTGGAAATGAAGTTGTGACAGTATCAAGGGTCGAACGGGATCAAGTGCATTTATATGTTCTGCACAATGAGAATGAGGTTGAGCCGTATGTTGAAATGTACAAGGATGTTCTCCGAGGTTTAAATCCAAATAGAAATGAGAATTGGATAGTACGAGAGCACAATCGAAGTTTCATACCTTGGTTTAAGGATCATATTTATTCAAAGTATTATTCAGATCCCGCTTCAATAACAGAAAGGTTGAGATGTTTAGCATATGGTCCAAGTTTGGTTGTGTTTTCTTATAGCGCATACGCAATTAATGGATACACATTTTATACCAAAGAACAAGATGATAAAAGTACTATGCAAAATAGTGGTGTCACCGGGATAGCTGAAGCAATGCACATTTCAAGTGTGAAAGATTTAAACCCCAAATTTGCAAATCTGCCATATTTTGGGGTTATCGAGCGCATTTGGGTGTTTGATTATGAGAAGTTTCAGATTCCTATATTTCGTTGCAAGTGGGTTGAAAATAATAATGGCGTACGAATGGATAAGTCAGGATTTTTGTAAGTGGATCTTAATAGGGTGGGGTACAAAGATGAGCCTTTTATTCTAGCCTCTCAAGCTAAACAAGTGTTCTATGTCACTGATCCGACAAGTACAAAATGGTCTATAGTGCTTTTATCTAACAAAGTGATTGATGAAAACATTGGAGATCAAGGTGATATTGATGTTGATATTGAATCATTTACTATAAATGATCAAGATGGAAATACTATAGCGAATGAATCATATATAAGAAATGATCATAATGAGGGTATTTGGATCAATCCAACCGTCCGTGTTGTTAAGAGATGGGTAAAACATATTCCAACCAAAAAAAGAAAGAGACGTTAGTGAAAAAGGTACTAGTTATAAAATTATAGCTTATATCATTCAATAATATTAATTAGTTGTCATGTTATATATAACTTATATCATTCAATGGGTTATGGATTAAGGATTTTTATATTTGTCATTTAATTTTTATTTTTTTTCTTTCTTACAGGTGAAATGGCTAGTGACCATGACGACACACACGAGACACATGATGAAAATGAAGCTCAGAAGGTATATTAATTTTCACAATGTTGCTTATTAGTGATGCTACTTGATAACACAAAACAACTATATATTAATTCTTATTTGTTTGTCTATGTGTAGTGCCCTCGTCAGCGTAATGGCATAGACTGCGGGTATTTCGTTTTGAGGTTTATGAGAGAAATCCTTCAAATGGATCGATTAGAGATTCCTATTACGGTATGCATGGATTTATAACTTAGGATTTATTTTAATATTTATCGGATATGTCATATAATTTATTATTTTTAACTAAATCATGCATATTTTGTTTTGTTATGTAGTACTTTGATGAATACGCGTGTTCTCATTACACGAAGGATAAATTGCAAGAAATTAAGGAGGAATTGTGCGAATACCTTATTGGAAAAAAAAAGTCATATAAGGTATAGGATAATGGGATTATGTGAATGTATAGTTTTGTGAATGGTTTATTTTATGGGATTGTATAGTTTTGTGAATGGTTTATGTTATTTATGTGATTTTGGAATGTAATTGTATAGTTTTGTGAATGGTTAATGTAAATGACTTGAATTATAATGGAAATGGTTTATGTGGTTTATGTGATTTATGGGATTAGTGGAAATGGTTAATGAACCATACTAGAAATTGTTAATGGAAATGTGAAATATAGAGGTTTATTGAAATGGCTTGAATTATACAGGTTTCTGCATAAAAAATGGTTAAAATGAGATTTTTAAAAAAAATCATTAAAATTATACGTAGAGAAAAGACGGCGCTTTCTAGAAAAGCGTTGTCTATAGTTCACAACAGAAAGCGCTTTTCCTAAAAAGCACCCTCTAAAGGTATAGAAAAATTCATAACTAAAATTATAGGCATATATTAGACGGCGCTTTTAAAAGCGTTGTCTAAAGGGGGCCTTTAGAAAGCGCTTTTCCTAAAAAGTTCCCTCTAAAGGTATAGAAAAAATTACATTAGACAGCGCTTTTTAAAGCGCTGTCTAAAGGGGGCCTTTAGACAGCGCTTTTTCTTGAAAAAGCGCCCTCTAAAGGTATAGAAAAATTGATAATTAAAATTATAAGCATACTTTAGACAGCGCTTAAAAAAGCTCTGTCTAAAGGGGGTCTTTAGACAACACATTTTGTTGAAAAAACGCCCTCTAATGTATACTTTAGAGAGCGCTTTTTCGTAAATAAAAAGCGTTGTCTTTACCTACGCCAGCGCCGGCTTAGGCAGCTCTTTTAAGCGTTGTCTAAGGCCTAAAAAAGTGCTGTCTAAAGTCTTGTTTGGCGTAGTGTGAGTTCTCCAAGGCCGTCGGCATCGAAAGGCCCAACTCCTTAAACACACTCCTCCATAAGGCCCAGGCATACATCCAATATGAGGAGATAGAGGCCGCCCACTGCGCCCGCGACTCACGAAATCAATAGGGTACCAAGAGCTCTAGGCAAGAGGATTCCACCGCTCCCCGACGAGGCGGGGAAAGAAGAAGAGAAGAATGGCCCCGAGACACCCGGGAACAAAGGGGCCACCAGGCCATTTCACTGAGTACACGCTACTCACAGCTCCCCGCGAGCGCATCCTGGCCGAGTGCATCAACTCGGAGTTCCAGCGAGGTGGTGTCCATTTCCCAAAACCGACACCCCCTAAACCAAACGTCGACAAGTCCAAGTACTGCCGGTTCCACAAGAGCCATGAGCACGTCACGGAGGATTGCATCCAACTCAAGGATGCCATCGAAATCTTGATCAAAGAGGGGCACCTTAAAAAGTACACAAAGAGGAGCGAAGCCCCCTGAAAAGAGACCCGGGAGACGAGAAAGGTCGAGGAGGCGACCCCATCCTCCGGCGATAACAGACTACAAGTCGCCCTGTGTGTCACCCGACCAGGGGACTTCTACTTCCCCTGCGAGCCCGACACGCCTCTAACCGCTCGCAACCCATGGGAAAGCTTCCCCGCCACCATGGTCATATCCGGCGGGGGGTTCGACAAAGTCTCAGTGCGGTCTATTAAGCGGAAGTTCGACAAATTGATAGAGGCGAGCTCGGCGCAGAACGCCACCTTTGAGAAGGTCCAGGGAAGGTCGAACCCCATCACCTTCTACCTCAAAGAATTGTCGGGCGGCGCCCTCAACTCCAACATCCCCCTCCTGATCAGGGCACATATGGCGAACTTTGACGTCCGCCGCATCCTGGTAAACCAAGGGGTGGACATAATGTATGCCCACATATTCACTACCCTCCAGCTCAACGAGACACATCTGACCCTGTACGTCGACTCAGACCTGCAGGGTTTCAATGGCACCACCACCAGACCGTGGGGCTACGTTGAGCCAATGGTCATGTTTGGGAACGACGATACTGCCCGACAAGTTAAGGTCTGATTCCTGGTAGTGGAGTGCCCCTCGCTATACCAGTGCATCATGGGAAGGCCGACCCTAGCCGAGCTCACAGTTGTGCCATCTACAGTTCACCTGAAGATGAAGTACTACACGATCAGGGGTCGTGTCGTCACCCTCCACAAGGATATTGAGGCTGCAAGGAGATGTTTCGAGGATACAACCAAGGGTTTGAACTCGATCAACATCAAGTCCAAGACCGCGGGTAAGCCAGCCCAGGATGAGGAGCATAAGCTACTCCCGCACGTCAATGCGGTCGACCTCGACAACCACTTCCCCAGCAAGCAGGAGCAGAACGAGGTAGCAGATGACACCGCTCTAGGTGAAGGCAACGGGCAGCCTCTTCACCCCATGTGCCCCATTCCAGATTGATACTTCGAGCTCATCACCCTCAGGGACGACCCAGACAAGAACGTAAAGATTGGCACGGGCCTCCCCGACCTAGCGAGGAAATAGCTGAAGGCCTGCCTCAGGGAGACTGCTGACCTGTTCGCGTGGAGCACTATAGAGATGCCCAACCTCGACCCAGATGTGGCCTGCCACCAGCTCACAATAGATCCGGCCGCTAGGGTTGTTGTACAACGTAGGCGTAGGCAGTCTCCCGAGAAAGCGGAGGCTATTGAAAAGGATGTAAAAGACCTCTTAGAGGCAAACTTTATTTCGGAAGCCCAGTACATAATCTGGCTATCCAATGTTGTACTCGTTAAAAAGAATAATGAAAAGTGGAGAATGTGCGTTGATTACACCGATCTTAACCGGGCATGCCCGAAAGATGCATACCCATTGCCTAACATCGACAAAATGGTCGACAATTTTGCAGGTTTTAAATTGTTGTCGTTCATGGACGCGTACTCGGGATACAATCAAATCCACATGGCGAAGGTCGACAAACAGTACACGGATTTCATGACTGAGTCGAGCAACTATTACTACAACGTAATGCCATTCCGTCGGAAGAACGCCGGTGCGACCTACCAACGGATGATGAACAAAGTCTTCCGCAGCGAGATCAGAGACATGCTCGAAGTCTACATGGACAAAATGATCGTAAAATCACGAGAAGAGGTCGACCACACTACCCATCTCAGAAGAGTCTTCGACACGGCGAGGACATGCAAGATGAGGTTCAACCCGGAGAAATGTACCTTCGGTGTTTGAGCAGGCAAGTTCCTCGATTTCTATCTCACAGAACAAGGAATCGAGGCAAACCCCGACAAGTCCAGGGCGTTCTCCGAGTTCCTAACACCAAACTTGAAGAAATCGATCCAATCACTAAACGGGATGCTCACCTTGTTGTCCCGCTTCGTGGCCAAATCGGCCTAACACACACTTCCATTTTTCAATCTCATATGCAAAGAAGCCACATTCGAGTGGATCGAGGAGTGCGAACAGGAGCTCCTCCACCTCAAACAAGTCCTCTCGCAGCCCCCGGTCCTCTCATGATTAGAAAACAGGGAGACGTTATACTTGTACCTCGCTGTCACAACCGAGGCGGTCAGTGCGGATCTTATCAGGGAAACCCTTGAAAGACATAAGCCGATGTACTTCATTAGTAAAGCCCTCAAAGACCCCGAGCTTAGGTACCAGCAGATCGAAAAGGTTGCTCTGGCCCTCATCACTGCGACCAGAAGGCTGCGACACTACTTCTTGGCCCACACGATCGTGTTAAGGACGGACCAACCCGTGAGGCAGCTCCTCGGCCGACCCGACATGGCGGGCAAGATGTTTAAATGGTCGTTCGAGCTCTTCGAGTTCGACGTCCAGTACGAGGGTAGGAAGCCCTTGAAGGCTCAAGTACTAGCTGACTTCGTCGCGGAGATGACCACCGATAGATCCCAGAAGTGGACGATCTACGTTGACGGGGCATCCAGTTCGACGGGAAGCGAAGCAGGCATCATCCTAGAAAATGAGGAAGGCATCTTGATCGAGGTCTCTCTCTCATTATCCTTCTCGACATCAAACAATCAGGACGAATATGAGGCCTTCCTCGCCGGATTATTCCTGGCAGAGGACCTCGGCGCAAAAGAGGTAAAAATATTTACCGACTCCCATCTTGTGGCCTCCCAGGTGCGGGGAGAGTATCAGGCCAAGAACCACAACCTCATCGAGTACTTGGCACTAGTAAAAAAGAAGATGAAAAAATTCATCTTGGCGGAAGTAAGTCACGTCCCGCGCGAACGCAAATCCCGGGCAGACATCCTATCTAAGTTGGCGAGCACAAAGTAAAAAGGCAGGAACAAATCTGTCATCCAAGAAGTGCTTCCACGGCAAAGTATCGGGAAACCCACTTCGATCGCCGACATGAACGCCATCGGTGATGGCCACTGCTGGATGGCCTCGGTATACGAATACCTTAGCATAGGGAAACGACCTGACGACCCCAAGGAGGCTAGCGTAGTCAGGCGACGTGCCTGCTCGTATGCCATCGTCAAAGACAACTTATACCGGCGGGGTTTCTCCATCCCCCTCCTTAAATGCATCAAGGAGTCTAAGGTCCCTAGTATACTCCAAGAGATCCACTAAGGGATCAACACGCAACACCTCGGCAGACGGTCCCTAGCCCGTAAAGCATTGCGGGCGGGGTACTACTGACCCACCATGCAGCAAGACGCCAAAGAGAACTTCAAGAAATGCGACAAATGCCAGTGACACAGGGCCATGCACTGACCCCCGCCCAATGAGCTCAAAATGCTCTCATTCCCATGGCCATTTTCCTGGTGGGGGATGGATATCCTCGGGCCCTTCACTGTTGGGTCATACCAAAACAAGTATTTGATAGTCGGCGTCGACTACTTCACTAAGTGGATAGATGCCGAAGCCTTAGCCAAAATTACGGCCCATAACATACTCCGTTTCTACAAAAGGAATATACTTTCCTGGTTCACCGTACCCCAAGCAATCATCATCGACAACAGGACACAATTCACCGAAAAGAACTTCCAAGACTTCGTTACCAAGTTGGGCACGAAGCAACACTTCACATCGGTCGAGCACCCCCAAACGAAGAGGCAGGATGAAGTCGCGAACAGAGTGATCCTATGAGGGCTGAAACAAAGATTGGGCGACACCAAGAAAAGGTGGGTCGAGGAGTTGTACAGCGTGCTTTGGGCCTATAGAACAACCCCACACTCGACCACAGGGGAGACCCCGTTCCGACTGAGCTACGGAACCAAGGCAGTGATTCTGATAGAAATAAAGGAACCCTCGAGGAGGACTGAGTCTCCCCTCGACGAGGAGACCAACGACGAGGCCCTAAGGGCGGAGCTCGACCTAGACAAGAGATTCGGTCGGGGTATCCCTCCGTGAAGCCTCGCTCAAATAGAAGATAACTTTGCGACATGACAACAAAGTCATCAAATGCAAATTTTAGGTGAGCACCCTAGTCCTGCGAAGGAACCAGAAAGATTCGCGCGAAGGCAAGCTCGCCGCGAACTGGGAGGGTCCCTATCGCGTCCGCACAAAAAGAGGGACCGGAGCCTACTACCTTGAAAACCTGCACGGGAGGAACTTGCTCGACCATGGAACGTTAAAAAGCTTAAGCAGTACTATAGTTAGACACTACCCGCGACCTATTCGCATCGCGACCACAGGAGCACATTAAGGTACAAGCGCGACTCCTAAACTCGAGGCAAGAAAACAAGGGCCCGCTCTTGTATGTGTGAGCGAACTCTTAATCCGACGGGGACACCTCCACCGAGCTCCACCGTTGCTGTACCAACTAGGCAGAACTCCCAGCTCGCAATGTGAAGTTCACACCTCGGAGCAAAGACCTCTGTAGAGCTCTTAGCTTCGTCGAAGGTCAGAATCCTATCCGACCACTCAAACAATTCCCTACATTGTCGAGGACCAATAACGTCGAGCAAAGGGCCCAAATACTTAAACAATAATATGCAAATATAAAATACATATTCGACATACAAGCAGCACACACAAAATATAAACATACCAAAAGACAAAACCCAATGCATTATGTCGGGCAAACCCCATGTTCAGAAATTACAAGTTAAAGCCCCTGGCGCGCAGGCTGGGAAAAGTCAACTGCGAACTACGACACGTAAGCCGAACAAAACTATTCAAATGGCACGCAGGCCAAACAACTAAACAAGAAATAAATCAAGCAGCGCCTTCCTCCTCAGGCCTAGGTCCCCAATCACCAGTTCCCTCGACGGACTCCTCGGGGACAACCACCCTACCATCAACCACTCGGTGGAAATGACCAATCCCCTCGAGGTCAAGTTGATCCCCCTGATTCACGATCTAGACCTGCTCACATGCATTGTTGAAGCCCACCTCGAGAGCCTTCAAGCAGTCCTGCTCGAGCTCCCGGATCCGAGAAACCAGTGCACCACGGGCCGCGAGGGCTCTCTCCTCCTCCGTCTCATCCTCTACAAGCTTGGCGACAGCATCCAGCCCAACAACCTTAGTCAGAAGGCGATCCTGTTCCTCCTTGGTTCCCTTTAGCTCATCCCGCATTTCATTCATCTCATGGAGGAGGCGCACCTGGGCTTCGTACCTCGTTTGAGCCTCTTGCAGATCGCTCCCTGCCTTGTTTTTCTCCGCCTCAAGGACAGAGTTCTCGTCTGCAACTTTTTCAGCTCAGAGGTCGGGCTGGTTTCATCATTGAGGACCAAGGCCATTACAAAGATCCTCATCATGGCGGCCATATCCTCGGTTAACACCTTCCTTTTGGCCGCCCTGTCGATCCCTATGATCGCCTTGGTTTCAGCCTCGGCCATAGTCGGGGAATTTTCCCCAAAGAAGAAGTCCCGATGGATGTGGCAAATGCGCAACACGAACTTCTCCACAGGCGCACTCTCCTCGAGGTCGACAAATATGGGCACCTCAGTTCGCTGTCTTTTAGAAGGGGTCTCCTGCAGGAGAGGATACTGGCTACATTGGGGGGAAGAGGAGCTGCTTGCCCCTTTGTCGGGCTTCAGCATCTGCTGGACCTTGGAGACTCTGCCCTTGGTGGCTTTCTTCACACCCTTGGTAGCCGTAAGCTTCATGATACGTTCCTGCACGTTCGACATCTAGCATACGACAGTAAACAGAAAAACAAGTTAGTACAAAAAAGAGAAAAGGGCATACGCCCGAGGAAAGCAAACATTCACTACCTAGGAACCTCAGGGCTTCCTCATGAAACCCACACTCGAGGAAGGCCTTGGTGTTAATAAATCGAGCCTCACGGAAAACCTCCCTGCGATCATCGAGGATGAAACTCCCATCCTTATGCACACATTTGGCGGGTGTAAAATCGGAGATAAAGCCGACCATCTTCTTGTATGCTTCTTGGTCGTCAGCGTCCAGGTCGCCATGCTTCAGATGTAGCTCTTCGTGCCCTTCGCGAAGTGGCCTTTCTCCCACTCGAGGGGAAACATCGACACTAATGTTTGCTCGCCTTCCTCGTTGACCACAAGGTTATACAAGGAGTCGACGACCACATGCGAGACGGGATTGACGACATAGAACTGGTCTTTGAAAGTGCGGACAGAGTTCTGGTACACCCAAAACAGTTTCCTCGGCTGCTTCAGGGACACCCAGCTATGCCGACCCTTGAGCAGATGCTCGTTGTAGGTGAAAAGTGCGGAAGAACAAAGGAAGCATGGCCCTAATTCGGAGATGTTCGCACACAAGTTCGAACGCCCGCACGAACGTTATCGCGTTAGGGTGAAGCTATGAAAGCACAAGACGCAACCATTGGAACACCCCCTTCTGAAAATCACTGAAGGGGAGACGGATTCATGCATCCCAAAACGCGAACTCATACATCGGGAACCTCATCCCCTTGAAAGTAGAGCATATGTGGTGTTGTTCTTTGGGTTTATAGACCACCCAAATCGGGGAAGATCCCACGGCGAGGTCCTCGACATTTGTAAAGACGTCTGTATCGTCAATGGCAAAGCGCGACCTGACATTAAGAGGTTCATGCCCGGCCTAATATTCGGACGTGCTGGAAGGATGCGTTAGGTTCAGCCTCATCGTTGATATGAATGACTCCATCAATCCTTATGGCCATTTTACCTGAAAAGCAGAGGAAAATAGTGAATTCGACTTCCGAGAACAAATCCACCCTTCACCGCAAATCAAGTTAAAGAGCGAAGAGAGGGACGAGGAGCCCCAGATAAATTCTCCCCGACACAGAGTTGCGAGCCCCTCCTTGACGGAGAGACCCATCCCCGAAGAAACCCCCATCGACGTGATACAGCGAGCCTCCTAGACAGGAAGGCTCCCCAATTGAGAAGACCCCTATAAACACTGGGAGACTCCTCGAGAGAAACCTCCCCGTAATATCCACACGCTTGTGAGGAGTGTGGCATTGACGGAGGCGTCACATCATTTGAAACAAAATACAACAACCTGCTCATATAGATATGCAACCATCAGGTAGCACATAACAGAGGAACTCAGTTCTTAACACCCACAATTCAGATACAGAATAAAAGCGGAAAATCTGCAACTGAATCTCATATATATATATATAACATAAAAGTTTGTCTGTCATATACATAGTTGTAGCGAGTGATTTTTGGATGTGGTTGCGAAGCACGATCGCTCTGGTACTACAGCTCGATTCATTTTATATCCTATTGAAGCTGATGAAGGAAGGGAAATAGATGTCTCCAACTAACCCTGCTTGCATACTGAGATTAAACAGTCAAAACTGTTGGTTTACAAATGCTACAAAGATTCGGGGTTTCTCCTAGGTTATTTTGTTGACGAGGGGTGATTTAGGCTATCGGTTAGGATGTTAGGACGAATGTATGAAAGTATGGGATTTTGGGTTTTTGTTTAGTGTGCTCGCTAAGATTTTTCCTTTCAATCTTATGCCTACGTATTCTCGTTTACCGAAACAGGGAAATCAGAGCGTTCGTAGTTCCTCCTATTCTATGGGAGGAAATGGTTGTTTTTGGTGTCTTGTTCAAAGCCCAAGACGTGAAGCGAAAGGTGGTTTGTATCTTGTTCAAAGCCCAAGATGTGAAGCTGAAGGTAGTTTGTATCTTGTTCAAAGCCCAAGATGTGAAGCTAAAAGGTGTTGACTTTAGAGAGAATTTGTCATCTCTAAAGAGGGGGTTGTATGTCACAACTGTTTATAAAAGAGAATTACTTTAACCGGGATGTGTGAATCCGGCAATGCCATAATTTCCTTTATAGGGGATTTTAACCTGAAGGAGAAGACTTTAACTCAGTTTAAAGTAATGCCATCTTTTCTTAGGAATTTCTCATGCTAAAAGAGGGACAGTGGCATGGATGTAGATGATCCAGAGGCTTGCCGCTTACAGCGATTAGATGAAGGGGAAGGAGTTGTTGATGTTTGTGTACTATGAACGAGGCACAACTTTGATGCTAAAAGGTTGATTGGATTAACTAGTGGTTTTCTTATACAAAGGCTAAGAGGAGGCTAATATGTGTCTCGTACAAAGCCCGAGAGAGAGGCTAAAAGGTTTTGACTCGACGATGGAGTCTTATGGTATCTCGTATAAAGCCCGAGATGGTGGCTATTTGACTCAACAAGAGAGTTTTTTTTGGATCTCGTACGAAGCCCGAGATGGAGGCCGTTGTTTGTTTGGCTCAATAAGAACCTTTTTGTATCTCGTATAAAGCCCGAGATAGAGGCGAAAGGGGTGAATGACTCAACGAGGGAGTCTCTTATGTGTCTCGTACAAAGCCCAAGAGAGAGGCTAAACGTTGTTTGACTCCGCTGGGGAGAATCATTGTATAAAGCCCAAGAGAGAGGCTAAGATGAGGTTATGGTTACTGTTTCAGTTGAGTGATAGGTCCAGTATGCTGATTTAAAGAGAAAATCAGTTCTTATATGAGCAACACTGTACTCAAGGATTTGATTCAAGGATCCGGGTTATTCTTGTTCTTTAAGGAAGTGGGAAATCCGAAGGGTATTGAGACTGTCCGAGTCTACGGGTTTTCTTCCTATTTAACGAAGGGGTCACTTGAGAATGTCTTTGAGACTCAAGGAAATTAGACTGTCCAAGTCTAGAGTTTCATCTTTTGTACTATGCTTTGAGAAACAGTAGTAGACTCTTTGAAAGGACTGTTCTATGCAGATGATTAAGTTCTGTTCCTATACCTCTAGAAGGTCGTCGGGACAATTTGTACGAAGCCCAAGAGGAGGCTGGAAACTTTTAAGAAGCCGAGTGGTCCTTGTACGAAGCCCAAGAGGAGGCTATCATTCCCGGAGGAAGAGATCATTATACGAAGCCTAAGAGGAGGTTGTGAATACTTCTAAGAAGCCGGCGGGTCCTTGTACTAAGCACAAGAGGAGGCGGGGTTGCTTTTACGAAGCCTGTGGGTCCTTGTACGATGCCCAAGAGGAGGCCGATACTTTTAAGAAGCCGATGGGTCCCTAAACCCCGAGAAGTTCAAGACAGACTATTCACAAAGAATAGATCAAGCCAGGAAAGTTCGAGAATTTGGAAGAAACTCAAGAGATGCCATTCACGGAGAAAATATCATCTCTGGGGAGTATAATTTCTTGACAAGTGCTTTTAAGAAGCCTGTGGGTCCCCAAACCCCGAGAAATTCAAGACATGCCATTCACCGAGAATAGATCAAGCCAGGAAAGTCCGAGAATTTGGAAGAAACTCAAGAGATGCCATTCACGGAGAAAAGACCATCTCTGGGGAATAGAGTTTCTTTGACAACTTCTACGAGTGACAGTCTATGAAAGGGTTCACCGAGAATGCTTCCTTTCATGTCTCCATATTGTTTAACCCCAAGAGGAGGGAAGGTCGTGTCTGGTAATCCTATGGGGATCTAGTTTTGACTATTTAAGAGTGATCAACGGGCTTAATGCTAGACGTAGTTGCCGGGGAAACTCTAAATATCTATACTATTATTACACAGTTGGTATGAGTTTATGAAAGAAGACTTACAGTGAAACAGCCCCACAATACAGTTATATGTATATGAAAGCGGTAAATGAAAGCAATAACCACTTACTCGGTTGTAGAGTTTCCATGTTGTTTGGTTAGTTGTTCAACAATGAAAGATTGAAAACAATAGTATATTTCAAAATCAAAGGAGAAAGTACTTTGAAAAAGAAAGATTTGGGGCTAACAGCTCAAGAAGAGGCCCAGGGTTTTATCAGTGAGCGCACTGTCTGAATTTGTATAGAGGGACTTATACAAGTGACTGAGGCCCAAAAGTTTTCTGTACAAAGGGATGGGTCTTACACTCTCTCAAGAAGCCCAAAGATTTTTAGAAATGAAATGGGTCTTACTACTCGAGGGCGGGCCCAGTTGGTTAATTTTAAACTGGCGACGATCGCGTCGTTTATTCGAAAATGTACAGTGGGACTTATACAACGAATGAGGCCCAAAAAGTTTTCTGTACAAGAGGGTTGGGTCTTACACTCTAATAGAGGCCCAAAGTGTTTTGAGAAAAGAAATGGGTCTTACTACTCGAGGGTAGGCCCAAGGTTTTTTTTTGTTTTGAAAAGGCGACGATCGCGCCGTTTGTTTTTTACGGTATCGGGACTTTTACAATATACTGAGGCCCAAAAATGATTTGGTCAAAAAAGGATTGGGTCTTACACTCTATTAGAGGCCCAAAGTGTTTTTAAAATGATTTATGAGAGTTGAATTAATCCAAAACCCTAATTTGTTTTCAAAATGTGTTTTAATTGAATAAAAATTCAATTAAAATGATCAAAATTGTTTAACATATGCAAAACAAATTGTGATCTTGGATTAATGCTTCAAAAATTAAGTATTTACCTACAAAATAATTAGAAAGCATTAAAAGTTGCAAAATCAAGGTGGGAAAAAATATTTTAAATGTTAAAAACAATTAAAACATTAATTCTTTGCAAAAATATCAATTATATAAAATAAATAATATTTTTGGGATTTTTTGGGAAAATAAAATATTTTAACATTTTTGTGAATTATTAAAAAAAGAATCAACTCAAAATCATTAAAACTCAGAGAGAAATTAATTTTTGAATCAATTAAATAAAATCACACAATTCAAATATTCAAATATTGGAAAATGACGCCAAGAACAAAGGAAAGAACACGCGTGTTTTTTCAGTTTTTCCCAGATTTGTATTTTCTCTCCAATCTCACTGAATACTTGATTATATCATGCAATCCACATACCAATCAACTCGTTTTAACCTCACGATCATGTCTATGACAATTAATTTCATTTAAATTAAACATATAACAAGAAATCATGAAAAATCCTCAAGAACCGTAAATTATGCATGTAGGCTAGGATTTTTGATACACGATTCAAACAATGCAATTAATTGAGGGGAAACATTCCATGCATGATTATGAACATATGGCCAAATTATTGTGCAGCAAAAATTGCATAGATCATAGAGTTAGAAGAGCTCATGCTTACCATTTGCAGCTGGTGATCGGTATTTGTGTTGGAGGTGTTACAGCTAGGTTCCAATGATCTGGATAGCTTCCCTAGGTGCCATGGAGTGTGTATAGATGCTTGGAATGGATTGAAATGGTTTGGAGTTGAAGATGGTACCTCAACTGCAAAACTGTCAAGAACTTAAGCAATTGGCTGGTGATTTTTGTGAAATCAGTGTTCCAGATGTTATGTGAGTGTTTGGATCACTTCTATATGATGTATGTGAGGTGTGTGAGTGATTGGTTTGATTGGAAAAGCTCTCAAACTCAAAACCCGATAGTGACTTGCCTTAGAAGGCAAAATTGGAGTGAAAGAAGAGATTTTGAGGAAATCATCGGTTTGATGGCTTTGGTGTACTCAAACTGATCACAATTGAGCTCTATTTATAGTAGAGCAAGTTTTTTTTGCAAGGAATAGTGAATGGCAACTGCTGAGTAGGTTTGGCCAATGTTGGCAAATGAAAATCCAAGTCTCCTCTAGCCATTGACTAGAGGTTAGGGCACAGGCTGCTGGTTCCCTTGGTCTTGGATAAGTCTTGACTGAATTCAGTTGAGAATGGCTCAGTCCATGCCACCTTGAAGCTTCCATTGAATGCTCCAATCCAAAATTAGAGTCTTTTCCCTATCTTGGCAATTCTAGGTTCAACATGCTATTTCTTGTTCCAAAGACTTTGGAGGCTTGGCTCAGTGATTGTCCCCTTTAGATTCAATCCTCAGAGGTGTCCAAGTGGATAGGAGCATTTGGATTTGGCTGATTTTGGTAAATCGACCAAAAGTGCAAAAATCTGCCTTGCCTTGGCAGATTTCAGCAAGGCAACTTGCCAATGTCATATCTCATGGCTCAAGTTGAATTTGGTAATGTTCTTGGCCATTTTGGAAAGCCCTTACATGATACAACAACTATTTGAACATGTTTGGTTTTGATCTCTTTTGAATCCAAGTGAAAAATCCCCCTACATTTGGCAAAAAGTAAGGTAAAATCTGACTTAGTGAAATTTTCACTAAGTGTTGGAACAAAGTGACTTTTCTTGATTTTGATCACTCCATAACTCAAAATCCGTGAGGAATTTGGACATATGTCAGTATGAATCTTTTGTAGAGGGCAATGAGATCTACAAATCAAGCTTTGAATAGGGAACAATGGCCTTGTGGTTTAGGAGTTATGGTCCTCCAAAGTTGGCACTTTAGTGTCACTTTTTCCATAACTTAGAAATTTTTCTAAGTTTTTATGGTTACCTCTTTGACAAGTTATCCCACTTTCTTTGATTTTTCTTGATGAATGATGATTCAAATCATACATTAACATCATTTTAGGGTTAAAAATCCATTTTGGTGAAAAATCTCAAAAAGTCAAAGTTGACTTTTGTACACAGTTGAGTTTTTATCAGATGAATTCCAAACTGTGCAATTCTTCATGAAATCATGTCCTTGACCTAAATCAAACTTGATGGACATGTTCCATGGGTGTCATAGGGTATATTGAATCATGTCTTAGGGATTGGGAGCATGTCCTGGTCAAAAGTCAAAGTTACAATTGACTTTCCTCGCGAAACCCTAATTGTGGTGCAGATGAAATTGAGACTTGTTGCTCAAGCTACTTGGATTAATCCATTGTTCCAAATGGATCAATATGGTATATTAGAGACCCTCAAATCATTTCTTGAGGTCTTGGCTCATGATATGTCGCAAAAGTCAACTTAGCGGTGAATTAGGTCAAGAAACCCTAATTCCTGATTTTTTATTAATGCATCCCCTGAGGCAAAATTGACTTGATGGTTGGGTTTATGAGGTTCCATGAGGTATATTAGGTTATGTTTTGGATCACTGGCTTGTGCCCAGATGAAAAATTTCCATCTGGAGGCCCTGGTCGACCAAAACCCTAATTTGGTGACACTGTCGATCTTGAGACTTGATCCACCTATAAGGGAGCAGCCTTGTGCTTGATCCTTGAAGTGGGAGTCCCTTTGATCCATTGTGGATGTTTGAGAGGTTAGGCAAGTTGAAGACCAAGTCATTCCTTGATTGATCCTTTGTCAAAAGCTCTGAGAGGGCTTGAAACCCTAAATTTGATTGCAGTGGATGCTCACCCATCTTTGGGGAGACTAATGAGGCAAGATGGTTCCCCCATATTGTGATGATGATTTGGACAATGATGGGAAATCTTAGTGGTCAAAATTTGGGGTATGACAGATGCCCCTATTTAATCTTCTTGGACCCGAAGGTGTGAATGACAAAGGTATTCGGGCATTCAGGGTGCAAGAGGATTAAATATCGGAATACCCAAAATTTTGATGGTGGTTATGAATGGTAGCGCACGCATTCATCTTCTTTAACTAAGCGATGATGCTTAGAAAAGGTAAACTTCCCCCCGATCCTGGTCTTCAACCAAGGAACTGGTCTCAGTTTCCGAATTAAACTTCCCCTCGATCCTGGTTTCCTACCAAGGAACTGGTCTTAGTTTCTTTTGTAAACTTCCCCTCGATCCTGGTTTCTTACCAAGGAACTGGTCTAAGTTTATTTTGTCAATAAACTTAATTGACAAGGGATGCTATGCGTAGCGGTTTTCCTCAAACTTCTCGCCGAATTTTCCTGGGGAGATGCCATTTGACGGAAAAAGTTAACGTCAGACGTGCTGGGGAACCCAGTCGTCAGAGTTGTAGAGTTGCACAAACTTCTCTGTTGGAGACGCTATTTGTTTCTACTGGGGGAAAGCAGGTCTCTTGAGAGACTGTTGTCGCTTGGGATCTTACCTCATACTTTTCTCGGGATCTTCCCAGAGAAATGCCATATGATGGGGTCCAATTTTGAGGTGCCGATGACCTTTTCATCAGCGATCTTTTCGGAGCAAAACTGGCATGCTGCCGAATCTCTGATTACGAGGTTTTCTCTTTGGATTTTCCTTAATCTGGGAAAGCAAGGATATCATCTTCAATGGCGAAGAGTGATACTGACTGAAGGTTCCTCTGTTTTTTCAGAGGTTCAAGTTATCAAAGTGGTCGAGGAGCCAACTTCCATCCAGAAATAAACTGGACGAGAGAGATCGTTCCGACGTGACATTTCCTGACGAGGAAAGAACTGACAACTCGATTGAGAGAACTTCTATCACTAGGGGACAAGACCGACTAGAGTGATAGTGATGCAATATGAAATGTGAATGCAAATCAATAATGCATGATGAATGTATGTATATGCTGACAAAACCGACGCGACATACAAACTAATGGATGAACACGACTGGATACTCGGCCATCGCGGGGCAGAGAAGTACCGTTGGCCCAAAAGTAGCAATTCTACCTTGCTTAGGAGAGATAGTCCCTGTTGGGGAGTTATGTTGGTCGGGCTTAGGAGATGAGAACTCGGCCGAGGCGTGTCAGACGAAACAAGGTCTCTGACGCAGTTGATCCCTTCATTCAGGCGTACTGGCGTAGAAGGAGTACTTTGATTCTGCACTTTGAAGTTCGATTACTTCTGGAGAAGCGACCGATGTTCTTCTGATGTTCAACAGTCAAAAGAAATTGCCGTCTTTATTAAAAAGCAGAAAAAGTTTTAACAAGTAAATTCATTTTTGTTTTATTTCAAGAATTGTTAATCATGTTAACAACGTCGTTCTGTAAAGCTAAAACAAATAAGAATTACAAACAAAAGCACAAAGGCTCAAATTTTATTGATAAAATAGAGATCAGTCAAACGCGTGATTCCAAAGAGTATTTACAAAGTTATAAAATGGTAATTTACAAGGAAAAGGGCTACGTTGAAACATAACGACCACTATCCTTCTACCAACTTTGAATTCGGGGCATCCTGAGCTTCTGTCGAAGATGACCTTGATTGGAGTTTTCTGACAGATGATGTAACTGCTGCTGAGGGACTTGCCTCTGTTGAACATAGTTACTTGCCATTATCCCTAATTTTTTCCTAGATTGTACTATGATGTTTCCAATCCATCTGGATGATTTTTTTTCTGTCTCTAACTTTTGCCTGGACCGCCCTTTCGGGTTTTCAATCCACCGAGACGTTTTTTTTTTAGTATGGCGAAGTATTTCTTGACTACATCAACATTCGTGAGGTAGGCAAATTCCTCTCCGTCCATGGTTACAAGTCTCAAGGCGCCGCCTGAGAAAGCTTTCATGACCACATAGGGCCATCATAATTCGGATTCCACTTACCCCGGGTAGCAGTGAGAAATGATTGTATCTTCTTGAGCACGAGGTCTCCTTTCCTGAAGACGCGAGGTCGGACCTTTTTGTCGAACGCCTTCTTCATTCTTTGTTGATACAGCTGACCATGGCATAGTGCCGTGATTCGCTTCTCCTCGATCAGATTCAATTCGTCGTGTCGACTTTGAAACCATTCAGCCTCTGTGAGCTTAGCTTCCATTAATACTCGGATTGACGGGATCTCTACTTCTATGGGGAGCACTACTTCCATGCCATACACTAGAGAAAAAGGGGTAGCCCCTGTTGAAGTGCAGACAGATGTGCGATAATCATGAAGAGCAAAGGGTAGCATCTTGTGCCAGTCTTTGTAGGTTACAACCATCTTTTAAACGATCTTCTTGATGTTCTTATTGGCCGCTTCTACCGCTCCGTTCATCTTGGGTCGGTAGAGAGATGAGTTATGATGTTCAATCTTGAACTCTGTGCACAACTCTTTCATCATCTTGTTGTTCAAGTTAGATCTATTATCAGTAATGATCTGGCTCAGAACACCATAACGGCATATGATATTGTTTTTGATAAAGCGGACCGCCACTTGTCGGGTTACATTGGCGTATGACGCTGCTTCGACCCACTTGGTGAAAAAATCAATGGCTACCAAGATGAACCAATGTTCGTTTGAAGCCTTAGGTTCGATCAAGCCAATCATGTCAATTCCCCATATGGAAAATGGCCATGGGGAAGAGAGAACTTTGAGATGCGTTGGTGGTACATGGATTTTGTCAGAGTATATCTGACACTTGTGACACCTCCTCATGTACTTGTAGCAGTCGGATTCCATTGTCAACCAATAGTACCCTACTCTTAGAATTTTTCTCGCCATTATGTGTTCGTTGGCATGAGTGCCAAAGGACCCTTCATGAATTTCTTTCATCAGCATTTCTGCTTCTGGTCTGTCTACGCATCGGAGCAAGACCATGTCAAAATTTCTCTTATAGAGAGTGTCACGGCTTAGGAAGAAGTTTCCAGCCAATCTTCTGAGGGTTTTTCCTTCTTTCCTGGATGCCCCTGGTGGGTACTCTTGTCTCTGAAGGAAGCATTTGATATCGTGATACCAAGGTTTGTTGTCTATGACTGCTTCGATCGTGAAGATGTAGGCGGGCCTTTCAAGGCGCATTATGTCGATCTTAGGTATGTCATTCCATTGACCTACACTAATCATGGAAGAGATAGTGGCTAAAGCATCAGCCATGTGATTCTCATCGCGAGGGATATGATGAAACTCGACTCTGTTGAAGAAAGGTAGCAACCTTATTGCATAGTCTTTATAAGGAATTAGTCTTTATTGGTATGTGTTCCAATCTCCTTTTATCTGATTGATAAGCAGGGCTGAGTCACCATATACGTCCAAGTTTTTGATCCTTAAATCAATCGCTACTTTGAGACCCATAATACAAGCTTCGTATTCGGCCTCGTTGTTTGTACATTTGAACGTAAGTCGAGCGGTGAAAGGAATGTGTGTACCCTGAGGGGTAACAATGATTGCCCCAATTCCGTTTCTGTAATGATTGACTGCTTCGTCAAAGATAAGTCTCCACTGGGAACCTGGTTCTGGCCCTGCACTGGGTAGTGGTTCATCGCAATCTTTCATTTTTAAATACATGACATCTTCGTCTGGGAAGTCGAACCCGATTGATTCTTGATCGTCAATCGGTTGATGAGCTAAATGATCGGCCAAAATACTTCCCTTAACGGCTTTTTGAGCATGGTACTCTATGTCATATTCCGATAGCAACATCTGACAACGGGCAATCCTTCCCGTGAGAGCAGGTTTTTTAAATACATACTTGATTGGATCCATCTCGGAGACCAACCAAGTAGTGTGACGAATCATGTACTGGCGGAGACGTCTGGCTTCCCAAGCCAAAGCACAACAAGTTTTCTCGAGCATAGTGTACCGAGTTTCGTAGTCGGTGAATTTCTTGCTCAAATAGTAAATGGCAAACTCTTTCCGTTTAGTTTCGTGCTGTTGGCCAAGTACACACCCCATTGAGTCCTCTAGAACTATGAGGTAAATGATCAGTGGTCTTCCTTCCACTGGAGGTGATAGAATCGGAGGATTCAACAGATATTCCTTAATACTGTCGAAGGCGGTTTGGCAATCTTCTGTCCAAACGCAGTCCTGGTTCTTTTTGAGTAATTTGAAAATCGGCGCACAGGTCGCGGTCATAAGGAATATGAATATGGAGATGTAGTTCAAACGTCCCAGGAATCCTCTGACTTGTTTTTCATTTTTCGGAGAAGGCATTTCTCGAATGGCCTTGACTTTGTCAGGATCAACCTCAATCCCTTTCTGGCTAACGATGAACCCTAGTAGTTTCCCTGAACAGACACCGAAGGTGCACTTGTTAGGATTCAAGCGGAGCTTGAATTTTCTTAAACGTTCGAATAATTTTGACAGATGTTCAACGTGCTCACTCTCTGTTTTTCATTTTGCAATCATATCATCGACATATACCTCAATTTCTTTGTGTATCATGTCATGAAATAGAGTAGTCATGGCCCTTTGATAGGTTTCCCTGACGTTCTTCAAACCGAACGGCATTACCTTGTAACAAAAGGTACCCCAGGGGGTAATGAACGAAGTTTTCTCCATGTCTTTCGGCACCATTTTGATCTGATTATAGCCCGAGAATCCATCCATGAAGGAGAAGACTTTGAACTTTGCTGTACTGTCTACCAGCATGTCAATGTATGGTAAAGGAAAGTCATCCTTTGGACTAGCCTTGTTCAGGTCCCTGTAATCGACACACATTCTGACCTTTCCGTCCTTTTTCGGAACGGGTACGATATTGGCTAACCATTGAGGATACTCTGATGTGGCGAGGAAACCTGCGTCAATCTGTTTATGTACCTCCTTTTTTATTTTGATGGCCATGTCCGGGTGAGTGCGTCTCAACCTTTGCTTTACTGGCGGTCATTCCAATCTTAACGGTAAATGATGTTCCACGATGCTGGTATCCAACCCTGGCATATCCTGATAGGACCAAGCAAATACATCGGGGAATTCTTGGAGAAGCTTTATCAAACTCTCTTTGGCAGTTGGACTGAGAAGTGCCCCAATCCTGATTTCTTTTTTCTCCTTTTCTGAACCCAAGTTTACCGTTTCCAATGGCTCTTTGTGAGGTTCAATGGACCTTTCCTCTTGTCTGAGTAGTCGGGAGATCTCTTCTGGAATTTTGTCGTTATTTTCTTCTTCAGCCTCGAATACCGGGAACTCAAAATTGGGAGAAGGCATCGGATCGTATGTTTCAACGGGGTTTAAAACAAGCAATCTGCATGACGTGATGATTCGTGTTTAGAAGAGATGGAGAGAATGCAAAAGTGTGTGCAGTGTTTTATGTTTTATTACTGCTTGTTTTTATTATTGAATTATTTTTTAGGATTACCATTTTCTGAGAAAAAGAAAAAAAAGAAAATAGCAATAAATGCGGAAATTACAGAACGACATTATTTTATTAATGAACAAGTCGATCCTTGAAACTACAGCCCTATAAAACAAAACTCTGTCGCTTTGGGCGAAGCGAAGAGGGAAAATTTACAGAAAGCGAGCCCTATCAAAACATCTGTTTCACCTGGGCAGGGTGAAAGGTTAAAGATGGCAATTACTTTGACTGATGAACGACCTTCGGAACCTCGACGGCAACCCATTGGCGGCGAATTCCTCGGTGAATCACAAAGTCTGGCACCTTCCTTGATTTGTCTTCAGAAATAACGCTGATTTCTGGTGGAGCAGGATCATTGGAATCTGTCTCCCAGGCAGAGTTGTCGTAGGAGGATTCCTTAGTTGCATCTTGCATAGCATTTGTGCTCTTAGCTGTATCTCCCCATCCAATAGGCTGGATGTCTTCGAACCTGATACGAGAGTTTTCGGGCGCAGTGTACTTGACCATATAGTCGTATTTTCCACTCGGTTGTCCCAAGGTGTCCCAAATTTATTTGGAACTGGAGGAGTCATCTCTCTCGATGATGTTAACCTCGGGAAAAGCATTGTTGATGAATTCAAGTCCTGCAAACGTTGCGAATTCATCTTCATGTTAAGTAGCTTCAGGATGACCTGAGTGTTGATCCCATAACATGGTGGGGACATAGGTATTCTGTTCAATGACGGTCAGCTGATTTTCATTGTTCGGCTGACTCTCTTGCCCCAAGTTTCCTGGGTAAGGCTGCCACATTGGCAGGCTATCCATCAGGCCATAGTAATTATGGTCAAAGTTGTCTTTCATCAGAGTGTCCTCCTCTAATGAATTTGGCAGAGCACGACATCCTTCCGGATCACAATCTCCATATATCATTTCGATGTCTGACCTTGGTATAAATCTCGAACTCTGTGCAGGATAGCAAAATGGTATAGGCACCTCTTCCTGAGACATATAACCGTCCTCGTTAAGGTAGGACTTCCATTCTTCATCTGTGTCAGAGGGATCTTCCTCATTGATAGCATGTACTGCTTGAGACACTGGGTGAAGGAAACCTCCACTGTGGAAGAAGTTTTGAAGGGGATGAAAACTTTCATCGTTGGCAGCTATCTGGGTACAGGTTGTAGAAAAACCAAGACCCTTCTTTGTTGTATTGCCAGTAGGAATGACAAGTTGTCCCCATCCCTTTGTATTGGTACTCTCGACTACTTTGATAGCATCGTTGTATGAAGAAATGGAAGTTCCTTCTTTGAACTAATTGTTCTTGCTCACCGACAGTGCTTGGAACTGAGTTCCAATAACCTCCTCGGGTTCTATACCAGTAGATGATGATAAACTACTCACGAGCAAGGCCTGCTCCCCACAGACTGTGACAAGTTGATCGTTCTTAATGAACTTTAGCTTTTGGTGGAGGGTTGAAGTGATCGCTCCAGCCTGGTGTATCCAAGGTCTTCCTAATAAACAACTGTACGTTGCCCGGATGTCCATGACCTGGAAAGTGACTTGGAAAATATGAGGACTGATAGTTATGGGAAGATCAACTTCGCCGATAACCATTTTTCTGGATCCGTCGAATGCTTTGACGACGACCTCGTTGATTCTCATCAAAGGGCCTTTGAATGATAATTGCATCAAAGTGGACTTCGGCATAACATTCAGGGCTGACCTTGTGTCTACCAGTACGCTGGCTAAAGCATCGTCCTGGCAGTTAACTGTGATATTGAGCGCCATGTTATGACGGCGACCCTCTTCGGGTAATTCCTCATCACTAAATCCCAAATTATTGCAGGAAGTGATGTTAGAGACAATGCTATCAAACTGTCTAATTGTTACATCCTGTTCCACAAAGGCTTGCTCCAAGACTTTCTGTAGAGCCTCCCTATGCGCTTTTGAACTGAGTAACAGTGATAATACCGAGATATTTGAAGGAGTTTGTAATAGTTGATCAACAATGTTGTATTCACTCCTTTGGATGAGCTTCAGCATCTCATCATCGTTTTTCGAAAGGTCGGGATTACTGGATTGACCGACTAGTGGATCAGGAGTTTCTGTCTGAAGTTCCTTTTCTTTGTTAGATTCCCCAACCCCTCGGTTGAAGATTCTACCACTCTGTGTTATATGATTGATGTCTGCAATATTTACGACGGAGGGTAATGGAATTTCCTTTCCATTTTCAACTGTCGTTGCACCATATTTGTAAGGGATAACCTTAGTTGATTCATACGGTAATGGTCCCGGCAGATAGATGACTACGGGAGCCTTCTGATTTTTCTGACCGTCATAAGTAATCTCGATCCGTTCCCAGGTAGGAACTTTAGATTCGTCAAGTAGAGGGATAATGGCAAAAACATCCCTGGTCCTGTGATGACCAGAGATTACAACAACGTCCTCAATTTAATTGGCAAGGTAGTTCGGCAACCAATTGATGGGTCCGGAACCTGGATATGGACGAATCTCTCTGTGATCCACCTGACCCTGAAGAGCTGCTCTCACAAGGTAACACCCTTGGTTGCTTTCCGAACAAACACTACAACGGTCGTAATTGTGTGGTGGCACCTGGCCATATCCACTCTATCTACAATGCATCTTGACCAGATTGGTCTTCAACAACAGTACATCGTGAATTTGATAGACATTATTAGTCTCTCTCTCAATCAGATTGACTGCAGCCTTCTCGTGTTGAGGCAGCGGGTTCGTAAAAACATTAGGATTTGTATCCTTGAAGGATAAGACCCCGCTCCTAACAAGTTTTTGCATGTTGGACTTGAAATTGAGACAAGTCTCGATGTTATGCCTGGGACCTCCTTGATGATAAGGGCAAGTTTGATCCACCTTGAACCAAAAAGGCAGATTTTTCGGTACTGTAAGAGGGGACTTAGTCTGGATGTGCCCCTTGGCCAGTAGTAATGGAAACAGCTCTGCGTACGACACGGGTATATGATCAAATCCTGGTGGCCGTGTTGTACGGTTGTTGTTATATGGAGGACGAGCCTGCTGAAGAGGCTGTTGTGTCATTTGCTGATCAGGTTGGCTCTGCGCAACCTGAGGTTGATACGTAGGAATAGGCGCAGGGCTGATAGCAGGAGTTATAGCTGCTATCTGCTGATAACGACGCCTTTGCTTTCTGAGAGAGATATTCCCAATATCTTGCTCTTTTTTCTTAGGGAGAGCACTACCGTATTTTTTAGTACCGCTCGTCGATCCAGTGACTTTTACCAAACGTCCTTCTCAGACGGCTTCCTCAAGACGTACGCCCATGCCGACCATTTCGGCGAAGTCATTGGGCTCACTGGCAACCATTCGGTCATAGTAAAATGAGCTTAAGGTTTTTAAGAAGATCTTTGTCATCTCTTTTTCCTCAAGAGGTGGACAAATTTGAGCGGCGATTTCACACCACCTTTGAGCATACTCCTTAAAGGTTTCCTTGTCCTTTTGCGACATCGATCTGAGTTGATCTCTGTCGGGTACCATGTCCAAATTGTATTTGTATTGCTGGACGAAGACAGTACCAAGATCTCTGAATGTACTAATCGTAGTACAGTTTAAATCCATGTACCATTTGAGTGCGGCACCGGTTAAACTATCCTGGAAGTAGTGAATCAGTAGGTCCTGATTCTTTGTCTGAGCTGACATCCGCTGAGTGTACATCACCAGATGGCTCTGAGGGCAAGAGTTACCCTTGTATTTTTCAAAGTCGGGTACTTGGTACTTGTGCGGAACTTTCACATTGGGGACCAAGCAGAGGTCTGCGGCGTCCTTTCCAAATAGATCCTGACCACGAATGGCTTGCAGCTCCTTCTGTATTTCCAGGAACTGTTCCTGGAATTCATCCATTCTATCGAACATAGTTTCCTTTTTACCAGCAGGTATTGGTGGAACCTGTCCTTCCGGGACAGTGTGCACCACAGGGGGTGGTACCGTGACTACGGCAACGAATCTTGGCGTTTCCCGAAGTTTGTAACCTTCAGGAGTCTTCAGTATGCCCCTGGCATCTTCGCTTTCCCGAAGTTTGTAACCTTCAGGCCCAGCGGCTTCTGTTGTGATTCCCTGATTTTCAGTGACCAGCGGAACATATCCTTCTGGGATATAGTTAACAGGCATGCCCCAAGGACGATCTTTCGGCATTTGATACCTAGGATCATACTTCTCCACGATGGGCATTGAGGTGATCTCTGAGATCACAGTCCTTTGTAGTTGAGCTTCTGCCATGGCTTGCATGTCGTTACGAAGCTTTCTCATATCCTCTCTCAGAGCATCGATCTCTTCTTTCAACTCTCTGTTTTCTTCCTCAAGATCATCCATCTTTCTCTGACGAATGGCCCGAGTATTATATGAAAGAGACAGTTAGACTCTAGAACCGAGACACAAACGTGAGATTCGTAGGTAAGAAGAATACGTGATGTGAGAATGATAAATGCAATGATTATATTAATTGTTTTTTGGTTTAATCAAAATAAACTTCGACAATTAGATTGCAAATATCAAATAGTGGGGAAACCCCTTTTTATTGAATTCAAAGGATTACAGAATTGGAAATACAATAGATTACAAGGTGCAGAAACAGAAACCTAAGCTAATGGGTCCCGAGTCCTCTCTGAAGAGAAATCGAGTGTTGATTCTGGTATCTTCCTTTTCTTTGACCTGGGCTCTTGGGCAGTTGTCGGGTTGTCATTCCTTTTCCAAGTGAAAGGAGCGAGCAAATTCCCTTGGTCATCTTGATTCTCTACAGCATGTTGCTCCAAAATTTCAATTAGAGCATCCTTATCTTTCAGTAATTGCTGTATTTTAATGCACTCTACGTTGAGGGTGCGGTACTTGTTCTTCCAAGACCTTCTCTCCTTTTGAACTTTGTTGAGAGTAACCTGAAGCTTTTCTGTTTCCGTCATGAAGTACATGACAGATTCCTTTGGCGGAAGAATTCTGTGACGCGGATAAGGCATCTTTAGCTTGAGAGCTCTAGTTTATACCTAGTGGAGATAAGGCTCCACTGAGACACAGTCCGGTTTTCCCAGAGACTCTCGTCCTTTCTTATGAACACGCTTCCAGGCTTGCACTATTTCAGTCTTTAGTGCTCTGTCATTTTCTCCTTCCTTGAAGAAAAGACCTTCCAGATGAACACCCCGTGGGACGTGTCTCATCGGGTATCCAAATTGACGACGAATGAGAACTGGATGGTAATTGATTCCTCCCTTAGTTCCTATAAGGGGTACGTTGGGGAAGTTTCCACAACGATCAATGATTCTAATTCCGTCATAAATCCTATTACACCAACCTATATCAGAGTTAGTAAGAGACATGATCTTCTGCGACCAATGTAAGGCACTCTTACAATCCCAAAAGCAGCAGACTTGGGCAAATGGGAGATGAACCATTTATAAAGCAGAGGTACACAGCATGTGATCTCCCCTCCGCTGTACAAATTTCCCAAGTGTACAGAATGATATGCATCTGCGAGCAAAGTCGGCACAGGGTTTCCAATGAGAAAAACCTTAATGGAGTTGATATCGACGATGTTATTGATGTTGGGAAACAAAAATAACCCGTAGGTGAGCAAGACAAAGATGCTTTCAAAAGCAGTCACGTTTCCTATACTGGCAAAATACAGGGCTTTCTTTGTCAAGAACTGGGCTGGCAAACCTTGGATGCCACCCTTAGTGGTTATGTGAGTCCTAACCTCAGACTCGTCCAAATGAATTGCTCTTGCAATGGTCTGATTCTTTGGAATTTCTTCCAGTCCAAAAAATGGAGCTCGATCTGTAATGTGTAGATCAATCATATGAGAATACTCCTCCAGCGTTGGTGCGAGCTGGTAATCCGGGAATGTGAAACAGTGATAAACCGGATCGTAAAACTGAATGAGCGCATCCATGATTCCCTCAATCACATGGACTCTTAAAAGTGGTAGCAAGCCTCCGTACTTGGCTCTGAAAACCTCAGGGTTAGTGATCATCCTCGCTAACCTTCTCAAATCCTCTAGCTCTGGAACCTTGAAGGTATACCTATGGGTTCTCCTTCTACCAAAATCCATTAGCACAATCCTTTTCTCTGATATTTGCAATCACAGTCTTAGTTTAATTTGAAAAACAGAGAGACTAGAAGAGAAATTGTTTTGAATGTTTTAATGTTTTAAATGAATGCATGAATGCAGCACACAAAAACATAGAAAAAACATGGGGTCAAAGGGTCGTTGTCATGAAGTCAAGGCTCTACCCATCCCTAAAGGTTTATACTAGGGTGAGTTTTGTACCTGTACTCATTATCATCAGCTCCTCCCAGGAAAGTAAAACAACAAGCGGATCGCCAGCGAGTTGTAGAGCAATCTTAGAGTAAGTACCATTCACCGAGAATAGATCACCAGCCTCAAATGAGGGTAGTATCGCGTGACAACTATTTCTGATAGTTTCCGTACTACAAAAGGGTTTGGCTCCTCAACTTCTTAGACATCACAATCGGCCCATTGTCTAGGTGAGAGAATGGGTTGCATTGGTCAGCCTCCACTGAGGTTGATGGTCGACCTCGTCGCCATCACTTATCTTAAGTGTATACTCAATCTTTCCACATGCGGCATCACACGCATTCCCATTAGCAGAAAAATAAACACGTATAACAATTAGGAAAAGCAGTATATATATTTGTCTTAATCCTCCTAGACCTTTAAAGCTAAGAATCTTAAGTTCCTGACAGAAATGGGTTCCCCGGCGGAGTCACCATTTTGTGGTTTCATTCCAAATTAACGGTGTTTTGACCTAAGATTCTAGTGACGTCAAGGTTTCTACCTAGGGGACAATAAGAGAACAAGATCCCTAAAGAGACCTGCGATGTCCCCAGCAGAGTCACCATTTTTCTATAGCGAGTGATTTTTGGATGTGGTTGCGAAGCACGATCGCTCTAGTACTACAGCTCGATTCATTTTTTATCCTATTGAAGCTGATGAAGGAAGGGAAATAGATGTCTCCAACTAACCTTGCTTGCATACTAAGATTAAACAGTCGAAACTGTTGGTTTACAGATGCTACAAAGATTTGGGGTTTCTCCTAGGTTATTTTGTTGACGAGGGATGCTTTAGGCTATCGGTTAGGATGTTAGGTCGAATGTATGAAAGTATGGGATTTTGGGTTTTTGTTTAGTGTGCTCGCTAAGATTTTTCCTTTCAATCTTATGCTTACGTATTCCCGTTTACCGAAACAGGGAAATCAGAGCGTTCGTAGTTCCTCATATTCTATGGGAGGAAATGGTTATTTTTGGTGTCTTGTTCAAAGCCCAAGACGTGAAGCGAAAGGTGGTTTGTATCTTGTTCAAAGCCCAAGATGTGAAGCTGAAGGTAGTTTGTATCTTATTCAAAGCCCAAGATGTGAAGCTAAAAGGTGTTGACTTTAGAGAGAATTTTTCATCTCTAAAGAGGGGGTTGTATGTCACAACTGTTTATAAAAGAGAATTACTTTAACCAGGATGTGTGAATCCGGCAATGCCATAATTTCCTTTATAGGGGATTTTAACCTGAAGGAGAAGACTTTAACTCAGTTTAGAGCAATGCCATCTTTCCTTAGGAATTTCTCATGCTAAAAGAGGGACAATGGCATGGATGTAGATGATCTAGAGGCTTGCCGCTTACAGCGATTAAATGAAGGGGAAGGAGTTGTTGATGTTTGTGTACTGTGAACGAGGCACAACTTTGATGCTAAAAGGTTGATTGGATCAACCAGTGGTTTTCTTATATAAAGCCTAAGAGGAGGCTAATATGTGTCTCGTACAAAGCCCGAGAGAGAGGCTAAAAGGTTTTGACTCGACGATGGAGTCTTTTCGTATCTCGTATAAAGCCTGAGATGAAGGCTATTTGACTCAACAAGAGAGTTTTTTTTGGATCTCGTATGAGGCCCGAGATGGAGGTTGTTGTTTGTTTGGCTCAATAAGAACCTTTTTGTATCTCGTATAAAGCCCGAGATGGAGCCGAAAGGGATGAATGACTCAACGAGGGAGTCTCTTATGTGTCTCATACATAGCCCGAGAGAGAGGCTAAACGTTGTTTGACTCTGCTGGGGAGAATCATTGTATAAAGCCCAAGAGAGAGGCTAACTTCACTGGAGAAGAATCATTATACAAAGCCTAAGATGAGGCTATGGTTACTGTTTCAGTTGAGTGACAGGTCCAGTATGCTGATTTAAAGAGAAATTCAGTTATATGAGCAACATTGTACTCAAGGATTTGATTCAAGGATCCGGGTTATTCCTGTTCTTTAAGGAAGTGGGAAATCCGAAGGGTATTGAGACTGTCCGAGTCTACGGGTTTTCTTCCTATTTAACGAAGGGGTCACTTGAGAATGTCTTTGAGACTCAAGGAAATTAGACTGTCCAAGTCTGGAGTTCCACCTTTTGTACTATGCTTTGAGAAATAGTAGTAGACTCTTTGAAAGGACTGTTCTATACAGATGATTAAGTTCTGTTCCTATACCTCTAGGAGGTCGTCGGGACAATTTGTACGAAGCCCAAGAGGAGGCTGGAAACTTTTAAGAAGCCGAGTGGTCCTTGTACGAAGCCCAAGAGGAGGCTATCATTCCCGGAGGAAGAGATCGTTATACGAAGCCTAAGAGGAGGCTGTGAATACTTCTAAGAAGCCGGCGGGTCCTTGTACTAAGCCCAAGAGGAGGCGGGGTTGCTTTTAGGAAGCCTGTGGGTCCTTGTACGATGCCCAAGAGGAGGCCGATGCTTTTAAGAAGCCGATGGGTCCCCAAACCCCGAGAAGTTCAAGACAGGCTATTCACAAAGAATAGATCAAGCCAGGAAAGTTCGAGAATTTGGAAGAAACTCAAGAGATGCCATTCACGGAGAAAAGATCATCTCTGGGGAGTAGAATTTCTTGACAAGTGCTTTTAAGAAGCCTGTGGGTCCCCAAACCCTGAGAAATTCAAGACATGCCAATCACCGAGAATAGATCAAGCTAGGAAAGTCCGAGAATTTGGAAGAAACTCAAGAGATGCCATTCACGGAGAAAAGATCATCTCTAGGGAATAGAGTTTCTTTGACAAATTCTACGAGTAACAGTCTATGAAAGGGTTCACCGAGAATGCTGTCTTTCATGTCTCCATATTGTTTAACCCCAAGAGGAGGGAAGACCGTGTCTGGTAATCCTATGGGGATCTAGTTTTGACTATTTAAGAGTGATCAACGGGCTTAATGCTAGACGTAGTTGCCGGGGAAACTCTAAATATCTATACTATTATTACATAGTTGATATGAGTTTATGAAAGAAGACTTACAGTGAAACAACCCCACAATACAGTTATATGTATATGAAAGCGGTAAATGAAAGCAATAACCACTTACTCGGTTGTAGAGCTTCCATGATGTTTGGTTAGTTGTTCAACAAAGAAAGATTGAAAACAATAATATATTTCAAAATCAAAGGAGAAAGTGCTTTGAAAAAGAAAGATTTGGGGCTTACAGCTCAAGGAGAGGCCCAGGGTTTTATCAGTGAGCGCACTGTTTGAATTTGTACAGAGGGACTTATACAAGTAACTGAGGCCCAAAAGTTTTCTGTACAAAGGGATGGGTCTTACACTCTCTCAAGAGGCCCAAAGATTTTTAGAAATGAAATGGGTCTTACTACTCGAGGGTAGGCCCAGTTGGTTAATTTTAAACTGGCGACGATCGCGTCGTTTATTCGAAAATGTATAGTGGGACTTATACAACGAATGAGGCCCAAAACGTTTTCTGTACAAGAGGGCTGGGTCTTACACTCTAATAGAGGCCCCAAGTGTTTTGAGAAAAGAAATGGGTCTTACTACTCGAGGGTAGGCCCAAGGTTTTTTTTTGTTTTGAAAAGGCGACGATCGCGCCGTTTGTTTTTGACGGTATCGGGACTTATACAATATACTGAGGCCCATAAATGATTTGGTCAAAAAATTATTGGGTCTTACACTCTATTAGAGGCCCAAAGTGTTTTGAAAATGATTTATGAGGGTTGAATTAATCCAAAACCCTAATTTGTTTTCAAATGTGTTTTAATTGAATAAAAATTCAATTAAAATGATCAAAATTGTTTAACATATGGAAAACAAATTGTGATCTTGGATTAATGCTTCAAAAATTAAGTATTGACCTACAAAATAATTAGAAAGCATTAAAAGTTGCAAAATCAAGGTGGGAAAAAATATTTTAAATGTTAAAAACAATTAAAACATTAATTTTTTGCAAAAATATCAATTATATAAAATAAATAATATTTTTTGGATTTTTTGGGAAAATAAAATATTTTAACATTTTTGTGAATTATCAAAAAAAGAATCAACTCAAAATCATTAAAACTTAGAGAGAAATTAATTTTTGAATCAATTAAATAAAATCACAAAATTCAAATATTCAAATATTGGAAAATGGCGCCAAGAACAAAGGCACGAACACGCGCGTTTTTTCAGTTTTGCCCAGATTTGTATTTTCTCTCCAATCTCACTGAATACTTGATTATATCATGCAATCCACATACCAATCAACTCGTTTTAACCTCACGATCATGTCTATGACAATTAATTTCATTTAAATTAAACATATAACAAGAAATCATGAAAAATCCTCAAGAACCCTAAATTCTGCATGAAGGCTAGGATTTTTGATACACGATTCAAACAATGCAATTAATTGAGGGGAAACATTCCATGCATGATTATGAACATATGGCCAAATTATTGTGCAGCAAAAATTGCATGGATCATAGAGTTAGAAGAGCTCGTGCTTACCACTTGCAGCTGGTGATCGTGATTTGTGTTGGAGGTGTTACAGCTAGGTTCCAATGATCTAGATAGCTTCCCTAGGTGCCATGGAGTGTGTATGGATGCTTGGAATGGATTGAAATGGTTTGGAGTTGAAGATGGTACCTCAACTACAAAATTGTCAAGAACTTAAGCAATTGGCTGGTGATTTTGTGAAATCAGTGTTCCAGATGTTATGTGAGTGTTTGGATCACTTCTATATAATGCATGTGAGGTGTGTGAGTGATTGGTTTGATTGGAAAAGCTCTCAAACTCAAAACCCGATAGTGACTTGCCTTAGAAGGCAAAATTGGAGTGAAAGAAGAGATTTTGAGGAAAGCATCGGTTTGATGGCTTTGGTGTACTCAAACTGATCACAATTGAGCTCTATTTATAGTACAACAAGTTTGTTTTGCATGGAATAGTGAATGGCAACTGCTGAGTAGGTTTGGCCAATGTTGGCAAATGAAAATCGAAGTCTCCTCTAGCCATTGACTAGAGGTTAGGGCACAGGCTGCTGGTTCCCTTGGTCTTGGATAAGTCTTGACTGAATTCAGTTGAGAATGGCTCAGTCCATGCCACCTTGATGCTTCCATTGAATGCTCCAATCCAAAATTGGAGTCTTGTCCCTATTTTGGCAATTCTAGGTTCAACATGCTATTTCTTGTTCCAAAGACTTTGGAGGTTTGGCTCAGTGATTGTCCCCTTTAGATTCAATCCTCAGAGGTGTCCAAGTGGATAGGAGCATTTGGATTTGGCTGATTTTGGAAAATCTACCAAAAGTGCAAAATCTGCCTTGCCTTGGCAGATTTCAGCAAGGCAACTTGCCAATGTCATATCTCATGACTCAAATTGAATTTGGTAATGTTCTTGGCCATTTTGGAAAGCCCTTACATGATACAACAACTGTTTGAACATGTTTGGTTTTGATCTATTTTGAATCCAAGTGAAAAATCCCCCTACATTTGGCAAAAAGTAGGGTAAAATCTGACTTAGTGAAATTTTCACTATGTGTTGGAACAAAGTGACTTTTCTTGATTTTGATCACTCCATAACTCAAAATCCATGAGGAATTTGGACATAGGTCAGTATGAAGCTTTTGTTGAGGGCAATGAGATCCACAAATCAAGATTTGAATGGGGAACAATGGCCTTGTGGTTTAGGAGTTATGGTCCTCCAAAGTTGGCACATTAGTGTCACTTTTTCCATAACTTAGAAATTTTTCTAAGTTTTTATGGTTACCCCTTTTACAAGTTATCCCACTTTCTTTGATTTTTATTGATGAATGATGATTCAAATCATACATTAACATCATTTTAGGGTTAAAAATCCATTTTGGTGAAAAATCTCAAAAAGTCAAAGTTGACTTTTGTACACAGTTGACTTTTTATCAGATGAATTCCAAACTGTGCAATTCTTCATGAAATCATGTCCTTGACCTAAATCAAACTTGATGGACATGTTCCATGGGTGTCATAGGGTATATTGAATCATGTCTTAGGGCTTGGGAGCATGTCCTGGTCAAAAGTCAAAGTTACAGTTGACTTTCCTCGCGAAACCCTAATTGTGGTGCAGATGAAATTGAGACTTGTTGCTCAAGCTTCTTGGATTAATCCATTGTTCCAAATGGATCAATATGGTATATTAGAGACCCTCAAATCATGTCTTGAGGTCTTGGCTCATGATTTATCCCAAAAGTCAACTTAGGGGTGAATTAGGTCAAGAAACCCTAATTCCTGATTTTTGATGAATGCATCCCCTGAGGCAAAATTGACTTGACGGTTGGGTTTATGAGGTTCAATGAAGTATATTAGGTTATGTTTTGGATCATTGGCTTGTGCCCAGATGAAAATTTTCCATCTGGAGGCCCTGGTCGACCAAAACCCTAATTTGGTGACACTGTCGATCTTGAGACTTGATCCACCTAGAAGGGAGCAGCCTTGTGCTTGATCCTTGAAGTGAGAGTCCCTTTGATCCATTTTGGATGTTTGAGAGGTTAGACAAGTTGAAGACCAAGTAATTCCTCGATTGATCCTTAGTCAAAAGCCCTGAGAGGGCTTGAAACCCTAAATTTGATTGAAGTGGATGCTCACCCATCTTTGGGGAGACTAATGAGGCAAGATGGTTCCCCCATATTGTGATGATGATTTGCACAATGATGAGAAATCTTAGTGGTCAAAATTTGGGGTATGACAATAGTCATACATGTACAATCCAAAGAACATATATACATATACAAATAATCACATAACGATCTCCCCGACTACCCGGTGCTACATATCAGAGCCGACCGACAAAATAATCAAGACCTAAGCTTCACAAAAAGGCCTCCAGCATTTAATCTGCAATGCCTCATAGAGCATTCAAAACAGCAGAAGGGTGAGAAACACAATTATAATATAGTTGCATACAATTATATAATAACATAAAATACACATGTTAAACACTCTCACCACAACTTACACCATAATTCAAATACAAAACAACACAATTATATCTCATATATCCGTCACAAAGGCATATCACTCTTGCACAATACATTTATCACGAACATATATATATATATATATATATATATATATATATATATATATATATATATATATATATATATATATATATATATATATATATATATATCAACTCACCAATTCCATTCACTATTCCACACAAAATCAATCTATTCATTATTTATGCAAATGCAAAGAGACCGACACAACGACTCTATGCAAATTCAATGCGGTACCATTTCATCCATCATTCTCATCATTAAGTCACTCAGGAATTATTGGAATCATCGCTTGTTACTTAGTGTAACTCCCCTTCGGGAAAACGATGTTCCCCGTCGCTACACCTCTTTGTATACGGCACACGACGTTTATGGATCACTCACACCTCTTTGTATAAGGCACACGACCCAATCGCTCACACCTCTTTATATAAGGCACACTATCATCCATAATCATCGCTCACACCTCTTTGTATAAGGCACACGATGTTATAGAGGATTCCCTCTGGAACCGTTTCATCGCTCACACCCACTAGGGCACACGGCATCACAAGAATGCATATCATGATGCTTGGCATACAATGACTGATCATGACAATCAAAGGCATACATATACACATCCATGTGAACCATTCCAACATCCATAATCATGCATATACAATCAACTACAATCACAATGCATTTACTTGCCCTTAGGCCACAAACCATCATCACAACATTTCATCACATGCATTTACATCATACCACAGTGCACAAGTCATACATCATATATCAAAAACATATTGCATGATAACACATCAAAGACACACAATTAAGACGATAAAAGTTGGCAAAACGACACATTTCCAAATTCTCGACACAATTAAATCGGCCACCAATATCAAAACCATTTTAATAAGAAAGAACATTCCATAAGCTTCCCAACGGTACCAAGAACGCCTCGATCCGAGTTACGGATCAAAAGTTACGGCATCAGACGCGAAATCGGGAACAATTCTGCACCCTCTCTGGTCCAACGAGTATTGCCTTGGGCCATACGCGTTTTTCCCAGTTCGCTCGCCCATCCATACGCGTAATGCCCTAAGTTCTACGCGTATGGGCAGAGACTAATTTCTCCCCAAAAGTTCCACTAAAAACCCCGTACGCGTATTGCCTTCCTTTTTACGCGTATTTCTTTGCCAAGTACGCGTACCATTACATATTTCAGCAGAGGGCCATTCAAAATGGGTTCCATACGCGTAATGCCCACATTTTCCTCTTTGCCATACGCGTATTGCCCTAACCAATACGCGTATTGCCTTGCCTGTTATGCGTATGGACAGCGAAACCCAGAATTTTTCCTACAGAATTTATGCTGCGAAATTCACCCAATTTCTCTCCAAAACCTCACCTAAACATCAGCAAATTACCAATTGAATGCACAACAACATATATCTAACATGTATCAACAATAAGGAACCTTAAAACATGATTTTCGACACAAATTATATCAAATTCTAACAATCTCAACATATTAATGGTTTAAGTTCTCTATTCAATTTCAACCCAACAACAAACAAATACATACATACATAATCATACACAAGCATAGAATAATCGAGTTTCGCACCCTTACCCGATTAATCGTGTTTTGAAATGTCGGTTGATTCGATTCCTTAAACCCCAAGTTTTCCTCTTTTTTTCTTCTTTCCTTTCTCTTTTCCTTCTTTCTCTTTTCCTTCCTTACTATTTTCTCTCTTTTTTTCCTCTTTAAGTTTCTAACTTAAGAAAAATAAGTAAAATGACCAAAATACCCCTACACCCAAATATCTCGCAAACGCGATAAAACATAATAACGATGAAAAATAATATATTGCCAAATAAAAGTCAAAAATAAAATAATATAAAAACAAAAATAATTAAATCGACTCGATTAAATAACTCTAACAAAAACCGGGGCGTTACAATTCTCCCCCACTTAGAAATTTTCGTCCTCGAAAATATTACCTGAGACGAACAACTCCGGATACGACTCCCGCATCTGACTCTCCAACTCCCAAGTCAAATTGCCCTCAGCAGCGCCTCCTCATGCTACTTTCACAAGCGCAATATCCTTGCCTCTTAACCGCTTCAACTCGCGATCCAAAATTCTCACCGGTAATGCCTCAACCGTAAGGTTCTCCCTTACCTCAACCTCATCCCTCGGAATCACATGCGACGGATCCGGAACATACTTCCGAAGCTGTGAAACATGGAACACATCATGCAAATTCGAAATATTCGGTGGCAACGCCACCCGATAAGCCACAACACCCACTATCGCAGATATCTGGTAAGGACCAATAAACCGAGAAGTAAGCTTCTTCGACTTCAATGCACGTCCAACACCCGTCACCGGCGTGACTCTCAAGAATACATGATCGCCTTCTTGAAACTTAAGATCTTTCCTCCTTCGATCATGATAACTCTTCTGCCTACTCTGAGAAGCCTTCATTTTCTCACGATTAAGTTTCACCTTTTTCATAGTCTGTTGCACTAACTCCGGTCCAACCACCGAACTCTCACCCGATTCATGCCAACACAAAGGTGTTCGACATCTCCTTCCGTACAACGCTTCAAAAGGTGCCATTCCAATACTTGAATGGAAACTGTTGTTATACGTGAATTCCACCAACGAAAGATAACTATCCCAAGCACCACCTTGCTCAAGAACACAAGCTCTCAACAAATCTTCCAACGACTGAATAGTTCTCTCGGTCTGATCATCCGTCTGAGGATGATAAGCAGAACTCAATCTCAACTTGGAACCTAACGCCTTTTGCAAACTTTCCAAAAATCTGGAAGTAAACCTCGAATCTCGATCTGAAACAATACACAACAGAACACCATGTAGCTTCACAATCACACGGATATAAATCTCAGCCAACCTCTCCAAAGAAAAACTGATGTCAATCGGAATGAAATGCGCCGATTTAGTCAGCCTATCCACAACCACCCAAATAGCATTATGTCCCCTCTATGTATTCGGCAACCCTATCACAAAATCCATAGAAATGCTATCCCATTTCCTATCGGGAATATCCAACGGTTGCAATAATCCACTAGACTTCTGATGTTCTACCTTCGACTTCTGACACGTCAAACACCCATAAACAAACTGAGCCACATCCCTCTTTAATCCGGACCATAAAAAGATCTTCTTCAAATCTTGGTACATCTTATTAGCTCCCGGATGTATACTCAAACTACTCTGGTGTCCTTCCTCTAAAATCATCCTTTTCAATTCTGAATCATCAGGAACACAAATTCTACCACGGAATCTGAAAACACCCTTATCATCCACTTTAAAGTCACCATTCACACCTTTATCTCTAATCATCAACAAATCATAAAATTTCACATCCAACTTCTGTTTCTCGCTAACGGTCAATAGAAAATCATTAGTAACCTTTAACATACCAAGCCTCACGCTATTAGATGTCAATTCACACACCAAACTCAAATCTCTAAATGCTTCCAAAAGTTCCCACTCTTTAACCATCAAAGCGAACATATGCAAAGATTTCCAGCTCAACGCATCGGCTACCACATTAGCTTTACCAGGATGGTAATTCAAGCCAAAATTGTAGTCCTTCAAAAATTCCAACCATCTCTGTTGCCTCATATTCAGCTCTTTCTGATCAAACAAGTATTTCAAACTCTTATGATCACTAAAGACTTTGAATCTTGCACCGTAGAGATAATGCCTCCAAATCTTCAACACAAAAACCACTGCCGCTAATTCCAAATCATTAGTAGGGTAGTTTCTCTTATGATCCCTCAATTGCCTCGAAGCATAAGCCACAACCTTACCTTCTTGCATCCACACTCCACCTAAACCAATCAAAGGCGCATCACAATACGCCACAAACGATTCACTAGGATCCGATAAGATCAAAATCGGAGCTGTAGTCAATCTTCTCTTCAGCTCACTAAAACTTTCCTCACACTGAATATCCCAAATGAACGTTTTACCTTTACAAGTCAATTGGGTCAAAGGAAGTGCTAACTTGGAAAAACCTTCAATGAATTTTCGATAATATCCAGCTAAACCCAAAAAGCTTCTAATTTCAGTAACAGATCTAGGAGCCTCCCATTGTAGAACTGCAACTACTTTAGATGGATCCACCGCAATACCATTACCTGAAATCACATGCCCATGAAAACTCACTTCTGACAACCAGAACTCACACTTGGACAACTTGGCATAAAGTCTCTTCTCCTTCAAAATTTGCAATACAATTCGCAAATGTTCCACGTGTTCCTCTCGAGACTTAGAATAAATCAAAATTTCATCAATAAACACAACAACAAACCGATCCAAATGCTCATGAAAAATGCGATTCATATACTCCATAAACACTCCTGGCGCATTAGAAACCCCGAACGGCATCACAGAATATTCGTAATGTCCGTAGCGTCTCCTAAAAGCCGTCTTCTGAATATCTTCCTCTTTCACTCTAATCTGATGATAACCTGACCTCAAATAAATTTTACTAAACACACACGCACCTACCAACTGGTCCATCAGATCATCAATTCTCAGAAGAGGATACTTATTCTTAATCGTCACCTTATTCAGCTGGCGATAATCAATACACAATCGCATACTTCCATCTTTCTTCTTCACCAAAAGAACTGGAGCGCCCCAAGGCGATACACTCGGCCTCACAAACCTCTTTTCTAACAATTCATTCAATTACTTCTTCAACTCAACCAACTCAGATGCCGACATACGATATGGTGCCATAGATACATGTCTAGTACCAGGAACTAGATCTATAGAAAACTCCACCTCTCTCTCTGGCGGCACATCAGAAATATCCTCCGGAAACACCTCTGGAAAATTACACACAACAGGAAACACACCAATTGCAACTTGACTATCCACTGTCAACGATGCAAACAACCCGAACAACTGAGCTTCATCCGACAAAAGCTTCTTCAACTCTTTGGTAGATAAGAAACTCGATTCCTCGTCTTCTTCAAGAGAATGAAAACTTACCAACTTATGATAACAATCAATATGCACTCGATTGAACTGCAACCAGTTCATTCCCAGAACCACGTCTAAACCCTCCAACGGCAGACACACCAAATCCATCTCAAAATCTCTACCATTAATGGTCAAAGGACAACTTAAAAAAACCAAAGAAGTAGTTACCGACCCCATTGCTGGAGTATCAATAACCATCTCTCCACCCATTGATGACAACAAAAGATTCAAACGCTTTGTACACTCAGACGAAATAAATGAATGAGTCGCTCCGGTATCAATGATAGCAACTAAAGGTGTACTATTAATAAAACAAGTACCTCTGATCAGACGGTCTGCACTAGTAGTCTGAGTTCCTGCCAATGCAAATACTTTCCCTCCAGCCTGAGCTTGCTTTGGTTTCAGACACTTGGTACTAACTTAACCAGCTTCACCACAGTTGAAACACTTCACCACATTCCTCATTCAATCAGTCGCGACGTGTCCTAAACCTCCACAATTGGAACACTTACTCATATCCTTTCTACATTCAAACTGACGATGTCCTAAGTCACCACACCTAAAACATCTCAGAGGATTAGACATACCTCCCCCACTTGGCCTTTTATCAAAATTACCCCTTTGCTTACCCTTGTCAGCTGGTGACACATAAGGACCACCACGAAACAGTTGCTTTCCTTTCCTTTCGTTCACACTCTTATAATAAACAGAACGAGCTTTGCTATCCTCCTCATAAATTCTACAACAATCCACCAAATCTGAAAACCTCCTAATCCTTTGATAACCAATTGCCTGTTTGATCTCAGGACGCAACCCGTTCTCAAACTTCACACATTTGGAAAACTCCACAGTTGCTTCAGCATAATGTGGATAAAACTGAACAAGCTCCACAAACTTAGCAGTGTAATCCACAACAGACATGTTACCCTGTTTCAACTCCAAGAACTCTATCTCTTTCTTTCCTCTAACATCTTCAGGAAAATACTTCCTCAAAAACTCACCGCTAAACAAAACCTAAGTGACAACTTCACCTGTAGCTTCCCACACATGGCACTTACTAACCCACCAATCATCAGCCTCCTCCTGCAACATGTGAGTACCCAATCTCACCTTATGTTCCTCAGCACAGTCCATCACTTGAAAGATTCTTTCAATCTCCTTAAGCCAAATCTGAGAACAATCAGGATCATGTCTCCCTTTGAAGACATGCGGTTTGGTCTTCCTGAACTCATCATTCCCACCAGTATTAGGTGCACCCCACACAGCCTGAGCCATAGCTTGCATAGCAGCATCATTCCTACCAGCCATATTCTGTTCATATCCAATAACAGCAACTATGGTTAAACAAACAGCTCACTCCAAACACAAAGACCGACACGGACTGGCATGAACTGACACAACTGACAGAAACTGGCTCTGATACCACTTAATGTAACACCCCCAATCTATAACCCCCAATTAATTAAAGCGATAACAGATAATCAGAGTATAATTAAAACATTCATGGCATAGACGGAGGCGTCACATCAATTGAAACAAAATACAACAACCTACTCATATAGATATGCAACAATCAGGTAGCACATAACAAAGGAACTCAGTTCCTAACACCCACAATTCAGATACAGAATAAAAGCGGAAAATCTGCAACTGAATCTCATATATATATATATATAACATAAAAGTTTGTATGTCATATACATAGTCATACATGTACAATCCAAAGAACATATATACATATACAAATAATCACATAACGATCTCCCCGACTACCCGGTGCTACATATCATAGCCGACCGACAAAAGAATGAAGACCTAAGCTAAACAAAAAGACCTCCAGCATCTAATCTGCAATGCCTCATAGAGCATTCAAAACAGCAGAAGGGTGAGAAACACAATTATAATATAGTTGCATACAATTATATAATAACATAAAATACACATGTAAAACACTCTCACCACAACTTACACCTTAATTCAAATACAAAACAACACAATTATATCTCATATATCCGTCACAAAGGCATATCACTCTTGCACAATACATTTATCACCAACAAATATATATATATATATATATATATATATATATATATATATATATATATATATATATATATATATATATATATATATATATCAACTCACCAATTCCATTCACCATTCCACACAAAATCAATCCATTCATGATTTATGCAAATGCAAAGAGACCGACACAATGACTCTATGCAAATGCAATACGGTACCGTTCCATCCATCATTCTCATCATTAATTCACTCAGGAATTATTGGAATCATCGCTTGTTACTTAGTGTAACTCCCCGTCGGGCAAACGATGTTCCCCGTCGCTCACACCTCTTTGTATAAGGCACACGATGTTTATGGATCGCTCACACCTCTTTGTATAAGGCACATGACCCGATCGCTCACACCTCTTTGTATAAGGCACACGATCGTCTATAATCATCGCTCACACCTCTATGTATAAGGCACATTATCGTCTATAATCATCGCTCACACCTCTTTGTATAAGGCACACGATCTTATAGCGGATTCCCTCTGGAACCGTTTCATCGCTCACACCCACTAGGGCACACGACATCACAAGAATGCATATCATGATGCTTGGCATACAATGACTGATCATGACAATCAAAGGCATACATATACACATCCATGTGAACCATTCCAACATCCATAATCATGCATATACAATCAACTACAATCACAATGCATTTACTTTCCCTTAGGCCACAAACCATCATCACAACATTTCATCACATGCATTTACACCATACCACAGTGCACAAGTCATACATCATATATCAAAAGCATATTGCATGATAACACATCAAAGACACACAATTAAGATGGTAAAAGTCGGCAAAACGACACATTTCCAAATTCCTGACACAATTAAATCGGCCACCAATATCAAAACCATTTTAATAAGAAAGAACATTCCATAAGCTTCCCAACGGTACCAAGAACGCCTCCATCCAAGTTACGGATCAAAAGTTACGACATTGGACGCGAAATCGGGAACAATTCTGCACCCTCTCTGGTCCTACGCGTATTGCCTTAGGCCATACGCGTATTACCCAATTCGCTCGCCCATCCATACGCGTAATGTCCTAAGTGCTACGCATATGGGCAGAGACTAATTTCTCCCCAAAAATTCCACTAAAAACCCCGTACGCGTATTGACTTCCTATTTACGCGTATTGCCTTGCCAAGTACGCGTACCATTGCGCATTTCAGCAGAGGGCCATGCAAAATGGGTTCCATACGCGTAATGCCCATATTTTCCTCTTTGCCATACGCGTATTGCCCTAACCAATACGCGTATTGCCTTGCCTGTTATGCGTATGGACAGCGAAACCTAGAATTTTTCCTGCAAAATTTCTGCTGCGAAATTCATCCAATTTCTCTCCCAAATCTCACCTAAACATCAGCAAATTACCAATTGAATGCACAACAACATATATCTAACATGTATCAACAATAAGGAACCTTAAAACATGATTTCCGACACAAATTATATCAAATTCTAACAATCTCAAAATATTAATGGTTTTAGTTCTCTATTCAATTTCAACCCAACAACAAACAAATACATACATACATAATCATACACAAGCATAGAATAATCGATTTTTGCACCCTTACCCGATTAATCGTGTTTTGAAATGTCGGTTGATTCGATTCCTTAAACCCCAAGTTTTCCTTTTTTTTTCTTCTTTCCTTTCTCTTTTCCTTCTTTCTCTTTTCCTTCCTTACTATTTTCTCTCTTTTTTTCTCTTTAAGTTTCTAACTTAAGAAAAATAAGTAAAATTACCAAAATACCCCTACACTCAAATATCTCGCAAACGCTCCCAAAACGCGATAAAACATAATAACGATGAAAAATAATATATAGCCAACTAAAAGTCAAAAATAAAATAATATAAAAACAAAAATAATTAAATTGACTCGATTAAATAACTCTAACAAAAACCGGGGCGTTTCAAGGAGCAAAGCTCCCCGAGGCCTTCATCCTAGCTCCTCGAGACCTTCATCGCGGGTCTTCGAGGCTTTTATCGGGAGCTTCATGAAGTTACCAGAATCCTCATGAACTTCTCGGCGTCTTGACCGAAAACTTCATGAGCACGGCCAGAAAACTCATAGTTCCGTCGAAAACTTCATGAAAGTCACCGGAAAATTCGTACGTCCCCCCTAAAATCCTACATGCTCCCCAGAAAATCTCCAGTAAATTCATAATGCTGGAGATAAGGATTAGAAACTCACTTGAAGGGAGAAGGTCTGGACGTTGGAGAGAAGCTGACGGCGGCAGCGACGCCGGCGGCGACAGCGGAAGCAGTCTGAAGAACTTAGAGAGAATTGAAAAGTTTTGATGAAGATAAAGGGGAAGCGTGAAAATGAAGAGGACTTCCCCCCCTATTTATATTCTTAGCACGAGAAGCGAGGCAACACTAGGCACTGAAGTGCCCCTACACGTAGCCGCCCTCGGCATTAATCACATGTGACACGTGGTGCTGGAAGACACCATGTGTGTCCTCTCAACTTTCCCTCGTGCCCATAGACCGAGCATGCCCATTCCTTTCCATCTCCCCCACATCGTCGGCCAGGGCACCAAACAGGGGCATACGCGGAAGGGGAAGAAGGGCCAGTAGTACGACTGACGGATAAACCTCCCCACGAACTCCTATCTTGTCGGGCATCTCTTACTCCTGGCCACGCGCATCCCCCTCCAGCTCGGTGTTTCGGACAGAATGGCACTCCTTTGGACGAGTTCTCGATGTTTGAACTGACTCTTAAGTCATTACTCCTCTGCCTCAGAGCAACGACTCGGGGGGCTCCTGTTCTGGACTGGGCCTAAGACTGGCCCACCGTAGGACACGACCCAACCCAAGTACTCTTCAATTGAGGTCTAACCTATCTGCACGCCCGGGGAGCTCTTACACATCTCCCCCACAGTCTCCACGTGCCCCTCACGCGGGGACACGTCTTTAGGCAACTACCCACTTCCGAAAGAACTGATCAGCCCACCTTCCGAAGATCACGGGGCAGTTGATCCAGGGCGAAGATCATGTGCTGGTCTTCCCTACCCCACGTAAGCCCTGGTAGTTACTCATATTAGGCATTGCAATCCAACTCAATGCAAAGTAACCGTTGTCCCTGCGGTGGGGGCACATTATAAATACCCTCTTTCACTAGAGGGTCAGGTATTCTATTCTTTACACCTTTACTCTGTACTTCCGTTGATTACTCCATCTCTGACTTTAGCATTGGAGTACCGTGCAGGTACACCCTCCACCTCTTCACCACCACCGGCGAATAAAGGAGCTCACGACGTGTTGTTGACTGCTGATCTATTTCTGATCTGATAAGATTATATATATATATATATATATATAGTGTGTGTGTGATTGTGTATCTCATGTAAATATTAGCTATTGATATTTTTTAATTAAATGGAATATACATTACACACCAAACGCTCCTTTAGATTATGTCACATTTTTAGAGAGATGGATGCATGTATAGATAAATTAGTCAATATATTTTTTTATTATGACAGTTGGAAAAATTTATATTCTATTTATGCTCTTGAAATTTTTTTAAGAGATAGATTTGATATATCCAACTAGTGATTATAGAAGCTTTTTGATGAGATAAGTTTTATTACTACTATAAAAAATACATGTAATCTTGAACGTGAAACTGATTTAACCTCGGTTAAAGAGGTGGGGTAACGAATGGCGTCATGAAAAATTCACTTTACCCCTCGATTTAAAAATAACAAAGGGGTTAGTAGAAATGGTCATGGGTAGGATCCTCAGCAATAACTTTTTTATATTTTCCAAACTAGCACCATATACCTCTCGATTTAATAAAAAAACTGAGGAAAAGATATATATATATATATATATATATATATTTAAATACTCATTACATTATTTACAAAGAATATTAATTTTTTTTTTACAAAGTACATTGTTTACACAAAATAGTAAGAACAAATGATGGAGAATAAAACGTTGAATTCAATTCATCATCATCGTTGTCAGTGAAGAACAAATGTTGGATATCTTGGAGAAGAGAAAATGTTGGGGATCCTCATTTCATTGATATTGTGGAAGATCAAATGTCTGATATAAAATAAAAAAAAGGTTAGTTAAATAAAATAAATATTCAATTATATAATTATTTAAGAACACAAACATTGAACCCAAATAATTTTCTGCTCTTGCAATCCATTCTTGAGAACTTTTCTAAAACAAAATAAACACCTTTTTAAGTTTCAAATTTTTTATGTCAAATGTTTCATTATCAATTTTTAATATTCAGAATGCTTTTATACTAAGGGTTTTAGGGTTCACAAGGATCATTAATGGCAATGTCTTGAGCGTTGATACTCATTAAATGGAAGACAAAGATTTTTTTAAGGACGGTGAAGAAAATGAATAAACTATTGGGATTAAAGAGAAGTTTTTCAAAAAAAATTAACCTCTTAGCAGAACAATCCCAATGAACGGATCTTGATTAAACCATTAATTACAAATGAAACACAACAAAAGGATTTCGAATTACCTCTTGAAGCGTGCTTTAACTTTGATCACGAATGTGGAAAATACCATCGTCTCTACAAAGTCCATGCGAGTACAAAGTGGAACGCGGTGCTAGCCGTCTCTAGTTCTGAGAAAATTGACAATTAGGATTGGCATAGGAAATAGCTCCTCTATTTATAGAGAGCTACTAGAACCCCAGTGCTCTTATTTTGGACTTTTCCAAAATAAACTCAATCTTATTTAATTAACACTATTTTAATTAAATAGATATTATTTATATTTAATGAAACCTTTTTAATAAAATAAAATTAAAATATTAATTAAATTAAATCATATTTAATTTAACAACTGTCAATTCTCATTTATTTAATTAAATCAAATTTAATCAAATAAATTATATATGTGCTAATGTATTAAATAATTTGAATACTATTAACACATAATTAAATTAAATTTTATTTAATTTAATCGTCAATTCCACTATCAGTACTCTATGCGTGTGACCCTATAAGTTCTCGTAACGTTGGCAATAATATTAAATTATCTATTTAATATTATAAACAATGAGTGATATCTAGCAACACATCACTGCTACCCAAGTAACGAGAATGTCGTGTGATCTGACATAACCCTTATGTGATAATGATCATATGTACAATTACCCTTTTGCCCTTATATCTATATTGAACATAAGGCATAGAATGTGTCACCCTTGTATAGTCCAATAATTTATTCCTTGATCTCGGAGTATACTTGATAAAAACAAATTAGCCCAACATCTCATATCGACTTGTTTGAGCACGACCATGTATTTTATAGTCATACCCAATCAAGGGCCCCACAGATATTACTCCCGAATATGTAGGAGGGGAAAATCTCATCTAGGTCACTCATGTCCCTCAACATGATTTTTAAAGTACCCATAAACCATCTTTATAATCATCCTGTTACAGAAAACGTTTGATTGCCAATAAAGTACTCGACTCCACATCCAGGGTCCATAGTGGTTTCAAGTCGTAAGGTGATATACATCACTATTACTATGAGAATAACTATGACACTTACATAACAAACTATGTATTATTCTCATGGTGGGTCAATGCAGTATAAATATTACTCCTAATATTTATATCTACATGAAGACTTTATATCTCATATCCATGACTTATAATATATAGTCATTAGTCTACTCACATAATAGTCTCTATGCATTACTATTGTCCTATTTGACAGTAAAGCTTGACTACGGATACTTTAAGAATAACGTCCTTATGTATAATGTGGTCTCACGATTAAGTCACATTTAATAGGTCATTAATAGACTAATTATTCTAAGGACTCTATTATGTCATATACAAGTAACACAATAAATACAATGCCTAATAAGTATATATAACAGACAATATATATCAAGGTCATGATACGAAAGCATATATAGCCAATACTGATTGGCTATTAGGGCTTACTCCAATAATCTCCCACTAGCACTAGAGCTAATCAGATATTAACTTAACATACATCTGCCCATTGTGTGTGTTAAGCATTATTTAAACATGATACTTTATTAGGGTATAAGGAACTCTTTCCTATATTGGTAATATGCACCTCTTTCAATTTCAACTTTCGATCTTTTATCAAAATAAATTGAAGTGTCAAAATATATATACATGGATCACTAATGATATCTAGTTTTTTGAACTTGCAAGATTAACCCATTATCACCGTGAATGAGATCAATATGATCTGTAATACAAGAAACACAACTTTCTTTCCAAGAATTAGAAAAGTGATCCAAATTATTTATTTGACCTTTGTACTAGAAACGACAACTGTCTGAAGCCTTTTTCAACTTATACAATTATCATCCAAGCATAACATTTAATTTATACTGTGATATGAATATGTAGTTCAAAAATTTTGGAATAACATCATTGTAACTCCTTTACAATGATTATTCCCATCTACTCTCAAGAAAAGGAACATCGGGTCCCTTTAAGATATTCATAGACCTTCCTGATAGTGATTAAGTGATGAACACTTCAATCAGTTTGGTACTTATTGTTTATGCTCATAGCATATGGGGCATCTAGTGCAGTACATATCATTGAATCCCTTTTCTCATCCAATAAGGTAAGACACGGCCCATTATACAAAACATTATGCCACACATGCAATAATATTTAATGTGAGATTATGCATATTAGGTGTCTCAACACTTCGTCGAAATATGTACTCGTGCTAGGATTGAGATTCATATATCATCTATCTCTATAGATTCTGATTCCTAACCTTTTAGGAAATCTCACTTAAGCATTTCATCAAAACCATTTCATTAACCATGTCCTACATTGGTGTTGTAGGGAATTTGTTTTGATGATCAGTGTGTCGTCTACATATTATACTAGATTAATGCAAATACTCTCACTAACCTTCTTGTGTGCACAAGGTTTAAACTTGAAATTTATTAATCCAAGTTTTCACAAAACTTCATTAGTAAAATAATTTAATTCCAAGAAGTTTTCTTTAATCCATAAATGGATATAGACAACTTACATACTTTTCTAGTATCTGGTTCAAAACGAACCAATTATCCAAAAAAAACTCCCTTGTTGAATTGGTTCATGTTCCATTCTCGTAAATATATGTATTTTATGGTGCTTGAATTTCTTCAAGTTATACATCACTCCCACTGACTCCTTTAGATACATATTATCTCTAATGGAAGACTCTAGTTCTAGTAACAAAACATATTTTTCCCATAACATGTTATAGAATTTGTGTCCCTTATTTCCATTGGGATACATCCATAAATACATCTTCATCTAGATTGTGATCAAGTTTACTTAATAAACCTTACAACTCAGATGATCCTAAAGACAAACTAGATACTCATACCTCCATATCAAATATGGTGTCTCTGCGACTACTTTAAATGGAATTGGTTATGGATAGGAATAATTGTATGTAAAACAATTTATAAAGAAGAGTCACAAAAATATAATTGAACTATATTAGATCGAACAATGTAAAACATGATACGATTTAAATGGTCATTATATTTTTTAAGTATTTACCACAACGAACATTCCGTATGGTCCTAATACCTTTTCGGGTTGTTTTATTCTACTTCATTCTTGAACTCTTCTCAAAAGAATTCTAACTCGTGTCACATACACAAATCCATAATTACTGAGTTTGTCAGTAATATATATGAAGTAAGAGAAACAAAATTCATCTAGCAAATATGTTTAGAGGTCTATATACATCACACATGTATATAATCAAGATATATCATATTTCCTTTCATTTTAGTTGATGATTTGAGACATTAGATATATCTTCCAAAATTAATACTTGCATCTATCAAATGATATAAAACCAAATGAATCCAACAATCTATTCTCATAGACTTTGAAAATGCATCTTTCACGTATTTGACTAAACATTAATGCTATTGACATAAATAAGGTTCAAATCTTATTTTATCCATCCTACATTTGTTGTAGATGAGCTTATCAAGATCGTATAACTCAAATACACTACTTGATTTAGTATTGAAACCACTGTTTTAGATAATCATAACAACGCTTGTCCATTATCAAAACATGCACTCCTCATCTTGTCAATACAAGACTTAGAATTAGTGTTTATTACTAAATGACTTACTAACAATTATTTGGTTTCATTCCAAGCTCTAACCTAAGTCTAATCATAAGCTCTTATAGTCAATGAAAACTCGTTGTTCCATTCTAGACGTAAGATGACATAAATTATAATCAATTTCATACTTCTTTAAAGACTCTTCGCATTCTTATAAATGTGAGGTAAATATATAGTATCACATACCCATGATGTAGAAGTAGATAATTTGACTTTCTATAACTAAATGTATGAAGAAAAAGTCTTATTTCTTTCTTCTACTTTGACCTTTTTGATAACCATTAACAGTTTTCTTCTTTCAACACATGAAATCACTGTCTTCCTTTAGAACTGTGTTCTTCTGCCAAAATTCAGAGGAATATAAAATGAATCGCATTCCTTTTATAATTCATCTATTTAGCATCACAAACTACTTTATTTTATTTTCAATAAGATATGGTAGATATATATTTAAAATACATTCATAATGAATTTAATCTACCTATTTGAGACAATCTCAAATAAAACTTGTGACCAACTATTTGGTCTATAAAAAATCCAAATTTTAAATCTCAAAACTATTTTAGATCCATTTGGATTCCTAACTTGTATAGAAAAGACCTTGAAAAGTTTTACATTTCTCATATCTTGTAATTTTTATTTAAAAGACAACTCTCTAGGTTAATGATCATATCATTTTCCGTGACGACTACAATTATGAGATATGTTATATTTAGACATTCGACTTGAACCTTCTCATAAGTATCGTTCTTCGAATCTAGTTATATTCAGTTGTTAGGAATTGATTGCTTGAGAGCATACAATTTTTCTCATGCTTGAGAACAATTTTCAATTTCTATACCAACTCAGAAACTCCTTTCTGATCCTTACATCCTTCATAAGGACATTTCACAGTAAAATATAAAATAAAATGCAAAATAAATTCTAACTACAAAATATGTATAAATTGTATCAAACTAAATCATTTAAATAAGGACTTTTATTAAAATGCTCCCACTATTTTTACTCAAACCAAATGACCTTCAACATTTGATTCAGAAAATTCCGTTGAAAGATTTTCTAGTGGGTCGAGATCCATATGTTTCACTTTGTTTTAAGTCCGCATAGGCAAATTACACAAAACTTTGTTATTTAGGTAGGATCTCTTTCCAATTGTATCTAATACAACTCTCAAATTTTATCAGTTGAGTGAATAACTCCTTATTCTAATCCATCATATGGAATATTCTCAACTCTTGCTTTTAAACATATATAATCATATTATAATTATTTTAGTTAAGTCAAACCCGAAAATTTAGCAGTTGGATATTACATTTATCCCATCGCACCTTACTAATATAAAACATGCACCCCGCGTTAGGCGAAACCTACATTATTCGATACTAGTCTTGACGAGTGCTAAATTTTGGAAAGCAATTAACTTAATATTTAAATAAGAGATTGTTTTTCTTGAGTTTGATCTCACTTATTTGTGTATCTCATACAGTTCAATGTAATGATACATTTTATGCATCACATACATAAAATAATACACAATTTGATAATACGATTATGACCACCTAAAATGCAAGAATTAAATAAAGTAATTTATTGCAATTCTTTGACCCACGAACAAGTTTCTCAAACTCCTCCACCGGTGTCATCCTTTGATGTTGTCTTCTCTTCAACTCTCTTGAAGCATTACAATATTTAAATGCATATATAGAATAATTAAATGGCACGACGCGCAGGTCGTATTTAGGTAAAATAAATCACAACACGCAGGTCGTATTTAAATAAAATAAACACAAATTCTAAGGTCATAATTGTATACCAAATTATTTAATAATAAATAATAATAGATGATCAATTTATAAATATTGGCACATCAACACTTGATACTTTTTGCAAACCCTAAAAGCACAACTATTGTGCGTCACGAACCCTAATGCAATACATTCATACCATCAAAAACATAATGATTGAATATTCAATATGACTGATTGAATGTCATTGCTTCACCATACAAATATCAGATTCGAAGCATAATGAACATTGAACATTCAAACTCATAATAATCATTACACTAATAAAAAATGAAATAAAACAGTATATCAAATACACTAACGTTGGATCAGACATATTTATATTATATATAAATTGAACAATTTTTGTATCACTTATGGATAATCGAAGTATCGATGCTTCACTATACAAATGTCGGATTCCGAAGCATAGTCAACATCGATATCCAAATTATACAAAACATTTTGTCAATATTTAATTTTAAATAATAAACACTTTATTATTTTATTATTATTTATAATAATAAATTATTATTATTATTATTATTATTATTATTATTATTATTATTATTATAACATATCATATACCAAATCAAAATAAATTCAAGGATAACCTAGTAAAGATTATTGTTGCAGCAATAGACTAGGTTAATGAAAAACATATCAGGAACAATGGTAATGCTTAGTAAACAAATTTTACTAACTTCAAAACATTATGCTAATATATGCAACGAAATAGTACGTTTTAAAATTATTATTCAATTACGATTAATAACTTGTGATTTTCTTAAATTTGGTGTTGAATCACAGGATTTGCTAAAATAAATTCAAATACCTCAACAAGAATAATTTCGGCATAGATACATCTCTAATGAACATTCACCGCAAGACATTCATGCGTGTTTTAGAATTCAAACAAAAATTAAAATTAAATTCAATTAAATTATAAACGATTAAAGTGATTTTAATCATATAATAACAAAATAATTTAAGAGGAGTTTTTCAAAAAAATTTAACCTCTACGAAGTCCACGCGAGTACAAATTGGAACGCAGTGCTAACCGTCTCTAGTTTTGAGAAAAATTGACAATTAGGATTGGGATGGAAAATAGCTCTTCTATTTATAGAGAGCTACTAGAATCCTAGTGCTCTTATTTTAGCCTTTTCCAAAATAAGCCCAATCTTATTTAATTAAAACTATTTTAATTAAATAGATATTATTTATATTTAATTAAATATTTTTAATTAAATAAAATAAAATTATTAATTAAATTAACTCATATTTAATTTAAAAACTATTAATTCTTATTTATTTAATTAAATCAAATTTAATCAAATAAATTATATATGTGCTAATGTATTAAACAATTTGAATACTATTAACACATAATTAAATTAAATCTTATTTAATTTAATAATCAATTCCACTATCAGTACTCTATGCGTGTGACCCTATAGTTTCTCGTAAGATTGGCAATAATTTTAAATTATCAATTTAATATTATAAACAGTGAGCGGTATCTAGCAACACATCACTGCTACCCAAGTGACAAGAATGTCATGTGATCTGATGTAACCTATATGTGATAATGATCATATGTACAATTATTCTTTTTTCCCTTTTATCTATATTGAACACAAGGCATAGAATGTGTCACCCTTGTATAGTCCAATATTTTATTCCTTGAACCCGGAGTATACTTGATAACAACAAATAAGCCCAACATCTCATATCGACTTGTTTGAGCACGACCATGAATTTTATAGTCATACTCTATTAAGGGCCCCACAGATATTACTCCCGTATATGTAGGAGAGAAAAATCTCATCTAGGGCACTCATGTCCCTCAACATGATTTGTAAAGTACCCATAAAGCATCTTTATGGTCATCCTGTTACAGATAACGTTTGATTGACAATAAAGTACTCGACTCCACATCTAGGGTCCATAGTGGTTTCAGGTCGAAGGGTGGTATACATCACTATTACTATGAGAACTAGTAACTAACCCGTGCGTTCGCACATGCCTGTCTGTTCGAAGATTTTATGTTATGGAAGCGTAATTGTTAATCAAATTGAAAAGAAAAATGGTAACATTATAAAAATAGATATGATTGAAATTAAAAATTCGTATTGGTAAGTATAAGAAAATGTTATGGCCGTTTATAACATGTAGTGTTTTTTCCGTATATAAAAAATTTAAATCAAAATTAAAGTTGTGCCCATTTATAACAATAGTAATTTTGTCGTATATAAAAATATTTGAATCAAAATTATAGTTGTTCCCGTTTATAATAATAGTAATTTATCTCATATAAAAAAAATTGAATCAAAATTAAAGTTGTGTCCATTAATAACAATTGTATTTTTTTCGTATATAAAAAATTTTGAATCAAAATTAAAGTTGTTCCCATTTATAACAATAATATTTTTTTCGTATATAAAAATATTTGAATCAAAATTAAAGTTCTGCCCGTTTATAACAATAGTATTTTTTTTCGTAAATGAAATTTTTTTAATCAAAATTAAACTTGAGCCCGTTTATAACAATAATATTTTTTTCGCACATAAAAATATTTGAATCAAAATTATAGTTGTCCCCGTTTATAAGAGTAGTATTTTATCTTATATAAAAAAATTTGAACCAAAATTAAAGTTGTGCCCGTTTAAAACAATAGTATTTTTTTTGTATTTACAAAAATTTAAATCAAATTTAAAGTTGTGCTCGTTTATAACAATAGTATTTTTTTCCGTATATAACAAAATTTGAATTAACAATGTATTTTTTCTATATTTAAATATTATATTTGTTTTGACATTACGCATTAAAAATTTCTGAATCAACAGTATAGTTGTTCCCGTTATCATTCAATAATTTGATCAATATCTTGATTTTCCCCGTTTCATATAATTTCAATATTACGAAAAAATAAAATTTATTATATTTTTAAACAAATATTATTTTCCTAATTAGCTATACAAATAATTGAAAAATATCTATATACACTACATAAATATTCTCTTAATTATTTTAATAACCCTAAAAATCCAATTTCATATTTGAATGTTTCAATTGTTTTCGTATTCTAATAGTGAGATTTGATTGAATGAGAAACAATAGATTTTATTATATTCCATTCCACTAAATCCATTATTTACAAATTCAATTAATAGTGTCATTATTTCATTTGATTTTTGTTCATTATATTGAAATATATGCTTTAAATTAATTTATTAGAAACATAAATTTTTCTTGTATCAGTATACTGAAATTAAATTTTCAAATTAACTACTATTTTAGCAATAAATTTACAATCATTTAAAATGATCATATTAAAGGTTCTATTTTTATTAAAAATAAATTGTAATAATGATCATAAATAAACGATTTAATTTATTTAAAAATTTATAAATGAGATGATAAATTAAAACAATACGAAATAATTTATTTAATTTTTCATAAACTTAAATTTTAATATCATTAATTATGTTTTAATATGTTTTAGTGTTTATAATTATAAGTAATCTATTTTAATTTTAAAATTAAAAAATGAAATATATCATATATACGAAAAACTTATAATTTTTTTGTAGTTAATAAAAAATATAGTTTTTCTAATAATTTTTTTAAATCAAGGATTATTTAATAATTTAATAGTTTTTTTTTTTAAAAATCAAAGATCATTTATAAATTTTTTAATATTAATTTAATTATTATTTTAAAATTAATTAGTAAAACAAATATTTCTATCACTCACTATTTAACCCATTTTTTTATTGGTTCCTTTTCTGTTTCCATCCTTCTTATTTTATATCTCGTTCAATCATTATTTGTATTGAAGTTCATTTAATTTATTTAATTTATAAAGTATATATTATTATATAACTTTCACAATTATAAATATTTATGGTTGGTAACTGTTTGCTAACTGTTTTAGTTACATGATATCAAAAACATAATGCAGTTTGCTAACTGGTTTAATTGCATGATTACTCAGATAATTAAAAATATTTAAGGTTGGTAACAGAAAGTGTTAAGTCTTGTAGTCAATTCAATTTTTCTTTTCTATCAATAAAAAAAAATTGAAAAAAAATCACACATTATAAAATAATTAATACATCATAAATTATGTTATTTTTGTTATAAGCATTATAAAAATATTATTTGGATCAATAATAAATATTTTTATGTATACTAACACAATAATAAAATATACATGAATCAATATCTTTTTCTACAATGGGGAGCTCGAGGGGACGGGGACGTCCGAAGAAAACGGTGTTACTGTCACCGACACATTCAAACAACCAGAGTCACGAGACTACACGAGAAAACGATACAACTGTTGAGGAACCACAACCAATTGTTACAAGCAATCAAGTGAAGAATGGTGAGCAATCTATAAATGAAGATGACCAAACCCTAGCACAACATGGCGCAGAATCACAAAAGGAGGATAGAAAACCGTGGGTTGATGTGTTGAATGATAATCGCAACCCAACCAAAGGCTTGTTGATGAAATATGTAGCACCAGCAATTGTTGTAGGGGAGATTGAAATCGACATTGAAGAGGAAGACGTTATTTCGGAGCTGAAATTTTGGGAAACTTCTCTGATTATGTATGTGTTGGGAGGGGACCTTAGTATGAACATGGTGAAGAATTTTATGGCAAGAATGTGGAACTTCGTCCAACTTCCTGATATATATTATCACGAAGAAGGATATTTCATCCTCAAGTTTTCAATCGCATAAGGATATGGACGCTGTGTTGATGAATGGGCCCTATACAGTCTGCAATATGCCCATGTTGCTGCGTGAATGGCAACCTGGATTTAATCTGAAGAACGATATGTTGCGCACCTTACCGATCTGGATCAAACTACCCAATTTGCCTCTCCATCTTTGGGGGAAAAAAACTTAGCAAGATTGGAAGCGCTATTGGAAATCCTGTAACTACTGATGAATGTACCGCGAATAAGCTCCACATATCGTATGCAAGATTGTTGGTTGAAGTGGATGTTACCCAAGCATTGGCAAAGGAAATCATTATCAAGGATCGTGATGGTGCTAAATTGATCCAGCCCATAGAATACGAGTGGAAGCCGAGATTTTGTGATAAATGTCAACGATTTGGCCACATTTGCGAAGATCCCAAACCAATCAAACTATGGAAGCCCAAATAGAAACAGCCTACCACATCTGTCACAACTGATAAAACAGAAGTGCAGACTGCAAAAACTGATGATATAGAGGTAATTGAGACGCCACCACCTGCACACGCGAAATCGATCTAGCAGGCCAACAATACTGAAAATGTAGATTCATCTGTTAGTGGAGACAAACCAGACTGGACCATAATCACTAAGAGTGGAAAAAATAAGAAAACGATGAATCCGAAGGAAGTAACACCGGCAGCTGTAAAATATGGTAATGGATTTGGACTACTGGGAGAGTCAAATGTCTCTCAAGTGATTACTAATGGTGATCCATGCTAGCTGCATGGAATGTGCGGGGGCTAAACAAACCGGGGAAGCTAAGAGAGATTCACTCCCGTCTCTTTGAGCTTCGTCCCAATTTGATCGCTTTACTTGAAACTCGTGTTAAACTAAAAAATGCTCCTTCCATCCGTGATAAACTCAAGCTGCAAGGTAGTTACGCGGATAATTACCAACACCATTACAATGGCCGGGTATGGCTGTATTGGAACTCAAATGCAATTGATATTAAAGTTGTAAAATCATTTAGCCAATTCATTCACTGCGGTGTATATGATATGACAGGGAATTTCTCGTATTGGCTAACCGCAGTGTATGCGTTAAACAAGCTGGAGCAACGTCGGTTCTTATGGAACGGTATTATTGCAATTCATGGACAGCAGCAAGGCCCTTGGGTATTGCTTGGGGATTTCAATAATGTTATCCATAGCAATGACAGAATAGGTGGAAATATTGTTGCTGAGTCTGAATATGTCGACATTCGTAATATGATGCAAACTGCTGGATTATATGAGAAAGAGAGTACAGGAAGCTATTATACATGGTCCAATAATCATACTGATGGTACCATATATTTCCGTATTGATCATATCCTGGGAAATATTGAATGGCTCCAACAGAATATCGATACTAATCTTAACATCATGCCTCCAAGTGTTTCGGATCACTCCCTACTGTTGCTGGCATGTAATGAACAAAGACTGTTTCGGAAGCCAATATTCAAATTCTACAATTGCATCATGGAATTTGAAGGGTATACCACTCTAATTGTAGAGAATTGGAACATTCCAATTGCAGGCAATCCTATGTATGTACTGTGGAATAAGCTTATGCGACTACAACTCGTATTGAGAACTTTCAGCAAACCGGTTAAGCATAACCATAAACAGCTCCTCAAGGCCAAGGATGATTTAACAGTGGCGCAAACTTCTCTTGTGGAAGACCCTATGAATGCTGCTATAGTAGCACAGACAAAGGAATTGAAAGCAGAGGTTATAAGATTGCCAGAACATGAGGAAAAAATTCTGCGACAAAAATCAAAGCTCGATTGGCTAAAGTGGAAGGATGCCAATAACTCGTATTTCCACGCATCAATAAAAGCCAAAGCCAATAAAAATATATGACTAAGCTAATTAAAGATGACGGCACAGTACTAACTGCTTAATCGGATATAGAAGCAAAAGTGGTGGAATATTATACCAATCTGTTGGGTACAGCCGATAGCAGCGTCCGCCATATCAATGTGGCTGCTATGAGGGATGGACCGCAACTGACTATGGATCAACGCCATATTCTATTGGCTCCCATTTGTGAGAAAGAAATTCATATGGCACTTACAGGCATTGGGAACCTGAAATCGCCAGGTATCGATGGCTACGGAGCCCGATTTTTCAAAGGGAGTTGGGATACCATTAAATATGATATCGTTAATGTAGTCCAGGACTTTTTTACCGTGAGAAATTATTTAAACCATTCAACGGTTCTGTGGTGACACTTATTCCGAAACATTGTAATGCTATGAATATTAAGGACTATAGACCGGTAGCAGGTTTTACCACTGTCTATAAAATAATCTCCAAAATTCTTACTACCAGATTGGGAAAAGTTATTGGAGATATTATCCACCACTCGCAGGCTGCATTTGTGCCAGGCCAACATATTCATAACCATATCCTATTGGCATATGAGTTGATAAAGGGGTATTCTAGGAAAGGTGGCACTCCTCGTTGTATGATTCAAATTGATCTTCAAAACGCTTACGATATGGTTAACTAGGATGCTTTGGAATGTATTCTAAAGGAGATAGGGATTCCAACATGGTTCGTTAGATGGATTATGCTTACCGTTACTTATGTAACTTATAAAATCAACATCAATAGGCATCATACAAAACCTATCCAGGCCAAGCAGGGCATAGACAGGGGGACCCTATCTCCCCTCTCTTATTTGTAATAATAATGGAATATCTGAACCAATGTCTTAGTCAAATGCAGAAAAATCCCAACTTCAACCACCATGCCAAGTGTGAGAAGTTGCATATTACTAACCTTTCTTTTGCAGATGACTTACTTTTATTTTCTAGAGGAGATATCATATCGGTGGAGCTTATGATGGAGGCTTTCAATAAATTTTCTGCATCCACTGGTCTCAAAATTAATCCGACAAAATGTAAAATTTATTTTGGTGGTGTGAATGTGGGCTCAAGGCAGGAAATTATGACACTTACTAAATTCCATGAGGGGCCACTCCCTTTCAGGTATCTGGGTGTGCCTTTGACCTCTAAAAAACTATCTATCCATCACTATATGCCGGTGATTGAAAAGATAACAAGTCGAATTAATCATTGGAGTACGAAACTCCTTAGTTATGCAGGACGTGTCCAACTTATCAAAAGTGTTACATTTGCTATTGCGAACTATTGGATGCAATGCTTTCCTATCCCCAAATATGTTATTCATAAAATAGAAGCTATCTGTCGATCTTCATTGGGGACGGGTGGATCAGATATAAGTAGGAAAAGCCCTATTGCTTGGGATAGTGTATGTAGACCTCGGGATTATGGAGGGCTAGATATTATTGATCTCAAAATTTGGAAAAAAATTACCATGATGAAACTGCTCTGGAACCTCAGTGGGAAAGCGGATAGCCTGTGGGTTAAATGGGTGCATACTTATTATCTGAAACATGAGACTCTGATGAATCTTAGTATCAAAACTCACACATCCTGGATTATGAAAAACATCTTCAAACAGAGAGCTAATTTGGTTGACATTCAGCAGGTATGGGATCTCATGTTAAATAGTAATAAGTTTAAGATGAATGATATTTATAAGACTATGGTCAAAGATACTCCAAAAGTAGAATGGAGGAACTTATTTTGATATTGTGTAGCTAGACCAAAAGCGTTGATGACTCTGTGTGTAATACCCCATAAATTATTTTACTCGGGATAATATTCGTATGATCAACTGGGTTCCGGTTTACTCTGAGAATTTATTGGATAAAATAATTAGAGTAAACTGATGAGCTCAGAGCATATCAAATTAATATTTTCTGAATCTGAGGTTTTAACTTTTGGCATTATAGAGACTTTTTGGACATTTAGTAGTGTTACTATCTAATTGGGTTTCTCTAAGTATCACTTCATTTCCTATTCTCTTCATTTGGAAAAGATAGAAAATAGAAAGAAAGAAAGAAGAAGTGGAGAAAAGAGAAGAGAAAAAGAAGAAAAAACCTAGAAAGTGAAGAAGAAGCTTGGAATCATCATCTACTCTCCATCAATTCATCTTGTCTTCATCATCATCATCCAATTCTAAGGTGGGTTCTAGATAGAGACATTAGTTGTAGAAATTCTTGAGTTATAGAGCTAGGTTAGATGTTGTGAGAAAATGAGAAATCTTGCTAATCTAAGAATCTAACGGATGGAATGCGATATAAACTGTGTAGTATGATTGATATCTATGTGTGATCATCTGTCAATGCTTATTTGTGTGTTTGATCATGTTTGGAATGGGGTTTATGACCCATAGGACCTGCTGTTACGTTGATGAAATTCTGGGTTTTCGCTGGTTCGCCTAGCGAATCGCAGCGAAGGGAAAGGCAAAGGTTTGCCATGCAGTTCACGAAGCGAACTTTGTATCCTTTTGGCTCTGACTTGGTTCGCCACGGGGGTTCGCTCGACGAGGGTGAAAGCGAACGTTCGCTGGGGGATTCGCCTAGCGAACATGATAGATCTTTCCAATTTGTTTCTTCCATAAATTTTGAACCGTGACTTCGATCGGGGCGTTCTTGGTACTGATGGAGAGCTATGAGAATACTATATCTAATGGAAATGGAAATTTATCAGTTTTGGTGCCCGATTAAATAAATCGGAGGGAATGGGTTTTGGTGAAACCTTGTGATATGTTGAATTATGTGATTCCATTATATAATTGGCTTATGGTTACCTATTTCTCTTGTTGTTGAGCATGTTTGAGAGTGTATGCATGTTAAAAATATGAAATAGGTAGAGTGAGGAACATTACCATAAACTATATTAGAAAGTAATGGCTAGGGAATTGTTGAATAATATAATGACGACGCTCGTGCATGAGAGGCCGAGGCATGGGTCTAGTACCGAATGGTATGGAATTAATTACACTAGTATGGATCATGTTTTATTGTGTTTATTTGAGAGAAGACAAAAGAGGTCTTAAGGTGAATGTGGCCTTGTGATTGTCGAATACAATCGCGTTATGTGTGTAATCACGTAATCATACCCATTTCCCTTGAGAGGCATTCATGAGTCTCGAGCTCCTCTGAATGCAGGCGGAATTGCTTGGCAGGTTTGATTCCCATTGTTATAGTGCGAAATGAACCTACGGGTAGAGACTTGTGAAGGCATGAGAGGCCATGTGAAATGACGAATTAAGGAGATAATGTGTCCCTTCATTCCGAATCTATTTCGTATGCCAAGTAACTACAAGGATCCATGACTCGGGTCGACTTCTAGATGTAGAATCAGACAGGAAAAGGGGATGCCTTGGTAAGGTTATCGATTAGTGATAGTGTGAGTTAACAAGACTCACGAGCATGGATTCGTATAGTGTGTGTGAATACTCAAAGTCACTTCCTTTCCCTTTTGACTTGAGTTAGGTGTGTTAGAACCTTGTAATGCCGAGAGGACCTATAAGATAGGGAACTCACTGAGATTTGATGTATCTCACCCCACGTTGTTGATTACATTACAGGTACTACAGGTTCGGCGAAGGGTAAGGACAAGGTTGTTTGACTTCCTTACCATCTTAGCTTTTTGGCAAGGCTTCCGTTGTGGAGTTTTTGAGATCATTGTCGATCTAATTCTTAGTATTCATCTTTGGAACATCTTGTATATATATTATGTAGTAGTTTTTGTATTAGGTTTCTTTTTGGGCATGTATATGTAGAATGTGTTTACTAGGGACTTGTATATATTTCAGTACCAAACGTGGTATTCATGTAGAATATATGCTTTGACGTATGTATTTATATATGGGCGTTACAGTTGGTATCAGAGCAGGTTGTATCCTCGGCCTAGCCATGAAATAGTACAAGTATTTATTTCCGTTTCATATGCGTAGTGTCGCCATTGGTCTTACATGTTATATTTATGGTATTGAGCCTGATCAACTTAATCCTATCTGTATGACATTTAGGAACATGGCCGACGGGCGGAGAAACAACCGTGGTAGACCCAAAACCACTCCGGCAGGGACTAATCCACCAGGTGAAGATGGGAATGCCCCTTTGTATCAATTCATGCAACAGATGTAGCAACAGCAGAATCAGTTTGTGCAACAAATGGTACAGCAAATGGCTGGGGGTCTGCATCCTCCAGTGGTTGTTCCAGAAGCTACAGGTGGAAGCTTTAGGGATTTCATCTGTATGAATCCTCCGTAATTTCAGGGAGGGTTAGATCTGGTAAAGGCTCACGAGTGGATAGCCGGCATGGAAAGGATTTTCCTAATAGTCCAATGTAGTAAGGAAAATAAGGTGGTTTACGCTTCTCAATTGTTGAAGGGTCCTGCCATGAGGTGGTGGGAGAGTGCCTCAGCCTTGATGACCATTCAAGAGGTACCCAAGGTCTGGGATCAGTTCAAGGTAAATTTTATGGAGAAGTATTTCCCAAGTTCCTTAAAGACTTAGAAGGAATTCGAGTTTCGACAGTTGAGACAGGGTAACTTGACTGTGGCCGCTTATGCGGAGATGTTTGAGGTTATGGCTGCTTATTCTAGGCAGACTATGTATGCTCCGGACAAGAGGTGGAAGATCGATCAGTTTCTTTTTGGTTTGAGGGCTGAAATTTCACATAGCGTGTCTCAAAGGGAGTTCACTAGCTATGTCGAATTGTTAAGGCAGTGCTACGTGGCAGAACACAATTTGAAGAAGGTGCAAGCGGAAGGAGAATTAAGTAGGTTGAATCAAGGTGATCGAGGGAGATCACATCAACAATTTAGACCGAGACAACAAGCTTTTAAGGGGAAACAAGTTAAGAGTGCTAGGGCAAGTGCACCTCCTGTGTGCCGTTTTTGTGGAAAGATGCATAGTGGTAGATGTCACTTCAAAGGGGTGGAGTGTCATCGGTGTCATAGAATGGGTCATTTGGCGAGGGATTGTCCTCAGAGTAGAAATCAGACACAAGGGAGGAATACCGGTCTAGTGTATACATTGGTTGCGAGGAAAACCAAGGGTGACAACTCTTTGATTGCGGGTACGTGTTTCGTTAATGGACATCCTTGTTTTGTGTTATTTGATTGTGGAGCCACACACTCTTTTGTATCGATGCAATGTGTGAAGCGACTTGTGTTGCAAGCTGTTCCGTTGTCTCCACCCATGGTGGTTACTACTGCCATGGATGAGATAGTGGAAACACCTTTAATGTGTGAAAATTGTGTTTTGTCTGTGGATGGAAGGATTTTTCACATTGACCTGATTTGTTTGCCGCTTAAGAAAGTGGATGTTGTTTTGGGAATGGATTGGCTTTCTGCTAATTCGGTATTTATCGGTTTCGAGGAAAAGCTAATCATTATTCCATCCGTTGAGGCTACTCCAAAGGATGTGTTAACTACTATTTTAGAAGGTACGGTTGGAATGATAAATTTCTTGTTTGAGAAGGAAAAATATGTTCTTTTGGTTCTCACTAAGGAGGAGAGTAGTAACCTTCAGGTTTTGAGTATTCCGGTAGTCTGTGAGTTTCCCGAATTTTTCTCCGAGGATATCACTTCTCTTCCTCAGAAGAGGGAAGTGTAATTCTCTATTGACTTGATACCGGGAACGGCTCCAATATCCATTTCTCCGTATCGGATGGCACCACTTAAATTAAGAGAATTAAAGGATCAATTGGAAGAGTTGATGACTAAGCATTTTGTTCGACCAAGTGTTTCGCTCTGGGGAGCTCCAGTGTTCTTGGTAAAGAAGAAGGATGGTGAAATGTGGTTGTGTATTGATTACAGTCAGTTGAATAAGGTCACCATCAAGAACAAATACCCATTGCCAAGGATAGATGACCTGTTAGATCAATTGAAAGGAGCCTGTGTGTTCTCGAAGATTGATTTACGGTCGGGTTATCATCAGATTCGTGTGAAGAGCTCAGATGTACCAAAGACCACATTTAGAACTCGTTATGGTCATTATGAATTCCTAGTAATGTCTTTCGGTGTGACGAATGCTCCTGCAGTTTTTTATGGATTATATGAATCGGATATTTCAACCTTACTTGGACCAATTTGTGGTGATTTTCATTGATGAAACTCTTATTTATTCTCGTGATTTCCAAGAGCACGGAGAACACCTAAGAATCATTTTATCCATCTTACAAGAGAGACAACTTTTTGCTAAGCTAAGTAAGTGTGAGTTTTGGATGTTGGAGGTTAATTTTCTTGGTCATGTCATATCTCAGGGAGGTGTAGCGGTAGATCCATCAAAAGTTGAAGCAGTGATTAGTTGGGAGAGACCAAAGAATGTTTCTGAAGTTAGAAGTTTCTTGGGATTGGCAGGTTATTACTGAAGGTTTATCAAAGGCTTTTCTCAATTGGCTTTACCAATGACAAAACTTACTCGAAAGGATTGTTCGTATGAGTGGGACTCAGCTTGTCAAATAAGTTTTATGAGTTTGAAGGAAAGATTGAGGACCGCTCCTGTCTTGATTATTCCTGGTCCTAGTAAGTCGTATGAGGTATTTTGTGACGCATCAAAGATGGGATTAAGAGGTGTGTTAATGCAAGATGGTCATGTGGTGGCTTATACTTCTTGACAGTTAAAAGTTCATGAAGAGAATTATCCAACGCATGATTTGGAATTGGCGGCAGTTGTTTTTACATTGAAAGTGTGGCGTCAATATTTGTATGGGGTACATTTTGAGATGTTCAGCGACCACAAGAGCTTAAAGTATCTTTTTGACCAGAAAGAGTTGAACATGCGTCAAAGGATATGGATGGAGTATTTGAAAGATTATGATTTGGAACTAAAATACCATCTGGGTAAAGCGAATAAAGTAGCGGATGCACTTAGTAGAAAAGTGTTGCATAATGCCGAGTTGATGATGTTAGAGTATGCCTTATTGGAAAATTTTAGGGATCTAAATCTTCAATTTGGTTGGACTCCTAATGGTGTGATTATGGGAAACTTGAACGTAAATTCTACCCTTAGGGAGGAAATTTAACAAGGACAAGGGTTGGATGAGAAGTTACAAGAAGTGTTAGTACAACCGAGTTTTGTGCGAGCTACCGACGAAATTATTTTGTTTAACCAAAGAGTTTGTGTTACGGATGATACGGTGTTGAAAAGAAGGATTTTGGAAGAAGTGCATAAGGGTGCTTTTACTATACATCCTGGTTCTTCGAAGATCTATCAAGATTTAAAAAGTGACTATTGGTGGTCCGGTATGAAAAAGGATATTGCGGTGTACGTATCGGAATGTGCGGTATGCCAACAAGTGAAAATTGAGCACCAAAGACCGGGTGGCTTACTACAACCGTTAGAAATTTCGGTGTGGAAGTGGGATAGTATTTCTATGGACTTCGCAGTTGGATTACCCCGTGCCTAAGGTGGTTATGATTCGATTTGGGTAATTGTGGATTGGTTGACGAAACCTGTGCATTTCTTGGCCGTAAAGACTACCTACAAGGTGAGTCATCTCGCAAGGTTGTTCATTTTGGAAATTGTGAGGTTGCATGGTATTCCTTCTAGTATAGTTTCGGATAGAGATCCAAAGTTTACTTCAAGATTTTGGAGAGCTTTTCAACAAGCTATGGGGACGAAGTTGTGTTTGAGTACGTCGAATCATCCTCAAACGGATGGTCAGACGGAACGGACAATACAAACAATGAAAGATATGTTAAGGGCTTATGTTCTTGAAAGTGGAAGAAATTGGATATAACTTTTGTCGTTGATTGAGTTTTCTTATAATAACAGTTATCATGCAAGTATTGGTATGGCTCCTTACGAGGCATTGTATGGAAGGAAATGTAGGACGCCATTGTGTTGGGCGGAAGTTGGCGAAGATAGAATTTTGGGACCCGAGATTATTCACGAAACTACAGAAAAGATTAGAACGATCCGTGATAAAGTTAAACAAGCACAAGATCGTCAGAAAAGTTATGCGGATAACCGTAGGAGACCTTTAGAGTTTGATGAAGGTGATCATGTGTTTTTGAAGGTTACTCCGAGATTGCGGTTGAAAGGACCGTTTAAGTCGCGGAAGTTAAGTCTGAGATATGTGGGACCATATCAAATTTTAGAAAGAATTGGTGAAGTAGCTTACAGATTAGCCTTACCGCCTTCTCTGTCAGAGATGCATGATGTTTTTCATGTATCTCAGCTTCGAAGGTTTGTTCCAGATCCTCTTCAGCCAATTCTACCATATACGATTGAGATAGAAGCAAATTTAACATTTGAGCCTCAACCGAGCCGTATCACAGGAAGAGAAACTAAGGTGTTAAGGAATAAAGAGATTCCTCTTGTTAAGGTTCAGTGGGATGAGACGCATCCGGGTGATGCAACTTGGGAACTTGAGTCAGAGATGCGAGAAGTTTATCCTCATTTTTTCATGTAATTGCTTTAAATTCGTGGGCAAATTTCTATTTCAGGGGGGGAGGATGTAATACCCCGTAAATTGTTTTACTCGGGATAATATTCGTATGATCAACTGGGTTCCGGTTTACTCTGAGAATTTATTGGATAAAATAATTATAGTAAACTGATGAGCTCAGAGCAGATCAAATTAATATTTTCTGAATCTGAGGTTTTAACTTTTGGCATTATAGAGACTTTTTGGACATTTAGTAGTGTTACTATCTAATTGGGTTTCACTAAGTATCACTTCATTTCCTTTTCTCTTCATTTGGAAAAGATAGAAAATAGAAAGAAAGAAAGAAAGAAGTGGAGAAAAGAGAAGAAAAAAATAAGAAAAAACCTAGAAACTGAAGAAGAAGCTTGGAATCATCATCTACTCTCCATCAATTCATCTTGTCTTCATCATCATCATCCAATTCTAAGGTGGGTTCTAGATAGAGACATTAGTTGTAGAAATTCTTGAGTTATAGAGCTAGGTTAGATGTTGTGAGAAAATGAGAAATCTTGCTAATCTAAGAATCTAACGGATGGAATGCGATATAAACTGTGTAGTATGATTGATATCTATGTGTGATCATCTGTCAATTCTTATTTGTGTGTTTGATTATGTTTGGAATGGGGTTTATGACCCATAGGACCTGCTGTTACGTTGATGAAATTCTGGGTTTTCGCTGGTTCGCCTAGCGAATCGCAGCGAAGGGAAAGGCGAAGGTTCGCCATGCAGTTCGCGAAGCGAACTTTGTATCCGTTTGGCTCTGACTTGGTTCGCCATGGGGGTTCGCTCGACGAGGGTAAAAGCGAACGTTCGCTGGGGGATTCGCCTAGAGAACATGACAGATCTTTCCAATTTGTTTCTTCCATAACTTTTGAACCGTGACTACGATCGGGGCGTTCTTGGTACCGATGGAGAGCTGTGAGAATACTCTATCTAATGGAAATGTAAATTTATCAGTTTTGGTGCCCGATTAAATAAATCGGAGGGAACCAGTTTTGGTGTAACCTTGTGATATGTTGAATTATGTGATTCCATTATATAATTGGCTTATGGTTACCTATTTATCTTGTTGTTGAGCATGTTTGAGAGTGTATGCATGTTAAAAATATGAAATAGGTAGAGTGAGGAACATTACCATAAACTATATTGGAACTTAGTAATGGCTAGGGAATTGTTGAATAATATAACGACAACGCTCGTGCATGAGAGGCCGAGGCGTGCGTCTAGTACCGAATGGTATGGAATTAATTACACTAGTATGGATCATGTTTTATTGTGTTTATTTGAGAGAAGACAAAAGTGGTCTTAAAGCGAATGTGGTCTTGTGATTGTCGAATACAATCGCTTGTGTGTGTAATCACGTAAACATAACCATTGTCCTTGATAGGCATTCATGAGTCTTGAGCTCCTCTGAATGCTGGCGGAATTACTTGGCAGGTTTGATTCCCATTGTTATAGTACGAATGGAACCTACGGGTAGAGACTTGTGATGGCATGAGAGGCCATGTGAAGTGACAAATTAAAGAGATAATGCGTCCCTTAATTCTGAATACATTTCGTATGCTAAGTAACTACAAGGATCCATGGCTCGGGTCGACTTCTAGACGTAGAAGCGGACGGGAAAAGGGGATGCCTTGGTAAGGTTATCGATTAGTGATAGTGTGAGTTAACAAGACTCACGAGCATGGATCCGTATAGTGTGTGTGAATACTCAAAGTCACTTCCCTTCCCCTTTGACTTGAGTTAGGTGTGTTAGAACCTTTTAAAGTCGAGAGGACCTATAAGATAGGGAAATCACTGAGATTTGATGTATCTCACCCCACGTTGTTTATTATATTATAGGTACTACAGGTTCGGCGAAGGGTAAGGACAAGGTTGTTTGACTTCCTTACCATCTTAGCTTTTTGGCAAGGCTTCCGTTGTGGAGTTTTTGAGATTGTTGTCGATCTAGTTCTTAGTATTCATCTTTGGAACATCTTGTATATATATTATGCCGTAGTTTTTGTATTAGGTTTCTTTTTGGGCATGTATATGTAGAATATGTTTACTAGGGACTTGTATATATTTCAGTACCAAACGTGGTATTCATGTTGAATATATGCTTTGACGTATGTATTTATATATGGGCGTTACACTGTGGCTTGCTTGTCACGGTAGGTTGGCTACAAAACAACGACTTTGCCGGCTTAGTATGCTTTCTGAAGATAGATGTTGCTTGTGTACCCAAGAAGAGGAATCTATTAATCATCTTCTGTTCCGTTATCCTGAAACGATTTGTGTCTGGGAAAAAATCCTTGAATGGGCTCATATTACACATATCCCGCAAGCTTGGGATATGGAATTGGAATGGTTGAGTAAGAATACCAAAGGTAAAGGTGTGCGAGCTTCCATCTTGAAATTAGCTGCTACAGAGACTGTTTATGGTGTGTGGAAATATCGAAACGATATTTGTTTTGGAAATGCTGTTGATAAGGAAAAAATAGTTGATAACATAATTGATATGATTGTGTATAGGGGATGGTATAGCAGGAAACTTAAGACATATGTAGCTAAGCTGATGACTTTTTAGTGTCCATGTTTTTGTTTTTTTTTCTCATTGTCTTCTTAGACAGTTGGATCCGAGCGATCACCTTGTAGTCTTCTGATTTTTGGAATTAATTCAATCTTCCTTTGATTCAAAAAATAAACACTATAATAAAATAGTAGATTTTTTCTCAAATATAAATATTATTTTTGTAGTTGACATCATTTATAAAAATATATGGATCACTAATAAATATTTTTCCATTTAAAAATAATACTATTTATAAAAATATTCGGATGAATAATACATATATTACAAATATAAAAAAATATGTTCTTTTTACACTATTTATAAAAATATTTGGATAAAAAATATTTAAAAAAAATTGTTTATTAAAAAATTTGTACTTTTCCCGTGTATGAATTTTTTTTTTGTTTTGCTTTATTTTTATTAGTTGAGAATTAATAAAATAAAAATATATTTTCAATATCACTGTTTATTTTTCTTGTATTTGAATCATTAATATATATTTTTTTTCGTATTTACTTCAATAAAACATATTTAATAAATAATTATTTAAATAATATATATTTTAATAAGTAAAAAATATTTGGATGTATCTAAACATTTTTCCTGGTATGTAAAGATTATTTTTGTCTGGTCTCATGTATTTATTTAAATTATTTGTAACAAATATTTGTCATGTTGTCAATGCCAAATAAGTTTTTCATGCTTAGTTGTAGAGCTGTCAAAATGGACTACCCGGCCCTAAACGGGGCGGCCCTGATGGGCTCGGGCTTTTTAGGGTTGGGCCAAAAAAGCCCATTTCTAATATGGGCTCAAAAATTACTACCCGAGCCCGGCCCTAGATGGGCTTCGGGCTATCCGGCCCTAAATGGGCTTTTTTAAATAAAAAATTAAAATAAAAATGTCATAATATTTATTATAAATAAAATTAAAAATTATATTATTTTTAATATAATACATTTCTATAATACATTTTTAAGTACTATATTATCTTTTATCAATACTATAATGTGTTTTTAAATACAATACTTGTATAAAATAATACTCGAATATTTAACATAAGGGAAACTAATGGAATACGAGAAAAGAGTATTGATTATATTAATGTATAATATTTAAAAGAGAAATATCGAATATAATATATATAAAGTTTAGTGAGGTGAGAAAAATCAGTGTGTTATTTTGGAGTAAGATAATATAAGTATTAGTATAATTTTTAAAAATTTATAGTGATATGGGCCTAATGGGCTACCCACTGCCCATATGGGCTAGCCCTAATGGGTAGCAGGCATTTTAGGGATGGGCTAAAAAGGCCCTGAAAAATATGGGCTGTAAAACCCATATATACATACATACATCAAAGCATATATTATACATGAATTTTACGCCTGGTACTGAAATAACAATAAGTTCCTAGTAACACATTATACATATACATGCCCAAAAGACTAAATACAACCAACTACGGCATAGTATATCTACAAGATGTTCCATAGACAAAACTAAGAACTAGATCAATACAATGATCTCAAAAATAAAACGCCATAGCGGAAGCCATGCCATCTCAAAAGCCACGATCCGTAAGGAAAAGTCAAACCACTTTGTCCTTACCCTTCGCCAAACCTGCAGAACCTGTGATGTAAACAACAACAGTGGGGTGAGATACATCAAATCTCAGTGAGTTCCCTATCTTAGAGTCCTCTCGGCTTTACAAGGTTCTAACATCCTAACTCAAGTCAAAAGGGAAGGAAAAGACTTTGAGTACACACACGCCATAAAAGCATTCACACTAGTGAGCCTATCAACTCACAATAGTACCATAGTAAGTTCTGAGCCTGTTACTCCAGAATCTTACAAATCAATAACTGTACCAAGGTATCCCCTATTCCCGTTCGCTTCTATGTCTAGAAGACGATTCGAGTCATGGATCCTTGTATCTACTTGGCATACGAATTGGATTCGGGATCATCGGCCCGTACACCGTGATCCGTCACTTCACACGGCCCATACACCGTCACAAGTCTCTTTACCCGTAGGCTCCAATCGTACTATACGCGGGAATCAAACCTGCCAAGTAGTTGTGCATACATTTCAGAGGAGGTGCTCGAGTCTCATGAAACTACACCACAAGATAAACCGGTTATTTTTACTAGACACACGCCTCGGCCTCTTCTGCACGGGCGTTGTCACTATGTCAATTCTACACCTTTCGACAATTACTTACAGTAATGGTCCTCACTCTACTTATTCATATTTTAACATGCGTACCTATTCCAACATGTCTAACAATAAGAGCATAGGCAATATATATCATAGTTGCACAATAGACTAATATCCGACAAGTAAAACATAATATATCACTTTTGGAAATTCTCTGATTATTTAATCGGGCCGTAAAATTAACATTTTTCAACTCCATCGCATAGGATGTTTTCTTAGCTTCACAACGATATAAAGAACTCTTAAATCGGATAAACGAGTCAAAAGTTATAGATTTTTGAAGAAAAGAAAATATTTGGTCCCAGGCAGATTCGCCTAGCGAATCTGGAATTCGCCTGGTGAGTCTGCATTCGCCAGCTCTTCGCCACTGGTTCGCCTGGCCAATCTTCCTTCGCCAGCACTTCGCCTGGTGAATCTAGTGGCGAAACCCCAATTTTAGAAAAAATAAAAGTTCCAGTAGCTAACACAATTCTGTCTCAACAGATTCGCCTGGCGAATCTGGAATTCGCCCGGCGAATCCCTTCCGCCAGTACTTCACCTGGCGAGATAGTGGCGAAAGTCAATCTGCCCGGCGAATCTGGAATTCGCCTGGCGAATCGTACCAGAACCAGAATTCTTCCCTTACGGGTTCCATGGTTCCAAAGTCCCAAAAATCACCATTTCAACCCAAATCGATTCCAACCAGCACAAACAAGCACAGTTAATGTTCATAAGCATAGAATGATCATACTACACAATTTATACCGATTTTTAACCGTTAGATTATCGATTTCCAAAGATTCTAACCTAACTCAAATATCTCCAAAACTCTAAAACTAAAGTTCTAACTAGAACCCACCTGGATTAGAAGTTGAAGATGAAGGAGATGGGATGATTTAATGAAGGATTGATGATGATTTACTCTTGAAATCTTGAATTTCTTCTCTTTTTCCTCTTCTCCACTTTTCTCTCCTTCCTTTTCTTTCTTTCTTCTTTCTTTCCTTTTTCCTCACTTCTCTTACTATCTTTTTCTTTTATTTGGAAAATGGGAGGAAAAGAAAACACATAGTAACTATCACTAATAAATAATACTACTAAATGTCCAAAAAGTCTCTTAAGTCCAAATTAGTAAAATACCTCAGAGTCAGATAATATTAATTGAATTTATTCTAAGTTCCACAGTTATTCTAATTATCTCTGCAGATAATTCATCAGAGTACACTGGGACTCAGTTTATCACAACTAATACTATCCGAAGTAAAATAATTTACGGGGTATTACATGGGCTCTACTTTTAAGGCTCAAGCCCTATGATTCTTCGGGCCTGGTGGGCCGGCCCATGTGGGCTAGCCCATTTTGACGGCTCTACTTAGTTGTATATTAGTGACAAATATTTTTCTACTTCTACGTTGTATATTTATAACAAATAGTTTTCTATACTTAGTCATGTATCAATGACAAATAATTGTGATAAATATTTGTGCATTAATTTTTATTTATTAATATGTGATATACCCAAATTACTACATATATTTATATATAAATGTGTAGATATCAACATAAATAACATATTTAACTAACAAATTTTTAAGCAATCACAAATTTAACGTGTATACAAAGTTTCTAATCATAATATTATAATCTTACCATATTTTTAAAATTTAATATTATTAATTATTTTTTAATATGTAAACATATATGTTATTGTAATTAATATATTATTTTTTCTGACACAATATATTATATTTTTTAAAAAAGTTGTGTACATGTGTTAGTCCTGGTAGAAATAGAAGTATAATATATGTATTAAATTATAAATTTAAATTTAAAACAACTAATTAATATAAAAAATATTAGTTTAAAGATTTTATTACTATTTTTTAGTTAAAAATATATTTATAATATTTTTAATAGTCTAATGATTTAAAAAATAATTAAAAATTAAAATAAAAAAATAATTTTATTTAAATTTAAATTTTGAGATGTTCAACATATATATTACCCATATGTTGGTGAACATAAAATTAATTTCTTTATGTTCAACATATATATTAATTAATTTGAAAAATTAATTAATTCAGAACAATTAACTTGTCAATATAATGATAAAAAAACAATTAATTAAGAACAATTATTTTGTTACCGTAAATAAAATTTTGTTGAAAATATAATTGTTGTTAATTGAGAATGAAAAGACCATTAAGAATTGGACATTGGATGAAGAGACACATGATTGTAGGGACCATTTATCAAGTGGTGTGAATTTTGAGAGGGGTTTTACAAAACCATGTGTTGTTATTGCTAGAAAAAGGAGATAGTAAGACTGATTTTCTCTTGGGAAATGTGTCAATGCTGTCTAGTGGAAAGACAACTATTGATATGTCGTTGTTTGAGACACAGTCTGAAAAGTAGAAGAGACAGTTGGCAGGATTCTTTCATTATCTATATTAGTATGTTGTTAGTTTTTGGACAAAAAATACAATTGCATTCTATACAATTTATTATATTTTTGGTTTGGTCTAGTGCAGCTAACAGTAACATATAACATATGTTATATATTATATACATTATAATACCATACCAACATATTCCATCATAACAAAAATGTTACAAATAATACCATAATACCATAATAATATATACCATTATATAACACTTTAAAAGTATAAAACTTTACATTAAGTGATGAGCTAAAACAACAATAGTATGCATTAACTGATGCACACAAAACAACATCATACACTATCTTTATTATCTGATATGTAAAAATTCAGCAACAAAAGGATGTTATATGCAATAAAAGGTAAATCTTCAAAATCAACAAAAGTCAAATCATCTTTATGTTATATGCAAATTTTAGCACATATTTCTCGCCAAATCCTCACTCTCATCAATCATCCGTCATGTAGGATCATCCATTCCACCTAATTTAGTAAAATTGATAAATAACAAATTAGCATATCAAATGCAACATACTTAAAGTAGTGAAGTTTTTCAGAAAAAGAAAAGAAAACATTACAATAGAATATCTGGAAGCAAGATGAAAATAGGAGAAAATATTCACTGGAAGTTGAACCGTAAATCAAATTGAAACCGCTAAAAAATGCAAGAAAATTATAAATTAAAATTCAAATAAAATCATTGAGATGTTTCTCAAAGAAGCTCCTTTAAACTTCTTTTTTTTATTTTAAATTTATCATTGAGATATTTCTTTAAATTTCCATTTTATATGTTTCAACATTAAAGAAAATTAATTAGATTAAGGGGTAAGATATTTAAAAGTCAACAATGAAAATTTGTAAATTTGAACATAAAGAACAAAAAGATTTTTGAAATCAATCTAATATCTTGGTATCTCCACATAAAGAAGAAGAGGATTACCTTCTATTTTTCTCCACTCTCATTAAAACATCCCCCTTTATGAGGTCCTTGCACATGAGCTAAACCTTTAGAAAAAACAATACCTGTAACATCATGCATAAGAAGAAACAACTTTAATTCTTTGTTTACTGAATCAATTTTCTTTCTAACAATTAAACTTGTTTTTTCATTTGATCTGCAAGTGCTTCAAGCTTTTGAAATTCCTCAAATAAAAAAAATTTCACTCTGATACTCAGCAATGACAAGCCATGACAACCGTGTTAAAAACAAAAAGAATCGACAATTCTTAGAAAACCAGAAGACAAAAGAAAAGATTAAAAAAACCACTTGCATTGCCTGTAACAAATCAAAACAATTGTCAGTTTTGGTTATCAAATCAACTACAACACTTGAACAAAATTGATTTCTATAATATTGGAACAATTAACCCAAACTATTTCCTACACAAAAGATTGCAAATATTAAAAGTTATACAATATTATAAGGTATTTGAAAGAAAAAAAAACTTGCAGAGAGAATATATGGACAAAAACTATGTTTTACTCACTTTTACTATGTTCCTTCCAAACTTGACTATCAAAAGCCTTTAATCCTCTCTTCGGCATTAAATTTCCCATTACATTTGTGTTGAATCCAAAACCTTTAATTTTCTTGCTCTTGCTGCAGAATGTAAAGGTGTATCATCACGCTTACTGTTTTTTCATTTTCTTTCTAGTGGATCTTACCGATACAATACAATTTCAATTTCTGTCTCCATTGGATACAGTTCATCAAAACTAATGAATCTATTTTATTCTATCTAAGTTTAATTAGTTTGTCAGAATCAAAATCTTCTTTTTCTACATTCCAACAAAAACACAAACACAAAATTAGCATCTTTCATAACAAATAACTATAATCAAAACCAATACCAAAAAACTAAAACTAAATCTCATAATATTAGCATTTAATTCACCTTTTAATATCTCTCTCAACCTCCAAAATTATTGCTCTGACGCAAAAAAAATATCAATATTAAAAAATTAAAATGAAACCACTTGAATAAAACAAATATATTTCATAGCATTTTCTTTACCTTGAGTTAAGAATGGTTGATGTAAGAAATAGGTTAAAGTTTCCATTTTTATTTGGTTGAAGGAACAATAACTGAAACATAGATAACTTCTTTAACACAGAAAAAAGGAAATGTGGAAAAGGTTGAATTTTTATGTCAAAATTCACCATAACTGACATTGAGAATGTTTTCTTAACACACAGAGATGGAAATGTGTAAAAATTTGAATTTTTATGTAAAAAAATGACAATAACAGACATTCAAAATGACATGCAACATAAGTTAAAAAGTTCACCCTTTGATGCGTTGTTGACAAACAAATGTGTTAAACCACTTGAATGACCTGAAAAACAAAATCAGAATGCATTAAATTTATTTTTTATTTTTCTTTGATTTCTCAGATCCTAAAAACAACAAGCTTTTTCACAGATCTTCTTTGGATTCTTATATCTGAAGAACAACGATTTTTCACAGATCAAAAGGGGAATAAAAACTTAAACTTAACACAACAGAATTTCATCAATAGTAAAAAGAAGGTAACTTTCTATAGACCAAAACAACAGTCAAGAAAAACATAAGGTCAATGATGAAGCGTTGGATTCGCAAACCCTAAGTCATGGAAGCGTTGGATCTGGAAAAACAAAAAGCCCTGTTAATGAGAATGGACAATGTAGAAGGTCAATAATCATCAAGAAAAACAATACTATAACAAATCATCTTCAAGAAAAACCCAAACTTTACATCCTCTTCCGCTGTTCTAATTTTCGACATTACTTCATCGTGACTTCGACACTTTTCACCGAAAAATGGTGTATCCATGGAAGTGTCGGATTTGGAAAAAAAAGTCCTGTTAATGAGAAGAAATGGAGAACAGAAAGAAGAACAAAGTGGAAGATGAAAAGAAAGAAGAATGAAGTGGGAGATGAAAAGAAAGAAGAAGAGGAAGAGAGAATGAGAGGAAGAGAGAGATTGAGCTGACATAGAAAAGAGAGAGAACAGCGTAAAAGAAAGAGAAAAAGGAATAGAGAGAGAAAGTGAAGATTCTACACATTTTGAATTAAAGTAGACATTAAATTTGGACTAAGTGACATCATCAACTCATTCCAACCTAATGATCAAAGGCAAAAAACAACAACTATGTAAGTGAAATAGAACTATATGACATCATTTGTTGGAAAAAGTATTTTTTTGGACACAAAATACCCTTATTTTGGTGAGGTAGAAGATGTAGAGGTTGGGGCAGAAAAATAAATTCCAGAACACTAACTTTTCTTGTATTATAGATAACTTATGACACTTGCATAACAACTATGTACTATTCTCATGGTGGGTTAATCCAGTATAGATATTACTCCTAATATTTATACATACGTGAAGACTTAATATCTCATATCCATGACTTGTGATATACATTCATCAGTCTACTCACATAATAGTCTTTATGCATTATTGTTGTCCTATTTGACAATAAAGCTTGACTACGAATACTTTAAGAATAACGTCCTTATGTGTAATGAGGTCTCACAATTAAGTCACATTTAACAGATCATTAATAGACTAATTATTCTAAGGACTATATTATGTCATATACAAGTAACACAATAAATACAATGTCTAATAATTATATATATAACAGGCAATATATATCATGGTCATGATACAAAAGCATATACAACCAATACTAATTCACTATTAGGGCTTACTCCAACATAAACATGCTTATATTTTACTTCGGTTATTACTCAAAACCGAGGTAAAATGTGTTTCTTTTCAGATTAAAAAATAGAATAAAATATTTGTCACCCCAAGCGCCACATACCTCTTGGTTTTTGTTAAAAACTGAGAGGTAAAAGCTTTTTTTTATATATTTACATTGTTTACACAAAATAACATATTTACAATGGATTCTTGGATAATAACATATTATTTCAAATTTCTGATAGATTATCTGTTCCAATTAAGAGAATTTTTTTCTGTATTTGCAATCCATCCCAAAGAGATTTTATTACCTTAAGAAAAAGCTTTTATGGCAAATGCTTTCATATGAAAGAGAACATGAAAGAAAAATGGATGATTCTGTTTAGGAATAAATTTCTCAATGTTGTCAAATGAGGAAAGCAATAAATTTCTCAATATTTTCTTTGATTGACAACATATGAAGGTTATTACAAAAATACAACAACAACATCTGTGAGTGATTTTGGATTTTGAGTGATGTCAAAACTAGGATAATGTAGCGTTATGTATATTGGACGGTATCATCCTACTCTAGGTGTGCATCTTAGTGTTAGGAATCATTCAAGTCAGTTGGAAAAGAAGCTTGCATAAAAATTGCATTAAAAAACTTGTTTTTGGGCGGTTGAACATTTTCAGCCTGACACATGCATGAACTTGCCAACCTATACGACTCTCAGATCGAGTAGTATTGAAGCCTGTAGCTTCTGTCCACAGGCTGCCTCACATAAGCCAGCCTATACGCAACATAAAACCTCTATAGGCCGACCTGATTTCATTGACATGCCGACCTATTGCTTTGACACGCCGACCTATACGATTTCCCATCTTAAAATTTTCTTTCTTACTCCAATTATTGCATTTCTTTTGTTCATTTTTCAACACATACCGATATATACTCACACATGCACCTTCATCTAGCAATGTACTAGAGAATTACCTGTACGAAACCAAATTACAAAGCATTCACATCATCTTCAACCTCTCTTCTATGCATACACACAATTGAACTCTACATATCATTTTTCGATTGGGTGACCATCTAGATTAGGGTTGATAACGTAAATTTAGGTTTGGTGTAACCGAGAATATTGGGTTGGGATCTTTGTGTGTTTCCAATAAGAAAACCAAGGTGTGGTTTTCCTTCAAGATCGATGTGATATGAAGGTTTTGGATAAGATCACGTCAACAGAGATTCGACCGAGTGAAGGCCTTGGGACAAGGTGGCTTCCTTATAAGGGAGTAGCGCGAGACGGTGAATCGTGTTTGGGAATCTTGGGTTCAACATGTGCGTGATCAAGATAATCAGAGGATTGTAGCCGTATTGTTGGTGACTTGATCAAGCTTTGATCAAGGGTTTGGAGGTGGTTGAATCAACAAAAAGTAATACGGTTTGTGGGGTTAGAATTCTTTATCTATTGTATAAATTTTTTTGCAAAGATAAGGTTAATTGTAAGTATCTCAATTCGATTTCGGAGTAAGGGCGGACGTACCCATATCGAGGCCGATTTGGGAACTTCTTAAACAAATCTTTGTGTCTCTTTACCACTTTAATTTTCTTTAATTGTTGTTCTTGCAAATTATCGATTTCGTTGTTGTTCTGATTAATTCGATTGGAAATTATATTTCAAACTATCTTTTAAATTGTTGTTGTTGATATAAGCACAATCACTTTGATTGTGATTGAATTTTTACATCAACAAAATAAATCTAATTTCCAAACATGATCAATCGCACACAAAGTGATCTAGAAATTGTCTTTGAGTATTTTTATCACTTTACGTTCATTGGAAATAAGCATTACAAATAGCGTTGCATTTGATTGGTCCGTGAATTAATTGTTGATTGAACAATTTGTGTTCATTATCATTCCATCGATTTTCATTACGCATATCCTAGCTTTTCGACCTCTAGACCTCTTGAGCTTCTTCACATGGACCTCCTTGGTCCTTCTAGGACCAAGAGAATAGGTGGAAATTATTATGGCTTTGTTATTGTTGACAATTACTCTAGATTTTTTTGGGTCTTGTTCTTGTCTAGTAAAGATGAGACCTACCCGGCTTTTAAACAATTTGCTAGATTATCCCAAAACAAAATGAATTTGAGGATCGTTTCCATTCGAAGTGATCACATAGGAGAATTTCAAAATCACCTCTTTGAGAAATTTTGTGACAAACACGGTATTGAGCATAATTTTTCCGCTCATAGAACACCATAACAAAATGGTGTTGTGGAATGTAAAAATAGAATTTTAGGGGAGTTAACGAGAACTATGCTCAATTAAGGTAATTTTCCTAAGTATTTTTGGGCGAACGCCATTAACACGACATGTTATGTCATGAATAGGGTATTCATACGTCTTATTCTAGACAAGACCCCCTATGAGCTACTTAGAGGTAGAAAACCAAATGTTTCTCACTTACAAGTCTTTGGATGCAAATTTTTATATCTTGAATAATGGTAGGGATAATCTTGGTAAATTCGATGCAAAAGTTAATGAGGGTATCTTCCTCAAATACTCACAATCTAGCAAGGCGTATATGGTTTATAATAAGATATTGCTTATGGTTGAAGAGTTCGTACATGTTGCTTTTGATGAGTCCTACCCAAATGATGTTGGGAAAGGTATTGTTTTTCATGATGTAGGTGTATCGTTTCGATAAATCTTCAATGGAACCGAACAAGGAATTGATCAACCTAAAGCGGTAGATGATGAGAAGAAAGAGGATGACGATCATGAAGAGAAAAAGGAAGAAAGTCCAGCTGCAGTGGAAGATCTACCTTTGACTTGGAAGACATCAAAGGATCATTTTATATACAACATACTTGGGGATATCATAAAAGGCGTGACTACACGTTCTAAGATAAGTAATTTTTGTTATCATTTTGCTTTCGTATCTCAAGTAGAGCCTAAAAATACAAAAGATGCATTGCTTGATGAGCATTGTCTTATGGCCATACAAGATGAACTAAATCAATTCAAAATAAACGACGTTTGGGAACTTGTCCCTCGTTCTAGAGATCATCAAGTAATTGGAACCCGATGGGTTTTTAGAAACAAACTTGACGAAAACGGGGTGATAACCCGCAATATAGTCCGACTAGTGGCACAAGGCTATAACCAAGAGTAGGATATCGATTATGAGGATACTTATGCTCCAGTCGCTCGCCTTGAGGCTATACGTTTTTTATTGGCCTATGTTAGCGCTAAAAATTTCAAGTTGTTTCAAATGGATGTGAAAGGTGTGTTCCTAAATAGTTTCATTAATGAAGAAGTGTATGCATCTCATCCCCTCGATTCTAAAAGTCATGAGTATCTAAACCATGGTTACAAGCTCAAAAGAGATTTTTATGGTCTCAAACAAGCCCCTAGGGCTTGGTATGAGCGACTAAGCAAATTTTTAATTGATCAAGGATACTCAAGGGGAAAAGTGGATACTAATTTATTCATTAAATACCAAGGGAAACACACCTTTCTAGCTCAAGTATATATTGATGATATTATCTTTGGTTTAAGTAATATGCAACTTGTAGAAGAGTTATCTAAGCTTATGCAGGGAGAATTTGAAATGAGCCTTATGGGAGAATTGAACTATTTCCTTGGGCTTCAAATCAAACAACTTAAAGAGGGTACCTTGGTGTGTCAAACTAAGTATTGCAAGGAATTGCTAAAGCGCTTTTGCATGGAAGATGCAAAGTCTATCGATACACTGATGGCTACAAATGGTAATTTGGAAAAGGATACAAATAGTAAAGATGTAGACGCGAAGAAATATAGAGGTATGATCAGATCTCTTTTATATCTCACTGTATCTGGACTAGATATCATGTGTGCTTGTTATCAATCGGCTCCTAAAGAATCCCATTTAAAAGCCGTAAAATGTATTCTTAGGTATCTTCATGATACTTCTTAATATGGGCTTTGGAATTCTAAGGGAAGCGATTGCACCTTGGTTGGATACACCGACTCCAATTTTTCCGGTAATGGGATAGGAAAAGCACTAGTGGAACTTTCCACATGTTTTGAAATGCTTTAGTAAGTTGGCATATCAAGAAACATGTTTCTGTTGCTTTGTCAACCACTGAGGCAGAATATGTTGTGGCCGGTAGTTGTTGTGCCCAAATCTTGTGGCTTAAGCAACAATTACTTGATTTTGAAATAAACTTGCAATTTATTCCCATTATGTTCGATAACACTAGCGATATCAATCTAACCAACAATTCGGTGTTGCATTCTCGCACTAAGCATATTGAGATATGTCACCATTTCCTATGTGACCATGTTGAAAAAGGCGATGTCGTATTTGAGCATGTTGATAGCAAACATCAACTTGCCAGTATTTTTATAAAACCACTTGCGACCGAACCATTTTTCAACATACGAAGGGAATTGGGGATACTCGATATCTCTAATCTTTCCTAGCATATGATTCATTGCATGCACATTGTATATTTTTTTCACTAACTTTCATTGGAAGATTCATCATATGAGAGTGCATTGTCCATCAATCTACATGAAAGGTAATATTGTTCCTTTTCTTCTCCTTTACCTTGTTTAGTAAGTCTCTTAATTTTACTTGTTGCTAGTGTTCCATAATGATTAATATTATTGATGTATGAAGTAGTCCATCAATATTCACATCCAAAAATTTCTATTAAATTGTGTCAATTATATGTTTATAGTGATATTGTGTTATTCCTTCTATTTACTTGAAATACATTCTTAGTGCTCGTGGCTTATTATGAATTCATTCATGAACATTAGTTGAACATGTTATGATGTTGAATAAATTCTTGCTGTGTGTCATTGTTATGATAACATCTCTGTTTTTGGTTTGAGTGGCGATAACTTCGTGTATTGTCGTACTAGAGCACATGCGTGTGCAACACTTCGAGAGCACCAAAAGCATATGTCACGTAATTGTGTCGCTTTTGTAGAAACTCAAGAATAAGTGATTGCGTTGTATCCTTCATTGTTCACGTTCTTATTATGTTATTTAGCATTATGTGTAGCAATTGTGTTCCATTGTTACTTCACATGCATGTATTTATGTTTAGGCATTCTTAGTCAATGTGTATATCATTCTATGTGAGTGTTATCATGTTGATAGTCTTCTATGTTCAAATTTTGAACCATTTGAGAGTCTTTGGTTCCGTAGCATACCGACATGTTTTGGGACAACTTAGATATAAGTTGGATGATAAGGGAGAAATGATGATAGTTGTTGGATATCACTCTACCGGTGGTTAAAAACTGTTTGATGCTCTTAGTATAAGGATCATGATCAGTAGGGATGTCGTAATTGATGAATTAAAGCAAGTGTAGTATGGTGTAACTAGTTACCAACAATTGTTAACCAATTACATGCAGACGTTAATCGGTTACCACAGGGCTGTAACCGATTACAACTTTGAAATTTCCAATTCTGAAGAAAGTGAAAGAGCAGAATAGCCTATCGTGGAAGCCCAAAATGAAGCAAATGTCATAAGGTCAACAAGGCAAAGGGGTTTGCCTTAAAGGCTCCAAGATTGTGAGTTGTTCCAAGATAACGAAGTCAATGATGATGGTGATTTCGTCCATTTTGCACTTATGGCCGAATCTGAACCAGTTAATATAGAAGAGGCCTTAAGTAATCCAAAATGGATTTGTGCTATGAAAGAGGAGTTGGAATCCATTGAGAAGAACGGTACTTGGGAGTTGGTTGATCTACCAAGATGAAAGAAGCTTATTGGTATAAAGTAGGTGTTCAAAGTGAAAGCATTTGGTTTGTTGTTGGTATTGAAAATAACCACAATTGCCTTATCTACCAAATAGATGTCAAATCCGCGTTTTTGAATGGACCTCTTAAAGAGGAGGTATATGTAGGACAACCCCCTAATTTTGTTGTGAAAGACCAAGAGCTAAAGTTCTACAAGTTGAAGAAAGCGCTATATGGTTTGAATCAAGCTCCAAGAGTTTGGAATAAAAGAATTGATGGTTTCCTAAAGGATGTTGGCTTCAAGAAATCTGTATCCGAGCATGGAGTGTATGTTAAAACGAATATGAGTGATGGAATAATCATACTTTGTCTATATGTAGGCGACTTATTAATCACAGGCAACAACGGAAGGTGTATTTCAAAGTTGAAGAGTAAACTTATGAAAGAGTTTGAGATGACCGACCTTGCCCTCATGACACACTTCATTGGCTTGAGTTCCACAAGTCCAAAACGGGACTACTCATGCACCAAAAAAATATGCTCTTGAGATATTGAAGAAGTTTGAAATGGAGCAGTGAAATGCTGCTATTTCACCAGCTGAACCAAGGTTGTTGTTGTCTAAGAATGAGGATGACCAAGATGTTGATCTAAGTTAATATAGAAGGTTGATTGGATCCTTGCGTTACTTGTACAATACGCGACCAGACTTGGCGTTTAGTGTCGGTATTATGTGTAGATTCAGGGGGAGATCGAAGGTATCTCACTTGGCAGTAGTCAAGAGAATCCTACAATACGCTAAAGGCTCTGTTGGTTGTAGAATTCTCTTTCTCGAAGTGGGTACGGGTAGAAAATGTAATTTTCTCAATTTTACATATTCCAATTGGTGCGGAGATAAAGATGATCGAAAGTCTACAGTAGGATACATCTTTATGTTCGGTGCAACACCAATCTTATGGTGTTCGAAGAAGGAACTGATAGTTGAACTCTCATCTAGTGAGGCCGAGAACATTTTTACTTTGTTATGTGTGTGCCAAGCCGTATGACTTATGAATCTATTGGAAGAGCTAGGCATCAGTGAGGGTGAGGCTGTCACACTCCTAGTTGATAACGTTTCCGCGATTAACCTTGCTAAGAACCCAATTGCACATGGGAAGAGAAAGAATATTGAGATGGGGTTTCACTACTTGAGGGAACTTGTTAGTGAAGAAATGTTACAATGTGGATATTGTAGAAGTGAGGACCAAGTTGATGATTTGTTTGCTAAGGGAGTTATAAATGATGTGTTCAAGAGGTTGAAGATGGGCATGAGCATGGAAGACTTGTAGCAATTGAATTAAGGTGGTATGTTGAAAGTTATTCAAGTGTTGTAACTAGTTAACATGGGGTGGTAACCGGTTACAACAAGGTTAGAAACTCATCCAAGTAGTAGAGAAAATTATTCACCAATTAAGGTGGTATGTTGAAAGTTATTCAAGTGTTGCAATTGAATCAACCTTGGAGAAGTCACCATAATAAGTAGTGTCAAATGAACTGACACTAAAGTCAACATTTGAAAACAACAAATAGTCAACATCTTGGGAGTGTTGTTCACAACGTTAGTATGACCGACGATATTATAAACTTTTTTATTACAAATTTTTTGAATATTATCTGGCCCTGCATTTTATATAATCTCTTTTCACCTATTTATACTTTGTTTTGCACATATTAATAAAAATTTTAAATAATAAGATCATTCCTACCTGAGCACACATGAAATATACTAAAATTGATCCAATAAAAATATCATTCATGTATCTATCATTGATTAGCTTAATTAAGCTTACAATATAATTGATTCATGAAATATGTATTTGAAATTCTGGTACAGATGTGTGATGTCTTTGTGCAATGTCACAACATCGCAATCTGCTGAACAAGGCAATAATAGAAACAGTAAATAACACACTGAATTGTTCACCCAGTTCGGTTCAACAACCTACATCTGGGGGCATACCAAGCTAGGAAGGAAGTCCACTATTAGTAGTATCAAATTACAGACTTAACAGACCAGTTGACAATCTACCTAATTTAATTACTACCCAATGACCCTTCTTCCTAAGTCCTCCCTAGGTAAGAGACTCCATCTCACTTCCAATCATAACAATGATGTCTAGCAGTCAACTACACTGCCACTGCATCAACAACTTGATTACCAACAACGGTTCAATCATAAAAGACACCCTTTCATGACACACTTTGGAGTTGCTTCAAAGCTTCCTCCAAGAACAATATCTACCTCATTACCTACAGGTTTCTGAGGAATAAAATAGTGACCATCTCACAACCCGAGTGGTTCACTTAGACAAAGCCCTAATGATCTACATCTTGGACCCGTTCCTATTCTAGGTTACAAGCCTTCAATTTATAATATAATCCCAACTGGATTTGGGCCTTCAAAACATATCAAATCTTCTGTAACAAATCTGCAACAGATCCTGCTTCTAAATAGAACTTCAATCATATCTTCAATTAAATCTTCAATAATTAACTCTGAATATTCTCCATATCTTTATGCATTGAATTTGCAACAAACTAATCTTCTTCATAACTGATTGCACCAGGAAATTCACATCCAATCTAACTGACAGATCTCCTTAAATCAACATAATCAGTGCAGCCCTCAAAACATTACAGCCTGATGTTTTAATGTTCTAGTATAGTGATGTTAAGACATCGCATGTGACATCACTCTTCAGCACTTTGCCTTTTCAACAATATTCACAAACCAGAATGTTAGCCAAAACATACCAATACTGTTAGAAGCTCATGTTGCAACATCAACCATGACATCAACATTGTTTTAACAAAATTTCATCCAATTACAAGAACTTACAATCGCCCCCTTTGGCTAATTTTGGCTAAAACAAATATATAAACATTACAACTCAGATTACATCAGTAATTACAGCTCTATACTACTGTCAGTAGTCATCAGCAACTACTGAACCTACCAGTAACCATCAGTAGCTACTGTGAACAGCAATCCTGGAGAAACATCTTCTAGGGAATATTTGAATGATGTTAAGACATCATGTCTGACAACTCTTTTGGCAGCGCATCCCACCATAATCACTTCAGGCAGCACATCAGGAGGTAAGAAGTAGAAAGTCCCGAAGTTATGCACATGAAGAAGAAGATATCTGGTGTACATGAGGAAGAAGATTTTTAACACTCCCCCTTAATACAACACATTTCTTTTTCCTTTCAACTCAGACCCGGATTCATTGTGGAAGACTCCCCCAGAAAAGAAACGTTTGTCTTAACAAAAAGGACCAAAGGTGGCATACGAGATTTCTACACACCTTACTTGATCAGACGCCCCCAGTCAACCTGTGGCATAGGATGAAACTTAGGAAGTATCAATCTATTAACCCAGGTAACTCAGAACACAAGTCACAACTGTGTTCATAACTTAGGACACAAGTCACAAAGAACTCAACACCAACTTTGGCTGAGATCTCCTATTGCAACAGTTGGAACTGCAGACTCCAGACATAACATCTGCGCAAACCATTTAGCCCATCTCTTTCCTTTCTCCCCCTTTTTAGGCACAAATTGGCAAAGGAAACCCTCACAAAACCAGACCCAAGAAGTGCTTACCCAAACACGAATAAATGCCATAAGACTTATGAGATAAGAACACTCACTGGCTGAAGGAGAACAAACTAACCCCTATAAATAGCTGACCAATAACTTAGAAATTAACGAGCCTTGAATATGTCAATGTTCTTGGTCAAATAAATGCTATTTTAGGTATCAAAAACTGCATTCAAATTCAATGCCTACCTTCCAAAAACTGCCTTGACTGCCTTAAATATTTCACAACTGAATCTTACCATAAATTAGGCCAATAACGCTCCATGCATAGTCAAAGCCACGTGTTTCACTTTATCCTAACACCACCGTCCAAAATACTTCCCTGTTTGGCTCAAGAAAAACATGTCCTATATCATGTTCTGACATCGCATCAGACATTGCCTGCTGGCTCATTAACCCAAGACCCTACAAACACATCTTCTTATCTAATGGGTATTGAGACGAATTCTCACAACCTCTTCTAGATTCCTTCATATCATCACCCATGTACACCACTTTTGCTTTTCAGACCTCTCCTGCATAGGCACTATCTTCACACAGCTATGATAGGTCCCATCATCATACTGCACAAGCTTGACCAGCACACATGTTGCAATAGGCTATAGTTAACAGCCTTACATTCAATGCCCTTTATGATATCCCACCAATAATACCACATTCCTCATGGGGATTTTAGATACAAGGTCTGCCAAGTCCAATAAACAAAGGCCCAATTTGATCTCACACAAGATAAAGACTGTCACCACCTTTTGGTCACACTAATGACAACACCCATTCACCAGCTCCTAATGAAATCTTCCTCATGAAGGTAGCCATGTACTACTTCCCATCAAGATTAGAATCTGCCCATTCTAATCCACACTATGTCAGAACTGCCACTTCAGACGATAATGCTGCTTCTTCAAACTTCATAAGTATGGTACATATCCAACCATAATGTTGTAACAATATGTAGGACATCAGCACGGGACAAAAGACCACCCCACTTAACCAGCACCAGCATTTATATCAGAAGGAATATCATCAGACAACTAGACAAGATCTAGCCTCATCCTACTAGGATCACTTCCACCCAGGCACCAAGCACGAAGTTCTGGTAACTAATGTGTCAAAAACAGGTTCCCAAGAAAAATAGATTCCCACACCAGAGACTACTCTGTCTGGTCAGGCGATACAAACAATGACATTTTATCCATTATAAATACCAAACCTCCTTGCTCCTATCAGCACACCAAGGAAGGAATCATGAGTCAGTCTAACAAGAATGCAGCAAAGAGACACATGCAGGAGGACAAGAAGCCAGATCCTAAGAAGTTGAAGGACACAAAACTATCCACAGCTGGAGCATCTTCAGGAGCAACAAGAACACGCAAGACATTAGAAACAAGGATGAAGACTATCAAGAAACACCAAGTGCGGCTTCAAGCATCTGATGATGAATGGGATGAAGATTGGAAGACATTTCTTGATTCGGGGGGTTGGGATAATCTTTAGACTCTTTGCTTGTTGTTTTTACTGATCTTGTAAGCTTCCAAAAAAGCAATAAACTTCTGTTTTAATTCTGTTCCATCTATACTAAACAAAAGCAATAAGGAACACAACTGCACAAGGCACTAACTCCTCATGTGTGCAACCTCCCAATAAGCGCCATCACCAAAAACTGCAGACATATCCGTCACACGTCCAGCTGTACAAACTTTTAACAATCTCCTCCTATCAAGGGTAGCATGTGCTTTTTTGTATCTTTATGTCTTCAAGAGCTCACTCCTCACAAGATTCAACCAATCTTCACAATCTTGATCAGCAAGCAATCTTCACAATATATGTACCTTTGCAGTAAAATCCATAGTCAAGTACTCCCCCTGACATGGTTAACTAATGCTCTAGATGAAGAAGAACATTTGAGCACACTTGTTGAGCACAGGAATTTTGGTACCAATGTCCCTTTCTCCAAAGGCATTCATTCCTTACCATGCTCTTCATCTTCAGACTTCCAATCAATCAATACCTGAACTACATTTTCCATCCAAGGCAGACCTTCTACTTCATCATTCTCCCGTATGACTATGTAGACGCTCCTTAGGCATAATGTAGGCACCACGCTTCTGAACCAGAGCATAATTATCCTTCACCAAGGATATCCAACCAGATAATGTCCCAACACACGTTAGAACATCTGCCACCCACCAAGACATCATCACCATGATTCTTGATATGCTCCACCAACTGGACTTACAATAGCATAGTAATCCAATATGAAGATCTTCACACAACACTGCGTCATCAGCTTGAACAAAGAGAGCTTTAGAAACCCATAGAGAATTAAACTCTCTTCCACCAAAAGCAGGTATACGTCCATCCTCAACCTAGACCTTCTGCCACAAGCTCCAAGAGAATATGGATAATACTCCACAGTCACCAATCAACTCCACCAGTTGATTCAACTCCAAGATGCTTAACACAGTCACATAAAATAAATTCTCTAACCTTCTGCAATCTTGCACTTTATCCTCAGACAAATACATAGTCTCCCGTCAATGTACATTGTCATTAGTTGAATGCACAACATTATCCAAGGCATACAAATATACAACTATTGTCATGCAAGATACAACATTTTATCTGGTCTGACATCCTTTTCCTGCAGACTTGAGTCACTGGTTAAACCTTCTTTTGCTAATCCACACCACTGATCACTTTAGATTAGGTAAGTGGCTTGACCTGATACTTCACCGTGAGCATAACACACTTCCTTTGGCTGAGAAGGCAAAGACTGAAATAATGTTTCAACACTACCAATCACATGAACCAGCATACTCTAATATTTCAAGAACCTTCAAACTTTTGATGCCATCCTCATTTAGTTACCACAGCTAAGCTTCAGAGATAACTTATCAAGATCTTCACTCCCGCATGAAAACTTTGACAGTGATACTCTTTAGCTTTGGCTCTACCTTCTTCTTTCACCATCAAAAAGGATGAAGGAGTCACAGTACTGAACAGATTGTTCTTCTTTTTCTGATCCCTCCAGCCACAAGTCTAATGCAAACACCAATTCCAATTGACCAAAGGCTGATTGACATATTAAGCTTAGCTTCTTTCTTGATGAATCCTCATACAACCCAGATGCCTCCTCTTCCAAGTCAGGAGTAGGTTCCAAACAGATGTGATCAACATATTTGTTTAGCCCCCAAGCATCTGTTATGTCACAATCTGCTGGTAGGACATAAGTTCTCTTCACACCCAGAGGTTGACCTTGTAAGGTTGGAGGCAAGAATAAATTGCTTCTTCCTTTCTTCAGACCTCGTTTCAATAAGCTCATATAAGAGTTCCTATATGTGTGGACTTGGGATGAAGCTAGTTGAAGATGTCCTCACGTATCACCACACCATCTTTAGAGAAGAGCAGAATGTTGCAGCCTTAACACACAACCACCAGGAATTTTCCATCAGATATATATATGCAGCGGAACATACACCATAAAACTCCTCTACAACCTTCAAGAAAACCATAATAACCCTTGCATAAACACGACACTCCAAGCGCACTAGGTCATTATAAGTCAAACCACACAGCAGCTCACCACCAAAGCTACAAGCCTGATAACTTCATTCTTCACTCCAAGGGATAAAAAATCTCTATGAACTGATCAAGTCCATAACTATCTTCCTTGCTCATGAACCAGAAAGTATCTTCCCAAGATCTCATCCAGAAATAGACAGGATGCCTGCTCTGATACCAATTGAAATTCTGGTATAGATGTGTGATGTCTTTGTGCAATGTCACAACATCGCAATCTGCTGAACAAGGCAATAATAAAAATAGTAAATAACACACTGAATTGTTCACCCAGTTCGGTTCAACAACCTACATCTGGGGGCATACCAAGCCAGGAAGGAAGTCCACTATTAGTAGTATCAAATTACAGACTCAACAGACCAGTTGACAATCTACCTAATTTAATCACTACCCAATGACCCTTCTACCTAAGTCCTCCCTAGGTAAGAGACTCCATCTCACTTCCAATCATAGAAATGATATCTAGCAGTCAACTACACCGCCACTGCATCAACAACTTGATTACCAACAACGGTTCAATCATAAAAGACACCCTTTCATGACACACTTTGGAGTTGCTTCAAAGCTTCCTCCAAGAACAATATCTACCTCATTACCTACAGGTTTCTGAGGAATAAAATAGTGACCATCTCACAACCCGAGTGGTTCACTTAGACAAAGCCCTAATGATCTACATCTTGGACCTGTACCTATTCTAGGTTACAAGCATTCCATTTATAATATAATCCCAACTGGATTTGGGCCTTCAAAACATATCAAATCTTCTGTAACAAATTTGCAACAGATCCTGCTTCTAAATAGATCTTCAATCATATCTTCAATTAAATCTTCAATAATTAACTCTGAATATTCTCCATATCTTTATGCATTGAATTCGCAATAAACTAATCTTCTTCATAACTGATTGCACCAGGAAATTCGCATCCAATCTAACTGACAGATCTTCTTAAATCAACATAATCAGCGTAGCCCTAAAAACATTACAGCATGATGTTTTAATGTTCTGGTATAGTGATGTTAAGACATCGCATGTGACATCACTCTTCAGCACTTTGACTTTTCAACAATATTCACAAACCAGAATGTTAGCCAAAACATACCAATATTGTTAGAAGCTCATGTTGCAACATCAACCATGACATCAGCATTGTTTTAACAAAATTTCAGCCAATTACAAGAACTTACAGTATTTATATAGTTCTAAAAGAATGATTATTGAGAGAAAAATCTTAAACAATAATTAGAAAACAACTTTTTTTTATTAAAGACATTGTTTCACGAAAATAGTGTATAGCTACAATATGTCAAACTATTAATAAATCTTCAAAAGGAAAGTTGTAAGTGGAGAAAAGTAATGAAAAGTTAAAAAAAAAAAAAAAAAGAGTAAATTGTCCTCCCATAGGAAAACCAATATTTCTTGTAAGTCAAGTCATACTACAACATAAATGTAGACTTTAGTGATCCATGACTAAATACGCATGTTTTGATATTTCTTAGATGATATACTAAATTGTTTTATAGTTTATGCATTGTGTGAAATTGAAAATACATAACCTAAGTGAGTGATATACAATAAGAACTATGATTATGATTCTAATGAAAATTAACTTTTAATCTAAAACTTGCATTGAAATTATGCTTTATGCTATGAGAATTATGATTTTAATGAAAATTAACCATTAAACAATATTTTTATTATATTTTATGATTTAAGGATGCTTATGATATTGATTCTTGAATATGCACTTAAAATAATCATGCCAAAATGGAATGGATTTCAAAGTTTCTGATTAAAGTTATAAACCATAACATGAAGCATGCATACTAGATATATGAACCATATGAGGCTTGTATGCATTATATTTGAGGACAAACAAAAATATAAATTGGGGAGAGTTGATAAGTGTCAAATTTGTTAATTTATCATAAGCACTTATTAACTTAAAACACAAGAAATCGCATGAAAAACCCCTCAATTAATGATTAAAAATAAGATAAAACAATTGTATGTATATTTTAACTATGATATTCATAAGGAAAAGTGAAATAACTCAAAGAAATCACAAACTACACAAGCTGATAGCAAAAAACTCGCAAGGCAAGGTAAAGGCTCTCCAAGCCAAAGACCGGCCAAATCAGACAAAAAATAAGGCAAAACAGGCCAAAACATGGAACCTTTCTGACTCAATCTCGCTAGTTGAAGAGATATGCTCGCTAGGAGAGCACAAGCACGTAGAGATTTTTTTCCATACCAACTTACTTCATGCTAAAGCAAGACAACTCAATAGACAAGACACTACTACAAAACGCATAAACAACAACGCCATGGTAACCACCCTTATTCCCTACACCGTTGTGACATCTGTAAACCAAGGCACTATCTTAATATTAATTTTTTTTTTATTAAAAATTATTCCTATATAACAATGGTTAAGAAGCCAACCGTTGTGATAACCTCAAGCTTTCATGGGTTTAAACCTCAGGGCCCCCATATATGTTATTCTTTTAATGTTAAGTGGCGCCTTTTCTTTTTTTAATTATTTTTAAATAAAAAACTTTAAAGTTAATGACGACGGTTCAATAGTTCCACCGTTGTTAAGTTGCGCCTTTTCATTTTTATTTATTTTTAAATAAAAAACATTAAAGCTTATGACTACGGTTGATGTTTACAACCGTTGTGATATTTTTTTTTATTTAAAATTTTTAATTTTTAATACTCTAGCGTTTTTTTATGAAATTTCACTACGGTTGCAAGTATTAGCCGTTGTGGTAGCATGATAATATTATACACTCCTAGATAGCTTGTCTCTTCAGTATCCTTTTTTCCATTATAAATAGAAACTAGACGAAACAATACATGATTTCAACCCAAACCCTAACGTTCATTACTTTGAAACATTACACGATTTCATCCAAAACACCATTGTTTCTACTTAACTGTGTATTTTCCATTTTTATCATCATCGTCAACCAAGTTGACAAGACCACCACGATCAACCAAGTTGTTACCATCTAGAAGGAAAACAACAACAACAACATCGTCATCACCCCAAACGAAGGAAGACAACACCATCACCAACATCATTTACTTAGTCATCACGTTTAAGGTACGTAAAATATTTTTCCCCATGCATCTACAGTAAACTTCATTTGCCATTGTTGTGGTTGTTGTTGTTTTATTTTGTCATTGATGTTTATGTTCTTGTTGTTTATGTTGTTGTTGTTGTTTTTGAACTTAGATGTCGACCTTGTTGAGTTCTTCATCAGAAACCAGCGAAGAAACTCAAACAAATGAGATGTTTGACAATGATACTCAAACAACTGTAAGTCAAACAAAAAGATCACAAAGAGGTGTCATAATGATGCCCCAATTCACATCTGTCTGAAACGCATCAGGTGAAAAAATTCCTATACAGTTTGATTCTTTGTACAGAGTAGTGGATTGTCAACACTACTCTACTTTTAAGAGTTATGTTTTGTTCCTTGCACGTAGCAAGGTCAGTATATTGATTGATGATTGAAAACAAGTTGATAATAAGGTCAAAGAAAGCATATGGTCTGATGTTAAGGTATTACATACTATAATTTTCATATATCGTCGATATCAATATCTCCAATTTCTAATACATACTTATATATTGATTTAAATGTAGTTAAATTTTGAGTTTAACGACGATGACCCAAATTTGAAAAGAAAGTGGATATCATATGCTGGTACTCATTGGAGGAGATTTAAGGCACAGCTCACGGCTGACTACATAAGGAGGTCTAAGAGTGGTCTTGCTCATCCATGGATTCGATATAATTTTATATCGAAGAAGCAATGGAAAAGGTTTGCAAAGATACGTCTTTCTAAGGAATTTAAGGTTACTATTATTCTCATGTAACCGATAATGTTATGCTAATGAGTTATAGACACTAATCATATATTTTTTTCACTATGTTCATAACTGGTTAAAAGCGAAGTCGGGATACTCAATAAAGCCAAGAACACAATCTATGGGGGTTATAGGAATCTTGAGAAAAAAATCATGCTTGAGAGACAATCCGAAATCGGAGATGATCGCATCCCATCTCCACCTTCAAGACATGAAAAATGGAAGAGGGCTCGATTAAGACCAGATGGAAAGTACACCTCTGAGGCTTCCAGAGTAGTTGCCGAAAAAATTGTAAGTATGATTTGTGGTGCTTATGTTATTTTTTATTTAAATGCGTTGGTAACTAATATATGTAAGTTTCTCATGTTGTGTAGGATAAGTTGGTTGAGGCAGCCCGTGAAGGAACATTTGTTCCGCAAGCACGACATGATATATTAGTAGAAGCTATCGGAACAGATGAGCATGGTGGGCATGTCCGTGTTGTTGGAGAAGGTGTTGGCTTGAGGTCATTCTTTTGGTCTCAAAGAAAAAGAACCGAAAGCCCAAAAATAATTGCTCGAAGACAAAAGATTGAAAATTTTGAGAAGCAATTAGAAGAACAACGGAGAATGTTAGAAAAGGAGAATGAAAAAAGGGAGAAATATATGGAAAGGTTCCAAGAGATGTATTCGGTATGTACTTTACTTGAGATGTTAGTGTTTTATCGGAAATGTATGATATATATTGTGCTTGTTTTCGTTTTATGTTTTAATTGAATATTATGATGTAGAGATTAAGTGAAAACTTGGAACAACAGACAAATGAAGATCACCGTAATGTTGATGGTGATGATGATGCTCGAACTCATAGTAGAAATATTGTACGTCATGCTTCTATAAAAGGAAGTAATTGTCAGCCCATCCCCCCTGCGAGTAACCGCAATGATATAATGGACCCTAATCCAAATGAAATCACAATGTTATACTTGAAAGTTGCGGTGATAAATGAAGCGCAACCTCTCCCGCTAGAACATTGTCCACGTGTGGGTTTATTCTATTATAATCCTGATGATGTAAGGGATTTTCTTGGTGGGTATAAGTCGCTGGACATCGAGATATTACAAGTTTGGTGCACGTAAGTATATATAGTTGAATATACATGTCATTATAGAACATTATCATTTATAAAACATCACCCCTAATTTATTCATTTTCTTTAACCATTTAGGTACATTCACCGTCTTTGTATAGAGTTGAATAAATCGAGTACTTACGGAATCTTGGATCCACTTTTTATTCGTTGGACTTTTAATGAATCAAAGGCCATCCGAGAGTACTTGATAACACGGTTAAGTGAGGGAGGAAAAAATGTTACTTAGCACCATTCCTCTGCACGCAAGTATTTTTGGAATTGATGTTTATTCTATATTTAGTTTTGTTTTAGCAAATACCATTAACCTATATATATGCTCTTGTTTATTCAGTGGTCATTGGCAATTGATCATCATATCATTACGGACGAATACGATAACTTTTATGTGTTCCTTGCATGATCCATTGTACAACAAAATGAAAGATATCATTAATTCGTAAGTGTATGCTTAATTCATTTTCTTTGACATTGTAATTAGTTTATCATGTAATATGTTTAATTTAAATTCAATGTGTAGTGTTGTGGAACAAGTGAATATGATGAACAATGTTAAAAGAAAGCCCAGATGGATATGTCCTAAAGTAAGTGGCACGATTATGTTTCTTTCATTTACATTTATTGTGGTTGTATTCAAGTGATTTTTGCTTAAATTTGTAGACAAGGAAACAACCCGGGAATTACGAGTGTGGTTACTATGTCATGAAACACATGCTAAACATTGTCCTTGCTGGCATTGTTGATTCATGCGATAAGGTATACATGTCATAAAATGTTTACATATATTAACAGATAAGTTGACTATTGAATTATTATCATACATGTTATTGCCTATTTCTTATGTAGATGTTTTCTGTATTGATGACATGAATATAGTGTTTGGTGTAAATATGGTTATAATAGTTACAATACTTACAGAATGTATACTTACAAATACTTACAATGTTACAATGTTAGTTGTATTTTATGGTTATAATAGTTACAATACTTACAAATGAACAATGTTAGCTTATCTGTTATGGTTAAAATGGTTACAGGTTAAAAAATGGAATGAATTTGAATTGCTGAGAAATGCATATTTAAAATGGTTACATGTTCAATAATGGGATGAATTTGAATTGCTGAGAAATGCATATTTAAAACATAGGAAGTTTTGACTGCGATTATAAAACAAAGTCGTGGTTGTATATTTATGTCTACAGACTATATAATGACGGGTAAAAAGTATAACCGTAATAATATCTCATGCGCTGCACAGAAAAAAAAGAAATATCAAAATGGCGCAGCTGGGAATCGAACCTAGGAGCATTATATTCATCACAACGGTTCGTTATAATAACCGTTGTGATAGGGCGCGCTGTTTCCAGGTAATTACAACGGTTAATGGACCGTGATTATAAGTATCCATTTACAATGACACTCTACATAACAACGCATGCGTCTGCGTCATTATATACCTTTCCCAACTGCTGTTAATCGTAATTTACGTAGTTGTGAGATGACAAACTTTCCAAACAAACAAAGACAATTAAGAAGACCCCTTGGTTAAGTAACTTAGGCATGAATGAATGGTTTTCTTGCTTGGCGAGTAGGGGCTCGCCAAGATAGATAAGAAGGCCAAGTTCAACTTGGAAAAGTTGAACAAGACTTACTGATGAAGAAAGGAAATCTCGCTAGGCGATTCAAAGACATTCCTAAGTGAGGATACCATAATAGTACTTTATAAATATAGTTTTCATTCATATCAACAATATTCAATGTTTTATTAATTTCAAAGACCATATTTTGATAGTTTGAAAATATATATGTACAACAAGAGACAATTGAGAGGGAAACTTCCCAGAGAGATATTGAAGAATAGAGAAGGTGGAGGTTCTGTTCAATCGAGAAATTTTCGTGGTTGCTTTTTCTTCTCTTTCTTCCTGATCATCATTGAAAAATTACTATGAGTAAAAGTAGAGATAAATTATATATTTTTTGGGGTTAGATGTAATTATCAAAATATTCATGTATACATCTTGATCATGGCATTATGTATGTTCTAGTTATTTGTTAATATTGATGACTATTTTCCTTCCTAAACCATGTTATGGATTAGCTATTTATAACTTGTTATAATGATTTTGAGTTGAAATTGATAAATAACTTTCTTAAGTAAATCATAGATTTTCATTTGTTAGATGATATACTCCAGACATAGATTTACGTTTAATATTCACCTATACTGTCAAATCTTAATTTTGTCTTATTGGTTATCCTACTAAGAAATCATATGTTAGGAAATATGACTGATTTTACGTTGTTATTTAGACATAAATAACAAACACATAATGATAGGTAAGAATATTAATTGATGACTAAGAATATGCACAACTGGTCGAGAAAATAAATGAGGATATGATAATGAAATCTAACGCCAACAATCTCAAATCCATGTGTTAAGTCATGTTTTTGTTCGTTGTTAATTTTAACTTAGTTATCAAACAACCATACATTTTAAACAAATTTACTAAAAATCGTAGAAATTATTCAACGACTTTTGATTATTGTGGCAGTCGTTGAGGGGACGATACAAAGAAATACTTAATTTTGTTCTACTAACACTACCATTTATAATATTTTGCTTTGTTTCAACAAATGCAAAAGAGAATGAAGACTATTGCTAAAATCCATGTGTTAAAATATTTTGCTTTGTTTCAACAAATGCAAAAGAGAATGAAAAATATTTGATTTTGCTTATAATAGTGACCATAATGCACGGATGGAGTATCAGACAAGAGAATTAAAACTTAAAAATAGTTGAGATTATCTTAAAATTGTTGTCCTTTTTTAAATAGACGTTCTTAATAAATCTTGTTAATGAATCAACCATGAAATAAGTGATTCATTGGTTCAAGATACACTAATATAATTTGAAAGAAGCAATAAATTATTGTGTTTGTTATATAAGCTTGATTTTCATTTAAAAAAAAGGAAAATGTAATTAATATTGTCTATTACTGCCCATCCACACTTCGGCTTAGGGGTGGCAAAACAGGCTGTGGCCCGCGCACCCGCCAAAATATGGCGGGTTGAGTTGAGATTTTAGGCCTGCCGCCCAGCAAAGCCCGCCTCGCCAAAACTCGTCACCGGCCAAAACCCGCCACCCGCCAAAGTCTGCCGCACCTATTCGTTCAGCTTGTCCCACTTGCAGTGGCGGAGCCAGGATCCTAGGTCAGAGGGTGCAAATTTCTTTTAATAATAATGAATTATATATATATATATATATATATATATATATATATATATATATATATATATATATATATATATATATATAATATTAATGATAAAAATTATAATATTTAATATTTATTTAAATATTTTTAATAAAAATTATACAATTTATTTTTTCTCTATTATATTTAATTATAAAATCATATTGAATATTGAAAAGTTAATAGAACTCTCAAATCAATGAGTGTATGTGGTCCTTTGGAATAATGACAAAATGCTAAGTTTTTTCAATAACAAAATCTGAGGTCAAATGTCATTCTTGTTTGTGGGCCCATTAAATAATAAGAGAAAATATATGCGGCTTGTTACTTGTTAGTGGGTGCATTGAATTATGAGAGAGAAGAGGGTACAATGTTTAAAAATCAGAGGGTGCAAAAATGAAAAAGAATGAATTATTAGTATAAGTTTTAAATATCAGGGGGTTCATTTGCACACCCTGGCCACCATGTGGCTTCGCCCCTGCCTATCTTAAACCCGTCATTTTTTAGTTAATTCTAGTAATTTTAATTTTTGATGGTTTATTTTGTACATTTATTTGATAATATATGAAATATTTTTTGAAGTAAAATTTGTTAAAAAGATGCTTTATAAAAAATATTCTAAAAAATAAGTGAAAAATCTATTTGAAATGTAAAAACAAACCTATTAATCTATTAAAAAATAAAAAATAAATAAATAAAAAAGTTGGCGGGTAAGTCCGCCGCTCGCCAACCCGTCACCTTGGCGGGGCGAGTTAGATTTTTAAACCCGTTTCCATTAGGCGGGCTTGCCCGCCCCGCCTTTTTTTGGCGGGTTTAAGGCGGGGCGGGGCTGGGCGGGCGTCCCGTTTTGCCACCCCTACTTCAGCTGCCCATCTACACCTATTCCATTATTTTCAATATAATTGACTATTATTGGAAGATAAATTTGTCCTATTTTTCTTCACAAAATTTTTTGGTAATCTTTCTCTTTCTTTTATCTTTCACAGAAAAAATTCAATAGATTAACATGCACTCACTTCCATTGACTATACTCTTCAAGAAGAAATTGGTGGTAACGTGATGGTGAGGTAGCTATATCTAGTCCACAAATCAATGTTTTGAAAAGTCTTCTTGATAGTAAACTAGTCTCGTCCCTATACTTTTCAACTATAAATTAAATTTATTGAGTGCACATTGAATAATAACCAATTGATATATATATCAATCTATTTCGAAGAGGATGAGTTTTGCACGTCAAAGAATTATGTAACGTTGAAGAATATTTCGCAAACAGAGGATTTGGTTTGTTCTGTCACATGGGTCCATTTGTTTTAACTACATTAGAAATATGAAAATTAAACGTTGACATAGTTATGAAGCTAAAATAAATGGATACGGATTATTTGTTAAGGCTCCTAAAAGTCTTTGATATTGACACAAACTCATAACAATATTTGAACCGTTAATATATTGATAAGAGGTCATAGGTTACAATTTAATGCATTATAAGTCATGCAATGGGAGCACCCTCATTATTTTTTATGGACACTTTAATTGAAATTTTGTTCTCCGAGATATAGATGTTGGGCCAGATATTTGTAACAACTTATCCAACTTGATAAACTAGTTGTAACACAATATAACAGTAGTAAAGTAGTAAAGAAACAAAGTTGTAAGTTCTATAGTTTTAGGATTGACAACAATTTTGCTAAAACATGGTTCACGACAAGATGTTGAGTGTGATGTCCTAACATGTTGGTCAGTTAACAATGAAGGCAGATGTTCTGACAGATGATGTGACATGTTGTACAAGAGCATCCGTACATGTTGTTTTTATTCTTGACAGATTTGATTTGATTCTCTGAGATTTCTTTTTGATATATCTCACTTATATTCGCAGGTCAAGAAGATTTATTGTGGAACATTTGATTTGATCTCCAACTGTTCATAAGTTTCTAAAATTGGATGTTGAGACAATTTAGGAAACTTGATGATTTGTTCCAAGATTTAAGGAGATTCCTTTGCATAATTGATGTAGCCCTCAGCGTGTGGATCAACAAATATCTGGGTGAAGATTTCGAAGCCCATGGACTGCTAAGGTGTATATAAAGAGAAACCTAAACCTAACATAATTTGGCTTTTCACAATTTTGTAAAATCAGGGGAAGTTTAGAGTCTTAGGTTTTGAGACTCTCTTTAGGTTGTCTTTGTAAGTCACCCATGTATCTTTTGATACGGTGAGGTAGACTGATTGTTATTTGTTCAATGTTCACTCATGAGCTTTTAAGCACGAGTGTATTGTTCTCAGTATAAAGCTTTTAAGTGAAACTGGGTATTATGATTGGAAGTTTGTCCTTCTGTATTTTGTGTCATTGTTCTTATCACTGTGTGTAATTGAAGGGAAGTGAGAGGGGGTTCTCATATCTAGGGGTTCCTAGGTAGAAGTTAGCACGGGTAGTGATTAGTTGATAAGTTGTAAATGGGGGAGTTTAGCTTTGAACTAATACTATTATAGTGGGTTTCCTTCCTGGCTTGAATGCCCTCGGATGTAGGTGAGTTGCACCGAACTGGGTTAACAATTGACTGAGCAATTTATTTACAATTTGATTTATTTGTTATGTCAGAAAACAGATGTTGTAAAATCTGTCTTGACATTCTGGTCAGCAAGACACTGAGGTCTCTACCCAAGACTTTTGTCATGAAAGTGTCAGCCTTTGAAGAAGAAGATCAAGTCATCATCAGCATAAATGTATCTTTTGGGTCATATTATTTTTGTCTTTAAAATGACAAATTTGAATAGAAGGACAAGAGCATGGTTTTTGTCTCCAACTCTGTAGGAGCTTGTGACCTTGTGTCTAATAAAAGGTTATTTAGTGCTATTATATTACTTGGGAGGCAATTCAACCAGGATCTGAGGAAAGTGGATAGAAGGTCAAGACCATATGTGAAGAACACCAATCCTGACATCAGCAAGAACTATGATGTTCAAAGTAAAGGCACTCAGTGTCATGTATTTGAAAGTTTTTTTTCTAATTAGAGCAGACGACCCTACCCATCTCAAGAAGTATCTGAAGGGGTTTTCTATTTCTGGGGCTGATGAGGGAAGTGATTCTGATGATGAATTTGTCAAGCTTCTTACTGCCTTTTCTAGAAGGTGACCTTCTAATGTAGACCCCGACATTGAAGAGTTATCTCATGATGAGCTGGCTGCTTCTTCAGAGTTTTGTGCATCAAGAGTAAAGAAAGTTGTCAACAAGAAGGAATATAAAAGGTAAATATTTCCTTTCTACTGTCTCGAAGGAAAGAATGGTTGTCTACCATCTATAACCTGTAGAATGAGGTGTCTATATTGATCTCCAAACTTGATATCATGATCAAATCTGTGAGAATGTTGAACAACTGTTCTGATATGTTGAAGAAGTTCTTCATTTGAGAAGATGTTTGGAAGCCAAAAAGGGATAAGGTTTTCAAGTATATAACAAGCAAAGAAGAATTCAAGTGAACAAAATTTGTTTCCATTAACAGGCAAGCTGAGACAATGATGTTAACCAAATGTCTCAACATCGTGCCAAACATCAGAAATCTCATGCTAAAAGCAGGTTCTTGTGCTGAAGATGTCTCTTCTAAGGTAAAGTTAGTTTTTTTTTGTTGTCTCAAAGGTCCATCTCAGCCTAAAGTAAAGCAGTGCCTAAAACTCAAGGAGGGTGCAAATTGCCTTGTCTCTCATACCCCTCTTAGAGCTTCAACAAAACAAGACTAGTATTTTGGTAGTGGGTGTTCCAGACTCATGACTGGAGTAAAGAAGTATATGATGGACTCTAAGTCTCTCTCTTCCAACTTTGTTACTTCTAGTGATGGTGTCAAGTGTGAAATTTAAAGGGTTTGAGAACTGGATTTTCTAGTCTTGATGTTGTTTCCACTGTTAAGAAACTATCAATTAATGCGTTAAATATAATTCAGTTGTGTTATCAAGGTCTTAAGGTAGATTTCTTTAAGGAAGAATGTTTGATCACTGATAAGATATATGTTGAGGAAGTCAAAAGAGAGTGGCTAGTTGTGTTTACCACAAGAAACTACATGTGCATTCACATGCTTGATGACCAATAAAGATGTAGTTCAGATGTCCCACCAGAAGTTTCAACATCCGACTGCTGCAAATGTTTTAGAACATTCTCTATGATTTTTATAAGACCATTGCAAGGTGAAATCCTGGGTGCAAAGAGGTATGCCTCTATGGGTGTTGTTGATACTTCTGGTTTGAATGTTGCTGTTAATGACACTGTTGATACAAGTGTTCATATGTCTCTATCTAAGATCTTGGTTACTGACCCTGAGTCAGATGTTGTGTCAGATGTCGCAACATCCTTGGCCCGACCTGATCTTCCTGTTGAAACCACACAAGAAAACTTTCAGAGTGGTCTCTTGAAAAATCTCTTGAGAATGTGATTGAAGATGATTATGTTGGTGGTAAAAGAGATGATTTTGATGATAATAGTATGTCTGCTGAAGATAAAGAAGAAAGTGTTGGTGTGAAAAAGGATCAGTCTACATACATTGTCAATGTAGATGGTCTAGATTCTGATGATGAGCCTATAGGAAAGAAGCTGGCTCCTGGTATTGTCAAAAGATTAAGGAACAAAAATGGGAAGGTTGTTGTGTCTATAAGCAAGCCTTCTAAGGCATCCAAGAAAAGTACTAAGGTTGGACCTGACAAAGGAAGGAGTAAAAGTGTGGCCCCTGCTACCAAGAAAAAGTCATTGAAAAGAAAGGAAGTGCCCTTAAGTGACTCTTAGTATGATGTCAAACAAGATGTTCAAGACATCATGCCTTCTGCGAAGAACAAAGGGATATTTTTTTTGTTACTTTGTTGATAACAGAATCTATGAATGGTATCTCCAGAACCAAAATCAATGGTTCAATCATTGAGAAAGGGACTGATGTCCAAGCAGGTGTTGAAACATCATCTCAACAAATTTACACTCCAGAAAATGTGGTGGTCTCTAGAGATCTAACAATCACTGAATTAGAGAACTCTCTAGCAAACAAATATTTCTCTAGAATTTAGAGAATTTATCCAAAGGAGTTCATTATGTGGAGCTTGTGTTCACCAATAGATTCAGAAATGAAATGTCTAATTCTTGTGTTTCTTGGAGTAAAGTTATTGGCCTAGTCTGGTGATGATAGTGGCTTTGTCAGTGTTGTGAAAGGAAGGAGATCTCTGGGAGCAAATCATGGAAATGATCTCTACATTTCAATTTTTTTGATGCAGGGTTGCAAATGTTGGTGGTGCTGGGATATCATTCTATATGTTCTGACTTCATTCTAGTGGTGGTACATAAGGGGATTTACTTTTGCTTTGTGTCCATGATGTCAAATCAACTGTCCTGGTATCTTGCCTAAATGCGTGTTGGAGAATTCAGGCTTATTTGCTTCTGCTATTTGTGGTTGTGTGGTTATTCCCTTAAAGGGGAGTAATGATGTGGGTGCTAATGGAGATATATGATGTGTTCCTTGTCTGGGAGAATTTATATTTCTCTGCAGTATGTTGTGATCTCCAGGGGGAGTTTGGTTATATTATGTGGTTTTTATGCCATCCTATCTTCAAGGGGCGTGTAACTCAGATACAAAGAATTTATTTTTCTCTGGTTATCTGCCTCTGGTGTTGAGGGGAAGCTTGTGGTTGTTGTAATGTCAGACTGCATGTCTAGACATTAGCAGAGAATGTTGAATTGTTTTTTAGGCATTTTCTGCTGTATGTGCCTCAGTTGTTGGTTGTTTGAAGGAAGCCTAATTTGTTTTTGCCAAAATTTGCCAAAGGGGGAGATTGTTAAGTCTCAGTTTTTATGATTGGCATCAATTTTAGGAAAACATGTTCTTCAGCAAGATGTTGGACAATTTGTCCTGATGTCATGTCACTTGTCTTGACATGTTGACTAACATTGTGATAGGACTGTACTACTGCTAAAGGAAAAGTAGTCTATTGGTGTTGCTTGTTGTATGCAACTATTTAGGGGGAGCATGATAATCTGCCATGCTTATGTTGCTGCTATTAATGCAGTGTATGTGAGCAATGATGTGCAACCACATATTCTGACATGATGTGTTTATGGGGAACCTTGGTTACTCTATGGTAATCTAGTATTCTAGTTCTCGGAGTTACTAGTGAGGCTCTTGATACATGTGCTTCTAATGTTTGTTTGTCTTGTGATTTTGGTTTTCCCCTTGAAAGGGATGTGTGAACTTGAATAGTTCAGGTTTGGATTTCTGGTGATTTGGGTTTTTCCTTGAGGGGAAGCAATTGGGTATGTATGACAGGAGGAGTATTGAACCTGTTTTCTTTGTAGCTTCAAATTTTCTCTGATATATCTTTTGTTGTTCATGTAGCTTGTACTTTGTGTATGTGGTTTTATTCCTTTTTCCAGGTTTATTAAGCAAAGGGTGTTTTAGCCAAAATTTGCCAAAGAGGGAGATTGTAAGTTCCATGGTTTTAGGATTGGCAGCAATTTTGCTAAAACATGGTTCACGACAAGATGTTGGGTATGATGTCCTAACATATTGGTCAGTTAACAATGAAGGTAGATGTTCTGATAGATGTTGTGACATGTTTTACTAGAACATCAGTACATGCTGTTTTTATTCTTGACATATTTGATTTGATTCTGTGAGATTTCTTTTGGATATATCTCACTTATTTTCGCAGGTCAAGAAGATTTAATCTGGAACATTTGATTTGATCTCCAATGGTTCATAGGTTTATAAAATTGGATGTTGAGACAATTTAGGAAACTTGATGATTTGTTACAAGATTTAAGGAGATTTCTCTGCATAATGATGCAGCCCTCAGCGTGTGGATCAAGAAATATCTGGGTGATGATTTGAAGCTCATGGACTGCTAAGGTGTATATAAAGAGAAACCTAAACCTAATGTAATTTCGTTTTTCACAATTTTTTAAAATCAGGGGATGTTTAGAGTCTTAGGTTTTGAGAGTTTATTTAGGTTGTCTTTGTAAGTCACCCATGTATCTTTTGATACAGTGAGGTAGACTGATTGTTATTTGTTCATTGTTCACTCATGAGCTTTTAAGCACGAGTGTATTATTCTCAGTATAACGCTTTTAAGTGAAACTGAGTATTGTGATTGGAAGTTTGTCCTTATGTATATTGTGTCATTGTTATTATCACTGTGTGTGGTTGAAGGAAAGTCACATTGGGTTCTCATATCTAGGAGTTCCTAGGTAGAAGTTAGCACGAGTAGTGATTAGGTGATAAGTTGTAAACGTGTGAGTTTAGCATTGAACTAATATTATTATAGGAGATTTCCTTCCTGGCTTAGACGCCCCCAGATGCAGGTGAGTTGCACCGAACTGGGTTAACAATTGACTGTGCAATTTATTTACGGTTTGATTTATTTGTTCTGTCAGAAAATAGATGTTGTAACATCCATCTTGACATTATGTTCTGATGTTGGGACATCAGTATTAACATGTGTTAATATGCCAGAATTTCAAAAGTAAAACAATGAAGAACACAAGATAATTGGTAATCCCGATCGGTGCAAACAACACCTACATCTGGATGGACCTTTACTCAATAAAGGAAGTTCACTCTTTAATGGAATTAGTACAAAGTGTCTTAGATGAACAAACCCTTTGTTCAATTCCTTTTTTCTTAATTCTAACCTTAGTGTCTTTCTATTTAGGACTCCCCATAAATATGAGAATTCCCAATCACTTTCTCTAAATCATTAATCTCAAGTAATCAACATCAATCAACACAATGATAAGTGTTGAATAATACTCAACTAAACAAACCAACTACTATGTCTTGTTATATGAAATTAAGCAATAAGTTGGTGTACAAGAAAGAATCAACAAAACTCTAGCACAAAGAATTAACCCTAGCGCACACACTCATGCTCAAACATAAGATTTGAGTCTCCTTAAATAGCAAAGTAATTATGGAAGTTTCTCCTTTGGATTTATGATTTAATTTCATCTAGAATAAAAGTAGATATTGGTGAATTTGACTTACTCCATAAAAGTCTCTAACAAAGATATGATTTGTTATTAATTTAACTTCAAATTTAAATCTCCGTTTAAATTGATTTGATCTTCAAACATTTGTCAAACAAATCACACAAACATTGCTAAAAGACAACAACAAATCTTGTTGCACAATACTGTAAGAACAAGATTTGGTTGTACATCTGGCCTTTGAGTTTTGATGATAACTGCACATGTTATCTAAGAGAACAATTCTGTATGATATGGTTTTTGTCTAGTGTGTGACTGTTGTCAATATGATTGTGACTCTGATAAGAAGACATGTGACGTCATCAGACTCTGTTATCAACACTATGGAAGAAAACATATGTGTGTACAAGATAAAGTCAAGATTCATGAATGTTTCTAATACAACGGTTCTAATAAACGTTAGTTCTGGACATTCTAATTGAGACTTTATTAGAAATGCCTATAAGGATTTCTAATGTGATGCGCTTCTAATGTTACAAGTTCTGAAGATTCTGAAGACATGATTCAGGTGAACATGGTTTTGAAGATTCTGAAGACACAATATCTGAATGTCAAGTTCAGAAGAGTTTCTGAAGACAAGGTTCAGGTGAACGAAGTATTGAAGACTCTGAAGACAAGAATGTGCTTAATGAATTCTGAAGACTCTGAAGACAAGGTTCTGAAGGAGAAGGTTCTGAAGACTCTGAAGATATTACTTCTAAAAGAACGAGTGCTAAAGATTCTCAAGATAGTTCTGCTGAACAAAGATCTTGGAATTCTAAAGACTGGGTTTCTGAAGTTGCAAATAATGGACTCTTCTATAACATGCTTCATCAATGTTTTATTTGAATCCACTAAAGACATTAAAATGACTGAAGATAAGAATGGTTTAAGTTGAACACAAGAATACAAAAACTGTGACCTCTACCTCGATAAGGTGGCGCAAGAGCAGCTTTTTGTACAGTGATGTTGACAATTTCTCCATGTGAACGTTGGGATATTGCTGTTGGAATATGTTTCCAAGAATGCCCCTCAATGGATCAATTTTCTCAAGCTCTATAAATTGAAGATCAAGAAGCTTGAAGAATTGCTGGTTGTTGGTGATAGCACGCTGCTATGCAAAGCCAAAGTGCTGAAGAAAATGCTACAAGCTGAAGCTTAAATGAACAATGCTCAATGAAGAAGAAGCTGAAGCAAACAGTTTGAATGTGTGTACATACATTGAATATGCTAAAGTAATGTGAAACTAGTCAAGTGAAACATCAATAAGTGAAGCATAGTAACTTAGTTGATCTTGATGGTTAAACCGGAAGAAGCATTATATGCGCAAGAAAAGAGTTCATCAAAAGAAGCTTAAAGCTCATGAAAAAAAGCCATAGTGCTCATCAAGTAAGCTTTTAAGCAATACAAAACTAATGTTTTATAATCTCTTAGAGATTCATTCTTTAGATAGTTTCTGTATTAGAAACCAAGGAGCTATTGCTCCGAAGCATTACGGAAGCAGTCAAGAGGATCCTACAATACGTTAAAGGCTCTATTGGTTGCAGAATTCTCTTTCTCGCAGTGGATATGGGTAGAAAATGCAATTTTCTCGATTTCACTGATTCCAATTGGTGCAGAGATAAAGATGATCGAAATTCTACAGTAGGATACATCTTTATGTTCGGTGCGACACCAATCTTATGGTGTTCGAAGAAGGAACTGATAGTTAAACTCTCTTCTTGTGCGGCCGAGTACATTTTCGCTTCTTTATGTGTGTGCCAAGCCGTATGGCTTATGAATCTATTGGAGGAGTCGGACACCAGTGAAGGTGAGGCTGTCACACTCCTAGTTGATAACGTTTTCGGGATTAACCTTGTCAAGAAACCAATTGCACATGGGAAGAGCAAGAATATTGAGATGGGGTTTCACTACTTGAGGGAACTTGTTAGTGAAGGAAGGTTACAATTGGGATATTGTAGAAGTGAGAACCAAGTTGATGATTTGATTGCTAAGGGAGTCATAAATGATGTGTTCAAGAGGTTAAAGATGAGCGTGAGCATGGAAGACTTGTAGCAATTGAATTAAGGTGGTATGTTGAAAGTTATTCAAGTGTTGTAACTAGTTAACACGGGGTGGTAACCGGTTACAGCAAGGTCAGAAACTCATCTAAGTAGCAGAGAAAATTATTCACCAATTAAGGTGGTATGTTAAAAGTTATTCAAGTGTGCAATTGAATCAACCTTGGAGAAGTCACTATAGTAAGTAGCGTCGAATGAACTGACACTAAAGGCAACATTTAAAACAACATATAGTCAACATTTTGGGAGTGTCGTTCACAATGTCAGTATGACCGATGATATTATAGACTTTTTTATTACAAATTTTTTGAATATTATCTAGCCCTGCATTTTATATAATCTCTTTTCACCTATTTATACTTTGTTTTGCACCTATTAATAAAAATTTAAAATAATAAGATCATTCCTACATGAGCACACATAAAATATACTAAAATTGATCCAATAAAAAATATCATTCATGTATTTATCATTGATTAGCTTAATTAAGCTTACAAGATAATTGATTCATGAAATATGTATTTATGCAGTTCTAAAAGAATGATTTTTGAGAGGAAAATCTTAAACAATAATTAGAAAACAACTTTTTTTTATTAAAGAACATGTTTCATGAATATAATGTATAGCTACAATATGTCAAAATATTAATAAATCACCAAAAGAAAGCTGTAAATGGAGAAAAGTAATGAAATGTTAAAAAAAAAGTAAATTGTCCTCCCATAGGAAAACCAATATTTCTTGTAAGTCAAGTCATACTACAACATAAATGTAGACTTTAGTGATCCATGACAAAATGCACATGTTTTGATATTTCTTAGATGATATACTAAATTGTTTTATAGTTTATGCATTGTTTGAAATTGAAAATACATAACCTAAGTGAGTGATATACAGTAAGAATTATGATTATGATTCTAATAAAAATTAACCGTTGATCTAAAACTTGCGTTGTAATTATGCTTTATGCTATGAGAATTATGATTCTAATGAAAATTAATTGTTAAACAATATTTTTATTATATGCTATGATTTATGGATGCTTATGATATTGATTCTTGAATATACACTTAAAATAATCATGTCAAAATGGAATGGATTTCAAAGTTTCTGATTAAAGTTATAAACCATAACATGAAGCATGCATACTAGATATATGAACCATACGAGGCTTGTATGAATTTTATTTGAGGACAAACAAACATATAAATTGGGGAGAGTTGATAAGTGTCAAATTTGTTAATTTATCATAAGCACTTATTAACTTAAAACAAAAGAAATCGCATGAAAAACCCCTCAGTTAATGATTAAAAATAAGATAAAACAGTTGTATGTATATTTTAACTATGCTATTCATAAGTACAAGTGAAATAACTCAAAGAAATCAAAAACTACACAAGCTGATAGCAGAAAACTAGTAAGGCAAGGCAAAGGCTCTCCAAGCTAAAGACCGGCCAAACACAGACAAAAAATAAGGCAAAACAGGCCAAAACATGGCAACTTGCTGACTCAATCTCGCTAGTTGAAGAGATATGCTCACTAGGAGAGCACAAGCACGTAGAGATTTTTTACATACCAACTTACTTCATGCTAAAGCAAGATAACTCAATAGACAAGATGACAAGCTTTCCAAGCAAGCAAAGGCGATTAAGAAGACCCAATGGTTAAGTAACTTAGGGATGAATGAAGGGTTTTCTTGCTTGGCGAGTAGGGAGGCTCGCCAAGATAGATAAGGAGGCCAAGCTCAACATGGAAAAGTTGAACAAGACTTATTGATGAAGAAAGGAAATCTCGCTAGGCGATTCAAAGACATTTCTAAGTGAGGATACCATAATAGTACTTTATAAATATAGTTCTCATTCATATCAACAACATTCAATGTTTTATTAATTTCAAAGTACATATTTTGAAAATTTGAAAATATATATGTACAACAAGAGACAATTGAGAGGGAAAATTCCAAGAGAGATATTGAAGAGTAGAAGGTGGAGGTTCTGGTCAATCGAAAAATATTCGTGGATACTTTTTCTTCTCTTTCCTTCTGGTCATTATTGTAAAACTACTATGAGTAAAAGTAGAGATAAATTATATATTTTTGGGATTAGATGCAGTTATCAAAATATTCATGTATTCATCTTGATCACGGCATTATGTATGTTCTAGTTATTTGTTAATGAATATTTTCCTTCCTAAACATTGTTATGGATTAGCTACTTATAACTTGTTATAATCATTTTGAGTTGATATTGATAAATAATTTTCTTAAGTAAATCATAGATTTTCATTTGTTAGATGATATACTCTAGACATAGATTTAGGTTTAATATTCACATATACTGTCAAATCTTAATTTTGTCTTATTGGTTATCCGACTAAGAAATCGTATGTTAGGAAATATGACTGATTTTACGTTGTTATTTAGACATAAACAACAAACTAGTAATGATAGGAAATGATCGTAAAGGCTGATTAGATCCTGTAATGGGCCAAGAAAAATGTCTGTGATGCTGGGCACGTGAGATGAGGAGGGGGTGTACCTGCAAGGCACTCCGATGCTAAAGTAAGAATCGGGGGAGAGAAAGGCAAGTACAAAAGTATGAGTTTCTTAGGATCATTTTGGATACCTGACCCTCTCAAATGAGATGGTTTTTATAGTGCCCCCAGCGCGTGGCCAACGGTCCCTATTTTCGGGGAGGATTAACCGTTTCCTGAAGAATAGGTAACTGCCAAAAACTAGCCGTTATGATGGGCAGAGGTGCCAAAAACTAGCCGTTGACACGGGAAAAGGCGTAGTTCTGGGCACAGGAGTCATGACCGTTCTTGGATGGTGGAGCCGTGCGTAACGGGCAGGAATGTTGGGGAGGAGCAAATGACCTTGAGACTCATCTGTCCATATGCGCCCAGTAGAGGGGCAGAAAGGTAAATGATGCCCTACCTCAGTTAGACTTAGGCAATTCGGCCATTCTAGGAGCAGAAGTGGATTGGGCCATGCCTAGCCATTGGGAACAGGAGCCCCCAAGTCGTTGCTCCCGAGCATGGGAGTGATGACTTAAGGATAGCTCGCAGCCCCGGGGAACTCTGAAGGGATCGTCGTTTGCCAACGAGACAGAATTGTCCTTGGATGCCCGGGGATTCTAGTGCCCAGCGGTTGAGGTACTCTGAAGAGACGTGACGCCATGTGTGCCACGAGCCTTGTGCATCATTAATTGTGCCATGATGGCTAGGCTAGGGTCATGATGATGTCCCTAGCCGCGCGTGCTCTTGCACGTGCTTTTAGGCTGTATATATAAAAGGGAGAGTTGCTCATTTGCGTTTTCGCTTCTCTCTCTTTCTTCATTATTCTTAGAGCCATCAGTCCGTCGTCGCCGTCAACCGCCGCGTCAGCCGCCGCACGTAGATTTGAGCAAGATCTTCGGTCCTCCACACTTTCTTCGACCACATAAGTTACCTGTTTTCACCTTCATTTCTAGCTTTTTCGTTCCTGTTTTGTTAGAAAACATGTGGTTAGGTTGAACTTAGGTAGGACTATAGTGTTTTCCGGCGTCTGTTGGTGGTAGACGGTGGCTTGGCCATCTTCTGCTGCTGATGTAGTCGTCGAAGCTTCCTAGAGATTGTAGATGTAGGTCGTTCCCAACGGTGTTGCGATAACGGAGTAGGCGTAACCGGTGAAGCTACCCAGTTTTCTGGTGTTCTGGTACATTTTCTAATGAACATATGAATTTTCCGGTGGAGCTTCAACGGAAACTGGGTAGTAGGTCGGGGAGATTCCTCGTGAGCGCAGGAGGGGTTGCCTCCGGGCTTCTCCTCGCGGAAGACTCTTGTATTATTTGATTTAGGGCTTAGGTCAGGGACACCATCCTCGGCCCTATGCGCGCCCTTTCACTTGGCTAGCGGTGGAATGGTAGATTTGATTTTGCAGTCGAATTCACTTTTGTCCTCTGCTTTTCAGGTGATCGAGATGGCGTACGAGCCCGAGCAAGAGATTCTCATAGACTCGTCCGAGGAGAGCTCCTCAGAGAGTACTGGCACTGAGGTTTCAAATGCCCCCAGCGAAGTCGAGGAGGATGCTGAACAAGATTCTGCGGAGGAATGGACCGTAGCGGAGCCTGCCGAGCATGCATCCACTTTTGTGTCCTATACCGGGGATGTCTTTACGGACATAGGGCCAGAGGGGGAGTGGAAGATACACTTCCCCAGTCAAGACGAACGTATATGCACAGACTACGAGGAGAGGTTCCCAATGTATAAATACGCTTTCAAGGAAACAGGGCTAAGGCTACCCTTTACTGACTTCCAGCAGTCCATCTTTGTTTATCTGGATTTGGCCCCTTCGCAACTGCATCTGAATTCGTTGGCGTTTATCCGTGCCTTCGAGTTGACCTATGAGTTCCTGAATATAGGAGCTACTAAGCCTTTATTCTTCACCATCTTCCACCTCCAAAGAAAGGTCTCAGGGAAAAAATATGGTTGGGTCTCACTAAACAATCATCGAACCTGTGTCAGAGGAGGCCCAAGATACCACGTATGCCTGGGTAATGTCAACGGACGAGGAGGGCAATGATATGTAAGACGAGGAAGGGAAGTTGCTGGCAGATAGGGTGTTCAAGTTCCATTTTTGTTGGAGTGGTAGTCACTTTACTCAGGGCACTAGCCATTATCTTGCCCAGCCAGATATGTTGGACGAGCAAGACATAGTCGGCTACGAGGTGCTGGTCAACTATGTTAACTCCTTTAGGCTCGCGGAGTGTTGGACGAAGAAGGGGAACCCTATCTTTGAGGATGATGGCGGACAGAGAGTGGAGTATCGTTACATCAATACGAAGGGGCTTCTGGAGTGCAAGACCCTTGCGGATGCTTTTAAGCTACTTAGTAGTTTTAGCTTTTTTAGCTTGTCCGAATTACAACTTCCTCGGTGGCAAACATGTTTGTTGTGTTTTTGCAAGTGAGATGCCTTCTACCCATGAGAGGAAGGTGAAAAATGCCATGGCGAGGGGTAAAGCCAGTGCTGCCACCTCGAAGTCTCGGTTTACACAGCGTGTGCCTCCTCCCCAACCTACTGCGGGGAGTTCTTTGCCCATTCCTTCACCTGCCCAGGGGTCTCCGGTGCCCGGGGCTTCGAGGTTCAAGCGGACCAGGGCTAATGAGTTGGTGGACCTCAATCGGGCGGCTGAGAAGGGCAAGTTTGAAATTCCCCGGTGCCTTCACGACAAGAATTTTTTCAAGGGGACACCCCTGGTGGTTCCTCAGGCAGAGTCCCTCAAGCTCGAAGGCATGGACCGTCCGAGCTAAAGGGCCTTGCTGGCACAGGATGCCTCAGCGTTGGTTCGGGTCCTGGAGATGGTTGCGGTGTATGCTGAGTGGGATTTCTCCTCTGAGTCTAAACTTAAGAAGGCCTAGGCGACTATAGAATCCATGGAGGAGACGGTGAAGAAGGATAAAGAGGAGGCTAAGGCTGCTAACGACGCGAGGAATAAATTGGACAAGGAGGCTGTCAGGATGAGAGAGGAGAATGATGCTCCGGTTGCGAAAAAGAAATCCGCCGAGGATCTGGTTGAACAGGTGAGGGTTACGGTGGCCCCGACTAAAGATGAGCCAGAAGGGGTGAGGGCGTTAAAGACTAGGGCCGAGCTTGTTTCTCGTCTTCTATAGGAAGAGGACGATGTTATTGTCATTGGGGAAGAGTCATATAACAACGCCGTGGCCCAACTCTGGCTGGTGAACCCAGAGGTACAGATATCCACGGAGGGTACTAACTTCCTAGGCCAAGTTGAGAATGGCAAGATAGTTGTTCTGGACTTTTTCAACATTGGTGATGAGCACGCCCGACTTTTGAACGAGGAGACCCAGCAGCCTGAGTCAAACTTGGAGCAGCCTGATCAAATGGAGAAGTGATCTCTTTTTGTTTTGTTGTAATGTATCTGGCCTGAGTGCCATTCTTGATGTAATTTTATTTTGTTCGGTAGGGGCGTGGCCCCTTTACCTTGTAATATGTACACTCGTGGTCCTTGTGGCCACTTTAATTAAATGTATGTATCCGGCCATCGTGGCCGGTTTTGTATGTTGCATATTCACACATGGCTTTCTTTGATTATTATTTTCGCTAAGTGTTATACCCTTGTTCGATACACGTGTGTGCCCGTAATAGGGATGACTTTGATTTGTTCAATGTTTTTAGGGAATTACTCGATTTAGATGTGTTCGGCATTGAGGGGGACTGATCGAACGACCTGGGGAATTTTCGGGCATGATAGAGGAGCTCATATTGCGTTTGAGGCCTGAGTTCGCGGCGTGAACCTCCCATCGCGAGCTGGGTGTTATGCCTATCATGGTACTTTAACGACGACAGGCTCGGTTGAGGAACCACTGTCGGGCAAAGACCTAGCTCGATCCTGAGCGGGGTCCTGCCTTGGCTAGCATGTGGCGCTTGTACTTGGGCGCGCGTCGTAGTCAGGATGTTATGTTCGCTGTTTCGGCAAAGCGGACCGACAATTAGGGCCATAGCTATAGTATTTTTTTAGCTTTTCGGTGTTCCATGGTCGAACAAGTTCTTCCCCGTTGAGGTGTTCTAGGTAGTAGGTCCCATTCTCCGTCTTTGCTCGGACGCGATTGGGTCCTTCCCAGTTAGCGGCGAGTTTGCCTTCTCGAGAGTCCTTGTGGTTCCTTCTCAAGACAAGGCTTCCCACTTGGAATTCTCATCGTATCACTTTGGTGTTATGCCGGATTGCAATTTTTTATTTTAACGAGGCTTTGCGGAGAACCGGCCCTGACCGGACCTCTTCGACGAGGTCGAGCTCCTCCCTTAGTGCCTCGTCGTTCATTTCCTCGTCCAGGGGTGACTCCGTCCGCCTGGATGGTACGTGTACTTTGATAGGGATTACCGCCTCGGTCCCGTAGGCCAGGCGAAAGGGAGTTTCCCCGTTCGACGAGTGTGGGGTAGTGCGGTATGCCCATAGGACGATGTGCAGCTCCTCAACCCAGGCCTTATTCGTTTCGTCTAGCCTTCGCCTAAGGCCTCGAAGGATTACTTGATTTACTGCTTTGGCTTACCCGTTAGTCTGGGGGTGTTCGACGGATGCGAAGTGTTGTTTCGTGCCCAGTTGAGCGACAAAATCCTAGAACTTCCTATCCGTGAACTGTGTCCCATTCTCCGTGACTATTGCTTGGGGAACGCAAAAGTGTGTGAGGATGTTTCTCTTATAGAAACGAAGTATGTTAAGGGCTGTTATTTTGGCTAGAACCTCCGCTTCTATCCACTTTGTGAAGTAATCAACGCCTACTATTACGTATTTGTTTTGGTTTGATCCTACTACGAATAGCCCTAGGATGTCCAGGCCAGGCGAATGGCCATGGGGTGGACATAGCTTTGAGCTCGTTAGGCGGAGCTAGGTGCATGTTTCCGTGCCGTTGGCATTTGTCGCATTTATTTACGTGCTCTTTAGCATCCTGCTGCATAGTTAACCAGTAGTACCCTGCCCGAAGGGCTTTCCGGGCAAGGGATCTCCCCCCGAGATGTTGGACGTTGATTCCTTCGTGGATATCACTCAGGACGTGGGCTACCATCTCTTCCTCGATGTATTTGATTAATGGGATGGAGAACCCTCGTCTGTAGAGTTTATCTTCGACCAGGACGTAGGAGAAGGCCCTACGTTTGACTGTGCTGGCCTCTTTGGGGTCGGAAGGAAGTTCGTCCCTAGCGAGGTAGTTATAAACGGGGGTCATCCAGCAGTTGATGTCGCCGATCACATGTACGTCAAGGGTCGGAGATGTCTTCTCGATACTGGGTCGAGGAAGCACCTCCTGGATGACGGACTTGTTTCCTCCCTTTTTCTTTGTGCTCGCTATTTTAGATAACACGTCTGCTCTGACGTTATGTTCGCGGGGAACATGCTTCACCTCTACTGCAGCGAACTTCGTCATCTTCTCTTTAACTAAGGCTAAGTACTCAGACAGGTTGTCGTTTTTGGCCTGGTATTCTCCTCGAACTTGAAGGGCCACGAGTTGCGAATCTATGCAGATGACGACCTCTTCTGCCCCTAGATCTTCGGCCAGGCGCAGGCCGGCGAGGAAGGCCTCATTCCCAGTTTGGTTATTAGACGTGGGGAAGGATAAGGTGAGTGATACCTCTACGATGATTCACTCGTCGTTCTCCAAGATGATGCCTGTCCCGCTCCTTGCTGAGCTGGATGCTCCGTCTACGAAAATGGTTCACTTGCATACCGCGCAAGTAAGGGAATCCGCGAACGTCATCTCTGCGACGAAGTAAGCCAAAGCCTAGGCTTTGAGGGCTTTCTTGCTTTCATATTGAATTTCGAATTTGGACAGCTCTAACGACCATTTGAGCATTCTGCCGGCCATATCTGGTTGCCCTAGCAGTTGCTTTACGGGCTGATCTATTTGGACCATGATTGTGTGGGCCAGGAAGTAGTGCCTTAGTCTTCTCGCATCATTGATGAGGTCCAGCGCTACCTTCTCTATCTGCTGGTATCTCAGCTCCGGTCCTTGTAATGCTTTGCTGGTGAAATATATGGGCTTCTGCCCGTCGGCTGTCTCACGAATAAGGGCGGCGCTTACGGCCTCGGTTTGCACGACGAGATACAGATACAGAGTTTCGCCGTGGTTTGGTCGAGAGAGGACTGATGGTTCTGATAGCGCCTGTTTCAGATGGAAGAGAGCCTGGTCGCATTCCTCCGTCTATTCAAATGCTGCCTCATTGTGGAGGAGTTTGAAGAAGGGCAGGGCATGCTAGGCAGACTTGGCCACGAAACGAGACAAAGACGCGAGCATCCCGTTGAGGGACTGAATGGATTTCCTCGAGTTAGGCATTGGAAATTCAGAGAACGCCCTGCACTTGTCGGGGTTGGCCTCGATTCCTCGCTCTGTCAGATAAAAGCTGAGGAACTTGCCCGCCCGAACTCCGAACGTGCACTTTTCTGGGTTGAAACGTATCAGGTATTTCCTGGCCTGTTCGAAGATTTTTCTCAAATGGGTCATGTGATCGGTTTCCTCGCGGGTTTTCACGATCATATCGTCCATATAGACTTCGAGCATGTCGCCTATTTCTTCCCGGAAGACCTAGTTCATCATCTTCTGGTAAGTCGCGCCGATGTTCTTCAGGCCGAAGGGAATTATGTTGTAGTAACAATTGCCCGATTCGGTCATGAAGGCCGTGTATTTTTTATCGCTCATCGACATTGGTATTTGATTATAGCCCGAATAAGCGTCCATGAATGATAATAGTTTAAAACCGGCAGAGTTATCAACAAGTTTATCAATATTGGGAAGGGGGTAGGCATATTTTGGGCATGCCTTATTAAGATTAGTATAATCAACACACATGCGCCACTTTCCATTAGATTTTTTCACGAGTATAATGTTGGATAACCAAATGGTGTACTTGGCTTCTGAGATAAATTTTACCTCGAGGAGGTCTTTTACAGCTTGTTCTGCAGCCTCCGTTTTCTTTGGAGACTGTTTTCTCCTACGTTGCGCTACCGCTTTGACGGCGGGGTCAATCGTGAGTTGATGGCAGGCGACATCAGGATCTAAGTCGGGCATCTCCGTGACACTCCAGGCGAACAAGTCTGCGTTCTCTTGAAGGTAAGCTTTGAGTTATTTCCTCGTGATGTCGGGGAGGTCGGTCCCTATCATTACTCCTCACTGAGGATCGTCGCCGAGCAGGACGAGCTCATAGTCTCGATCCGGGTTGGGCGCATCGGATGGGAGTTATTGTTGGTCGAGGCGGATAAGCTGCTTGGGCCAACCTCGTCCTCCTTCTGGTCATCTTCGGCGAAGCAAATGTCGAGGTCGACAGAGTCGACGCGTGGCAGTGGCTTGGCTTCATCTGAGCTGCTGGGCAAGGCTGGCTTGCTGGAAGTCTTTGGCTTGGAAGCGATGGCATTAAGTCCCTTGGTGGCCATTTTGAAGCATCGCCACGCAACTTCGATGTCCCCATGTAATGTAGCGTCCATACCCTTCGAAGTTTAGTACTTTATTTTGAGATGAACGGTTGATGGCACAACTACCAGCTCGGCTAATGTTGACAGCCCGAATATGCAATGATAGAGAGACGAGCAGTCAATTGCCAGAAACTAAACTTTAATGGATCTGGATGTCTCCACAGATCCAAAGGTCATGATTAACTTAACTTATCCCCAGGGTTTCGTGATTGACCCATTGAAACCCTGCAGGTCGGAACCCACGTAGGGAGTGAGGTGTGATTCGTTCAGCTGGAGAGTTGAGAACAACTGTGAGTACTTAATGTCGATCGAGCTGCCTTAGTCGAATAAGATCCTGCGAACATCAAAATTTTCCATCTAGGATATAACGAGCAGTGGGATACTTGAGTTTGGGGACCCTCCGAGGAGCTCTTCTTGGTAGAAGGAGATGGGGGCTGATCCCCTCTGGGCCTTGTCGAGCGTTGTCACCATGCTGGAGCTCGTGCTGATCAGGTGCTCAAACTTCCTCTTTACAGAGCCCACGGTGACTTTGTTGAAGCCCCCTCCGGAGATGACCATTGCGGAGGGGAAAGTTTCCCATGGGCTGTGGGCTGCGAAATACGCGGGAGCGCTGAGCTCGTCTGAAAATAGAAATCCTTCGGTCGCGATATACTCATGGTGACTTGGAGGTTGGTTTCTTCCGAGGAAGGCAACCCTTCCTCTACTTTCTTTGACTCCTGGGCGTCTTTCCAGGGAGCATCTTTCTTCTTCGTGAACTGCTTCAGGCAGCCATCCCTGATCAGTATTTCTATGGCATCCTTCAAGTGGATGCAATCTTCAATGGTGTGGTTGTGACTCTTATGGAAACAGCAGTATTTTGATTTATCAGTGTTAGGCTTGGCCGGTATCTGCTTGGGGAACCGGACTCCCGCCTGTTTAAACTCCAAGTTAGCAGATTCGGAGAGAATCTTTTCCCTGGAGACAGTCAGGGGAGTGTAATCGTGGAACCGGTCGGAGGATCCCTTGTGGTCCTAGGATTCTCGGGGACGATCTTCGCGCCTTCTTTCCCCTTGACGGGATGTCGAGGGTTCATCGCCTTTGGAGGCCCGGGCATTTTCCTGATGGTGTGAGGCTCGGGCGGAGCTGGCCGCTTCCTTTTCTTCGTATTGAATATACCCCTGCCCTTGAGGAGGAAGGCGTCCAGGCTCTTTAGAGGTGCGAGGCCAACAACTTTAGAAAATTCTGAGTGCGGGAGAAGTCCCATTTCAAGCAGAAATTTCTTCATGTCGTCGGTAGTGGGGACTTGCACAACTTCTTTATTAAACCTCTCAATATATGCCCGGAGAGGCTCGTCCTTCCCTTGAATTATGGCCTCAAGGGAGGCTTCAGTCTTCGGATGGCGGCGTGACGCCGTAAAGTGCCTGGAAAACTTCCTGCCCAGCTGCTTCCACGAGGTGATGGATTCCTCGAGCAGTTGTTTGTACCAGGTCATTGCCCCTTTCTGGAGCGTGGTCGGGAACAGACGGCATTTGATGGTGCCACGGATGCCACACTAGTCTAACAGCGCATTGATGTTTTCGATGTGCTTATCTGGGTCAGTCGTTCCGTCGTAAGTTCCCAAAGACGAGGGTTTCTCCAAGTATTTGGGGAGGCACGTAGCCAATATCTTCTGAGACAATGGGCCGTGGGGCTCATCGTCGCTGCTGGAACTGGTCTGGGAAGGGGAGCGGATGCTTCGCTTTTGACGGCGACTTCTACGGGGTGATGGTGTACGTGCCCGACTCTTTGGTCTGACCGGGGGCGAACATTAATCTCTCTGGGTTCTCTTGTTGCCCGGAGAATATGGGTTTCGCATGGAAACGTGATCGCGCTTCCGAGAAAAATGGGACTCTGGTTCTTGGTGCACTCAACGATCAACTTCCCGCCGGGGTTGTGAACTCTTGGATCGTCGTCGATCCTTCCTCGGCTGGGGGATCTTGGATGAGAAGATTCTTCCTGCGCCCCAATCCTTTCATTTTGTTGGAGGATCAAGAGGTTGGTCTTGCTGATTGCTTCAAGGAGGGCCACCACGGCCGGGTCGGCGTTGGGTAGAGCTGGAACGGGCTGAAGGGCCAGCAAGGGCTGATAGTCAACACGGTCAGTAGGAGTGGGGGAGGGAGACGCGGTAGCTCCATCTCTCAGATGACAGACATCTCCTTCGAGGAGGAATGTAGGTCCGTCAGCATCACTTTTGTTGACAGGGAGAACAGAAAGATTGCGAGCACCTTGGACGTTATCTTAGGAAGCCATGATCGTAATCTTGGACAGAGAATGTGTTTTTTTCTTTGAATCTGAGGTGAATGTTAAGACGGGGATAACAAGTTTCCCACAGACGGCGCCACTAATCGTGAAGGCTGATCAGATCCTGTAATGGGCCAAGAAGAACGTCTGTGATGCTGGGCGCGTGAGATGAGGATGTGGGTGTACCTACAAGGCACTCCGATGCTAAAGTAAGAATCGAGGGAGAGAAAGGCAAGTACAAAAGTATGAGTTTCTTAGGATGATTTTGGATACCTGACCCTCTCAAATGAGATGGTTTTTATGGTGCCCCCAGCGCATGGCCAACGGTCCCTATATTCGGGGCGGAATAACCGTTTCCTGAAGAATAGGTAACTGCCAAAAACTAGCCGTTATGACGAGCAGAGGTGCCCAAAACTAGTCGTTGACACGGGCAAAGGCGTAGTTCCGGTCACATGAGTCATGACCATTCTTGGATGGTGGAGTCGTGCGTAACGGGCAGGAATGTCGGGGAGGAGCAAATGACCTTGAGACTCATCTGTCTATATGCACCCAGTAGAGGGGCAGAAAGGTAAATGCTGTCCTACCTTAGCTGGACTTAGGCAATTGGGCCGTTCTGGGAGCAGAAGTGGATTGGGCCATGCCTAGCCATTGGTCCAGTCCGGAACAGGTAATAATATTAATTGATGACTAAGAATATGCATAACTAATCAAGAAAATAAATGAGGATATAATAATGAAATCTAACCCCAACAATCTCAATTTCATATGTTAAGTCTTGTTTTCGTTCGTTGTTAATTTTAACGTAGTTATCAAGCAGCCATACTTTTTAAACAAATTTACAAAGAATCGTATAAATTATTGAACGACTTTTGATTATTCCGGCAGTCGCTAAGGGGACGATACAAAGAAATACTTAATTTTGTTCTACTAACACTACCATTTATAATATTTTGCTTTGTTTCAAAAAATACAAAAGAGAATGAAGACTATTGCTAAAATCCATGTGTTAAAGACTCAGTGCCAAAACTTGTTGGAAGTGCCCCTAGGAATTGTAAAAGTTGAAGAAAACAAGACAAGTTGATATAAATAACTACAGTCATAGCCTATTCTACGACTTCTATCCATGCTCAAGGCAGTGATAACTACAACCTAACCATGGCTATTGCCAAGGTCGTAGCTGTAGTTCTTTCAATTTCTGAAAATTCATTTGTTTCACTTTGTTTAATATCTTGTCGCATATGTAACGAATAGCCATATATGGATGGCTATGGGTTAAATATAGAATATGAATGACACCAGTGTGTGTTTGTGCGCGCGCGTGTGTGAGAGAGAGTATAGATATTAAGATTGATAAATTCTTAATAATTTTGTTAGTTTTGATTAAATGTCTGTTTTCTGCTTTATTCTTCTATTGCTTTCATTTTTTTTTATAAAAGCCAATATATTAAAAAGAAAAAACGATACAAAAAAGGGAACCAGTTAGCCCCGAGATCAAGAGAATCTAAAGAAAGGTATACCTAACCTATTCTTTACAAAATCATTCCTAATTCCAACAGGAATGGAATAAAAAAAAGTAAGGGTGTTAGTGCCGAGCGCAGAGTTTGCCAAAAAGTTGGCACATGAGTTGCCTTCTCTAAAGATGTGAGTGATAGCTAAGTTGAAAAAAAAAATTATGAATACAAGAGATCCAACGCTTACGAAACAATCACGGGACCAATGAATGGTTGGAAAAAGGTTTAGCCACCAATAAAGAATCGGTCTCTAACCAAAGCTTCGTCCAACCCCGATTTATAGCAATTTCCATAGCACGAATGGTAGCAGCGAATTCAACATGGAGAGGAGAGGAGACGCAGAGCTGCTAAACAAAAGCTAGAATAAAGTTGCCAAGGTGATTACGGAAAATACTACCCCCGCCAGCTTGAGCACATTCATGGACAAAAGCACCATCAAAATTACATTTGAACCAACCGGGGGAAGGAGGGTTCCAAAGAATTTTATAAATAAAGGGAGCTTTAGGAGGTTTTATGTCGACATGGAAATCTTGGATGATCTTGAATTCTTTCATATTGATGAAAGAATCTTTGGTTATGTTGTTACCAAACAGTAAAACCTGCTGGAAGATCCTATTCTTAGAGCTTTGGAGAGAAGGTTTGAGGCGATTATGTTTAACGTCATTGCAAACTTTCCAAATCTCGTCAAAATTGTTAATAACAGCTGCAGTAACCACAGTTGCAGCCTGGGGTGAAAAACCAATACCAATCTTACACCAATCGGCTGTAGTAAGAGGAAAGGTGAAGAGATCCAACCGGTCTGAATTCAATTCCAAATTTGCAGAGAAAACCCACAATAAAAAAAGATATGAAAAATGGATTCGGAGGCGGAGCAGCATATCGGACATCTAAAGGCTAAACTAAAACCACGTTTCATCAAATTGTCTTCAGTGGGAAGGTTGTGATGCAGCACTCCCTATACCAGCATAGCACGGTGGGGAGGAATATTAGGAGACCAAATTGCCTTACACCAAGGCACTTTAGGTAATGGAACAACCAAAAAAGAATAAGCAGTTTTTAAGTCGAGAAGGCCATTATCAATGCCGATCCAATAAAGAAAATCATAGGAGTTTCTAGACTTTGGACAAGATTATCCAACAATAAGCGCAGGAAAGGGAACCAATTGAACCAGTTTTCAGGGATGTACCGAGGGCCTTGCAGATATAAGTCTTCAACCAAAATGTGAGGGTCAATACCATAGCGAGACAACGAGATCAGATCTGTTTGATGTATGAGAGGTGTTCCTGTCTAATTGTCAATCCTGAATTTGATTTGGTCACCCTTGCTAATGGACCACCAAGTGTGACATTGTAATAAGTGAACCGTCCATTTGATACTAGACCAAATCGTTGAAGAGATGTGGTGACGAATGAAACTATACGGCCTAGAGATACGTTTCTTAATAAGGATGGTCCAAGGATTGTTGCAATTGATGATGTCCCAACTGAGCTTAGTTTCGTAGCTTCATTCAAGGTTATACGAGACCGAAGGTCTAATCCCCCATGATCGAAAGGTTGACAGATTTTGTTCCAAGCCACCGAACAGACTTTCCTAATGTTGACATTACCCGACCAAATAAAGTTTCAGCAGGCAGTTTCTAATGGTTTAAGAACTGCGATAGGCCATGAGTAAATGTTGATGGAATAAAGAATCATACTGCAAATGACAAATTTCACTAAAGTGACTCTTCCAGCCATGGAGAGACAAGAGCCCTTCCAAGTAGAGAGTTTAGTGAGAATTTGGTCAGCAATAGGAGTTAAGAATTTCTTTCTCACTTTACTTTTGAAGAGAGGAACACCAAGATAAAAGAAAGGAAGGGTCCCAAGTTTGAAACTAGTGAGCCTTAAAAGCTTGTTCCTTTTACTGTTCGAAACCTTCCCAACATAAAAGTTGGACTTCGAAGTGTTGATAACCTGACCCGAAACAGAGGCGTAGTCTTTAAAAATAGAGCACAACTTATTAACATTCGAAAATTTAGCATTGCAGAACAGCAGGATGTCATCGGCGTACATTATATGCGAGGGCACAAAGTTATTTTTAGAAGCAGCAATACGATGCAGTGAACCGTCTTCCACTGCCTTGGAAATCATTCTGCTAAGAAATTCCTCCTCTAAACAAAAGAGGAGAGGGGATAACGAATCCCCCTGTCTAACCCCTCTAATGCAATTGAAATTGTCGTATGGTTGACGGTTAAAATTGACCGAAAGATAAGCCGATGCGAGAATAGTATGAATCCAATCCAGGAAAAGTCTTCTTGATAGTAAACTAGTCTCATCCCAATACTTTTCAACTATAAAATAAATTTATTGAGTGCACATTGAATAATAACCAATTGATATATATATATATATATATATATATATATATATATATATATATATATATATATATATATATATATATATATATATATATATAACCAACACGAGTCGGTTTATCATTCATTTTTAAAAATATAATGTGTATTCCCTTAGTATATTTCGAAGAGGATGAGTTTTGCACGTCAAAGAATTATGTGACGTTTAAGAATATTTCGCAAACAGAGGATTTGGTTTGTTCTGTCACATGGGTCCATTTGTTTTAACTACATTAGAAATATGAAAATTAAACGTTGACATAGTTATGAAGCTAAAATAAATGGATATGGATTATTTGTTAAGGCTCCTAAAAGTCTTTGATATTGACACAAACTCATAACAATATTTGAACCGTTAATATATTGACAAGAGGCCATAGGTTACAATTTAATGCAATGGAAGCACCCTCATTATTTTTTATGGACACTTTAATTGAAATTTTGTTCTCCGAGATGTTGGGCCAGAGATTTGTAACAACTTATCCAACTTGATAAACTAGTTGTAACACAATATAACAGTAGAAAAGTAGTAAAGAAACAAAGTTGTAAGTTCTATCGTTTTAGGATTGGCAGCAATTTTGCTAAAACATGGTTCACGACAAGATGTTGGGTGTGATGTCCTAACATGTTGGTCAGATAACAATAAAGGCAGATGTTCTGACAGATGATGTGACATGCTGTACAAAAACATCAGTACATGTTGTTTTTATTCTTGATAGATTTGATTTGACTCTATGAGATTTCTTTGTGATATATCTCGCTTATATTCACAGGTCAAGAAGATTTAATCTGGAACATTTGATTTGATCTCCAACTGTTCATAAGTTTCTAAAATTGGATGTTGAGACAATTTAGGAAACTTGATGATTTGTTCCATGATATAAGGAGATTTCGAAGCCCTCAGTGTGTGGATCAAGAAATATCTGGGGGAAGATTTCGAAGCCCATGGACTGCTAAGGTGTATATAAAGAGAAACCTAAACCTAATGTAATTTGGCTTTTCACAATTTTGTAAAATCAGGGGAAGTTTAGAGTCTTAGGATTTGAGAGTCTCTTTAGGTTGTCTTTGTAAGTCACCCATGTATCTTTTGATACAGTGAGGTAGACTGGTTGTTATTTGTTCATTGTTCACTCATGAGCTTTTAAGCATGATTGTATTGTTCTCAGTATAAAGCTTTTAAGTAAAACTGATTATTGTGATTGGATGTTTATCTTTCTGCATTTTGTGTCATTGTTCTTATCACTGTGTGTGATTGAAGGGAAGTGAGAGGGGGTTCTCATATCTAGGGGTTCCTAGGTGGAAGTTAGCACGGGTAGTGATTAGTTGATAAGTTGTAAAGAGGGGAGTTTAGCTTTGAACTAATACTATTATAGTAGGTTTCCTTCCTAGCTTGGATGCCCTCGGATGTAGGTGAGTTGCACCGAACTGGGTTAACAATTGACTATGTAATTTATTTACAATTTGATTTATTTGTTATGTCAGAAAATAGATGTTGTAAAATCTGTCTTGACATTATGTTCTGATGTTGAGACATCGGTATTAACATATGTTAATGTGCCAGAATTTCAATTGGCATCAGAGCTGGTACCCTGGTCTGTTTATTGGGCGAGCTTCAAGGAGAATTTTTCTGGTACTTTATGATCTAAGGAAGAGTATTTTGAGTTTGGTTAACTCTAAAGCTTTGAATGCCATATTCAATGGAGTTTAGAAAGAAAAAAATTGTTTGGACTATTAAAGTCATGTGATGTGGCCTGAGAGGCTTAGGAATTTCTCAATACCACTCTTGAACGCACATCTAGTCAGCAAGACGCTGAGGTCTCTGCCCAAGACTTTTGTTATGAAAGTGTCAGCCTTTGAAGAAGAAGATCAAGTCATCATCAGCATAAATGGATCTTTTGGGTCATATTATTTTTGTCTTTAAAATGACAAATTTGAATAGAAGGACAAGAGCATGGTTTATGTCTCCAACTCTGTAGGAGCTTGAAACCTTGTGTCTAATGAAAGTTTATTCAGTGCTATTATATTACTTGGGAGGTAATTCAACCAGGATCTGAGGAAAGTGGATAGAAGGTCAAGACCATATGTGAAGAACATCAGTCCTGACATCGACAAGAACTATGATGTTCAAAGTGAAGGCAGTCAGTGTCATGTATTTGAAAGTTTTTTTTTCAAATTTGAGCAGACGGGCCTACCCATCTCAAGAAGTATCTGAAGGGGTTTTCTATTTCTGGGGCTTATGAGGGAAGTGATTCTGATGATGAATTTGCCAAGCTTGTTACTGCCTTTCCTAGAAGGTGGCCTTCTAATGTAGACCCCGGCATTGAAGAATTATCTCATGATGAGTTAGTTGCTTCTTCAGAGTTTTGTGCATCAAGAGTAAAGAAGGTTGTCAACAAGAAGGAATATAAAAGGTAAATATTTCCTTTCTACTGTCTCGAAGGAAAGAATGGTTGTCTACCATCTATAACTTGTAGAATGAGGTGTCTATATTGATCTCCAAACTTGATATCATGATCAAATCTGTGAGAATGTTGAACAACTGTTCTGATATGTTGAAGAAGTTCTTCATTTGAGAAGATGTCTGGAAGCAAAAAAGGGATAGGGTTTTCAAGGATATAACAAGCAAATAAGAACTCAAGTGAAGAAAATTTGATTCCATTAACAGGCAAGCTGAGACAATAATGTTAATCAAATGTCTCAACATCGTGCCTAACATCAGAAATCTCATGCTAAAGGCAGGTTCTTGTGCTGAAGATGTCTCATCTATGGCAAAGTTAGTTTTTTTTGTCTCAAAGGTCCATCTCAGCCTAAATTAAAGCAGTGCCTAAAACTCAAGGAGGGTACAAATTGCCTTGTCTCTCATAACCCTGTTAGAGCTTCAACAAAACAAGACTGGTATTTTGGTAGTGGGTGTTCCAGACTCATGACTGGAGTAAAGAAGTATATGATGGACTCTAAGTCTCTCTCTTCCAACTTTGTTACTTCTAGTGATGGTGTCAAATGTGAAATTTAAAGGGTTTGAGAACTGGATTTTCTAGTCTTGATGTTGTTTCCATTGTTAAGAAACTATCAATTAACGTGTAAAACATAATTTAGTTGTGTTATCAAGGTCTTAAGGTATATTTCTTTAAGGAAGAACGTTTGATCACTGATAAGATGTATGCTGAGGAAGTCAAAAGAGAGTGGCTAGTTGTGTTTACCACAAGAAACTACATGTGCATTTACATGCTTGATGACCAAGGAAGATGTAGTTCAGATGTCCCACCAGAAGTTGCAACATCCGACTGCTGCAAATGTTCTAGAACATTCTCGTATGATTTTTATAAGACCATTGGAAGTTAAAAGCCTGGGTGGAAAGAGGTATGCCTCTGTGGGTGTTGTTGATACTTCTGGTTTGAATGTTGTTGTTAATGACACTGTTGATACAAGTGCTCATATGTCTCTATCTAAGATCTTGGTTACTGACCCTGAGTCAGATGTTGTGTCAGATGTCGTAACATCCTTGACCCGACCTGATCATCCTGTTGAAACCACACAAGAAAACTTTCAGAGTGAGTCTCCTGAAAAATCTCTTGAGAATGTGACTGAAGATGATTATGTTGGTGGTAAAAGAGATGATTTTGATGATAATAGTATGTCTGCTGAAGATAAAGAAGATAGTGCTGGTGTGAAGAAGGATCAGTCTACATACATTGTCAATGTAGATGGTCTAGATTCTGATGATGAGCCTATAGGAAAGAAGCTGGCTCCTAGTATTTTCAAAAGATTACGGAACAAAAATGGGAAGGTTGTTGTGTCTATAAGCAAGCCTTCAAAGGCATCCAAGAAAAGTACTAAGGTTGGACCTGACAAAGGATGGAGTAAAAGTATGGCCCCTACTACCAAGAAAAAGTCATTGAAAAGAAAGGAAGTGCCCCACAAGTGACTCTTAGTATGATGTCAAACAAGATGTTCAAGACATCATACCTTCTGCGAAGAACAAAGGGATTTTTTTTTGTTAATTTGTTGATAACAGACCCTATGAATGGTATCTCCAGAACCAAAATCAATGGTTCAATCATTGAGAAAGGGACTGATGTCCAAGTAGGTGTTGGAACATCATCTCAGCAGATTTACACTCCAGAAAATGTAGCAGCCTCTAGAGAGCTAACAATCACTGAATTAGAGAACTCTCTAGCAAACAAATAGTTCTCTAGAATTCAGAGAATTTATCCAAAGGAGTTTATTATGTGGAGCTCTTGTTCACCAATAGATTCAGAAATGAAATATCTAATTCTGGTGTTTCTTGGAGTAAAGTTATTGGCCTAGTCTGGTGATGATAGTGGCTTTGTCAGTGCTGTGAAAGGAATGAGATCTATGGGATTAAATCATGGTAATGATCTCTACATTTCAATTTTTTTGATGCAGGGTTGTAAATGTTGGTGGTGCTGGGATATCATTCTATATGTTCTGACTTCATTCTAGTGTTGGCAATTAAGGTGATTTACTTTTGCTTTGTGAGCATGATGTCAAATCAACTGTCCTGGTATCTTGCCTAAATGCGTGTTGGAGAATTCAGGCTTATTTGCTTATGCTATTTGTGGCTGTGTGGTTATTCCCTTAAATGGGAGTAATGATGTGGGTGATGATGGAGATTTATGATGTGTTCCTTGTCTGGGAGAATTTATATTTCTCTGCAGTAGGTTGTGATCTCCAGGGGGAGTTTGGTTCTATTCTGTGGTTTGTGTGTGATGATATCTTCAGGGGGAGTGAAACTCAGATACAGAGAATTTATTTTTCTCTGGTTATCTACCTCTGGTGTTGAGGGGAAGCTTGTGGTTGTTGTAATGTCAGACTGCATGTCTAGACATTAGCAGAGAATGTTGAATTATTTTTTAGGCGTCTTCTGCTGCATGTTCCTCGGTTGTTGGCTGTTTGAAGGAAGCCTAATTTGTTTTTGCCAAAATTTTCCAAAGGGGGAGATTGTTAAGTCTCAATTTTTATGATTGGCATCAATTTTGGGAAAACGTGTTCTTCAGCAAGATGTTGGACAATTTGTCCTGATATCATGTCACTTGTCTTGACATGTTGACTAACATTGTGATATGACTGTACTACAGCTAAAGGAAAAGTAGTCTATTGGTGTTGCTTGTTGTATGCAACTATTTAGGGGGAGCATGATAATCTGACATGCTTATGTTGCTGCTATTAATGTAGTGTATGTGTGCAATGATGTGCAACCACATATTCTGACATGATGTGTTTATGGGGAACCTTGGTTACTCTATGGTAATCTATTATTCTAGTTCTATGTGTTACTAGTGAGGCTCTTGATACATGTGCTTCAAATGTTTGTTTGTCTTGTGATTTGGGTTATCCCCTTGAAATGGATGTGTGAACTTGGATAGTTCAGGTTTAGATTTCTGGTGATTTGGGTTTTTCCTTAAGGGGGAGCAATTGGGTATGTATGACAGGAGGAGTATTGAACCTGTTTACTTTGTAGCTTCAATGTTTCTCTGATATATCTTTTGTTGTTCATGTAGCTTGTGATTTGTGTATGTGGTTTTATTCCTTTTTCCAGGTTTATTGAGCAAAGGGTGTTTTAGCCAAAATTTGCCAAAGAGGGAGATTGTAAGTTCCATGGTTTTAGGATTGGCAGCAATTTTGCTAAAACATGGTTCACGACAAGATGTTGGGTGTGATGTCCTAACATGTTGGTCAGGTAACAATGAAGGTAGATGTTCTAATAGATGTTATGACATGTTGTACCAGAACATCACTACAGGCTGTTTTTATTCTTGACAAATTTGATTTGATTCTGTGAGATTTCTTTTGGATATATCACTTATTTTCGCAGGTCAACAAGATTTAATCTGGAACATTTGATTTGATCTCCAACTATTCATAAGTTTATAAAATTGGATGTTGAGACAATTTAGGAAACTTGATGATTTGTTCCAAGATTTAAGGTGATTTCTCTGCATAATTGATGCAGCCTTCAGCGTGTGGATCAAGAAATATATGGGTGTAGATTTTGAAGCTCATGGACTACTAAGGTGTATATAAAGAGAAATCTAAACCTAATGTAATTTGGCTTTTCACAATTTTGTAAAATCAAGGGATGTTTAGAGTCTTAGGTTTTGAGAGTCTCTATAGGTTATCTTTGTAAGTCACCCATGTATCTTTTGATATAGTGAGGTAGACTGATTGTTATTTGTTCATTGTTCTCTCATGAGCTTTTAAGCACGAGTGTATTGTTCTCAGTATAATGCTTTTAAGCGAAACTGAGTATTGTGATTGGAAGTTTATCCTTCTGTATATTGTCTCATTGTTCTTATCTCTGTGTGTGGTTGAAGGGAAGTGAGAGGGGGTTCTCATATCTCGGAGTTCCTAGGTAGAAGTTAGCACGAGTAGGGATTAGGTGATAATTTGTAAATGTGGGAGTTTAGCTTTGAACTAATACTATTATAGTGGATTTCCTTCCTGGCTTAGATGACCCCAGATGTAGGTGAGTTGTACCGAACTGGGTTAACAATTGACTGTGCAATTTATTTACAGTTTGATTTATTTGTTCTGTCAGAAAACAGATGTTGTAACATCCATCTTGACATTATGTTCTGATGTTGGGACATCAGTATTAACATGTGTTAATGTGCCAGAATTTCAAAAGTAAAACAATGAAGAACACAAGATAATTGGTAATCCAAATCGGTGCAAACAACACCTATGTCTGGATGGACCTTTACTCAAGAAAGTAAGTTCACTCTTTAATAGAATTAGTACAAAGTGTCTTAGATGAACAAACCCTTTGTTCATTTCCTCTCTTCTTAATTCTACCCTTAGTATCTTTCAATTTAGGACTCCCCATAAATATGAAAATTCCCTATCACTTTCTCTAAATGACTAATCTCAAGTAATCAACATCAATCAACACAATGATAAGTGTTGTATAAAACTCAACTAAACAAACCAACTACTATGTCTTGTTATATGAAATTAAGCAATAACATGGTGTACAAGAAAGAATCAACAAAACTCTAGCACAAAGAATTAACCCTAGCGCACACACTCATGCTCAAACATGAGGTTTGAGTCTCCTTAAATAGCAACGTAATTATGGAAGTTTCTCCTTCGGATTTATGATTTAATTTCATCTAAAATAAATGCAGATATTGGTGGATTTGACTTACTCCATAAAAGTCTCTAACAAATATATGATTGATTTGTTATTAATTTAACTTCAAAATTAAATCTCTGGTTAAATTGATTTGATTTTCAAACATTTGTCAAACAAATCACACAAATATTGCTAAAAGGAAACAACAAATCTTGTTGCACAATACTGTAAGAACAAGATTTGGTTGTACATCTGGCCTTTGAGTTTTGATGATAACTGCACATGTTATCTAAGAGAACAATTCTATATGATATGGTTTCTGTCTAGTGTGTGACTGTTGTCAATATGATTGTGACTTTGATAAGAAGACGCGTGACATCATTAGACTCTGTTATCAACACTCTGGAAGAAAACATATGTGTGTACAAGATAAAGTCAAGATTCATGAATGTTTCTAATACAACGGTTCTAATGAACGTTAGTTCTGGGACATTCTAATTGAGACTTTATGAGAAAGGCCTATAAGGATTTCTAATGTGATGCGCTTCTAATGTTACAAGTTCTGAAGATTCTGAAGACGTGATTCAGGTGAACATGTTTCTGAAGATTCTGAAGACACAATATCTGAAGGTCAAGTTCTGAAGAGTTTCTGAAGACAAGGTTCAGGTGAACGAAGTACTGAAGACTCTGAAGACAAGAATGTGCTTAATGAACTCTGAAGACTCTAAAGACAAGATTTTGAAGGAGAAGGTTCTGAAGACTCTGAAGATATTACTTCTAAAAGAATGAGTGCTGAAGATTCTCAAGATAGTTCTGCTGAACAAAGATCTTGGAATTCTGAAAACTGGGTTTCTGAAGTTGCAAATAATGGACTCTTCTACAACATGCTTCATCAATGTTTTATTTGAATCCACTAAAGACATTAGAAAGACTGAAGATAAGAATGGTTTGAGTTGAACACAAGATTACAAAATCTGTGACCTCTACCTTGATAAGGTGGCACAACAGCAGCTTTTTTGTACAGTGATGTTGACAATTCCTCCATGTGAACGTTGGGATATTGCTGTTGGAATATGTTTCCAAGAATGCCCCTCAACGGATCTATTTTCTCAAGCTCTATAAATTGAAGATCAAGAAGCTTGAAAAATTGCTGGTTGCTGGTGATAGCACACTGCTATGTACAACCAAAGTGCTAAAGAAAATGCTACAAGCTGAAGCTTAAATGAAGAATGCTCAATGAAGAAGAAGCTGAAGAAAACTATTTAAATGTGTGTACAAATGTTGAATATGCTAAAGCCATGTGAAACTAGTTAAGTGAAACATCAATAAGTGAAGCATAGTAACTTAGTTGATCTTGATGGTTAAACTGGAAGAAGCATTATATGCGCAAGAAAGGAGTTCATCAAAAGAAGCTTAATGCCTCATGAAAAGAAGTCGTAGTGCTCATCAAGAAAGCTTTTAAGCAATACAAAACTAACGTTTTATAATCTCTCAGAGATTCATTCTTTAAATAGTTTCTGTATTAGAAAGCAAGGAGCTGTTGCGAAGCACTACGACAACAGTCAAGAGGATCCTACAATACGTTAAAGGCTCTGTTGGTTGCATAATTCTCTTTCTCGCAGTGGATATGGGTAAAAAATGCAATTTGGTCAATTTTACCTACTGCAATTGGTGTGGAGATAAGATGATCGAAATTCTACGGCAGGATACATCTTATGTTCGGTGCGACACCAATATTATGGTGTTCGAAGAAGGAACTGATAGGTTGAACACTCTTCTTGTGCGGGCCGAGTACAATTTTGCTTCGTTATGTGTGTGTCAAGCCGTATGGCTTATGAATCTATTGGAGGAGCCAGGCATCAGTGAGGGTGAGGCTGTCACACACCTAGTTGATAACGTTTCCGTGATTACCTTGCTAATATCCCAATTGCACATGGGAAGAGCAAGAATATTGAGATGGGGTTTCACTACTTGAGGGAACTTGTTAGTGAAGGAAGGTTACATTGGGATATTGTAGAAGTGAGGACCAAGTTGATGATTTGATTGCTAAGGAAGCCATAAATGATGTGTTCAAGAGGCTGAAGATGAGCGTGAGCATGGAAAACTTGTAGCAATTGAATTAAGGTGGTATGTTGAAAGTTATTCAAGTGTTGTAACTAGTTAACACGGGGTGGTAACCGGTTACAGTATGGTCAGAAACTCATCCAAGTAGTAGAGAAAAATTATTCACCAACTAAGGTGGTATGTTAAAAGTTATTCAAGTGTTGCAATTGAATCAACCTTGGAGAAGTCACCATAGTAAGTAGCGTCGAATGAACTGACACTAAAGTCAACATTTGAAAACAACATATAGTCAACATTTTGGGAGTGTAGTTTACAACGTCAGTATGACCGATGATATTATAAACTTTTTTATTACAAATTGTTTGAATATTATCTGGTCTTGCATTTTATATAATCTCTTTTCACCTATTTATACTTTGTTTTGCACCTATTAATAAAAATTTAAAATAATAAGATCATTCCTACATGAGCACACATAAAATATACTAAAATTGATCCAATAAAAAAATATCATTCATGTATCTATCATTGATTAGCTTAATTAAGCTTACAAGATAATTGATTCATGAAATATGTATTTATGCATTCTAAAAGAATGATTATTGAGAGGAAAATCTTAAACAATAATTAGAAAACACACTTTTTTTTATTAAAGAACTTGTTTCACGAATATAATGTATAGCTACAATATGTCAAAATATTAATAAATCACCAAAAGAAAGCTGTAAATGGAGAAAAGTAATGAAAAGTTAAAAAAAAAAAAGTAAATTGTCCTCCCATAGGAAAACTAATATTTCTTGCAAGTCAAGCCATACTACAACATAACATGTAGACTTTCGTGATCCATGACTAAATGCACATGTTTTAATATTTCTTAGAAGATATACTAAATTGTTTTATAGTTTATACATTGTTTGAATTTAAAATACATAACCTAAGTGAGTGATTATACAGTAAGAATTATGATTATGATTCTAATGAAATTTAACTGTTGATCTAAAACATGCATTGAAATTATGCTTAATGCTATGAAAATTATGATTCTAATGAAAATTAACTGTTAAACAATATTTTTATTATATGCTATGATTTATGGATGCTTATGATATTGATTCTTGAATATGCGCTTAAAATAATCATGTCAAAATGGAATGGATTTCAAAGTTTCTGATTAAAGTTATAAACCCATAACATGAAGCATGCATACTAGATATATGAACCATACGAGGCTTGTATGAATTTTATTTGAGGACAAACAAAAATTTAAATTTGGGAGAGTTGATAAATGTCAAATTTGTTAATTTATCATAAGCCCTTATTAACTTAAAACACAAGAAATCGCATGAAAAACCCCTCAATTAATGATTAAAACTAAGATTAAACAGTTGTATGTATATTTTAACTATGATATTCTTAAGTACAAGTGAAATAACTCAAAGAAATCACAAACTACACAAGCTGATAGCAGAAAACTCGCAAGACAAGGTAAAGGCTCTCCAAGACAAAGACCGGCCCAAATACAGACAAAAAATAAGGCAAAACAGGCCAAAACATGGCACCTTGCTGACTCAATCTCGCTAGTTGAAGAGATATGCTCACTAGAAGAGCACAAGCACGTAGAGATTTTTTCCATACCAACTTACTTCATGCTAAAGCAAGACAACTCAATAGACAAGATGACAAGCTTTCCAAGCAAGCAAAGGCAATTAAGAAGACCCATTGGTTAAGTAACTTAGGGATGAATGAAGGGTTTTCTTGCTTGGCAAGTAGGATGGCTCGCCAAGATAGATAAGAAGGCCAAGCTCAACTTGGAAAAGTTGAACAAGACTTATTGATGAAGAAAGGAAATCTCGCTAAGCGATTCAAAGACATTTCTAAGTGAGGATACTATAACAGTACTTTATAAATATAGTTTTCATTCATATCAACAACATTTAATGAATTATTAATTTCAAAGTACATATTTTGATAGTTTGAAAATATATATGTACAACAAGAGACAATTGAGAGGGAAATTCCAAGAGAGATATTGAAGAATAGAAGGTGGAGGTTGTTCAATCGAGAAATTTTTGTGGATGCTTTTTCTTCACTTTCTTCCTGATCATCATTGTAAAACTACTATGAGTAAAAGTAGAGATATAATTATATATTTTTGGAGGTTAGATGTAGTTATCAAAATATTCATGTATTCATCTTGATCATGGCATTATGAATGTTCTAGTTATTTGTTAATATTGATGACTATTTTCCTTCCTAAACCTTGTTATGGATTAGCTAGTTATAACTTGTTATAATGATTTTGAGTTGATATTGATAAATAATTTTCTTAAGTAAATCATAGATTTTCATTTGTTAGATGATATACTCCAGACATAGATTTAGGTTTAATATTCACATATACTGTCAAATCTTAATTTTATCTTATTGGTTATCCGACTAAGAAATCGTATGTTAGTAAATATGACTGATTTTACGTTGTTATTTAGACATAAACAACAAACACATAATGATAGGTAATAATATTAATTGATGACTAAGAATATGCATAACTGATCGAGAAAATAAATGAGGATATGATAATGAAATCTAACCCCAACAATCTCAATTTCATATGTTAAGTCTTGTTTTCGTTCGTTGTTAATTTTAACTTAGTTATCAAACAACCATACTTTTTAAACAAATTTACTAAGAATCGTAGAAATTATTGAACGACTTTTGATTATTGCGGAAGTCGCTGAGGGGATGATACAAAGAAATACTTAATTTTGTTCTACTAACACTACCATTTATAATATTTTGCTTTGTTTCAACAAATGCATAAGAGAATGAAGACTATTGCTAAAATCCATGTGTTAAAGACTTAGTGCCAAAACTTGTTGGAAGTGCCCCTAGGAATTGAAAAAGTTGAAGAAACCAAGACAAGTTGATATAAATAACAACAGTCATAGCCTATTCTACGACTTCTATCCATGCTCAAGGAAGTTATAACTACAACCTAACCATGGCTATTGCTAAGGTCGTAGCTGCAGTTCTTTCAATTTCTGAAAATTCATTTGTTTCACTTTGTTTAATATCTTATCGCATATGTAACGAATAGCCACATATGGATGACTATGGGTTAATTATAGAATATGAATGACATCAGTGTGTGTTTGTGCGCGCGTGCATGTGTGAGAGAGAGTATAGATATTAAGATTGATAAATTCTTAATAATTTTGTTATTTTCGATTCAATGTCTGTTTTCTGCTTTATTCTTCTACTGCTTTCATTTTTTTTTATAAAAGCCAATATATTAAAAAGGAAAAACGAATACAAAACGGGAAACCAGTTAGCCCCGAGATCAAGAGAATCTAAAGAAAGGTACACGTAACATATTCTTTACAAAATCATTCCTAATTCCAACAGGAATGGAATCAAAAAAAGTAAGGGTGTTAGTGCCCAGCGCAGAGTTTGCAAAAAAGTTGGCACATGAGTTGCCTTCTCTAAAGATGTGAGTGATAGCTAAGTTAGAAAAAATACTATTATGAATACAAGAGATCCAACGCTTACGAAACAATCACGGGACCAATGAATGGTTGGAAAAAGGTTTAGCCACCAATAAAGAATCGATCTCTAACCAAAGCTTCGTCCAACCCCGATTTATAGCAATTCCATAGCATAAATGGCAGCAGCGAATTCAGCATGGAGAGGAGAGGAGACGCGGAGCTACTCAACAAAAGCTAGAATAAAGTTGCCAAGGTGATTACGGAAAATACTGTTAGAACAAGGTTTGGTTCTGCAATAATACCTCTGAGTTTTGATGGTAACAAACAAGTATGGTTGAATGAACAATTTTGGTATTCTAATGTTTTTTATTTTTAAGATTTTAACAAACAGGTTCTGCTTCTGATTAATAGAGTGGTTAAGTTATTAGAAGAGAATTGTTCCGCTTCTGCGCTACATTTGTTCTGCTGAACTGTAGCATTTGCTTCTAAAGATTCTAAAGATGTATGAATATGATACGATGTCTAAAGAAAACAAGTTCTGAAGATCTGAAGACAGAAGTTCTGATGAACAAGTCCATATGCTGAAGACTTATGCTTCTAAAGACAACGGATTCTGAAGACCAAGTGCTGAAGACTCTGAAGATATGGTTCTGCAGACTCTAAAACTTGAAGCTCTTAAGACCCCAAGTTACGTTTTTCCTTCTTCTAACTCATGCTCTCAGAAGCCTCTGAAGTCAGGAAGTTGAGAAGACTAAGCAACGTGGTACAACGGTACGATGAGGATGCACTACTCCACTTCGGATAGGACGGACGCAAATGTATTATTTGTCCCCCACGTTCTTTCAAGCTGCCATATTTCTGAAATGTCAGAAATACCCTTCAATGGTTACATCATGCATGACTATATAAAGGCTTGAAGACTTGAAGAATGAGCAACTAACAAGACTAATTTTCACTGTTCATACGCTCTATTGTTCATATCATTCTTAAGTCATTTTGTTCTTAAATCTGTTTACATACCAGCTTATGTAGAAACACTTTTCTGTAAACAAATTATTTTTCAAACAGTTGTTTGATTTCCTTGAGAGACCGGTTAGGTCAGAATTCTTGAGAAGTCTAGGACTAGCGTGTCTTAGAGATTGTTGTTAGTAACTTGCAGTTTAGCTTGTGCAGTGTATTCCTTAAGAGACCGGTTAGGTCAGATTTCTTGAGAAGTCTAGGACTAGTGTGTCTTAGAGATTGTTCTTAGTCACTTGCAGTTAACTTGTGCATTGTATTAATCAGTTTGATTAGTGGATTAAGACCTCGCTTGAGAGAGGCAAAATCACCTTGGCGGGTGGACTAGACTAACTTGAGGGTTTCTCAAGTGAACTAGTATAAACATACTGTGTTCTTTCCTTTCAGTTTCTCTTGCTTTATTATCAAGAAGTGAAGGTTAGTTGTAAAGGGGATTATTTTTAAAGAATATTTATTATTTTAAAAACCCAATTCAAACCCTCCATTTCTTATGTTTTTCACACCTTCAATTGGCATCAGAGCTCCGGTTATGAGAAGATTAAAAGTTTGAATTTTTATCAAGCACCTAACAGTGTTCAGTACCGATCCAAAGTGTGAAAAACAATGGCTGCCTCAAGTACTTCTAATGTCACTTCTGATAATAATGAAAGAGACTCATATAGTGCAAAACCTCCTATCTTTGATGCCGAGAAATTTGACTATTGGAAAGACAGAATCGAAAGTTACTTTTTGGGATTTGATTTGGATCTATGGGATCTGGTAGTTGATGGCTACAAGTATCCAGTAGACGCTGAAGGTAAAAAGATTGCCAGAAGCTCATTTTCAGAGGCTCAAAAGAAAGCCTACAAGAATCATCACAGAGCAAGAACGATTATGCTAAATGTTATTTCATACACAGAGTATGAAAAGATTACAGATAGAGAGACTGCAAAGTCTATCTTTGACTCTCTTCAGATGACTCATGAAGGCAACACTCAAGTCAAGGAGACAAAGGCTCTGGCCCTAATCCAGAAGTATGAGGCCTTCAGAATGGAAGACAACGAATCTGTGGAAACTATGTTTTCAAGATTCCAGATGCTTGTTGCAGGACTCAGAGTTTTGGACAAAGGTTATTCTACTGCTGATTATGTCAAGAAGATTATCAGGAGTCTGCCTGCAAAATGGAGACCAATGGTAACTGCTTTGAAATTGGCGAAGGATCTGAACAACACAAGTCTTGAGAAACTGATTAGTTCTTTAAGAAGTCATGAGATAGAACTTCAAGAAGATGAACCTCAGAGAAGAGGTAAGTCTATTACTCTGAAGTCTAAGTCTGAAAAGACAAAGGCTTACCAAGCAGAGGAGAACTCAGAAGAATCTGAAGAATATTCAGACGAAGATGAACTGTCTCTCATATCAAGAAAGATAAATCAGTTGTGGAAACACAGAAAGAGCAAGTTCAGAGGGCCAAGAAGAAAAAGTAGACCTGAGTCTACATCTGGTCAAAGGAAAGATTCTGAAAAAGAAGTTACTTGTTACGAATGCAAGGAGCCTGGACATTAGAAGAACGAGTTTCCAAAGCTCAAGAAAGATAGAAAACCTAAGAAGGTTCTCAAAGCTAAAAAGGGTCTTATGGAAACATGGGATGATTCAGAGTCAGAAGAAGAAGATTCTGATGAAGAACATGCCAACATGGCACTCATGGCAAAGACCACCATGAGTGAAGCCTCAGCAGAGGATGAACTGACACTTGATGAAGAATCAGACTCTGATGACGACAAAGAGGTACTTTCTTCCTTATCTTGTTCTGAACTTGAATTAGGTTTATCAGATCTTATGAAAAGGTATCAACTTCTTCTAAGTAAACACAAAACTCTGAAAAAGACTTTTGTAGTTGTTTCTGAGAACTCTACTAAGAGCGAGCCAAATATTTCTGATATAAATGGAAAAAAAATTTCTTTAGAAAAATCTAATGCTTCTCTTAAAAGTAAAGTCTCTAAGCTAGAAGAAGAGATTACTTCTAACATATCTGTTACTGATGAGGTAATTAGATATGATAGAGCTTTTCAGCACTTCCTTGCTAAAAGCATAGATAGAAGCAAGATGGCTTCAATGATCTATGGAGTTAGCAGAAACAAAAGTAGAGGTCTGGGATATTCAGGACCATCAAAACCATTTGATGAGACTCTGAGTATCAAACTAAAACCACTGTCGAAACATTTTGTGTCTGTTGGAACCGAACTGAAATGTTCAGAAGGTTCTGATTCTGTTGCACCACAATCACAGACACAGAAGAAAACTTCTAAGCCTAAATATCATGCACAAATTCCACTTAATTACCCTGTTGGACAGAAATCCAAAGGTGTCAGAACCTCTGGAAAGACTAACAAGAAATGACCAAGAAAATGGGTACCTAAGAGTGAGATAATCTATGTTGCAGACAACCTTGATTGCGCCACTGAAACACCAGTCATGGTACCTGGACAGTGGATGCTCGCGACACATGACGCGAGAAAGGCATATGTTCCAAGAATTGGAACTTAAGTCTGGAGGCGTCGTTGGTTTCGGATGAAACTAGAAGGGAAAGATTATTGGCTCTGGAACTGTTGGTAATGGCAAACTTTCTTCCATCAACAACGTTCTTTTAGTTGAGGGTCTAATGCATAACTTATTGTCAATTAGCCAACTTAGTGACAATGGTTATGACGTTATCTTTAATCAACCATCCTGTAAGGCTATTAGTCAGAAGGATGGGTCAGTTCTGTTCAATGGTAAGAGGAAAAACAATACTTACAAAATCAGACTATCAGATTTGAAAAATCACAATGTAAAATGTCTTATGTCCGTTAATGAAGAGCAATGGGTCTGGCACAGACGTCTGGGTCATGTTAGCTTGAGAAGAATTTCTCAGCTGAACAAACTAGGACTTGTCAGGGGCTTACCCAATCTGAAGTATTCTTCAGATGCTCTTTGTGAAGCATGTCAGAAAGGCAAGTTTTCAAAAACATCCTTTAAAGCAAAAACGAATGTTTCTACCTCTAAACCATTAGAACTTCTTCACATTGACTTATTCGGACCAGTGAAAACTGCCTCGGTCAATGGAAAGAAATATGGACTAGTCATCGTTGATGATTACAGTCGTTGGATATGGGTAAAATTTTTAAGACACAAGGATGAGTCACATTCTGTGTTTGCTTCCTTCTGCACCCAAGTGCAAAATGAAAAGAATTGCAAAATTGTCAGAGTCAGAAGTGATCATGGTGGTGAATTTGAAAACAAAGATTTTGAAAAACTTTTTGATTCTTATGGCATATCCCATGATTTCTCCTGTCCTAGAACTCCACAATAGAATGTGGTTGTAGAAAGAAAGAATAGGACATTGCAAGAAATGGCTCGCACCATGATCCAAGAAACTGACATGGCTAAGCACTTTTGGGCAGAGGCATTTAACACAGCATGTTATATTCAAAATAGAATCTCAATAAGACCTATTTTGGGTAAGACTCCTTATGAATTATGGAAGAATAGAAAGCCCAACATTTATTATTTTAATCCTTTTGGATGTGTCTGCTTTATGGTGAACACTAAAGAGAATCTGGGCAAGTTTGATTCCAAAGCACAGAAGTGTCTGATGTTAGGATATTCTGAACGCTCAAAAGGCTACAGAGTCTATAACACATAATCACGAATTGTGGAAGAATCAATTCATGTCAGATTCGATGATAAGCTTGACTCTGAAAAGTCAAAGCTAGTTGAAAAGTTTGCAGATTTGGAGATCAGTTTTTCAGAACCTAAGGAAAAGGCAGACGAAATCAAAGATTTAGAAGCTCCTACTTCTGACATTGTTGTTGCTCCCACTGATCCTCCACAACAAAAGAAAAGCAGAGTTGCAACTTCACACCCTGAAGAATTGATTCTGGGAAATAAGGACGCTCCTATTAGAACCAGATCAACCTTCAAACCTTATAAAGAAACACTTCTGGGTTTGGTGTCCGTGATCGAGCCAACATTTGTTGATGAAGCTCTACTGGACAAAGACTAGATTCTGGCAATGGAAGAAGAACTTAACTAGTTTTCAAAGAACGATGTTTGGGATCTTGTTCAAAAGCCTAAAGGTGTCCACGTTATTGGAACTAAATGGGTATTCAGAAACAATCTCAATGAGAAGGGTGAAGTTATCAGAAACAAGGCACGAACGGTTGCACAAGGTTATAGTCAACAAGAAGGAATAGACTATACAGAAACCTTTGCTCCAGTCGCCAGGTTAGAAGCCATACGTCTATTAATTTCCTTTTCTGTAAATTATAACATCATCTTATATCAGATGGATGTTAAGAGTGCATTTTTTAATTGTTATATCTCAGAAGAAGTTTATGTCAAACAACCTCCTGGATTTGAAAATTTTGAGAAGTTAGATTTTGTTTTTAAACTTAAAAAATCTCTCCATGGTCTAAAACAAGCTCCCAGAGCTTGGTATGACAGATTAAGTAATTTTCTTTTAGAAAATAACTTCACCAGAGGCAAGGTTGACACCACCTTCTTCTGTAAAATATTCAAAAATGATATGCTTATAGTTCAGATTTACGTTGATGATATTATTTTTGGTTCTGCTAATCCCTCTCTTTGTGAAGAGTTTTCTAAGCTAATGCATGCATAATTCGAGATGAGTATGATGGGTGAATTGAAGTTCTTTCTGGGAATTCAAATTGACCAAAAATCAGAGGCTACTTACATTCATCAAAGTAAGTACACCAAAGAACTTATGAAGAAATTCAACATGATGGATTGTACACCAGCTAAAACTCCAATGCATCCAACATGTATTCTGGAAAAGGAAGAGGTAAGTGGAAAGGTTTGTCAGAAGCTCTATCGTGGTATGATAGGCTCTCTTCTATACTTAACTGCATCTAGACCTGATATTCTTTTCAGTGTTCATTTGTGTGCCAGATTTTAATCAAATCCTAGAGAATCTCATTTAATTGCTGTTAAAAGAATCCTAAGGTATCTGAAAGGAACTACTAACATTGGCTTGATGTATGAGAAAACATATGAGTACTCTCTTTCTGGTTACTGTGATGCAGATTACGCAGGAGACAGATTGGAAAGAAAAAGCACCTCTGGAAACCGTCAGTTTCTCGGGAAGAATCTGATCTCATGGTCAAGCAAGAGGCAATCAACAATTGCTCTCTCAACAACAAAAGTAGAGTACATATCCGCGTCTCTATGCAGTACGCAGATGTTGTGGATGAAGAACCAGCTAGAAGATTATCAGATACATGAGAGTAACATTCCTATCTTTTATGATAATACTGCTGCTATCTGTTTAAGTAAGAATCCAATCTTACACTCTAGGGATAAGTACATAGAAATTAAACATCATTTTATTAGAGACTATGTTCAGATGGGAATCTTATGTTTAAAATTTATAGATACAGACCATCAATGGGCTGATATTTTTACAAAACCCTTGGCTGAAGATAGATTTCTATTTATTCTGAAGCATCTGAAAATGGACTTCTGTCCAGAGTAAGATTTCATCAGAATCAGATGTGTTTAGTCAGAGTCTGAAGATATCAGATTTTCATTTAAACAAAGAAGCATTTGTTTTAAACCTTAGTCATCAGAAGATGCTTTCGTCAGAAGTGTTTCTGATCAGATGGAAACCTTTTGGTTTTCCAGACTCTGAGGATATCAAAACGTGTCACTTAATTAAAAGGTGATTTTAATTAAAGTACACAATGAACAGTATTTTTCTTGGAATTGCTTAAATCATGATTACTTTCATTTATTAATCCCCATTATTATGTTTATTTCTTCACTCCACTCACACGTTATATATACCCGCTCACACCACTTCACTCCTCATTCACACTTTTGTCTTAGAAACCCTAAAATCTCTTCAGTTCTCTATAACTCCATTAACTTCATCAATGGTGGAATCATCTCAAACTATCTCCAAAGCTAAGCTACTTGGATATCAGTGTATTATTCTTGAAGAATGTCCTATCTCTCTCGACACGCCTGTAAATGAACTTCGAGTTCTCAGTGAATTCATGGTTAACTTCACAAATCTCAGGGATAATGGATGTGATCTTACTCAAACACTCATTTCTCAAGTATGGGATGGTTACTTTAACAGATTGCAAGGATCCTCACTTCCAAACTTGGTTAAAGAATTCTGGATTCATGCTATCGCTAGTAGAAATGTCATTGTTTCTACTGTGTTTGGAAGACGAATCATCATCACAGAAAAGACTATCAGCAACTTAATCTCTCATGATGGAAAGGGACTAAGATCACTCATCGAACTGCTATTCCAAACCAGTTTGAACTTACCTTTGTTCGATTTCCAATCTCTGGATTTCCATCTTTTTCAAATCACTACAATCTAGAAGAACTAGCAAACTATTTTGTTGGATGTGAAGAGGAATCATTAGATGCATGGATTGATATGGAAAATCTACTGGATACTCTCCCTGAAAATTTTCAGAAAAAGGGGAAGGCAAGAAAAAGAAAAGTGATGATGATGACGGACCATCAACAACGAAGATGAAGATGGCATCTACATTCACTTCCTCCGCTCCAGAACAAAGTAAGTCGTTTGAATCGCCCTCTGTAATTGTATCTGTTTCTATTGATAGAAATTTGTCTTCATCTCTTCCCATCTCATCACTACCACTTACAACACAACCGTTTTTATTCACTCATCCACCAATATTCTCTATTGTTGTCACCACCTCCCCAACACCCATTTCTGAATCTTCTACTGAAATAATCACTACTCCACCTCCATCCTTACAGTTAACACCACGAATGCTTGAAATTACCTCATCTCAACCAACTTCCACCATTTTTATCCAACCAATTCTTGTTACATCTGTTCCATCATCTCCAATTATTCAAACCACTGAAGAAATTCTCACTGAACATCCACAAACAACCATCTCACCTCCACCAACTTCAATTACTGTTCCACAACCTATTCCAGAATCAATAATTGATAATCCTGAATCTTCTCTAAACAATGATCAACCCTTAACTGAAAATCAAACCTCTAACCTTCCTCTCAACCTAGATGAAGCAATATCTATTTTTAAGGACAGTGTGGTTACAAGGTTCAAGACACTTTCTGATGAATCAAATTCTAGTGAAGACCCTTCTGATTCGGGTGCTTCATGGGATATGTTCAATTAGTGGATGGCTGAGGAATTTCAGAAGATTCAAGATCTCTCTGTTCAAACAAAGGGTTATTTCGTTCAAGAAGCTGAAAAGAGATTGCACGAGAAGAAGGAAGCCGAAGCTAAGCTAGCTGCAGAGAAGGAACTGGCAGAAAGGTTAGCCAAAGAAGAGGCTGAAAGATTAGCTAAGGAGGCTAATGATCAAGCAGAAGAAGAAGCAAGAAATGCTAAAGTTGTCAATACCTCTGAAACCGCTTCCTCTTCTGACCCTGCTTCTGTGTGTTTGGAACGTGCAATTGATGACATTAAAGAAGATCATCAGGCAATAAATGAAGAATAGAAAATCTTCAGAGAAAGCATTGCTGAACAGAAGGTTGTCAACAACTCTCTTCAGGATATGCTTCAACAGATTCTGAGCAAGCTGTCTACAAATCCTTCATCCTCTGGAACTTAGGTACTTAGGCTTTTCTTTTTCCTATTGGCTCTAAACCTTAGGATTCTGATTTATTTTGATCTTCTGATATTTTTGATTTAATGGAATTTCAACTTTTTGATTTTGACAAAAAAGGGGAGAAGTATAATGAACGTGATATTTTGATTCTCATAATCAATTTCTGAAAAACAAGCTTCTTACATTCTAACCAATAAACTTCTGTTTCTGTTAGATTTGCCTTCCTGTTTTCTTTCAGGATGATATTCTGATAAAATCAATCAGGCTCTGATAATTTCAAGATCTCAATTGGTACAATTGACTTTTGGAAACTGGAAATTGAATCAAGACTCTAAAGATCTCAATATCTGACCTATTGCAACCAGGGGGAGTTCACCCAGAAGGTTCACAAGTCAGGATATTTGATCTTCATCCAGTCTGAGATTCAGGGGGAGATTCTCATCTGAAGGATAAGTATTCCTTAACCTTCTTATTTCGATTATCTTTTTATGTTATCTACAAAATTGTGTCATCAAAATACATAGTTTTGTCATCATAAAAAAGGAGGAGATTGTTAGAACAAGGTTTGGTTCTGCAATAATACCTATGAGTTTTGATGGTAACAAACAAATATGGATGAATGAACAATTTTGGTATTCTAATGTTTGTTATTTTTAAGAATTTAACAAACAGGTTCTGCTTCTGATAAATAGCATGGCTAAGTTATTAAAAGAGAATTGTTCTGCTTCTGCGCTATATTTGTTCTGCTGAACAATAGCATTTGCTTTTGAAGATTCTAAAGCTGTATGACTCTGATACGATGTCTAAAGAAAACAAGTTCTGAAGATCTAAAGACAGAAGTTTTGATGAACAAGTCCATACGCTGAAGACTTATGCTTCTAAAGACAACGGATTCTGAAGACCAAGTGCTGAAGACTCTGAAGATATGGTTCTGCAAACTCTAAAACTTGAAGCTCTTAAGACCCCAAGTTACGTTTTCCCTTCTTCTAACTCATACTCTCAGAAGCCTCTGAAGTCAGGAAGTTGAGAAGACTAAGCAACGTGGTACAACGGTACGATGAGGATGCACTACTCCACTTCGGATAGGACGGACGCAAATGTATTATTTGTCCCCCACGTTCTTTCAAGCTGCCATAATTCTGAAACGTTAGAAATACCCTTCAACGGTCACATCATGCATGGCTATATAAAGGCTTAAAGACTTGAAGAATGAGAAACTAACAAGACTAATGTTCACTGTTCATACGCTCTATTGTTCATATCATTCTTAAGTCATTTTGTTCTTAAATCTGTTTACATACCAGCTTGTGTAGAAGCACTTTTCTGTAAACAAATTATTTTTCAAACAATTGTTTGATTTCCTTGAGAGACCGGTTAGGTCAGAATTCTTGAGAAGTCTAGGACTAGTGTGTCTTAGAGATTGTTGTTAGTCACTTGCAGTTTAGCTTGTGCAGTGTATTCCTTAAGAGACCGATTAGGTCAGATTTCTTGAGAAGTCTAGGACTAGTGTGTCTTAGAGATTGTTGTTAGTCACTTGCAGTTAGCTTGTGCATTATATTAATCAGTTTGATTAGGGGATTAAGACCTCGCTTGAGAGAGGCAAAATCACCTTGGCGGGTGGACTAGACTAACTTGAGGGTTTCTCAAGTGAACTAGTATAAACATACTGTGTTCTTTCCTTTCAGTTTCTCTTGCATTATTATCAAGAAGTGAAGGTTATTTGTAAAGGGAATTATTTTTAAAGCATAGTTATTATTTTAAAAACCCAATTCAAACCCCCTATTTCTTGTGTTTTTCACACCTTCAAATACTACCCCTGCCAGCTTGAGTACATTTAAGGACAAAAGCACCATCAAAATTACATTTGAACCAACTGGGGGAAGGAGGATTCCAAAGAACTTTATAAAATAGAGGGAGCTTTAGAAGGTTTTATGTCGACATGGAAAGCTTTGATGATCTTGAATTCTTTCATATTGATGAAAGAATCTTTGGTTATGTTGTTACCAGACAGTAAAACCTGCTGCAAGATCCTATTATTAGAGCTTTGGAGAGAAGGTTTGAGGCGATTATGTTTAACGTCATTGCGAACTTTCGAAATCTCGTCAAAACTGTTAATAACAGTCGCAGTAACCACAGTTGCAGCCTGGGGCGATAAACCAGTAGCAATCTTACACCAATCGGCAGCAGTAAGAGGAAAGGTGGAGAGATCCAAGCGGTCCGAAATTCAATTCCAAATTTGTAGAGAAAACCCACAATAAAAAAATATGAAAAATGGATTCGGAGGCGGAGCAGCATATCGGACATCTAAAGGCTAAACTAAAACCACGTTTCATCAAATTGCCTTTAGTGGGAAGGTTATGATGCAGTACTCTCTATACCAGCATAGCACGGCGGGGAGGAATATTAGGAGACCAAATTGCCTTACACCAAGGCACTTTAGGTAATGGAACAACCAAAAGAGAATAAGCAGTTTTTAAGTCGAGAAGGCCATTATTAGTGCCGATCCAATAAAGAAAATCAGAGGAGTTTTCCAGACTTTGGACAAGATTATCCAACAATGAGCGCAGGAAAGGGAACCAATTGAACCAGTTTTCAGGGATGTACCAAGAGCCCTGCAGATATAAGTCTTCAACCAAAATGTGAGGGTCAATACCATAGCGAGACACGAGATCAGATCTGTTTGATGTATGAGAGGGAATCCTGTCCAATTATCAATCCTGAATTTGATTTGGTCACCCTTGCCAATGGACCACCAAGTGTGGCATTGTAATAAGTGAACCGTCCATTTGATACTAGATCAAATCATTGAAGAGATGTGGTGACGAATGAAACCATACGGCCTAGAGATACATTTCTTAATAAGGATGGCCCAAGGATTGTTGCAATTGATGATGTCCCAACTGAGCTTAGTTTCGTAGCTTCATTCAAGGTTATAAGAGACCGAAGAACTAATTTCCCACGATCGAAAGGTTGACAGATTTTGTTCCAAGCCACCAAACAGACTTTCCTAATGTTGACATTACCCAACCAAATGAAGTTTTTGCAGGCAGTTTCTAATGGTTTAAGAACTGCGATAGGCCATGAGAAAATGTTGATGGAATAAAGAATCATACTGTGAATGACATATTTCACCAAAGTGACTCTTCCAGCCATGGAGGGACAAGACCTTTCCAAGTAGAGAGTTTAGTGAGAATTCAGTCAGCAATAGGAGTTAAGAATTTCTTTCTCACTTTACCTTTGAAGAGAGGAACACCAAGATAAAAGAAAGGAAGGGTTCCAAGTTTGAAACTAGTGAGCCTTAAAAGCTTGTTCCTTTTACTGTTCGAAACCTTCCCAACATAAAGGTTGGACTTTGAAGTGTTGATAACCTGACCCAAAACAGAGGCGTAGTCTTTGAAAATAGAGCACAACTTATTAAAATTCGAAAATTTAGCATTGCAAAACAGCAGGATGTCATCGGCGTACATTATATGCGAGGGCACGAAGTTATTTTTAGAAGCAGCAATACGATGCAGTGAACCGTCTTCCACTGCCTTGGAAATCATTCTGCTAAGAAATTCCTCCACCAAACAAAAGAGGAGAGGGGGTAACGAATCCCCCTATCTAACCCCTCTAATGCAATTGAAATAGTCGTATGGTTGACCGTTAAAATTGATCGAAAGATAAGCCGATGCGAGAATAGTATGAATCCAATCCAGGAAAAGCTAACTAAAATCGAAGCTCTTTAGAACATTGATGATGAAATCCCAACGAATGGTGTCAAAGGCCTTAATTAGAGATATCAACCTTTAAAGCAATGTTGCCATCTTTTTATATCTTTCACTATCATTATAATTTTTATATCTACTATGATCATGTGTGAATAGATTTTCAAAGTCTTGGGATTATGAAAAATATTGAAATATATATTTTATATAAATTTCAATTTCAATCATCTGTTATGAGGCTTAAACCTTTACTCAGATCTTGTTGATTCTCAATAATGCTTCATTGAAAATAGACAAAATATTAGATATCAATCGATAAATTGAAAGGAGAAGGTTGATATCTGATATACAATATCAGACAAGAGACTTAAAACTTAAAAATAGTTGAGATTCTCTTTAAATTGTTGTCCTTTTTTAAATAGACGTTCTTAATAAATCTTGTTAACGAATCAACCATGAAATAAGTGATCATTGGTTCAAGATACACTAATATAATTTGAAAGAAGCAATAAATTATTGTGTCTGTTATATAAGCTTGATTTTCATTAAAAAAAAAAAAGAAAATGTAATTAATATTGTCTATTACTGCCCATCCACACTTCAGCTGCCCATCTACACCTATTCCATTATTTTCAATATAATTGACTATTATTTAGGGAAATATCGAGTTCGATTCCTAGTGAGAACAATGCTTGGGCAGGCTTATGATCTCTCAGACCGAACTCTGGATTACTAAGACCCCTTTTTCCTAGGAACCAGAAGGTAAAAACCACAATATATATATATATATATATATATATATATATATATATATATATATATATATATATATATATATATATATATATATATATATATATATATATAACCAACACGAGTCGGTTTATCATTCATTTTTAAAAATATATTGTGTATTCACTTAGTATATTTCGAAGAGGATGAGTTTTGCACGTCAAAGAAATTCTTTGAAAGAATTATGTAACGTTTAAGAATATTTCGCAAACAATGGATTTGGTTTGTTCTGTCACATGGGTCCATTTGTTTTAACTACATTAGAAACTAGTGGGAAACCGTGTGGACGTTCTGGTGTGGACTGCGTATACGTTACCAGTTAGGTTATGAAATATAAAAAAATTAAAAATTTAAAAATTTAGTTATAAATTCAAAAAAATAATAATATGATACACCCAATAAAAAAACAATTGTGCTAAAAACGATTAAAAAATAAAGTTATTTGATATAGAGTAGTAATTATAATAATGCGTGTAGATGATATTAAAAGAGACAAAATTAAAATAAAAAAAATTTTAAAAAAAGTAATTGAGATTAAAAATATAAAATTTTTCTTAAGATTCGATCTCTGTGGAGATATGTGGGGATCTGTGGGGATGGGGATGGAGATGGGGAAAATATTTTCTAGTTGCGGAGATTAGGGACGTGGATGGGGAATAATATTGGGGGCGGGGCGGGGAGCGGAGAAGCATCCTTCGAACATTCCCTACCCCGTTTACATCTCTAGTTTGGATTCATCCATTATTTTAAACATATTTACTTTTATTTTCTTGAATTGTAAAAAAATGTAATATCTCGTGCACTCACGATTTTGGTCTGGTTACCCGTGCGTTTACACAGTACTGATGTATTACACGTGCGTTCACTGCGATTTTGGCCTGCTTACCCGTGCGTTCACACAGTACTGATGTATTACCCGTGCGTTCACTGCAATTTTGGCCTACTTGCCCGTGCATTCACACGGTACATTGATGAAGTTGTCTCGTTAAAATTTTAAATTTTATAAATGACAAACAAATTGTATGATTAATAAAAAATATCATACAATTTTGATACTATTTATTCATACATTACCTATGCTTCGTTCTATTAGTATTTAAATTGAAGTTCATTTAATTCATTTAAGTCGTATGCTTATTTTGGACCCAAAAAATTTTGTATAATTATTTTTTTAATTATATAAATTGATTATCTTCTGCTTATATACATTTTAAAAATTTGACGCCAATAAAATGTGTGATTCTTCTATCAACTCATAATCTCATATAAAATAAAAATAAAATTACAGGCTATATAGTGATGATAATGTGGGTGTGACTGAGAATTCTCAACAACCTTTTATCAAACAGATGGTGTGCATATATAAATTATTATTACTTTTAAAAAGGTATTTTAACTTAAATTAAAAACAACTTGATATTATTTTTCTTCATTACCAATTGTACGTATTTGTGATGTTAATTAAAAAAAAATCAAATAGTATCTTAACTGCAAATCAATTATCATTTATAGTGATTATAACATTAAAAACATTTAGTCAAACCAAAATGTTGGCTATGTTTGTAAATTGTGATCTTACAAAAATTATTAACCCTTAAAATGATTTACTACCCCCTTAAATAAAATGGAAATTATGATATTTGATAATAAGTAATTGAATGACAATAAAATAGATTAACCTAATTGATATATTGATCTTCATAAAAGATATAAAATATCCAAATTTCTATTCATTGACATATTAAAAATAAAGTAACATTTTTTATATATTTAGATCAATAATAAACATCACCTTCTATTTTTTTCCTTATTTAGATGTTTTGATCATTATTATATTTTTACCGTATAGGTAAGTGTCGCTCCCGAAAGATTCGCATCCAACGGTACAAACGCGAGAGTGGCGCAAAAGAACACAGAGTCGCCAGCAACGTGTATTTATCCCAAGAGAGGGAAAGGAAACACTGCGTAAACCTGGAAGAAGGGAAAAGACATGGTCTCACGACCAAGAGAATGGGTACGGGAGTCGGTTACGCGAAGGGAAGGTGTTAGCACCCAACACGTCCATCGTACTCGATGGGATCCACGCTTGTTGTCTGCATCAAAGGGTGTCGTCATCTGGAACTCCACTGCTACTGGACTGAAGAAGAAACGAGAACGGAAAGTACGGAGAAACGAAGAAGAAAAGAAAAAGAAGAAGTGACTCGATAGGACGGTATCGTTGTCCTAGGACTACGTACTCCCTCGGTGCAATGGGAAAGTCAGAGTCAACGTAGTTCGGACGGGAACTGAGGGGGGAGGTTGCTCGTCAAGACATCACCGTCTTGTGCCTACGTATCCTCAATCGAACGAGAGAGAGGAATCAGAGAAAACGTAGTTCGACCTACGGGTCGAAAAGAGACAAAGAGGTGATAAAGAAAGGTTGTGAAAGAAATGTGCTCGGAGAGATCTCGCACGATCTCCTGCCTACGTATCTCGCTCACACGCGAGAATCAGAGCGACGTAGTTCCCCTAACTAGGGAAAAAGGAAAGGTGGGAAGGGTCTCAATCGCAAGGGTGCGAGAGAAGGGTCTCAATCGCAAGGGTGCGAGAGAAGAGTGCTCGCCAAGGATAGGGATCCTCGTGCCTACGTATCCTCAATCGGACGAGAGAGAGGAAATCAGAGCGTCCGTAGTTCGTGGCACTACGGAAGAAAGGAAGGATGGAAGAGTCTCAATCGCACGGGTGCGAGAGAAGGGTCTCGATCGCAAGGGTGCGAGAGAAGAGTGCTCGCCAAGGATAGGGATCCTCGTGCCTACGTATCCTCAATCGGACGAGAAAGAGGAAATCAGAGCGTTCGTAGTTCGTGGCACTACGGAAGAAAGGAAGGATGGAAGAGTCTCAATCGCACGGGTGCGAGAGAAGGGTCTCGATCGCAAGGGTGCGAGAGAAGAGTGTTCGCCAAGGATAGGGATCCTCGTGCCTACGTATCCTCAATCGGACGAGAGAGAGGAAATCAGAGCGTCTGTAGTTCGTGGCACTACGGAAGAAAGGAAGGATGGAAGAGTCTCAATCGCACGGGTGCGAGAGAAGGGTCTCGATCGCAAGGGTGCGAGAGAAGAGTGCTCGCCAAGGATAGGGATCCTTGTGCCTACGTATCCTCAATCGGACGAGAAAGAGGAAATCAGAGCGTCCGTAGTTCGTGGGAATGACCACGAAACAAGGGGAGGAAACTGGTGAAAAAAGGAGAAGGTAGCTCGCCAAGATCTACGCAATCTTGTGCCTACGTATCTTTACTCGGACGAGAATAATGAATCAGGGCAGTCGTAGTTCGTGGGAACGACCACGAAACAAGGAAAACGGGATCATTCTCGATCGCACGGGTGCGAGAGAAAAGAGTCGGGACTCACAGAAAGTCTAAAGGGGAAACTCGGTCCTACAAGTTATCATGCAAAATGGCCCTAAGGTCAAGGATTAGGAGGGAATTCTACCTAATGTTATCATGCTTGGATTGAGAGCCTAATGTCTATCCTACTCTGATCTTAATCAGAAATTAAGTCGGACTAGGAGCCTTAAGGGAGCATGTGAATACAGAGGTAATTAACAAGTAAACATCAGACAGCTCAATCACAAAGAGTAAATCAAACAAGAGGCAGTCAAGTATTTAATCAGAAATTAATCAAAATATGCATCAAAAAACAAGATACAAAATTAATCCAAAAATATCCAAGCTAAAAAATAAAGTGCAAATTAATCAAGATTAAAAGTTAGTCAACCATTAACCTAAAAAATAATATCTAAACCTAGTGTTAATTCAAATTAATTCCTAATTAAAAATCCTAAATTAATTCAAAATTAAACTTCTAGTTCTAAGTCAAGACTAAATTCTACTTTACTCAAGATTAAAATCTAAACTACAATTAAAATCTAACCTAAAAAACTCCACGATTTAATTCTACAATTATTATCTAATCAATATCTAAAAAGGGAAACCAAACAAAATTATCCAAAATTAAATTCTAATAATCTCCAATTAAAACTAATTAACTAATTAACAATTAACAAACAAATAAAAACAAAAGCTAAAATAACTAAAAAGGAGGTGGCAGCAGAATTGGGAGTGTGGTGAGGAATCAGCCGCTGGGCTCTTGCATCAGGCCCAATAGTTTGTCAAAATGAAGCCAAGGGGGAGGTGCGCTTGGTAACTGGGTTGTATGATAGAAAAAAAACATGGGCTTAAGAGCCCAATCCGGTCCAGATGCAAAATGGTTCAAACTTAGAAAAATACCTAAAGGATCTGTCTTCTCCTTCTCCCTCATTCCAGCGCCGTTCTCCTTCCTGCTCTTCATCAATTCGATTCTCACCGTGTTTCAACGTCACCTTCATAAACCCGTCGCCGGAAAAAAAAACGGTTTATGCGGAACAACAACAAAGTTTCACCGTTCGCTCCTCCTTGCTCTGGTTCAAATCGCCGGCGTCCACAAATCGAGTCACCAACCTCAGTGTTCCTCTCCATCCCTCTCGTCTTCCTCCATCAGAGTTTGATTACACTTTTCCTCACACCATCTGCGATTTCTTCTCCACCGCGCCGAGGCGACATTCTCCTTCTCCAAATCGCTCATCTCTCTACACTTCCGAAAACACCATAGTTGGCTCCTCGCTCGTCAATCCCTCTGTTACTTTTTCGTATCGCCCTCTCCGTCTGAATCTCCACCGTTAATGGCTTCCTCGCCATCTTCTGCTCACTACGCACCACCGGCCTCACTCTCAGTGCTTCGTCTCCAACGAAACAACGCCGTGAAACACTCGCGGCCTCACCTTGCTCTCTTAGTCAAACTTGTTCAAAACAACGTCCAGAAAGCAACACACGTGATGAAAATTACAAGCCTCAAATCGTAAAATAGAAACAGCAAACAAGATCACGCATCAAAGTTTGAGACGACGTACCTATCGAAGTCGCTCCGATGGCGCTTCAAAGACTACACCAGATTCCACGGCTCAGGTAGGCTTGTTTTTCCTTTCAACGTGTTCGTCAATTCGTTCCTCAATCTCTCTGTTTCACGGTTTCGACGATCTTTTCACTTCATCTCCTTTTCTTTCTTCGCAAAAAAAAGGATGCTCTGAAGTTGTTGTTGCCGTTGTTGGATTCTCCGAGTTGTAGGGAATTCGCGTTGAGTTTGCGATGAGGTTGCTGTTATGATTTGAATCTCTCTTGAATTATTGTTGAACCTGAGATGTTGATTTTCTGCAGGTTGTTGGTGATTTGTCTGTAGAATTTCATGATGGACAGATGAAGCAATGTTGTGCTTCCTTTGATTTGTAGGTCTGTGAATTTGATGGAGGTTTCATGAAGAAACAGATGATTGCTGATGATTTATGCAGAACCAATGGAGGTTTATCTGGGAGGTTTTGGCAGAGGAAAAAAATGGAGATCGTGCCTTCAATTCAGCAGCAAGTAAAAGTGAAAAGAAGCCTCTAGTTTATGCAGAAAGAAAGAGAAGATGGAAGGGATCCAAAAATTCCTCTTCAAGTCTGATGCGTTTGAACTTTATACCAGATTTCTGAGAGGGTAGAATAGGTTTTTTGAGTGCAATTCTGTTAGAGGCATTTGCTGTGAAATTCTGTTGTGAAAGTAAAGTGGAAATGCTCACGAGTTTTTGTGGCAAGGTGCTTTGTGAAATTGTGTAGAGTTTTATTGTGAAAGTAATTTGGTGTGGTATGGTGGGCTTGTATGAATCTTGGTAAAAAGGCTTAAAAATGATTAATGGAAAAATTGGATGTGGCTTAAGAAATGGATTAAAATATAAGTTTGGATATGGACTAAAGAAAAATGAATTTGAATAAGAATGAATATGGATATTGGTAATGTGGATAATGGATAAAATTGGTTTAGAAAATAGTTGTGGAAAATGGTTAATAAAATGGATAATGGATTTTTGGTTCAAATGAAAATGGATATTAACAATTGGATAATGGAAACGAATAATGGGTATTAAAATGAAATGGATATGAATTAAAATGGATATTAAAAATGATGTGGATATGATAAAATGGGTTTAGAAATTGATAATGGTTTATGAATAAAAGAAAAGGTAAGTGGATAAAAAATGAAAATGGTTTATGGATTAAAAACAATGAGTTTGGATATGGATTATGGGTAGAAAATGGATAACCAACTGAATTCAAAACCAATCACCAACTTTCCACAAGCCTCTGACAACATAGTCACAGCTACCACTGAACAATCTGGCCACTCACATGATCCACTGAAGCATCTCAACCGATAACTATCCACCAGCTCAATTGTAAACAAGAACTCCGATTCTCCATGGTATGCTGATAAATCTCGAAGAATATGATTTGAACTGAGAAGAAATTAAACCCTGATTCACACCAATGAACCTCTGACCCAATGCTTCTAATGAATTCTCTGAATAAGAACTTTAAAACCTGATGAACCTCTGAATAAGGAAAATGCCAATAGCAAGAACACTCTTCGATCCCATGTCTTAGAAGACCAATGCAATGATATGATTATGAATATGACCTAAAGATGCAAAATGAGAAAGAAACATAAGCCAGAAAAAGGTAGGGCAAATTTTGGGGTGCTACAGCTGCCCCTATTCAATCGACTTGGACCTGAAGGGATGATAGCAACGGCTTTCAGACATTCAAGGTAAAAGGTGATTGAATATAAAAAGAACCCAGAAATTTGCAAACTGTGCCAAGGAGAGACGACTCCACTAGGGGACAAGTAGTAAATATTGCACCATTACAACACGTACGAATGTTGGACACCAATACAGACGATGTATTGAAATGTCTTGAAATAAACACGGACGAGGTTACGTCATCTCTGCTGATAAAGAGAACTGACAAAGTGAATCTCGAAATAGGCCATCCCTGCTGATAAAGGGAACTGACGAAGAAATTCTTCAACATAATGCTATCTCTGCTGATAAAGAGAACTAGCAAAATAAATGCCATCCCTGCTGATAAAGGGAACTGGCGAAGAAATTTCTCCAAGATAATAACTTCACTGGGGATGAGAGAAATCCAAACAGGCAAATCTGCGGGGAACACAGCTCAACATCGTCAAGGAATTGACGAAGATAACACATTGTCATAGGGATGACAGGAAGAAGATGAAACCCAAGAAACACCTCGTCAAAGGGTTGACGGGAAGAAAACATAACCGAATAGAACGCATTGTCATAGGGATGACAGGAAAAAGATGAAACCCAAGAAGAAAAGTGAACCCCAGAACCACACCGATTATTTATCCGAAGAACCACATTGTCATAGAGATGACAGAAAGAGAACGAAAACCCAACTGAAGGGACACATCGTCATAGGGATGACAAAAAGAAGATGAAACCCATATCCATAGAAACACCTTGTCATAGGGATGACAGAAAGAAGACTCGACCGTAGGAACACATTGCCATGGAGATGACAGAAAGAAGATGAAACCCAAGAAACACACCTCGTCAAGGGGTTGACGGGAAGAAAATTGAAAACATCCAAAGGTACGAAACCTGAGCTCGGAACACATCGTCAAGGGGTTGACGGGAAGAAACTGAACATATCCGAAGGTACATAACCTGAGCTCGGAACACATCGTCAAAGGGGTTTGACGGAAAGAAACTGAGCATATCCGAAGGTACATAACCTGAGCTCGGAACACATCGTCAAAGGGGTTTGACAGAAAGAAACTCCCAGCTGGGGAATGGCTCGGCATTCTCTCTGGGGATATGTCACTGTCTGACTGAAAATTGATTCGCGCTTCTGCACAAGGTACCCAAATCTGGCTTATGCTTCGCATGCATATGTTTGAATTTTGCCGTAATGCTCCATACGAAATGGAAATGCTACGCGTTTTGAGGATGAAATGCAAAATGCTTACTATATGCAAAAGGACCCCTCCAGCAAAATAAATGCTGAAGAGAAGAGGCCAACTACACTGGGGATGACAAACTGAACTGTCTCCGAGGTTACGAACCCAGCCGAGGAAGTCACACTGATCGGCCTTCCTGATATAACCACTGCAGACGATGAAACCTGAACAAAACTCCCACTCCGTTGGGGACTAAGAATTACAACGACTGGAGATGTAACCCAAAGATCTATTACGGAAGAGGTGCCAATAACCATTGGACTTTGAATCTGGTGGGGATGTCAACCACTGTTGATCAAGCCATTGAGATGACTACCACCTGCTTGGGGAATGAAGTCAATAACAGCGAACCTGCTGGAGAATATCATTGAACTTAGCCTGTAGTCGGGGAAACGCCCTTAACCTGCTGGGGAAGACCAACCATCACCAAGTAATCTGCTTGGGGAACGATGTTTGACAACATCAACTCTGCTAGGGGACAACATTGAGCTTACTCCTCTGCTGGAGACTTACTTTCTACCCTTACTCTGTTGGGGAGAGAAACTCTACTGGGGACGTCACGTGTCGACCATCAACATAAACCCTGCAGATGTGATATGACCAAAAGATGCCCTAATACAGCATAGCCCATAAAGGAACCTGTCTTCGAGAGGTCTCATGAAGATCTTATATATCTTGCCCCATGATCTTGATTAACCGTTCTCCTGAGAAAAACCCTTTTGCTTTTGGGGTGACCTGCCCCAGCTTTGAAGTGATTTTGCCCTTGACTGGCTGATCTGTGAAGGAGTACCTCTGACTGACTGACCTTCGAGAGATTTGTCGAATCTCGACCTGATTGCCCCAGATTGGCTGAATCTTGGAATGAATTGCCCATTTGATATGACTATTTGATGGCTTGCCCCTGTTCAACGGAGTACTCGGGCACTTTGCATCTTATCTTGATCAATCCTTCCATTGCAGAAACTTTCCTGAGTCAAGTACTTACTCGTAAGTAAAACAATTCGTTTTGAAAATGACAATTTTAATGCAATGCATATGACAGTTTCGAAATCCAAGTCTGTTCACTGGAAAAAAGGTTGTGACATATAGTGAATGAATCACTAATCAAAATGTCACTGATACCCACATGAATGGTAAGAAGATCCTTTTAGGAGTCAGGTTCGACGCGATCTTTACCGAAGTATGCTTTCGAAACAACCTTGCTTCAATTAGGTCTTTTGAAGGTTGTAACGTGGTCTGGTTCACGATTTGAAAAAAGAAAGGATATAAGGCTCAAAGTTTTGTTTTAACCCACCCATTCTCCATGATGTTCTCCAGTCCTACGTTCAGCTAACTCGACATAAGCGCTCACCTTTCAACAAGGTTAATGAATGGTAGGAGGATAGAAGGACCCACACGGTTTTTGGAGTGACAGCCGCCCCCTTTTGCTTTTGGTGTCTATAAACACACGACTTGTTCTTTATTTGGGGATTTTTCTTTTTGTTCCTCTTATTTTTGCTTTTTATTCTTTTGCTTTTCCCTGATTTTGCCTGGACTAATTCTTTTGATTTTTTCGATTTCGAAGTCCAACGGGATGCCCTAACTTTTGCCTAAGTCACTTGTCTTCAAGTTTCGACTTAGCGGGCTTTCTTTTTCTCTTTTTTTTTTATTCTTTTTTTTTTCGGAACAAATCATGTGACACAAGTTTGTCTTGACTTGTAAAGGGTTGTGACTGCCTCACTCTCCGGTTGGTGAGGGATAACCGTTGTGGTTTGATCCTCGAATGGGACACTCCTTATGAAATTTGAACGCTCGATCAAATTAACTGACACCTACCCTGCCCCAGGTTAATATTGAGGGTTTTTTCGTTTTCATAAATAAACTCCTACTTCTAGGCTCAAAGAGGTTGACAAGGGATTATCTTCCTTATATCTCCAGTGTTTAGGGATTTGAAGGAATGCCTGTACATCATCAGCAAGGTTTTGTCCCAAAAGCATACCATCAGAAGTTCTGCGTCTTTGAATTTCATCATCCTCCCTTGGATCCTGCTTAAACAAGTGTTAGATACCAATAAAGAAAATATAAGTGAACACAAATGGATTTAACCAAAACATGCATATTCATTTCATTATCATTATCAACTGAAAACAGACGAGTTTTACAAATGAGTTTGCACTTTAACAGAAAAGAAACTACAAATGCAAAGAAATGACATGATCTAAAAGATTGCCAGCTTCGGGGAACTGGGCTTTCCAAGCTTGACTTGCTGCTGAACTAGCCATCTTCAGAATTGCTCATCGAAGTCAGTCTGATAAAAACTCGCACCACTACTCTCGGTGTCTTCTTCCATAACCTAAACTGATGAACCCGCCTGACTGGATGAAGGAGAATTGTTGATCTGAATACCCTGAGGCGTGAATGAGAACATATTGGAGTCAAGCAGTGTCTGGACCTTACTCCTAAGCACCTTACAATCTTCAGTTGAATGCCCCTGTGCCCCAGCATGATAATCACAACGGGCGTTGACATCAAAACCTGGTGGATACGGAAAAGGTACCAGCTTTACCCCCTTTGGCACTATAAGTCCACCTCTGATTAAATTTGGCAACATCTGACTCAACGACATTGGCAACTGAGTGAAATGCCTCTCTGGCTTCCTAGGTCTTTAGCGGGCGTGCTGACGCGGCTGACGGCGATATGACCGTTGATTCTGAGATCTAGAAGATTGCTGACTCTGAACAGTCGATGCATCTGAATATTGAGGATGAGATGGTGGATGTTCCCAGATGGAATTACTTTCTTCCTCCCATTCTTCTTGAGAACTGACAACTGATCCACTTTCACTAGCAGGGAAGTTCGAGGCGCTTTGGATTTTTCCTCTCTTGATATCGAACTCAACGTGTTCTCCAAGTATTACCAAGTCAGAGAATTTTAATACAGTAATCAACTTATCGAAATATGGTCCTTGCAAAGTATCCTTGAACATATAAACTAATTCTCTTTCCAAAAGTGGTGGTTGAACGCGAGCAGCTAACTCTCTCCATCTCTGAGCATACTCTCTGAATGGTTCATTGTCCGCTTTAGATAAACCTTGCAACTGCAGGCGGCTAGGAGCCATGTCAAGATTATAACTGTACTGCCTCACAAAGGCATTGGCTAGATCTGACCATCATCGGACGCTACCACTTTCCAACTGCATATACCAACTCAATGATGCCCCACTCAGACTGTCTTGGAAACAGTGAATCATAAGCTTGTCATTATAGACATGTGAGGTCATTCTTCGACTAAACATCACCAAATGTAGCTTCGGACAGCTATCCCCTTTGTATTTCTCAAAATTCGGCATCTCAAACTTTGGAGGTAACACAAGGCTGGGCACCAAACACATGCTCGCAGCATTCAGATCAAGAGTATCACGCTTCATCAGGGCATCAAGCTTCTCTTCCAACACACGACATCTTTCATCAAACGCAACGACCCTTGGATCCTTAGGTTTAATCTTTTGAACTACCTCTTGGAAATCTGGCATAGAGAAGGCAAAGCTCTGATAGTCTGTGGCATCAAGAGAAGAAGAATGTCCATCTCAGACGATGGCACGCTTGTGTATAGCTTGATTCTCAGCAGGGATGCGAACATGCTGAGCTTGAGCAACATTGTCTATTGGAGGTGAAATGACATTCCCAATCACAGAAGTCCTCTGAACATTAGCCTCTCCCCTATTCATGGCTGTCATAGCTTCCACAAGTTGATCCAACTGACTCTTCATCAATTCAACATCGGCCCTAGTTACAAACTGATTCTGTTCCCCTGAATTCATGATGATCTCCCCAAAAGCTGATTCAAGTTTGATGAGAAAGTCTAGAAATCAACTGCGGTTCAGACAAAGGATGGATGAGCTCTCTGATCAGGCCGGAGACAGACATGCAAAAATGATGCAAGATGCAAATGCAATGCAAATGAAAATGCAGCAGACATGGGATCAAAGCTTCCACAAATTCTGAATAACTGTTGTGCTGCTGATTGAATAAGCTCGAGGGTCTGCTCTGAAGAGAATACCAGAATACTAGAATACTAGATGATCAGAATACCAGAATACCAACATATCGGCATAATCAGAATACCCGGCTGACAAGTTTACACTGATGGGAAATCCAGAATACCGGGTATGTTGAAGGTCAAGGTTACCTGCAAACCTGTAAACAACCCGCCCTTCTCACGTGTGGGTGCTAAGAACCTCAGTATCCCGGGCTCTTAGGTCGAGAAATGATGATATGTTCACCATTTCTGGTTTGGCATCATCATCAATCAAGGAGGCCTCAACTGATTCTCCAAAAACGAAAGATCCTCAGCTTCAGAGGTTTGAGAAGCAATAACACATTCAGCCCGAAGGATACAATGCTACCGCCAATCAAAGAGGTCGTCCGCTGATTCACCTCAAAAGGAAAACCTATAGCAAGTTCTCAGCATTGGGTCCTCGGATCGAGAGTCTGCAATGGGTTTGCCACAGAAAGTGGGCTGCCACTGTCACATCTCGGGAGGAGTGCCGCAATTGAGTCCTCGGGAATGGTCGCCAGAGTCGACAGTTTTCCAGATTATATTCCATCATCTGCCCCAAATGGATAGGACAGAATATTACCAAGAAAACCTCGTCTGGATGTGGAGTTTTCATGTATACTTCGTCTGGCCAAATGCCAAACAAGTCACACTACTTTCCACGCTAATCATAGGTGTATACTCAAGCCTGGGTATTGGGCTTCTCTTTCATGAATCCATCTCACCCTAAGAACAAAAAAACCAGCAGCAGAACAGCACAGCAATATCCAGTATGACAGTAATAATATGAAATGCAATGCAATAAAAGCTGTAAAAATAGTAAAGCAGTAAAGTAAAAATACAGTAAATAGCAATACAGTAATATACAACAAAACAAAGTACCATAAAAGCACCCAAATGAAAAGAAACAGACAAGTGCTAGGATTGACTCGCTAAAGGGGAAGGACGAGCAGTAGGTCAACCATAGTCCCCAGCAGAGTCGCCAGCTGTCGCTCCCGAAAGATTTGCATCCAACGGTACAAACGCGAGAGTGGCGTAAAAGAACACAGAGTCGCCAGCAAAGTGTATTTATCCCAAGAGAGGGAAAGGAAACACTGCGTAAACCTGGAAGAAGGGAAAAGACATGGTCTCACGACCAAGAGAACGGGTACGGGAGCCAGTTACGCGAAGGGAAGGTGTTAGCACCCAACACGTCCATCGTACTTGATAGGATCCATGCTTGTTGTCTGCATCAAAGGGTGTCGTCATCTGGAACTCCACTGCTACTGGACTGAAGAAGAAACGAGAATGGAAAGTACGGAGAAACGAAGAAGAAAAGAAAAAGAAGAAGTGACTCGATAGGACAATATCGTTGTCCTAGGCCTACGTACTCCCTCGGTGCAATGGGAAAGTCAGAGTCAACGTAGTTCGGACGGGAACTGAGGGGGGACGTTGCTCGTCAAGACATCGCCGTCTTGTGCCTACGTATCCTCAATCGAACGAGAGAGAAGAATCAGAGCAAACGTAGTTCGACCTACGGGTCGAAAAGAGACAAAGAGGTGATAAAGAAAGGTTGTGAAAGAAATGTGCTCGGAGAGATCTCGCACGATCTCCTGCCTACGTATCTCGCTCGCACGCGAGAATCAGAGCGACGTAGTTCCCCTAACTAGGGAAAAAGGAAAGGTGGGAAGGGTCTCAATCGCAAGGGTGCGAGAGAAGGGTCTAAATCGCAAGGGTGCGAGAGAAGAGTGCTCGCCAAGGATAGGGATCCTCATGCCTACGTATCCTCAATCGGACGAGAGAGAGGAAATCAGAGCGTCCGTAGTTCGTGGAACTACGGAAGAAAGGAAGGATGGAAGAGTCTCAATCGCACGGGTGCGAGAGAAGGGTCTCGATCGCAAGGGTGCGAGAGAAGAGTGCTCGCCAAGGATAGGGATCCTCGTGCCTACGTATCCTCAATCGGACGAGAAAGAGGAAATCAGAGCGTCCGTAGTTCGTGGGAACGACCACGAAACAAGGGGAGGAAACTGGTGAAAAAAGGAGAAGGTAGCCCGCCAAGATCTACGCAATCTTGTGCCTACGTATCTTTACTCGGACGAGAATAAAGAATCGGGGCAGTCGTAGTTCGTGGGAACGACCACGAAACAAGGAAAACGGGATCAGTCTCGATTGCACGGGTGCGAGAGGAAAGAGTCGGGACTCACAGAAAGTCTAAAGGGGAAACTCGGTCCTACAAGTTATCATGCAAAATGGCCCTAAGGTCAAGGATTAGGAGGGAATTCTACCTAATGTTATCATGCTTGGATTGAGAGTCTAATGTCTATCCTACTCCGAGCTTAATCAGAAATTAAGTCGGACTAGGAGCCTTAAGGGAGCATGTGAATACAGAGGTAATTAACAAGTAAACATCAGACAGCTCAATCACAAAGAGTAAATCAAACAAGAGGCAGTAAAGTATTTAATCAGAAATTAATCAAAATATGCATCAAAAAACAAGATACAAAATTAATCCAAAAATATCCAGGCTAAAAAATAAAGTGCAAATTAATCAAGATTAAAAGTTAATCAACCATTAACCTAAAAAATAATATCTAAACCTAGTGTTAATTCAAATTAATTCCTAATTAAAAATCCTAAATTAATTCAAAATTAAACTTCTAGTTTTAAGTCAAGACTAAATTCTACTTTACTCAAGATTAAAATCTAAACTACAATTAAAATCTAAACTAAAAAACTCCACGGTTTAATTCTACAATTATTATCTAATCAATATCTAAAAAGAGAAACCAAACAAAATTATCCAAAATTAAATTCTAATAATCTCCAATTAAAACTAATCAACTAATTAACAATTAACAAACAAATAAAAACAAAAGCTAAAATAACTAAAAAGGAGGTGGCAGCAGAATTGGGAGTGTGGTGAGGAATCAGCCGATGGGCTCTTGCATCAGGCCCAATAGTTTGTCAAAATGGAGCCAAGGGGGAGGTGCGCTTGGTAACTGGGTTGTATGATAGAAAAAAAACTTGGGCTTAAGAGCCCAATCCGGTCCAGATGCAAAATGGTTCAAACTTAGAAAAAAACCTAAAGGATCTGTCTTCTCCTTCTCCCTCATTCCAGCGCCGTTCTCCTTCCTGCTCTTCATCACTTCGATTCTCACCGTGTTTCAGCGTCACCTTCATAAACCCGTCGCCGGAAAAAAAACGGTTTATGCCGGAACAACAACAAAGTTTCACCGTTCGCTCCTCCTTGCTCTGGTTCAAATCGCCGGCGTCCACAAATCGAGCCACCAACCTCAGTGTTCCTCTCCATCCCGTTCGTCTTCCTCCATCAGAGTTTAATAACACTTTTCCTCACACCATCTGCGATTTCTTCTCCACCGCACCGAGGCGACATTCGCCTTCTCCAAATCGCTCATCTCTCTACACTTCCGGAAACACCATAGTTGGCTCCTCGCTCGCCAATCCCTCTGTTACTTTTTCGTATCGCCCTCTCCGTCCGAATCGCCACCGTTAATGGCTTCCTCGCCGTTTTCTGCTCACTACGCACCACCGGCCTCACTCTCAGTGCTTCGTCTCCAACGAAACAACGCCGTGAAACACTCGCGACCTCACCTTGCTCTCTTAGTCAAACTTGTTCAAAACAACGTCCAGAAAGCAACACACGTGATGAAAATTACAAGCCTCAAATCGTAAAATAGAAACAGCAAACAAGATCACGCATCAAAGTTTGAGACGACGTACCTATCGGAGTCGCTCTGATGGCGCTTCAAAGACTACACCAGATTCCACTGCTCAGGTAGGCTTGTTTTTCCTTTCAACGTGTTCGTCAATTCGTTCCTCAATCTCTCTGTTTCACGGTTTCGACGATCTTTTCACTTCATCTCCTTTTCTTTCTTCGCAAAAAAAAGGATGCTCTGAAGTTGTTGTTGCCGTTGTTGGATTGTCCGAGTTGTAGGGAATTCGCGTTGAGTTTGCGATGAGGTTGCTGTTATGATTTGAATCTCTCTTGAATTATTGTTGAACCTGAGATGTTGATTTTCTGCAGGTTGTTGGTGATTTGTCTGTAGAATTTCATGATGGACAGATGGAGCAATGTTGTGCTTCCTTTGATTTGTAGGTCTGTGAATTTGTTGGAGGTTTCATGAAGAAACAGATGATTGCTGATGATTTCTGCAGAACCAATGGAGGTTTATCTGGGAGGTTTTGGCAGAGGAAAAAAATGGAGATCGTGCCTTCAATTCAGCAGCAAGTAAAGGTGAAAAGAAGCCTCTAGTTTATGCAGAAAGAAAGAGAAGATGGAAGGGATCCAAAAATTCCTCTTCAAGTCTGATGCGTTTGAACTTTATACCAGATTTCTGAGAGGGTAGAATAGGTTTTTTGAGTGCAATTCTGTTAGAGGCATTTGCTGTGAAATTCTGTTGTGAAAGTAAAGTGGAAATGCTCACGAGTTTTTGTGGCAAGGTGCTTTGTGAAATTGCGTAGAGTTTTATTGTGAAATTAATTTGGTGTGGTATGGTGGGCTTGTATGAATCTTGGTAAAAAGACTTAAAAATGATTAATGGAAAAATTGGATGTGGCTTAAGAAATGGATTAAAATATAAGTTTGGATATGGACTAAAGAAAAATGAATTTGAATAAGAATGAATATGGATATTGGTAATATGGATAATGGATAAAATTGGTTTAGAAAATAGTTGTGGAAAATGGTTAATAAAATGGATAATGGATTTTTGGTTCAAATGAAAATGGATATTAACAATTGGATAATGGAAATGAATAATGGGTATTAAAATGAAATGGATATGAATTAAAATGGATATTAAAAATGATGTGGATATGATAAAATGGGTTTAGAAATTGATAATGGTTTATGAATAAAAGAAAAGGTAAGTGGATAAAAAATGAAAATGGTTTATGGATTAAAAACAATGAGTTTGGATATGGATTATGGGTAGAAAATGGATAACCAACTGAATTCAAAACCAATCACTAACTTTCCACAAGCCTCTGACAACATAGTCACAGCTACCACTGAACAATCTGGCCACTCACATGATCCACTGAAGCATCTCAACCGATAACTATCCACCAGCTCAATTGTAAACAAGAACTCCGATTCTCCCTGGTATACTGATAAATCTCGAAGAATATGATTTGAACTGAGAAGAAATTAAACCCTGATTCACACCGATGAACCTCTGACCCAATGCTTCTAATGAATTCTCTGAATAAGAACTTTAAAACCTGATGAACCTCTGAATAAGGAAAATGCCAATAGCAAGAACACTCTTCGATCCCATGTCTTAGAAGACCAATGCAATGATATGATTATGAATATGACCTAAAGATGCAAAATGAGAAAGAAACATAAGCCAGAAAAAGGTAGGGCAAATTTTGGGGTGCTACAGTAAGATGTTGTAATTTTTTCCGTATAAGTAAGTTATTGTAATATATATTTACTTTATTTATTTTTAATGTTTTTGAAAAATGAATTTTATAAATATTTATAATTTATTTTCATTATTTAAGTTTAATTGAATTTTAATTGATCAATTTTATAAATATTTATAGTTTATTTTAATTATTTAAGTTTAATTTAATTTTAATGGATCAATTAATATATTGATCAATGTCGTACGCACAGGTTATTACATTTTAATTATTAATACAAAATAATTAAATATAATTAAAATCAATTATACAACATAATGAAATATAGTTAAATATTACTAATTATACAAGTACAACACAATGAAATAATTAAATATACAGGTCCTTTTTTTTATATTTATCCGTATTAAATTTGTTTTATGTTTTATTTGAAAAAGACAAATATTTTTACTATATTTTTAATATTTATCAATGATAAGAAAATTTATTAGAGTAAATAATGTATAAAATTTGTATTGTATTGTTATTGACTTTAAATATTCTAATTGTGTCGTAAGACACGATTTTCTTATATATATATTTTTTTAAATTTAAAATTTGTTAAAACTGCTAATTGAAAACTATTAGTCATAAAAGCATTTAATCAAATCAGAATGTTGGCTAAGTAAATACTCTCACAATTTTTTTTAGTATATTATTAGTATTTATTAACGTTAATTCTTAATAATATTTTACATAAACGTGTATTTTAAATGATGTGATATTTGAGTCAGTCTATCACCTCTTTTTAATAAAATTCACTGTCCAAAACAAAATATTATTATTTCTATTTTCCAACCACTTTACATTTAAATATTATATTGTACTCACAATATACTTTCTATATTTTATTTTATTTGAAGAAGCGCAATAAATTGTAATCACAATACTAAGGTAACCCATTTCATTTGAAGAATCGCTTGAAATAGTTTCCCTTGCTTTAAGACCATCTTCTAAGCTTTATGCAACCAGGAAATCCCTCAACAATTAGATCATTTCGAGTAGCCATGTCATTACCTGAAGCATGAAAAGAAGTCAACAACATTCCAAATTGATATCATATATTTGATAAACTTCTAGTACACAGAAAACAGTTATTATCTTAAAATATGGAAAATATATAAATTTAATTGTAGAGCATCGTTAGAAATCCTCTGCTTCCTTAAAACAGCTTGTCATACCCCAAATTTTGACCACCAAGATTTCCCATCATTGTGAAGATCATTAGCATAATTTGGATGTACTTTCATGCCTCATCAATCTCCTCAGGGATTGTTAGGCATTGTCTACAATCAAAGATTAGGGTTTTAACCCCTCTCAGAGCACTTAGATAAATGATCAATCAAGAAATGACATGATCTTCAACTTGTCTAGCCTCTCAAACACCCATGAAGGATCAAGGGGTCTCCCATACCAAGAATCATGCATAAGTATGCAACATTCCAAGAGGATCAAGCCTCAAGATTGCCTGTGTCACCAAATTAGGGTTTGGTCGACCAGGGTCCCCAGATGAAAATTTCCATCTGGGCATGAGTCAATGCCTCAATGTATGGTCCAATAAGCTCAAAAGGACCTCAAGAGCCCATCCACAATGGCAAAATCACCTTGAAGGTCCATCTATCAAAAAATCAGGAATTAGGGTTTTGACCTAATTCAACCCTTGACCTAAAATGAACTTCAAAGACCTAAAATACATCATATTGACATGTTTACAAGATTTGATTGACTCAAAGAGCTCAAATCATAAGACACAAGAACTCAAAACCATCTGATCACAAATTAGGGTTTCTGATGGAAAAAGTCAACCCTATCCTTGACTGTTGGCGTACCCTTGATCTCAAACCTTAGGGAGGGGTCCAAGACATTCCTAAATACCCTTGGAGTTGTCATACCCCAAATTTTGACCTCTAAGATTTCCCATCATTGTGCTAATCATCATCACAATATGGAGGAACCATCTTATTTCATCAGTCTCCCCAAAGATGGGTGAGCATCCACTACAATCAAAATTAGGGTTTCAAGCCCTCTCTGAGCCTTAGACAAAGGATCAATCAAGGAATGACATGATCTTCAACTTGTCTAACCTCTCAAATATTCACAATGGATCAAAAGGACTCCCACTCCAAGGATTAAGCACAAAGCTGCTCCCTTCTAGGTGGATCAAGTCTCAAGATCGACAGGGTCACCAAATTAGGGTTTTGGTCGACCAGGTCCTCCAAATGGAAATTTTTCATCTGGGCATGAGCCAATGTCCCAAAACATAACCTAATATACTCCATGGAACCTCATGGACCCAAATATCAAGTCAATTTGACCTCAGGGGATGCATACATAAAAAATCAGGAATTAGGGTTTCTTGACCTAATTCACCCCTAAGTTGACTTTTGGGACAAATCATGAACCAAGACCTCAAGAGAGAGTTTGAGGGTCTCTAATGAACTATATTGATCCATTTGGAACAATGGTTAATCCAAGAAGCTTGAGCAACAAGTCTCAATTTCATCTGCACCACAATTAGGGTTTCGCGAGGAAAGTCAACTGTAACTTTGACTTTTGACCAAGACATGCTCAAAAAACCTAGGACATGCCTCAATATACCCTATGACACCCTTGTAACATGTCCATCAAGTTTGATTTAGGTAAAGGACATGATTTCGTGAAGAATTGCACAATTTGGAATTCATCTGATAAAAACTCAACTGTGCACAAAAGTCAACTTTGACTTTTTGAGATTTTTCACCAAAATAGATTTTTAACCCTAAAATGATGTTAATGTATGATTTGAATCATCATTCATTAAGAAAAATCAAGAAAAGTTGGATAACTTGTAAAAGGGGTAACCATAAAAACTTAGAAACTTTTCTAAGTTAAAAATAAAGTGACAAGGGTACCAACTTTGGAGGATCATAACTCCTAAACCACAAAGCCATTTTTTCCTATCCAAAGATGGATTTGTAGCCCTCATTACCCTCTACAAAAACTTCAACTAGACCTAACTCCAATTCATTAAGGATTTTGAGTTATGGAGTGATCAAAATGGTTGAAAAATGAAAATGTCACTTTTTCCAACACTTAGTGAAATTTTCACTAAGTTCAAATCTGTCTTCACTTTTTGCCAAATGTAGGGGGATTTTTCACTTGGATTCAAAAGAGATCAAAACTAAACATGTTCAAACAGTTGTTGTATGATGTAAGGGCTTTCCAAAATGACCAAGAACATTGCCAAATTCCATTTGAGTCATGAGATATGACATTGGAAACTTGCCTTGCTGAAATCTGTCAAGGCAAGGCAGAATTTGCAACTTTGCTCGATTTGCCAAAATCAGCCAAATCCAAATGCTCCTATCCACTTGGATACCTCATAGGATTGAATCTAAAGGGGACAATCACTGAGCCAAGCCTCCAAAGTCCATGGAACAAGAAATAGCATGTTGAACCTAGAATGGCCAAAATAGGGACAAGACTTCAAATTTGGATTGGAGCATTCAATGGAAGCATCAAGGTGGCATGGACTGAGCCATTCTCATCTGAAATCAGTCAAGACTTATCCAAGACCAAGGGAACCAAAGCTCTGTGCCCTAACCTCTAATCAATGGCTAGAGGAGACTTGCATTTCCATTGGCCAACATTGGCCAAACCTACTTAGCAGCTGCCATTCACTATTCCTTGCAAAACAAACTTGCTCTACTATAAATAGAGCTCAATTGTGATCAGTTTGAGTACACCAAAGCCATCTAACAGATGCTTTCCTCAAAATCTCTTTCTCTTGGCAAAAATGCCTTTCTTAGCAAGGTAGCTATCAGGTTTTGAGTTTGAGAGCTTTCCCAATCAAACCAATCACTCACACACCTCACATACATCACATATGAGCTGATCAAACACTTAAACAACAACTGGAACACTGATTTCTCAAAATCACCAGCTGGTTGCTCAAATTTTCAATCAAGTTGCAGCTGAGGTATCACAAATTGTTCCAGCCATTTTCAATCAGGTCCAAGCATTCAAACACACTCCATAGGGTGTAGGGAAGCTGTTCAGATCATCACCACTCATCTGTAACACCTCCAAATTAAAAATCACATTGCTCTTGCTGTCACGGCCTAGAGGTAAGCACATACTTGGTCATCTCTCAATCTATGCATATTTCCTCGCACAATAATTTGGCCATATGTTCATAATCATGCATGGAATATTTTCCCTCAATTAATTGCATTGTTTGAATCGTGTATCAAAAATCCTAGCCTTCATGCAGAAATTAGGGTTCTTGAGGTTTCTTCGTGATTTCATGTTTTATGTTTAATTTAAATGAAATTAAGTGTTATAGCCATGATCGCGAGGTTGAGATGAGCATAATGATATGTGGATTGCATGATATGATTACGTATTCAGTGAGATTGGATGGAAAATGCAAATCAGCCAAACCCAGAAAAACGCGCGTGTTCTTGCTTGTGTTCTTGGCGCCTTTTTCATAAATTCAAATATTTGAATTTTGTGATTTTGTTTAATTGATTCAAAAATTAATTTTCTCTGAGTTTTAATGATTTTGAGTTGATTCTTTTTTTAATAATTCACAAAAATGTTAAAATATTTTATTTTCCCAAAAAATCCCAAAAATATTATTTATTTTATATAATTGAAATTTTTGCAAAGAATTAATATTTTAATTGTTTTTGACATTTTAAAATATTTTTTCCACCTTGATTTTGCAACTTTTAATGCTTTCTAATTATTTTGTAGGTCAATACTTAATTTTTGAAGCATTAATCCAAGATCACAATTTGTTTTTCATATGTTAAACAATTTTGATCATTTTAATTGAATTTTTATTCAATTAAATACATTTTTGAAAACAAATTAGGGTTTTTGGATTAATTCAACCCTCATAAATCATTTTCAAAACACTTGGGCCTCTTGAGAGAGTGTAAGACCCAATCCTTTTTTGACCAAATCATTTTTGGGCCTCAATGTATTGTATAAGTCCCGATACCGTCAAAAACCAACGGCGCGATCGTCGCCTTTTCAAAATAACAATTGGGCCTCTCCTCGAGCTATAAGACGCATTCAAAATACTGTTGGGCCTCTATTAGAGTGTAAGACCCAAACCCGTTTTAACCAAAACATTTTGGGCCTCACTTATTGTATAAGTCCCTCTGCATTAAAAGAAAACCTCGGCGCGATCGCCATTTTTAAACGAAAAGTCAACTGGGCATACCCTCGTGTTATAAGCCCCACTCTTTTTCTTTAAACTTTTTGGGCCTCTTGAGAGAGTGTAAGACCCATCCCTTTGTAAAGAAATCCTTTTTTGGGCCTCAGTCACTTGTATAAGTCCCTCTGTACAAATTCAAACAGTACGCTCACTGATAAAACCCTGGGCCTCTCCCTGAGCTGTAAGCCCCAAATCTTTCTTTTTCAAAGCACTTTCTCCTTTGATTTTGAATATACTGTTGTTTTCAATCTTTCTTTGTTGAACAACTAACCAAACAACATGGAAGCTCTACAACCGAGTAAGTGGTTATTGCTTTCATTTACCGCTTTCATATACATATAACTGTATTGTGGGGCTGTTTCACTGTAAGTCTTCTTTCATTAACTCATATCAACTTTGTAATAATTGTATAGATATTTCGAGTTTCCCCGGCAACTACGTCTAGAACTAAGTGACTTCGTTTCGTTTATTCGTAGAAATAGACAACTAGATCCCCAATAGGATCACCAGATACAGTCTTCTCTTCGGCTGTCCTCATTAGGAATTGTCAAGAAACTCTACTCCCAGACATGAATGTATTCTCCGTGAATGGCATCTTTGAGTTTCTTCCAAATTCTCGAACTTTCCTGACTTTGATCTATTCTCGGTGAATAGCATTGCCTTGAAATTCTTGGGGTTTGGGGACCCACGGGCTTCTTAAAAGCATCGGCCTCCGCTTGGGCATCGTACAAGGACCCACAGGCTTCCTAAAAGCAACCCAGCCTCCTCTTGGGCTTAGTACAAGGACCCTACGGCTTCTTAGAAGTATTCTAGCCTCCTCTTGGGCTTCGTACAAGGACCCGTCGACTTCTTAAAAGTTTCCAGCCTCCTCTTGGGCTTCGTACAAATTGTCCCGACGACCTCCTAGAGGTATAGGAACAGAACCTAGTCATATGCATAGAGCAGTCCTGTCGTAGAGTCTACTACTGTTTCTCAAAGCATAGTACAAAAGGCGAAACTCTAGACTCGGACAGTCTAATCTCCTTGAGTCTCAAAGACATTCTCAAGTGACCCCTTCGTTAAATAGGAAAGAAACCCGTAGACTCGGACAGTCTCGATACCCTTCGGATTTCCCGCTTCCTTAAAGAACAGGAATAACCCGGATCCTTGAGTCAAATACATGAGTACAGTGTTGCTCATATAAGAACTGATTTTCTCTTTCAAAATCAGTATATTAGACCTGTCACTCAACTGAAACAGTCACCATGGCCCCCTCTTGGGCTTTGTACAATGATTCTCCCCAGCGGAGTCAAACAATGTTTAGCCTCTCTCTCGGGGTTTGTACGAGACACATATGAGACTCCCTCGCCGAGTCAATCACCCCTTTGGCGTCCATCTCGGGCTTTGTACGAGATACAAAAGGGTTCTTATTGGACCAAACAAACAATAGCCTCCATCTCGGGCTTTATACGAGATACAAAAACACTCTCTTGTTGAGTCAAACCTTTTTGCCTCTCTCTCAGGCTTTGTACGAGACACGTATTAGCCTCCTCTTAGGCTTTATATAAGAAAACCACTGGTTGATCCAATCAACCTTTTAGCATCAAAGTTGTGCCTCGTTCACAGTACAGAAACATCAACAACTCCTTCCCCTTCATCTAATCGCTGTAAGCGGCAAGCCTCTGGATCATCTACATCCATGCCACTGTCCCTCTTTTAGCATGAGAAATTCCTAAGGAAAGATAGCATTGCTCTACACTGAGTTAAAGTCTTCTCCTTCAGGTAAAAAAACTCCTTTAAAGGAAATTATGGCATTGCTAGGATCCGCGTATCCCGGTTAAAGTAATTCTCCTTTCTAAAAACAGTTGTGACAAACAACCCCCTCTTTAGAGATGACAAATTCTCTCTAAAGTGGAGACTTTTCAGCTTCACATCTTGGGCTTTGAACAAGATACAAATAGACCTTTCAGCTTCATATCTTGGGCTTTGATCAAGATACAAAATACCCTTTAGCTTCATGTCTTGGGCTTTGAACAAGACACCAAAACACCATTTCCTCCCATAGAATAGGAGGAACTACGAACGCTCTGATTTCCCTGTTTCGGTAAACGGGAATACGTAAGCATAAGATTGAAAGAAAAATCTTAGCGAGCACAATTAACAAAAATCCCAAATCCCATACTCTTATGCATCTATCAAAAAGCATCAGTCCTAACATCCTAACACTTGTTCCCCGCTAGAAACCTTCTGCCTAGAAAGACAACCGTATTGGCGAAAATACAAATAACCAGTACAAAGGCCCCCCACATTGATCGCATCCGTAACCTAACAGACCGCTGTTTAAACTCAGTATGCAAGCAGGGTTAATTGGAGACATCTATTTCCCTTCCTTATTCAGCTCACAATAGGATAAAAAATGAATCGACCTGTAGTTTAAGCTCAAACCGCAGAGAGCGACCAGCGCTTAAGAACCGCGTCCAAAATCGCTCGCTACAGAAAAATGGCACCCACCGTGGGGCCAGTTCTTTCCTTCTTACAATTTAAACCTTGGGTAAGTCATTTTCATGGCGGTGGCCGCCAACAGAAAAATGGTGCCCACCGCGGGGCTTGTAGAAAGTTAGATCTAGGCACGGTCTTCCTTTTCTTCACTTATTTGAAAACCACAGATTGGGGCTTCCGCCGGGGAAGCCATTTTCTGTCAGGAACTTAGGATTCATAGCTTTAAAGGTCTAGGATGTTTAGGACAAATATATATACTGCTTTTCCTAATTGCTATACATGTTTATTTTTCTGCTAATGGGAATGCGGGTGATGCCGTATGCGGAAAGATTGAGTATACACTTAAGATAAGTGATGGCGACGGGGTCGACCATCAACCTTAGTGGAGGCTGACCAACGCAACCCATTCTCTCACCCAGACAATGGGCCGGTTGTTAAGTCTGAGAAGCTGAGGAGCCAAACCCTTTCGTAGTGCGAAAACTATCGGAAATAGTTGTTACGCGATACTACCCTCATTTGAGGCTGGTGATCTATTCTTGGTGAATGGTACTTACTCTGAGATTGCACTACAACTCGCTGGCGATCCGCTTATTGTTTTGCTTTCCTGGGAGGAGCTGATGATAATGAGTACAGGTACAAAAATCACCCTAGTATAAACCTTTGGGGATGGGTAGAGCCTTGACTTCATGACAACGACCCTTTGACCCCATGTTTTTTCCATGTTTTTGTGTGCTGCATTCATGCATTCATTTAGAAAACATTAAAACATTCAAAAAATCTTCTCTTCTAGTCTCTCTGTTTTTCAAATTAAACTAAGACTGTGATTGCAAATATCAGAGAAGAAGATGGCACTAATGGATTTCGGTAGAAGGAGAACTCATAAGTATACCTTCAAGGTTCCAAAGCTAGAGGATTTGAGAAGGTTAGCAAGGATGATCACTAACCCTGAGGCTTTTAGAGCTAAGCACGGAGGTCTGCTACCACTGTTAAGAGTCCGTGTGATTGAGGGAATCATGGATGCGCTCATTCAGTTTTACGATCCGGTTTATCACTGTTTCACATTCCTGGATTACCAACTCGCACCAACGCTGGAGGAGTATTCTCATCTAGCTGATTTACACATTACGGATCGAGCTCCATTTTCTGGACTGGAAGAAATTCCAAAGAATCAGACCATTGCAAGAGCAATTCATTTGGACGAGTCTGATGTCAGGACTCACCTAACTACTAAGGGTGGCATCCAAGGTTTTCCAGCCCAGTTCTTGACGAAGAAAGCCCTGTATTTTGCCAGTATAGGAAACATGACTGCTTTTGAAAGCATCTTTGTCTTACTCACCTACGGGTTATTTTTGTTCCCCAACATCAATAACTTCGTCGACATTAACTCCATTAAGGTTTTTCTCATTGGAAACCCTGTGCCGACTTTGCTCGCAGATGCGTATCATTCTGTACACTTAGGAAATTTGTACAGTGGAGGGGAGATCACATGCTGTGTACCTCTGCTTTATAAATGGTTTATCTCACACCTGCCCAAGTCTGCTACTTTTTGGGATTGTAAGAGTGCCTTACGTTGGTCATAGAATATCATGTCTCTTACCAACTCTGATATAGATTGGTGTAATAGGATTTATGAGGGAATCAGGATCATTGATCGTTGTGGAAACTTCCCCAACGTACCCCTCATAGGAACTAAAGGAGGAATCAACTACCATCCGGTATTGGTTCGCCGTCAATTTGGATACCCGATGAGACACATCCCACGGGGGGTTCGTCTGGAAGGTCTTTTCTTCAAAGAAGGAGAAAACGATAGAGCACTAAAGATGGAAATAGTGCACGCTTGGAAACACGTTCATAAGAAAGGACGAGAGTCTCTGTGGAAACCAGACTGTGTCTCGGTGGAGCCTTATCTCCATTAGGTACAAACTAGAGCTCTCAAGCTAAAGATGCCTTATCCTCGTTACGGAATTCTTCCGCCGAGGGAATCTGTCATGTACTTCATGATGGAAACTGAAAAGCTTCAGGTTACTCTCAACAAAGTTCAACGGGAGAGAAGGTCTTGGAAGAACAAGTACCGCACCCTCGACATAGAGTGCATCAAAATACAGCAATTACTGAAAGAGAAAGATGCTCTGATTGAGATTTTGGAGCAACATGCTGTAGAGAATCAAGATGACCAAAGGAATTTGCTCACTCCTTTCACCTGGCAAAGGAATGACAACCCGACAATGGCCCAAGAGCCCCGGTCAAAGAAAAGGAAGATACCAGAATCAGCACCCGATTTCTCTTCAGAGAGGACTCGGGACCCATTAGCTTAGGTTTCTGTTTCTGCACCTTGTAATCTACTGTATTTCCATTTCTGTAATCCTTTGAATTTCAATAAAAAGGGGTTTCCCCACTGTTTGATATTTGAAATCTAATTGTCGATGTTTATTTTGATTAAACCAAAAAAACAATTAATATAATCATTACTGTCATCATTCTCACATCGCGTATTCTTCCTCCTTACGAATCTCACATTTGTGTCTCGATTCTAGAGTCAAACTGTCTCATTCGTACAATACTCGGGCCAATCGTCAGAAAAGGATGGATGATCTTGAGGAAGAAAACAGAGAGTTGAAAGAAGAGATCGACGCTCTAAGAGAGGATATGAGAAAGCTTCGTAATGACATGCAAGCCATGGCAGAAGCTCAGCTACAATGGACTGTGATCTCCGAGATCACCTCAACGCCCATCATGGAGAAGTATGATCCTAGGTATCAAATCCCAAAAGATCGTCCTTAGGGTATGCCTGCTAACTATATCCCGGATGGATATGTTTCTCCGATCACTGAAGATCAGGGAATCACAACAGAAGCCGCTGGGCCTGAAGGTTACAAACTTCGGGAAAACAAAGATGCCAGGGGCATACTGAAGACTCCTGAAGGTTACAAACTTCGGGAAACGCCAAGATTCGCTACCGTAGTCACGGTACCACCCCCTGTGGTGCACACTGTCCCAGAAGGACAGATTCCACCAATACCTTCTGGTAAAAAGGAAACTATGTTTGATAGAATGGATGAATTCCAGGAGCAGTTCCTGGAAATGCAGAAGGAACTGCAAGCCATTCGCGGTCAGGATCTATTTAGAAAGGACGCCGCAAATCTCTGCTAGGTCCCCAATGTGAAAGTCCCACACAAGTTCCAAGTTCCCGACTTTGAAAAGTACAAGGGTAACTCTTGCCCTCAAAGCCATCTGGTGATGTACGCTCGGCGGATGTCAGCTCAGACGGAGAATCAGGACCTGCTGATTCACTACTTTCAGGATAGTTTAACCGGTGCCGCACTCAAATGGTACATGGGTTTAAACCGTGCTACAATCAGCACTTTTAGAGATCTTGGTACTGCCTTCGTCCAACAATACAAATACAATTTGGACATGGCACCCGACAGAGATCAACTCAGATCGATGTCGCAAAAGGACAAGGAAACCTTTAAGGAGTATGCTCAAAGGTGGCGTGAAATTGCCGCTCAAATTTGTCCACCTCTTGAGGAAAAAGAGATGACAAAGATCTTCTTAAAGACCTTAAGCTCGTTTTACTATGACCGAATGGTTGCCAGTGCGCCCAGTGATTTCACCGAAATGGTGGGCATGGGTGTACGTCTTGAGGAAGCCGTCCGAGAAGGACGTTTGGTAAAAGACACTGGATCATCGAGCGGTACTAAAAAATATGGTAGTGCTCTCCCTAAGAAAAAAGAGCAAGATATTGGGAATATCTCTCTTGGAAAGCAAAGGCGACGATATCAACCAGTAGCAGCTGTGACTCCTGCTATTAGCCCTGCGCCTATTCCTACGTATCAACCTCAGGTTGCGCAGAGCCAACCTGATCAGCAAAGGACGCAACAGCCTCTTCAGCAGGTTCATCCCCAATACAACAACAACTGCACAACACGGTCACCAGGATTTGATCCTATACCCGTGACGTACGCAGAACTGTTTCCATTACTGCTAGCCAAGGGGCACATTCAGACTAAGTCCCCTCTTACAGTACTGGAAAATCCACCTTTTTGGTTTAAGGCGGATCAGACCTGCCCTTATCATCAAGGAGGTGCAGGGCATAACATAGAAACTTGTCTTAATTTCAAGTCCGACGCGCAAAAGCTTGTTAGGAGCGGGCTCTTATCTTTCAAAGATACGAATCCTAATGTTCTCACGAACCCGCTTCCTCAACATGAGAAGGCTGCAATCAATTTGATAGAAAGAGAGACTAACGATGTCTATCAAATTCATGATGTACTCTTGTTAAAGACCAATCTGGTCAAGATACATTATAGACAGAGTGGATATGGCCATGTGCCACCTCATAACTATCATCAGTGTGATATCTGTTCTAAAGATAACCAAGGATGTTCTGTAGTACAAGCGGCTCTACAGGAACAGATGGATCTCGGATGGATCCAAGACCACCGAGTTCGTGGAGTTAACATAGTCTACACGAATTCTAACATCATTCAGAACCACGACATCCGTGCAATGAGTGTCAACTTGGTGGCAATGCACTCAAGGCAAAGCCAGTATCATAATCTGCCGTGGCATGATTACAATTCTTGTCTGACTTGCTTGGTAAACAAACAGGGATGCTCTTTCATACAAGAGGCCCTCCAGCATCAGATGGATCTTGGATGGATCCAAGACTACCATGATAGGAATTCCTATCAGATCAACATGGTTCAGATCTTTGACATTCGCGTGTTGAATACCAACTTGGTAGAGTTACATGCTGAGCAGGTCCGACTTGGATTCTTAATATCACATGACTATCAAAGCTGTAAAGCAGGTTGCGAAAATGATTGAGGTTGTACCGTTGTCCAAGAGGAACTTCAGCACTTGTTAAATCACCGGTGGATGCCAATCTACATGGATGAAGATACTCAGCAAATTAGTATCAATAACAGGAATCCTACCCGGCGTCAAAGTCAGGATGTCCGATCAATGGAAGGTAACCTAGTGAGGTTACATTGTATTCAAAGTGGGCGTGGCCAGGCGCCACTACACAATAACGACCGTTGTAGCGTCTGTTCGGAAAGTAACCAAGGGTGTTACCTTGTGAGAGCGGCTCTTCAGGGTCAGGTGGATCGTGGAGAAATTCGTCCATATCCGGGTTCTGGACCTATCGACTGGACGCCAAACTACCTCGCCGATCAAATTGAGGACGTTGTCACAATTTCTGGTCATCATAGGACCAGGGATGTTTTTGCCATCATTCCTCTACTTGACGAATCTAAAGTTCCCAACCAGGAACGGATCGAGATTACTTGCGATGGTCATAAAAATCAGAAGGTTCCCATAGTCATCTATCTGCCGGGACCACTACCGTATGAATCAACTAAGGCTATCCCTTACAAATATGGTGCAACGATAATTGAGAATGGAAAGGAAATTCCATTACCCTCCGTTGTGAACATTACAGACATCAGTCGAGTAACACGGAGTGGTAGAATCTTCAACCGAGGGGTTGGGGAAGTTAACAAGGAAAAGGAACTTTAGACAGAAGCTCCCGATCCACCAGTCGGTCAATCTAGTAATCCCGACATTTCGAAAAACGATGAGATGCTGAAGCTCATCCAAAGGAGTGAATACAACATTGTTGATCAACTGTTACAGACTCCTTCAAAGATCTCGGTATTATCACTGTTACTCAGTTCAGAAGCGCATAGGGAGACTCTACAGAAAGTCTTGGAGCAAGCCTTTGTGGAACATGATGTAACAATCAGACAGTTCAATAGTATCGTCTCTAACATCACTTCTTGCAATAATTTGGGATTTAGTGATGAGGAATTACCTGAAGAAGGTCGCCGTCATAACATGGCGCTCAATATCACAGTTAACTGCCAGGACGATGCTTTAGCCAGCGTACTGGTAGACACTGTGTCAGCTCTGAATGTTATGCCGAAGTCTACTTTGATGCAGTTATCATTCAAAGGCTCTCCGATGAGAACAAGCGAGGTCGTCGTCAAAGCATTCGACGGATCCAGAAAAACGGTTATCGGCGAAGTTGATCTTTCCATAACTATTGGTCCTCACACTTTCCAAGTCACTTTCCAGGTCATGGACATTCGGGCAAAATACAGTTGTTTGTTAGGAAGACCTTGGATACATCAGGCTGGAGCGGTTACGTCAACCCTCCACCAAAAGCTAAAGTTCGTCAAGAACGATCAACTTGTCACAGTCTGTGAAGAACAGGCCTTGCTCGTAAGCAACTTGTCATCATCTACTGGTATAGAACCCGATGAGGTTATTGGAACACAGTTCCAAGCATTGTCGGTGAGCAAGGACAATTAGTTCAAAGGAGGAACCTCGATTTCCTCATACAACCATGCTATCAAAGCGGTCGAGAGTACCGATACAACCGGATGGGGACCGCTCGTCATTCCCACTGACAATAAGACAAAGAAGGGTCTTGGTTTTTCTGCAACCTGTACCCAGACAGCTGCCAACGTTGAAAATCTTCATCCCCTTCAAAACTTCTTCCATAGTGGAGGTTTCCTCCACCCAGTGTCTCAGGCGGTACATGTTATCAATGAGGAAGATCCCTCTGACACGGATGAAGAATGGAAGTCCTATCTCAACAAGGACGGTTATATGTCTCAAGAAGAAGTGCCTATGCCTTTTTGCTTTCCTACAGAGAGTCTGAGATTTATACCACGGTCAGATGTCAAAATGATATATGGAGATTGTGATCCAGAAGGATGTCGTGCTCCACCAAATTCATTAGAGGAAGACACTCTGATGAAAGACAACTTTGACCACAACTACTATGGCCCAATGGATGGTCTGCCAATGTGGCAACCTTATCCAGGAGACTTGGGGCAAGAAAGTCAGCCGAACAATGAAACTCAGCTGACCGTCGTTGAACAGAATACCTGTGTCCCCACCATGTCATGGGATCAACACTCGGGTCATCCTGAAGCTACTCAGCACGACAATGAATTCGCAACATTTGCAGGACTTGAATTCATTAACTATGCTTTGCCCGAGGTCAACGTCATCGAGAGGGATGACTCCTCCAGTTCCAAAGAAGTTTGGGATACCTTGGGACAACCAAGTGGGAAATACGACTTTATGGTCAAGTACACTGCTCCCGAAAGCTCTCGTATCAGATTCGAAGATATCCAGCCAACTGGATGGGGAGATACAGCTGAGAGCACCAATGCTATGCAAAATACAACTGAGGAATTCTCCTACGACAATTCTGCCTGGGAAACAGATTCCAACGATCCTGCTCCACCAGAAATCAGCGTTATTTCTGAAGACAAATCGAGGAAGGTGCCAGACTTTGTGATTCACCGAGGAGTTCACCACCAATGGGTCGCCGTCGAGGTTCCGAAGGTCGTTCATCAGTCAAAGTAATTGCCATCTTTTAACCTTTCACCCTGCCCAGGTGAAACGGATGTTTTGACAGGGCTCGCTTTCTATAAATTTCCCTCTTCGCTTTGCCCAAAGCGACAGAGTTTTGTTTTATAGGGCTGTAGTTTCAAGAATCGACTTGTTCATTAATAAAATAACGTCGTTCTGTAATTTCCGCATTAATTGTTATTTTCTCTTTTTGCTTTTTCAGAAAATGGTAATCCTAAAGAAAACAATTCAATAATAAAAACAAGTAGTAAAATAAAACACTGCACACACTTGCATTTTCTCTATCTCTTCTAAACAGGAATCATTACGTCATGCAGATTGCTTGTTTTAAACCCCGTTGAAACATACGATCCGATGCCTTCGCCTAACTTTGAGTTCCCAGTATTCGAGGCTGAAGAAGAAAATGACAACGAAATTCCAGAAGAAATCTCCCGACTACTCAGACAAGAGGAAAGGTCTATTGAACCTCACAAAGAACCATTGGAAACGGTAAACTTGGGTTCAGAAAAAGAGAGAAAAGAAATCAGGATTGGGGCACTGCTCAGTCCAACTGCCAAAGAGAGTTTGATAAAGCTTCTCAAAGAATTCCCCGATGTATTCGCTTGGTCCTATCAGGATATGCCAGGGTTGAATACCAGCATCGTGGAACATCACTTACCGTTAAGATCGAAATGTTCGCCAGTAAAGCAAAGGTTGAGACTCACTCACCCGGACATGGCCATCAAAATCAAAGAGGAGGTACAGAAACAGATTGACGCGGGTTTCCTCGCTACATCTGAATATCCTCAATGGTTTGTCAACATCGTACCCGTTCCCAAAAAGGATGGAAAGGTCAGAATGTGTGTTGATTACAGAGATCTGAACAAGGCAAGTCCAAAGGACGACTTTTCTTTACCACACATTGACATGCTGGTAGACAGCACAGCAAAGTTCAAAGTTTTCTCCTTCATGGATGGATTCTCGGGCTATAACCAAATCAAAATGGCGCCGAAAGACATGGAGAAAACTTCATTCATTACCCCATTGGGTACATTTTGTTACAAGGTAATGCCGTTCGGTTTGAAGAACGTCGGGGCAACATATTAAAGGGCCATGATTACTCTGTTTCATGACATGATACACAAAGAAATCGAGGTATATGTCGATGATATGATTGCAAAATAAAAAACAGAGAGTGAGCACGTTGAACATCTGTCAAAAGTGTTCGAACGTCTAAGAAAATTCAAGCTCTGCTTGAATCCCAACAAGTGCACCTTCGGTGTCCGTTCAGGGACACTACTAGGGTTCATCGTCAACCAGAAAGGAATTGAAGTTGATCCTGACAAGGTCAAGGCCATTCAAGAAATGCCTTCTCCGAAAACTGAAAAACAAGTCAGAGGATTCCTGGGACGTTTGAACTACATTTCCAGATTCATATTCCTCATGACCGCGACATGCGCGCCAATCTTCAAATTACTCAAAAAGAATCAGGACTGCATTTGGACAAAGGACTGCCAAACCGCCTTCAACAGTATCAAGGAATACATGTTGAACCCACTGATTCAATCACCTCCAGTGGAAGGAAGACCACTGATCATCTACCTCACAACTCTGGAAGACTCAATGGGATGTGTACTTGGCCAACAGGACGAAACCAAACGCAAAGAGTCTGCCATTTACTATTTGATCAAGAAATTCACCGACTGTGAAACTTGATACACGATGCTCGAGAAAACTTGCTGTGCTTTGGCTTAGGAAGCCAAACGTCTGCGCCAGTACATGATCCGTCACACTACTTGGTTGGTCTCCGAGATGGACCCAATCAAGTATGTATTTGAAAAACCTGCTCTCACGGGAAGGATTTCCCGTTGGCAGATGTTGCTATCAGAATATGACATAGAGTACCATGCTCAGAAAGCTGTTAAAGGAAGTATTTTAGCCTATCATTTGGCTCATCAACCGATTGACGATCAAGAATCAATCGGGTTTGACTTCCCAGACGAAGATGTCATGTATCTAAATATGAAAGACTGCAATGAACCGCTACCCAGTGAAGGGCCAGAACCAGGTTCCCAATGGGGACTTATCTTTGATGGAGTAGTTAATCATTACGGAAACGGAATTGGGGCAATTATCATAACACCTCAGGGTACCCACATTTCTTTCACTGCTCGACTTACGTTCAAATGTACAAACAACGAGGCCGAATACGAAGCTTGTATTATGGGTCTCGAAGAAGCAATTGATTTAAGGATCAAGAACTTGGACGTATACGGCGACTCAGCCTTGGTTATCAATCAGATAAAAGGAGATTGGAACACATACCAATCAGGATTGATTCCATACAAAGATTACCTAAGAAGATTGTTACCCTTCTTCAATAGAGTCGAGTTTCACCACATCCCTCGTGATGAGAATCACATGGCTGATGCATTAGCCACTATCTCTTCCATGATTAGTGTAGGTCAATGGAATGACATACCTAAGATCGATATAATGCGCCTTGAACGGCCCGCTTACATCTTTACGATTGAAGCAGTCATAGACAGCAGACCTTGGTATCACGATATCAAATGCTTCCTTCAGAAACAAGAGTACCCATCTGGGGCACTCAGAAAAGACAGAAAAACCCTCAGAAGATTGGCTGGAAACTTCTTCCTGAGCGGTGACACTCTTTATAAGAGGAATTTTGACATGGTTTTGCTCCGATGCGTCGACAGACCAGAAGCAGACATGCTTATGAAAGAAATTCATGAATGATCCTTTGGAACTCATGCCAATGGACCCGCAATGGTGAGTAAAATCCTAAGAGCTGGGTACTATTGGTTGACAATAGAATCCAACTTCTACAAGTACATGAGGAGGTGTCACAAGTGTCAGATATACTCCGATAAAATTCATGTACTGCCATCACATCTCAAAGTTCTTTCTTCCCCATGGCCATGCTCGATATGGGGAATCGACATGATTGGCATGATTGAGCCTAAGGCTTCGAACGAACATCGGTTCATCCTGGTAGCCATTGATTACTTCACCAAGTGGGTTGAAGCAGCGTCATTCGCTAATGTAACCCGACAAGTGGTGGTCCGATTTATCAAAAACAATATCATCTGCCGTTATGGTGTTCCGAGCCAGATTATTACTGATAATGGATCTAACTTGAACAATAAGATGATGAAAGAGTTATGCGTAGAGTTTAAGATCGAACACCATAACTCATCTCCCTACCAACCCAAGATGAACAGAGCGGTAGAAGCGGCTAACAAGAACATCAAGAAGATCGTTCAAAAGATGGTTGTAACCTATAAAGACTGGCACGAGATGCTACCCTTTGCTCTTTACGGTTATCGCACATCTGTCCGTACTTCAACAGGGGCAACCCCTTTCTCTCTAGTGTATGGCATGGAGGCAGTTCTCCCCATAGAAGTAGAGATCCCGTCAATCCGAGTATTGATGGAAGCTAAGCTCACCGAAGCTGAATGATGTCAAAATCGACACAACGAACTGAATCTGATCGAAGAAAAGCGAATCACGGCACTATGCCATGGTCAGTTGTATTAGCAAAGAATGAAGAAGGCGTTCGACAAAAAGGTCCGACCCCGAATCTTCAGAAAAGGAGACCTCGTGCTCAAGAAGATACAATCATTTCTCACTGACTCTCGGGGCAAATGGACCCCAAATTATGATGGCCCCTATGTGGTCACGAAAGCTTTCTCAGGCGGTGCCTTGAGACTTGCAGCCATGGACGGAGAGGAATTTGCCTACCCCACGAATGTTGATGTAGTCAAGAAATACTTTGCCTAAAAAAAGAAAAAAAAACCGTCTTGGTGGATTGAAAACCCGAAAGGGCGGTCCAGGCAAAAATTAGAGACATGAAAAAAAATCATCCCGGTGGATTGGAAACATCAAAGTACAATCCAGGCAAAAATTAGGGATAATGGCAAGTAACTATGTTCAACAGAGGCAAGTCCCTCAACAGCAGCAGTTACATCATCTGTCAGAAAACTCCAGTCAAGGTCATCTTCGACAGAAGCTCAGGATGCCCCGAATTCAAAGATGGTAGAAGGATGGTGGTCGTTATGTTTCAACGTAGCCCTTTTCCCTGTAAATTACCATTTTCAAACTTTGTATATACTCTTTGGGATCACGCGTTTGGCTGATCTTCATCTTATCAATAAAATTTGAGCTTTTGTGCTTTTGTTTGTAATTCTTGTTTGTTTTAGCTTTACAGAATGACGTTGTTAACATGATTAACGATTCTTGAAATAAAACAAAAATGAATTTACTTGTTAAAATTTTTTTCTGTTTTTTTAAAGTAAAGATGGCATTTCTTTTGGTTGTTGAACATTGAAAGAACGTCGATTGCGTCTCCAAAGGTGTTCGAACCTCAAAGTGCAGAATCAAAGTACTCCTTCTAGGCCCAGTGCGCCTGAATGAAGGGATCAACTGTGCCAGAGACCTTGTTTCGTCTGACACACCTCAGCCGAGTTCTTATCTCCTAAGCCCGATCGACGATAGTCCCCAACCGGGACTATCTCTCCTAAGCAAGGTGGAATTGCTATTTTGAACCAACGATATTTCTATACGCCTCGCGATGGCCGAGTATCCAGTCGTGTTCACCCGTCAGTTTGTATGTCGCGTCAATTTTGTCTGCACAAACATACATACATCATGCATTTTTTATTTGCATTCACATTTCATATTGCATCACAATCACTCTAGTCGGTCTTGTTCCCTAGTGGTAGAAGTCCTCTCAATCGAGTTGTCAGTTCTTGCCTCGTCAGGAAATACTGTGTCTGAACAACCTCGCTTCCAGTTTAATTCTGGAAAGAAGTTGGTCCTTGACCACTTTGATAACTTGAACCTCTGAAAAGCCAGAGAAAACTTTCAATAAACATCACTCTTCGCCATTGAAGATGATATCCTTGCTTTCCCGGATTAAGGAAAATCCACAGAGAAAGCCTCGTAATCAGAGATTCGGCAGCACACCAGTTTCGCTCCAAAAATATCGCTGATGAAAAGGTCATCGGCACCTCAAAATTGGATCCCATCATATGGCATTTCTCCGGGAAGATCCCGAGAAAAGTATGATGTAACCCCAAACGAAACAGTCTCTCAAGAGACTCGCTTTCCCCAGTAGAATCGACAAATGGCGTCTCCAACAGAGAAGATTGTGCAACTCTACAACTCAGACGACTGGGTTCCCCAGCAATTCTGACATCAAAAGTTTTTCCGTCAAATGGCGTCTCCCCAGGAAAATTCGGCGAGAAGTTTGAGGAAAATCGCTACGAATAACGTCCCTTGTCAATTAAGTTTATTGACAAAAGAAACTGAGACCAGTTCCTTGGTAGGAGACCAGGATCGAGGGAAAGTTTATTTCAACAACTGAGACCAGTTCCTTGGTAGGAAACCAGGATCGACGGGAAGTTTATTTCAGAAACCGAGACCAGTTCCTTGGTAGGAAACCAGGATCGAGGGGAAGTTTACTTTTTTCAAGCATCGTCGCTTAGCTAAAGAAGATGAATGCGTAAGCTACCATTCATAACCACCATCAAAATTTCGGGTATTCTGATATTTAATCCTCTTGCACCCCAAATGCTCGAATACCTTCGTCATTCACACCTTCGGGTCCAAGAAGATTAAATAGGGGCATCTGTCATACCCCAAATTTTCACCACTAAGATTTCCCATCATTGTGCTAATCATCATCACAATATGGAGGAACCATCTTATTTCATCAGTCTCCCCAAAGATGGGTGAGCATCCACTACAATCAAAATTAGGGTTTCAAGGCCTCTCTGAGCCTTAAACAAAGGATCAATCAAGGAATGACATGATCTTCAACTTGTTTAACCTCTCAAACATTCACAATGGATCAAAAGGACTCCCACTCCAAGGATTAAGCACAAAGCTGCTCCCTTCTAGGTGGATCAAGTCTCAAGATCGACCGGGTCACCAAATTAGGGTTTTGGTTGACCAGGTCCTCCAAATGGAAATTTTTCATCTGGGCATGAGCCAATGTCCCAAAACATAACCTAATATACTCCATGGAACCTCATGGACCCAAACATCAAGTTAATTTGACCTCAGGGGATGCATACATAAAAAATCAGGAATTAGGGTTTCTTGACCTAATTCACCCCTAAGTTGTCTTTTGGGTTAAATCGTGAACCAAGACCTCAAGAGAGAGTTTGAGGGTCTCTAATGAACTATATTGATCCATTTGGAACAATGGATTAATCCAAAAAGCTTGAGCAACAAGTCTCAATTTCATCTGCACCACAATTAGGGTTTCGCGAGGAAAGTCAACTGTAACTTTGACTTTTGACCAAGACATGCTCCCAAACCCTAGGACATGCCTCAATATACCCTATTACACCCTTGGAACATGTCCATCAAGTTTGATTTAGGTCAAGGACATGATTTCCTGAAGAATTGCACAATTTGGAATTCATCTGATAAAAAGTCAACTGTGCACAAAAATCAACTTTGACTTTTTGAGATTTTTCACCAAAATGGATTTTTAACCCTAAAATGATGTTAATGTATGATTTGAATCATCATTCATCAAGAAAAATCAAAGTTGGAAAAATCAATAAAGTGACAAAGGTACCAACTTTGGAGGACCATAACTCCTAAACCACAAGGCCATTTTCTCTCATCCAAAGATGGATTTGTAGCTCTCATTACCCTCTACAAAAACTTCAACTAGACCTAACTCCAATTCATTAAGGATTTTGAGTTATGGAGTGATCAAAATGGTTGAAAAATGAAAATGTCACTTTTTCCAACACTTAGTGAAATTTTCACTAAGTTCAAATCTGTCTTCACTTTTTGCCAAATGTAGGGAGGTTTTTCACTTGGATTCAAAAGAGATCAAAACCAAACATGTTCAAACAGTTGTTGTATGATGTAAGGGCTTTCCAAAATGACCAAGAACATTGCCAAATTCCATTTGAGTCATGAGATATGACATTGGAAAGTTGCCTTGCTGAAATCTGTCAAGGCAAGGCAGAATTTGCAACTTTGCTCGATTTGCCAAAATCAGCCAAATCCAAATGCTCCTATCCACTTGGACACCTCAGAGGATTGAATCTAAAGGGGACAATCACTGAGCCAAGCCTCCAAAGTCCATGGACACAAGAAATAGCATGTTGAACCTAGAATGGCCAAAATAGGGACAAGACTTCAAATTTGGATTGGAGCATTTAATGGAAGCATCAAGGTGGCATGGACTGAGCCATTCTCATCTGAAATCAATCAAGACTTATCCAAGACCAAGGGAACCAAAGCTCTGTGCCCTAACCTCTAGTCAATGGCTAGAGGAGACTTGCATTTCCATTGGCCAACATTGGCCAAACCTACTTAGCAGCTGCCATTCACTATTCCTTGCAAAACAAACTTGCTCTACTATAAATAGAGCTCAATTGTGATCAGTTTGAGTACACCAAATCCATATAACATATGCTTTCCTCAAAATCTCTTTCTCTTGGCAAAAATGCCTTTCTTAGCAAGGTAGCTATCGGGTTTTGAGTTTGAGAGCTTTCCCAATCAAACCAATCACTAACACACCTCACATACATCACATATGAGCTGATCAAACACTTAAACAACAACTGGAACACTGATTTCTCAAAATCACCAGCTGGTTGCTCAAATTTTCAATCAAGTTGCAGCTGAGGTACCACAAATTGTTCCAGCCATTTTCAATCAGGTCCAAGCATTTAAACACACTCCATAGGGTGTAGGGAAGCTGTTCAGATCATCACCACTCATCTGTAACACCTCCAAATTAAAAATCACATTGCTCTTGCTGTCACGGCCTAGAGGTAAGCACATACTTGGTCATCTCTCAATCTATGCATATTTCCTCGCACAATAATTTGGCCATATGTTCATAATCATGCATGGAATGTTTTCCCTCAATTAATTGCATTGTTTGAATCGTGTATCAAAAATCCTAGCCTTCATGCAGAAATTAGGGTTCTTGAGGTTTCTTCGTGATTTCATGTTTTTTGTTTAATTTAAATGAAATTAAGTGTTATAGACATGATCGTGAGGTTGAGACGAGCATAATGATATGTGGATTGCATGATATGATTACGTATTCAGTGAGATTGGATGGAAAACGCAAATCAGCCAAACCCAGAAAAACGCGCGTGTTCTTGCTTGTGTTTTTGGTGCCTTTTTCATAAATTCAAATATTTGAATTTTGTGATTTTGTTTAATTGATTCAAAAATTAATTTCTCTCTGAGTTTTAATGATTTTGAGTTGATTCTTTTTTTAATAATTCACAAAAATGTTAAAATATTTTATTTTCCCAAAAAATCCCAAAAATATTATTTATTTTATATAATTGATATTTTTGCAAAGAATTAATATTTTAATTGTTTTTGACATTTTAAAATATTTTTTCCACCTTGATTTTGCAACTTTTAATGCTTTCTAATTATTTTGTAAGTCAATACTTAATTTTTGAAGCATTAATCCAAGATCACAATTTGTTTTTCATATGTTAAACAATTTTGATCATTTTAATTGAATTTTTATTCAATTAAATACATTTTTGAAAACAAATTAGGGTTTTTGGATTAATTCAACCCTCATAAATCATTTTCAAAACACTTGGGCCTCTTGAGAGAGTGTAAGACCCAATCCTTTTTTGACCAAATCATTTTTGGGCCTCAGTGTATTGTATAAGTCCCGATACCGTCAAAAACCAACGGCGCGATCGTCGCCTTTTCAAAATAACAATTGGGCCTCTCCTCGAGCTATAAGACCCATTCAAAATACTTTTGGGCCTCTATTAGAGTGTAAGACCCAACCCCCTTTTAACCAAAACATTTTGGGCCTCACTTATTGTATAAGTCCCTCTGCGTTAAAAGAAAACCTCGGCGCGATCGCCATTTTTAAACGAAAAGTCAACTGGGCCTACCCACGTGTTATAAGCCCCACTCTTTTTCTTTAAACTTTTTGGGCCTCTTGAGAGAGTGTAAGACCCACCCCTTTGTACAGAAAACCTTTTTTAGGCCTCAGTCACTTGTGTAAGTCCCTCTGTACAAATTCAAACAGTACGCTCACTGATAAAACCCTGGGCCTCTCCCTGAGCTGTAAGCCCCAAATCTTTCTTTTTCAAAGCACTTTCTCCTTTGATTTTGAATATACTGTTGTTTTCAATCTTTCTTTGTTGAACAACTAACCAAACAGCATGGAAGCTCTACAACCGAGTAAGTGGTTATTGCTTTCATTTACCGCTTTCATATACATATAACTGTATTGTGGGGCTGTTTCACTGTAAGTCTTCTTTCATAAACTCATATCAACTGTGTAATAATAGTATAGATATTTTGAGTTTCCCCGGCAACTATGTCTAGAACTAAGTGACGTCGTTTCGTTTATTCGTAGAAATAGACAACTAGATCCCCAATAGGATCACCAGATACAGTCTTCTCTTCGGCTGTCCTCATTAGGAATTGTCAAGAAACTCTACTCCCAGAGATGAATGTATTCTCCGTGAATGGCATCTTTGAGTTTCTTCCAAATTCTCGAACTTTCTTGACTTTGATCTATTCTTGGTGAATAGCATTGCCTTGAATTTCTCGGGGTTTGGGGACCCACGGGCTTCTTAAAAGCATCGGCCTCCGCTTGGGCATCGTACAAGGACCCACAGGCTTCATAAAAGCAACCCAGCCTCCTCTTGGGCTTAGTACAAGGACCCTACGGCTTCTTAGAAGTATTCTAGCCTCCTCTTGGGCTTCGTACAAGGACCCGTCGGCTTCTTAAAAGTTTCCAGGCTCCTCTTGGGCTTCGTACAAATTGTCCCGACGACCTCCTAGAGGTATAGGAACATAACCTAGTCATATGCATAGAGCAGTCCTGTCGTAGAGTCTACTACTGTTTCTCAAAGCATAGTACAAAAGGTGAAACTCTAGGCTCGGATAGTCTAATCTCCTTGAGTCTCAAAGACATTCTCAAGTGACCCCTTCGTTAAATAGGAAAGAAACCCGTAGACTCGGACAGTCTCGATACCCTTCGGATTTCCCGCTTCCTTAAAGAACAGGAATAACCCGGATCCTTGAGTCAAATACATGAGTACAGTGTTGCTCATATAAGAACTGATTTTCTCTTTCAAAATCAGTATATTGGACCTGTCACTCAACTGAAACAGTCACCATGGCCTCCTCTTGGGCTTTGTACAATGATTCTCCCCAGCGGAGTCAAACAAAGTTTAGCCTCTCTCTCTCGGGCTTTGTACGAGACACATATGAGACTCCCTCGCTGAGTCAATCACCCCTTTGGCCTCCATCTCGGGCTTTGTACGAGATACAAAAGGGTTCTTATCGGACCAAACAAACAATAGCCTCCATCTCGGGCTTTATACGAGATACAAAAACACTCTCTTGTTGAGTCAAACCTTTTTGCCTCTCTCTCGGGCTTTGTACGAGACACATATTAGCCTCCTCTTAGGCTTTATATAAGAAAACCACTGGTTGATCCAATCAACCTTTTAGCATCAAAGCTGTGCCTCGTTCACAGTACACAAACATCAACAACTCCTTCCCCTTCATCTAATCGCTGTAAGCGACAAGCCTCTGGATCATCTACATCCATGCCACTTTCCCTCTTTTAGCATGAGAAATTCCTAAGGAAAGATAGCATTGCTCTACACTGAGTTAAAGTCTTCTCCTTCAGGTAAAAACCTCCTTTAAAGGAAATTATGGCATTGCTAGGATCCGCGTATCCCGGTTAAAGTAATTCTCCTTTCTAAAAACAGTTGTGACAAACAACCCCCTCTTTAGAGATGACAAATTCTCTCTAAAGTGGAGACTTTTCAGCTTCACATCTTGGGCTTTGAACAAGATACAAATAGACATTTCAGCTTCACATCTTGGGCTTTGATCAAGATACAAACTACCCTTTAGCTTCACGTCTTGGGCTTTGAACAAGACACCAAAACACCATTTCCTCCCATAGAATAGGAGGAACTACGAACACTCTGATTTCCCTGTTTCGGTAAACGGGAATACGTAGGCATAAGATTGAAAGAAAAATCTTAGCGAGCACAATCAACAAAAAACCCAAATCCCATAATCTTATGTATCTATCAAAAAGCATCAGTCCTAACATCCTAACACTTGTTCCCCACCAGAAACCTTCTGCCTAGAAAGACAACCGTATTGGCGAAAATACAAATAACCAGTACAAAGGCCTCCCACATTGATCGCATCCGTAACCTAACAGACCGTTGTTTAAACTCAGTATGCAAGCAGGGTTAATTGGAGACATCTATTTCCCTTCCTTATTCAGCTCACTATAGGATAAAAAATGAATCGACCTGTAGATTAAGCTCAAACCGCAGAGAGCGACCAGCGCTTAAGAACCGCGTCCAAAATCGCACGCTACAGGAGTCCATCCATGAAGTTTAATTAAGCCCAAGGATTGATTTCACAAAAGGATCCCAAAGTCAAAATTTCTTCTGATGAAAAAGTCAACTGTACAAAAATCTAAGTTTGACTTTTTGGATTTTTGGTCAACCAAGGTTCCTTAACCCTAAAACAATGTTAATATGTGATTTGAATCATCATTCATCAGAAAACTTAGAATTTTTCTATGTTATGGAACAAAGTGGCTAGGGTACCAACTTTGCAAGGTCATATCTCCTAAACCCTATGGCCTTTTTCTCCCATTCAAATCTCAGATGGAATCCCTCATTACATACTTCAAAAGTGTCAACTATAAGAGTTTCCAATTCTTCATGGATTCTGAGTTATGTTTGGATCAAAATCACTAAAACTTGGAATTTACCACTTTTCCATTACTTAGACAAAATTCTGTCTAAGTTAGAAAAACAAGTGAAACACCAAAACTCGGAGAGCTGTTTCACATAGTTCTAGGATGAATCAATTCAAGATGTAAACATCAAATTTGTTGTGCATATTGCCAACAATCCAAGGGACTCATTGGCATGAAACAACTCAACTTGAGCCAAGAGTTATGGCTGCTGCAAGACACCATGACACGACTGTCTTGAAAAATCAATTTGTGTGATTTCTTGCCATACACGATTTTGAGCCAAAAAGCAATTATCACTATACCACATTCATCCAATCTGATCATAATGCATCTGATCCAACCTTCAAACTTGGACTGAAATGCCAAGAGCTTATCCTTGAGAATTGATGAGTTTTTGGCATATATGCCTTGAATTCAAAGGGCAATAAAGTGGAATAGTGCACATTCAAGATTATCACTCTCCTCAGTCAAGTTATCTAATTAAACAATAATTAAAAGGACCGAAGAATGTGATTTCAGTCAATGCATAGCTGATCTATTTGGGACAGCTATTGCACCTAGTGCAAGAGGCATTTATGCCAAGCCAAGACCATTGAACCATGACCTTATCCTCTGAGCTTCAAGAGAACCACTTTAACACAACTCCTCTACTATAAATAGAGGTCCTAACTGATCATTCAAACTACCCCAAAGCTCATTACAACAAGGCTTTCTCTCTTTCACTCCTTATGCCTAAAAACTTCATTTCTTGAGAGGTTACTATCGGGTTTTGAGTTGGAGATCAATGCCACTCAAACCATTGATTCAGACACATCACATATAACATATAGAAGGTGTCTGAACACTCACCTCCCATCGGTAACATCAAAATCATCAAATGGCCATCCAATTGCACAAAACACATGACTTGCTATAGAAGGAATCAGGTTGATCAATCTAAAGGGCTCTCAATCATTCCAAGCATTCAAACACTTTCCTTAAGGTACAAGGAAGCTGTCCAAAGCATTAGAACTCAATTGTAACACCTCCATCATCAAATTCGATTCTCACCTGCAGAAGTAAGCCTCAAACTATCAATCTCATTGAATCATGCATCATAAATATGTTTTGTGATTACCATTGTGTTTCTGAATGTTTGTAGATCCTTTACCCTCAATTAATTGTTGTTTACAGTTCGTGTATAGGATTTCATTGAATTCATGTAAATTTTAGGGTTCATCAGGTTTTAACATGATATGTTCTGATTCAATCATTTTCAACAAAATTGAGTATTGTCATTGTGTTCCTTGTCTGAAAACGCACGATTTTCATATTTGGATCATATGAAATGGTTAAGAGATGAGTGAGATAAGAGGCTTCACGTATTTGGCTCAAGGAAGAAGATGGCCATGGCGCCATTCTTCAGAAATTTAACCAAGTTTGCTATATATTTTTCCCTTGCCATACTATAAATGAATTGGCATTGCGCCCCAGTGGTTGATCATCTGGTTTGTGTGTATTGAGCGAGCGAGAGGTATGGGGTTCTAATCCCCCTCGCCCCATACCTCTTATTTATCACTTGTTCCTCTTTTTTTTTTTTCATATTATTTTTGTTAATGATTTGAAAAATTAATTTCTCTCTCAATTTTAATCATTTTTTATTGGTTCTTTTTCTGAAAAATCACAAAAATATTAAAGTATTTTATTCTACAAAAAAATTAGATTTATATTATTTATTTAATATAGTTGGTATTTTTGTGAATAAATTCATTTTTATTGATTTTCAACATTTTAAAAGTGAATTTTTATCTTGAAAATCAAAACCATTTGAGTTTTAATTCATCTTGTGATTAAAATCTCATTTTTAAAACCTTAACAAAAAATCACAGGTAGTTTATTTAAACTTATTTGGTATTTTTGTCATTTTATTAATTTTCTTTAAAGAATTACTTTTAAAAGAAAATGAAATTAGGGTTACTTTAATTTTTTATCCTTATCAAACCCTTTCAAAACACTCATGGGCCTCTAATAGAGTGTAAGAACCAACCCCTTTTGAAAACCAAACCTTTTTTGGGCCTCAGACATTGTATAAGTCCCAATACGATTTTCAAAATGACGGTGCGTTCACTGTCTTTCACTGGGCCTCTCCTTGAGCTATAAGTCCCATTCTTTTTTCTTAAAACACACTTTGGGCCTCTAATAGAGTGTAAGACCCAAACCTTTTTTTTGTACATAAAATAATTTGGGCCTCAATCATTGTATAAGTCCCGATACAATTTTCAAAACAACGGTGCGGTCACTGTTCTTCCTTGGGCCTCTCCTTGAGTTGTATGCCCCATCTCTGATACAAAAATAACTTTTGGGCCTCTAATAGAGTGTAAGACCTAACCCCCTTTGTACATAAATAACTTTGGGCCTCAGTCATTGAATAAGTCCCACTGTGTTTTAGAAAGTCTCGGCGCGATCGCCATTTCAAAACAAAATCAACTGGGGCTACCCTTGTGTTGGAAGTCCCATTTCTTTTCCTTTTTTCAAATCTTTGGGCCTTTCCTTGAGTTGTAAGACCCATCTCTTTGTACAGAAAATCTTTTGGGCCTCAGTCATTGTATAAGTCCCCGTACAGTTTATTAAAACAACAATCTTTTGGGCCTTTCCTTGAGTTTAGGCCCCAACAAACTTTTCAAAAACAACTTCTCTTTTGATTGAGGTTCAGAATATACAGTTGTTATCAAAACTTTCTTTAATTTATTTGAGCAACTAACAATACAGCATGGAAGTTTGCTCACCTGTAAGTTTTTATCAGCTTTCTTTTATCAGCTTTAATATATATAACTGTATTGTGGGAAGCTGCTTACCTGTAAGTCCTTCTTTCATATACTTGTCATATATCAACTGTATATATATACTAGTATATCTGCTTAGAGTTTTCCCCGGAAACTACGTCTAGAACTAGGTAAAGCCAGTTGGTCACTCTTTAATACTGTCAAAACTAGATCCCCATAGGATTTTCAGATACAGTCTTGCCTTCTCTTGGGCTTAAACAATATGGAACATAGAGAAAGGCATTATTCTTCGTGAAACTTTTCTCAGACTGTCACCCTAGAAACCACCAAAGAAATTCTACTCTCCAGAGGTGATCTATTCTCAGTGAATAGCATCTCTTAAATTTATTCATACCTCAGAACTATTCACCAAATGATCTATTCTCGGTGAATAGCATTTCTTGAACTTTTCTTTGGTTTGGGACCCACGGGCATCTTAAAAGCATCCCCGCCTCCTCTTGGGCTTTGTACAAGGTCCCTCCGGCTTCTTAGAAGTTCTCATGCCTTCTCTTGGGCTTAATACAAGGATCCTGAAGACCTCTTAAAGGTATAAGACAGAACTTAGTCATCCTTTGCTAGAGCAGTCTTTCTAGTGTCAAATCTCAGACCAATTTAGGGTTGATTCGCATCCCTTAAAATACCTGCCTCCTCTTGGGCATCATACAAAGATAAACTCTTCCATACCAGTAGACTTGGACAGTCTAATCCCCTCTCGGATCTTAAAGACATTCTCAAGTACCTTACAAACATAGGAGAAACCCTGGTCTTTTTGGATCAATCTCCAGCAGAGTTAAAACCCATGGGTTCTAAAGCCCAGTCTCTCTCCTAAAAATCCCCAGCCAGGGCCAGTTTATCCTCAGTATAACACTATCCCAAATCAGAACCTCAAGGTATCTGATATCTCAACTTTTCTGTAACCCTCAGCAAGAGTTGATTCCCCATTTGGACCTGCCTCAGGATCTCAATAATCCTCAGCAGCAGATAGCCTCCTCTTAGGCTTTGTATAATGATCCTTCCTTTCCTCAGCACAGTTAGCCTCCTCTTGGGCTTTGTACAATGATTCTCCCCAGCGGAGCTAACCTTTTCAGACTCTCTTGTTGAGTCAATCACCTTTCAATACTCTCTTGTTGCGTCAACTCTTTTTAGCCTCAATCTTGGGCTTTATACAAGACAGATAAAAACACTCTCTTATTGAGTCAATCTTTTTCAGCCTCCTCTTAGGATTGGTATAATGATTTCCCCTAGCAGAAGTTAGCCTCCTCTTAGGCTTTGTATAATGATTTCTCCAGCTTGTTCAACCACAATCTTGGGCTTTGTACAAGATAGATAAAAGCACTCTCTTGTTGAGTCAAACCCTTTTCAGCCTCAATATTGGGCTTTGTACAAGATACCATATAAATTTCCTAAAGCAGAGTCAATTCTCTTTCCAGCCTCAATCTTGGGCTTTGTACAAGATAAATAATACTCTCCAGCAGAGTCAATCTTCTTCCAGCCTCTGTCTTGGGCTTTGTATAAGACACCTAAAAATATCCTCATCTGAGTCAGTTAAATTTCCCATTTCAGCCTCAATCTTGGGCCTTGTACAAGATAGATAAAACCACTCACTAATAAGAGTCAACCCCTTTCAGCCTCAAATCTTGAGCTTTGTATAAGATATATATAAATATCTCTCCAGTGGAGTCAAAATCCCTTTTAGCCTCGATCTTGGGCTTTGTACAAGACAGATAAAATATTTCCCCGGAAAAGTCAAACATTTAGCCTCCTCTTAGGCTTTGTATAATGATGTTCCCCAAAGAGTCAATCACTTTTAGCCTCAATCTTGGGCTTTGTACAAGACAGATAATCACTCTCTTGTTGAGTCAGTCTCTTCCAGCCTCCTCTTAGGCTTTGTATAAGGACTTCCCAAGTGGAGTCAATCAACCTTTTAGCTTCAACCTTGGGCTTTGATCAAGGCACACAAAAATCAACATCCCCTCAGAGAAAATCAAAATCTCTCTGCAGGAAGTCATTTCTCTGTTTATCACTTATCAAAACAGATAACTCAAATCAAACCCTAATCCCAGATAATTGCTGTAAGTGGCACACTTGTTGATTCAAATGTCCAAGCTGTTGTCCCTCCTTTATCCTGGTAAATCCTCTCTTTCATCTAATTGCTGTAAGCGGGAAGCCTCTGGATTATTTACATCCATGCCACTGTCCCTCTCTTAGCATGATAATTTCCTAAGGAAAAATGGCATTGCTCAACACTGAGTTAAAGTTTCCTCCTTCAGGACAAATCCCCTATTATGGCATTACTGGATTCACATATTCCAGTTAAAGTAATCCTCCTTTATAAACAGTCACCCAATAGTTTTGATAAACAGACAAGATGCCTCCCCTTTAGAGATGACAAATTCTCTCCCAGTCAAACCTTTTAGCTTCAATCTTGGGCTTTGAACAAGACACAAATGCCCTTTTAGCTTCAATCTTGGGCTTTTAACAAGACACCAAAACATCTCTCCCATAGAATAGGAGGGAACTACGATTGCTCTGATTTCCCTGTTTATCTTTAACGGGAATACGTAGGCATAAGATTGCGAAATCTTAGCGAGCACACCAAATCAAAACCTTAGGTCCAGTACCTTCACACCAAATCAAAAAAAACCTTAGGTCCAGTACCTTCATACCAATAAAAAAACTTTAGGTCCAGTACCTCACTAACATCTACAAAAACTCCCTCTCTCATATTTCCCAAGAAACTTTCCCAACCCATTAACAGATAAACATCATCAAGTACAAACCAGAACCTAAAACTAACATCCTGTGGATAACCACATATAGGATGGGTAATTGACAACTCCCCATTGTATAACTTGACCCCGAACTCCCCGAATCTCTTTCAGCCTTTGTTTAGTTAAACATTCGCGTTCAAGGTTAGTTTTAGATAGCTTTCCTTTCCCTTTCAGCTTCACGGGATAAATAAGAAATAAAAAAGTAGCACCCCCCTCCTACCATTGCGGTGGAGAAACCCCCATTCTGCGATAAGGTGGTCGCGTCACCGATAAAAAACGCTCGCTACACAGCTGGAGAGCATACTTTAAGCAATTTATTCTCTTTATAAACATGCTGATAAGAATAAATTACAATATGTTCCAGTGATTCAAATAGGTTCCAATTTCTTTTGCAGTATCAAAATGTCTCTATAATATTGAATCATCAATAAATCTCTAAGATTAATAAGAAGCAGAACATGAGAAATAATCAGGATTGAAAATGCTATTAATGTGGGAAAAATGAATAAATTTTAAGAAAAATATGTAAAAAAGAAACAAACAAATTGTCAAGAAAATCAATTATCACTAACCCATGCTTAAACTTGATAAAAAAAACGTGGAGAGTGAATGTCGAAGATTCATAATATGAAGAACTGAAGTTGCTCAACTCGAAGATTACTTGGTGCAAATTGCTCAGTAAGTTCTAGACATCAAAAAGCAATGTATGTTTTGTATTCACTTTTGATATGAAAACTTCAATTATATCGGTAAATCACAACCAATCATATACGTACCAGCAAATCTGAGGCATTCCTTTTTGGACTTTCCCAAAGCAATATACGTTGTGTATTCACTTTTGATATGAAAAGTTCAATTATATCGGTAAATCACAACCAATCAAATACGTACCGACAAATATGAGGCATTCCTTTTTGGACTTTCCCTCCCCTAACGCTACAACAAAAGCAGCGGTAAAAGTATCACCAGCTCCGGTTGTATCAGTGATTGTTTTAGCAAAAATGGTTAGTTCTTGAATTGGTTTTTCTCCTTCTATGAAAAAGATATATCCTTTGGCATTATAAATGTAAACAATTAAAATTAAAATCAGAATTAAAATTAAAATCAGAATTGTAATCAAAATTAAAATCTCTCTAGCCCTATTTTTCCTTTGTGGATTATACAAACAAAGGCAGTGAGACTCACACAACCGTTGTATTACATTCAAAACAACCCCTTAATGAACCTAAAAAAACATACCTTGAGTTAGATTCATCCATGTTGAAGTAAAATCCCTAAAAAATTGAACAAGAAAATAGAAACTACATTAAATATGCGGTCAACGGAAATACATGGTTCAACTAAAACAAAAAATAAAAAACAAAAATGGATTACCCGTAATGCAGAAACTTAAAACAGTTGATACCGATGCTTTTTCGAAACCTTAATTTCGTGCATTTCTTCATATTCATAGGATTTATGAAACCCTAATTTCGGAAATTACATATATTTTAATTAAACAAAATTATTACACATATTAAACCCTTACCGAAGTCGAAGCACGTCGATGAAGGCATTAAACCAACACCTGAGTTAAAAATCAAAACATATAGAAAAGTTAAAAAGTTAAAATACAGAAGAATCAAAGTTAAAGGTAGTGTGAAACTGAACTAAAAGAAAAAGAGTTTTTTACTTGACCGATCTAAAAAACATCATCAATCCTTCAAATTTTTTAGATCTTCTTTGATTTCACAATAACAATAACAATAATGTATTTGGTTCAAAGAAATAACAATAACAAACAATAACAATAATGTCTTTTTCTTGACAATAACATTTAAAAACCCTAATGACAGAAATCAAACAAAAGGATTTGGTACATATTTGTTTTTCTCCAAATCTACATCGATTTTCTCTAAATCCAATTTTCTCTAGATCTGTAGAGTTTTTTTCCTGTGATTTTGATTCCCAAATTTATGTAAAACACTAAACCAACAAAAAAAGATAAACAAATAGGAACATAAGAGAAGATCATGAATGAAGAAACATTATCGAAGTTGGTTGAAAAATAGAATACTTAATTCCTTTATAAACCTGTCCGAAAATCAAATAAAGTGAAGAATTAACTCGTTTGCATTTCAGATCCGACGACCACCACCCTACAAAAACGCAGATCTGATGATATTCAACAAAATCCTTAACACCACATAAAATATAGATCTTTCTCTTGGGTTTCAAAGAAATCGACAATCCTTGCAATGTAACCAAGTTTATTATCTTTTGCCTAAAACAACATAGCCGAGAAAAACACAAAAATCAAAACAGTAAGAAAACCCTCAATCAACCAAACATAAAAACCCTAAAACCATAAATCTTAAACACGAAGTAAAATAAAATACCTTGACATAGGCTGTGTCATTGAGCTTATAAATAACACCGTCAACATTCGCCTCACGGTAATGAAATTTTGCTTTTAAACAGTCATTCTCTTCAAATCCACTACAAATAATTAACAATATGGAGTTCAAGAAAATTCTAACAAAAAAAAGTTAAATAATATATAAATTTGTAAATAAAGGAAGAAAGGGGAACCGAGAGAGAAGAAGGGAAGAGGAAGAGAAAGGTAGAGGAAGAGAACAGAAAGAAGAAGAGATTGAGAGAGAACGTGTAGAAGAGAAAGAGAGAGAAATTTAAATTCAAATGGAAGTAGAACAATGTGACAGAAGGAAGATCTGAAATGATATAGCTTTGGTATAAGAGTGGGCTTAAGAAATTGACACGTTTCCAAAGGGTAAAAGAGTTTTTTTGGTGGTATAAGATTTTCTTATATGGTAGATATGAAAATTAAATGTTGACATAGTTATGAAGCTAAAACAAATAGATATAGATTATTTGTTAAGGCTCCTAAAAGTCTTTGATATTGACACAAACTTATAACAATATTTGAACCGTTAATATATTGATAAGAGGTCATATGTTACAATTTAATGCATTATAAGTCATGCAATGGAAGCACCCTCATTATTTTTTATGGACACTTTAATTGAAATTTTGTTCTCCGAGATATAGATGTTGGGCCAAATATTTGTAACAACTTATCCAATTTGATAAACTAGTTGTAACACAATATAACAGAAGTAAAATAGTAAAGAAACAAAGTTGTAAGTTTCATGGTTTTAGGATTGGCAACAATTTTGCTAAAACATGGTTCACGACAAGATGTTGGGTGTGATGTCCTAACATGTTGGTCAGTTAACAAAGAAGGCAGATGTTCTGACAGATGCTATGACATGTTGTAATAGAACATCAGTACATGCTATTTTTATTCTTGACAAATTTAATTTGATTATATGAGATTTCTTTTGGATATATCTCACTTATATTCGCAGGTCAAGAAGATTTAATCTGGAACATTTGATTTGATCTTTAACTGTTCATAGGTTTATGAAATTGGATGTTGAGACAATTTAGGAAACTTGATGATTTATTCCAAGATTTAGGGAGATTTCTCTGCATAATTGATGCAGCCCTCAGAGTGTGGATCAAGAAATATCTGGGTGAAGATTTCGAAGCCCATGGACTGCTAAGGTGTATATAAAGAGAAACCTAAACTTTATGTAATTTGGCTTTTCACAATTTTGTAAAATCAGGGGAAGTTTAGAGTCTTAGGTTTTGAGAGTCTCTTTAGGTTGTCTTTATAAGTCACCCATGTATCTTTTGATATAGTGAGGTAGATTGATTGTTATTTGTTCATTGTTCACTCATGAGCTTTTAAGCACGAGTGTATTGTTCTCAGTATAAAGCTTTTAAGCAAAACTAAGTATTGTGATTGGAAGTTTGTCCTTCTTTATTTTGTGTCATTGTTCTTATCACTGTGTGTGATTGGAGGGAAGTGAGGGGGAGTTCTCATATCTAGAAGTTCCTAGGTAGAAGTTAGCACAAGTAGTGATTAGGTGATGAGTTGTAAACGGGGGAGTTTAGCTTTGAACTAATAATATTATTGTGGGTTTCCTTCCTGGCTTGGATGCCCTCAGATGTAGAAGAGTTGCATCGAACTGGGTTAACAATTGACTGTTCAATTTATTTACAATTTGATTTATTTGTTATGTCAGAAAATATATGTTGTAAAATCTGTCTTGACAATATGTTTTGATGTTGGCACATCGGTATTAACGTGTGTTAATGTGCCAAAATTTCAATTGGCATCAAAGCTGGCACCCTGCCTGTTTATTGGGTGAGCTTCATGGAGAATTTGTCTGGTACTTTATGATCTAAGGAAGAGTATTTTGAGTTTGGTTAACTCTAAAGCTTTGTATGCCATATTCAATGGAGGTTAGAAAGAAAAATTTGTTTAGACTGTTAAAGTCTTGTGTTGTGGCTGTTGAAGCTAGAATAGCAACAAGCAAAAATATATAAGTAACACAGTTTTGTCGTATCCACAGGGATCAGTGTGAGGGAAAGAATGTCATTCAACGGTTTCTATATTTCTAAACTTATAGATCAAAAGTTCTGGTTTAAAGCGGAACCAAAAGCAAATGCGGAAAATGTAAAGACGAAACATATAAAATAAAGACTGAATTATAAACGGAGCCTTGTTGGAATTGGATCTCATCAATTGATAACACATGCATTCTTCTGACCAATTTCATACATAAATCAAGCATTCGTCTAATATCATCATGTATCACTCACAACATACATGTCCTCTCGGCCCCCGCATATTATGAGTGATTTTGCACCAATTAATAATTGCTCTCGCACATCACTAATCAATACAAAGCATTTAAAGCCTACATGAATGTTAAGCCTAATCTATCTCTGGCATTAAAACCTAACAGATATTACTATAACATCAATATCAAACCAAAGAGTAATTCATATACAAAGCCAATGATCAAAATACGTACACACATTTAACCCTTTTTTTTACATGTATTCATATAATTTTCCAAATGAATGTGAATGTCATTTTTCATCACTATTCTCATGCACCCTCACGATACCGTTTGTCAAGCGATAGCGTTGTCTCTTATTGCATTAATTACTAAAAGCTATTCATTCTACCAATCAACACAATGCTATTGAGCTGAGATAAAATCAATATCAAATCACAAACTCATGTCAAAAGCTTGCTCAATGATAGTTTGAAAATCTAAGACCAAAGATTTGAGATAGGTTTTATCAAGACTCACAAATAAACAATCAAAGACAACAAACAATAGAGAACCCAAACTAAATTCACAAACATACATTAGAAGAAATACAAAAGGTATCAAGAGATTACATCCTTTCCCAACAAGAAAGCAAAGATCCTACCTTTTCTCCCTTGGAAATGAAAGAATACAAAGTTTTGATCTTTCTCTCCAAAATTCTAATGATCATCACCTAAAAAGTGTGAAAATTCTATTTATACACATTCAGGAATTTCACAGTTCACAAAGCGAACGTTTTATTCGCACAGTGAATGGAAAAAATAGGCACTTCAGGTGCCTCTGAAAGCTTAAAACGCCACAGAATTTCTCACGACTTCGCACTGCGAAGGATTTGTTCGCAAGGAGAACACTCTCTTTCTTGTTCGCAAAGCGAACTTTACTGTCTTTTGCCCCTGCCAAATTCTGGGCCCATTCGCTGGAGACCTCGCCAGAGTTCGCAAAGCGAACCTTCACTGGCACTCGCCTTCATGTTTACAAAGCGAACTAACTGCTATCATCCTCTTTTTTTTGGCAGCATGCATCAATTCTTGTGTCTTACAACTTTGATCATTTAATGCCTTTTCCTGCACAATAACACACACATTACAAGCACCAAAGGTATATTCTCAATGTTTATAAGAACAACAACAATCATGATTAAAATCAATGAAAACATGAGAAAAGAGTCGAAAAAGTGCACAGAAAGGTATGTCATTTTTAGGTCAAATCTGCACCTAACAGTGGCCTGAGAGGCTTGGGAATTTCACAAGACCACTCTTGAAGGCTCATTTGGTCAGCAAGAAACTGAGGTCCCTACCCAAGACTTTTGTCATGAAAGTGTCAGCCTTTGAAGAAGAAGATCATGTCATCATCAACATAAATGGATCTTTTGGGTCATATTATTTTTGTCTTCAAAATGAAAATTTTGAATAGAAGGACAATAACATGGTTTTTGTCTCCAACTCTATAGGAGCTTGTGACCTTGTGTCTAATGAAAGGTTATTCAGTGCTATTATATTACTTGGGAGGCAACTCAACTAGGATCTGAGGAAAGTGGATAGAAGGTTAAGACCATATGTGAAGAACATCAGTCCTGATATCAGCAAGAACTATGATGTTCAAAGTAAAGGCACTCAATGTCATGTATTTGAAAGTTTTTTTTTCATATTAGAGCAGACGGCCCTACCAATCTCAAGAAGTATCTGAAGGGATTTTCTATTTCTGGGGCTGGTGAGGGAAGTGATTCTAATGATGAATTTTTCAAGCTTGTTATTGCCTTTTCTAGAAGGTGACCTTCTGATGTAAACCCCGACATTGAAGAATTATCTCATGATAAGTTGGCTGCTTCTTCAGAGTTTTGTGCATCAAGAGTAAAGAAGGTTGTCAACAAGAAGGAATATAGAAGGTAAATATGTACTTTCTACTATCTCGAAGGTAAGAATGGTTGTCTACCATCTATAACCTGTAGAATGAGGTGTCTGTATTGATCTCTAAACTTGATATCATGATCAAGTATATGAGGATGTTGAACAATTGTTCTGATATGTTGAAGAAGTTCTTCATTTGAGAAGATGTCTGGAACCAAAAAGGGATAGGGTTTTCAAAGATATAAAAAGCAAAGAAGAACTCAAGTGAAGAAAATTTGTTCCCATCAACAGGCAAGAAGAGACAATGATGTTGACCAAGCGTCTTAACATCGTGCCTAACATCAGAAATCTCATGCTAAAGGCGGGTTCTTGTGTTGAAGATGTCTCTTCTATGGTAAAGTTAGTTTTTTGTTGTTGTCTCAAAGGTCCATCTCAGCCTAAAGTAAAGGAGTGCCTAAAACTCAAGGAGGGTGCAAATTTCCTTGTCTCTCATACCCCTCTTAGAGCTTCAACAAAACAAGACTGGTATTTTGGTAGTGGGTGTTCCAAACTCATGAATGGAGTAAGAAAGTATATGATGAACTCTAAGTCTCTCTCTTCCAACTTTGTTACTTCTAGTGATGGTGTCAAATGTGAAATTTAAAGGGTTTGAGAACTGGATTTTCTAGTCTTGATGTTGTTTCCATTCTTAAGAAACTATCAATTAATCTGTTAAATGTAATTCAGTTATGTGATCAAGGTCTTAAGGTAGATTTCTTTAAGGAAGAACATTTGATCATTGATAAGATGTATGTTGAGGAAGTAAAAAGAGAGTGGCTAGTTGTGTTTACCATAAGAAACTACATGTGCATTCACATGCTTGTTGACCAAGTAAAATGCAGTTCAGATGTCCCACCAGAAGTTGCAACATCCGAGTGCTGCAAATGTTCTAGAACATTCTCGTATGGTTTTATAAGACCATTGCAAGTTGAAAGCCTGGGTGGAAAGAGGTATGCCTCTGTGGATGTTGTTGATACTTCTGTTTTGAATGTTGTTGTTAATGACACTGTTGATACAAATTTTCATATGTCTCTATCTAAGATCTTGGTTACTGACCTTGAGACTGATGTTGTGTCGAATGTCGCAACATCCTTGGCCTGACCTAATCATCTTGTTGAAACCACACAAAAACACTTTCAGAATGAGTCTCCTAAAAAATATCTTGAGAACGTGACTGAAGATGATTTTGTTGGTGGTAAAAGAGATGATTTTGATGATAATAGTATGTCTGCCAAAGATAAATAATAAAGTGATGGTGTGAAGAAGGATCAGTCTACAGACATTGTCAATATAGATGGTCTAGATTCTGATGATGAGCCTATAGGAAAGAAACTGGCTCCTGGTATTGTTAAAAGATTGAGGAATAAAAAGGGGAAGGTTGTTGTGTTTATAAACAAGCCTTCTAAGGTGTAGCGCGGTTTTTTTCGTTTCGAATCACTATTGCTTTGGGGTGCTACAGTTTGATTCATTTTTTTTCCTGTGAAGCTGATTAAGGAAGGGAAATAGATGTCTCCAATTAACCCTGCTTGCATGCTGAGTTTAAACAGATGACTGTTGGTTTACAAATGCTACAAAATAGTGGGTCTCTCTTAGGTTATTTTGCTTAAGAATAGAGTGTCTCGGTTGTTCATGAGGCTTTTGGTAAGGTGCTAGATCTGATTTTTTGATTGATGTATGAAGGTACTGGACCTAGAGTTTTTTATTAGTATGCTCGGTAAGATTTCACAATCTTATGCCTACGTATTCCCGTTTCAACGAAACAGGGAAATCAGAGCGATCGTAGTTCCTCCTATTCTAAGGGAGGAAGGAGATGTTTTGGTGTCTTGTTCAAAGCCCCAGATTGAAGCTAAAAGGGTCCTGACTGAGAGAGAATTTGTCATCTCTAAGGAGGATTGTTGATTTTTTGTGTACCTTGATCAAAGCACAAGGTTGATGCTAAAAGGTTAATTGACTCGGCTACGGGATTTCTTTATATAAAGCCTAAGAGGAGGCTAAATATGACCGACTCAATAAGAGAGTATATATCAGTGTCTTGTACAAGGCCCAAGATTGAAGCGAAAAAAGACTAACTCTTTGGGGATATCATTATACAAAGCCTAAGAGGAGGCTAGAAGTTTGACTTTTCTGGGGAAAATGTTCTGTCTATCTTGTACAAAGCCCAAGATTGAGGCTAAAAGGGTTTGACTCAACAAGAGAGTGTTTTTATCTGTCATGTACAAAGCCCAAGATTGAGGCTAAAAAGGTTGACTCAACAAGAGAGTCTGAAAGGTGACTGACTCAACAAGAGAGTCTTTTATACTCAACAAAAGAGTGTTGTATACTCAACAAGAGAGTGTTTTATTGTCTCGTACGAAGCCCGAGATTGAGGCTAAAAGGAGATTGACTCAACAAGAGAGTCCTAAAAAGTGATGGAGTCAATAAGAGAGTCTGAAAAGGTTAGCTCCGCCGGGGAGGATCATTGTACAAAGCCCAAGAGGAGGCTGACTTTGCTGAGGAAGAATCATTATACAAAGCCTAAGAGGAGGCTATCTTACTGCTGAGGATTATTGAGATCCCTAAGCAGGTCCAAGTGGGGAACTCTCATGAGAGAGACTGGGTTTTTACTGGAGATTGATCCAGAGTGACCGGGGTTTTTCTATGTTTATAGGGAACTTGAGAATGTCTTTGAGACTCGAGGGGATTAGACAGTCCAAGTCTACTGGTGTGGAAGAGTTTTATCTTTTGTACAATGCCCAAGAGGAGGCACGGGCATTAAGGGATGAGAATCAACCCTAAAATGGCTGGAGTTTTGACACTGGAAAGACTGGTCTAGCAAAGGATGACTAAGTTCTGTCTTATACCTTTAAGAGGTCGTCAGGGTCCTTGTATTAAGCCCAAGAGAAGCCATGAGAACTTCTAAGAAGCCGGAGGGTCCTTGTATAAAGCCCGTGAGGAGGCGAGGATGCTTTTAGGAAGCCTGTGGGTCCGAAACCGAGAGAAGTTCAAGAAATGCAATTCACCGAGAAGAGATCATTTCATGAAAGTTCGAGGTTTGAATAAACTCAAGAGATGCCATTCACCGTTAATAGATCACCTATGGGGAGTAGAATTTCTTTGACAATTTCTAGGGGTGACAGTCTGAGAAAAGGTTCACGAAGAATACTTCCTTTCTCTTTGTTCCATATTGTTTAACCCCAAGAGGAGGGAAGATTGTATCTGGTAATCCTATGGGGATCTAGTTTTGTGTGTATTTAAGAGTGACCAACGGGGCTTTACCTAGTTCTAGACGTAGTTGTCGGGGAAAACTCTAAATAACTATACTAGGATATATACAGTTGATATATGACAAGTATTTAAAGAGGATATGAAAGAAGACTAACCATGCGCAGCTTCCCACAATACAATTATGTATATTAAAGCAGATAAAAGAAAGCGGATAAACACTTACCCATTGTTGAGCTTCCATGCTGTTTTGTTAGTTGTTCAACAAAGAAATTAAAGAAAGTTTTGATAACAACTATATATTTGGATTGAAAATCAAAGGAGAAAGTATTTTGAACAGGGATTGGGGCTGACAACTCAAGGAGAGGCCCAAGGTTTTAACAGTGATTGCGTTATTGTTTTGAATTTGTACAGGGACTTATACCAGTGACTGAGGCCCACAAAAGAGTTTATTTACACAACGGTTGGGTCTTACAACTCAAGGAGAGGCCCAAAGAGTTTGAAAATGAATAAAGAGGGGTCTTATAGCTCAAGGAGAAGCCCAATTATTTTTAAAGAGGCGACGATTGCGCCGAACTTTTGAAAATGTACAAAGGGACTTATACAATGTGTGAGGCCCAAAAAGGTTTTCTGTACAAAGGGATGGGTCTTACACTCTCTCAAGAGGTCCAAAGATTATTTTTGTACAAGTGATGGGGTTACAACTCAGGGAGAGGCCCAGTGGGTTTGTTTTTGAACTGGCGATCGCGCCGAGATTTTTTTTTAACGCAGAGGGACTTATACAACACCTGAGGCCCAAAAAGGTTTTGGTTAAAAGGGGATTAGGTCTTACACTCTATTAGAGACCCAAATATATTTTGAAAAGGAAAGATGGGACTTACAACACGAGGGGAGGCCCATATGATTTTGTTTTAAAAGGCGACGACCGCGCCGTGATTTTGAAAATACAGTGGGACTTATACAATGTCTGAGGCCCAAAAAGGTTTATATTTTCAATTGGTTGGGTCTTACACTCTCTCAAGAGGCCCATGAGTGTTTGAAAAAGATTTGTTAGGGTGAAATCAACCAAAACCCTAATTTTGATCTCAAAATGTATTTTAATTAAATAAAAATTCAATTAAAATGATCAAAATTATCAAACATGTGTGGAAACCAAGTTGTGATTTTGGATTAACGTTTGTAAAATCATGTTTTTATCCACAAAATGATTGAAAATCATTTAAGTTTGGAAAATCAAGAAGGAAAAAATATTTTAAATATTAAAAAACATAAAAATTAATTCTTTGCAAAAATATCAAGAAATAAATAATATTTTTGGGGAATTTTTGTAAAATAAAATATTTTAACATTTTTGTGAATTATTAAAAAAAGAATCAACTCAAAATCATTAAAAATCAGAGAGAAATTAATTTTTGAATCAATTAACAAAAATATCAAAATATTCAAATATTTAAAAATTCAAAAAAGGGCGCCAAGAACACCAAGTTCTTGCCCGCGCCCTCTGTTTCCTCAGATTTGCGTTTTCCCCTCAATCTCACTGAATACTTGATGAAATCATACAATCCACATATCAATCTACTCGTTTTCACCTCACGATCATGTCTATGGTCTTTAATTTCATTTATTTTAAACATGGAATAAGAAATCAAGACAAAACCTCAAGAACCCTAAATTCTTCATGAAGGCTGAGAATTTTGATACACGATTCAAGCAAAGCAATTAATTGAGGGGAAACCCTCCATACATGATTATGAACATATGGCAAAATTATTGTGCGAGGAAATATGCATGAATCATGAGATGAGCAAGTTTAGGCTTACTTGAAGGTCGTGGCAGCAAGAGCAATTTGATTTTTGAGTTGAAGGTGTTACAGATAAGTTGTGATGATCTGAAAAGCTTCCCTACACCCTATGGAATGTGTTTGAATGCTTGGAGTGATTTGAAATGGACTGGAACAGATTATGGCACCTCAACGGCAACTTGATTGAAAACTTGAGCAATTGGCTGGCGATTTTGTGAAATTGGTGTTCCAGATGTTGTTTAAGTGTTTGGATCACTTCTATATGATGTTTATGAGGTGTGTGTGTGATTGGTTTGGTTGGAATTGTTCCCAAACTCAAAACCCGATAGTGACTTGATTTGGAAGGCAAATTAGGAGTGAAAGAAGTGATTTTGAGGAAAGCATCAGTTTGGGTGCTTTGGTGTACTCAAACTGATCACAAATGAGCTCTATTTACAGTAGAGCAAGTTTGTTTTGCAAGGAATAGGGAATGGCAACTGGTACAGGTCTGTGGCCAATGTGATCACTTTGGAATCTCAAGTCTCCTCTAGCCATTGACTTGAGCTTAGGGCACATGCCTAAGGTTCTTTGGGTCAGAGCTTAACCTTGACTCATTCAGTTTGAATAGGCTCAGTTTATGCCACCTTGGTGCATCCATTGAATGTTTAGAAACAAAATTGAACTCTTGGCATTTTTTATCCTTTTTAGGTTTGACATGCTACTTGTAGATTCATGGACTTGTGAGGCTTGGGGATCAGATCATTTTATCCTTGTTTTATCCTCAGATGTGTCCAAAGTGATGACAAGGCTTGGAGTTGCTCAAATTGATCAAATCGAGCCATAATGCACAAATCTGCCTTGTGTGACAGTTTGCATCAAGGCACATTGCAACTGTCATAACTCATAGCTCAGATGGATTTTGATGGAGTTCTTGGACATTTTGGAAAGCTGATATATCCTATTTCAATGTGATGTCCAACTTTGGTTTTGATCCAAATTGAATTACAATGAAAACTGCCTCTACATTTGGGAAAAAAATAAGGCAGATTCTGACTTAGTGAAAATTTCACTAAGTGTTGGAAAAATATCACTTTTGTGTTTTCAGCCATTTTGATCACTCCATAACTTAAAATCCATGAGGAATTGGAATGAGTTGTAGTTGACACTTTTAAAGTATGCCATGAGATCTCCAAATCCATCTTTGGATCATCCAAAATGGTTGCTTGTATCTCAAGTTATGATCCTTGGAAGTTGGTACCCTAGCCACTTTGTTCCATAACTTAGAAAAATTCTAAGTTTTTATGGTTACCCCTTTTACAAGTTAACCCATTTTCTTTGATTTTTCTTGATGAATGATGATTCCAATCACACATTAACATCATTTTAGGGTCAAATAACCATAATTGTGAAAAATCTCAAAAAGTCAAACTTGACGTTTGTGCACAGTTCACTTTTTATCAGATGAATTTCAAACTGTGCGATCCTTGGTGAAATCAAGTCCTTGACCTAAATAAAACCTAATGGATATGTTCCATGGGTGTTGTAGGGTGTATTGAATCATGTCCCAAGGTTTGGGAGCATGTCCTGGTCAAAAGTCAAAGGTACAGTTGACTTTTTTCCTCGAAACCCTAATTGTGGTCCTGATGAAATTGAAACTTGTGGATCAAGCTTCTTGGACCAATACATTGTTGAAAATTGATCAATGTGGTGTATTGGAGACCCTCAAATCATGTCTTGAGGTATTGGCTCATGTTTTGTCCCAAAAGTTAACTTAGGGGTGAATTAGGTCAAGAAACCCTAATTCCTGATTTTTGGTAAATGCATCCCCTGAGGTTAAATTGACTTGATGATTGGGTCCATGAGGTCCCTTGGAGTATATTGAGTTGTTCTTTGAAGGATTGGCTCATGCCCAGAGGAAAAATTCCATCTGGAGGCCTCAGTCGACCAAAACCTAATTTGGTGACACTGACGATCTGGAGGCTTAATCCACCTGGAATGTTGCAACTTTGTGCTTGATTCTTGATGTGGGAGCCCTCTTGATTCTTTGTGGGTGTTTAAGAGGTTAGATAAGTTGAAGATCTTGTTATTACTTGATTGATCCTTTGTCTAAGTGCTTTGAGAGGGCTTGAAACCCTAATCCTCGATTGTAGTGATTGCTCAACAATTTTTGAAGGGATTGATGAGGCATGATGGTTCATCCGTATTGTGATGATGACTTGCACAATGATGGGAAATCTTGGTGGTCAAAATTTGGGGTATGACAGATGCCCCTATTTAATTTTCTTGGACCCGAAGGTGTGAATGGCGAAGGTATTCGGGCATTCGAGGTGCAAGAGGATTAAATATCGGCATACTCGAAATTCTGATGGTGGTTATGAATGGTAGTTTGATCATCCATCTTCTTTCGCTAAGTAATGATGCTTAGAAAAGGTAAAAACTTCCCCTCGATCCTGGTCTTCAGCCAAGGAACTGGTCTCAGTTTCTGATATAAACTTCCCCTCGATCCTGGTTTCCTACCAAGGAACTGGTCTAAGTTTCTGAAATAAACTTCCCCTAGATCCTGGTCTTCAGCCATGGAACTGGTCTCAATTTCTGAAATAAACTTCCTTTCGATCCTGGTTTCCTACCAAGGAACTGGTCTAAGTTTCTGAAATAAACTTCCCCTCGATCCTGGTTTCCTACCAAGGAACTGGTCTAAGTTTCTTAAATAAACTTCCCCTCGATCATGGTTTCCTACCAAGGAACTGGTCTAAGTTTCTTTTGTCAATAAACTTTCTTGACAAGGGACGCTATTTGTAGTGGTTTTTATCAAACTTCTCGCCGAATTTTCCTGGGGAGATGCCATTTTATGGGAAAAAGTTATAATATCAGACTTGCTGGGAAAGCCCATTCGTCTGAGCTGTAGAGCTGTACAAACTTCTCTATTGGAGACGCCATTTATTGACTCTACTGGGGAAAACGAGTCTCTTGAGAGACTGCTTTTCGCTCGGGGATATTACATCATACTTTTATCGAGATCTTCTCGGAGAAATGTCATGTGATGTAATCCAATTTTGAGGTGCTGATGACCTTTTCATCAGCGAAATTTTGATCAAGAGGCTTTCTCTGGGGATTTTCCTTAATCCGGGAAAGCGAAGATATCATCTTCAATGGCGAAGAGTGACATTTTTCGAAGGTTTTCTTGCTTTTCAGAGGTTCAAGTTATCAAAGTGGCCAAGGGACCAGCTTCAATCCAGAAATAAACTAGAGGAGAGGTTTGTTCAGACAAAACATTTCCTTACGAGGAAAGAACTGACAACTCGATTGAGAAGACTTTTATCACTAGGGAATAAGACCGACCAAAGTGATAGGGATGCAATATGCATATGAATGTAAATTAATAATGCATGATGTATGTATGTTTATGCTGACAAAACTAACACGACATACAAACTAGTGGATGAACACGACTGGATACTCGGCCACTGCAGGGGACGAAGAAGTACCATTTGGTCCAAAATAGCAATTCTGCCTTGTGGGGGAACAAAGTTGGTCGGGCTTAAGAGATAAGAACTCTGTCGAGGATGTCAGATAAAACACAGTCTCTAACACAATTGATCCTTCATTCAGGCGTACTGGTTTAGAAGGAGTACTTTGATTCTGCACTTTGAGATTCGATTACTTCTAGGGAAGCGATGGATGTTTTTTCGATGTTCAACAGTCAAAAGAAATTGCCATCTTTATTTTAAAAGCAGAAAAAGTTTGACAAGTAAATTCATTTTTGTTTTATTTCAAGAATTGTTAATCATATTAAAATGTCGTTTTGTAAAGCTAAAACAAATAAGAATTGCAAACAAAAGTACCAAGGCTCAAATTTTATTGATAGGATGAAAATCAGCCAAGCGCGTGATTCCATAGAGTATTTACAAAGTTAGAAAATGGTAATTTAAGGGAAAAGGGCTACATTGAAACATAACGACCACTATCCTTCTACCAACTTTGAATTCTAGGCATCCTGAGCTTCCGTCGAAGATGACCTTGACTGGAGTTTTCTGATGGAGGATGTAACTGCTGCTGAGGGATTTGCCCCTTTGTTGGACATAGTTACTTTCCATTATCCCTAACTTTTGCCTGGATTGTACTTTGAGGTTTCCAATCCACCGGGATGATTTTTGATTATGTCTCTAATTTTTTCCTGGACCTCCCTTTTGGGTTTTCAATCCACCGAGACGTTTTTTTTTAGTTTAGTTTAAGCGAAGTATTTTTTGACTACGTCAACATTTGTGGGGTAGGCAAATTCCTCTCCATCCATGGTTGCGAGTCTCAAGGTGCCGCCTGAGAAAGCTTTCTTGACCACATAGGGGCCGTCATAATTTGGAGTCCATTTTCCCCGGGAATCAGTGAGAAATGATTGTATCTTCTTGAGCACGAGGTCTCCTTTTCTTAAGATGCGAGGTCGGACCTTTTTGTCAAACGCCTTCTTCATCCTTTGCTGATACAACTGACCATGGCATAGAGCCGTTATTCACTTCTCTTCTATCAGATTCAGTTCGTCGTGTCGACTTTGACACCATTCAGCCTCAGTTAACTTTGCTTCCATCAATACCCTGATTGATGGGATCTCTACTTCTATGGGAAGTACTGCTTCCATGCCATATACTAGAGAGAAAAGGGTTGCCCCTGTTGAAGTGTGGATAGATGTGAGATAACCGTGAAGAGTAAAGGGCAGCATCTCGTGCCAGTCTTTGTAGGTTACAACCATCTTTTGAATGATCTTCTTGATGTTCTTGTTAGCCGCTTCTACCGCTCCATTCATCTTGGGTTGGTAGGGAGATGAGTTATGGTGTTCAATCTTGAACTCAGCGCACAACACTTTCATCATCTTATTGTTCAAGTTGGATCCATTATCTGTAACGATCTGGCTTGGAACACCATAACGGCAGATGAGATTATTTTTGATAAATCGGACCACGATTTGTCGGGTTACATTGGCGTAGGACGTTGCTTCGACCCACTTGGTGAAGTAATCAATGACTACCAGGATGAAACGATGTCCGTTCGAAGCCTTGGGTTCAATCATGCCAATCATGTTGATTCCCCATATGGAAAAAGGCCATGGGGAAGAGAGAACTTTGAGATGTGTTGGCAGTACATGGATTTTGTCTGAGTATATCTGACACTTGTGACATCTCCTCATGTACTTGTAGCAGTCGGATTCCATTGTCAACCAATAGTACCATGCTCTTAGAATTTTTCTCGCCATTGTGTGTCCGTTGGCATGAGTGCCGAAGGATCCTTCGTGAATTTCCTTAATTAGCATGTTTGCTTCTGGTCTATCTACACATCGGAGCAGGACCATGTCGAAATTTCTCTTATAGAGAGTATCACCGCTCAGGAAGAAGTTTCCGGCCAGTCTTCTGAGGGTTTTTCTGTCTTTTCTGGATGTCCCAGGTGGGTATTCTTGTTTCTGAAGGAAGCATTTGATATCGTGATACCAAGGTTTGTCGTCTATGACTGCTTCGATCGTGAAGATGTAAGCGGGCCGTTCAAGGCGCATTATGTCGATCTTAGGTATGTCATTCCATTAACCTACACTAATCACGGAAGAGAGAGTGGCTAGTCCATTAGCCATGTGATTTTCTTCACGAGGGACATGATGAAACTCGACTCGGTTGAAGAATGGTAATAACCTTCTTGCGTAACCTTTGTAAGGAATCAATCCTGATTGGTAGGTGTTCCAATCTCCTTTGATCTGATTGATAACCAGGGCTGAGTCGCCATATACATCCAAGTTTTTGATCCTTAATTCGATCGCTTCTTCGAGACCCATGATACAAGCTTCGTATTCGGCCTCGTTGTTTGTACACTTGAACGTTAATCGGACAGTGAAAGGAATGTGGGTACCCTGAGGTGTTATAATGATTGCCCCAATTCCAATTCCATAATGATTGACAGCTCCGTCAAAGATTAGTCCCTATTGGGAACCTGGTTCTGGCCCTTGACTGGGTAGCGGTTCATCGCAATCTTTCATTTTCAAATACATGACATCTTAGTCTGGGAAGTCAAATCCGACTGATTCCTAATCGTCAATTGATTGATGAGCCAAATGATCGGCTAAAACACTTCCTTTTACAGCTTTCTGAGCATAGTACTCAATGTCGTATTCTGATAACAACATCTGCCAACGGGCGATCCTTCCCTTGAGAGCAGGCTTTTCAAAGACGTACTTGTTTGGATCCATTTTGGAGATTAACCAAATAGTGTGACGAATCATATACTAGCGAAGACGTTTGGATCCACAAGCCAGAGCGTAGCAAGTTTTCTCAAGCATAGTGTACCGAGTCTCGCAGTCGGTGAACTTCTTGCTCAAATAGTAAATGGCAGGCTCTTTCCTTTTGGTTTCGTCTTGTTGGCCAAGTACATAACCCATCGAGTCTTCCAAGACTATTAGGTAGATGATCAGTGGTCTTCCTTCCACTGGAGGTGATAGAATCGGTGGGTTCAACAGGTATACCTTGATACTGTCGAAGGCGGTTTGGTAGTCTTCTGTCCAAACGCAGTCCTGATTCTTTTTGAGTAATTTGAAGATTGGCGCGCATGTCGCAGTCATGAGGAATATAAATCTGGAAATGTAGTTCAGACGTCCCAGGAATCCCCTGACTTGTTTTTCAGTCTTTGGAGAAGGCATTTCTTGAATGTCCTTGACCTTGTCAGGATCAACCTCAATTCCTCTCTGGCTGACGATGAACCCTAAAAGATTCCCCGAACGGACACCGAATGTGCACTTGTTGGGATTCAAGTGGAGTTTGTACTTTCTCAGACGCTCGAATAGCTTTGACAGGTGGGTCACATGCTCCTCTTCCATTTTAGATTTGGCAATCATATCATCGACATACACTTCGATTTCTTTGTGTATCATGTCATAAAACTGAGTAGTCATGGCCCTTTGATAGGTTGCTCCGGCATTCTTCAAACCGAATGACATTACCTTGTAACAAAAAGTGCCCCAGGGGTGATGAATGAAGTTTTCTTCATATCTTTCGGTGCCATTTTGATTTGATTATAGCCCGAGAATCCATCCATGAAGGAGAAAAATTTGAACTTTGCTGTACTGTCTACCAGCATGTCAATGTGCGGTACGGGAAAGTCATCCTTTGGACTGGCTTTGTTCAGATCCCTATAGTCTACGCACATTTTGACTTTTCCGTCCTTTTTCGGAACTGGTACTATGTTGGCTAGCCATTGAGGATATTCTGATGTGGCGAGGAAACCTGCGTCAATCTGTTTCTGTACTTCCTCTTTGATTTTGATGGCCATGTCTGAATGAGTCCGTCTTAGTCTTCGTTTCACTGGTGGACATTCTGATCTCAACGGTAAATGATGTTCCACGATGCTGGTATCCAACCCTGGCATATCCTGATAGGACCAAGCAAATACATCGGGAAACTCTTTGAGAAGCCTTATCAACTCTTCCTTGACAGTTAGACTGAGTAGTGTCCCAATCTTGACTTCTTTCCTCTCCTTCTGAACCTAAGTTGACAGTTTCCAACGACTCTTTGTAAGGTTCAATGGACCTTTCCTCTTGTCTGAGTAGTCAGGAGATCTCTTCTGGAATTTCTTAGTCATTTTCTTCTTCATCCTCAAATACCGAGAATTCAAAGTTGGGAGAAGGCATTGGATCGTATGTTTCAATGAGGTTTAAAACAAGCAATCTGCATGACGTGATAATTTGTTTTTAGAAGAGATAGAGAGAATGCAAGAGTGTGTGCAGTGTTTTTTTTGAACAATGCATGTTTTTATTATTTGATTTGTTTTTATGATTACCATTTTTTGAAAAAGCGAAAAGAGAAAACAACAATAAATGCGGAAATTACAGAACGACGTTATTTTATTTATGATCTTGTCGATTCTTGAAACTACAGCTCTATAAAACAAAACTCTGTCGCTTTGGGCAAAGCGAAGAGGTACATTTACAAAAAGTGAGCCCTATCAAAACATCTATTTCACCTGGGCAGGGTGAAAGGTTAAAGTAAAGACGGCAATTACTTCGACTTATGAACAACTTTAGGAACATTGACTACAACTCATTGGCTGTGAACTCCTCGGTGAATCACAAAGTCTAGTACCTTCTTTCTTAGTTTATCTTCAGAAATAACGCTGATTTCTAGTGGAGCAGGATCATTGGAATCTGTCTCCCAGGCAGAGTTGTCGTAGGAGGATTCTTCAGCCGTATCTTGCATAGTATTTGTACTCTCAGGTATATCTCCCCACCCAGTTGGCTGGATATCTTCGAGCCTGATACGAGAGCTTTCAGGAGCGATGTACTTGACCATGAAGTCGTATTTGCCACTCGGTTGTCCTAAGGTGTCCCACACTTCTTTGGAACTGGAGGAATCATCCCTTTCGATGACGTTGAGCTCGGGAAAAGCATAGTTAAGGAACTGTCGTCCCGCAATTGTTGCAAATTCATCGTTGTACTGGGTATTGTCTAAATACCCTGAGTAATGATCCCATGCTTCTGTGGGGACGCATGTATTCTTTTCGATGATGCTTAACCGATACGCATCATTCGGCTGATTCTCTTGCCCTGAGTCTCCTGGGTACGGCTGCCACATAGGCAGGCCATCCATCGGGCCATAATAATCATGGTCAAAGTTGACTTTCATCAGAGTGTCCTCCTCTGATGAGTTTGGTGGAGCACGACATCCTTCTGGATCACAATCTCCATATATCATTTTGACATCTGACCTTGGTATAAATCTCGGGCTCTACGAGGGAAAGCAGAATGGAGTCTGCGTTTCGTCCTGAGACATATAACCATCCTTGTTAAGGTAGGATTTCCACTCTTCCTCTGTATCGGAGGAATCACCTTCGTTAATGGTATGTACTTCTTGAGACACCGGGTGAAGGAAACCTCCACTGTGGAAGAAGTTTTGAATGGGATAAAGACTTTCATCATTAGTAGCAGTCTGGGTACAGTTTGAAGAAAAACCAAGACCTTTCTTCGCTTTGTTATCAGTAGGAATGACAAGTCGTCCCCATCCTTTTGTATTGTTACTTTTGATCGCTTCGAGAGCATCTTTGTACGAGGAAATCGAGGTTTCTCTTTCTGATTAATTGTCATCGCTCACTGAAAGTGCTTGGAACTGGGTTCCAATTACCTCCTCGGGTTCTACACAAGTGGATGACGATAAGTTGCTAACAATAAAGGCTTGTTCTCCGCAGACTGTGACGAGTTGGTCGTTCTTGACAAACTTCAGCTTTTGGTGAAGCGTCGAAGTGACTGCCCCAGCCTCGTGTATCCAAGGTATTCCTAACAAGCAACTGTATGTTGCCCGGATATCCATGACCTTGAAAGTGACTTGGAAGGTGTGAGGGTCGACTTCGCCGATAACTATTTTTCGGGATCCATCAAATGCTTTGACGGTGACCTCACTGGCTCTCATTGGAGATCCTCGGTATGATAATCGCATCAGAGTAGACTTAGGCATAACATTTAGAGTTGATCCAGTGTCTACCAGTACGCTGGCTAAAGCATCGTCTTGTCAGTTGACTGTAATATTAAGTGCCATGTTGTGACTGTGGCCCTCTTCTGGCAATTCTTCATCACGGAATCCCAAGTTATTGCAGGAAGTGATGTTAGAGATGATGCTATTGAACTATCGTATTGTTACATCCTATTCCACAAAGGCCTTCTCTAAGACTCTCTGTAGAGCTACCCTGTGAGCTTCGAAACTGAGTAAAAGAGATAGTATTGAGATTTTTGAAGGAGTTTGCAACAATTGATCAACAATACTGTATTCACTCTTTTGGATGAGCTTCAGCATCTCATCGTTGTTCTTTGAAATGTCGGGATCACTGGATTGACCGACTGGTTGATTAGGAACTTCTGTTTGAGGTTCCTTTTCTTCTCCAACTCCTCCGTTGAAGATCCGACCGCTACGTGTTACCCGACTGATGTCTGCAATATTCACGACGGAGGGTAATGGAGTTTACTTTCTATTCTCAATTATTGTGGCACCTTATTTGTAAGGGATAGCCTTAGTCGATTCATACGGTAGTGGTCCCGGCAGATAGATAACTATAGGAGCCTTCTGATTTTTCTGATCATTATAAGTAATTTTAATCAGTTCCTGGTTGGGAACTTTTGATTCGTCAAGTAGAGGGATGATGGTGCAAACATCTTTGGTCCTCTTATGATTATAGATTACGACAACATCCTTGATTTGATCAGCGAAATAGTCTGGCATCAAGTTGATTGATCCAGAACTTGGACACGGTTGAATCTATTTGTGGTCCAACTGACTTTGAAGGGCTACTCGCACGAGGTAACATCCTTGATTATCTTCTGAGCAAACTATGCAGAGTTCATAGTTGTATGGTGGCACCTGGTCACGTCCGCTTTGTATGCAGTGTACCTTTACTAGATCGGTTTCCATGGATCGAACATCCTGACTTTGATGCCTAGTAGGGTTCCCGTTAGTCATGCTTACTTGTTGCGTGTCTTCATCCATATAGATCGGAAGCCACCAGTGGTTTAACAAGTGTTGAAGCGTTCTTTGAACAAGAGCACATCCTTGATTACTCTCACGGCATACTACACAGTTCTGATAATTATGCGAAGTTAGAAAACTGAGCTGGACTTGTGTAGAGTGTAACTCCACCAAGCTGGTATTCATTAAGCGAACATCAAAGATTTGAATCATATTCACTTGATACTGATTTCTATCGTGGTAATCCTGAATCCATCCAAGATCCATCTGACGCTAGAGGGCCTCTTGTACAAAAGAGCATCCCTGTTTATTTATCGAGCAGACTAGACAGGAATCGTAATCGTGTCGTGGCAGATTATGATGTTGGCTTTGCCTTGAGTGCATTGCCACCAAGTTGACATTCATTGCTAGAATGTTGTGATTCTAAATGATGTTGGAATTCGAATAAGTCATGTTGACCTCACGAATTCGGTGATCCTGGATCCATCCGAGATCCAACTGTTCCTGTAGAGCTGATTGCACCACAGAACATCCTTGATTCTCTTTAGAGTAGATATCACATTGGTGATAATTATGAGACGGTACATGACCGTATCTGCTCTATGAATCTTGACCAAGTTGGCCCTTAATAAGAGTATATCATGAATTTGATAGCTATGCTTAGACTCTTCTTCTGTCAAATTTACCGCAGCTTTCTTGTGTTGAGGCAGCGGGTTCTTGAGAACATTCGGATTTGTATCCTTGAAGGATAAAACACGCTCCTAACAACCTTCTGTACATCGGATTTGAAATTGAGATAGATTTCTATGTTATGCCCTGGTCCTCCTTGATGGTAAGGGCAAGCCTGGTCCGCTTTGAACCAAAAAGGTGGATTCTCCGGTATTGCAAGAGGAGACCTGGTTTGGACGTGCCCTTTGACCAGTAGTAGTGGAAACAGTTCTGCGTACAACAATGGTATAGGGTCGAACCCTGGTGGTCGTGTTGTACGGTTATTTTTGTATTGAGGACGAGCCTACTGAAGAGGCTGTTGTGTCCTTTGCTGATATTGTTGTTGATTCGGTTGGCTCTGAGAAACCTGAGGTTGATACGTAGGAACAGGCGCAGGGTTAATAGCAGAAGTTACCGCTGCTACTGGTTGGTATCGTCGCCTTTGCTTTTCGAGTGAGATATTCCCAATATCCTGCTCTTTTTTCTTAGGGAGAGCACTACGGTATCTTTATGTACTGCTTGATGATCCGTCATCTTTGACCAGACGTCCTTCCCGAACTGCCTCTTCGAGGCGAACTCCCATGCCGACCATTTCTATGAAGTCGTTGGGTGCACTGGAGACAATTCTGTCATAGTAAAATGAGGTCAAGGTCTTCAAGAAGATCTTTGTCATCTCTTTTTCCTCAAGAGGTGGACAAATCTGGGCAGAAAATTCACTCCATCTCTGAGCATACTCCTTAAAGGTTTCCTTGTCCTTCTACGACATGGCTCTAACTTGATCTCTGTCTGGTGCCATGTCCAGGTTATACTTATACTGCTGAACGAAGGCAGTGCCAAGATCTCTGAAAGTGACTATCTTAGTGTGGTTTAAATCCATGTACCATTTGAGTGCGGCACCGGTTAAACTATCTTGGAAATAACGGATCAGTAGCTGGTGGTTCTCTGTCTGAGTTGACATTCTCCGAGCGTATATCAACAAGTGACTCTGAGGGCAAGAGTTACCCTTGTATTTTTCGAATTCGAGCACCTTGAATTTCTGCGGAACATTCACATTGGGTACCAAACAAAGGTCTACAGCGTCCTTTCCAAATAGATCATGATCGCGAATGGCTTGCAGTTCCTTCTGCATCTCTAGGAATTGTTCCTGGAACTCCTTCATTTTGTCATTCATACTTTCGTTTCCACCAGAAGGTATCTGTGGAATTTGTCCTTCCGGGACAGTGTGTACCACGGGTGGTGGTATAGTCATTATGGCAGAGACTCTTGGCGCTTCCTGAAGTTTGTAACCTTCAGGAGTTGTTGTCATGCCCCTGGAATCTTCGCTTTCCCGAAGTTTGTAACCTTCAGGCCCAGCGGTTCCTGCTGCAGTTTCTAGATCTTCAGTGATCGGCGGAAGATATCCTTTCGGGATATAGTTAATAGGCATACCCCATGGACGATCTTTCGGCATGTTATACCTAGGATCATACTTCTCCACTATGGGCGTTGATGTGATCTCCGAGATCACAGTCCTTTGAAACTAGGCTTCTTCCAGAGCTTGCATGTCATTGTGAAGCTTTCTCAGATCTTCTTTCAGAGCGTCGAGTTCTTCTTTCAACTCTCTGTTCTCTTCCTCGAGATTCTTCATTTTCTTTTGGCGATGGTCCCAAGTATTGTACGAATAAGACAGATTGACTCTAGAATCGAGACACAAATGTGAGATTCGTAGATAAGGAGAATGCGTTATGTGAGAATAATGAATGATATGCAATGATTATATTAATGATTTTTTTGTTCAATCAAAATAAACTTCGACAATTGAATTGCAAATATCAACCAGTGGGGGGGAAGACCCCATTTTATTGAATTCAAAATTTGCGGAAATGGAAATACAGTAAATTACAAAGTATTGTAAAAGGAAATGCCTAAGCTAATGGATTTAGAGTCCTCTCTGAGGAGAGCTCAGGTGCTGGTTCTGGTACTTTCCTTTTCTTTGACCGAGGCTCTTGAGCCGTTGTCGGGTCGTCATTCCTTTTCCAAGTGAAAGGAGCGAGCAAATTCCTTTGGTCTTCTTGATTTTCTACAACATGTTGCTATAAAATCTCGATCAGAGCATATTTTTCTTTTAACAGCTGTTGTATTTTGTTACACTCCACATTGAGAATACGATATTTGTTCTTCCAAGATTTCTTCTCCTGTTGAACTTTGTTGAGAGTAACCTGAAGTTTTTTTCGTATCAAACATAAAGTAAAGGATAGATTCCTTTAACAGAATAACTTCCTGACGAGGGTAAGGCATCCTCATTTTGAGAGCTCTAGTTTGCACCCAGTGGAGATAAGGTTCCACCGAGACACAGTCCGGTTTTCCTAGAGACTCTCTTCCTTTCCTGTGAACATGTTTCCAGGCACGCACTATTTCTGTCTTTAGTGCTCTGTCATTTTCTCCTTCCTTGAAGAAAAGACCTTCCAGATGAACATTACGCAGGACATGTCTCATTGGGTATCCAAATTGACGACAGACTAAAACTGGATGATAATTGATTCCTCCTTTAGTTCCTATGAGGGGGTACATTCGGGGAGTTTCCACAATGGTCAATGATTCTGATCCCGTCATAGATTCGATTGTACCAATATATGTCAGAGTTGGTAAGAGCCATGATTCTCTGTGACCAACTCAAAGCACTCTTATGATCCCAAAAAGCGGCAGACTTAGGTAAATGTGAAGTGAACCATTTGTATAACAGGGGTACACAGCATGTGATCATTCCTCCGCTGTACAAATTCCTTAAATGTACATAATGATACGCATCTGCGAGCAAGGTCGGTACAGGGTTTCCAATCAGAAAAGCCTTAATGGCGTTGATATCAACGAAGTTATCAAAGTTGGGAAACAGAAATAACCCGTAGGTGAGCAAAACAAAGACGCTTTCGAAAGCAGTCACGTTCCCTATACTAGCAAAGTACAAAGCCTTCTTTATCAAGAACTTGGCTGGTAAACCTTGGATTCCACCTTTAGTGGTCATGTGAGTCCTGACCTCTGACTCGTCCAAATAAATCGCTCTTACAATGGTCTGATCTTTTGGAATTTCTTCCAGTACAGAAAAGGGAGCTTGGTCAATAATGGGTAAATCAGTCAGGTGAGAGTACTCCTCTAGTGTTGGTGCTAGTTGATAATCCGGGAATGTGAAACAGTGATAAACCGGATCGTAGAACTGATTAGCGTAGCCAGGATTCCTTCAATTACATGGACCCTTAACAGAGACAGCAGTCCTCTGTACTTGGCTCTGAAAGCATCAGGGTTGGTTATCATCCTTGCCAACCCTCTTAAATCCTCTAGTTTTGGAACCTTGAAGGTATACTTGTGAGTCCTCCTTCTACCGAAATCCATAACGCAATCTTTTTCTCTGACATTTGCAATCATTGTCTTAGTTTAATTTGAAAAAGAGAGACTAGAAGAGAAAATTTTCTTTGTTTAATGTTTTTTAATGAATGAATGCATGAATGCAGCACACAAAAACATAGAAAAAACATGGGGTCAAAGGTTCGGTATCATGAAGTCAAGACTCTACCCATCCCCAAGGTTTATACTGGTGATTTTTGTACCTGTCCTCAAAATCATTGACCCCTCTTGGGATAACAACAGTAGGCTGGTTCACCCGAGCGAGCTGCAGTATCTTAGAGTAATCTCAAATGAGGGTAGTATCGCGTGACAACTATTTCTGATAGCTTCCGCACTACAAAATAGTAACAAGGTCTCAATCTACTAAAATCCTCAGTTTCGACGACAACCACAATCTAACAATCTGCTTTCAACAACCAAAGTCGTATAGGCATTGAATCCGCAAAGGGTGTCTCCACTGATTCGATGGTCGACCAGGGTCTCTTATTTGGGAGTCACTCCCTGTAAGATTACCTGTTTAGTGCCATCACTTATATTAGGTGTATACTCAATCTTTCCACATGCGGCATCACACGCATTCCCATTAGCAGAAAAAATAAACACAGATATCAATTAGGAAAAGCAGTATATATATTTGTCCTAACATCCTAGACCTCTATAATCCTATGATTCTATACAGACAATGACTCCCCAGCAGAGTCGCCATTTCTGTGGCACTTTCTAAACTTAAGGGTTTTCTACCTAGGAGATGGGAGATAAAAATCTCCCACTATGGTCGCCATTTTTCTGTAGCGAGGTTTTTGTGGTTTCGAATCACTATCGCTTTGGGGTGCTACAGTTCGATTCTTTTTTATCCTGTTAAGCTGATTAAGGAAGGGAAATAGATGCCTCCAATTAACCCTGCTTGCATACTGAGTTTAAATAGATGACTGTTGGTTTACAGATGCTATCAAAATAGTGGGTCTCTCTTAGGTTATTTTGCTTAAGAATAGAGTGTCTCGACTATTCATGAGGCTTTTGGTAAGGTGCTAGATCTGATTTTTTTATTGATGTATGAAGGTACTGGACCTAGAGATTTTGATTAGTATGCTCGCTAAGATTTTGCAATCTTATGCCTACGTATTCCCGTTTAAACCAAATAGGGAAATCAGAGCGATCGTAGTTCCTCCTATTCTAAGGGAGGAAGGAGATGTTTTGGTGTCTTGTTCAAAGCCCAAGATTGAAGCTAAAAGGGTCCTGACTGAGAGAGAATTTTTCATCTCTAAGGAGGATTGTTGATTTTTTGTGTACCTTGATCAAAGCACAAGGTTGATGCTAAAAGGTTAATTGACCCAGCTAGGGGATTTCTTTATATAAAGCCTAAGAGGAGGCTAAATATGACAAACTCAACAAGAGAGTGTATATATCGGTGTCTTGTACAAGGCCCAAGATTGAGGCAAAGACTGACTCTTTGGGGATATCATTATACAAAGCCTAAGAGGAGGCTAGAAGTTTGACTTTTTCGGGGAAAATGTTCTGTCTGTCTTGTACAAAGCCCAAGATTGAGGCTAAAAGGGTTTGACTCAACAAGAGAGTATTTTTATCTGTCCTGTACAAAGCCCAAGATTGAGGCTAAAAAGGTTGACTCAACAAGAGAGTCTAAAAGGTGACTGACTCAACAAGACAGTCTTTAATACTCAACAAAAGATTGTTTTATACTCAACAAGAGAGTGTTTTGCTGTCTCGTACGAAGCCCGAGATTGAGGCTAAAAGGAGATTGACTCAACAAGAGAGTCTGAAAAGGTTAGCTCCGCCGGGGAGGATCATTGTACAAAGCCCAAAAGGAGGCTGACTTTGCTGAGGAAGGATCATTATACGAAGCCTAAGAGGAGGCTATCTTACTGCTGAGGATTATTGAGATCCCTAGGCAGGTCCAAGTGGGGAACTCTCATGAGAGAGACTGGGTTTCTGCGGGAGATTGATCCAGAGTGACCGGGGTTTTTTCTATGTTTGTAGGGAACTTGAGAATGCCTTTGAGACTCAAGTGGATTAGACTGTCCAAGGCTTCTGGTGTGGAAGAGTTTTATCATTTATACAATGCCCAAGAGGAGGCACGGGCATTAAGGGATCAAAATTAACCCTAAAATGGCCAGAGTTTTGACACTGGAAAGATTGCTCTAGAAAAGGATGACTAAGTTCTGTCTTATACCTTTAAGAGGTCGTCAGGGTCATTGTATTAAGCCCAAGAGAAGGAATGAGAACTTCTAAGAAGCCGGATGGTCCTTGTACAAAGCCCAAGAGGAGGCGGGGATGCTTTTAGGAAGCTTGTGGGTCCTAAACCGAGAGAAGTTCAAGAAATGTAAATTCACCGAGAAGAGATCATTTCATGAAAGTTCGAGGTTTGAAGAAACTCAAGAGATGCCATTCACCGAGAATAGATCACCTCTGGGGAGTAGAATTTCTTTGACAATTTCTAGGGGTGAAAGTCTGAGAAAAGGTTCACGAAGAATACTGCCTTTCTCTTTGTTCCATATTGTTTAACCCCAAGAGGAGGGAAGACTGTATCTGGTAATCCTATGGGGATCTAGTTTTGTTTGTACTTAAGAGTGACCAACAGGGCTTTACCTAGTTCTAGACGTAGTTGCCGGGGAAAACTCTAAATAACTATATATACAGTTGATATATGACAAGTATTTAAAGAGGATATGAAAGAAGACTAACCATGCGCAGCTTCCCACAATACAGTTATGTATATGAAAGCAGATAAAAGAAAGCGGATAAACGCTTACCCGTTGTAGAGCTTCCATGTTGTTTTGTTAGTTGTTCAACAAAGAAATTAAAGAAGGTTTTGATAAAAACTATATATTTGGATTCAAAATCAAAGGAGAAAGTATTTTGAACATGGATTGGGGCTTACAACTCAGGGAGAGGCCCAACGTTTTAATAGTGATTGCACTGTTGTTTTGAATTTATACAGGGACTTATACAAGTGACTGAGGCCCACAAAATAGTTTATTTACACAAGGGTTGGGTCTTACAACTCAAGGAGAGGCCCAAAGAGTTTGAAAATGAATAAAGAGGGGTCTTATAGCTCAAGGAGAAGCACAGTTGTTTTTAAAGAGGCGACGATCGCGCTGAACTTTTGAAAATGTACAAAGGGACTTATACAATGTGTGAGGCACAAAAAAGGTTTTCTGTACAAAGGGATGGGTCTTACACTCTCTCAAGAGGCCCAAAGATTATTTTTGTACAAGTGATGGGGCTTACAACTCAGGGAGAGGCCCATTGGGTTTGTTTTTGAACTGGAGATCGCGCCGAGATTTTTCTTTTAATGCAGAGGGACTTATACAATACCTGAGGCCCAAAAAGGTTTTGGTTAAAAGGGGAATGGGTCTTACATTCTATTAGAGACCCAAAGATATTTTGAAAAGGAAAGATGGGATTTACAACACGAGGGGAGGCCCAAATGATTTTGTTTTAAAAGGAGACGACCGCGCCGTGATTTTAAAAATATAGTGGGACTTATACAATGTCTGAGGCCCAAAAAGGTTTATATTTTCAAAGGGTTGGGTCTTACACTCTCTCAAGAGACCCATGAGTGTTTGAAAAAGATTTGTTAGCGTGAAATCAACCAAAACCCTAATTTTGATTTCAAAATGTATTTTAATTAAATAAAAATTCAATTAAAATGATCAAAATTATCAAACATGTGTGGAAAATAAGTTGTGATCTTGGATTAACGTTTGGAAAATCATGTTTTTATCCACAAAATGATTGAAAATCATTTAAGTTTGGAAAATCAAGAAGCAAAAAATATTTTAAATGTTAAAAAACAAATAAAAATTAATTCTTTGCAAAAATATCAAGTATATGAAATAAATAATATTTTTGTGGAATTTTTGTAAAATAAAATATTTTAACATTTTTGTGAATTATTAAAAAAGAATCAACTCAAAATCATTAAAAATCAGAGAGAAATTAATTTTTGAATCAATTAACAAAAATATCAAAATATTCAAATATATAAAAATTCAAAAAAGGGCGCCAAGAACACCAAGTTCTTGCCCGCGCCCTCTGTTTCCTCAGATTTGCATTTTCCCCTCAATCTCACTGAATACTTGATGAAATCATACATTCCACATATCAATATACTCGTTTTCATCTCACGATCATGTCTATGGTCTTTAATTTCAGTTATTTTAAGCATGGAATAAGAAATCAAGACAAAACCTCAAGAACCCTAAATTCTGCATGAAGGTTGAGAATTTTGATACACTATTCAAACAAAGCAATTAATTGAGAGGAAACCCTCCATACATGATTATGAACATATGGCAAAATTATTTTACGAGGAAATATGCATGAATTATGAGATGACCAATTTTAGGCTTACTTGAAGGTCGTGGCAGCAAGAGCAATTTGATTTTTGAGTTGGAGGTGTTACAAATGAGTTATGATGATCTGAATAGCTTCCTTACACCCTATGGAATGTGTTTGAATGCTTGGACTGATTTGAAATGGACTGGAACAGATTATGGCACCTCAACTACAACTTGATTGAAAACTTGAGCAATTGGTTGGTGATTTTGTGAAATTTGTGTTCCAGATGTTGTTTAAGTGTTTGGATCACTTCTATATGATGTTTATAAGGGGTGTGTGTGATTGGTTTGGTTGGAATTGTTCCCAAACTCAAAACCCGATAGTGACTTGCTTTGGAAGGAAAATTAGGAGTGAAAGAAGTGATTTTGAGGAAAGCATCAGTTTGGGTGCTTTGGTGTACTCAAACTGATCACAAATGAGCTCTATTTATAGTAGAGCAAGTTTGTTTTGCAAGGAATAGGAAATGGCAACTGGTACAGGTCTGTGGCCAATTTGATCACTTTGGAATCTCAAGTCTCCTCTAGCCATTGACTTGAGCTTAGGGCACATGCCTAAGGTTCTTTGGTTTAGAGCTTATCCTTGACTCATTCAGTTGGAATAGGCTCAGTTCATGCCACCTTGGTGCATCCATTGAATGCTTGGAAATAAAATTGAAGTCTTGGCATATTTTAGCCTTTTTACGTTTGGCATGCTACTTGTAGATTCATGGACTTGTGAGGCATGGGGATCAGATCATTTTATCCTTGTTTTATCCTCAGATGTGTCCAAAGTGATAACAAGGCTTGGAGTTGCTCAAATTGATCAAATCGAGCCATAATGCACAAATCTGCCTTGTGTGACAGTTTGCATCAAGGCACATTGCAATTGTCATAACTCATAGCTCAGATGGATTTTGATGGAGTTCTTGAACATTTTGGAAAGATGATATATCCTATTTCAATGTGATGTCCAACTTTGGTTTTGATCCAACTTGAATTACATTGAAAACTGCGTCTACATTTCGGAAAAAATAAGGCAGATTCTGACTTAGTGAAAATTTCACTAAGTGTTGGAAAAATGTAACTTTCGTGTTTTCAGCCATTTTGATCACTCCATAACTTAAAATCCATGAGGAATTGGAATGAGCTGTAGTTGACACTTTTAAAGTATGCCATGAGATCTACAAATCCATCTTGGGATCATCCAAAATGGTTGCTTGGATCTCAAGTTATGATCCTTGGAAGTTGGTACCCTAGCCACTTTGTTCCATAACTTAGAAAGATTCTAAGTTTTTATGGTTACCCCTTTTACAAGTTGTCCCATTTTTTTTATTTTTCTTGATGAATGATGATTCCAATCACACATTAACATCATTTTAGGGTAAAAGAACCATAATTGTAAAAAATCTCAAAAAGTCAAACTTGACTTTTGTGCACAGTTGACTTTCTATCAGATGAATTTCAAACTGTGCAATCCTTGGTGAAATCAAGTCCTTGACCTAAATCAAACCTAATGGATATGTTCCATCGGTTTTTTATGGTGTATTGAATCATGTCCAAAGGTTTGGGAGCATGTCATGGTCAAAAGTCAAAGGTACAGTTGACTTTTTTCCTCGAAACCCTAATTGTGGTCCTGATGAAATTGAAACTTGTGGATCAAGCTTCTTGGACCAATCCATTGTTGCAAATGGATCAATGTGGTGCATTAGAGACCCTCAAATCTTGTCTTGAGGTCTTGGCTCATGTTTTGTCCTAAAAGTCAACTTAGGGGTGAATTAGGTCAAGAAACCTTTATTCTTGATTTTGGTAAATGCATCCCCTGAGGTTAAGTTGACTTGATGATTGGGTCCATGAGGTCCCTTGGAGTATCTCGAGTTGTCCTTTGAAGCATTGGCTCATTCCCAGAGGAAAAATTCTATCTGGAGGCCTCAGTTGACCAAAACCATAATTTGGTGACACTGACGATCTGGAGGCTTAATCCACCTCGAATGCTGCAACTTTGTGCTTGATTCTTGATGTGGGAGCCCTCTTGATTCTTTGTGGGTGTTTAAGAGGTTAGACAAGTTGAAGATCCTGTCATTTCTTCATTGATCCTTTGTCTAAGTGCTATGAGAGGGCTTGAAACCCTAATCCTCGATTGTAGTGAATGCTCAACAATTTTTGAAGGGATTGATGAGGCATGATGGTTCATCCATATTGTGATGATGACTTGCACAATGATGGGAAATCTTGGTGGTCAAAATTTGGGGTATGACATAAGGCATCTAAGAAAAGTACTAAGGTTGGACCTGACAAAGGATGGAGAAAAAGTGTGGCCCCTGCTACCAAGAAAAAGTCATTGACAAGAAAAGAAGTGCCCTCAAGCGACTCTTAGTATGATGTCAAACCAGATGTTCATGACATCATGCCTTTTGCAAAGAACAAAAGGATATTTTTTTTGTTACTTTTTTGATAATAGAACCTATGAATGGTATCTCCAGAACCAAAGTCAATGGTTCAATAATTGAGAAATGGACTGATGTTCAAGCAGGTGTTGGAACATCATCTCAGCAGATTTACACTCTAGAAAATGAGGCAGTCTCTAAAGAGCTAACAATCACTGTATTAGAGAACTCTCTAGCAAACAAATATTTCTCTAGAATTCAGAGAATTTATCCAAAGGAGTTCATTATGTGGAGCTTGTGTTCATCAATAGATTTAAAAATGAAATATCTAATTCTGGTGTTTTTTGGAGTAAAGTTATTGGCCTAGTCGGGTGATGATAGTGGCTTTGTCAGTGTTGTGAAAGGAAGGAGATCTCTGGGTGCAAATCATGGAAATGATCTCTACATTTCAATTTTTTTATGCAGGGTTGCACGTGTTGGTGGTGTTGGGATATCATTCTATATGTTCTGACTTAATTCTATTGTAGGTACTTAAGGGGATTTACTTCTGCTTTGTATGCATAATGTCAAATCAACTATCCTAATATCTTGCTTAAATGTGTGTTGGAGAATTCAGGCTTATTTGCTTATGCTATTTGTGGTTGTGTGGTTATTCCCTTAAAGGGGAGTAATGATGTGGGTGCTGATGGAGATATATGATGTGTTCCTTGTCTGGGATAATTTATATTTCTCTGCATTAGGTTGTGATCTCTAAGGGGAGTTTGGTTCTATTCTGTGGTTTGTGTGTGATGCTCTCTTCAGGGGGAGTGTAACTCAGATACAGAGAATTTATTTTTCTCTGGTTATTTGTCTCTGGTGTTGAGGGGAAGCTTGTGGTTGTTGTAATGTCAGATTGCATGTCTAGACATTAGCAGAGAATGTTGAATTATTTTTTAGGCATCTTCTGCTGCATGTGCCTCGATTGTTGGCTATTTTAAGGAAGCCTAATTTGTTTTAGCCAAAATTTGCCAAAGGGGAAGATTGTTAAGTCTCAGTTTTTATTATTGACATCAATTTTGGTAAAAACATGTTCTTCAGCAAGATGTTGGACACTTTGTCCTGATGTCATGTGACTTGTCTTGACATGTTGACTAACATTGTGATAGGACTGTACTACTGCTAAGGGAAAAGTAGTCTATTGGTGTTGCTTGTTGAAATTCTGGCATAGCAGATAGCAGATGTCCTAACACATGTCAAGATATTGTTCTGCGTATTTATTAAACAAGGAACATAACAGCAAAGTAATATCTAAAATATCAGTAACTGTAGAAAGACAGATGTTTCGACATCTGTTACAACATTGTTAATCAAAATTGAACTGTAAAATGCAGAATGATAAACAACACAGAATATGATAACCCAGTTCAGTGTAAATCACCTACATCTGGGGGCATACCAAGCCAGGAAGAAGAATCCACTATCAGTAGTATAGTTTTATGTAAACAACCGCTGGTTTACAGTAAACACCCAGGTTTACCTATCACTACCCAATGAAGACTTTATCTAAGAACTCCATACTACATAAGAGAAACCCATCTCACTCCCTAAATCACAACCTGTGATTATCTAATTATTATAAACACCATAACTGTATCATCCTATTGAAAGGCACCCCTTTCAATACAAAGTTCAGTCAAGCATCCTTGACAAACAAGTTAACTTGGATTTGCTTAAAAGCTTCATCCAAGAACAATACATGATTCATTACCTACGGGTTTCTAAATCTGTATAAGTACCTATGTCTACCACAATGTATCAAATCGATACAGAGGGAGACTTACAAGAGAAACCTACGACTCTCAAAACCTAAACCCTACTTTACAAAATAGGATTCCTAAGTCCATGTCGTTTTCTCTCTACTTTTCTGCCTAGGTCTTGGTCTTCTTTTATAACCTTATGCTGTCTTGGGCTCCATATCTTTGTTCCTTGATCCACTGCCAATCCCGCCTTGAATCTTGGAATAAATTTAACAACAAAACCTGCTGTGATAGTCATGATGTTGAATCTTCATGCTTTGACATTTCATTCGACATCTTTGGTCTGGAGCATAAACCTTCATGTTGGAACATTTTTCCCAACATTATGTTTTACCAAAATTTAGTCAAACCATTGGAGCTTTCAATCTCCCCCTTTTGACAAATTTTGGCTAAAACATTCTTCAGCTTGATGGTGCATGCAGTGGAAAAACCCGAAGCAAGTGCCAAGGAAGAGGGACCCTCCTTTCTTCATTCCGTTGTGATACCAATACATATTTGCTTCCTAACTCTGATCACAAAACACAACTTCCCAAGATGTTAGAACCCATAACGTTAGAACATCATTTGAGACATTTTTGCAGATCAGCAACACAAATGTACATACACCTATCAGCTTTAAGCAAGAATCCATTCTCCCACTTTTTAGCCAAAAGTTGGCAAGAATAACCCATGAAGACCCATATCTAGACCGTGCTTACCCAAACACGGACAAAACCCATTTGCTCTCAACAAGAAAGATGTTTTACAACTCAAGCATCACAATCCTCCTTAAATATTTAAAAAGCTACATAGGTAGAGGCAATCCATTTAAAAGAAACAAAAGACTGGTCAATGAATGTAATAACTGCTGGTCAAGTTAGTTTCGAAAGATTTCACTTTTTCTTACTTGTCCTTAAAACCAGCATCCCTTTGATTGTCTCTATCTAAAATAGATTCTAGGCAATGTCCTGATACCTAATCTGACTTTGTTAGATTTCCATCTAAGATTTATAGACCCCACAACATTGTTTCATCTAGCACAGACAGAACAAGTTATACAAAGATAATTACAACCTTCCTCTCTTTATTCTAAATCAATTCCTTAATCTAGAATTACATATTTGATCATGAAATTTTTAACATATCAACAGAATGCTTCCATTGACCTTCCAATCTACAGAGAGAATCAAATTCTTCCAGACATTAGCAAAGACTCCCAAGATACTTGTATCACTTCTGATTAAATCCACTGTCACCCGATGACAGAATCAAAATAACCTGATAAGTCCACCTAGAACTTACACCAGTAGAGCAATGTCACGAAATCTCGTCTGACATATCATCCTCAACTGAGGTAATCTATCACAAACTGCTTGAAACCATAAACAGTTTGCAACAATATATCCATAATAGAAGTCTAACTCCCCCTGTCATAGATAACTAATGCTCCTTTGCAAGAAGAACACCCTAAATGAATGGAAACCATAAGACGCATTTTCATGTCTTCTAGAACGCACCCTCTGTTCAACACACCTGCTGAACGCATTCACTTGATGCTTGATCCTCAAGCACTCCATGTACCACACTAGTACATTTAACAGACAGAAGTTCTCCCCCTATCTTTCTCAAAAGATGCTTCTTCAATAAGAAACACCCAAAATTACCACATGATATCCCATGACAACTTCATGATCATATAGTGAGAGTACCAGGAACGCATCCTTGTACCACAACCAACAAACTCTTGGATTGAGACCAAAACACCATTGATCCCTCTCGTCCAGAAACCATCCATACACCATAAGAATTCCTTCTGAATTCTCATGTATAGATATCCTTGTTCCCTGAGATACAACCAAATTGAATCTGGAATGCTTCACATTCCTCAAAGAGACATATAAACACATGCTCCAGAAATCCTCAGCTTATTTGCTCCACAAGCACCAAACTGATCCGCTTCTCTCTAGCATGACTTGTAGCAGAAGAAACCACCTCTCCACAAGTATTCTGACTTCAGCAAGAGTCAGTCTTCTAGATAAACACCCCATGATCCAAGACAGTCTTCAATTTATCAATCTCCCATATGATAAGATGGAATACTTGTGATTCAACTGGTGAATATCAGCTTCCATATTCTAAACACACCAGAATCCAGACCTTCATACAATCAACCCATGATCTACTTCAGTCTGATACCACATTCACATCAGACTTCCAAGACAGTCCTTTACTCATCATTCTCCCGTGTGACAAGATAAAATTCTTCTTAGACAAGATGTGAGTGTCAAGTTCCACACCCAGAACTTAGAATCCTACTCCAAGGATAACCAACCCAAATTATGTTCTAACATCAGTTAGGACATCCTTCACATATCACATACACCATACACCATGGTTCTTGATATGCTCCACCACTGGACTTACTACTACATAGTAATCCAACTAAAGATCTTCAAACAACACTGCGCCACCAGCTTGAACAATAAGAACTCCAGATAACCGAAGAGAGAAATAAACTCTCATCCACCAAAAGAAGGTAATCATCCATAATCAACTTAGAACTGAACCAAAACCTCCTTAAGTCTTCAACCAACTACCCTTCTGCCCAAGAGTAATTAGTTCCAAGCATCCTGCTTGAATTCATAATAAAGATCAAACAAATGCCACTGTTTGGTTAATCTTAGCTATTCTTCAGAGTTTCAGACAATCTTCTGATCCACCAATGAAACCTAATCTTCAAGTTACATAATCTACTTACTCCATAGCAAGCCATCTTGGATACACCAAGCCTTAGACATGTAACATCTTCTCCTTCCTACAGCTCCCGCAAACTGCATGAGATAGACCATTTTGAAGCATTAATTCCATTTATTTATGAGAAGATTAACTTATCTTACGGTGATGCACCACAACATCAACTAAGACCCTGAAGTTTCTGCTTGATGTCATGACATCTGATCAGACATCCAGCTCAGGAATTCAGCCCTTCCTTCTGCCACTTAGAAGAACCTCCTCCCTATAACAGAACAAGAGTTCCATGTTCTCATAGCCTTGATTCAACAACCAAGTTTGAGTAGACAACCTCCACCCTGCTTAATCATATCACATGTGTTCAATTCAAGCTCACACCTTGATGAATATCTGTTTCACAACTCCAAAGAACTCAAACGTGCCAAGTCCGATTCTTCAGAAAAGAAGTAGTCACAGACTAAACCACAACTATACCAAAGGAATGCCACTTTCCTTAAGTAAAGCAATCTGCAAAAAGTCAGAGATAACTGCCACTTATCCTAGACCTCCAAGATGAGCAAGATCACATGCTCCTATATACCTAGATCAGAAATAAACTGACCCAAGTTGTACCATCACCAACACCATATTCTGGACAAGTCTCTTTCCAGGACACTTTCCAGATAAGCATCAAGTGCTTCTAGTAACAACTGGAACACACATGCTGCACTCTAATACTCCTATATAAAAAATAAACTGATCCAAGAAATATTCATCAAGATTATGATGTCTTCATCTTCAGCATCACCATTGTCTAGACCAGTTTCTTGCCAGGAAACTCTCCAGAGATCAGATGCTTCTGCCACTCCAGACTGAGGCAGATTCTTAGGTCAACATCTACGAGGATTATATCCAAAAGCGTATGCAGTACCCCTCCCATGATTTTGCACAAACTCTGATGAAGAGATGTTTCAACATCTTGTTGAACATCAGCAATCTTGAACTTCAAATACAAGAATAATCAATTAAATACTTGTGAATTTCACAAATAGCAGTTGATCTTAAATCCTTGTTTAATAACCCTGTTTCACTGTTGAAGCCATACTCTAACAGATCACTCCATGAACACTTATCAAGTATTCAATCTTTGCAAGTGTCTTCAAAGTGTTGAGATACCAAGGCTACCACCCTTGACTCAAGTAACTAAGAATCTCTCTGAACGAACCCTATTTACCTCAACAATTTTGAAATCTCCATTCAGATTGGATTCGTCCTCATGATTAAGAAAGATGAATCCTTCCTTGCACTTTTGGATGGTGAAAATAAATCACCTCCACTTTCTTCAGAATTTATGTTTCACAGAAACACCCTCTAGTCAGAAGAGTAACTAGAAGACTCCAGATGCACAACTGAGATGCCTTTATGAGTGGACTTGAGAGAATTCTCGAGTATCTTTGACAACTTAGTCGAACAATAATTTATCAAATTCCTAGAGCAAGAACTTGATAAACTTAATATCAACTCCCCTTCTCTTCAACTGACTTCAAGATACACAATGAAACCAAGCTTCCAAGTACCAAGTCACCATGACAGACATCTACCAACAACTCTCTCCATTCCATCACTCCCGACTTTGGAATAAAAAAATACATATATATTTTAATATAGAAGCCATCAGTTGAGATCTTCCACCATCTTTCTTCAGTCACAATTCCAGAATCCCATAAATACCAGAGTTGTTTCATCAGAAACATATGCAGCGGAACCACCAAGGAATATCTTCAACATGCCTTAATAAGATGTTAGAACATCTTATAAGACACCCTAACAAGAGAACTAGACACTTCTCCTGTAGTTGTTGTTGCAGCTCCTCAGAAAAAATGAACAACCAACAGTGGTTGTTACCTTCGATCCAGAATATATATCCCATTCATTAATACCCTTGAGTATGTCTGAGTTAATGATCTGATCTCCAAAACTCCTCATTGTTTAAAGCGCCAGAAAGTATCTCCCAAAGATCTCATCCAGAAGCAGACAGGATGTCTGCTCTGATACCAATTGAAATTCTGGCATAGCAGAAAGCATATGTCTTAACACATGTCTAGACATTGTTCTGCATAATTATTTAACAAGGAACAGAACAGCAAACTGATATTTAGAATATCAGCAACTGCAGAAAGACAGATATTTCGACATATGTTATAACATTGTTAATCAAAATTGAACTGTAAATTGCAAAATGATAAACAACACATAATATGATAACCTAGTTCAGTGCAAATCACCTACATCTGGGGGCATACCATGCCAGGATGAAGAATCCACTATCAATAGTATAGTTTTATGTAAATAACCGCTCGTTTATGTCATACCCCAAATTCTGACCACTAAGATTTCCCATCATTGTGGAAATCATCATAACAATATGGATGAACCATCATGCCTCATTAGTCTCCCCAAAGATGGGTGAGCATTCACTACAGTCAAAGATTAGGGTTTCAGGCCCTCTCAGAGCCTTTAGACAAAGGATCAATCAAGAAAGGAAATGATCTTCAACTTGTCTAAACTCTTCAACACACATAAAGGATCAAGAGGACTCCCACATCAGGAATTAAGCACAAGGTTGCAGCATTCCAAGTGGATTAAGCCTCGAGATCGCCAGTGTCACCGAATTAGGGTTTTGGTCGATCAGGGCCTCCAGATGGAAATTTTCTTCTGGGCATGAGCCAATACTTCAAAGCACAACCCAAGATACTCCAAGGGACCTCATGAACCCAATCAGCAAGTCAATTTAGCCTTAGGGGATGCATTTACCAAAAATCAGGAATTAGGGTTTCTTGACCTAATTCACCCCTAAGTTGACTTTTGGAACAAAATATGAGCTAAGACCTCAAGACATGATTTGAGGGTCTCCAATACACTACATTAATCCATTTGCAACAATGGATTGATCTAAGAAGCTTGAGTCACAAGCCTCGATTTCATCAGGAACACAATTAGGGTTTCGCGGGAAAAGTCAACTGTACCTTTGACTTTTGACCCAGACATGCTCCCAAACCTTGGGACATGATTCAGTACACCCTATAACACCTATGGAACGTGTCCATAAAGTTTGATTTAGGTCAAGGACTTGATTTCATAGAGGATCGTACAGTTTGGAATTCATCTGATAAAAAGTCAACTGTGCACAAAAGTCAACTTTGACTGTCTGAGATTTTTCACAATTATGGCTCCTTAACCCTAAAATGATGTTAATGTGTGATTGGGATCATCATTCATCAAGAAAAATCAAGGAAAGTGGGATAACTTGTAAAAGGGGCAACCATAAAAACTTAGAATTTTTTCTAAGTTATGTAACAAAGTGGCTAGGGTACCAACTTTGGAGGATCATATCTCCTAAACCACAAGGCCATTTTCTCTCATTCAAAGCTGGATTTGTGGCTCTCATGGCACTCTACAAAAGCTTCAACTACCACTCATTCCAATTCCTCATGGATTTTAAGTTATGGAATGATCAAAATCTAAAAAAGTTAAAATGTTACTTTTTCGAACACTTAGTGAAATTTTCACTTAGTCAGGATCTATTTCACTTTTTCCAAAATGTAAGGGCATTTTTCACTTGGATCCAAAAAGTGTCAAGACAAACTATGATCACACATAGGTTGTATCATATGAGAGCTTTCCAAAATGGCCAAGAACTCCACCAAATTCCACTTGAGCCATGAGATATGACAATGGCAATATGCCTTGCTGGCAACTGTCGTGGCAAGGCAGATATGTGCCTTTTGCTCGATTTGCCCAATGTTTACAAATAACCAACAAGTCTATCCATCTGAACACCTCAGGGGGAGACCAAGGAGGGACAAACACTGATCTATAAGCCTCTCATGTCCTTGGAACCAAAAGTAGCATGCCAAACCTAGAAATGCCTAAAAGAGGGACAAGACTCCAATTTTGTTTTGGAGCATTCAATGGATGCACCAAGGTGGCATGGACTGAGCCTCTTCCAACTGAATTCAGTCAAGACTTATCCATGAACTAGGGAACCACAGGCATGTGCTCTAACCTCTAGTCAATGGCGAGGAGACTTGGATTACTATTGATCAACATTGGCCAAACTTCTGTAGCAGTTGCCATTCACTATTGGAGCCAAAACAAACGTGCTCTACTATAAATAGAGCTCATTTGTGCTCAGTTTGAGTACACCAAAGCACTACAACTGATGCTTTCCTCAAAATCTCTTTCTCTAGGCAAAAATACCTTCTTTAGCAAGGTAACTCTGAGTTTTTGAGTTAGAGAGCATTTCCATCACAGTTCATGATCCAAACACATCCAATATGTCATATCTAAGCCGTCCAAACTCACACAAGTGACCTGTAACACCAAAATCACAAAGTCCATCTCAAAACCTCAAAATTGGACTTTTTTGCATTTTTTAAGCCATGTCTTGATTCAGTCACTTTCCAAACCAGATAAAACCTCAAACACACTCCAAATATCATCCTTGAACTGTCCCAAATGGTTCCCTACATCTGGAACACCATTTGAGAGAGTTGATATATTGGTCACTTTTGCCCCTTTTGCAAGAAAGGGCCAGTTTCCATTCCTAAGGTTTCCAGCTGATTCCAATCATCCTAAAAGCTTCTAAGGGACCATTTGAGGTTGTTCAAAGCATCAAACCACTTCTGCAATAAAGCACTTGACAGATTGCCCAAAAGCTCCTAAAGAGGTAAGCATCTCAACTTGAACTCTTCAAAATATGCATTGCTTTGAGGTCCACTAATCATGCACATCTCATACATGTTATATATGTTGTGTTTGAACCAATTCATCATGTAATTCATGCCTGCAACAAGAGATAGCACATAATATACAAATCATGGCCTATTTCAAAACCACTATCGGGTTTTGAGGAGGATTTATTTTATGAAAAAACCACCACCACCATTGGATTCCTTGTGAAATTCTGGGCCAGATACATATAAATTTTGTCTCAATCCATGGAGAAATGAGAAAGTTACAAGCTTCACGTTTTTTGCCAAAAACCTTGCCTTGCCTTACCTTGGCCAGGCCTAACAAACAAGGCAAGCCTTGTATATATGTGGTTGGGTTTCAATACACGGATGTATCACCACCCCAGTGGTAGAGGGCGCGCGTTGCACACAAGAGGTCTGGGGTTCGAATCCCTCTCGCCCCAGATCCTCTTTTTACCACTTTTTCATATTTTTTTTTATCATTTTTCATATTATTTTTAATAACTTGGAAAATTAATAACTCACTAAATTTTAATTATTTTTGATTGGTTCTTTTTGCAAAAAATCACAAAAATGTTGAAATATTTTATTCCACAAAAAAATCAGATTTATGTTAATTATTTAATATAGTTGATATTTTTGTAAATAAATACATTTTATTTGTTTTTAAACCTTTTAAAAATAAATATTCACCTTGAGAAATCAACACCAAATGAGTTTTAATTCATCTTGTGATTGAAGCCTCATTTTTTCAAACCTAAACCAAAAATAACAAGTTGTTTATTCAAACTTATTTGGTATTTTTATCATTTTAATTAATTTTCTTTGAATAATTACTTTAAAAAATGATGTAATTAGGGTTTTGTTGATTTTCACCCTAACAAAACTTTTTAAAACTCTTTGGGCCTCTAATAGAGTGTAAGACCCATCCCTCTTGTACATAAACATTTTAGGGCCTCAGACATTGTATAAGTCCCTCTGCATTTTCAAAATCACGGCGCGATCGTCGCCTTTTCACAAAATCACTTGGGCTTCTCCTTGAGCTATAAGTCCCATTTCTTTTCATTTTAAAACTCTCTGGGCCTCTAATAGAGTGTAAGACGTAATCCCCTTTTAACCAAAACCTTTTGGGCCACAGATAGTGTATAAGTCCCTCTGCGTTAAAAGAAAAACCTCGGCGTGATCGGCGGTTTCAAATAAAATCAATTGGGTTTCTTTTGGTTTGGGGACCCATAGGCTTCCTATAAGCATCCCCGCCTCCTCTTGGGCATTGTACAAGGACCCTTCGGCTTCTTAGAAGTTCTCACGCCTTCTCTCGGGCTTAATACAAGGACCCTGATGACCTCTTAAAGGTATAAGACAGAACTTAGTCATCCTTTGCTAGAACAGTCTTTCCAGCGTCAAAACTCCGGCCATTTTAGGGTTGATACTCATCCCTTAATGCTCGTGCCTCCTCTTGGGCATAGTACAAAAGATAAAACTCTAGACTTGGACAGTCTAAGCCCCTTGAGTCTCAAAGACATTCTCAAGTTCCTTTTAAACCTAGGAAGAAACCCCGGTTACTCTGGATCAATCTCCAACAGAAACCCAGTCTCTCTCATGAGAGTTCTCTACTTGGACCTGCCTAAGGATCTCAATAGTCCTCAGCAGTAAGACAGCCTCCTCTTGGGCTTTGTACAAATGCTTCTCCCAAGCGAAGCTAACCTTTTCAAACTCTCTTGTTGGGTCATTCAGTTTTGCAAGGCTCTCTTGTTGAGTCAATCCCTTTTAGCCTCCATCTTGGGCTTCGTACGAGATAGCAAAGCACTCTCTTGTTGAGTATAAAAGACTCTCTTGTTGAGTCAATCAACTTTTCTTTTTTAGCCTCCGTCTTGGGCTTTGTACAAGACATATAAAATCACTCTCTTGTTGAGTTTAAAAGACTCTCTTGTTGAGTCAATCCCCTTTTTTAGCCTCCATCTTGGGCTTCGTACGAGATAGAAAAAGACTCTCTTGTTGAGTATAAAAGACTCTCTCGGTGAGTCGAACTTTTTTAGCCTCCGTCTTGGGCTTTGTACAAGACACATAAGAATCCTCTCTCGTTGAGTGAACCCTTTTAGCCTCAATCTTGGGCTTTGTACAAGACAGAAAGAACATTTCCCCCGGGAAAGTCAACCTTTTAGTCTCCTCTTAGGCTTTGTATAAAGAAATCCCCGGTTGAGTCAATCAACCTTTTAGCATCAAAACATGCTTTGCTCACAGCATACAAACATTAACAACTCCTTTTTAGAGATGACAAATTCTCAATCAATCAGGACCCCTTTAGATTTATATCTTGGGCTTTAAACAAGATACAAATCACCTTTAGCTTCAATCTTGGTCTTTAAACAAGACACCAAAACATCTCTTTCCTCCCATAGAATAGGAGGAACTACGATCGCTCTGATTTCCCTGTTTCGGGAATACGTAGGCATAAGATTGCCAAATCTTAGCGAGCAGACTAATTAAATACTCTCAGTCCAGTACCTCCACATATCAACCAAGGAAAATCAAGTCCAGTATCCTAAACCAAAAGCCTCATGAACAGTCCAGGCACTCTATTTTTTAACAAAATAACCTAAGAGAGACCCACAATCTTAATAGCATCTGTAAACCAATAGTCATCTGTTTAAACTCAGTATACAAGCAGGGTTAATTGGAGACATCTATTTCCCTTCCTTAATCAACTTTAATAGGATAAAAAATGAATCGAACTGTAGTACCCCAAAAGCGATAGTGCTTCGCAACCACAAAAAAATTCACGCTACAGTTTACACTAAACACCCAAGTTTACCTATCACTACCCAATGAAGACTTTATCTAAGAACTTCATCCTAGATAAGAGAAACTCATATCACTCCCTAAATCACAACCTGTGATTATCTAACTGTTATAAACACCATAACTATATCATCCTATTGAAAGACACCCCTTTCAATACAAAGTTCAGTCAAGCATCCTTGACTAACAAGTTAACTTGGATTTGCTTAAAAGCTTCATCCAAGAACAATACACGCTTCATTACCTACGGGTTTCTGAATCTGTACAAGTACCTATGTCTACCATAATGTATCAAATCGATACAGAGGGAAACTTACAAGAGAAACCTAAGACTCTCAAAACCTAAACCCTACTTTACAAAATAGGATTCCTAAGTCTATGTCATTCTCTCTCTCCTTTTCTGCCTAGGTCTTGGTCTTCTTTTATAACCTTTTGGTGTCTTGGGCTTCATATATTTGTTCCTTGATTCACTGCCAATTCCGCCTTGAATCTTGGAATATATTTAACAACAAAACCTGATGTGATAGTCATGATGTCGAATCTTCATGATGTGACATTTCATTTGACATCTTTGGTCTGGAGCATCAACCTTCATGTTGGAACATCTTTCCCAACATTATGTTTTACCAAAATTTAGTCAAACCATTGGAGCTTTCACTTGTTATATGCAACTATTTAGGGGGAGCATGATAATATGCCATGCTTATGTTACTGCTATTAATGTAGTGTTTGTGTCCAATGATGTGCAACCACATGTTCTAACATGATGTGTTTATGGGGAACCTTGGTTACTCTATGGTAATCATTTATTCTAGTTCTTGCTACATGTGCTTCTAATGTTTGTTTGTCTTGTGATTTAGGGTTTCCCCTTGTGAGGGATGTGTGAACTTGGATAATTCAGGTTTGAATTTCTGGTGATTTGGGTTTTTCCTTGAGGGGGAGCATTTGGTATGTATGACAGGAGGAGAATTGAAACTGTTTTCTTTGTAGCTTCAATGTTTCTTTGATATATCTTTTGTTGTTCATGTAGCTTGTGCTTTGTGTATGTGGTTTTATTCCTTTCTCTAGGTTTATTAAGCAAAGGGTGTTTTAGCCAAAATTTGCTAAAGCAGGAGATTGTAAGTTCCATGGTTTTAGGATTGGAAACAATTTTTCTAAAACATGGTTCACGGCAATATGTTGGTTGTGATGTCCTAACATGTTGGTCAGTTAATAATGAAGGCAGATGTTCTGACAGATGTTATGACATGTTGTACTAGAACATCAGTACAGGCTATTTTTATTCTTGACAGATTTGATTTGATTATATGAGATTTCTTTTAGATATATGTCACTTATATTTGCAGGTCAAGAAGATTTAATCTGGAACATATGATTTGATCTCTAACTGTTCATAAGTTTCTAAAACTGGATGTTGAGACAATTTAGGAAACTTGATGATTTGTTCCAAGATTTAAGGAGATTTCTCTGCATAATTGATGCAGCCCTCGGCATGTGGATCAAGAAATATCTGGGTGAAGATTTCGAAGCCCATGGACTACTAAGGTGTATATAAAGAGAAACCTAAACCTAATGTAATTTGGCTTTTCACAATTTTGTAAAATCAGAGGAAGTTTAGAGTCTTAGGTTTTGAGAGTCTCTTTAGGTTGTCTTTGTAAGTCACCCATGTATCTTTTGATAGAGTGAGTTAGACTGATTGTTATTTGTTCATTGTTCACTCATGACCTTTTAAGCACGAGTGTATTGTTCTTAGTATAAATCTTTTAAGCGAAATTGAGTATTGTGATTGGAAGTTTCTCCTTCTGTATTTTGTGTCATTGTTCTTATCATTGTGTGTGGTTGAAGGGAAGTGAGAGGGGATCTCATATCTAGCAGTTCCTAGGTAGAAGTTAGCACGGGTAGTGATTAGGTGATAAGTTCTAAACGGGGGAGTTTAGCTTTGAACTAATACTATTATAGTGGATTTCCTTCCTGGCTTAGATGCCCCCAGATGTAGGTGAGTTGCACCGAACTGGGTTAACAATTGACTGTGCAATTTAGTTACAGTTTGATTTATTTGTTCTGTCAGAAAATAGATGTTGTAACATCTGTCTTGACATTATGTTCTGATGTTGGGACATTAGTATTAACATGTGTTAATGTGCTAAAATTTCAAAAGTAAAACAATGAAGAATACAAGATAGTTGGTAATTCAGTTTGGTGCAAACAACACCTACATCTGGATGGCCCTTTACACAAGAAAGGAAGTTCACTCTTTAATAGAATTAGTACAAAGTGTCTTAGATGAAGAAACCCTTTGTTCTATTCCTCTCTTCTTAATTCTACCCTTAGTGTCTTTCTATTTAGGACTCCCCATAAATATGAGAATTCCCTATCACTTTCTCTAAATCAATAATATCAAGTAATCAACATCAATAAACACAATGATAAGTGTTGAATAAAACTCAACTAAACAAACCAACTACTATGTCTTGTGATATGAAATTAAGCAATAACGTGGTGTACAAGAAAGAATCAACAAAACTCTAGCACAAAGAATTAACCCTAACGCACACACTCATGCTCAAACATGAGATTTGAGTCTCCTAAAATAGCAATGTAATTATGGAAGTTTCTCCTTTGGATTTATGATTTAATTTAATCTAGAATAAAAGCAGATATTGGTGGATTTGACATAATCCACAAAAGTCTCTAACAAAAGAAATTATTTGTTATTAATTTAACTTCAAATTTAAATATCCGTTTAAATTGATTTGATCTTCTAACATTTGTCAAACAAATCACACAAACATTGCTAAAAGACAACAACAAATCTTGTTGCACAATACTGCAGAAAATATGTGTCAAACCAGCTACAACTAATTCTGTAGACACGGGCCACATGCTGGGATATCTGTTCCCACATGAGTCCTTTCTTCACCAGAAGCTACCGGGGGAAAATGTGTCACGCCAGCTAGAACATCATGTTCAACATGTGTTCATATAATATTGTTTTGCATAACATGGTCGATCCAAAAGAAACAACATTAATAATTGTCAATATTCTTACACTGCATAATATATAGTCTAAATATGTTTTTATAAGTGAAGGTGTTCTTCACTCTATAAGTCGATTTTGTAAAATTGAGTTAGACTCATCTACATTTTTTTAATATGGTATCAAGAGTCTCATTTAAAATCTAGTAGACCACCTACTATCATGTTTCTGTTATCGGATCATCCACCATTTATTTTCACGTTCCAAATGTTCAGTCCTGGACGTGAAGGGGTGTGTTAAGAGTTTCACATTGAATATATGACCTGAACATGTCCTTATAAATTTGAGCAACCTTCACCTTAGAAATCCATTTTATAGGATTGAGTTAGACTCAACCATATTTCTTAGTAATAATTTACATTAAAATAAATAAATTTTACGATAACGTATTTAATATATTTAACTTTTTGCACCCCCTTTAAAAAACCAGTTTTTTAGTCCCATTTTTCATATTCCTTGTTTTTTTGGTGGCCCCTTGCACATGGCAAGCAAATTAATGACGTGGCAAGTACTATTTTGTGCCACATGGTATTAGCTAATGCCATGTCACTATTTATTATTATTTGAAAAAGATAAATATTTTAACATTGTAAATAATTTAACTTAATTCTTATTTTCAATTATAATTATTATTTTGAATTAAATTTAATGTTATATATGAATATTTCCCTTTAGCCATTCTTCAGATGTTGTATCCATCTTCACCTTCTCCAATCGTGGTTCTATGTTGCAAAGCTCTAAGTCAAGTCATCGAAAGGTTGTACGACACTTTTGAAGGTAATGCAAACACAAGAAAGGGGGGTTTTAATTAGGTTTCAAGAAATAAAACTTTTGCAACCCAAAGATACAAACGGAAAACTACGAACAAAACTAATGAACACAGACACAATTATTTTTATCCTGGTTCACTTTTAAGAAAGCTACCTTCAGTCCACCCGCCAAAGTGATTTCGCCTTATCACAAGGACTTAATCCACTATAATCAAAATTGATCACAACACAAAGATCAACTGTCAATGTCTTCTTGAGTAATTCTGACTAAATCCTAGTCACTCAAGGAAATACAATCACAAAGATTGAGATACAAATTGTGTTTTCAAAATGCTTCTAAGAAATCAGAATACATAAATGAATTACAAGTGTATGACACAAAATATATTCTATGAAGTGTATGAACAAAATTTCCTTGTGTGTATGTTTCTTTTCTCTCAAAATATTTCAAATAACGCATTATTCACGTATACGATAATCTCTTAAACTGTAGCACTGTTCCATTCTTCCAAGTCTTTTTTATATAGGCTATGGAGAGATCTGTTTGAGGGTAGAATTGGAATACTTAAATGCAGATGTATCCTTGCATAACGGTTTGTGAAAATGGGAGACAAAATGGTCAACAATACATTCCTTAGCCCACAAAATCAGTGTAGTGGAAGGAATATTTGATCTTGTACTGTGTATTATTTTCTCACGTAAAACCTTTTTGATCTTATCTTCAATATTCAAGGGCTTCTGATAGTGAAGTGATGATGCATGCATAAAAGAATAGTAAGAGTCTAATTGAGAGATTCTTCATAAACATGGTTTTCAAATTCTTAATCTACTCCATCAGAACTTGGTCTTTAGAGTCTGGTGATATAGTTCATTACAGTTGTTTGAGTGCAGGGCATTAGAGCTTGACAGCGTTAGAATCATCAAAAGCATCAAAGTCATAAAGCTTTGGATAAAATATGTTCAGAAGCATTGAGTACAAAATCTAGAGCTTGTTTGTTTTGTAAAACACATATCTCAGAGTCAGAGTGCATTATGCTGATGCCACACGTCATTCTATCACAGTCAAAACTTATATATAGTATCTGCACACAAAAAATCATTAGGGTACAAAATTGTTCTCTAAGAGTCTATGTATTGTTATCATTAAAACATAAAGCTAGATGCAGAACCAAATCTTGTTCTTACAACTCTCAGGTCGAGTGTAAATGTGGATTGGAATCTTCATTGATGACTTCTTGGACCGAATCGAACTCAGGTCATCATTTTTACGGTTATGGGAAGCTTACGGTACAATTTAGTTTGATTGTTGTAATTATGGCCAAATCTGTTTTCTTTTCTTCCATTCATCTTCAAATCCGTGAATGTTTTTCTATGATTCTAGCTCCAAGGTTATAAGAGACGTAACCATTTTAGATTGTTTGATTAAGAAATGTCACTAAGAGCCAAGGAAGTAATCTCTGATCTGCACCATAAATTGAGTGAATAAAAGTTGAAATTAAATGATGTCAAGATCAAAGACGAAGAAATGAAGATTAAGATGAAGTTTATGAAAAAGATGATGAAATTATCTGTGTCTGTCATGTTTTTTTTTGTTAATGGGTTTGTTCTCTGTATTATATTGAAGTAAGAATTTAAGGTTGAATGAAATGTTGTTGAATGGTGTAATTTAAGGTTGTGTTTAGTGTCAATCACTTTTGTTGATTTGGTGTAATCTGCACTGTTTGATGTTGAATGAAGGTGACTTTGAATTGGAAATTATGAGTTTTAACAATTCAATTTACAATTTATCCTTTTAACAGTTTATCAGCTCAGTTTAGCCTCTACAATTTATCATATTAAAGTTCCATAAATTGGGTATCATATTTGTTAATAGAAGTTCATGTATTTGTTAACATTATAACAATTTCAAATTAATATAATAGAACTAACAAAATAACATTTATTTAACATGTTTAACATGACACTTGTTTTGAACACATTACACTTGTTCATGACACAAAATATTGCATAACAGGAATAAACATTACAAAACATATAACATATATTCTTGAGTTGGTTGTGTAGGATTTGGTTCTTTTAATGAAGATCCAATTTCAATTTCTAGGTTTTTCTCCGACTTCATGTTCTTGTTTCCACGTGTTTCCATCAGGGTTCTTTTTTCACTTCTTGTTCTTGTTTCCATCAGTGTTTCCAACAGGATTTTTCTTAGCCTCGTTGCCCCCTTTTGGTATAGCCCTACCAGCAACTCTCTTTCCCTTACAACTCCTCTTATTGTGTTCCATGGCTACAAACATGTGGCAAGTAATTGTTGCAAGTTTTCTTTGTTGGTGTAAGCCCTAGAGGCTGACAGTTTTGGTGCTTGTATCGAATTATTTATTATTAATAAAAGGCATTTATTTATTATGTTTGTTTGTCTAAAATAATAAAGTCCCTATAATAGCTAGTCCATTTAATGAAATGTTAAATGTGACTTGATCATGAGATCCCATTAAACATAAGGACGTTATTCTTAAAGTATTCGTAGTCGAGCTAGCTTCATCGTGAAGTGGGATAATATTAAAGCATTGAGACTATTATGTAGATAGAGTGATGATCACATCTCATGGATCATGGATAAAGAGTTTTCAAATCTTCACATAGGTATGAATATTAGGAGTAACATTTATATTGGGTTGACCCTCTATGAGAATACTACAAGAAAGTTATGCAGAGTTTCATAAGTTATTCTCATGGTGATAGTGGTGTATACCACCCTTTGACCTAAAACCACTATGGATCCTAGATGTAGGAGCCGAGTATTTTATTGCTGATCAAATGATGTCTGTAACTGGATGACTATAACGATAGTTTATGGGTACTCCACAAATTATGTTGAGGGACATGAGTGACCTAGATGGAATTAGCACATCCTGTGTAACAACATAAATGTCTAAGGGCCCAATATTGAAATGAACAAGGGTGACACGGTCTATCTTGTGTTTAATATAGACATGAGGGAAAAGGGTAATTATACACAATAATATTATCATGAAAAGGTTTTGTCAGATCGCATGATATTTTCGTGATTTAGGTAGCAATGATGTGTTGCTAAATACCGCTCACTGTTTATTATATTAAATATCTGAGTTAATATAGTTGTCAACGTCACGAGAACCTACGGTGTCAAACACATAAGGACATATTGATGAGAGATAGAATAAATAAGGAACATAGTAAGGTACAATGTACTTGAGAGAATTATGGAATACCGCAAGGTACGGTGTGCTTAAGTGGAATATGAAACACCATATAATATAATAATAATAGTTATTATTATTACTATTATTATTATTATATTTATTAAATATAATAATAATAAATATATGTTTATTGTAATAATAATAATTATAATAATATAATAATATTATTATTATATGGTGCACTTAAGTTGAGTTTTTCATCTTATTGTCCATAAAAGTGGTTCTATAAATAGAGCCCTTGTGTAGAAATTAAAACACTTGTTGAAATTAGGTTTTTTGAAACCTCGTCGTAATCTCAAAGTCTTCATTTGTACCAGTTAGCATTGACATTGAAGGCACTATGTTCGTGTGGACTAAGTAGAGGCGTTGATCATCCTTCATTGCTTGTGATCATTCATCCGGGTCTGCATCAAAGTTTTTTATAACCATAAGAGGTAATTGTTTTACCACTGATCACGCATCATTCGTAAGGATCAACTAAAGGGATTGTTTTGTCTTGCGTTGTGTTTTGAATCGCTTTTTCCCTTCAGAGATATCAGAGCCACTTACGAAACCATGATCAGATAGTTGTTAAGTTTTTGTAATTTGTGTATTAATTCGATTACACCACATAACAAATTAGATAATAATAATAAATTAAATTTTGGCATCATGTTGTGTACGATTTGAATGAATCGATGTTGACTATGCTTTAGAATCCGACTTCTGCATGGTGAAGCAGCGATACATCGATCATCCATAAGTTACACAAACTTAATCGATCTATTTCATATAAGATATGAATAATTCAGATGCAAAAAAAGTATATTTGATATGTCTTTTACTTCATTGATTCAATTACTGTGATGATCGTGTTTCATATGAATGAGCAATGATCATTCTGCTTTGGAATCCGACGTTTGTATGGTGAAACAATGACATTTTGATCATTCGAATTGAACAATCGATCATTACAATTTTAATGGTATGAAAGTGTTGGATTAGAGTTTATGACAACACAAGAATAGTGTTGTTAAGAACTATAAAATTAGGGTTTATAAAGGTGTAAGAGTTGTGTTTTTAAGATTTGTAAAATTTTATAATAATAATAATAATAATAATAATAATAATAATAATAATAATAATTATTATTATTATTATTATTATTATTATTATTGTATTTTGTGTTATTTTATAATATAATAATGATTGTTTTTATTATTATAAATTAGTTAGGCAATGAGAATGCTCACTTAAATGGAAAAGCGTATGTTGTTCTATCGTCCCTTACAATGCCGGAATAAATATAACATATATGATGCTTGTTGTGTAACATAAGATTTGATAATAATTACACTTAACAAAGCTACGGTGGGGTTTTTACACTATTCATAATAATTATACTTAAACCTACTATTTGGTAACAAAGCTAACCACCACCACGAGAATAATACAATCTTCTAGAAAATCTACTCTGGAATCCAAAATGCAGCATTAAACAAAATTTGATTTCTCGCCCACCAAATACTCCAGCACGTACAAATCCAAATCAAAGAGGCAGAATTCTTAGAACACTTACCCTCTAGCTTCAAGAACCACTTCAAGAAATGTTGACAACAATTATGTTCATCAACTGAATATATTCCTACCCAATCAAAAACCGCTACCCAAACTGCAAAAACACTGGTACAAGAGCAAAATAAGTGATTACAAGATTCAACTGCATTAAAACTGTTTTGGACTGGACCCATGACTAGGCATGGCCCAATCCATTTCTGCTCCCAGAACGACCCAATTGCCTATGTCCAGCCAATATGGGTCAGCATTTACATTTCTGCCCCTCTGCCGGACACGTATTGTCAGAGGGCCCCAGGGTCATCTATTCCTCCTCGGCATCCATGCCCGTCATGCACGGCTCTGTCATCCAGAAATAGCCACGACGCCTGTGCCCGAAACTACACCTTTTCCCGCGGCAACGGCTAGTTTCGGGCACATCTGTTTGTCCTAACGGCTAGTTTTAGCAGTTACCTATTCTTTGGGAAACGGTTATTTCGCCCCAAAAATAGGGACCGTTGGCCACGCGTTGGGGGCATTATAAAAACCCTCTCATTCGAGAGGATCAGATATTCTAAATCATCCTAAGAAACACATATTTTTGTACTTGCCTTTCTTCCTCTCCAGATTCTTACTTTAGCATCGGAGTGCCTTGCAGGTACACCCCCTTCTCATCTCACACACCCAGCATCAGAGACGTCTTTCTTGGCCCACTTCAGGTTCTGATCAACCGTCAAGATCAGTGGCGCCGTCTGTGGGAACCCTGTTATCCCTGTCTTAACATCCACCTCAGATCCAAGACCAAAACATCCCTCTGTCCAAGACTCCGATCATGGCAAACCAAGATCATGTTCGTGACGTTCGCAACCCTGTTTTTATCTCCGTCAGTAAGACTGAAACTGACGGGACTGCTTCTTTCTTTGGAGGCGACGCCTGTGCCCGAAACTAGCCGTTTCCGCGATGACGAGCATTAGGGCCCTGTCATCTCAGAAAATTATGGCTATGCGCCGTCCCAAGGGCTTGGAGAAACCAACGTCTTTGGGAACTTATGAAGGTACGACAGACCCTGACGAGCACATCGAAAATATCGATGCACTGCTCGACTATCGTGGCGTCGGGGTGCCATAAAATGCCGCATGTTCCCTACCACGCTCAGGAAAGGAGCAATGACCTGGTATAAACAATTGCCCGACGAGTCAATCACCTCGTGGAGACAACTGGGGAGAATGTTTTCCAGACACTTCACGGCTTCCCGCCGCCACCCAAAGACCGAAGCATCCCTTGAGGCCATAATTCAAGGAAAAGATGAGCCTCTCTGAGCGTACATCGAGAGGTTCAACAAAGAAGCGGTGCAAGTCTCCACCACCGATGACATGAAGAAGTTCTTGCTCGAGCGAGGGCTTTGTCCCTGCACGGAGTTCGCCAAAGCCGTTGGTATTGCTCCTCCCAGGATGCTGGATGCCTTCCTCCTCAAGGCACAAGCATATATACAGTATGAGGAGAAGGAGGCGGCCAGCTCCGCCTGGGTATCACACCACCAAGAAAGCGCCAGGACCTCCAAAAGCGATGAACCCTCGACATCCCGTTGGGGAGATAGAAGACGTGAAGATCGTCCCCGTGAGTCCCAGGACAATAAAGGGCCCTCCAGCTATTTCCATGATTACACTCCTCTAACCCTCTCCAGGGAGAAAATCCTCTCCGACTACACCAGCTCGGAGTTCAAATAAGCAGGGGTTCGATTCCCTAAGAAGATACCGGCCAAGCCAAATGCTGACAAGTCGAAATACTGTCGTTTCCACAAGAGTCACGTCCACACTACTGACGATTGCATCCACCTAAAAGGAGCCATAGAAATACTGATCATGGACGGCCACCTGAAGCAGTTCACGAATAAGAAGGAAACTCCCCGGCAAGACGCCCAGGAGCCGAAGAAAGTCGAGGAAGAGGTGCCTTCCTTAGAGGAGACAAACCTTCAGGTGGCCATGAGCATATCGTGGCCTGAGGACTTCTATGTTCCTGAGGATCTCGGCGCTCCTCCTTACTTCGCAACCCATAGCTCGTGGGAAACTTTCCCCCCCGCCATGGTCATTTCCGGAGGGGGCTTCAACAAAGTCACCGTGGGCTCCGTGAAAAGAAAGTTCGAGCACCTTATCGGCTCGAGCTCCAACAAGAGTACAACACTCGACAAGGTCCGGGGAAAATCGGTCTCCATCTCTTTCTACCAAGAGGAACTCCTCGGAGGGGCCCCGAACTCAAGCATTCCACTGCTCATAAGAGCCCAGATGGAAAATTTTGATGTTCGTCGAATCTTAGTCGACCAAGGGAGCTCGGTCGACATCATGTACTTGCAACTGTTTTCAACCCTCCAGCTAGATGGATCACACCTCACTCCTTATGTGGGCTCTGACCTACATGGGTTTAACCGGTCGGTCTTAAAGCCTTGGGGATATGTCGAGTTAATCATGACTTTTGGATATGCAGAGATGGCTAGGTCTATCAAAGTCCAATTCCTGGTTATTGATTATCCATCTCTCTATAAGTACATATTCCGTCGGCAAACCTTGGCCGAATTGGTGGCCGTGCCTTCGACTGTTCATATCAAAATGAAGTATCACACTCCTAAGGGTATGGTCGCCGCCTTAAACGGGGACATCGAGGCTGCAAGGAGATGCTTCGAAGCAGGCACCAAAGGACTCAACACCATTGCTGCCAAGCCGAAGACCTCCAACAAGCCGGCCTTGCCCAGCAGCTTCGAGGAAGCCAAGCCGCTGCCACGCATCGACTCTATTGACCTCGACAGCCGCTTCTCCGAAGATGATCAGAAGGAGACCTAAACTTGCTCGAGCAGCCCGTCAACTTCGACCAGCACCAGCAACGACTCACATCTGATGCGCCTAATGCTGGATGGCGAGTTCAAACTCGTTCTGCTCGGCGATGACCCGCAACAAGGAGTGAAGATAGGGACCGGCCTCCCCAACATAGTGAGGAAATAACTCAAAGCTTGCCTCCGAGAAAACGCAGACTTGTTCGCCTGGAGCGTCGCGGAAATGCCCGACTTAGATCCTGCTGTCACCTGCCATCAGCTCACGATTGACCATGCCGCCAAGGCTGTAGCGTAACTTAGGAGAAAGCAGTCTCCGGAGAAAACGGATGCTGTAAAACAAGCTGTAAATGACCTCATCGAGGCAAACTTTATTTCGGAAGCCAAGTACACCACTTAGCTGCCCAACATTGTACTCGTCAAAAAATCTAAAGGAAAGTGGCGTATGTGTGTTGATTATACTGATCTCAATAGGGCATGCCCTAAAGATGCTTACCCCCTCCCCAATATTGATAAACTTGTTGATAATTCTGCTGGTTTTAAATTGTTATTGTTCATGGATGCCTATTCGGGCTACAATCAAATACCGATGGTGAAAAGTGACAAAAAATACACAGCCTTCATGACCGAGTCGGGCAATTCTTACTATAACGTAATGCCCTTCGGCTTGAAAAAAGCCGGTGCTGCCTATCAAGGGATGATGAACAAGGTCTTTCGGGGAGAAATCGGAGACATGCTCGAAGTCTATATGGACGATATGATCATGAAATCCCATGGGGAAACCGATCACATGGCCCATTTAAGAAAGGTCTTTGAGCAAGCCAGGAAATATCAGATGCGTTTCAACCCGGAGAAATGCACTTTCGGGGTACGGGCGGACAAGTTCCTCGGCTTCTATCTGACGGAACGAGGAATCGAAGCCAACCCCGACAAGTGCAGGGCATTCTCTGAATTTCCTATGCCCATCTCAAAGAAATCCATCCAATCCCTCAACGGGATGCTTGCTTCATTATCTCGTTTCATGGCTAAGTCTGCCTAGCACGCACTTCCCTTCTTCAAACTCCTCCGGAAGGAGGCGGCGTTTGAATGGACGGAGGAATGCGACCAGACTCTCCTCCACCTAAAACGAGCACTATCAGAGTCGTCAGTCCTCTCTCGGCCAGATAACGGCGAAACCCTGTACCTTTATCTCGCCGTACCGACCGAGGCCGTGAGCGTTGCCCTCACCCGTGAGACGGCCGATGGCTAGAAACCCATATACTTCACGAGCAAAGCATTGTAGGGACCAGAGCTGAGATACCAACAAATAGAGAAGGTAGCTCTGGCCCTCATCAGCGTTGCACGGAGACTAAGACACTACTTCCTGGCCCACACGATCGTGGTCCGAACAGATCAACCCGTGGAGCAACTGTTGGGACATCCAGACATGGTCGGAAGAATGCTTAAGTGGTCATTGGAGCTATCAGAGTTCGACATTCAATATGAAAGAAGAAAGGACCTCAAGGCCCAGGCACTGGCCGACTTTGTCGTAGAAATGACGTTCACTGATTCCCCCACGTGTAGGGCACGCAAATAGACCATCTTCATCGATGGGGCATCTAGCTCTGCAGGAAGCGGGGCAGGTATCATCTTGGAAAACGACGAGGGAATTATTGTCGAAGTCTCACTCACCTTATCTTTCCCTAGTTCAAACAACCAAGCTGAGTATGAAGCCTTCCTCGCGGGTCTACGCCTAGCCGAGGATCTGAGAGGCGAAGAAGTCGTCATCTGCACCGATTCTCAGCTCATGGCCCTTCAAGTTCGAGGAGAGTATCAGGCCAAGAATGACAACCTGTCTGAATACTTGTCCCTGGTCAAAGAAAAAATTACGAAGTTCGCAACAGTACAAGTAAAATATGTTCCCCGAGAACATAACGTCAGAGCAGACGTGTTTTCTAAACTGGCGAGCACGAAGAAAAATGGCAGAAACAAATTCGTCATCCAGGAGGTGCTTCCTCGACCCAGCATCGAGAAAACCTCTACGATCATCGACGTGCAAGTCATCAACGACAACAACTACTGGATGACCCTCGTTTATAATTACCTCGCTAAGGATGAACTCTCATCCGACCCCAAAAAGGCTAGCATAGTCAGGCGCAGAGCCTGCTCCTACGTCTTGGTCGAAAACAAGCTCTACAAGCGAGAATTCTCCACCCCTTTACTCAAGTGCGTCGAGGAAGAGATGTTCGCCCACGTCATGTGCGAGATCCACGAAGGAATCAACGCCCAGCACCTCGGGGGGAGATCCCTCGCCAGGAAGGCCCTACGAGCAGGGTACTACTGGCCAACCATGCAGCATGACGCAAAAGATAACGTGAAGAAGTGCGACAAATGCAAACGACACGGGGACATGCACTTGGCTCCACCTAATGAGCTCAAAGCTATGTCCTCCCTGTGGCCCTTCGCATGGTGGGGCCTAGACATCCTGGGACCATTCATTGTAGGGTCAAACCAGAACAAGTACTTGATAGTAGGTGTTGACTACTTCATAAAATGGATATAAGCAGAGGCTCTGGCCAAAATAACGGCCCACAACATACTTCGCTTCTACAAGCGAAACATCCTTGCTCTCTTCAGCATCCCACAAGCAATAGTCACCGACAATGGGACACAGGTCACGGATAGAAAATTCCAGGACTTCGTCGCCCAACTAGGCACAAAACAACATTTCACGTTTGTCGAACATCCCCAAACCAACGGGCAGGCCGAAGCGGCGAACAGAGTAATCCTATGGGGCCTAAAATGAAGGCTGGACGAAACGAAGAAAGCCTGGGTCGAGGAACTACACAGCGTACTCTGGGCCTACCGCACTACGCCCCACTCTTCGACCGGGGAAAATCCTTTTCGCCTAGCTTACGGGACTGAGGCAGTGATCCCCATCGAGATACACATGCCATCTAGAAGGACTAAATCACCCCTGGACAAGGAGACAAATGACGAGGCACTGAGATAAGAGCTCGGCCTCATTGAAGAGGTCCGATCAGGAGCAGCCCTCCGCGAAGCCTCATTAAAACAAAAAATTGCGATCAGGCACAATGCCAAGGTTATTCTACTAGAATTCCAAGTGGGAAGCCTCGTTTTAATAAGGAACCACAAGGATTCTCGAGAAGGCAAACTCGCCCCAAAATGGGAGGGGTCATATCGCGTCTGAGCAAAGACAGAGAATGAGGCCTACTACCTAGAATACCTCAATGGGGAAGAACTTATTTGACCATGGAACGCCGAAAAGCTAAAACAATATTTTAGTTGAGGCCCTAATCGTCGGTTTGCCTCGTCATGCGACAGAAGCATAACATCCCGACTAGGATGCACACCCAGGTACAAGCATCATATATCGGCTAAGGCAGGATCCCGCTCAAGAACGAGCAGGACCGTTGCCCGACGGCGGTTCCTCAACTGAGCCCGCCGTTGTCAAAGTACCATGATAGGCAAACCACCCATCTCGCGATGGGAGATTCACGCCGCGAACTCAGACCTGAAACGCGACTTGAGCTCCGCTTTCTTGCCCGGATACTACCATGGTCATTCGTCCAGTTCCCTTCACTGTCGTACACATTTAAGTCGAGCAAATCCCGAAACCATAAACCAATTATTCAAAGCTACCCTTATTACGGGCACACATACGCAGTGAGCAAAGTTACTACACTTAGCGAAAATAAAAACAAACAAAACCATGCACGAGTATAAAACTTACAAAACCGACCAGGACGCCCAGACACATATATTTCAAAATAATTAGTGGCCACGAGGGCCACAATTGTGCTTGTTACATGATAAAGGGGCAACGCCCCATACAAAATAATAAATTACATAAAAATATGGCACGCAGACCAGCGATATAACAACAACAAAGAAAAAACATCACTCCTCCATCTGCTCGGCCTCCTCAGGGACAGGCTGCGTCGGCTGAAACTCCTCGTCAAGGATACGGGCATGCTCATCGCCAATCTGGAAGAAATCAGGATTGACAATCTTGCCATCTTCAACATGACTTAGAAAACTGGTCCCATCCGTGGACAGCTGAACCCCTGGATTCACAAGTTTGAACTGAGCCACAACATTGTTGAATGATTCCTCCCCGATGGCATAGACATCATCCTTCTCCCGTACAATGCAAGCAACCAGCTCAGCCCGAGTCTTTAGCGCCTTCAACTCGTCAGGTTTGTCTTCAGCTGGAGCCACCGCGGATCTCATCTGCTCGACCAGGTCTTCAGCAGCCTTCTTCTCAGTGACCAGGGTCTTATTCTCCCCTATTAATTTAGGAGCCTCCTCTTGGGACTTCCTCCTCGCGTCATCAGCAACCTTGGCCTCCTCCTTGGCCTTTTTCACCTTTTCTTCCAGGGCTGATATCGCTGCCTGGGCCTTCTTTAGCTCAGATTCGGAGGAGTCTTCCTCGGCGTAGACCGCTACAATCTCCAGTACCCTGATCAGTGCAAAGGCATCCTGGCCAGCATCGCCCTCTTGCTCGGGCGGTCCATTCCCTCGAGCTTTAAGGACTCTGCCCGAGGAACCGTCATAGATGATCCCTCAAAGAACCTTCTGTCGTGAAGGCAGGGAGGAAGCTCAAATTTGCTCTTCTCTTCTGCCCGACTGAGATCCACTACCTTAATCTGACGCATCTTCTTGAACCTTGTAGTCCCAGGCACCGGGAAACCCTGGGGAGATGAGGGAATAGGTGTGGAGCTCCTCGACGCCAGCTGAGGAGGAGGCACCAATTGAGTAAGATGATTCTTTGGATTCATGGCACCGGCCTTGCCCTTTACAAGCACATTCTTCACCATCATTTCGTGTGCTGAAGGCATCTCACCTGCAAAGACATAACGAACACGTTAGCAAACGAGGAAAACTAGAATCCAGACAAGCTAAAAAATAAAGACTACCAAGTAGTTTAAGGGCGTCAGCATGGGTCTTGCACTCAAGGAGCGCCTTCGTGTTGATATAGCGGAGTTCCACTTTTTGCCTGCCATCTTCCTCAAAGATCGGGTCCTCTTTCTTGGTCCAGCACTCAGCAAGGTTGAAGCTGCCGACGTAATTCACCAGCGCGATGTAGCCGGCCTTATCGTCGCCTTCCAGCATCTCCGGCTGGGCGATGTAGTGGTCGGTGCCCCAAGAAAAATGACTCCCGCTCCAGCAGAAGGGGAACTTAAACACTCTGTCTGCCACCAGCTTACCATGCTCGTCTTAGAGGTAATTACCGTCCTCATCCGTCGACATTTCCCAAGCATACGTAGTGTCCTGAGCTCTTTCTGACATAAGTTCAATGATATAAAACCTCTCCTTAACGGTCCTGATAGACTCCGAGAATAGTTTAAACAATTTCTTCGCTTGCTTCAGCGAAACCCAGCTGTACTTTCTCTCCAAAACCTGCCTCTAGAGATGAAAGATCATAAAGAACAAAGGAAGGGTGGTCCTATCTTCAGGAACTCACATGTCAGCTCAAAAGCACGGATAAACTCCAGTGAAATGGGGTGCATCTGTAACGGGGCCTGGTCCATGTGTACGAAGACAGAACACTGAAAGTCAGTGAAGGGCAGCCTCAGTCCTATGTCTTTAAAGACGTACTCGTACATCGGGAACATCTCCTCGTAATCAGTACAAATACGATCGTCCTCACCTGGGAAGTGCACCTTCCACTCCCCTTCTGGCCCCATGGTCGTAAAGGCATCCCCGATATATGACGTGAAGACGGTAGTGTGTTCAGCAGGCTCCGCAACTGTCCACTCCTCCGTAAAGGCCCTATCAGGGGGAGTCTCCCCGACTTCGCTAGGGGCGGTTAAAGCTTCAGTGTCACTACTCTCTGAGGAGCTCTCCTTGGACGAGTCTATAAGAATCTCCTTCTCAGGTTTGCGTGCCATCTCATTCACCTGAAAAGCAGAGGACAAAAGTGAATTCGACTGTAAAATCAAATCCACCCTTCCACCGCTAGTCAAGTGAAAGGGCACGCAAAGGGCCAAGGATGACGTCCCCGACCTAAGCCCTAAAATCAAATGGCACAAGAGTACCATGCGAGGAGATGCCCGGAGCAACCCTCCTGCGCATACAGGAAATTTCTCCCTGGGTCATTACCTAGAATTTCGTTTGAAGCTTCACCGGAAAACTCATGAATTCACCGAAAAATTCAGAGGAACGCCGGAAAATTCATGAGCTCTCCCAGTAACGCTCACACTCGTCTTCATAACGACGTCGGAAACATCCTAAATCTACAAGCTCCTAAAAGCTCCGGCGACCACGACCGCAGTAGAAAGTGACCAGGCCACCGTCTACCACCAACAGTCACCGGAAATTGCTATGATAACTACCTAAAGTAAACATAACCACATGCATTCTAGTAAAACGAAAGCATAAAAGTTGGAAACAAAGGTAGAGATGAGTAACTTACGTGGTCGGGGAAGCTTTAACGAGTTGAAGATGCTGCTCGGAGCTTTGTACGACTGCGAAAACGGTGGCTAACGGCGGCGACAAACTAAAGACTCAGAGAGAAGAATGGAAGTGGAGAGAGAAGCAAAAAACGCAAATGAGCAGCTCCTCCTCCTATTTATAGACATTCTAAAGGCACGTGCACGAGCACGCGCGACTAGGGGCATCATCATGACCCTAGCCTAGCCATCATGACGCATTTAATGCAGCACAAGGCTCGAGGCACACGTGGCATCCCATCTCTTCAGATCACCTCAACCGTTGGTCTCCCCGCATGCCAGGCACCCCAAACAATGTTACGTACCTCGCGGGCACGAGATCCCCCGGGCATCTCAGAACAGCTCCACCTCGTCGATAAACGACGACCCCTTCTAGATCTCCCTAGGACTGCAAACTATCCTTAAGTCATCACTCCCATGCTCGGGAGCAACGACTTAGGGGGTTCCTGTTCCAGACTGGACCCATGACTAGGCATGGCCCAATCCATTTCTGCTCCCAGAACAGCCCAATTGCCTATGTCCAGCCAATATGGGGCAGCATTTACCTTTCTGCCCCTTTGTCGGGCACGTATGGTCAGAGGTCCCCAGGGTCATCTGCTCCTCCTCGGCATCCCGGCCCTTCATGCACGACTCTGTCATCCAGAAACAGCCACGACGCATGTGCCCGGAACTACACCTTTGCCCGCAGAAACGGCTAATTTTGGGCACATCTGTCTGTCCTAAAGGATAGTTTTACCATTTACCTATTCTTCGAGAAATGGTTATTTCGCCCCGAAAATAGGGACCGTTGGCCACGCGCTGGGGCATTATAAAAACCCTCTCATTCGAGAGGGTCAGATATTCTAAATCATCCTAAGAAACACATTCTTTTGTACTTGCCTTTCTTCCTCTCCTGATTCTTACTTTAGCATCAGAGTGCCTTGCAGGTACATCCCCCTTCTCATCTCACACACCCAGTATCACAAACATCTTTCTTGGCCCACTTCAGGTTCTGATCAACCATCAAGATTAAAAAACTTCAAGATCAAATTTGGCGGCCGTGGTAATAATATCTAATTCACCTGAGTTGGTATGTGTTTCTTGATTTAATGCAGTTGAATCTTGTAATCACTTATTTTGCTCTTGTCTTAGTGTTTCCGCAGTTTGGGTAGCGATTTTTTATTGGGTAGGAATAGATTCGGTTGATGAACATAATTGTTGTCAACATTTCTTGAAGTGGTTCTTAAAGCTAGAGGGTAAGTGTTCGAAGAATTTTGCCTCTTTGATTTGGATCTGTACTTGCTGGAGTATTTGGTGGGTGAGAAATCAGATTTTGTTTAATGATGCGTTTTGGATTTCGAAGGAGATTTTCCAGAGGATTGTATTTTTCTCATGATGGTGGTTAGCTTTGTTACCAAATTGTAGGTTTAAGTGTAATTATTATGAATGGTGTATACATCCCACCGATTTTTTGTAGTTAGTTCTGATTGTTATGACGGCATAATGCAAGGTCATGGTGGTTGTGATCTAGACATTATTCTCAAGACCTTTCTAGATTTATTATGGCATTCTAATGTTCCAATGAAGGCTAAAGTTTTTGGGTGGCGTTTATTTTTGGATAAGTTACCTTCATTATCAAATTTGGCGCCCAGGGGAATAATATCTAATTCACATGAGTTGGTATGTGTCTGTTGTTTTAATGCAGTTGAATCTTGTAATCACTTATTTTGCTCTTGTCCTAGTGTTTCCACAATTTGGGTAGTGGTTTTTGATTGGGTATGAATAAATTCGGTTGATGAACATAATTCTTGTCAACATTTCTCGAAGTGGTTCTTAAAGCTAGAGGGTAAGTGTTCGAAGAATTCTGCCTCGAGAAATCCGATTTTGTTTAATGATGCGTTTTGGATTCCGGAGGAGATTTTCCAGAGGATTGTATTTTTCTCGTGGTGGTGGTTAGCTTTGTTACCAAACTGTATGTTTAAGTGTAATTATTATGAATGGTGTAAAAATCCCACCAATTTTTTTGTAGTTAGTTATGATCGGTTATTTGTGATCAGGGGTGAGACTGTTATCTTTTTTCTTTAACTTATTGGATTGGAATACTCTTAGTACTCTCATTTAATATACTTTTGCTTATAAAAATAATAATAACATAAGAGTATATGATAGTAATATTATATGATAATGTATTTCATATATTATTATTATTTAGTTATAATAATAATAATGAGTTATTATTATTATTATTATCATTATTATTATTTTAAATAATTTGGTATACGTTTATAATTTGGTAGCGAAATCTTGAATAACTTTGAATAATATGATCAATTTATTAAACTTAATTTAATTTACTTATTTAACAAAATTTAAATTAATAATAATAATTAAACGTGTTTATTATTTTTTCCTTGTGGTGAGCATTTATGACCTTCATCTTCCTTTACTTTGTTTTGAGAATTTTTAAATATGACCTGCGTGTATTGTCTTTCTCTTTAATTTCTTTATGTGACTTGTTTTATCATCTCACTTCCTCGTATGTAAAACGAGTATTCTTTGATGTAATGTAATGTAATAAAGAAAAGAAGAAGACAAGATTAAAGAAGGACAACCATGGAGATCTATCTTGGGGGAAGCATAGATCGTTATTAGGTTTAGCTTAGATGCTCTCATTGGCTTGAGGGAACAATTGCGCTACGGGCCATAACCGTATCATTTTAATTGTGAATGTATGTTGATGGATGTGAGAAATAATTTATATCATAAATAAGTCGATGAGAACAAATTAATCAAAATTCCCTCAAACAAAATATTAAGTTTAAGCTTTTCAAATTATAGCACTCATCAAGACTAGTATCGAATTATGTAGGTTTTACCTAACGCGAGGTGCGTGTTATAAAGCAGTAAGGTGCAATGGGATAAATGCAATATCCAATTTCTAAAATATTGGGTCAAACTTAACTAAACAAATTATAATAAGATTATATACAATTAGAAGCAAAGTTGGGAACAACCCATATGATGGATTAGAATAAGGAGTTATTCACTCAACTGATAGTATTCGAGAATTGTATGAGATACAATTGGAAGGATTTCCTACCTAAATAACCTAGTTTTGTCTAATGAGCCTAACCCTAACTTAAAACAAAGTGAAATATGAATCTCAATCCACTAAAAAAAATCTCCCAACGGGATTTTCCAAATCAAATTGCGAGGGTCATTTGCTTCGAGTAAAATAGTGGGAGCATATTTAATTAAAGGCCTAATTGAATACATTGGTTTTAATGATACTTATATTTTCACATTTTTAATGTAGATCACCATGACAAAAAACACCTCTAACAACATTTTGCGATCAATCCTTCATAAGGAAAAATTGTTTGGGATGAATTTTCTAGATTGGCACCGAAACATGGGGATTTTGCTTAAACATGATAAAAAAGTTGTATGTCTTAGAGACACCTCTTCTTGAGGAGGAGCCTCATATAGTTCTATTTCTAAGACTGAAAGATATGCTTATAAGAAGCATGCTGATGATGCCAATGAAACTATTTGCCTCATGTTGACTACCATGAATTTGAATTGCAAAAGCAACATGAAAACATGGAAGCGTTCGATATGATCGAACACCTAAAGATGCTCTATCAAGAGCATGCGAGGCATGAGAGATTTGAAGTTTCAAAATCCCTTTTTCAAGGAAAGCTAGCTGAGGGAGCACTGGTAGGGACCCATGTACTCAAGATAATTGAGTATGTAGAGAACCTTGAAATGTTGGATCCCCCCCCCCCCACACACAAAAGGATGTTGCGACTGATTTGATCTTACAATTGTTGTCGGAGAACTTCACTCAATTTGTCCTTAATTTCAATATGAATGATATGGACAAAAGTCTTCCAGAGTTGCTAAGCATGCTAAAAATTGCTTAGCAGAATCTGAAGTCAAAAGGGAAGTCTATTCTGATGGTCAGTAATGGAAAGAAGCGGGACAAAAGGCCCGCCAAGCATAGTGGTAAAGGGAAAGTTAAGGAAGTTGCCAGACCCAAACCTACTGCTCATGCTTTGAAGCCTAGTGGAGGTATAACAAAGTCAAACACTTGCTTCTATTATGGTAAAACTGGACATTGGAAGAGAAACTGCCCAAAGTACCTAGAAGTTAAGAAGAATGTAGTAGAGACTTCAACTTCAGGTATTTTTGGTATAGAAATTTTTTTATCTACTTCTGCATCATGGGTATTGGATACTAAATGTGGTTCTAACATTTGTACCAATGTGCAGGAGCTAAAAAGGAGTATACAATTGGCCAAAAGTGAAGTTGATTTACAACTTAGCAATAGAGCAAAGGTTGCTGCTTTAGCAGTAGGAACTTATGTATTGATTTTATCTGGTAGTTTAATAATTCAGTTAGAGAATTGTTATTATATATCTACAATTAGTAGGAATATTATCTTCATTTCTTATTTGCCCGAGTTTGGTTTTTCACTAATAATAAAGAACAATTGTTGTTGTATTTATTTGAATGATGTATTCTATGCTACTACACAAATGAGAAATGAATTGTATGTCCTTAATCTTGAAATTTCAATTTATAACATTAATACCAAAAGGATGAAACCTAATGAGTTAGATCCAAGTTACTATGCCATTTTCGCTTAGGTCACATAAATGAGAAGCGCATTTTGAAACTCCATAAAAATGGACTCTTAGACTCTTTTGATTATGAATCATATGATACACGCATATCCTGTTTAATTGGAAAGATGCCAAAGTACCCATTCACAGGAAAATGTGAAAGGGCTAATGATCTTTTGGCCCTCATACATACTGATGTATGTGGACCACTGAACATACCAGCTAGATGAGGTTTTCAATACTTTATCACATTTACTGATGATTTCAGTAGATATGGTTATGTGTATTTAATGAAACACAAATCTGAATCCTTCGAAAAGTTCAATGGGTTCAATAATGAATTATAAACCCAACAAGGTAAGAATATTAATATTTATTCACAAAGTTTCATCCACATCACATCAACACAGTTCTTCTAATTCACATCGCGACGACACATAATAATAACAAATCATAGACAACAAAAAGTTTCATCCACATCACATCAACACACTCAAAATAAAATGTCTAAACTGGTAGTCATAATTTTAACAAGGATTAAAATTTGTCTAATAACACTATACTTTAATTCTATTTTTTTAGAAGAATTACGAACTATATCTTTTTAATCTATAATACCTAACTATTAGTCTCGCTATAATAGTATGAGGAAGTACCCTTATCTTAGACATTTTTCTTCCCAACTACATTTAAAGATCACCACGAGAAATATCCTACTAGATCTCGTGTTGGGGGTCTGCTGCAAAACATGAACAAGAAGATGAAAATGGTATGACGAAAGTTGCACAAAATAAATTCTAAAGCGTGTGTTTACACTAAGATTTAGGTTCGATTCGCCCTCACCAATTTAGGTAAATTGGATCCAAATGGGTAATCCGACGAATCCCCTTCAGGATACTTTGGAAACCTTAACATGGATCGCACATTCACATTAAGCATATCGATTAACGATATTTTACAGAATAAAGTTCTCTCATTTATTCGGGTGCACTAAAAAAAATAAAAGAATGACTTAAATATATATTTTTACTCTTGAAACATGTATTTTTATGTATCTTTTAATGCCTAACAAGTATCTCTATTTATATAAAAACTTGTACCAATTGATGGGGTGAAACAATTTTTGAATGGTTTCAACATGGCTATTTGTGAACAGTTATCTATAAATAACAGGATATTGTTTCATGAAAAGGCGTGATGGTCTTGTGGTAATAGATACAACCCGTTCCACTCTCTAATTAAGAGGTCTTAAGTTTAGTTCTTGGCAGGTGCAACTTTTGGTCATTTATTTTGTTATTTCAACAAATAAATATAAAAAATGTTCAAATCAAGGATTCAAACCCATGGCCATTTATTTTATAGCAAAAGCCACAACCACTACAACACATAGCCATTTATGATTATAAAGATTCATAAAATAAATTTGATCATTATTATTTATCAATTTAATATTTTGGAAATTTCTCTAACAAATCTTATCTTTCTCATGCTTCCACAAATTACTTCGAGTCCACATGCATAATTTTCGCTCTCTTAACTCCTCATCCTCAAATCATTTTGTTTTCGATAGTTTCACTACTACGGAAAAGACATTTAACAACGGTTGGGAAAGATATATAACTGCGCGGGACCAGACATTGTTATGTAGAGTGTCGTTGTATATGCGGTACTTACAATCACGGTCCTGGGACCGTTGTTGTATGATAGAAAGCGTGCGCCATATCACAACGGTTGGTTAAATCAACCGTTGTGATAGAACTATTATATTTTATATTATTCTGGTCAGCGTTCAACATACAACCACGGTTAGGTTTTATAACCGTTCTCAAAACTTCGTCTGTTTTAAATATGACCGTATAAACTTGTTAACCATGCATAAAGAGCAATTCTCAATAGATCATAAAGAGCATAAAAATATCTAACATTGTGCATCAAAAGCCAAAATTAATATTTAAATCAAACTGTACAATATGTTTACATCAAACTGTATAATATATTCACATCATCAATACAGAAACTAAGTCATTAGCAATAGATCAATCAGCAGGTGCCTTAAGCACATTGTGGATATACGCCCAACGTTTACGAAGATCTACAAAGTCCTCGACAGGTAATGGGGTTTCGTCATTAAACATCTACATAAGAAAGAGAAAAAAATTGAATATCATGCATGAATCAACAACATATATATTAATATATGTTAACATTTTATGACATATATAACTTATCCCATGAATCAACAATGCCTGCAATGACAATGTTTAACATGTGTTTCATGACATAATACCCACACTTGTAAGTCCCGGGTTGTCTCTTTGTCTACAAATGTAAGCAAAATTACATGAATATAACCCACACATGAATGTAAATGAAAGAAACAGGTAATCGGGCCACTTACTTTAGGAAAGATCCATGAGGGATTTCTTCTAACATTGTTCATCATATTCACTTGCTCCATAACACTGTACATTGAAAATGAATTTTACATATTACATGATAAACTAAATACGATGTCAAAGAAAATGAATTAAACATGTACACACTTACGAATTAATTATATCTTTCATTTTCTTTTCGAGTGGATCATGCAAGGAACACAGTACAGTTACCGTATTCGTCCTAAATGATATGTTGATCAATTGCCGATGATCACTGAATAAACACGAGCATATATATTATTAGTATTTTCTAAAATAAAACTAAATATAGAATACGTAAACATCAATTACAAAAATACTTACGAACAGAGAAATGGTGCTAATTAACATTCTTTTCCTCCCTCATTTAACCGTTTTTTCAAGTAATCTAGAATGTCTCTTGGATGATTAAACGCCCATCAAATAAAGAGCGGATCCAAGATTCCATAAAGACTTGATTTATTCAACTCTATACAAACATGGTGAATGTACCTAAATGGTTAAAGAAAATGAATAAATTAAGGGAGGAAATACAAAAAATTATAATGTTGTATAATGACATGTACATTCAACTATATACTTACGTGCACCACACTTGCAATATCCCTACGTCCAGCCACTTATACTCACCGAGAAAATCTCTTACATCCTCAAGACTGTAATAGAATAACTCCAAACATGGACAATGTTCTAGCGGGAGAGGCTGCGTATCATTTATCACCGCAACGCTCAAGTATAGCGTGGTGATTTCACTTGCGTTAGGGTCCATTATGTCATTGCGGTTATCTGTAGGGGCTGAACAATTACTTCCTTTGGTAGAAGCATGGCGTACAACACTTTTACTTGGAGTTTGATCATCATCATCATCACCATCAACATAACGATGATCTTCATTTGTACATTGTTCGAGGTTTTCACTTAACCTCTACATCATAATATTCAATTTGAACATAAAACAAAAATAAGCACAATATATATCACACATTTCCAATAAAACACTAACATATCAAGTAAAGCACATACCGAATACAACTCTTGAAACCTTTCCATATCTTTCTCCCTTTTTTCCTTCTCCTGTTCTAACATCCTCTGTTGTTCTTCCAATTGCTTCTTAATATTTTCAATCTTTTGTCTTTGTGCAATAAATTTTGGGCTTTCGGTACTTTTTCTTTGAGACCCAAAGAATGTCCTCAAGTCGAAACCTTCTCCAACACCACGGAAACGCCCACCATACTCATTTGTTCCAATAGCTTATACTAATATATCATGTCGTGCTTCTGGAACAAATGTGCCTTCACGGGCCGCCTCAACCAACTTATCCTACACAACATGAGCAACTTACATATTTGTTACCAACACATTTAAATAACAAATAACATAAGCAAAACAAATCATACATACAATTTTCTCAGCAACTACTCTTGACGCCTCAGAGGTGTACTCTCCATTGGGTCTTAATCTAGACATCTTCCATTTCTCATGTCTTGAAGGTTGAGATGGGATACGATCATCCCCTGTTTGTGTTTGTTTTTAGAGCATGATTCTTTTCTCAAGTTTTCTATAACCCCCACAAGACAATCTATGGGGGTACATGTTCTTCGCCTTATTTTAGATTCCTACGTCGCTTTTAACCTTTTATTAACATAGTAAAAAATATAATGATTAGTATCTATAACTCATTAGTATAACATTAAAGGTTACACAAGACTAGTACTAACCTTGAATTCCTCAGAACGACGTATCTTCGCAAACTTGTTCCATTGCTTCTTCGATATAAAACTATATAAAATCCATGGACGAGCAAGACCGCTCTTAGGCTTCCTAATGTAGTCAGCTGTGAGCTGGGACTTAAATCCTCTCCAACGAGTACCGGCATAAGATATCCACTTTTTTTTCAACTTTGAGTCATCGATAAACTCAAAATTCAACTACATACATTTAAATCAATATATAAGTATGTATTAGAAATTATAGGTAGTGATATCGAATATATGAAAATTATAGTATGTAATACCTTAACATCTGTCCATATGCTTTCTTTGACTTTATCATCCACTTGTTTCCAATCATCTATAAGTATACTCATTTTTCTACGTGCAAGGTGTAACGACCCAGTTTTTGTGTGCGTTTTATTTAATCGAGTCGTTTGATTATTATATTATTATATTATTATTTTATTTTATTTTCGACTTTTATCTAAAAATATGTTATTTTTCAATGTTGTGATATTTTATCGGGTTTTAGGATCGTTTGTGAGATATTTGAGTGTGGGGGTATTTTGGTCATTTTAGGATATTTTTGATTAAGTAAGAAAAATAGAAAATAGTAGAGAGAAAAAGAGAAAGAATGAAAAGGAAAAGAAAGAAAAAGGAGAGAAAAGAGAAGAAGAAGAGAAATAGTGGAAAACTTGGAAAAATCAAGAAAAATCAACTTCTAATATCGATTTAATCGGGTAAGGGTGCGAAATTCAATTATTGTATACTTGTATATTATTATGTATGTATATTTGTGATGTTTGTTGGATTGAAATGAAAATATTTTAGTAAACCCATTTTTGGTAAAATTGAGTAGAAAGTGATTAAATGTGTAGAAATTTATGTGTTAAGTGCTCATTCTTGTTGGTACATGATAGATACTTGTTATTGGACATTGTATTGGCAATTTTCTGGTGTATAGGTAAGATTTGGAGGGTTTTGGATTGGAACCCGTATGAACAATTATGCAAAAGAATTTTTCTGAGATTTCCAGGTCATACGCGTATGGGGCATGTTCATACGCGTATGAACCTTGGCAATACGCGTATGGTGGGCGAGCCATGGGGCCAATACGCGTATGGGTTGCTTGTTTTCTCGGCCATCTGCCCATTTGCGTATGATACGCGTAGTATTTTGGGGCAATACGCGTACGGGCTTGGGCATTACGCGTACGGTCATTTACACGTGAACTTTGGGAAAAATGAGTCTCTGCTCATACGCGTATGGCTCATGGTGGTACGCGTATGGACAGGACTTTTGCAAAATGTGACTTTTCAAAATATCGTTTTTCGTTTTCGTTCGTAACTTTTGATCCGTTTATCCGATTTTTGCATTCTTGGTATCGTTGCGTAGCTATTGAGCTGTACTTTGTTATTATGGTGATTTCGAAATTGTTAGCCGATTTAATTATGTCGGAAAATCAGGAATACTGTCGGTTGTCGACTTTTGTCGTTATACTTGTACGTAATTGATGTGTATTTTCCAAGGTGCTGTTGTATGATGTAAATATATGTGTTTAGATGATGTTGTGGTGATTTGTGGCCGTATGGAAATTAAATGCATTGTTTTGGGCATAAGTGCAAAGTGTGATTTTATCGATGTAAATGAATATGTGTTGTAGGTCATTGTATGCCAAACATCATGATATGTATTGTTGAACGTCCTGAGTGACGGTTTGGATTCCAGAGGGAATTCGCTATAACTTCGTGTGCCCATGTGGGGTGTGAACGATGATTATAGACGATCGTGTGCCCATGTGGGGTGTGAGCGATCGGGTCGTGTGCCCGTGTGGGGTGTGAGCGATCCATAAACACCGTGTGCCCGTGTGGGGTGTGAGCGGTGGGGAACATCGTAGGCCCGACGGGGAGTTACAGTGGTGTAATGAGCGATGGTTCCAGCAGAGTTCCTGAGTGAACTAGTGATGAGAAACAATGGAAGTCGGTACCGCATGTGCATATGCATAGAGTCGTGCGTCGGTCTCTTGTATTTGCATAAATCATCTATGGTTGATTATGTGTGATTTGTGGATAAATTGATATATGCATACGTGTTGGTGATGGAAATATGTGTTGTGTCTTGTAATGTCTTGTGTTTGCATTATGGCGTAAGTTGTGGTGAGAATTGTATATATGTGTGTATTTTTGTGTTATATATAATTGTATGCAATTATATTATGGTTGTTTTTCTCACCCTTCTACTGTTTTATAATGCTCTATGAGGCATTGCAGATTAGAGTTGCTGGAGGTATTTTTGTGAAGCTTTGCGTCTTCATTCTTTTGTCGGTCGGCTCTGATATGTGACACCAGGTAGTTAGGGAGGCTGTTTGTGATAATTGTATATTATGTATATGTATATCTTTTGGCTTGTGCATGTATAACCTGATTTATGTCAAACTTTTGTGATATATATATATATATATATATATGTATGCTATTCAGTTTTAGATTTTCCGCTTTTATTCTAAAATTTGAAAATGTGGGTGTAAGGAACTGAGTTCCTCTGTTTGATTGCTACCCCACTGTTGCATATCTATATGAGCAGGTGTTGTATGAATTGTTTTCTTTTGATGTGACCCTCCCGGTCTATGCCATGATAATTTAGATATACTCTGACGAAATTTTGAATTTTCTTTTACTGCTTTTTATTAATTGGGGGTATAGATTGGGGGTGTTACATTAAGTGGTATCAGAGCCAGTTTGTGTCAGTCCGTGCCAGTTGTGTCAGTCCTTGTTGGTCGTTGTGGTTGGTTGAGCTGTTTGTTTAACCATAGTTTCTGTTATTGGAAATGAACAGAATATGGCTGGTAGGAATGATGATGCTTTGGCTGCGTCTATGCAAGCTATGGCTCGTGCTGTGCAGGGTGCACCTAATGCTGCGGGTAATGATGAGTTCAGGAAGAACAAACCGCCTGTCTTCAAAGGAAGATATGATCCGGATGGTGCACAGATTTGGTTGAAAGAGATTGAAAGGATTTTCCGAGTCATGGATTGTGATGAAGATCAGAAGGTGAGACTAGGTACTCACATGTTATTGGAAGAAGCTGATGATTGGTGGGTTAGTACTCGACGTGTGTTGGAAGCTGCAGAAGAGGAAGAAATTACTTGGGAAGTTTTTAGCCGGGAATTCTTGAGGAGGTATTTTCCTGAAGATGTGAGGGGAAAGAAGGAAATTGAGTTCTTGGAGCTAAAGCAAGGTAATATGACTGTAGTTGATTATACTGCTAAGTTTGTGGAACTTGTGCAGTTTTATCCTCTTTATGCGGAAGCTACTGCTGAATTCTCTAAGTGTGTGAAGTTTGAGAATGGCTTACGACCTGAGATAAAGCAGGCGATTGGATATCAGAGGATTCGAAGGTTTTCTGATTTGGTAGATTGTTGTAGGATTTATGAAGAAGACAGTAAGGCTCGTTCTACTCATTACAAGAGTGTGAGCGAGAGGAAAGGGAAGCAACAATTCCGTGGTGGTCCGTATGTGACACCAGCTGATAAAGGTAAACAAAGAGGGAATTTTGAGAAAAGGTCAGGTGGAAAAGTGTTTGCATTATCGGGGACTCATACTTCGAGTGCAGGTCGTCTGATTCGAGGTACTTGTTTTATTAATAGTACTCCTTTGATTGCTATTATTGATACTGGAGCGACTCATTCGTTTATTTCGTCTGAGTGCGCGAAGCGTTTGAATCTTATGTTGTCTGTGATGGGTGGTGGAATGGTTATTGATACTCCAGTAATGGGGTCAGTAACTACGTCTTTGGTTTGTCTAAGATGTCCTTTGACTATTTATGGTAAGGACTTTGAGATGGATTTGGTGTGTTTGCCGTTGGAGGGTTTAGATGTGGTTTTGGGTATGAATTGGTTGCAATTCAATCGAGTTCATATTGATTGTTATCATAAGATGGTAAGGTTTCCTTCTCTTGAGGAAGACGAAGACTCGAGTTTCTTATCTACCAAAGAGTTGAAGAAACTTTTGGCAGAGGAAGCTCGGTTGTTTGGATTGTTTGCATCTTTAACTGTGGATAGTCAAGTTTCACTTGAGGTGTTTCCTGTTGTGTGTGAATTTCCGGAAGTGTTTCCTGAGGATATTTCAGACTTGCCGCCGGAGAGAGAAGTGGAGTTTTCTATAGATCTAGTTCCTGGTACTAGACCTGTTTCTATGGCACCTTATCGTATGTCGGCATCTGAACTGGTGGAGTTAAAGAAATAGTTGAATGAGTTGTTGGAAAAGAGGTTCGTGAGACCAAGTGTTTCTCCTTGGGGTGCTCCAGTTTTGTTAGTGAAAAAGAAGGATGGAAGTATGAGGTTATGTATTGATTATCGCCAGTTGAATAAGGTGACGATCAAGAATAAGTATCCTCTTCCAAGGATTGATGATCTGATGGATCAGTTGGTTGGTGCGTGTGTGTTCAGTAAGATTGACTTGAGGTCAGGGTATCATCAGATAAGAGTGAAGGAGGAAGACATTTAGAAAACGGCTTTTAGGACACGATACGGTCATTATGAATATTCTGTGATGCCGTTCGGGGTTTCTAATGCGCCAGGTGTGTTTATGGAATACATGAATCGTATTTTTCACGAGCATCTGGATCGTTTTGTCGTGGTGTTTATTGATGATATCTTAATTTATTCTAAGTCTAGGGAGGAGCATGCAGAACACTTGCGTATTGTTTTACAGGTGTTGAAGGAGAGGAAGCTTTTTCCTAAACTATTCAAGTGTGAATTCTGGTTATCGGAAGTGAGTTTTCTTGGACACGTGATTTCAGGTAATGGTATTGCTATGGATCCATCTAAAGTAGAAGCGGTTCTACAATGGGAGGCTCTGAGATCCGTTACTGAAATTCGAAGCTTTTTGGGTTTGGTTGGTTATTATCGGAGGTTCATTGAAAGTTTTTCTAAACTAGCACTTCCTTTGACCCAGTTAACTTGTAAAGGGCAAGCGTTCATTTGGGATATTCGGTGTGAAGAGAGTTTTAATGAGCTGAAGAGAAGATTGACGAAAGCTCCGATCTTGATTTTACCGAATCCTAATGAACCATTTGTGGTTTATTGTGATGCTTCTTTGATTGGTCTAGGTGGTGTTCTGATGCAGGAGGGTAAGGTGGTGGCTTATGCTTCAAGGCAGTTAAGAGTTCATGAGAAGAATTATCCTACTCATGATCTTGAGTTAGCGGCTGTGGTTTTCGTGTTGAAGATTTGGAGGCATTATCTCTACGGTGCAAGGTTTGAAGTCTTTAGTGATCATAAAAGTTTGAAATATTTGTTTGATCAGAAAGAGCTAAATATGAGGCAATGTAGATGGTTAGAATTCTTGAAGGACTACGACTTTGGCTTGAATTACCATCCTGGTAAAGCTAATGTGGTAGCCGATGCATTGAGCCGAAAATCGTTACATATGTCCGCTTTAATGGTTAAGGAGTGAGAACTTTTGGAATCGTTTAGAGACTTGAGTTTGGTTTGTGAAGTGACGTCGGATAGCGTTAGGCTTGGTATGCTAACGATTACTAATGATTTTCTGATGACGGTTAGTGAGAAGCAAAAGCTGGATGTGAAATTTGTGGATTTGATGTTAGTTGGAGGAAAAGATGCGAATAGTGATTTTCAAGTGGATATTAATAGTGTTTTGAGATTCCGAGGTAGGATTTGTATTCCAGATGATGCGGAGTTGAAAAGGATGATTTTGGAGGAAGGACACCGGAGTAATTTGAGCATACATCCGGGAGCGAATAAGATGTACCAAGATTTGAAGAAGATTTTCTGGTGGTCTGGATTGAAAAGAGATGTGGCTCAGTTTGTTTATGCATGTTTGACTTGTCAGAAATCGAAGGTGGAACATCTGAGGCCTAGTGGTTTGTTGCAACCATTAGATATTCCTGAGTGGAAGTGGGATAATATTTCCATGGATTTTGTTACAGGGTTACCGAATACTCAGCGAGGGCATAATTCTATTTGGGTGATTGTTGATAGGCTGACTAAATCGGCTCATTTTATTCCGGTTGACATCAGTTTTTCTTTGGAGCGGTTAGCTGAGATTTACATCAGTGTAGTTGTGAAGTTGCATGGAGTTCCATTGAGTATTGTTTCTGACCGAGATTCTAGATTTACATCGAGATTTTGGGAAAGTTTACAGAAGGCTTTGGGTTCTAGATTGAGATTGAGTTCGGCTTATCATCCGCAGACGGATGGTCAGACGGAGAGGACGATTCAGTCTTTGGAGGATTTGTTGAGAGCGTGTGTTTTGGAACAAGGTGGTGTGTGGGATAGTTATCTGGCATTGATTGAGTTTACGTATAATAACAGTTTCCATTCTAGTATTGGGATGGCACCGTTTGAAGCATTGTATGGGCAAAGGTGTCGGACACCTTTGTATTGGCACGAATCTGGTGAGAGAACGGTGGTTGGACCAGAATTGGTGCAACAGACGACAGAGAAAGTGAAGTTTATTCGTGAGAAGATGAAGGCTTCTCAGAGTAGGCAAAAGAGTTATCATGATCGAAGACGGAAGGATCTTGAGTTCCAAGAGGGCGATCATGTATTTCTGAGGGTTACGCCGGTAACAGGTGTGGGTCGTGCTTTGAAATTGAAGAAACTTACTTCTCGGTTTATTGGTCCTTACCAGATATCCGCGAGAGTGGATACTGTGGTGTATAGGGTGGCGTTGCCACCGAATCTGTCGAATTTGCACGATGTGTTTCAGGTTTCACAGCTTCGGAAGTATGTTCCGAATCCGTCGCATGTGATTTCGATGGATGAGGTTGAGGTAAGGGAGAACCTTACAGTTGAGGCATTACCAGTTAGGGTTTTGGATCGCGAGGTGAAGAGGTTGAGAGGCAAGGAGATTGCATTTGTGAAAGTGGCGTGGGGCGGCGCTGCTGAGGGCAATTTGACTTGGGAGTTGGAGAGTCGGATGCGGGAGTCGTATCCAGATTTGTTCGTCTCAGGTAATATTTTCGAGGATGAAAATTTCTAAGTGGGGAAGAGTTGTAACGACCCAGTTTTTGTGTGCGTTTTATTTAATCGAGTCGTTTGATTATTATATTATTATATTATTATTTTATTTTATTTTCGACTTTTATCTGAAAATATGTTATTTTTCAATGTTGTGATATTTTATCGGGTTTTAGGATCGTTTGTGAGATATTTGAGTGTGGGGGTATTTTGGTCATTTTAGGATATTTTTGATTAAGTCAGAAAAATAGAAAATAGTAGAGAGAAAAAGAGAAAGAAAGAAAAGGAAAAGAAAGAAAAAGGAGAGAAAAGAGAAGAAGAAGAGAAATAGTGGAAAACATGGAAAAATCAAGAAAAATCAACTTCTAGTATCGATTTAATCGGGTAAGGGTGCGAAATTCAATTATTGTATACTTGTATATGATTATGTATGTATATTTATGATGTTTGTTGGATTGAAATGAAAATATTTTAGTAAACCCATTTTTGGTAAAATTGAGTAGAAAGTGATTAAATGTGTAGAAATTTATGTGTTAAGTGCTCATTCTTGTTGATACATGATAGATACTTGTTATTGGACATTGTATTGGCAATTTTCTGGTGTATAGGTAAGATTTGGAGGGTTTTGGATTGGAACCCGTATGAACAATTATGCAAAAGAATTTTTCTGAGATTTCCACGTCATACGCATATGGGGCGTGTTCATACGCGTATGAACCTTGGCAATACGCGTATGGTGGGCGAGCCATGGGGCCAATACGCGTATGGGTTGCTTGTTTTCTCGGCCATCTGCCCATTTGCGTATGATACGCGTAGTATTTTGGGGCAATACGCGTACGGGCTTGGGCATTACGCGTACGGTCATTTACACGTGAACTTTGGGAAAAATGAGTCTCTGCTCATACGCGTATGGCTCATGGTGGTACGCGTATGGACATGACTTTTGCAAAATATGACTTTTCAAAATATCGTTTTTCGTTTTCGTTCGTAACTTTTGATCCGTTTATCCGATTTTTGCATTCTTGGTATCGTTGCGTAGCTATTGAGCTGTACTTTCTTATTATGATGATTTCGAAATTGTTGGCCGATTTAATTATGTCAGAAAATTGGGAATACTGTCGGTTGTCGACTTTTGTCGTTATACTTGTACGTAATTGATGTGTATTGTGCAAGGTGCTGTTGTATGATGTAAATATATGTGTTTAGATGATGTTGTGGTGATTTGTGGCCGTATGGAAATTAAATGCATTGTTTTGGACATAAGTGCAAAGTGTGATTTTATCGATGTAAATGAATATGTGTGTGTGTGCATATTAAATGTTGTGGGTCATTGTATGCCAAACATCATGATATGCATTGTTGAACGTCCTGAGTGACGGTTTGGATTCCAGAGGGAATTCGCTATAACTTCGTGTGCCCATGTAGGGTGTGAACGATGATTATAGACGATCGTGTGCCCATGTGGGGTGTGAGCGATCGGGTCGTGTGCCCGTGTGGGGTGTGAGCGATCCATAAACACCGTGTGCCCGTGTGGGGTGTGAGCGGTGGGGAACATCGTAGGCCCGACGAGGAGTTACAGTGATGTAACGAGCGATGGTTCCAGCAGAGTTCCTGAGTGAACTAGTGATGAGAAACAATGGAAGTCGGTACCGCATGTGCATATGCATAGAGTCGTGCGTCGGTCTCTTGCATTTGCATAAATCATCTATGGTTGATTATGTGTGGATTTGTGGATAAATTGATATATGGATACGCGTTGGTGATGGAAATATGTGTTGTGTCTTGTAATGTCTTGTGTTTGCATTATGGCGTGAGTTGTGGTGAGAATTGTATATATGTGTGTATTTTTGTGTTATATATAATTGTATGCAATTATATTATGGTTGTTTTTCTCACCCTTCTGCTGTTTTATAATGCTCTATGAGGCATTGCAGATTAGAGTTGCTGGAGGTATTTTTGTGAAGATTTGCGTCTTCATTCTTTTGTCGGTCGGCTCTGATATGTAAATCCGGGTAGTTAGGGAGGCCGTTTGTGATAATTGTATATTATGTATATGTATATCTTTTGGCTTGTGCATGTATAACCTGATGTATGTCAAACTTTTGTGATATATATATATATATATATATATATATATATATGTATGCTATTCAGTTTTAGATTTTCCGCTTTTATTCTAAAATCTGAAAATGTGGGTGTAAGGAACTGAGTTCCTCTGTTTGATTGCTACCCCACTGTTGCATATCTATATGAGCAGGTGTTGTATGAATTATTTTCTTTTGATGTGACCCTCCCGGTCTATGCCATGATAATTTAGATATACTCTGACGAAATTTCGAATTTTCTTTTACTGCTTTTTATTAATTGGGGGTGTTACACAAGGAACGCAACATAACTCTTAAAAGTAGAGTAATGTTCACAATCCACTACTCTGTAGAACGAATCAAACTCGATCAGAATTTTTTCATCTGATGAGTTGCGGACTGATGTGAATTGGGGCATCATTGTGACACCTCTTTGTGATCTTTTCGATAGAGTATCATTTGTCTGAGTTTCGTTCGCACAACTCTCATATGTTTGAGTTTCTTCGCTAGTATCAGATGTTGAACTCGACAAGGTCGACATCTATGTTCAAAAACAACAACAACAACAACAACAACAACAACAACATGAACAACAAGAACATAAACAATAACAACCACAACATAGACAACAACAACAACAATGGCAAATGAAGTTTACTGTAGATGCATGGTGAAAATATTTTACGCACCCTAAACGTGATGACTAAGTAAATGATGTTGGTGTTGGTGTTGTGTTGTCTTCCTTCCTTAAAGCAACGACGGTGTTGTTGTTGTCTTCGTTCTTGACGGTGTACTCTTCCTTCTCGATGTCACGATCGTGATGGTCTTATCAACCTCCTTGACGATGATGACGAAAATGACAGGATACTGAAGAATGGATACTGAAGAACGATGGTGTTTGGTTGAAATGGTGTATTGTTTCAGAATATTGAATGTTAGGGTTTAGGGTTGAAATCGTGTATTGTTTTGTCAGCTAGTTTCTATTATCATTGGATACTGAAGAGACAAGCTAACTAGGAGTGTGTATTACTATAATGCTACCACGACGGTCAATACCAGCAACCGTTATGATATATTACTTTCATAGTGAAATTTCATAAAGAAGCGCCAGAGTTAAATTTACAATTAAATTTTTTAAATAAAAAACAAAATATATCACGACGGTGGAACTCAACAACCGTAGTCATAACCCTTTAAGTTTTTTATTTAAAAATAAATAAAAAAGAAAAGGCGCGCCTTAACATTAAAGGAATAATATATATGAGGGAGCTGAGGTTCGAACCCATGAAAGCTTGATGGTATTACCACAGTTGGCTCTTCAACTGTTGTTATATACAAATAACTTTTAATCAAAAAACAAAAATAAAATGATAGCGCCTTAGTTTAGAGATGTCGCCACGGTGTAGGGAAGAACCGTGGTGACCATGTCGTTGTTGTTTACGCGTTTTGTAGTAGTACTTATGAATAAAGATTAAAAATATAATATTTAAATACACACTAAAAATGAAATTTTTTAAATTAGGTCAAGTAAACTTACCTCAAAACAGAAACTAAACTTGAGGAGAATATAGATTATGTTCACTCGGTCGTTTTGACGTTGGTTTCGCCCGAATCAGAGTTACAAAGATGAAGATACAAACAAAATAACGATGTTAATCTAATGAGAAAATAATATCTTAAATGAGTTAAAAGAATGTATGAAAAATAAAATGAATTTAAATATTTAACCTAATAATTAATAGAAATAACATACTTAAATTTGGAACGAATTGAAAAAACTTTTGCACACAACTGATTTGATATCAAAACAAAATTTTCTTCACTTTTTAGAGCGCACAATTTTCTTCCTCTGGCTCTGTTTTTGTTTTTCTTAGAACTAAAATTATTGTACCATTAAATTAGGTTTTTGTATTTCTTTCTTTTTTTTCTCTTTTTTTTTTTTGTTAATTAACACATGGACTTGGCCAATTTATTTACTAAATCACACTCTCATTTTTCATAATACATTATTTATTTAAATAAAATGCACTTCATATATTTATTTTACTCGCTTAAAATTAATTTTTTTAGTCACTCGTATTGAAATACTATTATATTTATAAAATTATTAAAATATTTGGATGATCAATATAATATTGACTTTTAATATTAATGATTAAATTCAATAAACATATATAAAATTATCATAAAATAATGAAAACACAATTAATTAAGATTCATTGTAATATTATTAACTAATTAAGATAATTATTAATTAAATAAATAATTAAAATGTAATAAGATATATAGATAATTAAAATATCATTTTATACCTAAGATAAATTGTTGAATAAATAATAAAACTTACCAAAAAGATAAATATATTGTATATAAAGATATATGGATATTAAATTCTTACCCCTTTAAAATAATTTCATCTTCAAAATTAAAAAATCTAAAATATTAGAATATAACTCTCTTTTTAAATAAAATAAAAAGATAATAAAACTGAATTTTATATGATGCAAAGTTAAAATATTATAAAACATAAATAAAATGATTATAATAAAAGATAATTTGCTGGTCTTATGTTATTCTAACACACAAAAGTAGTTTCCTCCCCAAAACCAGAAGATTGCACCAAATTAAAAAAAATGGGCTTACAAATACATCTTACGTAAAACAATACAATTCTTTTCATTTAAATGTACAGTTGAAAACTATTTTTAATTCTTTTTGGAAGGAATAAAATTACGTAAACTATTCACTTAATTTTATAACAACAAATAAAAATTAGAACGTCACACTTCCTCTTCACACTCTAATTACAAATGAATTTGGTCGTTAAATCTAAAACTCAAGTAAGTCTTAAAAATATATTAAAATCAAGAGTAACACAAATATTAAATAATTTAAAAGGATACAATACAGTCTAATATCAACAAGAGATTTTGATGGATCAATCCCTTTAGTTGTTAATAGTCAGTCAACAAACATAAAATTGGTGTAGACAATTTTAACCCAACAATCATAAAGTTTGCTACAACTTGCACATAAAGTCTGATAAGTTTTCAATTAGCCTTCAACATAGTTGACTCACACTCCCCCCTAAATACACAACTTATCATAGCTAATGTAAATCAATCACTAGTTTCTATTGAACCACGTAGAAACGTCCAACTTCGTATATTTAATATATATTTTATTTGGTGTCAAGTAGTTAGAAGCAAAATTGATCCACATTCCTTACAAATAAAAAAAAATTTGATCCACATTGAAAATTGTTTAATTACGCGTTTGATTTGAATAGCATCAATAGCTCAATTTTCATCGATGGACTTTTCAGTGCAATAAATGAGTTTCCACATTAAAAAAACATCAAACACAGTATTCAATTCTCAGGGCATAATAGTTATATTACTCAAGTATCAATAAGTGCTAAAATGGTAACTTCAAATATGATGGTGATCATAATTCTCATACTGATTTGCAGCAGAGTTATATGGCAAGTTAATGGTTGTAGCGGGAAGGATTCCAGATGCGGACGTCACAGACCGCCAATCCGATTTCCCTTCCGACTTAAAGACAGTGCAACAGAAAATGGATGCAGTTATACAGGATTTGATCTTACTTGTTCAGACAAACACAAAACACTAATTGAGCTTCCTTCACCTTCTGGTCCAGTTGTACTCGAAGTCATGAGAATTTTTTATGAAGACCGCCAATTACGAGTATCTGACCCAGAAAATTGCCTTCCAGGTCAGTTTTTCTTTCAATCACAAACTTCTCCCTTTCTATTATTTGAGAGTTCCGATGCCACTTTTAACTTCACTTTCCTCCATTGTAGCTCAATATCCTGCCCGGTTCATGTGGTTGCGCCTTCTAATAGACTCCTTGATTCTGGTTTGGATCCAATACTTTGTACCAAGACTTTAGATATTATTTCATCACCGGTGTACCCGCCTACAACACATCGGGAATATGGGACTTATTTGTATTTGACATGGTCAAAACCCAATTGTATGAAGTGTGAAATAGAAGGCAAGATGTGTAAATTGAAAAACAACAGAACTGAAGATGAGACAGAATGTTATGACCGTCATCACAAACCAACTAAGAAAATAATTCTCTATGTCACAGGTGAGAAATATTGATCACTTTTTATTTATGGGTTATAAAAGTATGTATATTTCATTTATTTGGTTTTAATATCGATAAAAAAATTTTAAAACACTTATTTCTCATCACAATATTTGGGGAGACTCATCCTCCATAATAGTGACCTTATCAAAGCTTAACCAAGTACCACTTCAAATAACAATCATTCACATTCCATACATTTAAAGGGCTAATACATATTCATAGCCCATTGCTTTCATTTTCATTTTAAGATCTTATAATGTGTGATGTTTTTATTTGGGGTAGTTAAAATTGACTTATTATATTTGTTATTCAAAAAGAATTACTCAAGAAGTGTTGTTTTGTGCAGTTTCGTTTGTTGGTTTGATTTTGGTGACATTGATTCTTACAACATGTTTGCGTCTCTATAACTATTTTAAAATGAAAAGTGAGGATGAGAATAGAATTGAAAAATTCTTAGAGGAATACAGGGCGCTCAATCCTGCAGGATTCTTGTATGCCGATATAAAGAGAGTTACGAATAATTTTAGAGAAAAGTTGGGTGAAGGAGCTCATGGAGCGGTTTTCAAAGGTAAACTATCTAATGAAATTCTTGTGGCTGTGAAGATGCTTAACAACACAGAGGGTGATGGAAAAGAATTCATTAATGAAGTGAAAGCAATGGGAAAAGTTCATCACATTAATGTGGTTCGCTTGCTTGGATTTTGTGCAGATGGATGCTATCGTTCTCTTGTTTATAATTTCTTTTCAAACGGTTCATTACAAAAATTTATAACCCGACCTAATGACAAGTACCGTTTTCTCGGCTGGAAGTGTAACGCCCTGTATAATATTTATCTAGAATAATATCATACAAGTCTTTTATTTGGTACTAACACCATCATAAGTGTCTATTGGCATAATTCACATACTTGACCATAAAAAAAAAACACATAATACAACCCATGGTACAAGATATGGAAACTAGCCAAAATAATAAAAATCTAAGATCAATATACAATATCCTCAATTGTATACAACAAATTACACAGCGAAATAAGCTCAACTAAGCTTCTCTTGAAACATCCATGCATAGCTCCACTTGTAAATCAAACATATACTCAAAACCTGAAAATAATCAACAATAGTGGGGTGAGATACATCAAATCTCAGTGAGTTCCATATCTTATGGATTCTCTCGGCTTTACAGGGTTCTAGCCAATCCTAACTCAAGTCAAGGGGAAGGGAAATGACATTGAGTGCACAAACTCACAATCTCACACTATATGGAAACATGTTACGAGTCTGTTAACTTGAAAGTATCACTAATCGATAACCTTGTCAAGGCATCCCCTTTCTCCCGACCTCTTCTACGTCTGGAAGTAGGAACGAGTCATGGACCCTCGTGGAATACTTGGAATACGAGATGGATTCGGAATTAAGGGACATGTTATCACCTTAATTCGTCACTTCACACGGCCCGTACACCGTCACAAGTCTCTTTACCATATAGGTTCCATTCGTACTATAACATTGGGAATCAAACCTACCAAGTAATCGTGCATTCATTCCGGATGAGCTCGTTACTCATGAACTGCACATAATAGGATAATGGTTACGATTTCGTGATTTCACATACAACCATAATTGTATTCAACATTTCTAGGCCACATTAGCCTTTAGGCCTCTTTTGCCTTTATCAATTTAACATAATAAATACACGTGTTCTATACTAGTGTTCACTCTCTCATAGACCAATACTCATCACGGATGCACCTTTCTACACCAAGTGCCCGAGCATCGCCATCTAGGTTATCTACTCTAGGACAGAACTCGTCAAGGATGTACCTTTCTACATCGAATGCACGAGCGTCGCCGTACAGAGTTTATATCAATTCCTAGCCATTACTGGGTTCCACTATCATGTTGTCATGGGGTAAAGTTTCCTCACCCTTCCTAATTCATATTTTAAGCAGGCATATTCTTTCAATCAGGTTTAACATTAATTTTAGGCAAAGAATATTACAATTGCAAATTTTGAATTACATATGATAATTCCATCACAAGTTATACAAAAGCATATTACAATTGTATAATAGAATCACACATAATGATTCAATCACAAGTTATATCACCCTTAGGTGCACTCCGATTCATTTAATCGGGTATCAAATCAATATTCCTCACTTTTATCCCGTAGGATATTTCCACAGCTTTGCATCGGCTATAACCATGCCTCGATCAGATTTAAGATCTAAAAGATATGGATTTTCGACATAATTGTACCGCTTTTGGATTTCCTCCGATTATTTAATCGGGAAATAAAACCGACATTTTTCACCTTCATCATATAGACTATTTTCACAGCTTTCTATCGGTACCCAGAACATTTAAATCGGATAAACGAGACAAAAGTTATGGAATTTAAAAGAAAAGAAAACATTTGAAAAAGTTCCAGGAGCGCCCGACGCTCCAGGAATCGCCCGGCGCTGCCCCCTTCGCCTCTACTTCGCCCGGCGAAGCAGGGGCATAAGACCTGTTGCGGTGAAAATTGGCTAACAAATTATTAATTATTTGCATCATATTTCTTTTACAACCGACTTTGATTTATCCAAAGGAAAGGTTCAAGATCGTTAGAAAAACCTAAAGGGAAAGATCTAAAGTTCGGGGGTTGGTTATACAAAGGGAAGGTATTAGCACCCTAAGTATCTGTAGTACTCTACAGGAACCTCTTGTTAAATGTTGTCTTATGTTTGCTAAAGGTTGAGACCCTAGTGATTAGTATCTAAGTATACTCGATAAAGCATCGCACTTTACGCCTACGTATCCTCGGGAATAGAATCAGAGTATGCGTAGTTCTACTTCTACTGAATGATTGACTATGGTCAATATTCAGAGGGGAAATGAGCGCAAACTCATTGAAGAGTTTAGGAACTCTCTAGATCTAGTTGAAATGGACCTAAGTTGAAGTTTAGTCAGTAGGGGAAGTGATAAATTCATTATGATGAATATCACTAAGAGTTGAGGAACTCTCCCTAAAGCTAGTTATAATTTCTATGGCTCTGATGAGGCCAAGAAATGAAATTTCTCCTAAGAGGTTACTTAGGTTAAGGTGGGGGCTAATGACTTATGAGTCAACAATAATTAATCTTCCTTTGGAATATGGGATAGATGACAGTTATAAAATACTAAGATAAAGAGATATAATGTGAATACGATGATACAATAATACATGAATAAGATAAGATAAAAATCATGATGCAAAGTGAGAATTAAACATGTTAGACAATGATTAAATATAAGGTGAAATAAAATAGAACTAGTCTCGTCTTAATCATAATTTAATCGAGAAATCGATAATCATTGATTCTTGACTTTCATCGACTAAATAGAAAGATGGTCTCATGTTGATCGAAGTCTTGTCAACTCACTGAAATCAGCCAAACCATGAGGTTTGTTATGTCATCGACCAAAATAAAGAAGGCGGAATCGAAATAAAAACGGTCTCGTCTAAATTAAGAATTAATCGAGAAATCGATAATCTTAATATTTGACTTTCATTGACCACCAAAAACGAATAAACAGTAGCCTCACATTTATCAAGACTTCATTGATTCGAAATGATCAAAGTCAAGATTCGTGTAGTGTCATTGGCCTAAATAAAGATTATGCAATAAAACAAGGTTGATCTCGTTTAAATCAAGATTTAATTGACGAATCGATAATCTTGGATTTTTAACTTTCATCGACCAAAACGGATCGGAATAAAAAAGGTTGGTCTCGTTTGAATCAAGATTTAATGGATAAATCGATAATCTTGGATTTTTAAACTTTCATAGACCAAAAATAGAAATCGGAAAGAAAATAAAATTGGTCTCGTTTAAATCAAGATCTAATCGACGAATCGATAATCTTAAGATTCTTAAACTTTCATCGACCAAAATAGAAAACAGAAAGAAAATAAAATTGGTCTCGTTTAAATCAAGATCTAATCGGCGAATCGATAATCTTAAGATTTTTAAACTTTCATCGACCAAAATAGAAAACAGAAAGAAAATAAAATTGGTCTCGTTTAAATCAAGATCTAATCGACGAATCGATAATCTTAAGATTCTTAAACTTTCATCGACCAAAATAGAAAACGGAAAGAAAATAAAATTGGTCTCGTTTAAATCAAGATCTAATCGACGAATCGATAATCTTAAGATTCTTAAACTTTCATCGACCAAAATAGAAAACGGCATCCTACTAATCAAGAGATTTATTGATTTGGATAAACCAACAAAACATGATTTTTGTAATTTCATTGGCCAAGATAATGTAGAATCAAAATCAAAATAAGCATTAATCATTTAAAGTTAAAAGCTAAAATATTCAAAAAGATTTAAAGCAAATTAAATAAAAGCATAAAAAGGAGGGGTTTGAAATTGAACAAAGGGTGTGTTAACAAAGGATGCCTCAAAACAAAATCCCATCATCCTCCACCCTCAATGAGATCTGGCGCTGAATAGAACCAAACCCGGGTTGGAACATTCACGGTTAAAATAGAAAATGGAGGGTGCAAATGAATCATAAAGGATGGTGCGATTATGAATTGGCTTATGGGCTTAGTGGAACCCTACCCAAAATCAAGTAACCTTGTTAAAAACAAAAAAAAAAACGGCTGAAGCTAGGGTCAGCAAGGACAAATACGCCAATTCCAAGAGGTGAACACCAAGCCTTTTCAAAAACAAGACAACAGATATCTCCATCCTCTTTCACGATCTCTCTCTGTTCTCTTCGATTCAAGAACCTTGCGCGACCGTGAATCTCAAGTTTTGTTTCAACTTCTTGTTTCGTTCTCACTTCATTTCTCGTTCTGGTTCTAATTTGTGTACAATTTGGAAAGGGTTTCGGTGCGTGGAAGAATTTATGAGGGATATTGTGTTGTGACGGTTGAAGAGATTAGGTTTTGGCTGATTGAAGGATGAGCGTTGAGTCGGGTTGTTGACGGTTTTACAGTTTAGGTTCGTTGTTGATGTTATTGAAGTCTGAAGTGGTTTTGATTCTAATTTAAGTTGAGAAGAAGAAGATTTTTTTAGAGGTTGGATTCAGATTGGTGATTTTGGTTCGGTGAGGAAATGAAGTTGAAGGTTTTATTCTGTTTGCTAGGTTTCGAGATTGAAGAAAATTTATGGTTGAAAGGTTTGATGTTTTTGGGTTAGGGATGAAGGCGATGAAGATGGTGGTGGTGTTTCGGCTGGGGATTGAAGATGGAGGTTTGGTTGGAAAAAAATGGTGGTCGACGGTGATTGGGTCGCTGTGGTTTGATGTTTGTGACGTTGAGGAAGGCGGAAGGTTGCGTGATTGGTTGTTTATGGTTTGCGAGGGTTGGAAAGTGGCAGAAGAGATTTGATGAGAACGAAGGTTTAGAGTTTCCCCGTCTTTTCTTTGAAGGTCCAAAGGTCCGGTTTTTTATGAAATGGGTGGTGGTTGGGATCTGTGGTTGAGTTGGTTCTTAGTTGTTGTTGATGGATGGTGATGGCAGCGGTTGGACGAAGGGGGTTCTGGTGAGGTTGAACCGAAGGCAAGTTGTTGTTAATTGATGGTGTGTTTGGAAAAAAAACGAAGAAGTTCCAAGTTGTTAGGAGGTTTTGTGTTGGTGTTTTCTTGAACCTCCCCCCCCCCCCCCCCCTCGTCGCTGAACTCCTCATCCCCTTTTAAAAGAACCATTTTCTTCAATTTTAGTTTGAAATTATGATCGTTGTGGACTTGTCGTTTTCACAGTTTGCAGAGGGAGCGTTTGGAGCAGGTTTACGTTAATGTAGATGGTTGAGTAGCTTTGTCATGTGCTGCAGAGGTTCGTACGATTTTGAACAAAGTGGCAACAACAACAACTTGCATGTTAATTCGATTTATAATGGGCTTGGTACAAACAAAAAAGAAATGAAGTGGGCTTAACAACCTGTTAGTGAAAATGAAATGTTTTTGAAAATGAATAATATCTCCTTTTTTTTTAAACGAATTAATATAATGAAGTTGGATAATAATAAATCCGAACCTAAATAGAAACAAAATTTAGATTAACAATTAATATAATTAATTAACTAATTTTTTTTTTAAACTAAATTAATTTGAGATTAATTAAAAAACAACTTAAATATAAGTGAAATTAAAAACAGGCCAAATCGAAATTAAAATAAAATAAAAACAAATAGAATATTAAAATAGATATTAAGTTAAAATAAATAGAAAGAAATAAATAAAACATCAACTAGCAGAAAAATGAGGGTAAAATTTGGGGTGCAACAGTTGCCCCTATTTAAATATCTTCACCTGATGACATGAGCGATGAAGATCCTCATGTTATCAACAGTGAAAGATATTTAAATACAGATGACCGAAAATTTTGCCCTCAAATGCACACACATGCAATGCAATAGACATGATGCCTAGGAGATGCAAGAAAAAGCAGACACAACAAGACACCAAGGGGCAAACAAGAAGCAAAAAGATCACAGAGCTTCACTGGGGAATGAAGAAAACTAGTATCCATGAGAAACACCTCACTAGGGATACCAGCTAACCGACAACAGAGACCCAACGGGGAGACTCCAAAGAAATACTGGGGAAAAGACCACAGACAAACTCCACTGGGGAACAATCCGGGGAGATAGACTACTGGGAACAAAACAAACCCACACTCTTTCTGGGCACGGAACCAGAAAGAAAAACCTGATCGCTGGGGATCAACCTGAAAGCGACAGACACACAAGCAAAGAATTCCTGGGGATCTTAAATTGAAGAGTTCAAAATGGGATCTTCAAGAAAAGCCATGAGACAGAGACGAACCCTGCGCACCAGACATGAGTCTTATAAGGTTGAGGAAGTTGTTCCAAGAAGTTTAGCTTAAAGCAAGTTTTCAAAAGAATCCAAGACAAGGGTTTTGTGTCCGGCACGATTCGAACAAGAACGGTTTTAAGACCAGAAGACAATGCTTGACGCGATTCAAACAAAGTCTAAGTTCAAGTCTGACACGATTCAAACGAGAACATGTTTTAAAACAAATAGACGATGCTTGACGCGATTCGAACAAAGTCTAAGTTCAAGTCTGACACGATTCAAACAAGAACAGGTTTTAAAACGGGCGGACAATGCTTGATGCGATTCAAACAAAGTCTAAGTTCAAATTTGACATGCTTCAAATAAGAACAAGTTTACAAAAATATTTAATGTTAAACTTCTCGGGGAACAGTAAAAGGTTTAAAGATTCAAAGCTAGCGCGCAAAGGTTAAGACTGAACAAGCACGACACAAAGCAAACTGGGAATGTCTTTACTTCACTGGGGAAATAAAGACAGGCACAAACAAAAGACCACAAGTAAAACAGAGCACAAAGAGGCAAAGATGCTAAGGTATGATGCATATGCTTAGCTATATGCTAGAAACGACGCGAGCAGAGAGATGAAAAGATAACACAAGCCAACACCCTGAAACCCAAACATCAAGGATAACCGGAGCAATCTTCTCTTCACTGGAGATGGCAGATCCATGCCGAATATACTGTACTACTAATTCTTCCCGTATAAACTTGATTCCAAAACATCTTAATTCCAGGGTAAAACTTGGTTTATCTTTGTGTTTTCTTAGAACTTTTCCGCTTCCAAGAATCAGATGAAAATGATGAAGTTATTGTATTCAGAGACCAATAACAACTCTAGTGACTAAGAACTCTGTCATCCAACAGCTGACTTCTCTGGGGACTCTGGCATAAAGAGCTGGGGTTTAAATGGGAACATGGTTAATGAGTCAAGAATAGACTCTGGTACTCAAATAAGAGTTAGTTGAGATAACACATAATCTGCTTCATGAAGGAAAACCGGTAGGAGCCAGAAAGGTAACCTTATTGGAGATAGAACCAAGAAATGGGCTCCAATAAAGGTATCTAGAATGATTGATCATCAAGGCTAAACGCAACTAGATGACATTCTAAAAAGGATCCGCAATGAAGGTTGAACCGAAAAACGGTCTTCACTGGGAAAAGATATCCAAGGTGATGGAACAACAGGTTCAAGCATGACCGGTTGGTACTTTGGAAAAAGAAGAACCTTATTGGAGATTGAACCAAGAAATGGGCCCCAATAAAGTATCTAGGATGATTGATCATCAAGTCAAAACATGACTAAATGACATCCTAGAAACACCTCTAAAGTGATGGAACAACAGGTTCAAGTATGACCGGTTGGCGCTTTAGAAGTAACCTTATTGGAGATAGAACCAAGAAATGAGCTCCAACAAAGTATCTAGAATGATTGATCATCAAGGCTAAACGCGACTAGATGACATTCTAGAAAAGATCCACAATGAAGGTTGAACCGAAAAACAGTCTTCACTGGGAAAAGACATCCAAAGTGATGGAACAACGGGTTCAAGCATGACCGGTTGGCACTTTGGAAAAAGAAACCTTATTGGAGATAGAACCAAGAAATGGGCCCCAATAAAGGTATAGAGTCTGATAGGTTAGTACCGAAGTTGCATAACTGAAGATAAGGCTTCCTGGGGGATACCCAATTACGGTTGCGAAGAGGTTGAATAGTACCAGAGATAGGTAAGCTGCTTATAAGAGGCTGTCAAGCTTCTTCAAGAGATTGCTGCTTCAAAGATATGTTGATATCATAATACTATTGGAGAAACAATTATGTCTTCAATGAAGATCTTGTAAAAGATGCTTCCTTCCAGACAAGGTGCAAAATAAATGCACGTTCAAAGATAGGTTTAAAAACCGCACCTGCCGGGGACCAAAGTTCAATCTAGGAACAAGCTAGAAAGAAACGGTCAAACAAGACTCCAATTGAGGAATGAACTCAAAAGGGGATTTATCTAATCCACATGTGGAAAAGATAACTGAACCAATGATCATCCACGAGGATATAACTCTGTGGGGATCTCAGAAAAGAATGGGCACTTTATGCCTAGGGCTGACTTTCTATTGGAGATAATAGACAAACCCAGTCACTTGGGGAGATAAACGCCAAAGTGAACGAAGACAGGTAAACACCAGAAATAGAAGCAGAAATGCTAAGATGCTACACATATGAGTGCTTATGCCATGCTTATGCTTATGCTGACAAAACAGACAAGCGAAACTGGAGACGAAGAAAACGTCTCGACAAGGATACCCAGCCAAACCCAACAGGTTGGACCAATACTGGGGGTGAAGAAGAAGAGTCAACAACTTTGATGGTGAAAATAGTATTCCACCTGAGGTATAACATCATGAGGATTGCCATCATGAGCTTGATCTCTTTGTTGGAGGAAAATCCATGGAGAATCATCAAGATTAGCCGAGGTAACAGCCCATGGGGAACTATCAAAGCAATTATGCATTCCACTGGCATAACTACCATCTTCAAATCTTATCTGCCCCAGGCTATATGGTCTGTCAGAAGACGATAACGAGAGGATTTTATAGAAGAATTGGCATACAAGGTGTTTCAATATCTTCAAACTCTTGGAGAGATCTCGGCATAACTGCCCCAGATTAACTGCGTTCACACAACAAAGCCTTGGAACTTGCTTCAGACTGATTGTTTGATGACTTGGGGAACAAACCTTGCCCCTGTCAACTTGGTTGATCTGTGACGGAGATGTCCTTGACTGATGGTCTTTTAGAGATTTGCCGAATCTCGACCTGATTGGTTTGTGAGGGTAAGTCACCAAAAGGATTTCACAGAAGAATTGACGCACCAGATGCTTCAATATATTCAAACTTTTGAAAAGGAAAGAATTTAGACATGATTGTCCCAATTAACTGTATTTGAAATACTCCAGCTGTAGTAGAAACGAGTGGGGAACAAAACTTGCCCCTGCTGATGGTTTACTGAAGTCAAAACTTGTCATAAGATGACCTGGAGAAGGCTTGCCCCAATATTCTGAACTTGAAGAATTCTGCCCCTGATTTCTCAACTCTTGGTATGATAGATTGGCAAACCTCACCCTTGGTTGCCCCTGACTGAGTCAAATTTCCTTTATCGAGTTTAATTCCTTGACTGACAGCGTTTTTTGGGATTCCTTGATATCGAATGGTATTGTAAACAAGTGTTGTTCATTAAAATTGGCAAAATTTAATGCAAAGGTTTAATGCAAAGTTTTGAAAATAAAGCTTTTGATGGAAGCACACGCTGATTGATTAAACCAAGAACAAAGGTGGATCTGATTATTTATGAAATGACAAAAGAAGTGATCAACACACGCGAAATAGCAAATATTATTAGGAGTCAACCCAACCTTGTTATAGCATGCCTTTCAAAACAACCTTACCTCAATTAGGCCTTTTAGGGGTTGTAACGTGGTATGGTTCGCTGTTTTATGAAACAAAAGATAAAGGCTCAAAACCTAAGCTCAGTTAACTCAAGATATACGTTCAAATCTCCAAAAATAGGAAGTCACTTGATTTGAAAGTTGACTGGTGCCGTATGTGAAACGCTCGTGTTTAGATGCATAACCGAGTTAAACTGAGAACTATCTTGCCCCAAGGTTGAGATTATTTGGGAAGAAGAAACTCCTACTTCTAGGCTCGAAGGGTTAACAAGGGATAAATTGAAACAATGCCTTACATCCTTGGCGAGGTTAATTTGAAAGTATACCACAGCAATTATGAACATGAGGTTTTCATCATCCTCCCTAATCTTTAACAAAAGTTTGAAAAAGGAAGGTGAAAAAGATAAATATTTTTGCTCTTATGAACATAAAAGTAAAATGAGTGAAACGAATGGATTTAACCAAAAGATGCACAAACATTTCATTAACCTTGCCCATTTGAAAGTACAACAAAGCTTATAAGCAAATACAAATTCAAAGTGCACAGGAAATACAATAAAATTGCTGAAACAACCAATAGATTGCCAGCTTTAGGGAATCAAATGCAGAAAATCAAAGAGGAGCTCAATCACAGTCCATCTTGGTCTTGATACATCTTCCACGGTATTACTTATCTCATGAGCGGGTAAGGATTGTTCTTGATATTAGGCTGTGAGCCGTCGAAAGACAAAATGTTTCTCTCCACTAGGTCCTTCACAATATGCTTCAAAGCAAAACAACCTTCTAAATTATGGCCTGGTACACCTTCATGGAATGCAGAATGAGCATTGGGATTGTATGAAGGTGGAAGCGGATCAGGAGGTGGGCCTGATGACCTCGTAGTTATTAATCCTTGTTGCATCAAAACAGGATACAGTGTTGTATACGTCATTGGAATGGGAGGAATTGGAGGCCTTCCACCCTTTCTTTTTCTTGGAACGTTCTGACGAGAAACTTGAGTCCGTTGAAGATAAGCTGGAGCATTTGGCGCCTGTTGATATACTGGTGGTTGAGGAACCGGCTGATAAACAGAAGCTTGACTGTTAAATGTTGGCGCAATGGCGGCCACATAAGGTTGATGAACAGGATAACACTGTTGTTGCTGCTGACGTTTCCAGTACTGATTCTTCCTCTTTTTGTTTGTCATCACCACATTAGTATCCCCTTCCCTTTTGAAGGACATCCTGGCATCTTCGCTTGGACTACCAGCTCTCTTGGTCATTTTCCCACTCTTCAGACCAAGCTCTACTTTAACCCCCACAACAACAATATCGGAAAAACTAGCAGACACGCTACTGATATCCTTTCGTAGAATTCCGGTCTCAACGTGTCTATAAACCAATCAGTTAACTCTTTTTCAGATAAAGGTGGCTCTACCTGTGAAGCCAGCTCTCTCCATCTTTGTGCATACTCTTTAAAAGACTCAGTATTGCTCTGAGACATGCTCAATAATTGTCTACGATCCGGCGCGAGGTCTATGTTATATCTATAATGCTTTATAAAAGCATCAGATACATCTTGAAAACATTGGATCTTAGATTGGTCCAAAGTCAAATACCACTTTGCAGCAGCTCCTTTCAAACTATCTTGGAAGCAGTGGATCATCAACTTATCATCATCCATATATGCAGCCATTCGTCGGTAATACATGACCAAATGCAACTTAGGACAGGTCGCACCAGAGTATAGGTCAAAATTGGGTAGTTTGAACTTGGGTGGAATTACCAAGCCTGAGACCAAGCACATGTCTTTAACATTAGTATTAGATACATTTCTCCTCTCCATTGCTTCAAATTTCCTCTGCATTGTCTCTACATTTTCCTTCAATCTTTTATGTCGATTATCCCCTTCTTCGGACCTATTGACATGATCATGAACCGGAGGTGGATTCCAAAAAACTGGGTGCATCTGGGCTTGCAATGTTGCTGGAGTGAAGGTAGGAATAGATTGAAAAGCCTCACTAACCAAAGGAACAGCTTGTTGAGTACAAGTGACGGTTGGATCACGCATGAAGTTAAAAGGCATGCCCAAAGTAGGGTTCACAGTAGTAACGGGAGGTTCTACAGTTGTAGTGATAATCTCGGAGACTACTGTCGCTTGTGTATCCATCCTGGCACTTATAACTTGAATTACTTCCATAATCTGCCCCATTCCTCCTCGGAGCTCGCTCAATTCATTGTTGACTCTGTCCATCTCGCAGTATTGTTCAGACATCCTTTGTCGAGTTTGGACTTGGGTAACAACTCAAAGACGATTCTGAAGGGAAAACGGCGATATGAGACGAAGACAGAGAGGAAATGCACATGCTAAGATGCAATGAGATGCTAATGCAAGCCGAATGGTTTCAAGGAACTCAAAGGCAAGTTGTAAACATTTTGGAAAATTGAAGAGTTTTTTTTTTTGTTTTAAAAATCCACGCTCTGTTGATCTTTGAAAAGGAAACAAGTATTTGAGTTTCTTGAAACCAAAGGGCTAGGAATGCTTGAATGTAGAGATGCAAAAAACACACAAGCACAAGCACATGTACACACAACAAAACAAACAAACCCTAGGTTTGTAGGTCTCATGAATGGAGTCAAGGTCTACCCATCCCAACAAGGTGTGGACTACAGGTTCGTCATCTGTGGAACAAGGTTCTAAAAAGTTCCCAGAGTCTACGTAAATCTTTCGGATATTATCGGCCCATGTAACTACTTACACGAGTTAATAATATTCTCAAGATAAACTCGTTTAAGTGTAGTATCGCATGACAACTACTCAGGACTGGTTCCCTTATAGTCATCGCACTACATCCTAAAAGGCCAAGTGGGGTAAAGGTAACTACGGTCCTCAGAATCTACGGCTCCCAATTGAAAAAGTAATATCAATGTGACTTCTCACATCAGACATCAACAATCCCAAAGGGCCTCATCTGAGTGTGGTCATCATATGCCATAAATTGTTGGTACTACTGCCAACAACCGACTATTGATTACACCACGATCCTATAATAATGTGCTCTCAAGTCCGGGTTAGGACCTATCTCACTCATAGATACCATGTCAGCCCAAAAGATCAAGCAAGAACAAAATATACAGATATATAAGCAAACATGGCATACATAAGCACATACAAGCAACTAAGCAAACATAAATAACATAAAAGCAAGATAGGCTCAACCCTGTTAGGAATGGACCAGCAATAGGTCTAACAGTCCCCAGTGAAGTCGCCATTTCTGTTGCGGTGAAAATTGGATAACAAATTATTAATTAATTTGCATCATATTTCTTTTATAACCGACTTTGATTTATCCAAAGGAAACGTTCAAGATCGTTAGAAAAACCTAAAGGGAAAGATCTAAAGTTCGGGGGGTTGGTTATACAAAGGGAAGGTATTAGCACCCTAAGTATCTGTAGTACTCTACAGGAACCTCTTGTTAAATGTTGTCTTATGTTTGCTAAAGGTTCTATGCTAAAGGTTGAGACCCTAGTGGTTAGTATCTAAGTATACTCGATAAAGCATCGCACTTTACGCCTACGTATCCTCGGGAATAGAATCAGAGTATGCGTAGTTCTACTTCTACTGAATGATTGACTATGGTCAATATTCAGAGGGGAAATGAGCGCAAACTCATTGTAGAGTTTAGGAACTCTCTAGATCTAGTTGAAATGGACCTAAGTTGAAGTTTAGTCAGTAGGGGAAGTGATAAATTCATTATGATGAATATCACTAAGAGTTGAGGAACTCTCCCTAAAGCTAGTTATAATTTCTATGGCTCTGATGAGGCCAAGAAATGAAATTTCTCCTAAGAGGTTACTTAGGTTAAGGTGGGGGCTAATGACTTATGAGTCAACAATAATTAATGTTCCTTTGGAATATGGGATAGATGACAGTTATAAAATACTAAGATAAAGAGATATAATGTGAATACGATGATACAATAATACATGAATAAGATAAGATAAAAATCATGATGCAAAGTGAGAATTAAACATGTTAGACAATGATTAAATATAAGGTGAAATAAAATAGAACTAGTCTCGTCTTAATCATAATTTAATCGAGAAATCGATAATCATTGATTCTTGACTTTCATCGACTAAATAGAAAGATGGTCTCATGTTGATCGAAGTCTTGTCAACTCACAGAAATCAGCCAAACCATGAGGTTTGTTATGTCATTGACCAAAATAAAGATGGCGGAATCGGAATAAAAACTGTCTCGTCTAAATTAAGAATTAATCGAGAAATCGATAATCTTAATATTTGACTTTCATTGACCACCAAAAACGAATAAACAGTAGCCTCACATTTATCAAGACTTCATTGATTCGAAATGATCAAAGTCAAGATTCGTGTAGTGTCATTGGCCTAAATAAAGATTATGCAATAAAACAAGGTTGATCTCGTTTAAATCAAGATTTAATCGACGAATCGATAATCTTGGATTTTTAACTTTCATCGACCAAAAAGGATCGGAATAAAAAAGGTTGGTCTCGTTTGAATCAAGATTTAATCGATAAATCGATAATCTTGGATTTTTAAACTTTCATAGACCAAAAATAGAAATCGGAAAGAAAATAAAATTGGTCTCGTTTAAATCAAGATCTAATCGACGAATCGATAATATTAAGATTTTTAAACTTTCATCGACCAAAATAGAAAACGGAAAGAAAATAAAATTGGTCTCATTTAAATCAAGATATAACCGGTGAATCGATAATCTTAAGATTTTTAAACTTTCATCGACCAAAATAGAAAACGGAAAGAAAATAAAATTGGTCTCGTTTAAATCAAGATCTAATCGACGAATCGATAATCTTAAGATTCTTAAACTTTCATCGACCAAAATAGAAAACGGAAAGAAAATAAAATTGGTCTCGTTTAAATCAAGATCTAATCGACGAATCGATAATCTTAAGATTCTTAAACTTTCGTCGACCAAAATAGAAAATGGCCTCCTACTAATCAAGAGATTTATTGATTTGGATAAACCAACAAAACATGATTTTTGTAATTTCATCGGCCAAGATAATGTAGAATCAAAATCAAAATAAGCATTAATCATTTAAAGTTAAAAGCTAAAATATTCAAAAAGATTTAAAGCAAATTAAATAAAAGCATAAAAAGGAGGGGTTTGAAATTGAATAAAGGGTGTGTTAACAAAGGATGCCTCAAAACAAAAGCCCATCATCCTCCACCCTCAATGAGATCTGGCGCTGAATAGAACCAAACCCGGGTTGGACCATTCAAGGTTAAAATAGAAAATGGAGGGTGAAAATGAATCATAAAGGATGGTGCGGTTATGAATTTGCTTATGGGCTTAGTGGAACCCTACCCAAAATCAAGTAACCTTGTTAAAAACAAAAAAAAAAACGGCTGAAGCTAGGGTCAGCAAGGACAAATACACCGATTCCAAGAGGTGAACACCAAGCCTTTTCAAAAACAAGACAACAGATATCTCCATCCTCTTTCACGATCTCTCTCCGTTCTCTTCGATTCAAGAACCTTACGCGACCATGAATCTCAGGTTTTGTTTCAACTTCTTGTTTCGTTCTCACTTCATCTCTCGTTCTGGTTCTAATTTGTGTACTATTTGGAAAGGGTTTCGGTGCGTGGAAGAATTTATGAGGGATATTGTGTTGTGACTGTTGAAGAGATTAGGTTTTGGCTGATTGAAGGATGAGCATTGAGTCGGGTTGTTGACGGTTTTACTGTTTAGGTTCGTTGTTGATGTTATTGAAGGCTGAAGTGGTTTTGATTCTGATTTAAGTTGAGAAGAAGAAGATTTTTTTAGAGGTTGGATTCAGATTGGTGATTTTGGTTCGGTGAGGAAATGAGGTTGAAGGTTTTATTCTGTTTGCTGGGTTTCGAGATTGAAGAAAATTTCTGGTTGAAAGGTTTGATGTTTTTGGGTTAGGGATGAAGGCGATGAAGATGGTGGTGGTGTTTCGGCTGGGGATTGAAGATGGAGGTTTGGTTGGAAAAAAATGGTGGTTGACGGTGATTGGGTCGCTGTGGTTTGATGTTTGTGACGTTGAGGAAGGCGGAAAGTTGCGTGATTGGTTGTTTATGGTTTGCGAGGGTTGGAAAGTGGCAGAAGAGATTCGATGAGAACGAAGGTTTAGAGTTTCCCCGTCTTTTCTTTGAAGGTCCAAAGGTCCGGTTTTTGATGAAACGGGTGGTGGTTGGGATCTGTGGTTAAGTTGGTTCTTAGTTGTTTTTGATGGATGGTGATGGCGGAGGTTGGACGGAGGGGGTTCCGGTGAGGTTGAACCGAAGGCAAGTTGTTGTTGATTGATGGTGTGTTTGGAAGAAAAACGAAGAAGTTCCAAGCTGTTAGGAGGTTTTGTGTTGGTGTTTTCTTGAACCTCCCCCCTCGTCGCTGAACTCCTCATCCCCTTTTAAAAGAACCATTTTCTTCAATTTTAGTTTGAAATTATGATCGTTGTGGACTTGTCGTTTTCACAGTTTGCAGAGGGAGCGTTTGGAGCAGGTTTACGTTAATGTAGATGGTTGAGTAGCTTTGTCATGTGTTGCAGAGGTTCGTACGATTTTGAACAAAGTGGCAACAACAACAACTTGCATTTTAATTCGGTTTATAATGGTCTTGGTACAAACAAAAAAGAAATGAAGTGGGCTTAATAACCTGTTAGTGAAAATGAAATGTTTTTGAAAATGAATAATATCTCCTTTTTTTTTAAACAAATTAATATAATGAAGTTGAATAATAATCAATCCGAACCTAAATAGAAACAAAATTTAGATTAACAATTAATATAATTAATTAACTAATTTTTTTAAAAAACTAAATTAAATTGAGATTAATTAAAAAACAACTTAAATATAAGTGAAATTAAAAACAGGCCAAATCGAAATTAAAAATATAATAAAAACAAATAGAATATTAAAATAGATATTAAGTTAAAATAAATAGAAAGAAATAAATAAAACATCAACTAGCAGAAAAATGAGGGTAAAATTTGGGGTGCAACAAGACCCATGCCAACAATCCCAATGTTACAGAATCAAAACCTGCTGCGCCTCTTGGCTGTCGCCCGGCGAAGCAGCGGCACACGCCTGGCGTTGCCCGACACTTCAGGCTTCGCCTGGCGATTCGTATCAGTACCAGAAAAATACTGCTGCATTTTTAGGGTTCCAAGAGCTCCAAAATCCACCCTTTTCACACCAGATCACTTCCAAACATCAAAACAAGTATTATCAATTGATCACATGCATATTACGACTACATTATGCAATTTATATCGAATTTCATCAGTTAGACTTCATTTTCTCTCAAATCTAACCTAAGTTCTAAATCCTTAATTCTAGAACTTAGAGTTTCTAACTAGAATCCACCTGATAATTGAAGAGGAGTTTGAAGAAGATGATGAATTGATGATGATCCATAAACTTCTCTTGTTCATCTTTCTCCACTTTCTCTCTTCTTCTCTTCCTTTCTCTTCTTTCCTTTTCCTTTCCTTCTTTACTATCTTTTTCTTTCTCTTATAACAAATATATATATATATATATATATATATATATATATATATATATATATATATATATATATATATATATAAACTAATATTATATAATATAATCCAACAGGGTAAAACATCTCCAATTGATATTTTGCCATCTCAACCCAATTGATCAATTATTAGAGTTACCTTAAAATCCTTTACCAAATTAAAATAATTGATCTCTTCAGAGTTCACTAGTTGCTCTATTGATCCCAATTGACCATACTTAAAACACTTAGAGGATTCCATTAATCCAATTAACCAAAGATAGAGCACATAGGTACTCATCTGATATCATCTGATATCCAACTGAGCATTTAAATAATATGGGGTATTACACTCTCCTCCCCTTAAATTGAAATTCGCCCCCGAATTTCCTCTATTCGACAATAACCGCAACTTGCATCATTGTCTTAGATTCACACTTAACTTTACACCCGTTAACAATTCTGACGTATTCCAATTCCAACTTGACTTCACAGACCAAAATCCTTATTTTCATGACTTATCAAATTTCACGTCCTTAGTCATACTCTTGTTCCAATATCGAGTTAACTTCTAACTTTGATTTTTCCATAACTCATCTGTTGTTCCTTACAAAACACTTGGTCGCATCTCACTTCGGAAAGAATGTACTAGTCCATATTCCTCTCCTGAATCACAACAAAGCCGTAACACCTTATCTTGGTTTAGGATAACAACACTCATCAAATCTTTGCGAGATAAAACAATGATTTCTTAACTTCATACAATTACCGACAACTATCCTTTCATAAATCCTTTAACACTCGAACCACTTCATAAATTGTCAAACAACTCCGTTACTAGTTCCATCTGGTCTGATACTAAACATTGTAACCATTACATCCGATATTTCCTTTCTTTCGTGTCACACCAAAAGGTAACACACTTAAAGCAATATCTCTTTATTTCCATACTTACAAGCAATAATCCTTCTGAATTCTTATTATTCTAACTTAACTCTTTCATCTGTCACCTTCCACTGTGCAATCCAAAATTCTAACAGTGGAACACCACGCATTCTTAGGCACTACCAATTAGCTAACAGTCCACGGAGAAACACACTTATCCACTTCGATCCTTACTAACCAACGGTACGAGAAACTTACTGACGTTCTATGATAGAACAATTTCTTTGCCAACACACAATATCATAACATATGTCCAACACTCTCCCGATGATAGAGGTACAAGAGTTACATTATTACAACCATAACATTCATAACTCCAAACCCATTCTAAACTCGAACCCATATATCCAAAATAGTTTAACAACTTCCGGTTCTGGTTACCACATTCCAAATCGATTCTTCTTTCGGGGTTCTGACTCATTCAATGTTTCTTGTTGATTCGAGATCTCAACCAAATAACAACGTAACACCAACATATAACTACAATCATATACGAGTCACCACTTATCAAAACTTAAACCTTCCAAGGCATAATTGTGAGTTTCCATACCACTTACTCATTCTGTTTCATAACCGATTCCAAATTACATGCTTAACTTCGAAAAGTCCAATTTTACTCTTACTTGGAAAGATAACCTCCAAATTTCATTCTCCTGGTAAAACATAACTGCACACAACTGGTACCACTCTCACAGAGTCCAAAACCAAAACCATGAACTCACGGAAGATAACAATTACTAAACTCTGACCAACCGCTCATACCTTACTAACACCAATAATTAACTTACTGAAATATTCATTGCAAGGTCAACACCTCGTGAGTATTCTCTAACTTCGCCCCCAAGGCTTTCAACAGTAATACACTTAAGACTTTCTCATACTCAACACAATTCACAAGATTACTTCCTCGAAGTCAAATTCCCTTGTCATCTAAACAGATGATCCACTATATAACATCCTTCAAAAATTTACGATTTCAAAACACAAATCCTTCTTTCATTTACTTGCAACCCCGTTTTCAATTCACACAATACTCTCCACTCGGAGCAACATAAGGTAACAAAAACGCAGATGATGGTTTCTAAGGGATTTCACATTTACACACATGTTAATCAATTACCCATCTGAGCTAATCGGTTAACTACTCAAAATTCAACGTAAAACACCTTTCATGCACGTGTTAATCGGTTAACCATATTGCGTTAGTCGGGTAACACTACTGCAGAATCAAAAACTAGTTTCTTCTTAATACAAAGCCATCCTTACCCAAACCATCAATTCGGTTCGCTCTAACCCACAATATCATTCTCAATTTGTGGCTGCTTAACTCATATTACATTCACTAATCATGATCCACTCCAGGTAAAACCAACAAAGTCGACGATACACTCCAACCAAGTGACAAGGCAAAATTCCACATTCTGACGCGGTCACACTTAAAACTTCAGCGGGGTAGTTCGTTTCTGCTCAAACAACTACGCTAGCGGGAAACCTATAATGACGACATCCTTGGGTTTTTAATCACAATTCATACTTGATTCGTCCACAAACAAAACCTAACACACAACTATTACATGATACCACAAAAGCGACGGACATATCATGTCAGCATACAACCTTGTTCTCTAACTTGAACTTCTTGGTGGGAAATAAAACAACAACATTCTTAGCCCAACAAAAGGTAGATCCCTAATATTCTGATTATTCAGAAATATAGAAGTTCTCTATACTTGAAAATAGATCGGGGTAATGCACCCTCTTGAAGAACCTTTCCATCACTTCGCACACATTAACCGGGATTTATTACCCTTCACTATCCATTACACATCACACTTACATAAAATTCACTTAACGAAAGATTCGCAACCGACAATTCTCGTCAACTACTTACAAACTCTCCCGGTATAAACTGTTCCATGATTTACACTTAGTCCGTAATAAGTCCTGATTTGCTTCTCATTGTTTTACCACAATCTTACTTCTTAAAATACAATATTTACTATTCTACAAAGTACGTCCCTTCACACTTGTCTCAAGAATAAGAATCCATCACGTACACTTGTGACCACGGTGCTACCACTACGCTCGTTCTTAATATCAAAGTGTAACTTTTTCAGTTCAGCTCGTACTACTAGGGTTCACGTGGGTGAATCATCTTTGATTACACTTCCTTAATTTTAGCTTTAACAACATCTTAATAACTCTATTGCACATTCGTCCAAGATACATTCCGTTATCACTTCCTCATAACATACCGTTAATACTGTTTCCATACTGCATTAACTTCACTCTCCATCGTAATCCTCTTAGGTCCAATTTATAAAACCATCATACTAAAATTTCCTTGAATCCAAGGTACTTACTCTGTTTCTTAATACAACTTATTCCAGTCCGTATCACTACACTTTCTATTACTAAATGAAGTTCATTCTTTCTCCAACACAATACCTTATACTGTTCCTTGGGTAAGTTAACAAATTCCAAATTCCAAATTCCAAATTGGTCTCTCACCGAATATAGAAATCCTGATGTATCATCTCGAACTTAATCTCTCTTCATAACCAAAAATATGCAATTCATCTCATACTCTTCGTCCGGCGCACACTTGTTTCACTTGAAGCATGTAAACACGTCCTTGTGTTTCCTTCACACACTTCTCTACTACTACTTTAGGTTCCCATAAAAGCCGAACGTTCTTAACTCTCCACTTTTAACTAATTGGAAGATATTATTCCGAACACATCCCTTAACGTACTCTCATCCATTCAAGATACCATAACGACCTTAGAAACTGAAGCACCAATACTTATCTCACTTCCGGACCTTACGTCACACGTTCCACAAAACAACTTTTCTTTTTCACGGAATGAGATTACTTGAAATCCGTATCCATACTAGTGGCCAATCCATCTCTACTAGTGATTTTACATATTCCTTGATACTTTGACCAATCGTCCGGTAGAGATCCTTAACTTTCAGACTCTATCCATACCAAAGAATTTCTTGATCAATGTTAGGTGCTAAAAAGTGTTAATATTTAGATTAGTTTTTAGCACCTTTTTGTGAGCTTTATTTGTAATCCAAGCCTTTTCCCATTGTTTCTGTTTTATAACTGTTTTCTAGCTAATTTCGTTATTTGACTTATCTATTTAACTTTTGTGTTTTTATTGCAGATTTTTGCATGGAAGTGTGAAGAATGGAGCTATGAAGGCCCCACAAAAGCAGTTTTGGGAAATAATCATTTTTGGAGCATGCTTGAAGCGCGCTCAGTGTGCTCCCAGTGCACTGGTAGGGGTAGTTACAAGGGGTTGCGCGCTCAGCGGGGTCCTTAGCCCGCTCGGCGCGCTCTTAGGCGGTTTATTTTGTAAGTGGAGCCCGCTCAGCGGGCGGCTGCGCGCTCAGCGGGCTCCGCGAATCTCAGCCCCTTTTTAAGTTGTTTTGTTCAGAACTTTAGAGGATTCTTTTTGCATTTTTATATCAAAATACATTATACACTGTAGCACTTCATCTTTGGAAGATTGAAAGCATCATTTTGTCGAGAAATCGTCGTTGATGCTCGATTCTCTTCTCCCAATTCTTGTTGATCAAGCTACCATGAATATGTGTAGCTAATTTCCCTTTTGTGTCAAGATTAGATGGTAGGTAAACCTTTCCTTTGTATGTATATGGATTGATTCTAGCTTGTGAACTCTTGGATGATGAATGTATGATGAAAAACTTTGTTTATATGGTTTATTCTTTGTGTTGGTTGATGATTGAGAAATGTGTTCCTACTCTTTACCTAGGGTTTTAATCCATCAATGTCCATTGGCTAGAGATTGTAATGTGTGTTGATGTTCACCAAATATTGAACTTTAATGTTATCATTTTGATAGTTTGTGTGAGAAATCAACAAAGGATCAAAATGGCAAAACTCACAATATGTGTTAGAGATAAACATATTGGGAGGATATGTGATTGTATTTATCATTTAACCGAGTTCATTAGCTTATCAATTATATATGTGCAAAGTGGTTTGTCGAACCCTAATCTTGACATGCTTTTATAAACCATTAAAACAATCTTTTTTTTACCGCGTATACTTAACTTTAAATGCAAGTATTCTGAAACGACCAAAAACCTTTGTTACTTTGAAGTTTAAAACGTACACGACTGTAGAACAGCTGCGATATCACCGAACAATCTCTGTGGATCGATAACAAAACACTAACTCTATTTGTATTTCAACAAATTGGCGCCGTTGCCGAGGATTGTTAATTGATATTGTAAGCATTGCAATAGTTGTGAAGTTTTAGACTTGTTAAAAAATATTCTTGTGCTTGTTGATTTGTTTTGTTTAGTGTGCAGACTTTGTTTATGCGAGGGCAACTACCGGCGGACCAACTTCTATTCGATCTTGAGATTGAAAGAACCGCTCGTAGACTCAATAGCAGAACTAGACGGAGGAGGCAAATAGCTAGACAAAGGCAAGAACAAGGAGAAAGTTCGATTTCTACACCACCACCAATTCCACAGTTCACTCCAATCATGGATCCACCACCACCCCCCCCATTTCCACACCATGTGTAAATAGCCCACGTCACACCGCTCAGTTTGCTAACAATAATCAAGGAAGGAAAGCTGAGATGAAAACTGGAACTTTGAACTTATTGTATGGAAGTCCGTTCACGAGAATGGATCATGAAGACCCTTTCGCTTTTCTCACCAAATTTTATGAGATAGCGTTAGCAGCCAGAGTCGATCAAGCGCAAGAGTTAACTCTTTTCAAGAGACTGTTTCCTCATGCTTTGCTTGGCAAGGCTAAGGATTGGTATCTTGATCAAACTCCCACTGTGATGACCGCTTGGAACATTTTGGAGGAAAAATTTATAGAACGGTTCTTTTCTCACAACCGTTTTATGGAGTCAAAAACTATAATTTCTGTGTTCTCTCAGGGCACTAGTGAATCTCTGAATGAAGCATGGGAACGATTCAAATCCATGCTTCACAAATGCAAAGCCCACGGGTTTGACGAGTTAACACAAATTCACATCTTCAAGAATGGTCTCCAACCAAATTGTAAGACATTATTGGATGCCACTTATGGAGGATTTTTGTTATCAAAGAGTGCTGAAGAAGCTACGGATATCATCAATAGAATGGCTCTCAATGATCTTCAAAGTCAAAGCTGTAACAACTCGCAAAAGAAGCCCTGGGTACTTGAATTGGGAAATAATGATGCAATCCTTGCACAAAACAAGCTCATATCTCAACAAGTGGAACTTTTGACTCAACAAATTAAAGAATTGAAGGAACCTAGCAAGAGTAAACAAGTTGCTTGTTGTGAACTTTGGAAAGGAGAGCATGACATCGGATTTTGTCCTCCTCCGGGATTTGAAGAAGTGAACTACATGAATAATCAACGAGACTATCAAGGAAGACAACAACAACAACCTTATCAACAACAACACAATCCTCAACAACATTACCAAGGCAATCAAGGATATCCACCGAGGGCGAACTATCAACATAATCAAGGTTATGGTGGCGGTTCTTCAAACCGGCAAAATCCTTATCAACCTCCACCACCTCCGGTTGCTAGCTCTAAGTTGGAAGACACTTTGACTGTAACGCCCGTTTAATTAATTAAGTATTTAATTAAATATAATTGTAGTATGTTGTGTTGATTCGCGTTGATTTGAGTATTTGTGTCGATTTGCGTTGGTTTGTGATATTTGTGTTGATTTAAGTTGATTGCGGAATATTAGAATATTATGTTGATGTTTCTAAATTGGTTCGAGTTGGATTAATTAATCAAGTTGATTTAAGTTGAGGAAAAATAATATTGAATATTATTTTCCGTCTACGGTTAAATATGTTGATTTGGTGGTTAGGACGATTTATTTGATAGTCGGTAAATAGTCGGTTTAGTAGAGAGAAATAATATTCGAATTAATATTTTGGAATTATAAGAGTATTTTATTTAAGTGGACTTAGTCGTTGCGTTGGTGGTAGTAATCGGTGAGGTGTTAATTAGTAGGCCCAAATTGAGATTATAATTATAATAATAATTATAATAAAAAGAAATATAAGAAGAGGAAGTTAGGTTTTGTATCAGTAGAGGAATAATAGGAGAAGGACGTGGAAGTTACGGAGAAAAGTTGAACGAGGGTTTGGAGGCACCAAAGTTGGAGAAAGAGGGATACGGGAGAATTGTCGTCGGAGCCAAGTCGGAAAAGTCGATCGGAAATTCGAGCGGCCATCAATTTAAGGTAAGGGTGGGGTTCGAATTTTATAACCGGGTTATGATGATTGTTATGTGGGATTGGGATCGTATAATTTGTCTACTGTGTTGATTTTATGACGAATTGTGTTGGTTTTATGTGTTGAACTATATGGATGAATTTTGGTGATTTTCTCCTAGTTTTCATTTTAGGTTGAAATGGTAGGAATGAATAGAAATTGATGTTTTCACGGACAAAAGTCGGAATAGATTGTGTAGTTGTGTCGAGTAATGTTAGGCCGTGATCGAGTATGCTTGTTTTATCGAATTTGGTTGATTTTTTAAGTTTTTGCCTTTTTGGAGATTTGAGGGTTTAAGATTCGGATTGAAATCGAAAGTCGTAGACTTCACGTTTGATGGTTCCAAATCACTACTATATGTTTGGTATGAATGAGTATGTGTTTGTTTCGAAGAAAATAATTGAATCGGTCGGATTTTCGGACGAAAATGCAAAATCCCGTAGGGTTGTTATGCAGAAAAATTATGGTTTCGGAAAGTTTGGAAAATTCATATCTTTTGATCCGTAAGTCGGTTTTGACCCCCGTTCGAAGCGTTGGAAAGCTAACGAGATGTTCTTTCCAGGAAAAATGGTTTTGAGGTCTGTATCTATTTCAATTATAGCAGAAAATTGAAACCGTATCGTTGTGTTGATTTTTACCGTCGTGAATGCGTGCGATTGAGGTGTTCTCGTGCAATATGCCTCAATAATGTTAACCGATTAATAATGCAGAGGAATAGCAATAATGTGGAGACTTAGAAATAACAGTAGCAGGTTTTGTATCAGAGTTGAATTTAATAACAGTAACATGATTTAGTAGCATTCGAGATTTGATATCAGGGAATCAAATAAATAGAAACAGTGGGAATTAGTAGCAATAATAGAGGTTGATGAAAATAGTACCGAATAGTAATATTAGTAGTTTAAACCGATATAATTGTTTAACCGAAATTAGTTGAAATTTTGCAGAAATAATTCGTAAGTGGTTGTAGTTATTTTTAGTTGGTTGATGTATGGAATTAGTCGAATAAGTCGAATTAAGCGGTAAGATTAGTTGTCCGGTATTAGTTGAAAATTGTCGGAGTAAGTCGTGTATACGAGTAGGTATTCTTGGTTGGATTATTTTGTTGAAATTATGTCGAATAAGTTGATTTGCAGGTGAAGTTGAATTGTGTTGAATTATCCCGATTTATGGACATTATTAAGTTGCAGGTCTTATGGCCAACGTTGTTAAGTTGTTTTGCAGTTGCATGTCTTATTAACAAAGTTTGAAGTTGTTTTGCTGTTGCAGGTCTTGTGACCAATGTAGATTAAGTTGTTGCAGTTGTTGCATTTTTGTCGTTGTTGTGTTGTGTTGAATAAGTTGATGTTGTGGTTGTTGTCGCATGCATAACATAGCATTATTAAGTTGGCCTGGATTGCCAATTTTTAAGTTGGAGCTGATGCTCACCACGTTGGCCTGGATTGGCAAAATTACTAAGTTGAAGGCTTATGCCTTGCAGATACCTCGATAACCTGGTATATTTTAAGTTGGGAGTTTTGCTCCGATGGTACCACATGCATATGCATAAGTCGAGTCGCATCCTGTGTCGCATTATTTATGTTGTTTGTGTTGATTGTGTTGTTGAAGCTGAGTAAGTTATTCATGTTGCTTAAGTTGATAAAGTTGTTCATGTTGCTTAAGTTGATAAAGTTGTTTGCGTTGTTTAAGTTGATGAAGTCGATTATGTTGATGTTGAAGAAGTTGAATATGCTGAGTATATTTGTTGAAGTTGATGAAGGTGTTTACGTTGATTTCAGAGTTGAAGTTGGTTATGTTGATTAGGTTGATTGTAGTGATTATGTCGTAAATGTTGATATGTGTAATGAGTCGATAAAGTATGTTGATAAATTGTGGATTATTGTTAAGTTGTTGTTATTTTTGGATAGTAGTGAATTTGTATGATTCTATCTAATGTATTAATTATCTTACTCTTGTTTATATTATTCGATATCTCACCCCTTCTGTTTGAATGTTACCCCTATGTTGGTAACATGCAGGTTAGCAGAGATGAAGGTCGTTTATCTTCATTAGTTGAGTCGGTGATGTCGCTCTGATACGTAGCACTTGGGGGGATGCACGCTTAGTTGCTATGTTGTTGTTTTAAGTTGTTTCCATGAAAATATGTTGTTACTAAGTTGTTTAAGTTGAACAAATGTTATATCATGTAAAAGTTGAATGTTTGAGAATCCGCTGCGTAGTTGTGAAAATTGTTTTGGTTTCCAAGAATGAATAAAAGTTGTTATTATAGTTTCATCCGAATTAAAAGTGTTATGTATCGATGTACGATTTGATTTAAATGAATAAGTTTTTAAAGTTGTAAAATGTGGCATCCTATTTGTGTACTTGTTGATTGAATTTTACTACTCTGATTTTCAATATATTTACCGGGTAGAAATGTGGTGTTACATTAGTGGTATCAGAGCAGGTCGGTCCGTCCGGCCAATGTTGTCTAATGTTATTTATTCCTTAGTACTCGACATGTGTGGGAAACACTGTCGGTGCTTGTTTGTTTGTTTCAGGTCGTTGTCGGCAGGTGTTGGTTTGGAGTAAGTGGGGGAGAAGCTTGTCTCCCGGACGTGTTGTTGGTATGTAGAAGTAGGTTCAAGGTGATGTTGATTGCAAGAGTGCAAATGTTGTTGAAGCGATGTTGTTGCGGACCGGCGAGAGTTTAGACTCATGAATTTGTATCGGTCGAGTTTGAGAAGTATGTGGAATATAGATGAGGAATTGATTGAGAATAAGGGAGTATTCCAATGGAAATGATAAGTTGATAGATCAAGTCGGTAAATTAATATGCCTTGAGTATAGTCGGATTAAAGTCGAGTAATTTTAGAGTTGGATGAAGAGAAAGGATTGTTGGTAGATTTTGGAGCAAGAGGGAGAGAGATGGAACTTATGTTCATCAATCTCAAATTCTGATTTTTGCAATTTCGGAGCAGCTGTAGGTAAAAGAGGCATAACGTTTTACTCGTGATTCTGATTGAAGCGGTTCTGGACTTTTTGGAAAGCTTACGAAATTCCCTACAGTTTGCATATACGATTTGCCTTCAGGAAGTTTATGAAGAGGGAGAAAAGTGCGTTTTAATATTTGGGTCTAATGCTGATTTTTAGAAAATTCTGCGTACGAAAATTCTGAACCAGTCCTGTTGTAAGGATGATAACTTTTACTCGTAACTCAGATTCAAGAAATTCTTGAAGTTCTGGAATCTTCACAAAATTCTCTTCATTTTTGGAATATGATCTTGTGATTGAGAGGTCTGTATCGAAAGAGATATATGTGGTTGAAGTTGAGCGACCTCTGTTGAAAAATTTGGAAAGATGAAACCGAGTGTGAAATTTTGATAAGAATAATATGTTGGTAATTATAAGGATGTGACGGTATCTGAGAAAGCATCGAGATGCAATTTATGTTGAATAAGGAGAAATAAGTGATGATGTCAAGTGATAGTAATGTTGAGAAAAAGACTGATGGTTGATTTGCAATGTTAAAAATTTTAACTTGGATAAGAGTTGTAATTGGAGCGAGCCAAGTTGGATAGTACTTGAAGTAGTAGCGATTTCGGTGTTGGAAAGATATTTAATAATTGTGTTGTGCTACGAGCATGTATAAGAGATTATGTATTGGATTTTGGACGTTTTGGTATAATTGACGAAGTTGAAATTAAGGAAACTAAGAAGACGTTGATAAGCCTCAGAGAGTTGGCGGAGCATTGTGCTTACGGACTTTGGGCACAAGTTGTAGTACGCTATTGTGTTGGGTAATTATGATTTATGCCACTGTTATGGTTGTCGGTTGTCTATTGACAAATTGAGGAACTGATCACCCTTAATCTCTTGTTGATAGTAGACGGAATCTTAATTGATGGATAGATGTGTCGTGCCAACTAGTATAGTACGTACGTTGAATTGGTTGAAGTCAAGCCAAGTACTTGTGGATTGTTTATTTTGTCGATGTAGATTCATATATGAGCATATTAGTTGAATTTAAGGATGATGGCATGAGGTTACGATTTAATTGATGAGTAGTATGGAAATTCACAGTTGAGTTCTGGGTAATTTGAAAATTGAGTTGCAAGTAGAAAAAAAAGTGAAGTTATAAGTTGAATTGTAAAAGTGGAACTTTTGATTGGTAAAGATGAGTTACTTGGTTGTGTTAATTCGGATAAGAATTTATGAAGAATTGTGTCGGTATGAGTAAAAGTCGATAATTTGGTTTGTTGAATTAGTTGGAAAGGAAAAGATGATTTATCTGGTTGAAGTTAATTATACACAGGTACCCTATGTTGTTGTAATGATGTTGCGTGTTTAAGATGATTTTCGAGGAACGTGTAAATAGGAGATGGTAAAGTTGTAGTTTATGTTTGATGATAATCGGGAAATTCGTGGAAGTACATGTATATATTATCCAAGATTTGGAAGTAGTCGTCGTTGTAATGGTGTTGAATGTTAGAGGTGTTGTCTTACGGATCTAAGTTGAAGTACTCGGTAACTACGAGAGTGTAGAATACCCGTTGGAACGAAATTCCGAAGAATTAAGTCGAAATTCATTGTTATGTCGGTTTGGTGATTAGAAGTTGGAGTTAAACTGAGTAGTCTTGATACTTTGCAAGTAATCAGAGTGAGCATCAAACGTGTGGCATGGTGTCGTTGTTCATGTGTGAGTGACAAGGATGTTGGTAGTTTGGTTGTATTGATGTCATGGTTAAGTTGTGTGTTTTTATGTTGTTGCGTTCTAGTTCTAAAACTGGCGAATTCTTAATTATGATGTTAAGTTGTAAAGTGTGTTGCATGAATAGTATTCGGGTTGTTTTCGCCGTTGATGTTATGAATTGTTTGTATTATACGTGGGTTGCCTTCGGAGATGAAAGTTGATTAGTCGGATGGAATCACATAGTTGGAGTAGTTGTATCGGATGAATTTTCGAGGACGGAAATGTTCTATGTGGGGGAGAGTTGTAACGCCCGTTTAATTAATTAAGTATTTAATTAAATATAATAGTAGTATGTTGTGTTGATTCGCGTTGATTTGAGTATTTGTGTCGATTTGCGTTGGTTTGTGATATTTGTGTTGATTTAAGTTGATTCCGGAATATCAGAATATTATGTTGATGTTTCTAAGTTGGTTCGAGTTGGATTAATTAATCAAGTTGATTTAAGTTGTGGAAAAATAATATTGAATATTATTTTCCGTCTACGGTTAAATATGTTGATTTGGTGGTTAGGACGATTTATTTGATAGTCGGTAAATAGTCGATTTAGTAGAGAGAAATAATATTAGAATTAATATTTTGGAATTATAAGAGTATTTTATTTAAGTGGGCTTAGTCGTTGCGTTGGTGGTAGTAATCGGTGAGGTGTTAATTAGTAGGCCCAAATTGAGATTATAATTATAATAATAATTATAATAAAAAGAAATATAAGAAGAGGAAGTTAGGTTTTGTATCAGTAGAGGAATAATAGGAGAAGGACGTGGAAGTTACAGAGAAAAGTTGAACGAGGGTTTGGAGGCACAAAAGTTGGAGAAAGAGGGATACGGGAGAATTGCAGTCGGAGCCAAGTCGGAAAAGTCGATCGGAAATTCGAGCGGCCATCAATTTAAGGTAAGGGTGGGGTTCGAATTTTATAACCGGGTTATGATGATTGTTACGTGGGATTGGGATCGTATAATTTGTCTACTGTGTTGACTTTATGACGAATTGTGTTGGTTTTATGTGTTGAACTATATGGATGAATTTTGGTGATTTTCTCCTAGTTTTCATTTTAGGTTGAAATGGTAGGAATGAATAGAAATCGATGTTTTCACGGACAAAAGTCGGAATAGATTGCGTAGTTGTGTCGAGTAATGTTAGACCGTGATCGAGTATGCTTGTTTTATCGAATTTGGTTGATTTTGTAAGTTTTTGCATTTTTGGAGATTTGAGGGTTTAAGATTCGGATTGAAATCGAAAGTCGTAGAATTCACGTTTGATGATTCCAAATCACTACTATATGTTTGGTATGAATGAGTATGTGTTTGTTTCGAAAAAAATAATTGAATCGGTCGGATTTTCGGACGAAAATGCAAAATCCCGTAGGGCTGTTATGCAGAAAAATTATGGTTTCGGAAAGTTTGGAAAATTCATATCTTTTGATCCGTAAGTCGGTTTTGACCCCCGTTCGAAGCGTTGGAAAACTAACGAGATGTTCTTTCTAGGAAAAATGGTTTTGAGGTCTGTATCTGGTTCAATTATAGCAGAAAATTGAAACCGTATCATTGTGTTGATTTTTACCGTCGTGAATGCGTGCGATTGAGGTGTTCTCGTGCAATATGCCTCAACAATGTTAACCGATTAATAATACAGAGTAATAGCAATAATGTGGAGACTTAGAAATAACAGTAATAGGTTTTGTATCAGAGTTGAATTTAATAACAGTAACATGATTTAGTAGCATTCGAGATTTGATATCAGGGAATCAAATAAATAGAAACAGTGGGAATTAGTAGCAATAATAGAGGTTGATGAAAATAGTACCGAATAGTAATATTAGTAGTTTTAACCGATATAATTGTTTACCCGAAATTAGTTGAAATTTTGTAGAAATAATTCATAAGTGGTTGTAGTTATTTTTGGTTGGTTGATGTATGGAATTAGTCGAATAAGTCGAATTAAGCGGTAAGATTAGTTGTCCGGTATTAGTTGAAAATTGTCGGAGTAAGTCGTGTATACGAGTAGGTATTCTTGGTTGGATTATTTTGTTGAAATTATGTCGAATAAGTTGATTTGCAGGTGAAGTTGAATTGTGTTGAATTATCCCGATTTATGGACATTATTAAGTTGCAGGTCTTATGGCCAACGTTGTTAAGTTGTTTTGCAGTTGCAGGTCTTATGACCAACGTTGTTAAGTTGTTTTGCTGTTTCAGGTCTTGTGACCAATGTTGATTAAGTTGTTGCAGTTGTTGCATCTTTGTCGTTGTTGTGTTGTGTTGAATGAGTTGATGTTGTGGTTGTTGTCGCATGCATAGCATATCATTATTAAGTTGGCCTGGATTGGCAATTTTTAAGTTGGAGCTGATGCTCACCACGTTGGCCTGGATTGGCAAAATTACTAAGTTGAAGGCTTATGCCTTGCAGATACCTCGATAACCTGGTATATTTTAAGTTGGGAGTTTTGCTCCGATGGTACCACATGCATATGCATAAGTCGAGTCGCATCCTGTGTCGTATTATTTATGTTGTTTGTGTTGATTGTGTTGTTGAAGCTGAGTAAGTTATTCATGTTGCTTAAGTTGATAAAGTTGTTCATGTTGCTTAAGTTGATAAAGTTGTTTGCGTTGTTTAAGTTGATGAAGTCGATTATGTTGATGTTGAAGAAGTTGAATATGCTGAGTATATTTGTTGAAGTTGATGAAGGTGTTTACGTTGATTTCAGAGTTGAAGTTGGTTATGTTGATTAGTTTGATTGTAGTGAGTATGTCGTAAATGTTGATATGTTTAATGAGTCGATAAAGTATGTTGATAAATTGTGGATTATTGTTAAGTTGTTGTTGTTGTTGGATAGTAGTGAATTTGTATGATTCTATCTAATGTATTAATTATCTTACTCTTGTTTATATTATTCGATATCTCACCCCTTCTGTTTGAAGGTTACCCCTATGTTGGTAACGTGCAGGTTAGCAGAGATGAAGGTCATTTATCTTCATTAGTTGAGTCGGTGATGTCTCTCTGATACGTAGCACTCGGGGGGATGAACGCTTAGTTGCTCTATTGTTGTTTTAAGTTGTTTCCATGAAAATATGTTGTTACTAAGTTGTTTAAGTTGAACAAATGTTATATCATGTAAAAGTTGAATGTTTGAGAATCCGCTGCGTAGTTGTGAAAATTGTTTTGGTTTCCAAGAATGAATAAAAGTTGTTATTATAGTTTCATCCGAATTAAAAGTGTTATGTATCGATGTACGATTTGATTTAAATGAATAAGTTTTTAAAGTTGTAAAATGTGGCATCCTATTTGTGTACTTGTTGATTGAATTTTACTACTCTGATTTTCAATATATTTACCGGGTAGAAATGTGGTGTTACATTAGTGGTATCAGAGCAGGTCAGTCCGTCCGGCCAATGTTGTCTAATGTTATTTATTCCTTAGTACTCGACATGTGTGGGAAACACTGTCGGTGCTTGTTTGTTTGTTTCAGGTCGTTGTCGGCAGGTGTTGGTTTGGAGTAAGTGGGGGAGAAGCTTGTCTCCCGGACGTGTTGTTGGTATGTAGAAGTAGGTTCAAGGTGATGTTGATTGCAAGAGTGCAAATGTTGTTGAAGCGATGTTGTTGCGGACCGGCGAGAGTTTAGACTCATGAATTTGTATCGGTCGAGTTTGAGAAGTATGTGGAATATGGATGAGGAATTGATTGAGAATAAGGGAGTATTCCAATGGAAATGATAAGTTGATAGATCAAGTCGGTAAATTAATATGCCTTGAGTATAGTCGGATTAAAGTCGAGTAATTTTAGAGTTGGATGAAGAGAAAGGATTGTTGGTAGATTTTGGAGCAAGAGGGAGAGAGATGGAACTTATGTTCATCAATCTCAAATTCTGATTTTTGCAATTTCGGAGCAGCTGTAGGTAAAAGAGGCATAACGTTTTACTCGTGATTCTGATTGAAGCGGTTCTGGACTTTTTGGAAAGCTTACGAAATTCCCTACAGTTTGCATATACGATTTGCCTTCAGGAAGTTTATGAAGAGGGAGAAAAGTGCGTTTTAATATTTGGGTCTAATGCTGATTTTTAGAAAATTCTGCGTACGAAAATTCTGAACCAGTCCTGTTGTAAGGATGATAACTTTTACTCGTAACTCAGATTCAAGAAATTCTTGAAGTTCTGGAATCTTCACAAAATTCTCTTCATTTTTGGAATATGATCTTGTGATTGAGAGGTCTGTATCGAAAGAGATATATGTGGTTGAAGTTGAGCGACCTCTGTTGAAAAATTTGGAAAGATGAAACCGAGTGTGAAATTTTGATAAGAATAATATGTTGGTAATTATAAGGATGTGACGGTATCTGAGAAAGCATCGAGATGCAATTTATGTTGAATAAGGAGAAATAAGTGATGATGTCAAGTGATAGTAATGTTGAGAAAAAGACTGATGGTTGATTTGCAATGTTAAAAATTTTAACTTGGATAAGAGTTGTAATTGGAGCGAGCCAAGTTGGATAGTACTTGAAGTAGTAGCGATTTCGGTGTTGGAAAGATATTTAATAATTGTGTTGTGCTACGAGCATGTATAAGAGATTATGTATTGGATTTTGGACGTTTTGGTATAATTGACGAAGTTGAAATTAAGGAAACTAAGAAGACGTTGATAAGCCTCAGAGAGTTGGCGGAGCATTGTGCTTACGGACTTTGGGCACAAGTTGTAGTACGCTATTGTGTTGGGTAATTATGATTTATGCCACTGTTATGGTTGTCGGTTGTCTATTGACAAATTGAGGAACTGATCACCCTTAATCTCTTGTTGATAGTAGACGGAATCTTAATTGATGGATAGATGTGTCGTGCCAACTAGTATAGTACGTACGTTGAATTGGTTGAAGTCAAGCCAAGTACTTGTGGATTGTTTATTTTGTCGATGTAGATTCATATATGAGCATATTAGTTGAATTTAAGGATGATGGCATGAGGTTACGATTTAATTGATGAGTAGTATGGAAATTCACAGTTGAGTTCTGGGTAATTTGAAAATTGAGTTGCAAGTAGAAAAAAAAGTGAAGTTATAAGTTGAATTGTAAAAGTGGAACTTTTGATTGGTAAAGATGAGTTACTTGGTTGTGTTAATTCGGATAAGAATTTATGAAGAATTGTGTCGGTATGAGTAAAAGTCGATAATTTGGTTTGTTGAATTAGTTGGAAAGGAAAAGATGATTTATCTGGTTGAAGTTAATTATACACAGGTACCCTATGTTGTTGTAATGATGTTGCGTGTTTAAGATGATTTTCGAGGAACGTGTAAATAGGAGATGGTAAAGTTGTAGTTTATGTTTGATGATAATCGGGAAATTCGTGGAAGTACATGTATATATTATCCAAGATTTGGAAGTAGTCGTCGTTGTAATGGTGTTGAATGTTAGAGGTGTTGTCTTACGGATCTAAGTTGAAGTACTCGGTAACTACGAGAGTGTAGAATACCCGTTGGAACGAAATTCCGAAGAATTAAGTCGAAATTCATTGTTATGTCGGTTTGGTGATTAGAAGTTGGAGTTAAACTGAGTAGTCTTGATACTTTGCAAGTAATCAGAGTGAGCATCAAACGTGTGGCATGGTGTCGTTGTTCATGTGTGAGTGACAAGGATGTTGGTAGTTTGGTTGTATTGATGTCATGGTTAAGTTGTGTGTTTTTATGTTGTTGCGTTCTAGTTCTAAAACCGGCGAATTCTTAATTATGATGTTAAGTTGTAAAGTGTGTTGCATGAATAGTATTCGGGTTGTTTTCGCCGTTGATGTTATGAATTGTTTGTATTATACGTGGGTTGCCTTCGGAGATGAAAGTTGATTAGTCGGATGGAATCACATAGTTGGAGTAGTTGTATCGGATGAATTTTCGAGGACGGAAATGTTCTATGTGGGGGAGAGTTGTAACGCCCGTTTAATTAATTAAGTATTTAATTAAATATAATAGTAGTATGTTGTGTTGATTCGCGTTGATTTGAGTATTTGTGTCGATTTGCGTTGGTTTGTGATATTTGTGTTGATTTAAGTTGATTCCGGAATATCAGAATATTATGTTGATGTTTCTAAGTTGGTTCGAGTTGGATTAATTAATCAAGTTGATTTAAGTTGTGGAAAAATAATATTGAATATTATTTTCCGTCTACGGTTAAATATGTTGATTTGGTGGTTAGGACGATTTATTTGATAGTCGGTAAATAGTCGATTTAGTAGAGAGAAATAATATTAGAATTAATATTTTGGAATTATAAGAGTATTTTATTTAAGTGGGCTTAGTCGTTGCGTTGGTGGTAGTAATCGGTGAGGTGTTAATTAGTAGGCCCAAATTGAGATTATAATTATAATAATAATTATAATAAAAAGAAATATAAGACGAGGAAGTTAGGTTTTGTATCAGTAGAGGAATAATAGGAGAAGGACGTGGAAGTTACAGAGAAAAGTTGAACGAGGGTTTGGAGGCACAAAAGTTGGAGAAAGAGGGATACGGGAGAATTGCAGTCGGAGCCAAGTCGGAAAAGTCGATCGGAAATTCGAGCGGCCATCAATTTAAGGTAAGGGTGGGGTTCGAATTTTATAACCGGGTTATGATGATTGTTAGTGGGATTGGGATCGTATAATTTGTCTACTGTGTTGACTTTATGACGAATTGTGTTGGTTTTATGTGTTGAACTATATGGATGAATTTTGGTGATTTTCTCCTAGTTTTCATTTTAGGTTGAAATGGTAGGAATGAATAGAAATCGATGTTTTCACGGACAAAAGTCGGAATAGATTGCGTAGTTGTGTCGAGTAATGTTAGGCCGTGATCGAGTATGCTTGTTTTATCGAATTTGGTTGATTTTGTAAGTTTTTGCATTTTTGGAGATTTGAGGGTTTAAGATTCGGATTGAAATCGAAAGTCGTAGAATTCACGTTTGATGATTCCAAATCACTACTATATGTTTGGTATGAATGAGTATGTGTTTGTTTCGAAAAAAATAATTGAATCGGTCGGATTTTCGGACGAAAATGCAAAATCCCGTAGGGCTGTTATGCAGAAAAATTATGGTTTCAGAAAGTTTGGAAAATTCATATCTTTTGATCCGTAAGTCGGTTTTGACCCCCGTTCGAAGCGTTGGAAAACTAACGAGATGTTTTTTCTAGGAAAAATGGTTTTGAGGTCTGTATCTGGTTCAATTATAGCAGAAAATTGAAACCGTATCATTGTGTTGATTTTTACCGTCGTGAATGCGTGCGATTGAGGTGTTCTCGTGCAATATGCCTCAACAATGTTAACCGATTAATAATACAGAGTAATAGCAATAATGTGGAGACTTAGAAATAACAGTAATAGGTTTTGTATCAGAGTTGAATTTAATAACAGTAACATGATTTAGTAGCATTCGAGATTTGATATCAGGGAATCAAATAAATAGAAACAGTGGGAATTAGTAGCAATAATAGAGGTTGATGAAAATAGTACCGAATAGTAATATTAGTAGTTTTAACCGATATAATTGTTTACCCGAAATTAGTTGAAATTTTGTAGAAATAATTCATAAGTGGTTGTAGTTATTTTTGGTTGGTTGATGTATGGAATTAGTCGAATAAGTCGAATTAAGCGGTAAGATTAGTTGTCCGGTATTAGTTGAAAATTGTCGGAGTAAGTCGTGTATACGAGTAGGTATTCTTGGTTGGATTATTTTGTTGAAATTATGTCGAATAAGTTGATTTGCAGGTGAAGTTGAATTGTGTTGAATTATCCCGATTTATGGACATTATTAAGTTGCAGGTCTTATGGCCAACGTTGTTAAGTTGTTTTGCAGTTGCAGGTCTTATGACCAACGTTGTTAAGTTGTTTTACTGTTTCAGGTCTTGTGACCAATGTTGATTAAGTTGTTGCAGTTGTTGCATCTTTGTCGTTGTTGTGTTGTGTTGAATGAGTTGATGTTGTGGTTGTTGTCGCATGCATAGCATATCATTATTAAGTTGGCCTGGATTGGCAATTTTTAAGTTGGAGCTGATGCTCACCACGTTGGCCTGGATTGGCAAAATTACTAAGTTGAAGGCTTATGCCTTGCAGATACCTCGATAACCTGGTATATTTTAAGTTGGGAGTTTTGCTCCGATGGTACCACATGCATATGCATAAGTCGAGTCGCATCCTGTGTCGTATTATTTATGTTGTTTGTGTTGATTGTGTTGTTGAAGCTGAGTAAGTTATTCATGTTGCTTAAGTTGATAAAGTTGTTCATGTTGCTTAAGTTGATAAAGTTGTTTGCGTTGTTTAAGTTGATGAAGTCGATTATGTTGATGTTGAAGAAGTTGAATATGTTGAGTATATTTGTTGAAGTTGATGAAGGTGTTTACGTTGATTTCAGAGTTGAAGTTGGTTATGTTGATTAGTTTGATTGTAGTGAGTATGTCGTAAATGTTGATATGTTTAATGAGTCGATAAAGTATGTTGATAAATTGTGGATTATTGTTAAGTTGTTGTTGTTGTTGGATAGTAGTGAATTTGTATGATTCTATCTAATGTATTAATTATCTTACTCTTGTTTATATTATTCGATATCTCACCCCTTCTGTTTGAAGGTTACCCCTATGTTGGTAACGTGCAGGTTAGCAGAGATGAAGGTCATTTATCTTCATTAGTTGAGTCGGTGATGTCTCTCTGATACGTAGCACTCGGGGGGATGAACGCTTAGTTGCTCTATTGTTGTTTTAAGTTGTTTCCATGAAAATATGTTGTTACTAAGTTGTTTAAGTTGAACAAATGTTATATCATGTAAAAGTTGAATGTTTGAGAATCCGCTGCGTAGTTGTGAAAATTGTTTTGGTTTCCAAGAATGAATAAAAGTTGTTATTATAGTTTCATCCAAATTAAAAGTGTTGTGCATCGATGTACGATTTGATTTAAATGAATAAGTTTTTAAAGTTGTAAAATGTGGCATCCTATTTGTGTACTTGTTGATTGAATTTTACTACTCTGATTTTCAATATATTTGTCGGGTAGAAATGGGGTGTTACATTGACTCAATTCATGCAAATGTATATGGCCAATCAAAAGAGTAGTGATGCGGCGATTAAGAATCTAGAAAATGAAGTGAGGCAACTTGCCAAGCAACTTGCCGAGCAACAACCGGGTCCTTCATTCTCCGTAAATACTCAAGTGAATCCTAAGGAGCATTGCAAGGAAATCGTTACAAGAAGTGGGAAGGGGTTGGTAACTAAAAATGAGAAAAAGGTAGATGAAGAAAAAATTGATGGTATTGTGGAGGAGGATAGTGATGAGGAAGTAGTTGAAAATAAAAGTGAAAATGAAGAAGTAGTTGAAAGTAAAAGTGAAAATGAAGAAGTAGTTGAAAATAAAAGTGAAAATGAAGGCGTAGTTGAAAATAAAAGTGATGAAATAGTTGAAGTTGAAAATAAGAGTGGTGAGGAGTTGAAGAAAAAGGAGAGACTTAGGAGAGTGAAGAAGGGAAAGGAAATAGTGAGCACTATTCTGATCCAACATTTACCATACCCTCATGCTTATTCAAAGAAAGAAAATGAACGGCATTACGCTCGTTTCATGGATATTTTTAAACATCTGCAAATTAACATTCCTTTTGCCGAAGCTTTGGAGCAAATGCCAAAATATGCTAAGTTTATGAAGGACATTCTCACAAAGAAGCGGAGGTATTCGGAACCGGAAAGTATTGTCCTTGACGCAAGTTGTAGTGCCATCATCCAAAGAACTCTTCCTAAAAAAGAAGTTGACCCGGGGCGTGTTACTTTGCCGGTAACAATTGGTGACATCTATGTTAGGAAAGGCCTAATCGATTTGGGCTCAAGCATTAATCTAATTCCTTTGTCCATTGTAAAGAAGCTTGGGAACATTGAGATGAAAGCCATTCGGATGACGTTACAATTAGCCGACAAGTCCACAACTCATCCTCATGGGTTGGCTTAGGATGTCTTGGTAAAAGTTGACAAGTTTTTCTTTCTGGTTGATTTCGTTGTTATCGATATGGAGGAAGATGAGGATGCGCCTTTAATTCTTGGGCGACCTTTCATGAAAACCGCACGAATGATGATTGATGTGGATGACGGTTTAATGAAAGTGAGGGTTCAAAACGAAGAAGTTTGCTTTGATCTTTTTGAAGCAATGAAACATTCTCGAGACAAGCATGATAGCTTTCGTATCGATGCAATTGAAGAAGCAACTTTGGAGGTTTCAAAGCATGTTCATATATTATCTCCTTTGGAAATGGCTCTTGATGAATCTTTTGAGGTGTTTTCCGATGAAGAAGAAAGAGCTCTTGAAGAATGTTTAAAAGAGCTTGAATCTATCAAAGAGTTACAACCGTGGGAAGTAGAAATGGAAGAGTTAAAGAAGGATGTGAAATATGAGAAGTCACCACTTGAATTGAAGGTCTTGCCTTCGAATGTAAAATATGCGTTTCTTGATGACGGTGGTAACAAGCCGGTTATCATTAGCAATGTTTTGTCCAAAAATGAGGAAGACCGTTTAATCCAAGTTTTGAAGAAATGCCAAGATACAATAGGTTGGGTTCTTTCCGATCTTAAGGGAATTAGTCCATCTTATTGTATGCATAAGATTCTTATGGAAGAAGATTTCAAGGCGGTTGCTCAACCACAATGCCGCTTGAACCCAACTATGAAAGAGGTGGTGAGGAAAGAAGTTGTGAAGCTTTTGGATGCGGGAATGATCTACCCGATCTTTGATAGTCCATGGGTAAGCCCCGTGCACGTTGTTCCTAAAAATGGTGGCATTACCGTTATCCGAAACGATAAGAATGAGTTGATCCCAACCAAGATTGTGACGGGGTGGAGAATGTGCATTGATTATAGAAGGTTGAACACCGCAACTAGAAAAGATCATTTTCCACTTCCATTCATGGACCAAATGCTCGAGAGGTTATCCGGGAAGCAATTCTATTGTTTCTTGGACGGATATTCAGGGTATAATCAAATTGCGGTTGACCCGACGGATCACGAGAAGATGGCCTTTACTTGTCCCTTTGGCATTTTTGCGTATCGGAAGATGCCTTTTGGTTTATGTAATGCGCCGGCAACTTTCCAAAGGTGTGTTCAAGTTATCTTCTCCGACCTCATAGAAAATACAATGGAGGTGTTTATGGATGATTTTTCCGTATTTGGAGCATCTTTCGACTTGTGTTTGAAAATTTTGGAAATTGTCCTTGAGAGGTGTGTTAAGACTAACTTGGTGTTGAATTGGGAGAAATGTAACTTTATGGTGACGGAGGGAATTGTACTCGGCCATAAAGTTTCTTCCAAAGGCCTTGAAGTAGATCAAGCGAAGATTGAAGTAATCGAAAAGTTGTCTCCTCCTACCAACGTCAAAGGAATTAGAAGCTTCTTAGGGCATGCGGGATTCTATAGGCGTTTCATCAAATATTTTGCAAAGGTGGCTAAACCATTGAGCAACTTGCTAAACAAGGAACATATATTTCTCTTTAACGATGAATGTCTTCATGCTTTCGAAATTTTAAAAGAAAAGTTAGTTACCGCTCCAATAATCATCGCTCCAAATTGGACTTTAAATTTTGAACTTATGTGCGATGCGAGTGATTATGCTGTTGGAGCGGTACTTGGTAAGAGGAAGGAAAAAAGTTTCCATGCCATACACTATGCAAGTAAAGTTTTAAATGAGTCACAAGTTAATTATGCCACTACCGAAAAGGAATTACTTGCTATTGTGTACGCGCTTGAGAAATTTAGATCCTACCTCATCGGGTCAAAAGTTGTTGTTTACACCGACCATTCGGTGATCAAGTATTTGCTCACCAAACCGGATTCGAAGCAAAGGCTCATCTGATGGATCCTTTTATTACAAGAGTTTGATTTAGAAATAAAAGATAAAAAGGGTTCGAAAAATTTGGTGGCGGATCACTTGTCTCGCCTTGTCAATGTTGAGGTTACCGTAGCTGAAAAGGAAATCCGAGAGGAATTTCCTGATGAAAAACTTTTTAAAGTCCAAGTTAGGCCTTGGTTTACAGATTTTGCTAACCATAAAGGCACTGGTTGGGTGCTCGATGACCTAACTTGGAACCAAAAAAGGAAGTTCCTTTCGGATGCTAATTACTACGTGTGGGACGACCCGTATTTGTTTAAATTAGGAAGTGACAACCTTTTAAGAAGGTGTGTCACGAGCGATGAGGCTCAAAGCATTATTTGGCATTGCCACAACTCGCCGTATGGAGGCCATTTTAATGGTGCAAGGACGGCCACTAAAGTCCTTCAATCGGGCTTTTATTGGCCTTCTCTTTTTAAAGACGCACATCTCCATGCGAAAAGTTGTGACATGTGCCAAAGAATGAGTGGAAAAGGAAAAAGAGATGAAACGCCCCTTCAAAATATACAATAAGTTGAAATTTTTTATTCTTGGGGTATCGATTTTGTTGGTCCATTCCCACCATCTTTTGGGAACGAGTACATGTTGGTAGCGATTGACTACGTATCGAAGTGGGTTGAGGCGATTGCCTCACCTAAGGCGGATGGCAAAACGGTGATCAAATTTTTAAAGAAACACATATTTTCCCGTTTTGGCACTCCTCGGGTGCTCATTAGTGATGGCGGGTCACACTTTTGTAATACACCTCTTGAAAATGTTTTAAAACACTATGGTGTATCGCATAAGGTGGCGACCCCTTACCACCCACAGTCGAATGGTCAAGCTGAGGTATCGAACCGCGAGGTAAAAAGAATCTTAGAAAAAAATGTGTCAAGTTTTAGGAAGGATTGGTCGCAAAAGTTGGACGAGGCTTTATGGGCATATCACAACGCTTATAAAGCTCCAATCGGTCTAACTCCGTTACAATTGGTTTATGGTAAAACTTGCCATTTACTGGTTGAAATGGAGCATAAGGCTTTATGGGCTTTGAAAATGTTAAATTTCGATAAGAACTTGGCCGGTGACAAAAGAAAAATGCAATTGCTTGAGTTGGAAGAAATGCGGAATGCTGCATACCATTCAAGTTGGTTGTACAAAGAGAAGGTGAAAGGATACCATTCAATCTGGTTCTCTTGTTCATTCCTGGTTAAAAGTTTTTCTGAGAAAATTAAAATCAAAGTGGTCGGGACCATTTCGTGTCAAAGAAGTAAAGAGTTTTGGAGCAGTCGTGATTGAGGACTTGGAAAAGAAAGACTGTTGGACCGTAAACGGTCAACGTCTGAAAATTTACCTAGGAGGGAATTTCGATCGCGAGTGTTTCTCTGTTCTTCTTGATGTTCTTAAGTGAGCATCTTGAAGCGTCGAGCTTATCCGACGTTAAACAAGCGCTTGTTGAGAGGCACCCCAACACTGTAAGTATTTATCGCATTTATAGTCCATTTGCTAGTTAGATCGTGTTTTCTGTAAAGTTGATCTTGTATGCTGCTTAGAGTGTTGTTTTGGACTGCTGTTAGTTGAAATTTTCAAGCTGGGAGGATTCTGAGCATTGCAGTGCAGGCTCAGCGCGCAGGCGTGCGCTCTTGAGATTTTGGACCCCTTCGAGGCAGTAAGCAGCCCGCTGAGCGCGGTCTGCGAAATTTTGAAAAAAAAATATTTTGCTTTTCTGGGCCCACAAAGCTGTACCCGGCCCAGAATGTAACTTAAGTTGCTAGGGTTCAGAAATTTTGCCTCATTCCCCTCATTTTCTCTCAAAAACTCTCTTGTGCTCTCTCCTCATTCAAGATTTTCAAAACCTCCTTGAATTTTCAAGTTCCTTAACAACATCTTCCTTATTATTTTCTGCTAAGCATCATCATCTTCAACACTGTAAGTCTTTATTTTTCAATTTTTCATTTTCATTTAGAAACCCATTTTTGGGTCATTGTTGTTAAATGTTGAATGTTCTTGTTCTACTTCTTTCCTTTGCTTCTGTTTATGACTAGTTTCTGTATAAGTGTTTATTTAGTATGATTGCATGTTGGTTAGAAGTTCGAATTTTAGAATTGAGGGTATGAAATTTTAGAAGTTAGGTTTTGTGAATAGTTTAATTAGTTTTTAATTTATGTGGATTCGTTTCGGGCATTTCTCTGTAAATATGGCTGTGTTGAGGAATTAATTATAGTTTTAACCGTTTGGAACCATCTTTTACAGAGGGGTTTTTTTTCTGCATTTCGCATAGCCCGCTCAGCACGCTCCTGCGCGCTTAGCTCGCTCTGAGATTTACAGAAACTCCCCCCTTTTTCAATTCTGTTCTCCTGCACTGTGATTGTTGTATGTAATTTTTTATGATTTAGATTTTTTTTTTTCAGCAGGCTGTTTCCACTAACGTGTGGTACTGTTTTGTGGTTATTTTTGTTTTTGTTTTTTTCAGATGTCTGGATGAAAGAAGCAGTGTCTTGTTGGTTCGACATCAAACCCTAACAGACGAGCTCCTGCTGGCCAATTCGATAGGACGCGTTTTGTTGGCCTCGAGCAACAACAACGATACGTACAACTAGAAAAGAGATCGATTTGGCCGGACAGGATAATTTTGATTGATCCATATGGTCCCCATAGAAACATGGCCCATTTTGTCCAAGGTGGTGCGTTACCCTCCGATGGTGATGCGTTCACTTTCAAAACTTGGGTTCGGGGGAAAGCAATCAATTTCTCAAGAGATTCCATCAATACCTACCTTGGAAACCCACTTCAGCTGGGAGAAGATGAGTTGTGTGACTTTGGACGGACGTTGGCTCGGCGGAATTGGAATGCCGACCAACTTAGGGGTGCTTTATGCGTAAGTGGGGGGTACTTACACTTTAAGCGCTAATGGAGCGCCCCTAAAGTTTGCAAGGAGAGTGTTGGATACTATCTCACAGCTTGTCATGTCTATTGTTCTATACAACCTTCGACCAAGAAGCCACACCTCCTCTATTACCATGGAGACCGCGGATCTGATTTTTCATTTACGCAGAGAGGGCCATACCGTGTATTTTGCATGGATTATTTCTAATGAGATGAAGAGAACTGCCACCAGCGGTACACCGCTTGGAGATCGTGTGGCTTGCGCCCTTATTTATCCAGGGTTGATTATGGCTTTATGCCATGAGGCGCAAGTTGCATTACCTACCCATGGGAATGTGAAGCTCCCTGTTGTGGATGATGGTTATGTCACCCGTTATTGTATGGGGGTGATTGATTTAGAGGATGTTGTCCCTGTAGCTGCTGCTGCCCCTGCTCGCAGGCGCGGGCGCGGACGAGGGCACGCTTATGATCCAAGTGCTGAGGCTAATTGGGCCATGCACGAGGCTCATCAGCGGGCCTTCATGTTTATGCATGATTCCATGGTTCAGTTGCAGCTGTAGTTTCGGGAACCACATGTGGACCACCGGTTGAGGTCTCGCGAAGACCTCATGGCTTATGCTCGTTGGCCTGAGGGCAAGCCTGGTTTTTCGGAAGAGGCAGGCGAAGGCAACCACGATGACGGTGATGATGACGATGTCGTTGATGATGGAGCGGGTCATGGAGCGTCTAGCTCTAGTTTTGACTAATGTTGAGTTTGATTAGTCCTTTATTATAATTTTTTTTTTATTTTGGTATAATTATTATGTTTGTATTTTGTATTGACTACCTTGTGTAGGAATTTTGTATTCTCCATCCGGGCGGATGTGAGTTTGAATATTTGTTAAAAATTTTGTTGATTAATGAATTTAACATCCGGGTGGATGTTTTTCTATGTTTATATGGTTTGTTTGTACACAAATTTTTTGTTGTTTGCCCTTTATTTTTAAGGTAATACCATTCATTGATGGTGATGATAAAATTCTAAGTTGGTGCACACAAAGGTACTCTGTTTTGTGCTTTGTAGAATGTCAGTATGTTTATGAACTTTGTGCTTTACATAATTTTCAAGCTTTTCTTCATTTTGCATTTTTGTTCATTTTGGAATCAATTAGGACACAACCACAAATGTGAGTCCCTCCATTGTTCATAAATATTGAGAGATTTTGTAATTGTTGTTTAGCTCGTATGATTCATGTTTAATCTTGTATTCATTTGCAAACCTTGGAAACATTGAAATGATCTAGGCAATTTGTGATTATGAGAAAAACCACCAATCCAAATAAACTTCAATTTTACCTTGTGAGAGGTGTGAACACTTGCTAGCCTTGTTGAGCCTTGAAATTGGAATGAATCTTGCATAAACCCGTCGAATGATCAAAGGAATACACTCAATAGTGGGTTGTTGATGCTAAAAAGAAAATCAATGTGATTCATTCTAGTTTTTAATTTTTTTTAGACACTTAACCCTTTGTTTGAACATACTTTTGAAGAACATTGCACATTAAATATGGTATGGTTTAAAGTTGGGGAGAGTGGTTCTAGCTTGTGAAAATGAAAAAGAAAAGGTGAATTGGTGCCTCTTGTGAAAAAGAAAGAAACATTATTTTGTGTTATGCTTTGCACTCCAAAGGGAGTTGCTTGAAAAGAAAATGAAAAATGGCATTCTAAATACAATGAAAGAGTGCACCATAAGAAAAGAATAGAAAAGAAAACAAAGGATTGAATTGAATTGTTATGAGGTTTGTCTAAGTGGTTTATTGGCATGTTGTTCATTGTTGAAAAATTTTGTTAACAACTTTGTTTCAATGGCCTTTTACAAATATCCCTTTCTTGTTAAACCTTGCCAAGTTACAACCTATAGAAGCCCTTAAGAGATCTTTGTTTCCTTGGGTTTCTTGTTGAATTGGTTTGATGAATGCATGAATTGTTCTGGATGCTGACACTTTTGCTAATGAGTGTGTTTTGCCCCTTGTATATATTGAGCTAGGCTCATTTGAATAAATTAGGTGATTCCAATTTGAACATTTGTTTGCTTAGGATTTGTGCTTGTTATTTATGTTTAGAAGTTAGTTCATTTACATGTTTTCATTCTTTGTAAGGCCGAGCGGTACTTGCGTGCGTGTTAATTTGGTTTGAACCATTGATTTTTGTTGGTGTTTGTTTCCGGTTTTCTGCTTGCTTCTATTCTATTTTACCTTCGTTTGAGGACAAACAAAGAAACAAGTTGGGGAGAGTTGTTAGGTGCTAAAAAGTGTTAATATTTAGATTAGTTTTTAGCACCTTTTTGTGAGCTTTATTTGTAAATCCAAGCCTTTTCCCATTGTTTCCGTTTTATAACCGTTTTCTAGCTAATTTCGTTATTTGACTTATCTATTTAACTTTTGTGTTTTTATTGCAGATTTTTGCATGGAAGTGTGAAGAATGGAGCTATGAAGGCCCCACAAAAGCAGTTTTGGGAAATAATCATTTTTGGAGTATGCTTGAAGCGCGCTGGTAGGAGTAGTTACAGGGGGTTGCGCGCTCAGCGGGGTCCTTAGCCCGCTCAGCGCGCTCTTAGGCGGTTTATTTTGTAAGTGGAGCCCGCTCAGCGGGCGGCTGCGCGCTCAGTGCGCTCTGCGAATCTCATCCCCTTTTTAAGTTGTTTTGTTCATAATTTTAGAGGATCCTTTTTGCATTTTTAGATCAAAATACATTATACACTGTAGCACTTCATCTTTGGAAGATTGAAAGCATCATTTTGTCAAGAAATCGTCGTTGATGCTCGATTCTCTTCTCCCGATTCTTGTTAATCAAGCTACCATGAATATGTGTAGCTAATTTCCCTTTTGTGTCAAGGTTAGATGGTAGGTAAACCTTTCCTTTGTATGTATATGGATTGATTCTAGCTTGTGAACTCTTGGATGATGAATGTATGATGAAAAACTTTGTTTATATGGTTTATTCTTTGTGTTGGTTCATGATTGAGAAATGTGTTCCTACTCTTTACCTAGGTTTTTCATCCATCAATGTCCATTGGCTAGAGATAGTAATGTGTGTTGATGTTCACCAAATATTGAACTTTAATGTTGTCATTTTGATAGTTTGTGTGAGAAATCAACAAAGGATCAAAATGACAAAACTCACAATATGTGTTAGAGATAAACATATTGGGAGGATATGTGATTGTATTTATCATTTAACCGAGTTCATTAGCTTATCAATTATATATGTACAAAGTGGTTTGTCGAACCCCAATCTTGACATGCTTTTATAAACCGTTAAAACAATCTTTTTTTTTACCACGTATACTTAACTTTGAATGCAAGTGTTCCGAAACGACCAAAATCCTTTGTTAATTTGAAGTTTAAAACGTACACGACTGTAGAACGGCTGCGATATCACCGAACAATATCTGTGGATCAATAACAAAGCCCTAACTCTATTTGTATTTCAACAAACAACACATTACTCTTTAATTCCATGCTACCCAAAGCACAACCCCTACTAAGACCTCAACTGAGCTAACCAAAACTCCACACTACTAACTCTTGGCTTGAGCCTATTCTCACAGCACAACTTCCGACAACACTACGGAGTCCTCGTGGTAGCTCAACCATGATTCTACCTATCACATACATAGTATTTGGTTGATCAGGCCCAACACTACATAGTATGATATTAAGTTTCATGATGGCAAGACACACTTAAGAGGCAGGAATAGATTTACTTATGATGTTTCAAGGCTAGGTCGAGGACACGACCTGCTCTGATACCAACTGTAACGCCCTGTATAATATTTATCTAGAATAATATCGTACAAGTGTTTTATTTGGTACTGACACCATCATAAGTGCCTATTGGCATAATTCACATACTTGACCATAAAAAAAACACATAATACAACCCATGGTACAAGATATGGAAACTAGCCAAAATAATAAAATTCTAAGATCAATATACAATATCCTCAATTGTATACAACAAATTACACAACGGAACAAGCTCAACTAAGCTTCTTTTGAAACATCCAAGCATAGCTCCACTTGTAAATCAAACCTGTACTCAAAACCTGAAAATTATCAACAATAGTGGGGTGAGATACATCAAATCTCAGTGAGTTCCCTATCTTATGGATTCTCTCGGCTTTACAGGGTTCTATTCAATCCTAACTCAAGTCAAGGGGAAGGGAAATGACCTTGAGTGCACAAACTCACAATCTCACACTATATGGAAACACATTATGAGTCCGTTAACTCGAAAGTATCACTAATCAATAACCTTGTCAAGGCATCCCCTTTCTCCCGACCTCTTCTACGTCTAGAAGTAGGAACGAGTCATGCACCCTCGTGGATTACTTGGCATACGAGATGGATTCGGAATTAAGGGACATGTTATCACCTTAATTCGTCACTTCACACGGCCCGTACACTGTCACAAGTCTCTTTACCATATAGGTTCCATTCGTACTATAACATTGGGAATCAAACCTACCAAGTAATCGTGCATTCATTCCGGATGAGCTCGTTACTCATGAGCTGCACATAATAGGATAATGGTTACGATTTCATGATTTCAAATACAACCATAATTGTATTTAACATTTCTAGGCCATATTCACCTTTAGGCCTCTTTTGCCTTTAGGCCTCTTTTACCTTTATCAATTTAACATAATAAATGCATGTGTTCCATACTAGTGTTCACTCTCTCCTAGAGCAATACTCATCACAGATGCACCTTTCTACACCAAGTGCCCGAGCATCACCATCTAGGTTATCTACTCTAGGCCATAACTCGTCAAGGATGCACCTTTCTACATTGAATGCACGAGCGTCGCCATACAGAGTTTATATCAATTCCTAACCATTACTAGGTTCCACTATCATGTTGTTATGTGGTAAAGTTTCCTCACCCTTCCTAATTCATATTTTAAGCAGGCATATTCTTTCAATCATGTTTCACATTAATATTAGGCAAAGAATATTACAATTACACATTTTAAATTACATATGATAATTCCATCACAAGTTATACAAAAGCATATTACAATTGTATAATAGAATCACACATAATGATTCAATCACAAGTTATATCACCCTTAGGTTCCCTCCGATTCATTTAATCGGGTATCAAATCAATATTCCTCACTTTTATCCCGTAGGATATTTCCACAGCTTTGCATCGGCTATAACCATGCCTCGATCAGATTTACGATCCAAAAGATATGGATTTTCAACATAATTGTACCGCTTTTGGATTTCCTTCGATTATTTAATCGGGCAATAAAACCGACATTTTTCACCTTCATCATATAGATTATTTTCACAATTTTCTATCGGTACCAAGAACATTTAAATCGGATAAACGAGTCAAAAGTTATGGAATTGAAAAGAAAAGAAAACATTTGAAAAAGTTCGAGGAGCGCCCGGCGCTCCAGGCATCGCCCGACGAAGCAGGGGCGTAAGACCCATGCCAACAATCCCAAAGTTACAGAATCAAAATCTGCTGCGCCTCATGGCTGTCTCCCGGCGAAGCAGCGGCGCACGCCTGGCGTCGCCCGGAGCTTCAGGCTTCGCCCGGCAGTTCGTATCAGAACCAGAAAAATACGGCTGCGTTTTTAGGGTTCCAAGAGCTCCAAAATCCACCATTTCCACACCAGATCACTTCCAAACATCAAAACAAGTATTATCAATTGATCACATGCATATTACGACTACATTACGCAATTTATATCGAATTTCATCCGTTAGATTTCATTTTCTCTCAAATCTAACCTAATTTCTAAATCCTTAATTCAAGAACTTAGAGTTTCTAACTAGAACCCACATGATAATCGAAGAGGAGTTTGAAGAAGATGATGAATTGATGATGATCCATAAACTTCTCTTGTTCATCTTTCTCCACTTTCTATCTTCTTCTCTTCCTTTCTCTTCTTTCTTTTTCCTTTCCTTCTTTACCATCTTTTTCTTTCTGTTATAATATATATATATATATATATATATATATATATATATATATATATATATATATATATATATAAACCAATATTATATAATATAATTCAACAGGGTAAAACATCTTCAATTGATATTTTCCATCTCAACCCAATTGATCAATTATTAGAGTTATCTTAAAATCCTTTTCCAAATTAAAATAATTGATCTCTTCAGAGTTTACTAGTTGCTCTATTGATCCCAATTGACCATACTTAAAACACTTAGAGGATTCCATTAATCCAATTAACCAAAGATATAGCACGTAGGTACTCATCTGATATCATTTGATATCCAACTGAGCATTTAAATAATATAGGGTATTACCGGGAGAAATTACATCAAATTGCTATCGGCATAGCAAAGGGTATTGAGTATCTTCATATGAGTTGTGATCAACAAATCCTTCACTTTGATATTAATCCGCACAATGTGTTATTAGACGACAAGTTACTTCCCAAAATTACAGATTTTGGTTTGGCTAAATTATGTTCTAAAGATCAAAGCGCTGTTTCAGTAACTGCTGCAAGAGGAACTTTGGGATACATTGCACCTGAAGTATTTTCGAGAAACTTTGGAAATATATCGTAGAAAGCAGACATATATATAGTTATGGGATGTTACTACTAGAAATGGTTGGAGGAAGAAAGAATATAAGTCAGTTGTCTGAGGAAAATTCTCAAGTTCTATATCCAGAATGGATTCACAATCTCTTTGAAGAGAAAGATATACAAGTGAAAATTGAGGGAGAAGAAAATGATATAATATTAAAGAAACTTGCAATTGTAGGACTGTGGTGCATTCAGTAGCATGCAATAAACCGCCCATCTATAAAAGTTTAGCTTCGAATGTTAGAGAATTTAGAAGAAGAAAATTTGGTTGTGCCCCCAAATCCTATTAACTCAAGTACTTTCAAAGCTGCTGAAATCCCGACAAAATACTCAACTTTAGAGTTGGAATCTATACATTAATGAGATAGGTACTGTTGCATATACTATAGGTGTTATATATATTATATAAGTGTTGTATTAATCTTGATGTACTTTGATAGTTTTTTTTACATGCAAAATAATATTAAAGGGAGTTCAAACAATCTGAGTTCAACATCACTGTAAGGGGCAACTACCCACTTTCTATGAAGTGTTGCACAATACTCACTCGATGATGTGCTCGCAGGCAAGACTATACAAAATCACATCAGCAATATATAACAATGCAAATCTTTTTCATATTAATATTTACAGACTAAATGATTTGAAAATACATTTCAACATATTGTTAATAGAATTTTCTTGCGTTTAATCCTATATCAATTCTTGCAATTTGAATAACTTCTCAGTACACTAAAGAAATTAAGGTACACTAAATTAACCAACTGATCCAGCTGGCTATGACATTCGGCTTAAAATTCAAAGAAAATTCTCCTGATGCAGTCTATGTGCATCACTAAATCTCTCTGTTAGTGTGAATTACTTTGCTAGTTTCAACTAAACTTCTCAATACCCTTAGGTCATTGTTGATACAGTATTTCGGAGGGTGTTTTTATCGTCTCCACAGGAATTATGCGATATTTTGATGCTTGCCGTTCAATAGTCGAAACTTTTTAAGTAAGGGGTTTTCAAATTGTTCTTGGTTTTGTAACATCAATTTTGGTAGCAAAGAAGTAAACTATAACAAAGATGTTGTAAGTTTTATAAAAGCATGTCAAGATTAGATTTCGCTAATTCTTTTCATACATATCCGATTAATCAAGCATATGAACTTAGTTCCGACCAATACAATCGCGTATCCTCTCGAATAAGTTTATGTCTAAAGCAAATTCGTGAGTATCGTTGTTTAGATCGTTAGATGATGTCTCACGCTAACAATCAAAATAACGTCAACCGTTAAGATCAACACAAAACGAATAATAACTCCCAAATTTATGTCTAGAGTTTGGTTTTTAAGAGATGAAGATATTAGGTCATGATTTGGAAAATCTATGTCTAGAGTGATTCAAACCACAAATACATCATTAAGAACAAACAACTTCATCATATATTGATCATCAACCTTGTTCATATACAAAAGATCAAAAGAAATACATATAAACAAGATTAACTACCTCTAATCTTAACACAAGAGGTGTTTAGCTACATATTTCCATGGTAGCTTGGATAACAAATTTCAAGAGGAGATGAAAGAACATCCGGGTCGAATAATCGAGATCGGATGTGACTTCAGCTTCTCAATGTGGAAGTTCACTCTTGGATGATCAAAACTCAGAAAAATATGTTTTGGTGTGAAAATATCAAGTTATGATCCCAAGAAAACATAAAAATCTATTTATAATGCACTTAAGATCAGCAACATTCGCACTGCGAATGAATCAGTCGCCTAGCGAATGAAAGAAAATGGCACCTTAAGTGCCTCTGAAAGTTAAACCGCCCTTGGCTGTTTTTGTGAGTTCGCAAAGCGAACAGTTCATTCGCAAAGCGAACCACTCTCCAAAACATTCGCAAAGCGAATTTTGGGTCCTTTTGCCCCTGTCTTGTTTGCTGAGAGCTTCGCCAATGTTCGCAAAGCGAACATTCGCTGGGGAATTCGCCAGGTTCGCAAAGCGAACCTGCTGTTGTTTTCCACTTTCTTTGGCAGCTTGCATCAATTCTTTGTGTCTTCTATCTTTGATGTTTTTAGTGCACTTTCTTGCACATAGCACACAAATTACAAGTACCAACGGTGTATAAACATAGTGCATTAATAACAACAACAATTTACTACAAAAAATCCACACTTAAGACATGAAAGTAATGAAAAATGCCAAGTATCGAGTACAAATATATCGCACGTTTGACATCTAACAACTCTCCCAAACTAAGTCTTTGTTTGTCCTCAGGCAAAGTATGCCTCTCATTGAAAACAAGAGGATTTGCTCGGGCATTTGATTCAATCCAAGAAAGGATAAACGGCTCAAGTAAAACAACAATTGTAACAAAGCACAATTACACAATCCTAGAATCGACAATGGAAAAGAACTTGATTCTTAAAACAAATCTCAGACAATGTTTCCAGAAACAACTAAATAATCATGCTTATGTCACTCTAACACTCCTCTTCGAAAAAGGATTGAAGGAAACAAAGGACATATGTACACGGCCATTGAAACAAGAAAGGGTAAAGACTTTGAAGAGCATTTCTTTTTCAAAATTTTCGATCTTGTTCAATCCTTATTTCTTTCTTTCACAATGCATTCTCTTCCTTTTATTTTTATTTCTTTTTGTTCTTTTTCTTTCTTTTCTTTTCTTTTCTCTTTTTTTCCTTCAAATTCTTTGTCTTAGAATGAATTGTATCACCAACTCCTTTTGCTCTTTTCAAAATAAACCACTCTCCCCAACTTCAACATTGCCTTAATCTTAGCTTAAATACTCTTCAAAACTGGTTAAAATCGGGTTCATGATTCAATCAAAAATTTCATTTCGACTCAAAAGAGGTCTCAAATACGCGCACACTCACAAGGTGACTTGAAGTGTTTTTGGAATGATGGTTATACTCAAAGTGCACAAACATTGCCTTGATCATTTCTATGCTTCCACAATTTCAAAACAACAAGCAAGATAAAGCATGAATTAAAAGTATAAAACAACATTCATCATTAATCCTATGCATTTGGTATAACATGGAGGTTTCTCACTTTTGTGATTTTTGGACCTAAATGACACAAACAATCAAATAAAGTTGTAACAATAAACAACATATTCATTTGTTCAAGGACAAAATGTTCTAATACATTCAAAATTCTAGAACTAGGTAACTATGTACCTTGCCACAACATCATGCTTAAAGTATTATCATAGCCATCCAATCTTGGAGGAATCTTCTTTGATGCACAATCAACACCAACCTAAGTTTCTTCCACAAAACATCCAAAAGTTGGAAATATTAACTTCCACAAGCATACCAACATAAAACAATAAAAAGCATATTAACAGCTTAAGAGTTGAACATTCGTAAACTGAAGAATTCAACTCTTAATAACAACAATTAACATAAGAGCATACCAACAATTTAAGTGTTGAGCATTCGTAAACTGAAGAACTCAACACTTAATAACAATAATTAAAACCGAAATATTAGTCAAATTAAAAACAGCAAAATTTTTACTGAAAAACAACATATATTACTAATAATATTAATAATAATAATAATAATAAAAATGTACTGGTGTGAACACACCTACAAAGTCAAATGTACCACAAAGGGTACAAGTACATCATAATAACCAAAATAACCCAACAAAGTGGATAAAGTACATCAATAAAAACTGAAATAAAAAACAGAATACAAGAAAACTTCACTTTGATGCCCAAAGGAAGTACAAAATATCACAACAAAAAATCAGTCCTCCTCGAACTCTGTAGCATACACCTCAACCTCCTCCTCTAAACCAGAACCTGAACCAGATACCTCAACCTCATCACCCTCACCCTCCTCATCAGCATCATCATCAGCACCAGCTACGTCCTCTCCCCCTCCGAATACTGGCCTGGCCTCAGGCCAACCAGCATGTGCAAGGAACTGCTCCCTTGACATCATCGTACTCTCAGTGGCGGGATCGCGAATCTGCAGCTGTAGTACCTGCATAGAGTCATGCAAATCAGTCATGGCGCGCTGAGAAGCCGCCATCCAGTCCCAGTTGTACTGGTATATCTCCTGCTGATAAGAGTAATAACTCTGAGATCCAGAACCAGAAGCATCCCCACCCCTTTTGCTAGCCTCAGCACCAGCACCCGATGTCTCACCCCTTGACCCCTTTGGCTTGCAAAATTTGTCAACATAACGATCATCAATAGCCGGTGGGATAGTGACCTGGCGGCGTGTGGAAATATCAACCCCAGCACCCGCACACAAAGACATGATAAGACAAGGAAATACGAGAAGGGCATTCTTCCGAGAAGCGGCACCACTAAGGCCACTCTCCACAATTTCCCTAATCTCATAGGCTATAATACGTGCTACGTCAATCTGCACATTTGTCAAAATACTATGGACAAGGTGTGCAAGAGGAATCAGGATGGTTGATGAATGCGATTTTGGCTTGATATTGTTTATAACCAAAAGCAATATGAGCTGGGCCAAAGGTTGCATGTCCTCCCGCCGGTACCTAATAGCAACCCCAGATGGGTTAAGTCCAACTGTTTTTCTCGGACGAAGGAGATCTCTGGTCATTTTTGGGATATCTCGGTGAAGTTGTAGGTCCCTATGGTAATCATCAATCTCGCTAGCTCTTAAAGGCAGAGGACTTCCAAGACAAACACTAATGGCTCTACGGTCAAATCTCACGACTTTCCCCCCAATTGAGGTTGTCTAACTAAACTGCTTGCCATCATCAGGAAAGGCGTTAACATAAAATTCTCGGACAAGCTTGACATTGTAGCTGTCGACTGGAGTTATCAGTCGTCCCTATTTTTTCTCTTCCAAAAGCGCAGCCACTGGCCGATAACTCCCTCGATCACTTAGGTTGAATCTCTTCTCCGTTAAAATGCTTCTTTTTTCTAAGGTAAGATACCTCGCTGCTTGTTTGGCACCCCTAAATTGAGTGTCATCAAATTGGATTGGTACTTGTCGCGATGTGGAGGACTTTCTTTTCTTGGTGGGGTTAACCTTTGGACCCATCTGCACACATCAACAAGTAAACAACAAAAAAATAGAAACACAGTCATTAGAATTGGCAGCCAAAAGAAAATCACAACTGAAACAATATAAAAAATTTCAGCATTCTGTTATGTTCGCTCCAGAGTTCACAAAGCGAAGGCTGGTGAACATTTGCCCCAAATTCGCAAAGAGAAAGTCTGGCGAATGCTCGCCCAGGTTCGTAAGGCGAATAAAGTAGCGAACCCACGAAAATTCAGAAAAACACAGCAGCCAAACAGTCCAACATTAGAGCTTCATTCATAGAATCATTTCTATCTAAGGCTTAATCAATATTCAGCATGCATCAGCATCTAAACCTTACAACAGAAATTAAACCCTAAACTCATAGATGTCTCTAATGTAAACCTCAACCCTAACATGATGTCTAACAGAAATTAGCAAGAAAAGGAGATGCAAACCTGAACTTGTGATTGAAATTGGGGGAAAAACTTGGGTGAAATTTGAGGAACAGAGCACGTGAGGAAATGAGTTCTTGAGAGATTGAGTTGTTTGAATGATAGAGAAGCAAGAGTGGGAGTAGGGTTTTCCCTCTCAATTGTTCAGAAAATGAAATGCGTGTTGGGCCCAAGTGTTGGCCCACCCATAACATTAAAACCCTTTTTTAAACTGAGGTGGCAGCAACACACTTTCCCTGTCTCGCTGGGTTCGCAAAGCGAACTGGCTGGCGAATGCTCGCCCCAGGTTCACAAAGCAAACGCCAGTGAACATGACAGCTTTTGCAAATTTTTTTCTTCTGCACTGCTGCCACTTCCTAAATCATTCTAAACATCAAACAACATTAAAACAGCAAATAAAGCAATAAATACTTAAAATGTTGGGGTGCCTCCCAACAAGCGCTTGTTTAACGTCGGCTTAGCTCGACGGTCCAATGCAACCTCAAGGATCGCAAAACGGAACAACGGAGGGTTTCCGCTCGAAATCACCACCTAGATACATTTTCAACCTCTGACCATTTACAGTCCAATTCTCATTTGACTTTGTGTCTTCAATGGCTATTGCCCTATATTGCTTGATTTCACGAATCCGGAATGGACCAGACCACTTAGATTTCAATTTACCAGGGAATAGTTTTAATCGAGAATTGAAAAGTAGGACCAACTGCCCTACTTCAAACTGTTTGGCCACTATCTTTTTGTCATGGTAAGTTTTGACTCGATCTTTATACAGCTTGTTGGAATCATACGCTTGGAGGCGCAATTCCTCCATTTCATGCAATTACATCTTTCTTCTTTCTCCGCTTAAAGTTGGATCAAAATTCAGAAATTTCAAGGCCCAAAATGCCTTATGTTCCAACTCCACCGGTAAATGACAATTCTTACCATAGACCAATTTAAAAGGTGTGAGACCAATCAGAGCTTTAAAAGATGTTCGATATGCCCACAAAGCATCATCTAGCTTATTTGATCAATCCTTTCTTGAGGATGACACCGTTTTTTCTAAAATTCTTTTAATTTCCCTGTTTGATACCTCCGCTTGTCTATTGGCCTGTGGATGATATGGTGTTGCAACCTTGTGCTTTACACCATATTGCACCAAGGCTTTTTCAAGCTGAGTGTTGCAAAAGTGGGATCCCCCGTCACTTATCAACACCCCGGAGTACCAAAAGCGGTTTGTGCTACTATGAAAAAAATACAAGAAGTATGAAGTTATTGTGTAAACTTCATTCACCTTGTATTTTTTTCATAGCATCATAAACTAGATGAACTTCATAATTTGTTCCAATTCCACGACTAGTTTAAAAAAAGATGCGTTCTTGAAACATTTTATTATATCTTGTGTTGTTGTATGTTGTTGTTGTTGATTAATATTCTCAAAACTTTATAATTTGTTGTTGTTGTTGTTGTTTTTGTTTATTATATCTTGCGTTTTTTCACCTTATTTTTTTATTTTGTTGTATGTTGTTGTGTTGTTGATAAATATTGTTGTATGTTGTTGTTGATTAATGTTTTCAGAACAAGAACAAAATATTGTTAAGTCACAAGATAGAGGCTTCTTGTGACTTAGCAATGTTTTGTTCTTTAAATTCTTATGCTACTTGCACTGTAGATGAAATTGAGTTTATTATATGCTATGTAGATTGTTTGTTTCACTAACCCTTCACTGAAAATACATTTCATTTAAATTGACATAGAAACTAATAATCTGAAAATTGAGTTGTATTTCAAAACCAACTTATATCAATCAGTTTTTATCGAATTACATGCGTCTCATCATTCATCTCACACTCTTTAACATATAGAATGTGGTTCAATGGTCTGATTCCTTCATAAAACCAATATCTTCTCTTATAGTTTAATTTGAATAACAATAATTTATTGGTTAACTCTACCTCATCACCGCTGTTTATCATCGTGATTATTATGATGATAATCATCATAACAATCACGATGATAAGTGACGATGATGAGGTAGATTTAGCCAATAAATTGATGTTTTTAAAATTGGCATTACCCCCAAATGGGAGCGCTGAAGGGTATTTATACAACATATACAAAATTGAGAAAAATAAAAAACAACTTAAAAAATAAGCTGAAAACTGAAAAACTCCCAGTGTAACCGGTTACGCCCCATTCCAGAAATCAACTCACGCTTTTATCTCCGCATGTAACTGGTTACCATATATCAAGTAACCGGTTACCACAACTTAAATGGCAGAAACTTGTTTTCGACACACACACATACACACACACATACACACATACACAAACACACACACACACACGTATGCACGCACGCACACACACACACACACAAATATATATATATATAATGAGTCATCATGAGAGGGAAATATTCATATTAACGAAAAAATAGAAAACTCTTGATCAGAATAATTGCTTCTTTTTCTTTGTGTGAGTACACACTTCCATGTGCGTAGAAATTTGTTTTTTTATTGTTGGGAAACAAGTGTGAGTTGTGTAAAAAAATAAGTCTGAGTTCTAAGTCCCACATTGCTTAGAAAAGTGGAGGTTAAACACTTTATAAGTAAGAGGACCTATACACCTATCACCTTAAGTTTTTTGGTGAATATGTGGTGTCTCTTTTGACCTTTAGGTGAGTATTTCACCCAATGTAAATGCTTCCCTCTCATGATGACCCATCAGTGGTATCAGAGGTGGCTTGTTCTGGTGATGTGCCTATGATGAGATAAGGGTGTCTCTCAACGGCGGTATAAGTATGTGGATGAACGAGTTTCTGCTTGAGGGGGAGCATAGTGGATGGACTCACTCTTGAGGGGGAGATTGTTGGAAAACAAGTGTGAGTTGTGTAGAAAAATAAGTGTGAGTTCTAAGTCCCACATTACTTAGAAAAATGGAGGTTAAACACTTTATAAGTAAGAGGACTCATACAGCTATCACCTTAAAGTTTTTGGTGAATATGTGGTGTCTCTCTTACATGTTTGGGTGAGTCTTTGACCTTTAGGTGATTGTTAGTTAACAAGAAAATTCGAGGATAATAAATGTTGAAAAATGTGGAAAGTTAGGCGTATCAATTTGATTTTCGCCTATAGCGTAAGAATTCATGGAGTTTTCCACCGTATGGTTTACATCATGAACAAATAATTCAATAAATGAGACGGAGGTAGTACTTTTCAACCAAAAAATCTAACCTGGTTTTCATAAATTATCCTCCACACATATATTATATTATACCTTTAATGATATCACTCATATACATTATCTCCTCAACATTCATTTCTCGGGCATAAATTATACTATTTACTTAATACTTTTTCTCTAAGTTTTAAAATGGGAAGCTGTTCAAATATGATGGTAGTCGTGATGCTAATTGTGGTTTGCAGCAGAATTAATGGTTGTAGCGTAAGGAATTTCAGGTGCGGACGTGATGGCCCTCAAATCCGATTTCCATTCTATTTTAAAGATAATGAAACAGAATACGAACATGGATGTGGTTATAAAGGCTTTGGTCTTACTTGTTCAAACAAACACAAAACTCTGATTGAGCTTCCTTCACATTCTGGCCCAATTGTACTCCAACTCAAAAGCATAAATTATCAAGACCAATATCTAATCGCATGTGACCCAGAAAATTGCCTTCCTGGAAAGCTTCTTAAACTCCATCAATCACAAATGTCTACTTTTCAGTTATATAAGGATCCATTTACTGATAAATTCATTTTCCTCAATTGTAGCTCATTATCCTGCCCAATTTATGTTGTTCAATCTAGCCTTAGTCTCTTTGGTTTGGGTTTTGACCTCAGTTATATAAAGACCAATATCTAATCGTATGGTTCACGTCATGAACAAATAAGATAAGTTTTACTTTTCCACCAAAAAAGTAACCTGGTTTTTTAAAATTCCCTTCTAACATAGTATTCAATTCTCTGTCATAACTTATATTTACTTATTAGCGCGTTTAATAGTGATATGCAGCAGAGTTAATGGGTGTAGCGGGAAGGATTCAAGATGCGGACGTCACGACCCGCAAATCCGATTTCCATTCTATTTTAGACAGTGAAACAGAACATGGATGTGGTTATAAAGGCTTTGGTCTTACTTGTTCAGACACACACAAAACACTGCTTGAGCTTCCTTCACATTCTAGCCCAATTGTACTCCAAGTCAAAACCATAAATTATCAACACCAATATCTATACGAATCTGACCCAGCAAGCTGTGTTCCGGGAAAGCTTCTTAAACTTCATCAATCACAAATGTCTACTTTTCTTTTATACAAGGATCCCAAATTTACTTCTAAATTCATTTTCCTCAATTGTACCTCATTATCCTGCCCAGTTAATTTTGTTTATTCTAGTACTAAACTCCTTCATTCGGGTTTTGACCCAATACTCTGCACCACAACGCCAGATATTATTTCTTCGCTATACGTGCCGGACGATGAGGGTTATAATGATAGTTTGGGTTTGACATGGTCGAAACCCAATTGTAGCATGTGTGAAATACTAGACAAGATTTGTAAATCCAGATAGTATTTCTCTCAGCGGCTTAATTTTCTTGAAGGACGAGATATGCAATTGAAGATTGAGAAAGCAGGAGATGATATAATTTTAAAAAAACTTGCAATTGTAGGATTGTGGTGTATTCAATGGAATCCAATAAATCGTCCATCGATAAAAGGTGTGCTGCAAATGTTAGAAGCTCAAGAAGAAGGAAATTTGATTGTGCCTCCAAACCCTTTCAACTCGACAATTTTCAAAAGTTGTGAAATCCCGAAAAAATATTCGACTTTAGAATTAGAGTCTATACATGAATGAGACATGGCTATCGTTAGAAAATATAAGGTGCGACAAGATTAACATTTTCTATATTTTTCAGGTGCAGCATTAATCTTGATGTATTTAAATATTTCTGCAAAATTTCACATGGATGTTATATATGATACAAACTTTACTCCAATAAATATTATTTAAAAAAATTTGTAAAAAGTTCTGGAGAATAAACTTCAAAAAGAACATGAATATTAGAGAATTCAAATATAAATTGTAAATGTAACTCATTGTTTTATGTCAACACTACTTAAATGCATCAAACTCTCACTGATTTATGTAAATGTTTTTGCTTCTTAAAATGTTTAGATTAATTAACACGGATTGTTCTTAAACACTAAAAAAAATGCAAATACCGACATAATTTAGAGTTGAAATATTGAGTATATCTTCAACCTAGACAAAAAGCAAAACACAGAATATTGTAGTCTTAGACAAAGATTTTCCATCTGTAAATCCATCAAAACATCTGTTTCTAACAAATCAAACTCGTTCACAAAAATAATAATATATGTAGAGACCTATGAAAATATATTTATAAACAAGATATTATTTAGTTTTTTTTTTCTTCACCAAAATCCAATTATTTCAACAATTTTTTTTCCAACACCCAAAAACTTTCCTCAAATAAATATCTTTAAACAAATTGTCACACTCTAGTTTGAGTTCTAATAAATGCTAATAATTCTTATATTATGATATTCAATACAGAATTTTGTTCTGATTTTAAACGGATTCCCGCTAGTGAATCGTAAGTTTATTCATTATGAATTAATCGGTCGTAATGTCGGATACCAAAATTTCAAAAAACATTGTTAGGCTTTAAAATAGAAATCCTAACAAAACTAATAAAAACATTAAATTCTACACTACGAAGAAGATAAATAAGGAAAAATAAAGACTTTTATTTGATTTATTTGATGATTTAAAATATGTCAAAGACGTTAATAAATAATGTATCTAATGGATAATGAATCAAAAGTGTTAAAGATTGTGGTCATGGTCAAATATTGTGGTAATGGTCAAAGATTATAGTCAAGGATTGTGGTTGAATAAAATCATAATTTCTGGACCAAAGAAAGCAACACCCATGATTTTGTAACAACCTGATTTTGTGAAGATGAGCACCTATAAATAGAGGTGCATTTCTCATTCATAACACAACAAAAAGCATTGCAACATAACATAAAAGAAAAATTTAGAGAGAAAGAATATATTGTATTTTCTCCTATAAGGTTCTTTTAGTGAGTGTTCTCCTATTACAAGAGAGAGTGTAATTTGTTCTCTCCTTATATTTAGAGAGAAGTGTTGTAATTTCTTCCATTTAGTGAAAATCTTTTCTATCGGTGTCCGTGGTTTTTCCCTTATTTGTTGAGGGTTTTCCACGTAAATATTCTATGTCAATTTCCTACTCCTTGATCTCTTATTTTTTGTGATATTTATCTTCCTACTCTAGTACCCAACAGTGGTATCAGAGCTGGTGGTGGTGGTCTATATTTTCGCTTCGGTGTAAGGTTACTATTGACATGTGTGGTTGTATACTTTTGCAGTGATTGTTAACGTATACTAGATTTATTCAAGTGTACGGTAAAAATATACAATACTGCTCACGTATACTGTGTTATTCACGGTGAAATTATGTAAACTAATTCAGTGAAAAAAATGGCTGCAAAATTTGAGATTGAAAAGTTCAATGAGAGTAATTTATCCCTGTGGAAATTGAAGATGAAGGAAATCCTGAGGAAGGATAATTGCTCACCAGCAATTAAAGGTAGACTTACAGATATAACTAATAAAAAGTGGAGAGAGAGAGAGAGAGAGATGGATGACAATGTTGTTGCCAATATGCACTTAGCAATGGCAGATTCAGTTTTGTCAAGTATAGCAGAAAAGAAAACTACAAAGGAGATCTGAGATACTCTCATCCAACTGTACGAGGTCAAGTCACTTCACAGCAGAATTTTCTTAAAGAAAAGATTTTACAGTCTTCAAATGAGTGAATACACTTTGGTTCCGGATCACATCAATAATTTGAATACATTATTTGCTCAGCTATCTGCATCAGATTTCACAATAGTGGAAAATGAACGAGCACAGCTTCTTCTTCAGAGTTTGCCAGATTTGTATGATCAATTCGTCATCAATATTACAAACAATAATATTGTTCTTGAAGAAGAATCCAGGCGTAAAAATAAGGAAGATCGACAAGAAAGCTCAAAACGAATAGAAGGTTTGACGATTACGAGAGGTGGGTCAACGGAACGTGGTCCTAGTGGGAGTCAAACTCATGGTAGATCAAAATCTCAAAGAAGAACAAACCTCAAATGCTATAATTAATGCAAGAGAGGGCACTTGAAGAAAAAATGTTGGTTCAACAAGAAGAATGGTGAGAAGTCTTCTAAAGCAAGTACATCTCAAGGATGTATTGCTAGTACCTCTAATGATGGAGAAATCCTTTACAGCAGAGTAGCAGTTAGTACCAAAGGCGAAATTCAACTCAATGATGGTTGGATAATAGATTCAGGAGCAACATGGCACATGACTCCACGACGAGACTGGTTTTGCAATTATGAACATTTTGAAAGGACATGTATTGATGGGGAATGACCATGCTTTGAAAATCGCTGGAGTTGGTACTGTTAAAATGAAAATGTATGATGGTATTATCCACACACTTCAAGGGGTACGACATGTGAAAGGATTGACGAAGAATTTTTTGTCTATTGGGAAACTAGATGTCTTCGGATGCAAGACCCATGTTTAAGGAGGGATCTTGAAAGTGGTGAAATGTTTGCTAGTAGTGATGAAAACAGAGAAGGTCGCTACAAATCTATACATACTTTTGGGAGACACGTTGAAAAGAGCAGATGCATTAGTAGCCGCTGGAAGCCAGGAAGAAACAAAGATGATATGGCATCACAAACTAGGCCATATGTCAGAATAGGGCTTGAAAGTTCTTACAGAACGTAATCTCATACCCAGACCCGTCTGTAAATTTACCTTTCTGTGAGCACTGTGTGATAAGCAAACAGCATTGACTAAAGTTTTCTAAGTCAAATGATAGAAGGAAACACATACTAGACTTGATTCATTCTGATGTTTGGGAGTCACCGGAAATGTGAATTAGAGGAGAAAAATATTTTTTATCATTCATTGATGATCACTCCAGGAGACTATGGTTGTACCCAATCAAGAAGAAGTCAGATGTGTATTTAGTATTCAAGGAGTTAAAAGCACAAGTATAACTTGAAACTAGGAAAATAATTAAGTGCTTGAGAATAGATAATTGAGGAGAATATACAGATGGTGATTTCCTGGCATTCTGCAAGCAAGAAAGTATTAAACGACAACTTACTGTTGCTCATACACCTCAGCAGAATGGTGTAGCAGAGCGGATGAATATAACTCTCCTGGAGAGGACGAGTGTTATGCTGAAAACAACAGGATTGGCAAAGTATTTCTGGGCTAATGTTATCAAAACTGCTTGTTCCGTGATAAATCGATCGCCATCAACTGTGATTGATTTAAAGATACCAATGAAGATGTGGAAGGGAAAACCGGGTGATTATTCTTCTTTGCATGTATTTGGATGTCCTGTGTACGTGATGTACAACTCTCAAGAAAGAACAAAGTTGGACCCAAAATCCAAGAAATTCATATTCTTGGGTTACACTGACAATGTGAAGGGGCATCGTCTGTGGGATCCCGCTACCCACAAGATTATTGTTAGCAGAGATGTAATATTTGTAGAAAATGAACTACAAAAGGAGCAAAAAGATCACAACAATATAAAAGAGACTACTACAATGGAGACGGAATAAAAGTCAGGAGAAAATGATTCTTCTGAAGCTGAGCCAGAGCATGAAGAACAAGAACCAAATGAGGTCAATAATGTAGATCCCAGAAGAACAACACGTCAGATAAGAAAACTATCCTGGCACTCAGAATATGTGATGGCGAGTCATGATGCATATTGTCTTCTATCAGAAGATGGAGAACCATCAACCTTTCATGAGGCATTAAATGGTTCAGATGCTTATCTGTGGATGGCAGCAATGCAGGAGGAAATTGAAGCCTTACATAGAAATAACACATGGGAACTTGTTGAACTTTCTAAAGGTCGGAAAGCCATCAGCAACAAATAGGTGTTCAAAATTAAGCGAGATTGCAAGGATCAGGTGGAATGATATCGTGCAAGATTGGCGGTTAAAGGATATGCTCATAAAGAAGGTATTGATTTCAATGAGATATTTTCTCCAGTGGTAAGACTAACCACAATCAGAGTGGTCTTGGCAATGTATGCTGCATTTGATATAAATCTAGAGAAGCTTGATATAAAAACTGTGTTTCTTCATGGAGAACTTGAAGAGGAAATATATATTCTCCAACCCAAAGGCTTTGAAGAAAAGGAAAAGAAAACTTGGTTTGTAGGTTGACATAATCTTTGTACGGTTTAAAACATGCGCCAAGGTGTTGGTACAAGAGATTTGATTCCTTCATCATGATCCTTGGATACAACAAATTAAGTTCAGAGTATTGTACGTATAATAAAAGGTTTGATCATAATGATGATTTTATCATTTTGCTGTTGTATGTGGATGACATGTTGGTGGTAGGCCCCAACAAAGATTGAGTCCAAGAATTGAAGGAACAATTGGCTAGGGAGTGTGATATGAAGGACTTGGGACTGGTAAACAAGATTTTAGGGATTCAATTTCACTGAGATAGAAAAGACAAAAGGATTTGGCTTTCTCAGAAGAATTATCTTCAGAAAGTCTTGCGCCGCTTCAACATGCAAGACTGTAAGGGGATATCTACCCCACTTTCTATCAATTATAAATTATCCTCAAGTATGAATCCTAGCAATGAAGCAGAAAGGATGGAAATGTCTCGAGTACCGTATGCATCAGCGGCGGGAAGCCTTATATATGCTATGATATGTACTAGACCAGTTATTGCTCAAGCAATTGGAATGGTCAGTCAGTTTATGGAAAATCAAGGTAATGAACACAAGAATCTAGTTAATAGGATCCTTAGATACATCAAAGGAACCTCAGGTGCTACATTATGTTTTGGGGAATCATAATTCACTATTAGAGGCTATAATTCAGATTTTGCAGGTGACCTTAATAAAAGAAAATCTACTACTGGCTATGTGTTCACACTTGCAGGAGGAGCGGTAAGTTGGTTATCTAAGTTGCAGACTGTTATAGGTTTGTCTACTGTAGAAGTTGAATACATGGTCGCTACCTAAGCATGTAAGGAAGCAATTTGGATTCAAATGTTATTGGAAGAATTCGGGCACAAGCAATAAAATATTATTGTGTACTGTGGCAGTCAGAGTGCCTTGCACATTGCAAGGAATCCATCTTTCCATTCCAGGACAAAACACATAGGAGTTTAATACCATTTTGTCAGAGAGGTAGTAGAAGAAGAAAGTGGGGATATGCAGAACATTCACACCAAAGATAACCTAGAAGATGCAATGACGAAGTCGATCAACTCTGATAAGTTTGAATGGTGTAGGTCTTCCTATGGCCTATTAGAGGCGTAATCAGCATGGAGTTAGAAAGGTAGATAAAATTTTGGAAGATCACAAATATGACTTTAAGTGGGAGATTGTCAAAGATATATCGTGATCATGTTCAAATATTGTGGTCATGGTCAAAGATTATGGTCAAGGATTGTGAAGATCAGCACCTATAAATAGAGGTGCATTTCTCATTTATAACACAACAAAAAGCATTGCAACATAACATAAAAGAAAAATTTAGAGAGAAAGAATATATTGTATTTTCTCCTATAAGGTTCTTTTAGTGAATGTTCTCCTATTACAAGAGAGAGTGCAATTTGTTCTCTCCTTGTATTTAGAGAGAAGTGTTGTAATTTCTTCTACTTAGTGAAAATATTTTCTACTGGTGCCCGTGGTTTTTCCATTATTTGTTGAGGGTTTTCCACATACATATTCTATGTCAATTTTCCTACTCTTTGATCTCTTATTCTGTTGTGACATTTATCTTGCTACTCTGGTACCCAACAAAAAGTCCAAACACTAAAAGAAGTTCAATTCAATAACCATTAAATTAAAAAATCTAATAATATAAAAATCCTAAATTATTTTATTTAATTATAGTTGTATACTATAACATTGTTACGAGTTATACTTAAACTATGTTCAAATAATTGTTATACTCTAATTTTATCTCATCATTATCTCTAGTCTTTTAATTTACTTTGCACTACTTCTCTTGCATTTTTAGGCCTAGGTCAATTTGAACTTAGGGTCACTTTGACCATGGCTACTCATTTAATCCATTTTGCCTTGCATTGTCCATAGTAAGTTATGTTATAGGGTCTTTGGCCAGTGTTATTCATGGTCACTTTATGCATATCATCACTATTTTGAGTGCATTCTTTCTTTTAATGCTTTGTATTAGAAAAAGAACAAATAATCATAGTTTATTTTTCTGCTTTATGTCATAATTTGGACCTTTATGTCATTTTATACATATTTTTACATCCACCATATATTTTGAATAAAAGAGAATGGTTTGAACTTATTGTTTTTTTCCATTCAATTTAAACATAAGATACAATATCACGCATACATCCAAATTGACCTATAAAATACGATTTTCATCCTCTCAAAACAACTTTTTCCCCTCTCAAAACTCACACACGAGTTTCATCCTCATCAATCACCTATAAAATACCTCTTTGGTCACTCTCAAAAACTCACAAGAAATCATCCTATCAAATTCCTGCTGAAATCAAATCCCACCCTCAATAAAACTCTAAAAGAGAGCTCCTCCAGTTCACCATTTGAACTTTGAGAAAGCTGAGCTTAACCTCAACGCTCACTACCTCACTAGAACGAACACTAAGAAAAAAGAAGAAGATGCAGACGAAGGGAGAATCACAAGCAAACAGAAACAGAAGTAGAGAGAAAGAGATTAATAGGAGTTACTTGAGGTTGGACCCGCCAGAGTCTCGGAGGAGTTTTAGGCTCCGACGAGGTCTTCTTCTCTCATTTCCATTCTCTTTCCTCTCTATTTGTTTGTCGTTTACCATTTTTGTACCCTTAATTGTATTAATTTGTTGAAATTGTGGCTGTATTGGAAGATTTTGGGACTTAGGGTTTAGTTTAGGGCTGAGCACGATCTGGGCTCAGGGGTGGTTTTCTATTAGTTTCAAGAGCACATTTTTCTTTTTCTTTAAGGGGTTTTGTCGATATTTTTCCTTTCCTTTTGGAAAAAATAAAGTTTGATGGTGACCCTGTTATCATCTCTAGCGTGCGAACGCTCTAGGTTATTTTTCGCTCAGCGGCACCCTTGACCTTGACGTGCTCGCACGAGAAACCTTCTAGGGAGCCTCTAAATGGTTATAGGCCATCTGGATCCAATTGGAATCTCTAAAAAAGTCCAAATAAAGGACATTTGGCTTTCACTTAAAGCACTTTTCCCCTACACGTCTAGTACTTGGGGGACAATGTACAATCAAACTCTCTCCTTCACTCGAAGCACTTCACCCCTACATGGTTTGTGCTTGGGAAACTGTGTATCATAATTTCTTACTTAAGCACTTCATCCACACACGCCTCGTACTTAGAGAACTGATCTATAAATGTATATATCCCTTATTTTATTAAAATACAAATTTTCTTAATTTTACATTTTTTTTGTTTCAATCTACAAGAATAAATTTGTTGATAAATTTTGAATCTTCTTCTTCATCATTATTTTGAACTTTGGTGAAGATCAAATACCAAGTTTTGTATCACACTCAGGTTCAATATATTCTCAATGGCATTGCATACATTTGTTTTTGGAATAAAATTAACAAATGTTAAATAAAGGAAATAATTTATCAGTTACAAGATAAGAGATTATGTAGAGTATACCAACCTTGAGCTAATAATTTTTCTGCTATTGCAATCCATCCCAAAGATTGTTTTCACGCTTCTTTAAGTTTCATTGTTTTCAATCTAAATGCTTTCGTTATCAATGTTTGTTTTTCACAATGTAGAATCCAAGATATATCGTTATGGTGTTCACGTTCTGATTGGCTAACGTGATGATTTCACACAGATCACTGATGTTTCTTACGGATTGTTGTGTTGGCAATGTCTTAAGCGTTGATATTATGTTAATGGACGACAAAGATTCATTTATAGACAAAACTAGGTTACTTTTCCCCTCAGATTATTATGAACACCGAGGTGATAAATTATTTCTTTTTAAATAAAAGATAAAATAAAGAATTTTTCTTTAAGTTGTTAGCCCACCCAAGAGAATATATTACTTCTATTGCAGACCCAAAAAGAAAACGATGAACTGTAAAGAATATCACTTACAGTTTGTTACCATCCATCATTTTCTTTTTGGATTGCAATATGTTCTTAGTATGATTAGGAATAGGTTTCTCAATGTTGTCTGCCAAGGAAAGAATTAAATCATTGAATTTTTGCTTTCGATGACAATGTTGAGAAATTATTCCCAAATATAAATACGGATTGCAAGATGTGTGGAATCAAGAACAATAACGTCATTCTGTGAGATAGATGGCAAGAGAAGAAAAATGTTTTGTTCAAGATTGGTAAAATTAATTTCTTCAATGCATTGATGTAACAACAACAAAGAACTTTGAAAGATTTCCTAACCAATTAAGAAACATTCAAAGATATTTCTCTCTTGCAATCTATCCAAGAGAATGATGTTTATGAGTTTGGCGCGACACCAAAAAAGCTAAATGAGAGCAAAACTGAATGAATGAATGGTTTTAAAGACAAAAGTTTGTAATCCTTTCCCTCGATTGGTAGTCTAACCGAAAGAATAGATTACTTAATATTTAAGTAAAAAATAAAATAAAAATAATGACGTCATTATAAAAGAAAATTTAAAATATAAAATGCAGGTGCAGAAATTCGAAGTGTGTCCCTTAGTTAATCTTCCTTTCATTTATTTATATCAACGGAGAGAATAGATTATATTTTTATAAAAAAAAAATACAACATGGCCCGCCCAAAATTTATATCTCGGTTTTTTATTAGGTGAGGTTGTAGTAGTGTTGTTTCACAAAAATGTTAGTTGTGTTTACTTAAAATAGAAAATACTTTCATTTCTGTGTTTTTAATTTTTTTTTCAAAAAGAAAATATATTATTAGATAAAAACACATTCTAGCATAAGGAATGCTAAAGAATGTTAGAACAAAGTAGATACACCACAACATACTACATAAAACAAAACTTCTCAAACTACTCCAATCAACAACAACACCAACAGAAAAAAACACCACTACTTCCACATTACCCAAATTGACCCAGCTCTACTCCAAACCCCGAACACCAACATAAAACAAACAGATGAGCAAGGAAAAAAAAATCGGTCGGTGAAACACAACATCCAAAAATAAATGGATTAACACAACAGTCACCCAAACCACCCTAAAGCATTAGGTAAAATGCTTGTAAACTCTTTTGACAACAAGGTCCAAACAGTTAAAGGTCAAAGTAAATAGATCACAAAAGCATAACAAAAACTAAAAAGCAATGTTGCTCTCTCGAATTGGAGATTTTGCTGCTAAGAATCACAAAACAACTCCAAAACTTCTCTAAAAATGCTACCAAAAGTTTATCTAGGACTAAATTCCCTGGCTAACCAACCGAATTACACAAATAAGAACAACAACACACCTTTCTTCTGTTTGAATCAACCCAAAACCTTTTGGGAATTCCTATTCAATCTTGATCTCAAGATTGTTAACAAGCACACAATGGCAATGAAAAGAAAAGGGTTGAGAAAGAAAATAAAGAGAAATGTTAGAGGAGAAGATGAACAATTTTCTGCAGAGAACTCTCTGCCCACAAATTGTGGAAATTATGTTATTTCACTTGCAATTGTAAACTGTGAATACAAGTTCTCAATTATAAGCTTGTTACAAAAAAATAAGGGTTTCTCCCTATTTATAGATTTAGGTTAGCTTGCACCCCAAGGCAAAGCCCAAAACTATAAAAGCCCAAAATAGTAAACATTACTAAAATAGGCCTAAGTCAAAATCCTATGTGAAGGAAAATCCTTCGACACTTCGACACACGGAATTACAACTCAACACACCTCCTAATTCATTGTGTATAAGCTTTCTACATTCATCATGGCTCTTAGTCTTCTGAAAACTTCGACCTGCACTCCCTTCGTCATGATATCTGCAATCTGATTCTCAGTTGTGCAGTGTTCCAAGTTCATATTCCCTTCTGCTTCCTGCTCTTGAAGGTAATGGAACCTCATTTCGATGTGCTTGCTTCAACCGTGTGCTATTGGATTCTTCGCCAAGTTGATAGCTGACATGTTATCGATCTTCATGGTAATTGCTCTATGACTCTTCCCTGTAATCTCTTCGACCAAGTTCACCATCCAGGTTGCTTGACATGCACAAAGAGAAACAACTATATATTCTGCTTGGCATGATGACAATGCCACTACTGGCTCCTTTCTCGAACTCCAAGCAACTGGTGCCCCTTTCAGCTACCTCAGTATCCTCTTCGTTGCTGCTAAGTGTGATACCTCTGGCTTCTCCATAAATCTACTTACCATACCCCACACTGTATGCTAAGTCAGGCCTTGTGTGACAAAGGTATCTAAGTAACCCAATAATCTTCTGTATTGGGTTGGGTCGACATCATCTTCATCTGAATCCTACTACAGTTGCAGTCTGGTCTCAGCAGGAGTCGAAGTTGGGTTGTAATCTTTCATCTCAAATCTCTTGGGTATTTCGTGTTAGAACAAGAATTGATTCTACATTCCTAATAGTTTTGATGATAACAAATACTATATTATTATTTAGAACTTGATGCTCCCTAATTTAGTTATTATGATATGTAGGGAAGTTCTAAAGTGAAGAAATTCTGAATCGGAAGCAAAAGCACATTTTGCGTTAACAAGTTCTAATCAAGCGAAGTTCTGATATAGAAGTATCACACAAGATCTAATCCAGTAAAGTTCTAATCAAGCGAAGTTCTGATAAAGAATGTTTCACGGTATCAGCACCAGCCGCATTTGAAAGACTTTGATGATCCAGAACTTCAAGACATATTCTGATACGTTATTATTCATTTAAAGAGTATCAGCTAGAATCAGATGAGATCTCTATCTATGGAAAGCTCATTAAATGATTTTAAATTGACATCCAAAAATAAAGCCCAACGGATCAAAAAGCCATCTATATAAAGGGGATTGTTGAAAGGATGAAGATACAGCTACTCACATACAAATCTTACTGTTCATCATATTTTCAATTAAATTTTGTGTAAACGTCACAGTTGTGATAACAGCTTTTTAGAAGCACTAAGTATACACTTGTTTCTTTACTCTACTATTGTAAATTCCTTGAGATAACCAAGTTGTGGTTTGAAACTCAAGAAGACATTGACATTTGTCTTTGTGATTGTGTAATCCTTTTGAGTAGTGGATTAAGTCCTCAAGAGAGAGAGGCGAAATCACCTTGGCGGGTGGACTGGAGTAGTTTGAGTTCAAATGAACCAGGATAACCAAACGTGTCCTTTTGCTTTAATTTTTTTTTAAAACCCCAATTCAAACCCCCTTTCTTGTGTTTTTCTTTTCTTCAATTGGTATCAGAGCGCCTGGTTCTGGGTGCAAACACTTAACCGTGTCTGGAAAAAAGATCCTTCAAAGAAAAACACTATGGCGGTACCAGTTTAGAACAACAATGACAAAATCAGTGGAAAACCACCAGTATTCGACGGTGAAAATTTTGAATACTGGAAGGACGTAATCGAAAGTTTCTTTCTGGCTCATGACGGAGATCTCTAGGATATGGTAACTGATGGTTACACTCATCCTGTTGGAAAATACGGTCAGAAGATTGAAAGGAAAAATATGACAGATCAACAAAAGAAAGATTTCAGAAATCATCACAAGGCCAGAACAATCCTCTTAAGCGCTATCTCGCACACAAAATATGAGAAGATTACAAACAGAGAATCAGCTAAACACATGTTTGACTCTCTAAGAATGACGCATGAAGGCAACACTCAAGTCAAAGAGACTAAAGCTCTGGCACTCATCCAGAAGTATGAAGCCTTCAAAATGGAAGAAGATGAAACAATTGAGAAAATTTTCTCAAGGTTTCAAATTCTGGTTGCTGGATTGAAAGTTCTGAATAAAGGGTACTCAACAGCAGATCATGTTAAGAAGATTATCAGAAGCTTACCAAAGGCGTGGAGACCCATGGTCACAACATTAAAGCTTTCCAAGAACCTCAACGAAATATCTCTTGAAGAACTGATCAGCTCTCTAAGAAGTCACGAGATAGAACTAGAAGAAGATGAACCTCAGAAGAAAGGTAAGTCTGTTTCTCTTAAATCTAATAACAAATATAAAACTAAAGCTTTTCAGGCAGAAGAAGAAAGCTCTAGTGGCTCCTCAGAAGAAGATGAACTATCACTCCTCTCCAAAAGAGTCCAACAACTATGGAAAAATAGACAAAGGAAATTCAGAAACTCTAGAAGATCAAGAAGTTATTCTGAACCATCTTCTGGTTACTAAAAGTCAAGAAACAAAGACGTGGTGTGTTACGAATGCAAGGAACCTGGACACTACAAAAGTGATTGTCCTAAGCTGCAGAAAGAAAAGCCAAAGAAGAAGTTTAACAAGGAAAGAAAGAAAAGTCTTATGGCTACCTGGGATGACTCAGAATCTTCTGAAGCAGAATCCGAATCAGAAAATGAACACGCCAACATTTCCCTAATGGCCAACATATCAGATGACTCCAACTCATCAGAATCAGATTCTAACTCAGAAACTAAAGAGGTATTCTCTAAATTTTCTAGATCTCAATTAGAAGATAGTCTATCTGAAATTCTTGAAAATTATCAGAAACTTCAGCTCAAATACAAGAACCTGAAACATGGCCTGATATCTGAGTCTGAAGAGAACAGAAAACTGAAAGCAGAAAATTCTGAGTTAAAAGAAACCATTTCAAAACTCAAGAACTCCTTTGAATCTCAAAAATCTCAGAAAAAATCTGACTCAGTAGTTCCCACTAGTTCTGATAACATTTTAAAAAATTATGACTATGATTTTCAAAAATTTCTAGCTAAAAACATAGACAGAAGCAAAATGGGTTCAATGATCTATGGAGTTAGCAGAAACGGGAGAAAAGGAATAGGATATGTTAATCCTAGAGGAGAAGCACCATATAAACCTAAACAAGTTGATGATATGATCATAAAATACGCACCTTTAAACTCTCACTTCACATATGGACACAAACATGATATAAAATATACTAGTCAATCTTACTCTTCAAATTCTATTGAGAAACTAAAACTCAATCAGAATTCTGTGAACACTAACAAACAAGGACCCAAAGAAATATGGGTACCTAAGGATAAAATCCTATACGTTGCAGATGTCTTTAACAGCAAGATTGAAACACCAATCATGGTACCTGGACTCTGGATGCTCGCGACACATGACGGGAAGAAAGCATATGTTCCAAAGTCTGGAACTTAAAGCTGGAGGGTATGTAGGTTTCGGAGGCAATCAGAAAGGGAAGATCATTGGCTCGGGAACCATAGGTAACGGTACTCTACCATCTATATCTAATGTTCTATTAATAGATGGATTAATGCATAACTTGTTATCCATAAGTCAATTAAGTGATAACGATTATGATATAATCTTCAATCAAAAGTCCTGCAAGGCAGTTAGTCAGAAACATGGAACAATCCTCTTTAATGGAAAGAGAAATAACAACATTTATAAAATAAAACTCTCTGAACTAAAAAATCAGAATGTAAAATGCCTTTTGTCTGCTGACGATGAACAATGGGTCTGGCACAGAAGATTGGGGCATGTTAGTATGAGAAGAATATCTCAGATTAACAAACTCAATCTAGTCAGAGGACTTCCTAACCTGAAGTTCAGCTCAGATGTTGTGTGTGAAGCATGTCAAAAAGGAAAGTTTTCTAAACCCTCTTTTAAATAAAAAAATGTTGTCTCTACCTCCAGACCATTAGAACTTCTACATATAGATCTGTTTGGACCAGTGAAAACTGCATCCATCAGTGGTAAGAAGTATGGATTAGTGATCATAGATGACTATAGCAGATGGACATGGGTAAAGTTCTTAAAACACAAGGACGAGTCACTCTCTGTATTTTCTGTCTTCTGTAACCAAGTTCAAAATGAAAAAGAGTTTAGAATTGTAAAAGTCAGAAGTGATCATGGTGGGGAATTTGAAAACAAGAAAATAGAAATATTTTTTAATGAAAATGGCATTTCTCATGACTTCTCTTGTCCTAGAACTCCACAACAAAATGGAGTTGTAGAACGCAAGAATAGAACTCTACAAGAAATGGCCAAAACCATGATCAATGAGACTAACATGGCTAAACACTTTTGGGCAGAAGCAGTTAATACAGCGTGTTACATTCAGAATAGAATCTCTATAAGACCTATTTTGGAAAAGACTCCATATGAACTGTGGAAGAACATAAAGCCCAACATTTCATACTTTCATCCATTTGGATGTACTTGCTTTATTTTAAACGCTAACGATCCTCTGAACAAGTTTGATTCTAAGGCACAAAAATGTTTCATGTTAGGATACTCTAAACGTTCAAAAGGATACAGAGTATATAACACAGAAACACGAAATGTGGTAGAATCCATTTGTGTCAGATTTGATGATAAGCTTGGCCTTCAAAAGCCAAAGCATGATGAATCTCTTGCAGAAATAGAAGTTAAAATTGCAGGCACTGAAACCAGATCATCAGAAAAACAGTCAAACACAGCAGAAGGAAATTCAAAAATCACAACAATTTCTGAAGAAACCATCCAGAAAAGACAATCCAGAATTACACTTACACATCCCGAAGACAAAATTCTGGGAAAGAAAGATGATCCAATCAGAACAAGATCCTCATTCAAGAAAACTGAAGAATCTCTCATGGGATTAGTGTCTTTGGTTGAACCCACTTCTATTGACGAAGCACTCTCAGACAATGATTGGATACTCGCAATGCAGGAAGAATTGAATCAGTTCACCAGAAACGACGTATGGGATCTAGTTCCTAAACCCAAAGGCTTCAACATCATTGGAACCAAATGGGTCTTCAGAAACAAACTGAATGAACAAGGAGAAGTTGTCAGAAACAAAGCACGACTGGTTGCATAAGGTTATAGTCAGCAAGAAGGGATAGACTATACAGAAACCTTTGCTCCAGTCGCAAGGTTAGAATCTATCAGACTTTTAATTTCATTTGCTGTAAATAATGACATCACTCTTTATCAGATGGATGTCAAAAGTTCATTTTTAAATGGTTACATTGATGAAGAAGTTTATGTACATCAACCCCCTGGTTTTGAAAACACAAAACATCCAGAATATGTTTATAAACTCAAGAAATCGTTATATGGTCTAAAGCAAGCTCCCAGAGCTTGGTATGAGAGACTAAGTAACTTTCTCTTAGAAAATGATTTTACCAGAGGGAACGTGGACACAACTCTATTATGTAAGTCATTTAAAAATCACATTCTGATCTGTCAAATATATGTAGATGATATAATTTTTGGATCTACTAAAAGCTCTTTGGGCAAAGAATTTGCTAAGACTATGCAGGCAGAATTTGAAATGAGCTTAATGGGAGAACTCAAGTTTTTTCTGGGAATTCAAATCAATCAAACTACAGAAGGAACTTACATACATCAAAGCAAGTATGTCAGAGATCTTCTGAAAAAATTTGACATGTCAGAAAGTAAGCCTTCCAAAACTCCTATGCATTCCACATGCATTCTGGAAAAGGATGAGGTAAGTAAGAAAGTAGAACAGAAGCTCTACAGAGGTATGATTAGTTCTCTCCTTTATTTAACTGCTTCAAGACCTGATATTCTCTATAGCGTCTATCTTTGTGCTAGATTCCAATCAGATCCTAGAGAATCCCACTTAACAGCAGTTAAGCGAATTTTCAGATATATGAAAGGGTCTACTAATCTTGGTCTTTGCTATAGAAAGTCCAGAGAATACAAATTGGTAGGATACTGCGATGCTGACTTTGCTGGAGATAGAATAGCAAGAAAAAGTACCTCTGGAAGCTGCCAGTTTCTGGGAGACAACTTAATCTCTTGGTCCAGCAAAAGACAATCCACCATTGCACTATCAACTGCTGAAGTTGAATATATAGCTGCAGCTGGATGCAGTACTCAGATGCTCTGGATGAAGAATCAGCTTGAAGATTTTCACATTTACGAGAGTAACATCCCTATCCTTTGTGACAATACTTCTGCCATCTGTCTTTCTAAAAATCCTATTTTGCATTCTAGGGCTAAACATATAAAAATTAAACATCACTTCATTAGGGACTATACTCAGAAGGGAATTCTTTTCTTAAAATTTATAGACACAGACCATCAATGGGCTGATATTTTCACCAAACCCCTTGCTGAAGATAGATTTAATTTTATTCTGAAAAATCTCAGTATGGAATTATGTCCAGAATGAAAATGTAATTTCTGTATATTTAACTCTTAGAATTTTTGTTTTGTGAACATCTGACCAATAATTCTTCAGAAGTGAGAAGGAGATTGTCTCAGAATCTATTCAGAAGATCTGAAAACCTTTCATTTCAAGGATAGATCATTAAGTTCACTCTAGAAAACACCTGTCAACCTACGCTCCAGGTTTTCCTCTGAAGTTGAACACGTGTCAAACTCTGGGAAACTGAAACGGCTGTGTTGACATATCGAGGTGCCAAGTCACATCGGTAACTGTTCCCAAAATTTTCACGCTCTCTCCCTTGTCAGAAATCATTAGAGCTCTTAACCATTATGTTTATTGTTTTTAATTGCTCATTAATTTTTGTCTTTTTGGTCACTCTTATATATATGTCACTTCTAACACCCTCACACTTTCACTATCACTCACTTTGCTCTCTCGCTTTCTTGTTCTTATTTGCAATTCTTGTTTTCTGCAATTCTTGTTCTTCTTTGTGTTCTCCAAAACCCTAAGTCTATGAACAATGGCCTCCTGCGCTCAACAAACGATGTCTCAAGAATCTGCTCACCAAATTAATGAAGAAAGGTACGTTGAGCCTTCAAGAACTCTTCTCACCCCCATTGCTTCTCTTGAAGTTCTCTGTGAACTCATCGTGGATTTTGAAAGCATGAAAGAAAATGGGTATGACCTTACTCCTGAGGTTGAGTTTCAAGGTTGGACCAAGTACTTTAATCACTTAATGGGTCCAGTTTTTCCTAAACTTGTTAAGGAATTCTGGATTTTTACATCTGTCTCAAATCATCAAGTAACTTCTTATGTAATGGGAAAAAATATTGTCATCACTGAAGAACTTATTGGTAAACTCATTGATCATGATGGATCAGGAATTAGATGCAGTGAGATGGAAAAGAGCTCTGACCTAAAAACTGTCTCAAAGGAAATCTTCACCTCTGGACAACACTCAAACAAAATCAAAGATCTAAAGGATCGTCACAGAATTTGGGTCAGAATCATTCTAGGTTGCATCTATCACAGGAAACCTACAAGCACTTCTGACTACATCAACAACGATCAACAGTACCTTCTGTACCTCATCTCCACCAATACAAAAGTAAATCTTCCTCACAGTCTATTCAATCATCTGAAGAATAGTGTCAAGGAAACAAGAGAAGACGAAAGAATCAAGAGAAATTGGATCCCTCTAGGTAGACTAATCTCAGATATTCTAACAGAGAATAAGCTGATAGAACACCTGAGTGAAGCTCAGAAAATCTCTGATCTGGAGACTATTGTTGGAAGACCTCTCAATGCAAAGAACCTCAAGAAGATGAAGATCACTGAGACCATCAAGAAGGATCCAACCCAACTCACTAAGGAAGTCATCACCACCAGGAAAATACCTCTGAAAGATTTTCCTCTCTTCTCAGCAGATACTCATCAAAAATTGTTCTCAGATATCTGGATGCGTGTAAATCTGATGGAACCATTCCAGAGGTTTCCTTACAAGATCTCAGGCAAGCACCTCCAGAAGTTGCCACCAGAATATCAAGAAAAAGAAAAGCCTCTGAAGGAACTCCTCAGAAAACCCCCAAAGCTGCTAAAAATAAAGGTAACTCGTCTTTAATTTCTGTCGTCGAATCCATATTGGTATCCACATCTGAAACCTCATCTTCTCCCAAACCTTCTGAAAATCCATCACCATCACCACAAACCCTTGACGATTTTGACATCGACATAGATCCCACTCCTTCTGAATTTATTGACCCACAACTAGAACTTGCACAAGTTCTGTCTGACATTGATCTTGAACCTCTCTTCACTTCTTCCTAACCAGAAAATCAAACTCAAAATTCTGAACTATTCCCAAACACCTCTATTCCGGGTACAACTGTCATCTCAACTTCCTTCAACCATCTCAAAATTTCACCTGTCCCACACAAGATGTCACCACTCCAGAAAATACATCACCTACCTCTCCCATTCTCATTTTTGACTTTCCTTCAACAAATCTCTCAGAAGATCCTCTCAGAACTATAATTGACTTAGAAGCTCTAGACAAACTTGCCTCAACTTCTCATAAAATAGCCATTCCCAAACCAAAACCAAAAACATCCAAAATAGATGTTGGTAACTCTTTATTGGCATTCGAGGAAGAAATGCAGGAATGGATTAACTTTCTGAAGCAGGGTTGTATGGAGAATCTGAATCCAGCTGCTTCTGACTATCTCTGGACCAAATTCAGAAAGTGGTTCAATATTGAATCTCAGAAGATGAAGGAACTCAGCTATGACATAGCTCAACAGAACTTATGTGACCATATGAAGATCTTCAATGTGCAAGTTCTAAGGTTCTGGGAAAAGAAACCCATTCTTCATCTAGGCTGGAAAACTCCTATGGTTTTAGAACGTCAGGAAGAAACCTCTGAACATCAAACTCTGGTAATTGCTAAAGTCGAAGAAAAGTCAGCTGAAGCTTCTCCAAAGAAAGATTCTGCTAAAAGCTCTGAGGATTTGGTATCTTCTGTCGAGTCAACTTCATCCTCTCTAGTGCTGAAAACTCTGGATGAGTTGAAGAAGGAGAATGAGGTTGTAAGAAAAAGATTGGACAAACAGGATGAAACAAACGCAAAAATTAAAGGGATGCTTGGCAAGCAAGAAGAATCCGCTAATCAGATCAAAGGTCTTTTGGAAGCATTGTTCACAAGACTTCCACCTGCTCCTCAACCTTAGATTCTTTTATGTTTTTATTATCTTGCTTATTTTGTTTACTTGTATTATCTGCTTCTTATCAATGAATATTTTTTTGCTTTTTGATTAATGACAAAAAGGGGGAGAACGTAGAATATTTTGAAATATAACAGTGCACCGGGACTATGTCTCAAACATTTTAACCTCTCTGTTTCCACATATTGTTAAGTAAGCAGGAAAATGACAATCAGAACTTCTTGTCAAAAGCTTCAAACAAAACATCTTCAAGGAAGTCTTCAACTCAGGGGGAGTCCTTTATACTTCATACTCTTTTAATTGATTATCAAAATATAAGTTTTTGTCATCATAAAAAAGGGGGAGATTGTTAGAACAAGAATTGATTCTACATTCCTAATAGTTTTGATGATAACAAATACTATATTATTATTTAGAACTTGATGCTCCCTAATTTAGTTATTATGATATGTAGGGAAGTTCTAAAGTGAAGAAATTCTGAATCGGAAGCAAAAGCACATTCTACGCTAACAAGTTCTAATCAAGCGAAGTTCTGATATAGAAGTATCACACAAGATCTAATCCAGTAAAGTTCTAATCAAGCGAAATTCTGATAAAGAATGTTTCACGCTATCAGCCTCAGCCGCATTTGAAAGACTCTGATGATCCAGAACTTCAAGACATATTCTGATACGTTATTATTCATTTAAAGAGTATCAGCTAGAATCAGATGAGATCTCTATCTATGGAAAGCTCATTAAATGATTTTAAATTGACATCCAAAAATAAAGCCCAACGGATCAAAAAGCCATCTATATAAAGGGGATTGTTGAAAGGACGAAGATACAGCTGCTCACATACAAATCTTACTGTTCATCATATTTTCGATTAAATTTTGTGTAAACGTCACAGTTGTGATAACAGCTTTTTAGAAGCACTAAGTATACACTTGTTTATTTACTCTACTATTGTAAATTCCTTGAGATAACCAAGTTGTGGTTTGAAACTCAAGAAGACATTAACAGTTGTCTCTGTGATTGTGTAATCTTTTTGATTAGTGGATTAAGTCCTCAAGAGAGAGAGAGGCGAAATCACCTTGGCGGGTGGACTGGAGTAGTTTGAGTTCAAACGAACCAGGATAACCAAACGTGTCCTTTTGCTTTAATTTTTTTTGAAAACCCCAATTCAAACCCCCTTTCTTGTGTTTTTCTTTTCTTCATTTCGCCTGCATATCTTCTTTGGTGCATGATCAAACCTCTATTAGTCTTGTAGAATTCGATGCCAAGGAAATATGAGAGATTTCCCAAGTCTGGCATTTCAAACTCCTCACTTAGGTCATGTTTGAAATCTTCGATCTCCTTCTTGCAACTCCCTGTTATCAACAGGTCATCGACATAGAGGCATAGTATAAGCAATTCATTATTGCTTCTCCTTACATGCACTCCATGCTTAGTCGTACACTTCACAAACTCCTTCTCTATTAAGAAGTTGTCGATTTTCTTACTCCAAGCTCTTGGAGCTTGATTAAGTCCATACAGGGCTTTATGCAGCCTGTACACCTTTCCTTCTTCGCCTCGTTTCACATACCCAGCTGGTTGTGCGACATAAACTTCTTTATCTAATGAGCCATTAAGGAATGCACACTTCACGTCCATCTGACATGTGTGCCAATTATTCATATTTGCTAGACTAACAACCAACCTGATTGTTTCGATCCTAGCAACAAGTGCAAACACTTCGTCAAAGTCGATTCCCTCCTTCTGGAGAAATCCTTTCGCCACAAGTCTCGCCTTGTGTCGAGTTACTTCTCATCTAGGATTCACCTTCACCTTGTAAACCCACTTCACATCAATTTCCTTCTTGCCTTGAGGCAATTCAACAAGTGACCAGGTGTTTTTCACTTCGATGGACTCTAACTCCTCATTCGTTACTTTCACCCACTTTGAATCTTTCAATGCCTCAGCTGCATTGACTGGTTCGACATCTGCGTAGAAAGCATAATGTACCAGCTCACCCTCTTCATCAACCACATCATATGATGTAATTACACATTCTTACAACCTTGCAGGCATGTGTCTTGTTCGTCGAGGTCTGCTTGGGCCTACTTCATCTCTGACTTGTTCTTGTCGAACTTCTATTTCGACTTCAGTGGTTGGTTCTTCACAAGAGATTCTCACTGAATCCTTCTTGACATTCTCAGTCCAATCCCATTCTTTAAGCTCATATATGATCACGTCCCTGCTGATTACTACCTGCTTATTCACTGGGTCAAACAGTTTATAACCTCCAGTCGAATGATATCCTATCAAGATCATCTGATTTGAATTGTCATCAAGCTTCCTTCTCAACTGATCTGGCACATGTCTATGTGTTATAGATCCAAACACCTTCAAGTGACTGAGGCTAGGCTTGACACCAGACCAACATTCTTCTGGTGTGATTCCTTTGAGCTTCTTCGTCGGACATCTGTTCAAAATAAATGTTGCTGTCGAAACCGCTTCTCCCCATAATTCTTTGGGTAAATGCTTTCCATTCAACATACTTCTCACCATGTTCTTGATGGTTGTAACGCCCCGTTTTGTCCGATTTATTTAATCGAGTTGATTTAGTTATTTTTGTTTTTATATTAATTTATTCTTGACTTTTATTTGACAATATATAATTTTTCATCGTTCTTATGTTTTATCGCGTTTTGAGAGCGTTTGTGAGATATTTGAGTTTAGGGGTAAAATGGTCATTTTGAGGGGTTAGATATTTTAGAAAAAATTAGATATTTTTATAAATAGAGATTTGAGAGAAAAAGAGAGAAAAGAAAGAGAAAGGAAAGAAAGGAAGAGGAAGGAAAAGAGAAGGAGAGGAAAACTTATGGATGAAAAAATCATCCGTTCAAGCGCGATTAATCGGGTAAGGGTGAGAAGTTTCGATTATATTGCGATTGTATATGTTTATGTGTATGATTGTATGATTGTGTGAATGTTTTCTTGTTTTTATAATGTTTTTACATTTGATAAATTGATGAACAATTGATAGAAATCGATATTTTCACGGTTGAAATGTGATATAAATGCATGGGAATACTTGTTGATTATGTTGGAACATGTTTTGGTTGTTATGGTATGAATTGGAAGGGTTTGGGTGGAAGAAATGATGGATTTTGGCCCCAAATGACCTATATTGACGCTGCTGCGAATTCTGAGTTTCGCGGGTTCGCCTAGCGAACCGCAGCGAAGGACCGGGCGAATGTTCGCCTAGAAGTTCTCCTAGCAAACTTTATGCTGGTTTTTCTCTGCCTTGGTTCGCTGGGGTTCGCCAAGCGAACCCTGGAGCGAACGTGACAGATTTTTCTATCTTGTATCCTTCATAACTTTTGATCCGTAACTCGGATTGAGGCACGGTCGGATGCGTTGGAAAGCTAATGAGATGTTCTTTCTTATGAAAATGGTTTGGAGGACAGTAGATGATTTATTTAAGTCGTGGTTGTGTAAAAGTGTTGGGTTGTCGGGTTTTTATCGTGTTAAATGCGTGTGGTCGGTGTTTTATAGTGTGTTGTGCTATTGTTATATGACGTGGAGCTTTTATGTGGTTTATAAGATGTTGAAGCATGTGATAAGTTGTTCTAATTGTTGTGGCCTTATGGAAAAATACTTTGTTGAATTGAATACAAATGTATGGTATTAATGTATGTTGTTGTGGGTAGCCTTTGTGGCGTGAATCCTAGTGTTGTGAATATCATTGTGTGATTGTAGGATTGTTGTGGTTGATGGTGAGTAATTCTTGATGTGAATTGATATGAGTGTATATGCTAAAATGCTAATTGTTGTGGTTTGTGGATTATGAGGAAATGCATTGTTTATGTGAAATTCAATGTGTGTTATTTGGTGGCCTTATGGCAAGTAAAGGCATTGTTTGAATTGATTTCTAATGCATGATTATTGATGTTGAGATGGTTCACATGGTTATATATATATATATATATATATATATATATATATATATATATATATATGCATTTGATTGTCATGAGTCATTAGTATGTCAAACATCATGATATGCATCTTGTGATGTCGTGTGCCCTTGTGGGGTGTGAGCGACGAAACGATTCCAGAGGGAATCTGCTGTAACGGTCGTGAGCCTTATACAAAGAGGACCTAAAGCGAAATTATAGACGATCGTGAGCCTTATACAAAGAGGACCTAAAGCGATCGGATCGTGAGCCTTATACAAAGAGGACCTAAAGCGACGGGTGAACCTTATACAAAGAGGACCTAAAGCGACGGGGAACATCGTTTGCCCGACGGGGAGTTACACTAAGTAACAAGCGATGATTCCAATAATTCATGAGTGAATTAATGATGATGAGAATGATGGATGGATTGGTACCGCATTGCATAGAGTCGTTGTGTCGGTCTCTGTGCATTTGCATAAATCATGAATGGATTGATTATGTGTGGAATGATTATGTGTGGGAAATTGTGAAAGGATTGATTATGTGTGGGAAATTGTGAATTGATTGATTATGTGTTGAGCTCGTGATAGCATTGGTGATTTGATATGAATTTGTGATAAATGCATTGGTTATGGATGATATGTTTTATGTATAGACATATGTTATGTTTTGTGGGGATGTTGTACATTACAATGATTGTATTAATTATTTATGGTATGCTATATATGAATATATGTGATGTGGTGGTGTGTTTCCATATGTCATAACTTTGGGATGCATTATGTGTGAATATGCTATTATGTTGGTATAATTGATATATGCTATGTGGTTGGATTATTAGAAATATGTTATGTATTTATGCCATGCTATATGTATTAGTATGTGATGCTTGTGGTGAGAATAATTATGCATGTGAATTTATATGTGTTTGCATATTGTTATGCAATCTTGATTTAGTTGTTATTTCTCACCCTTCTGCTGTGGTTTGTTGCTCTATGAGGCAATTGTAGATTAGTATCTTGGAGGCTTTTGTGAAGATTAGTTCTCCATCCTTTTGTCGGTCTGTCTGCTCTGATACGTAACACGGGAGTCGGGGAACGCTTTTGTTATATATGTATACATTTGTTGGATCTATTTTGTATTACCTTTGTATGAATATTTTGATGTTATAAAACAATTTATTTTGTAAAACAAGTCAGTTATGGATCTTTCCGCTTTATTCCATAATTGAACTTTCCTTTTGTTGGAAAAAGTTTCCCTTTTATGTTTATTCCATTTTGTGTTAGGTATCAAATTTATGAGCTGGGATTGTGTTTTCTTTCTTTAAATGTGGCATCCTTGTTTCTGTCTAAGAATAAATTTTTATTCACTCTGATTTATTTATGTATTTTTTATCCGCGATGGGAATTGTGGGGTGTTACAATGGTTCTGTTCTTTCGTTCTGCAATTCCATTTTGCTGTGGAGTGTAGGGTGGCACCACCTCATGAACAATCCCTTCATTTTCACATAATGCATCGAACTCTTTTGAAACATACTCTCCACCACCATCAGTCCTCAGAATTTTCAACTTTCGACCACTCTGTCTTTCGACCATAGATTTGAATCTGGAAAATAACTCGAGCACATCACTTTTCTTCTTGATGAGGTAAGTCCATAGCTTTCGACTGTAATCATCTATAAACGTGACAAAGTATCTGTTGCCACCAATTGAATCCACCTGGATTGGACCACATACATCAGAGTATATGACTTCCAGAATTGCCTTCGACTTCCTTCCTGCATCCTTGCTGAAGCTATTCTTGTGTTGTTTCGACTGAACACACTCTTCACAGACTTTGCTTGGAATGTCGATTTCACGTAATACTGTAACCATATTTCTTCTCTTTAGATCTCTGATGTCATTGAAGTTGAGATGGCCTAGTCGAAAATGCCATAACCACTCATCTCTGCTGGCTGCAGTTGCTAGGCACTTGTGCTCTATCACATTGAGTTCAATCCTGAAGGTCCTATTCTGAGACATTGGAGCCTTCAAGATCAACCTACCACCTGCGTCGAGGACTCTCATCATCTTGTCTTTGACAACTACCTTGTAGTTCTTTTCGACCAGCTTCCCTATACTGAGCAAATTGCTCTTCATGCCTGGTATATACAACACAGTGGAAATTGTTGACCTCTTGCCATCTTTCCTCATAATCAGAACATCACCAACACCTTTAGTTGCTAGAGTGTTGTCATTTGCAAACTTCACCGTGTTCTTCGATGACGGCTTCATGTTGACAAACCAATCTTTCCTTCCAGTCATATGTGATGAGTATCTTGAGTCCAAGTACCACTGATCTTGGAATCTTTCTTCATCTCTTGTTGTAACCATCAACAATGTCTCCTCTTCTTCATGTTTCGCCAGCTTTGCATCAATTTCTTGATTCTTCTTCTTTTCTGGACAATCACTAAAATAGTGACCATACTTCTGACAATTGAAACACTGAATGTGACTTTTGTCAGGCTTTCAACCACCACCTCTTCCTCTATCTTCAGTACCACCTCTTTGGTTTTCTCTGATTTGACCGGTTTCCTCTGATTCTAGAGTTTTCTCTGATTTGACCAGTTTCCTCCTCTACCTTTGTTGCCATTCCAGCTTCCTTTGCCTTTCCTTTCCTTTTCTGACTGCGCCTGCAAAGGCATATCACTCTTTGACTTTCCTGCAGCTCTTTCAGCCATCCTTTGTTCATGAGACTCAAGCGCCCCTTCAAGCTTTTCCTTCGTCAACACTGACAAGTCTTTCGACTCTTCTATGGCTACTACCACGTCGTCAAACTTTGGAGCCAATGACCTCAAGATCTTTGCAACAACTGATCTTGATGTCAACGCCTCTCCACATACCTTGATTTGATTCACCAGCTTTGTAACTCTGGTGAAGAAATCTGTTATACTTTCATTGTCTTCCATCTGAAGTAACTCATAGGTTCTCTTGTGAGTTTGTAACCTCACCTCTTTCACCTTCTCTGCGCCTCCAAACTAATTTTCAAGAATATCCCACGCTTCCTTCGCTGACTCTACATCACTAACCTTTTCAAAGTTATCTGGATTGACACACTGATGGATTAAAAAGAGAGCTTTATAATCTTTCTTCTTCAACTCTTTGTGTGCAGCCTTTTCTTGATCCGCCGCGTTTACTGCAAGCGGTACTACTCCTTCCTTCACAAGATCCCAAAGATCTTGATAACAGAAAACCACCTTGATCTGCTTGCACCAATTCTCATAATTGTCTTTCTTGAGAATCAGAAGGCTCGCCGGAAAGTGCCTGTTCGGATGATTCATCGCCATCACGACTTTCTTTCCTTGAATCGCAACCGGAGCTCTAGATACCAGATGTTGGAATCAACCAAAAACCTTTTGGGAATTCCTATTCAATCTTGATCTCAAGATTGTTAACAAGCACACAATGGCAATGAAAAGAAAAGGGTTGAGAAAGAAAAGAAAGAGAAACGTTAGAGGAGAAGATGAATAATTTTCTGCAGAGAACTTTCTGCCCACAAACTGTGGAAATTCTGTTATTTCACTTGCAACTGCAAACTGTGAATACAAGTTCTCAATTCTAAGCTTGTTACAAAAAATAAGGGTTTCTCCCTATTTATAGATTTAGGTTAGCTTGCACCACAAGGCAAGGCCCAAAACTATAAAAGCCCAAAATAGTTAACGTTACTAAAATAGGCCTAAGTCGAACTCCTGTGTGAAGGAACCTCCTTCGACATTTCGACACAAGGAATTACAACTCAACAGCTTCAAGCTCTACCCCCAACAATCATAACAACAACAAATTGATAATAGAGATTCAGAAAAAAAAAATGTAGACTTGCTGAATTTTCACTAACTCTAAATTGATGAATTTATTAGATTTCAAATCCATTAATAGTTTAAACCTTTTGATTTGTAGAGAATTTATCTCCAAGGAAAAACTTTTTTTGCTTCTATAATGATCTCTTCTTCCAATTGTCACCTTTAAAAACCAGGGTCGGCCCAACACTACATAAGGCCTAAAGTGAACTTCAAATCGAGGCCTTTTATATTCTAATAAAAATGTGAACTTCGAATTGAGGCCTTTTATATTCTAATAAAAAAATAAAATAAATTATTATAATATTTATTTAAAATTTAATCTTCGAGATTTTTGAGATACAAATTCATTTAATAAACTATTATAGAGGTCTTTTCCTTTTTTCTAGGCTTTAATCATTAAAGCAACATTTAATTAATTTAAATTAATTATTTTTATAAAAAAAATTATACTTGGGGGCCTAATAAAAAAATTTATATTTGGGGGCCTCAGCATATTTGGGGGCCTAAAACTAGGGCTTTAGTGGCTTCCCTTATTGGTCGGCCCTGTTAAAAACTTTGTTATTTCTAGCTTTTCAAATAATCCAAGCCACAATAGTCCAAATACAAGCCAAATATGTCTTTGTTGCTCCTCCAAAAAAACATGTAAAGCTTTCCAAATTTTATACTATCTCTTAAAGAAAGTTAGCTGAAATTTCCAACCATTTAATATCTCGGACCAAATAATCTTCAAGAAAGAATAGTTATAAAAAACATAAAATATAAATTCTCTCTCTTCACACCCAAAAGGACAACTATCTCGACTTGCCCTTAACATTCCTATGTTTATGAGATTATCCCTTGTTGGCAACTTGTTTTGCAACAATCGCCTCAAAAACACCGATGTATTACCAGAAAAAATTTTGTTCCAAATCAATTTACTAAAGGGGAAATCAATAATTTCATTCCCTTCTAGCAAAACCTTGTATATATCTTTCACTACGTAACATTAGACCCATTCCTAAGACCAACCCGAACCTTCTACCAAATATAATCTGATGGATTTAATTAGATTCGAGAGATACAAATCATAGCATATTATTATTATGTTACAGAGTAATCAAGAATAATTAGAACGGTATACCTTGTAGGATTTGAGAGACGGTTTTCGGAAGCGTGAGTATGAGAGGATTACTACCTTCATTGTCGTTTAGGGTTTTCATAGTATGTTAATTGTCTAATGAGGCGACACTTAAATAGCTAAACGGCTGAGGGCAGAGACCTCTCATTGAGTTTAACTGAATAATTCAACCCATCACGGTCCATTCAGGCACAAAACTCAATCAAACAATTCATCTATTTAGTATCTAATAATAATAGATCATAATATAATTAATTATTTCAATCAATATTTGATTAATTAAATAATTAATCTAACAATCTCTCACATGGATGACAATAATTAATTATTAAAAAAATATTGATTTTAATATTAGAATATCAATAATGGTCGAAACACTAATAAATAAAAAAGAAGTAAATTTTAACACTGCAAAAATTGTATCTGATAGGTAAGACAAATCATACTTGTTAAAACTCACAATTTTATATAAAGAATGATGAATTTTAGAGTAGCATATTCAAGTTAATAATAATATGTTATAAAGAATGACTCAAACATATGAAAATGATATTGATAAACTCCCACTAACCCAAAATATCATAAGACTTACTCATGTGTATAAGTCTATGGTTAGTGATTATACTAATGAGTTTTAAATTATAGATCATAGAATATCCACATAGGTCTAAGAATAGTAATTACATGTAGGGATACCCTATTACGAGAGTAATTACATTTAATCAAAAGTACCTTCATAACACAATATCATACTCAATAGGAGTATTGAATTTACTTGTACTTTCGTATTTATGACCTAAATAGTGTGGATGTTGAAGATAGAATAACACAATATTCAGGGTCGGCCCTGTGCAAGAGCAACAAGCTCTACCGCACAGGGCCTCAAATATTGGAGGGCCCCAAAATTTTAAGGGTGCAATTTTTATTATTATTAATATTAATAGATATAAAAAATATTATAATAAAAATGTATTAAAATAAAATAAATGATACGATAAAAACACAATATATAAAAAAATGAGATGATCAAAGTTTAAATAATTATAATGAAATTTATTTTTAATTAATATATAATTATAGTTTTATATGTTATTTTTAATTATTTTAATATTTTTTAAAATTTGGCCCATCTTTTATATTAGAATGGGGCCTCCAGATTTATTAGGTCGGCCCTGACAATATTATTACATGTTAAAGAATTATTGTGTCTTTTCAATATCGATCTAAACATCAAGTTATGATGTTTCCTGAGATTAAGAGAATAATATATATCTCAGTATAAGACTTCTTAGAATTAATTTATATTTTGAAGTCCTTTTAGAATATGTCATATTTACAGTGTGGTAAGAATATATGACACTATGAGAATAATAATCCAAAATTTTCAGATTATATGATTGTGTACATATGCACTCCCACTAATCCAATAGGATAAGGGTTTATCAGAGCCCACTAATATTAAATACTCTGATTGAACAATGGGATACTAATTTTATTTTTTTAGTGCAAAACTATACAGAGAAGTGGTTCTATAATATATCATCATTGGAGTTTTACAAAGTTAACCACATATTTTGCACGTAAATAGAATATATCATTGTATATAATTTCACATGAAATAGTATGATGGTCACATAAAAGATTTACCATCATCTCAGTAAAGTCAAATCCCTATAATTTTAAATATAATATAAGATTATATACAATATTTTAATAACTCAATCAAAACTCAAATGCTACAAATATAACAACACACATTTGAAAAACATATTATGCTATATGCAACGGAAAAATATGAGACTTTACATTTAACTATTATTGGGGATATAGCACAAATAAGTCATAAACTTTAATACTAACATAAGAATATAATATGCTCAACATAAGTCTCTATAAAGTAATAAATAAATGATATTTGTTTCTCAATTTTATACAATTGTCATGTTATATTCTCCCACTTCATAGAGAATAATAGTAGAACTAAGATTAAGAGTTTTGAAAAAAAAATTTAAAAAAATATTCAACTATCTTCTCTATCACACATAATCATGTCAAGTAACGTCACACCGATATGATATGTTCATCACTTACATAATATAAAGAGAATTGAAATCTATTTTTTCTAAAATATTGAATACAAATTATTGGATTTAATAAAGTATTACATGTTTTTAAAATAATTTCTTATTTCTCAAATAATACTTTCAGCAATTTTAAATAAGAAATAAAACAATGTACGAATATTATGTCAAAAACAAATTCTAATACCGATAGGATACTCGAACCATAATTTACATAATCATAAATCACAAGTACATTAAACAATAATAACTTATATTAATAATAACATAATATTTATTATAATTAAGATAAATCTAATTATTTTATTAAACAAAATTTGTATAATTACACCCACGATAGATGAGTAACAATCATACGAATTAGGAATGCTTATATTTTATCAAAAATAAAAAATTTTATATATTGTATCCACGATAGATGGGATTACAATTATACAAATTAATAATGATTACTTAATTTTCCATAATAAAAGTCATAAAATAATAAGATTTATATATATATATATATATATATATATATATATATATATATATATATATATATATATATATATATATATATATATAATTGCATAATTTTAATTTCAAAACGGAAGTGAATAATATTTTAAAAAATTTCTCCTTGTATGCAATTATTATATAATAGTCACGGGAGATTCAAAATTAATAAATAATCAAATACAACTAACCTGGAAGAGAATGTGACTTTTATCCTTGTGAGTAGAGTTATTGAACTTTAATAACTTTAAGAATATTGTAGTATCATCTCAAAATGATTCATAAACAAAGAATAAATCGTTATATCAAAATATAAAATTCTATTTACAAATAATCATAATTCAAGGTTAATACAATTTAACTTTACTAACGAATATCTCAAAATCATTATATATGAAAATTTTAGATATATTTAAAATTTGAATTAAATCAATCATTTTATAACATATTATATTTGAATATTGGAATATATCAAAGCATCAAAATAAATAGAATATCTAATACTATTTATTTGGCATCAAATTTGTAATGCGCTGTATAATATATATCTAGAATAATACCATACACGCATTTTATTTGGTACTGACACATCAAAAGTGCCTAAAGGCATAGTTCACATACTTATCCATTTCTAAAACCTAAATACTACACATGGCACAAGTCATGGAAACTAGCCAAAATAATCAAAACTAAGAACGATATACAATATCCTCAATTGTATACAACAAAAGAATACACAGCGGAATAAGCTTAACTAAGCTTCTCTTGAAACATCCGAGCATCGCTCCACTTGTAACCAAACCTGCATCTGAAATAAAACAACTATAGTGGGGTGAGATACATCAAATCTCAGTGAGTTCCCTATCCTATAGATTCTCTCGGCTTTACAGGGTTCTATCTATCCTAACTCAAGTTAAGGGGAAGGGAAATGACCTTGAGTGCACAATCTCACAATCTCACACTATATGGAAACATGTTCATGAGTTCATCAACTCAAAATATCACTGAAGGAATTACGTCCTGAGCCGGCTACTCAAGATTCCTTACGAATCGATAACCACACCAAGGCATCCCCTTTTCCCGTCCGCTTCTACGTCTAGAAGTCGACCCGAGTCATGGATCCTGGTAACCTACTTGACATACGAATGGATTCGGGTTCTATGGGCCATTAACTGTTATGAACCGTCACTTCACACGGGCCATTAACCATCACAAGCATACGCTCCCAGAGTGCCATTCGTACTGCACGCGGGAATCAAACCTGTCAAGTAGTCGTGCACATGTTTCAGAGGAGCTCGAGACCCATGAAACGCACTCACAAGATAACCGGTTACAATTACGTGATCGCACATACAAACGTGATTGTATTCGACAATTACAAGACCACAATGCCTTATCACAAACCACAAAGGTTTACACACATGTCCTATACTAGTGTTTACTCATTCTATGACATTAGTATCTGACACACGCCTCGGCACCGCACGCACGAGCGTTGTCATCCAAAGTCTATCACAATTCTATTCACAACCTAGAATTATACCGTTTGTTTTGGGGTAAAGTTTCCTCACTCTTCCTAATTCATTTTAAGCATGCATATATCTTTCATTCTCAATTCACAATTAGATAGACATGGTATAATCACAAATATTACAAGTAAACACACATAATCACACATCACATAAAACATCACTTTTCACATTTACATAGTTAACATAATACGTTGGTTTCCTCCGATTCATTTAATCGGGTATCAAATCAATATTCTCGCTCTTATCCCGTAGGATATCTCCACAGCTTTACATCGGCTATAAATATGCCTCGATCGAATTTACGATCCAAAAGATGTCAATCCCCACATTTCACAAAACACTACTTTCTTTCATTTTCCACTAAATGAAATATCCCACATCATACCCAAGATTTCCACTTTTTATCGGATAGAGGGTCGTCATAGCTTTCTAATGACACCAAGAACGTCCCGATCCGAGTTACGGATCAAAAGTTATGAAAGAAACAAGTTGGAGGATCTGCTATGTTCGCAATGCGAAGCAGCTAGCGAATGCTCACTTTCTCATTCGCAGTGCGAAGCTCCCAGCGAATGCCTAAATACACTAGGTTCGCTATCCCATTCGCAGTGCGAACGTCTGACGAACCGTGGAAGAACCAAAATAGGGTAATGTTCGCAGTACGAACCTCTGGCGAATCTCTGGGGAATGTTCGCCTTCACCTTCGCCGTGCGAACAACCAGCGAATGTTCGATTTCCCCTTCGCTAGGGGATTTGCAGTGCGAACCTGCGAAAACCCAGAATCTCAGCAGTGTAACATCTGGGGTCTTTGGGTCCAAAACCCATTCCAAACACTACCCAATGCACAAATAAACATCAACAGATGATTCTATACACATATTGATCATACAACACAGTTTATAACTCATTTTATCCGTTAGATTTCATGGATTCAACAATTTATCTTTTTCTCTCAAATTCTAACCTAAGTTCCAAACACCTATTTCTAGAACTTAGAGTTTCTAACTAGAACCCACCTGATAATCGAAGAGGAGTTTGAAGAAGATGGTAATGATGACGATCCATGGGTTTCTCTCTTCTCCCTTCTTCTTCTCTTCTTCACTTTCTCTTCTTTTTCTTCTTTCTTTCCATTTCCTCTTTCCTTCTGTTTCTTTCTTAACATATATATATATATATACATATATATAATACTATTATTATATAATATAATCCAATAGAGTAAAATATCTCCAATTGATAGTTTGTCATCTCAGCCAATTGATCAATTATTAGAGTTATCATAAAAGTCTCTCTTGAACTAATAACAAATTGATCTCTTCAGAGTTCATTAGCCGCTCTATTGGTCCCAATTTATAATGCTTAGAGTACATTAAAGGATTCCATTAATCCAATTTACCAAGGATAGAGCACATAGATGCTCATCTGATCTCATCTGATATCCAATTGAGCATTTAGATAATACGGGGTATTACACTCTTCCCCCCCCCCCCCCCTTAAATTGAAATTCGCCCCCGAATTTCCTCAACTCAACCAACATTGCAACTTGTATTCTTGTCTTCGATCCATGCTTAACTTTATTTCCGTTAGAATTTCTGACATAATCCAAAATCCAACTTGACTTCGCAGACCAAAATCCTTAATTTCACGAATTATCAAACTTCACGTCTTTAGTCATACTCTTATTCCAATATTGGGTTAACTTTCAACTTGCTTTTCCCCATAATTCATCTGTGGTTCCATACTACAACACTTGGTCACATCTTACCTTGGAAAGAATGTACCATTTCATACTCCTCTACTGAGTCACAACAAAACCGTAACACTTTCTCTTGGTTAGGATGACAAACACTCGACAAGTCTTCGCGAGGTAATTTAGTGATTCCTTATCCCCATGCAATTTCTGATAGCTTATCCTTTCATGAATCTTTCAACATCCAAAACCACTTCATAATTAGTCAACGACTTCTTTACCAGTTCCATCTGGTCTGATGCTGTACCAGGTACTCATTAAATCCAATATTCCATTCCTTTTGTGACATACCAAAAGGTAACACACTTAGAACGAGATCTTTGTATCCTCACACTTATAAGCAACAACTTTCAACTCTCCAATTCTGACTGAACTCCTTCATCTGTCACCTTCCACTGCACAATTCCAAAACAAAACTAACAGTGGAATATCACAAATCCTTAAGCACCACCAAGTAGCTAACAGTCCATGGAGAACACACTTATCCAATGGGGTCCTTACTAACCAATGGTACAAGAGACTTACTGGCGTCCTAAGGTAGAACAATTTCTTTGCCAAGACACAATATCTTAACCTCTGCCCAACACTCTCTAGATGATAAAGATGCAAGAGTTACACTGCTACAACCATGACATTCACAACTCCAACCCATTCTAAACTCAAAATAATATATCTGAAACAGTTTAACAACCTCCAGATCTGGTTACCACATTCCAAACTGATTCTTCTATGGGGTTCTGACTCTCTCAAGATTTGTTGTTGGTACGAGTTCTCAACTAATATTACATAACACCATCACAAAGCTTCAGTCAGATGCGAGTCACCACTTATCCAAACTTAAAACATCCGAAACGTAATTTTAAGTTTCCATACTACTCGCCCATTCACGTACAACACTCCACTTACACACACACCTTCGAAGTCCACAACACGTTTCTCAATTGAATCCACTTCTCTTAATCTTTACGTTCCACATACGATTCCAAGTCACGCACTTAACTTCGAATCGCCCTATTCTTACTCGTACTTGGAAAGATAACTTCCAAATTTCCTTCTCTGGGTAAAACACAACTGCACACAACTGGTACCACTCTCACGGTCTAAATCTGATGTCTTGAACTCACAGAAGATAACAATTACTGACTCAGACCAACCGTTCATACCTTACTAATGCCATAAATTAAATTACTGAAACGATATTTACAAGATCAATACTTCGAGAATATTTTCAAACTTCGTCCTTAAGACTCTCAACAGTAATACACTTAAGACTTTCTCATACTCAACATAATTCACAAGATTACTTCCCCAAAAGTCAACCCTCTCATCATTTACTTGCAATCCTGTTTCCATTCACACAATACCCTTCACTCGAAGCAACATAAGGTAACAAAACACAGATGATGGTTCTCAATAGATTCCATAACTTACCCATACGTTCATCAATTAACCATCTGAGCTAATCGGTTAACTTCTCCAAATCCCACGTAACACCTTCCATGCACGTGTTAATCGGTTAACCACCTTGCCTTAGTCGGTTAACACTGCTGCAGAATCAAAAACCAGTTTCTTCTTAATTCAAAGCCATCCCTACTCAAACCATTAATCTGATTCATCCTACTTGAAATATCGTTCACAACTCATGGCTTCTTAACTTGTATAACATTCACCAACCATGATCCCCTCAAGGTAAAACAGAACAAAGTTAAAATGTGCAGATTACACACTCCAACCAAATGACAAGGTAAAATTTCAAATTCCAACGCAGTCACACGACAACACCTCAGCGAGGTAGTTCGTTCTCTGCTTATACAACTACTCTAGATGAAAGCCAATAATGACGACATTATAGGGTTTCAACCACCACTCCTACTTAATTCGTCCATAACCAAAATCCAACACACCACCATCACACGGTACTACGAAAATGATGGACATCTCATGCCAAGCATACAACCTTGTTCTCTCACTTGAATTCCTTGGTGAGAAATAATACTACAACGTTCTTAGTCCAACAAAAGGTAGATTCCGAATATTCCGACTATTCACAATTACATAAGGTCCTTTATACTTGAAAAAAGATCGGGGTAATGCATCCTCTTGAAGAACTTTTCCATCACTTCGTACATACTAACCGAGATTTCTTACCCTTACTATCCATTACACACCACACTTACACCAAATTACTTAACGGAAAAATCCGCAACTGACAATTCTCATCAACTATTAACAAAACCCTTCCGGTATAAATCGTTCCATGATTTACACTTAGTCTGTAATAAGTCCTGAATTGCTTTTCGTTGTTTTACCACAATCTTACTTCTTAAAATGTAACATTCACTGCTCCACAAGGTACGTCCCTTCACACTTGTCTCAAGAATAAGAATCCATCCCGTACATTGTGGCTACGGTGCTACTACTACGTTTGTTCTAAGTACCAAGGTGTAACTTTCTCATTCCACGCCATACTAACAGGCTCCTCACAGGTGAACCATCAGTGATTACGCTTCCTTAACTGTAGGTTCATCAACACCTTAAAAATTCCATCGCACACTCGTCCACAATACATTCATTAAATCCAAGATACTTACTCTATTCCTTAACACTCACTTCTTCCGATCCGTATCGCTACACTTTCCGTTACTAAATAAAATTCATTATTTCCCCAACACAACACCTTATACAGTTCCTTGGGTAACTAGACATTTCCTAAATTCCAAATTGGTCTCTTACCGAATACAGAAAATCCCGATGCAATATTCCGAACTCAATCTCTCTACATAACTGAATATACGCAATTCATTACACACTCTTCATTCGGCACCTACTTGTTTCACTTGAAGCATGTAAACACATCCTGGTGTTCCTTCACACACTTCCCTACTACCTTAAGTTCCCATAAAAGCCGAACGCCCTTAACTCTCAACTTTTAACCAGTTGGAAGATGTTGTTCCGAACACATTCCTTAAGGTACTCTCGTCCATTCAAGATACCTTAACGACCTTAAAAATTGAAGTACCAATTACAATCTCACTTCCGAACCCTACGCCACGTGTTCCACAGAACAACCTTTCTTTTTCACGGAATAAGATTACTTGAAATTCTTATCTATACCGGTGGTCAATCCAGCTACACGAGTGACTTTACATCTTCCTTAATACCTTATCCAAACGTCCAATAGAGATCCTTAACCTTAAGACTCCATAAATTCCAAAGGATTGCTTGAGCAACACACACCACTCTTTAATTCCAGGCTACCCAAGAACAACTTCTACTAAAACCTCAACTGAGCTGACCAAAACTCCTCACCACTAACTCTTGGCTTGAGCCTACCCTCACAGCACAAGTTCCCACAACACTTCGGAGTCCTCGTGGTCACTCAACCATGATTCTACCTATCACATACATAGTATTAGGTTGATCAAACCCAACACTACATAGTATGATATTAAGTTTCATGATGGCAAGACACACTTAAGAGGCAGGAATAGATTTACTTATGATGTTTCAAGGCTAGGTCGAGGACACGACCTTCTCTGATACCAACTATAATGCCCTGTATAATATATATCTAGAATAATACCATACAAGCATTTTATTTGGTACTGACACATCAAAAGTGCCTAAAGGCATAGTTCACATATGGCACAAGTCATGGAAACTAGCCAAAATAATCAAAACTAAGAACGATATATAATATCCTCAATTGTATATAACAAAAGAATACACAGCGGAATCAGCTTAACTAAGCTTCTCTTGAAACATCCGAGCATCGCTCCACTTGTAACCAAACCTGCACCTGAAATAAAACAACTATAGTGGGGTGAGATACATCAAATCTCAGTGAGTTCCCTATCCTATAGATTCTCTCGGCTTTACAGGGTTCTATCAATCCTAACTCAAGTCAAGGGGAAGGGAAATGACCTTGAGTGCAGAATCTCACAATCTCACACTATATGGAAACATGTTCATGAGTTCATCAACTCAAAATATCACTGAAGGAATTACGTCCTGAGCCTGCTGTTGCAGTGAAAATTGGATAACAAATTATTAATTAATTTGCATCATATTTCTTTTACAACCGACTTTGATTTATCCAAAGGAAAGGTTCAAGATCGTTAGAAAAACCTAAAGGGAAGAGATCTAAGGTTCGGGGGTTGGTTACGCCTAGGGAAGGTATTAGCACCCTAAATGTCCGTAGTACTCTACGGGAACCTCTTGTTCTAATGTTATCTTATGTTTGCAAAAGGTTCTATGCTAAAGGTTAGTTAGTAGGGGAAATGATAAATTCATTATGATGAATATCACTAAGAGTTGAGGAACTCTCTCCTAATGCTAGTTGTAATTTCTATGGCTCTGATGAGGCCAAGAAATTGAAGTTTTCTCCTAAGAGGTTACTTAGGTTAAGGTGGGGGTCATGACTTTAGGAGTCAACATGTTTAACCTTCCTTTGGAATAGGGGAAAAACAGTTGAAATCAAGAATAATAGTCATAGAAGAATGAAACAACAACATAAGCATGAAGATGGCAACATGTTTCATGATGAGTAGACATGAGATAGATATAAAGACATCAATTAGACAAAGGAAAACCAAAGATATTAATCTTGAGAAAATATAACACAAATCATAAATCAACATGTAACCATGAATAAAAGATTAATTAAGGTGATATTCCAAGTTAGACAATACCAATCACAAATTAAATCAACAATCAAATAATAAGATAAATTAAAAAAAGAGTTAAACATTAAAAGATCAATAAGGTTATAATGAAGATTCAACCATTTAATCAAAATAATGAGAGTGGAAAATTCACATTAAAAGAATAAATCTTTTTAGACAACTAATTAAGAAAAATAATTACTAAGTGATATGAAATGGAGTTTTAAAATAAAAATTCAGATTTTCTTAAAGAAAATGTTTTTGCATTGTTACCAAAATAAAAGAAAAGATTTTAAGTAAAAAAGGAAATGTCACATGCGTGGTTTGAACCCACGCCCTAGGATTCAAATGGCCAAAACCCCAACCACCTGAGCTGCGCGCGCACGGTGAATACAAGACGCAAGCAATGCATAAAATAACAAGGTGAAAATAAAAAACAGAAAAACAAAAGGGTTGATCCGCAGGATCGAACCCGTGCAAGGCAAGTGAAAGGCGAAGGAGTGCATAGTGTGTGACCGTTGGGACGGCGTGTACATCCAAACGTTATACAGCTTGATAAATATATAAAGCGAAACAAGTTAATGTTCCCAAATAAAACCAAACACGCGTGCTCTATACTCCTACCAAGGTTCAGGTTCTTAAGTGTTTGCACAGCCATGTTCAAGCAAGTGTAACTCAAACAATACACATCCAAATCAAACAAAATAAGAACCAATTTAAATAGTAAGGAAGCAATATTTCAAACATGTAATGTGTTTACACCAAACCCTATCAAACGACACACCAAAATAGCCACAAAGTAAGAGGGATCAGAAGAATTCATTTTGCAGCAAAGAGGCATTACAGGCAAAAGCAATGAGCATGGGATTATTGGAAACCAAACATTCATCACGACAGCAAAATTATTATGATATGGTTGTCATATAACCTGATAATAGTCAGCAGAAGAAAACTGAGAAAAGAGAGGAGATGTCACACCAAGACTTTCATGCTACCTCAAGGTCATGTGAGAATTTAGAGACAAAGCATATGAGCATGGATACACATAATTTACATGCAACAAAATAACATAATGGCAGCCAGAAAAATTAATCTGTAATGACCAAACTCAAATCCAATGCATAGTTATTCATGATCAACACACCAAGAATAAATGACATAGCAAACAGACAGTTAATGTGCAAAGCAGCTAGACCAAGTGATATTGACAATGAGAAGCCCAAAAGCATATAGAACATACATACTTAAACATAGACAGGAGAAAAGACCTAACTTTAGCATGAATGGCAACTTGGATAATGATCAATCAATGAGAAAGGTTCAACTAGGCAACCAAACATAAAACACTTACTGACAACATTCAAATCAAATTGGCACACCTATAGCATATCTCAGGTCTGACAGAACAGAGCATCATTACTAAAAAACTAAAGAAAAACAACATGAGCATGCCTAATTTAAACCAGAAAAATAGCAGCCTAAGAACACCTTTGTGATTGGTGTGTGATTGTGTGATTAAGAGCATTTCAAATAGGAAACATACAGCAACAACAACATACTTATATTTGAGGATCAAATAACATTTGAACTAAAAAAACTAAGCAAAACAAAGCATGAGTAGCCAAGCACTTAACAGATCAACACATATTATAAGGAGGTGTGAATTAGGGCATATCAACATTTACTCGAGTGTTATCATTTGACAGACAAAAGCTTAGGAATCATGTTAAAGCATATCAAAGTTAACATACACTTCATGAACACAGTGTTTATGCAAACATACATTCAAATATAGGTACAACATGTAGATGACAAATAGATGGCATACAGACAAGTTTATGCCAACATAAATTCAGCAAACTTGGCATAGACATAAGTTCATTCAAAACAGGTGTTAAGAAAACAAAGGTCTCAAAAATCATTCACAAGGAACTAGCAGAGAGTAAGAAACAAAACTAAACATAGGTTCGTGGCATGATAACCTAATCTCTAATTGTAGTGTAAATGTGCAGAACATTGAGACACCAAACATGAGTGATACTAAGGCAATACAAACAAGATTAACATTCATCCTTTATCCACAAGATGCCACAGAATAAATCCACAAAAAGGGTAACATAAGTCCATGGCTGCCAATTCATATAAACCAGCCTTAATCATACTTTTAAACAACAATATAGACAGGTAAAGCAACAGCTGTGAACCAGACAATCAAACTTCAATCATCCATAAGCAAGGTTAAGACTAAATCGTGTATACAAACATGCTCCAACATTAGTATAAAAGATAAACATGCCAAGAATCACTTGTTAACCTCAACCATCATTACAACAGCAAACGCAAAAATTCAAATGTTCTACAATTTAAAGGTAAACAAACATTTCAAGAGGGTGCGAAGGTTCACATGTTGGTCATATTACATTCAAGTACACACATCATTAAAATATGTCAACAGAAACAAGTATTAATCTTGACAGTTTATACCACAATGAGATTGTAATCATTTTACAAACAGAAATCAGGGACATTAAGACTTAACAAAAAACCAACATAGGTATCATACCAATGGGCAACATCATGAAATCAAACCACAAACATGTGAACAACATATTGAGATATTTACTAGTCTGACCCACACATTTAGGACAATAGCATGATGCAAGTGTAGAGTGATAGCAAGGTGCATATGACCAGAAATGTGCAACAAGGCATGATCAGTACAAGCATATATAGGGCAGAGATGGAATAATGATGACACTAAATTATACTGTATTTTTGACTCTGATTTCACATGCATATTAGTTGTTTTTCTATTATTTTTTCTTTGTTATTGTTATGTTTCCCTTTGTTTTCAGGTTTTCAATAAATCGAGGTCCCAGACGAAAAAAGGTGCAAAAGGAGCAAGAATTCAAGTTTGGCAGCAATTTACTCTTGTCGCTTCTCTTGTCGCGGACGCCCCAGGGTAGGCGACGACGTGTCCCATGATCTCCACTGCTCAACTGCCACGTTCCCACGACCTTTGCCGTTTTCTTCTTGTCGCGGGCGCGGTAGGCCTGTCGCGGGCGCGACAAGGCAAAATCAGTTCCCGCCCATTTTCAAGCCAAGGTCACTTTTGTCTTTGCACCATGCCAACTTTGCCTATAAATACTCTCAGGACTCGAATTTTAGGATCATCCAATCTTAGTTTGCTTCATCCTAGGCATAAATTTCACTCTTGTAAAGCAGTAATCTTCTCACATCGAGGAGTTATTGCACTGTGTGTGATTGAGTTTGTAATCAAGTCTTGGAGTGTATGTAACCAAGTTGGAGCACTTTGGTAGAAGTAATCCTACCAGCATTTTCTTTTCCGTACATTGTACCAGATTTAAAGACTCCGCTTTGGAGCAGGTTTTATTTTAATCGCATTTACTTTCATTTATCTCTTGCACTTGCTTTATTTTGTTTATTTATTGTCTTGCCTTACTTTTCAAAACTTTACTTTTCAAAAGACTTAATTCCATACATGATAAGAATTAATATGACTGTTATAACTACCATGGTTGGCTAAGTTTTAGATAGGTAAGAATGTAAAGACCATAACCACCGTAATACGTCTATATGTTAATAGAAGTACTTAAGGGTTGTTTTAATCTTTAACACAAGTTTTCTATACTTAAAAGCAATGTTGGGTAAGATCGAAAGCCGTTCAACCATTTGTGAACTTGTTTAGTTCTCAACTGATCAAATACAGTGGAAGCGCTTTGCTCAGTTGAGTAGGGATTTTTAACACTTTAGAAAAGAGATTTTAAAACTATTTTCGGACGCGTTAGTGGGATTAGAATCTGGTTCATTTTGAACCTCTTTAGTTTAGAGATTACAGGTCAAAGTACTTTTCTGTTTAGTTTAGAATTTACATTTCTTAAAAATAGGTTTTCCATGACTCTAACGCAATGCGCGCCTTTTTATAAGTGACAATAAAGGGGTTAGTTTAGAGGGTAAACTTGGTTCTGACTACGCGAAAGTGACAGTTCCTGTTAAATTGAATTCTTTTCTTAAAATAGAAGATATTGCCCATAAGTAGTTTTGTTGATGAATATAGAAATATTATCGGTTATGAGAATTACATTCAAGCCTATTGTTTTGTCTGAATTTTATTACCTCGTCATTTACTTTTATTTATTTTCCTCTGCATTAGTAAACCCTAAATTGAACTGCCTTAGATAAGCACTGTAACAAACGGAAATCGTTAGATCGACATTTGGTCTCTGTGGATACGATAACTTTTTATATTACTCTGACGCGATTCGTGCACTTGCGAATACAACGCATCAAGTTTTTGGCGCCGTTGCCGGGGACCAATTTCGCCGAATTCTGAATTTCGTTTGTTATCACCGTTTAGACTAGGGCCGCACGAACTGGTCGATGCGAAGATCTCACAGCTCCAGTAGTGTAATAGATCCTTTAGTGGAACCAGAATGTTACGCTCGCGCACGACTTTGGCTTCGTCGAATTAAGCAAGCTATGGCCGAAGATCGTAACCAAATACCCCTTAAGGAATTCGCTCAGCCTGCTGACGAAGAACCGAGCTCTAGTATAGTTAACCCTACCATACCTGCCAATAATTTTGAACTAAAACCGTCCCTATTACAACTAGTTCAACAAAACCAATTCGCAGGACTACCATCTGAAAACCCAAACCAACATCTAAAAGTCTTTATCCAGTTGTCAAACACCTTTAAGACCAATGGTGCTACTCCTGAGGTGATTCGTTTAAGACTATTTCCCTTTTCCCTTAGAGACAAAGCCCTAACTTGGTTAGATTCCCTTCCAGCCAATTCTATAACAACATGGGAAGACCTTAGGAGAACATTCCTTGCCAGATACTTTCCCCCAAGCAAAACAGCCGTTCTCCGAAACCAAATAACAAGATTTACCCAAAACCAAGGAGAATCACTATTTGAAGCTTGGGAGAGGTATAAAGACCTTCTAAAGGCTTGTCCACACCACAGTTTAGAGGAATGGTTGATTATACATACCTTTTACCACGAACTTCATTATAACACAAAGATGTCCATCGACGCTGCCGCTGGCGGTGCCCTGATGAACAAACCTTATCCTGACGCTTGTGGTCTCATTGAAGATATGGCTCAAAACCATCATCAATGGGGAAACGAAAGAGCAACAGTGGAAAAGAAAGAAGCCCAAGGAGGTAAACATGAGGTAAGCTCTATAGACATGATGCAAGCCAAAATGGATGCTATGGCCCTCAAGATCGATCAAATGTACGCACAACCAACCGCTGCAGCAGCAGTAGTATCGGATTGCGAACTTTGTGGTACTAAAGGTCATCAATCAGCTGACTGCCATCTATTAAATGAGACTAACCCAGACCCAGTCAACTATGCCCAAGGAAACCCATTCTCAAATACTTACAACCCTGGATGGAGGAATCGCCCTAATTTTTCTTACAAAAACAATAACTCTATCCAAAACCAAGCACCTCCGAGATCAACCAACAATCAAGCACCTAGACAAAACCAACCTATGCAAGCAGTGCCACCTAAGCCAAATATTGAGAAAGTGCTAAATGATTTTATGACAGCACAAGCCCAGCAAAACAAAGAGTTCCTAAATCAGGATATTCATGTGAATGAGCTGCTTACCCAACTAGGAACCAAAATGGATCAAATGGCCACCCACAGCAAGATGCTTAAAACCCAGATCTCTCAGGTAGCCTTAAAGCAAGCATCCCAAACTACTCCTGGAGGACAATTTCCTGGACAACCTCAACAGAACCCTCGAGGGCAAGCTAACGTTGTTACCTTACGAAGTGGAACCACTTATGAAGGGCCTAAAAACCTGACATTGAGTGACTCCGAAATTTCCAAAAAGGATGCTACCCCCGAAGGTGAGGAACCCGTAGAAATTGAGAAACCAAAAGACAAAGATAAAGGAGAAGTTACGGATGAAGCTTCAACACCCCCTCAGCCGTACAAACCACCAATTCCCTATCCACAAAGACTTAAACAAACTAAGATCAATGACCAATTCCAGAAGTTTGTTAAAGTTATAGAAAAACTCCATGTAGAGATTCCTTTTACAGAAGCCATCACCCAAATACCATCTTATACTAAATTCCTGAAGGACATCCTCACCAATAAACGTAGACTTGACGATCCAAAACCAGTGGAGTGTAATTCCATTTCCGAGAACAAACTTGCCAAAAAAGACAAAGATCCGGGGAATTTCTCCATACCCTGTATTTTGGGGAATCATGTCATAGATAAAGCCTTTCTGGACTTAGGAGCCAGTGTAAGCCTAATGCCCCTTGCAGTTTATGAACGATAGAAACTAGGAGATTTGCAACCTGCTAAGATGTCTCTCCAATTAGCTGACAGATCTATAAAATACCCGATAGGCATATTAGAAGACATCCCAGTTAGAATAGGCAAGTTGTTCATTCCCACCGACTTCGTCGTAATGGACATCAAAGAAGATAAAGATATCCCAATCCTCCTAGGTAGACCCTTCCTATCAACTGCAGGAGCCATAATAGATGTCAAGAAAGGAAAATTGACCTTTGAGGTAGGAAACGAAAAAATAGAGTTTGTCCTAGCAAAGTTTCTCGCGGCACCAGTAATAGGAGATGCATGTTATGCAGTTGATGTCATTGATGAATGTGTCCGTGAACTTAACCAGGAAGAGCCAATAGAAAGAATAAAACTACCTTCAACGCCCATTGAGAAAGATGATGACAGTATGGAACCCTACATAGATGATAGCCTTTTTGAATGTCTATCCTTAACTCCAGATCCTATACAAAACCCCAGCAAACCAACCTTAGAATTGAAAGAATTACCCAAGAATCTAAGATATGAGTTTTTAGACCAAGAAATGGATAGGCCAGTTATAGTCAGTGCCGTTCTGAACCAAAATGAAACAAACCAACTCTTAGATGTCTTGCGAAGATATCCCTCAGCACTAGGGTACAACATCTCAGATCTTAAAGGAATAAGTTCATCCGTGTGCATGCACCGGATTTCACTTGAAGAAGATGCTAAACCTTCGAGAGAACACCAAAGAAGGATTAACCCTATAATGAGTGAGGTAGTTAAGAAGGAAGTTCTTAAGTTGTTGGAAGCAGGGATAATATATCAGATCTCGGACAGTAAATGGGTAAGCCCTGTGCATGTAGTACCTAAAAAGGGAGGCATCACCGTGGTTCAGAACGAAAAAGGTGAGCACGTTACAAAACGGATAGAAGGAGGTTGGCGTATGTGCATAGATTACAGAAAATTAAACAAAGCCACTAGGAAGGACCATTTCCCATTACCTTTTATAGATCAGATGTTGGAACGTCTAGCTAGATATTCCTACTTCTGTTACCTCGACGAATATTCAGGTTTTTTCCAAATTCCTATACACCCTGATGAGCAAGAGAAAACAACCTTCAGATGCCCATATGGAACTTTTGCCTATAGACGTATGCCTTTCGGACTCTGTAATACCCCAACAACTTTTCAGCGTTGCATGATGTCAATCTTCGCTGATTATCTTGATGGAATTATGGAAGTATTCATGGACGATTTCTCAGTCTGCGGATTTGATTTCAATAACTGTCTAGTCAACCTTGAAAAGATCTTGAAGAGATGTGTCGAAGTAAACCTAGTATTAAATTGGGAGAAATGTCACTTCATGGTCACTGAAGGCATAGTTCTAGGACATATCATTTCTGAAAAAGGCATTGAAGTTGATAAAGCTAAGATCGAGGTGATAGAGAATCTTAAACCACCCAAAACAATTAGAGAAGTTCGAAGTTTTCTTGGACATGCTGGATTTTACCGGTGTTTCATTAAAAACTTCTCTAAGATCACTAAACCTTTGACAGGTCTTCTGATGAAAGATGCCGAGTTCATTTTTGATGAAAAATGCAACGAAGCATTCAACCTTTTAAAACAAGCTTTTATCTCAGCACCCATTATGCAACCACCAGATTGGACAAAACCTTTTGAAATCATGTGTAATGCTAGTGATTACGCTGTAGGAGCAGTGCTAGGGCAAAGATCTGATAAGAAGTTACATGTGATTTACTACGCCAGTAGAACTCTAGATGCCGCTCAGCTAAACTATGCAACCACAGAAAAAGAACTCCTAGCCGTAGTTTTCGCCATAGACAAATTTAGATCCTATTTGGTGGGAGCCAAAATGATTGTTTACACTGATCATGCCGCCATCCGATACCTTTTGAATAAAAAGGATGCTAAACCTAGGTTACTCCGGTGGATACTTTTATTGCAAGAATTTGACCTTGATATCAGGGATAAGAAAGGCACCGAGAATGTAGTTGCCGATCACCTTTCCAGGCTTTAGTTCTTGAAACCTGATGTAGTACCCATAAATGATGACTTTGCTTATGACAGGTTAATCGCTAAGCTAGATGCCATTGGAGATGTAAGTTTAGAAACCCTAGAAGATTCTGAAAAATCCTTAGCGGTAAATAATGTACCTTGGTATGCAGATTTTGTTAACTATCTTGCTGCAGATATAATACCTCCTGACCTCAGCTATCAGCAGAAAAAGAAGTTCTTCAATGACGTTAAACATTTCTATTGGGATGAACCACTCCTTTTTAAGAGAGGCACTGACGGAATCTTTCGCCGGTGTGTTCCAGAGGAAGAAGTGCACCATATCATAGAACATTGTCACTCAGCATGCTACGGAGGACACGCAAGCACATCTAAGACTCACGCTAAAATCTTACAAGTTGGTCTTTATTGGCCAACTATATGGCATGATGTTCATACATATATAACCAAGTGTGACCCGTGTCAACGCTCCGGAAACATCTCGAGGAGAAATGAAATGCCATTAAGAAACATTCAAGAAGTAGAACTTTTTAATGTTTAGGGAATCGACTTTATGGGACCTTTTCCATCATCCTTAGGAAACAAATATATTTTAGTCGCTGTCGATTACGTGTCCAAATGGATTGAAGCTATAGCTGCACCCACAAACTACACCCGAGTAGTGATTAAGATGTTCAAGCACAATATATTCCCCAGATTCGGAGTTCCCAAACTAGTCATAAGTGATGGAGGATCACATTTTATATCTAGGATTTTTGACAAACTGTTGAGGAAGTATGGAGTTAAACATAGAGTAGCCACACCTTACCACCCGCAAACCAGTGGGCAAGTAGAAGTATCCAATAGATAGATCAAGCATATCCTAGAAAAAACTGTCTCGATATCCATAAAGGATTGGTCACAGAAACTTTCAGAAGCACTGTGGGCCTACAGGACAGCCTATAAGACACCCATTGGAACAACCCCTTACCAACTAGTTTACTGAAAATCATGTCACTTACCCTTTGAATTGGAACACAAAGCATATTGGGCCATCAGAACCTTAAATTTTGATTACCTAGCAGCTGGTGAGAAACGCATCTTAGACATACATAAACTAGAAGAGCTCCGACAATCAGCCTATGAAAATGCCATCATATATAAAGAGAGAACCAAAGCATGGCATGACAAGAAGATCGTCAAGAAAGACTTCAACATAGGTGACCCTGTTCTTCTATACAATTCAAGACTGCGACTTTTTCCAGGTAAGCTTCGATCTAGATGGACGGGGCCGTTCGAAGTTTCCAAAGTCCTAAAATCCGGGGCAGTGGAAATTAAGAACAAATCTTGCAGTCCGTTCGTTGTAAATGGACAAAGGCTTAAGCATTATGAAGGAGGTGACATTCCAGCATACTACTCCAGGTTCACGTTAACAGACCCACCTATCCTCGCACCAGATACATGACTTGAACTCGTCAAGCTAACGACGTTAAGCAAGCGCTGCATGGGAGGCAACCCATGGTTCTTTTCCTTTTCGTATTTATTTTCTTTTATTTTGATTTATGTTTGTTTGCTTGTTTGTACATATATGTCTAACTTGTTTTGTGTGTTTAATTTCAGGGCCTGTTTTTCCTAACATTTTCTTTCAGGATGCCACCAGTCGACGACATGCACGTGACCTTTAGAGACGACGCCCAGAGAGAGCGTTATGCGATGCTTTCACTCAGACCTATGGCACCCACTCGCTACCCAGACAGTGATTGCATGGAAGCTTTGGGCATAGAGCCCAGTGTCCGATACTTGACCCACCAGCTCAAATGGGACCAGTACGCTAATGATTTGCATCCCACCTATAGGAACCTCACTCTGGAGTTCCTCAGCTCTTTCTCCTATGATCCGTACTTGGGACCAGATGGCCACACCAGCTTCAGGTTATTTGGCACAGAGTATTCGTTCACCCATACTGAGTTCGGTGATCTTCTTGGATTTGAGACTGGAGTTGGCGTTATCCCTGAGCTGCCCATGGGTTACTTCATGAATAGAGACGTGGAGAAATTTTGGAGTGACATCTCTGGAGGTGGAGGCCCTGACCCTGATACTCACATTTCACAGTTTATCCATAACCCAGCTCTCCGATACTTTCAGATGATCATTGCCCATACATTCTTTGGGAGAGCAGATGCTGATGACCACGTTACTGAGGAGGACATATTTTTCATGTTTTGTGCGAAACAGTCACGTCGTTTAACTTGTGGTAACTTTATGCTGTACTCTTTTAGTGGTGTTGCCACCTGGGCAGGAGGACCTATACATGTAGGAGGTAATGTGACTGAGATTGTTGCTGCTCTAGGCCTTGGCCGAAAGCTATTTCATTTGACTCCCTACTGCAGCCATACCACCATGGATATTGATTTTTGTTTAGATCAGGGGCTTATGAGAAGGAACTCCTTTAATCCCTCTCAGTTCAGACTCCTGATCGATGGTGAGACCATACATCATTTCACTTTGCAAGATCCTATTATGACCAGTGTCCATGACCCACCAAACTGGACATATGCCTTAGAAGGACACGGTGAGACAGTGGACGCACCACGACCCTGCCCAGAGCTAGAGTACGTTCCAGCTCCACCACCTGACAGGACCACGGTATGGTCAAATAATCATTCATTAGGTACTCCAGATATGCAGACCCAGATGGCGATGATGCGCCAGGAGATAGCAGATCTCCGACAGACACTTGCTGACCTACACCTGAGGATGGAAGTGTCAGAGCTGACCCACGCTACTGAGTACGATGTGCTGTATGAAGACATGGCAGAGCTCCGTTGTGAGATAGCAAGACTCCGTGGAGATGACCAGACTGATGACCAGACATCTTGATTTCCATTTTCGTATTATTTACTATATTTCTTATGCATTAATTTACTTCCAGTATCACCCAGACATATTTCCTACTATTTGCATTTGATATATCTCCGATTTATATTAAGGTTTGAGTTTTTTATGTTTATATGCTAATATTTTCTTTTGTTTTATTTTTCTATGACAAAATATATAAAAATTATATATATGCTTGTGAAAATTTTGTGCGAAACTACATTTTTAGGACATATGGAATGCTAAAAAGACCCCCCAAGGCCAAAGGAAGGACAAAAAGCCCATTCAAAAAGACAAATTGAGGCCCATCAGTGGTTTTGTTCTTGTCGCGCCCCGCGGCAGCGTCCTTGTAAAATCGGGACAGAACCTCCATTTCCACCATTTTTGAAACTCCAACCTCTTCAAACCCATTTTTTCCCTCCGAAAAATCCCTATAAAACCCCATTGAAACTCATATCTCTAGCATTCACCAATCATCTCTTAACTTTCCATTTCAATTTCCATCAACAAAAATCCATAAAAATCCAACCTTTATCATACCACTTTTCTTCCACCCTCTTCACCATCTTCATCAATGGAGTTTAATGGAGTCATTCTTCGGGAAGGACAATCCGGGAATAGGCAGAGGCGGCAACTTCAAAAGCTTTAGGATCGAGAAATTCTCTCGACGAGGTATGTCGACGATACTTGCTTGCACGCTTTAGGGGTTCATCATAGCGTTTTCCATTTGTTAGACTTTGTAGGTTTAGGCACTGTTTTCACCACAAAAGAACCCACCTATGAGAGGATGACGGTTGAGTTTTTGAGTTCATTGGTTTATACCGTTCGTCCCGACACTGCTAGCACAGTCGGTACCGTGCATTTTAGACTGTTTGCTGTTGAGTATGAATTCGGTACCGATGAACTAGCAGGTCTATTGGGATTCCCTCATGAGGAGGGTGCTGGTTGTGAGGCTCCTTCAGATGCTGAATGGTCAGTCGGGATATTCGCCTTCTGGCGCAGGTTGTTAGATACTATTGTTGATTCCTTTAAGGGAATACTCGCCTCGACCATTCATAACCCGGCCATAAGAATTTTTAGATATCTTTTGGCATGCTCTATTTTTGGCCGGGAGAATCAAAACAAAGTTAATAGCAAAGAACTTTTGTTCTTGTAAAGATGCCTCACAAATGTAAGAATCAATCTGGTTCCATTTATGATCGCCCACATGTGCTTAACGGTAAATAAGGGTGGACCGATAGTTTTTGGCGGATTGATTACGTCTATTGCTCGGACACTAAATTTGAATGATGAGATAGCTACTTTAGAACCACTGCCCCCTCGCACAATTAATTTAAAATTTCTGAAAGACATGAAATTGTGCCGATCAAGGAGGGCTGGTGGTTATGAGTTGATGATTCACGGGGTAGCCGTCGAATCAATTGTTATGCCGTGCAGTAGACGTACAGATGTACGATTCGAGAGAAACTGGACCTATGACCTTACTGCCCCACCTTTTCTAGGTCCAATTCCTCCTAATGTCCATGACAATGAGGGGCCCGACACAGATGATGAGTATGACCATAGAGAGCGTGTGTCCCCCCCTCGTCCTACACAATCACACACCGCACCATCTTCTTCTAACACTTTTGCAGGAGCTGCTCCCGGATTTTATATTACGTAGGAGATGTGGCGAGACCATATGGCTAGAGAAGCACGGCATGAAGACCTGCTCTCTTCCATTCAGCAACAGATGGCGGACCAGATAAGCTTTATGCAAGAGTCGCAACGGAGAGCAGACCAATCTTACGAGACCATCTCCTGTACTCTGCTTGCGATCACCAATGAGCAGTCCCATCAACAGCAATATAACCATCATCACTTTCAGCTTATGGAGGCCACTCAGGGTTCCATCTTAGGTAACCTTCGTGAGGTGAAAGCTGCTCAGGCAGAATTGCAGGCTAGGATGGACCAGCGAGACCGTCACCGTAGCAAATCCCGTCGTTCCGAGCGTTCAGCACAGGGCGGCGAGGGCACCAGCGGTCCTCACTAGTTTTGCCAGGTTCCTTTCTCCTTAGCTTACTTCGAAACATTGGGGACAATGTTTGATTTAAGTGTGGGAGGAGATTTTATCGTTTTTATTTCCGTCGTTTTAGTAGTTTATTTTTATTTTCCTTCAGTTATCTACTTTTGTTTTTGTTTTAGAAAATGCATGTGTTTGAAGAGTCATTAGTATAAGTATATTTTTTGGTTCACCTTCATTTTTTCCCACATATTTTAACACCAAAAAAAAAAAAATTTAAGAAAAAAGTGTTGTTCTGAAAAATTTCTGGACTTTAAGACAAGTTCGGGTTAGGATACTGTGACTTGGGAGAACCTCCGAAACATTAGTATCGTCCTTACACCATGAACTTCGTAAATATAAGAATCACGCCTGAAACCCCATGTACCATGGCCCTAATTTCATTTCAAAATCATCCTTAGTAGTTTATTTCAGCAATCAGCTCCGGCCTAAACATGTTTTAAGTAGGAGACCGCCGAATATAAGTGACTGATCTGAGTGCATTTACTTACAAAAAAAATAAAAATAAAAAAGAGAAGAAAAAGAAAAAAAGTAATAAGATGTTTAGCTTGCTCATTTCAGTTGGTTCAGAGGTATCTGGCACTGAACTCGGTAGGGCGGATTACGATCCGATCCCCCACAACTGCACTTGAGAGGAATAAAAGGATTTTACACAGTTCCTTGTGCCAGAAATCCGGTATGAAAAGATCAGAATCACTAACAGGTCACTCTACCATGAAGCATGTGCGGAAAACGGGCTTAATGTGATTGCGCTTGAATGAAAAGGACTCAAAAGAGATGGAAAAGGAAGGCCTAAGTATTGTGGGATATAATGGGTTGATTGGTATAGGAGCGAAGTTTAAGTCCGTATTTGCGGATTAGTGTCATCACGATGCCCTTGGTTCACTCAGTTAGTACCGACCACTGCATCCAGACTCGGACTTAGAAGCCCTTTTCGCCCAAAAATCATCGATCGACACTGATTTTTCTATGAGCTTTAAATGTTTTGCTTGAGGACAAGCAAAGGTCTAAGTGTGGGAGAATCTGATGACACTAAATTATACTGTATTTTCGACTCTGATTTCACATGCATATTAGTTGTTTTTCTATTATTTTTGCTTTGTTATTGTTATGTTTGCCTTTGTTTTCAGGTTTTCAATAAATCGAGGTCCCAGACGAAAAAGGGTGCAAAAGGAGCAAGAATTCAAGTTTGGCAGCAATTTACTCTTGTCGCGGACGCCCTAGGGTAGGCGACGACGTGTCCCATGATCTCCACTGCTCAACTTCCACGTTCCCACGACCTTTGCCGTTTTCTTCTTGTCGCGGGCGCGGTAGGCCTGTCGCGGGCGCGACAAAGCAAAATCAGTTCCCGCCCATTTTCAAGCCAAGGTCACTTTTGTCTTTGAACCATGCCAACTTTGCCTATAAATACTCTCAGGACTCAATTTTAGGATCATCCAATCTTAGTTTACTTCATCCTAGGCATAAATTTCACTCTTGTAAAGCAGTAATCTTCTCACATCGAGGAGTTATTGCACTGTGTGTGATCGAGTTTGTAATCAAGTCTTGGAGTGTCTGTAACCAAGTTGGAGCACTTTGGTAGAAGTAATCCTACCAGCATTTTATTTTCCGTACATTGTACCAGATTTAAAGACTCCGCTTTGGAGCAGGTTTTATTTTAATCGCATTTACTTTCATTTATCTCTTGCACTTGCTTTATTTTGTTTATTTATTGTCTTGCCTTACTTTTTAAAACTTTACTTTTCAAAAGACTTAATTCCATACATGATAAGAATTAATATGACTGTTATAACTACCATGGCTGGCTAAGTTTTAGATAGGTAAAAATTTAAAGACCATAACCACCGTAATACGTCTATATGTTAATAGAAGTACTTAAGGGCTGTTTTAATCTTTAACACAAGTTTTCTGTACTTAAAAGCAATGTTGGGTAAGATCGAAAGCCGTCCAACCATTTATGAACTTGTTTAGTTCTCAACTGATCAAATACAGCGGAAGCGCTTTGCTCAGTTGAGTAGGGATTTTTAACACTTTAGAAAAGATATTTTAAAACTATTTTCGGACGCGTTAGTGGGATTAGAATTTGGTTCATTTTTAACCTCTTTAGTTTAGAGATTCAGGTCAAAATACTTTTCTGTTTAGTTTAGAATTTACATTTCTTAAAAATAAGTTTTCCATGACTCTAACGCAATGCGCGCCTTTTTATAAGTGACAATAAAGGGGTTAGTTTAGAGGGTAAACTTGGTTCTGACTACGCGAAAGCGACAGTTCCTGTTAAATTGAATTCTTTTCTTAAAATAGAAGATATTGCCCATAAGTAGTTCTGTTGATGAATATAGAAATATTATCGGTTATGAGAATTACATTCAAGCCTATTGTTTTGTCTGAATTTTATTACCTCGTCATTTACTTTTATTTATTTTCCTCTGCATTAGTAAACCCTAAATTGAACTGCCTTAGATAAGCACTGTAACAAACGGAAATCGTTAGATCGACATTTGGTCTCTGTGGATACGATAACTTTTTATATTACTCTGATGCGATTCGTGCACTTGCGAATACAACGCATCAAATAACAGTTTCAAACAAGATGCAAAACTCACTTAAAGATCTAGTTCCAATATCTCAAACATCCAAAGACAATCACGGATCCATATACATTGATAAGCTAAAAAACACATCAAAGCTTCATATTTTTTAATCAGCATGGTAGACCTCTACACAGTAAACTCACACAAACTCATGAGAGTCCAAATATATCAGTGATCAAACACATAGAGGCATTCATATTTTCACAGCATAACCACCCCATGGCACTGTAAACTTACATGTTCAGGAGCAAGACACAAATGATAACATCCAAAGTAAATACAACACTCAAGTAATTCAAAGCATAGGTTCATAGGGCTAGCATAAAAACAGTCATTTCACTCTCATAGACAGTTGACATGCTAAACAGAGAAACCTTACAACATCAAACAGAATCAAGAGGAAACAAAATCACAAATTCAAAACGACTGTTAATACAAAAATCAAGGTACCACAAACATTTCCAAAAGGCCACCAAGCATACCATCACATATATTCAAGGTAAACAAGAACTTATGTATTAACATCAAAACAAAACGCACAACATCATTTTAAGGTTAGTAACATAAATAACTTGGATGACAATAAAGGTTCAAACATACATTACAGGCTCACAGACATGAATAGCATATCATGACAAATATCTAATAGCCATCAAAACAACATTAAAACCAACATACTATGAACAAGTGAAAAGATTAGAGCTAAAGGAAAAGAAAGTTACCAACTGAGCTCGCTTCTCTTTGGATTGACCACAAATCCTTGATGCCAACCTTCACTCCCTTCTCTTTTGAACTCCAATATTTAGTGTGTTTTCGTAGAGATTGTTGGTGTCCTCAGAACTGAAATGAACTTCTTTAAATAGGCAAGGCATTGGGTTGATGAGAGGCATCATGGGTCGGGTCAATTCGTCAAACATCTGGTGGGCATAAGCTAAGCAACTAGGGTTTTCGTTTGAAATTCAAACTTGGTCCAATCCTGGGAGATAAACATGCTGTGGCATTTCAGATGTGCAGGGTCATACTCATCACTTTGTGAATTAATTCAGAGCTCTTCCATTGATGCTATTGAGAGGGGTACCAAATGGAGCAAAGGTTGGAGGTAGCGTGGACAGATTTGCAGATGGAGCAGGTCGTATGCTGGAATTGGTAATCTTCTCTGAACCACTTTTTGCGCAATACACAGTCGAGCTTGGAAAGGAAAGGGTGTGGAGAGTACAAAATGGAGAATTCGCGCCAACGACATTGTGATTGAAGTGGATTCAATGAATTGAATGGACACAAAATACGTTGAATCTCTCTTCCTCATCCATAACTCTTCAGCAAGAACGAAAGAGGAGAATAACCTTAGTTCTCTTTTGGTTTCTTTGATGTCACGTGTCATGCTCTCATTGGTCCATGGAATAGTTGAAAAGTCAAACTCCCACAAGCTTAATTCTTATTAGTCCATAGTAATGAAATGAGAAACCAAAAAATATTGCAACGTGAAATTGGTCATAGTAAGCTTATTGTGGACACATTCTCTTAATAATATGGTTGTTGAAAATAATAAACCAGCTACTTAATATTTTAGATTAAGAATTGGTTTAAAAGAAACTAAATGGATAATTAACCTAGTTAATTAAAATTAACTTAAATTAGGATTAATTTAAAATAATAAAAATAAAACAACTCAAATATAAATAAAATAAAGTGGACCGAATTGAAATTAACCTAATCACAAAACAAATAAAAGCTAACATAATTATTAAATTAGAATAATGAGAAAGATAATAAAATAACAATTAGCAGAAAAATGAGGGTAAAATTTGGGGTGCAACAGTTGCCCCTATTTAAATATCTTCACCTGATGACATGAGAGATAAAGATCCTCATGTGATCAATAGTGAAAGATATTTAAATACAGATAACCGAAAATTTTGCCCTCAGATGCACACATATGCAATGCAACAAACATGATGCCAAGAAGATGCAAGAAAAAAAAATGCAGACACAACGAGGCACCAAGGGCAACCAGGAAGAAACCAGAGAGCTCCACTCGGGAAGGAGGAAGGTTAGTATCCATGAGAAACACCTCACTAGGGATACAAGCTAACCAACAAAAGAGACCCACCGGGGAGACTCCAAAGAAACACTGGGGAAAAGACCACAGACAATCTTCACCGGGGAAAGATCCGGGGAGATAGACTACTGGGGACAAAACAAACCCACATTCTTCCCGGGCACGAAACCAGGAAGAAAAACCTGATCACTAGGGATCAGTTAAAAAGACAGACAACCAAGCAAAGACTTCCTGGGGATTCTAATACTGAAGAGTTCAAGATGGGATCTTCAAGAAAAGCCAGGAAGACAGAGACAAACCCTGCGCACCAGATAGGAGTCTTAAGGGTGGAAGAAATTTGTTCCAAGAAGTTTAACTTAAAGCAAGTTTTCAAAAGAATCCAAGATAAGGGTTCAATGTCCGACACGATTCGAACAAGAATAGTTTTAAGATCGGAAGACAATGCCTGACGCGATTCAAACAAAGTCCAAGTTCAAGTTTGACACGATTCAAACGAGAACAGCTTTAAAATAAAAGGACGATGCTTGACTCGATTCAAATAAAGCCTAAGTTCAAGTCTGACGCGATTCAAACGAGAACAGGTTTTAAAACGAATAGACGATGCTTGACACGATTCAAACAAAGTCTAAGTTCAAGTCTGACGCGATTCAAACGAGAACAGGTTTTAAAACGAATAGACAATGCTTGACACGATTCAAACAAAGTCTAAGTTCAAGTCTGACACGATTCAAACGAGAACAGGTTTTAAAACGTGTAGAAGATGCTTGACACAATTCAAACAAAGTCTAAGTTTAAGTCTAACGCGATTCAAACGAGAACAGGTTTTAAAACGAATAGACGATGCTTGACACGATTCAAACAAAGTCTAAGTTCAAGTCTGACGCGATTCAAACGAGAACATGTTTTAAAACGAATAGACGATGCTTGACACGATTCAAACAAAGTCTAAGTTCAAGTCTGACACGATTCAAACGAGAACGGGTTGTAAAGATCTTTAACTTAAACTTCCCAGGGGATAGTAAAAGGTTTAAAGATTCCAATCTGGCGCGCAAAGGTTAAGACCGAACAAGCACAACACAAGGCAAACCGAGAATGTCTTTACTTCACGGGGAAATAGAGACAGGCACCAACAAAAGGCCCACAAGCAAAACAGAGCACAAGGATGCGAAGATGCTAGGGTATGATGCATATGCTTAGCTATATGCTAGAAACGACGCGAATAACGCAAAACAAGAAAGAAGAGAGGATAACACAAGCCAACACCCTGAAACCCAAACATCCAGGATAACCGGGGCAATCTTCTTTCCTCTAGATATGGTATATCCATACCAAAAAAACTGTACTGCTAACTCTTCCTGCACCAACTTGATTCCAAAACGTCTTAATTCCAGAGTAAAACTTAGTTTATTTTGTGTTTTCTTAGAAGTTGCAACATTTTCGTTTTCAAAATCAAGTGAAAAATGACAAAGTTTTGCAGAATAAAGATGACAATAATCAAGAAAATGGCTCAATAACTGATATTCATTGAAAAATGGTGACTTGCCAAACAGCAGAGTCCCATGAAATATTACAAATGCGACAAAATGGCAATTTTGGCAAGGGTTACATTGTATTCATTGACCAGTAACAAACTCTATGGACTAAGACTCTAACAGCTAACTTCTCTGGGGACTCCCAGATATAGGTGAGACGTCTTTCAAGCATAATACTTCCGTACCGAATCTGTATTCACAGAGTGCGCAAGTTGTTCACCATCCATAGTTGTAAGAAACAAAGACCATCCTGAAAAGACTGTCTTGACCACAAATGGTCCTTCATAATTGGGTGCCCATTTTCCGCGGGCGTCTCTTTGTGAAGGTAGAATCTTTTTAAGTACCAATTCGCCTACTCGGAATTCCCGAGTGCGGACCTTTTTATCAAATGCCCTTTTCATCTTTTTCTGGTATAGTTGACCATGACACATGGCCGTCAGACGCTTCTCATCAACTAGGTTCAATTGATCATATCTTTCTTGAACCCATTATGCTTCATCCAGCTTGGTTTCCATCAATATCCTTAAAGAAAGTATCTCAACTTCTATGGGAAGGACAACATCTATCCCATATACCAGAGAAAAGGGGGTTGCCCTTGTTGAAGTTCTAACTGATGTTCTGTACCCATGTAGTGCATATGGCAACATCTCGTGCCAATCCTTGTATTTTTTGACCATCTTCTGAAGAATTTTCTTGAAGTTCTTATTTGCAGCTTCGACCGCTCCGTTCATCTTTGGACGATACGGTGAAGAGTTATGGTGTTCAATTTTGAAGCTGTCGCACAGTTCCTTCATGGTTTTGTTGTTCAGATTGGTCCTGTTGTCAGTTATGATCTTATTGGGGATCCCATAACGACAAATGATGTTGCTCTTGATGAAGCGTGCAACTACCTGCTTAGTCACATTGGCGTATAAAGCGGCTTCCACCCATTTAGTGAAGTAATCAATAGCCACCAAAATAAAACGATGTCCATTAGATGCTTTAGGCTAGATTGCCCCAATCATATCAACGACCCACATAGAGAACGGCTAGGGTGATGATAACACGTTTAACAGAGTAGGAGGAACGTGCATTCTGTCCGCATAAATCTGACATTTATGACATTTTCTAACATGCTGAATGCAGTCAGCTTCCATGGTCAACCAATAGTATCCAGCCCTCAAAATCTTGCTAACTATGGCATGCTCATTGGCATGGGTGCAAAAAGCTCCTTCATGGATGTCATGGACCAACAAGTCTGCTTCTCATTTATCGACACATCTTAACAAAACCATATCATGATTCCTTTTGTACAGTACACCATTGCTGATGAAGAATTTGGCTGATAGTCTTCGTAGAGTCTTCTTATCAAGAACGAAGGCGTTGGCTGGATATTCTTGATTCTTTAGAAAGTTTAGAATATCATGGAACCAAGGTTTTCCGTCTGATTCTTCTTCAATGGACTGACAATAGGCAGGCTCAGTCCTCCTTTCAATACTAATTACTGGATCTTCATTGATAAATCTAACTTGCCACATTGAAGCCAGTGTCGCTAAAGCATCAGCCACATGATCTCAGTACGTGGCACATGATGAAATGTTATCTCATCAAAACATTTAATCAATTCCAAAGCATATTCCTGATAAGGGATAAGTTTCTCATCTCTTGTTTCCCACTCGCCTCTGATTTGATAAATGACTAGAGCAGAATCACCCATAACTTCAAGAAAACAGATTCCAAGATCGATTACAGCTTCCAGACCCAGAATGCACGCTTCATACTCAGCAATATTATTTGTACATCCAAAATCCAGTCTGGCTGTAAAAGGGGTGTAGCCACCTTCAGGATTAATTATAACAACACCTACTCCATGTCCCTTATAATTGGACGAACCATCGAACATCAGCTTCCACCTATACTCAGCCCTGGGGTTTTCTTCAGAGCTTGACTCTTCACAATCTTTTATTGCCATAATATCCTCGTCAGGGAAATCAAACTTGAGCGGTTCATAGTCTTTGACTGGTTGATCGGCAAGATATTCTGAAAGAATGCTTCCTTTAATGGCCTTTTGCGTGACATACTGAATGTCATATTCAGATAATAGCATGTGCCAACGGGAAAGTCTACCTGTTTGGGCAGGTTTCTCAAAAATGTACTTTATCGGATCCATCTTAGAGATCAACAAGGTAGTATGACAAATCAGGTACTGTCTTAGACGTTTGGCGGCACAAGCCAGAGCGCAACAAGTCTTTTCAAGTAATGAGTAAAGGCTTTCGCTGTCTGCAAACTTCTTACTCAGATAATAAATTGCATGTTCTTTCCGGCCAGTCTCGTCATGCTGTCCCAAAACACAGCCCATTGACTCTTCCAAAACAGTCAAGTACATAAAGAGAGGTCTTTCGGGAACCGGAGGAATTAGAATAGGAGGTTCTTGGAGATAACTTTTGAGTTTCTCGAAAGCTTGTTGACAGTCAGCATTCTATTCTACTGGCTGATCCTTACGGAGTAACTTGAAAATTGGCGCACATATTGGAGTCATGTTGGAGATGAACCTGGAGATGTAATTCAAACGGCCCAAAAATCCTCTGACCTGGGACTCGGTTTGAGGAGCTGCCATTTCTTGAATTGCTCGCACTTTATCAGGATCTACTTCAATGCCCTTCTGGCTAACAATGAAACCCAATAACTTCCCAGACCTGACTCCGAAAGTACATTTTGCGGGGTTTAACCTCAACTGATATTTTTGAAGTCTCTTGAATAATTTCAGTAAGTGATCTATATGTTCCTCTTCATTTCGAGATTTGGCTATCATATCGTCCACATACACCTCTATCTCTTTGTGGATCATATCGTGAAACAAAGTCACCATAGCCCTTTGGTATGTTGCCCCGGCGTTCTTTAATCCAAAAGGCATAACCTTGTAGCAATAAGTGCCCCACGGGGTAATGAAAGTGGTTTTATCCATATCAGCTGGATCCATTTTAATCTGATTGTAGCCCGAAAAACCATCCATAAATGAGAACATGGCGAAACGAGCTGTGTTATCTACCAGTGTGTCAATATGGGGTAGAGGGAAATCATCCTTGGGACTAGCTTTGTTAAGATCCCTGTAGTCCACACACATTCGTACCTTTCCATTCTTTTTCATAACAGGGACAATATTAGCTACCCACTCTGGGTACTTGGACACTGCCAGAAATCCGGCATCCAACTGTCTCTTAACTTCATCTCGAGTTTTGTGAGCCATGTCGGGATGACTTCTGCGAAGCTTTTGTTTTACTGGCGGGCACTCAGGCTTGAGTGGTAATTTGTGGACCACAATATCCGTATTTAAACCAGGCATGTCTTGGTAGGACCAAGCAAACACGTCCACATACTCTTTAAGGAGCGAAATCAACCATTGTCTAATTTCTGGTTTCAGTGATGCCCCAATCTTGACCTCTTTCTTCTCTTCCTCAGTGCCAAGATTGATAACATCCACCTGCTCTTCATGAGGTTGGAAATCCGTATACTGGTAGTCACACATATCTGCTAGACCCTTGGGTACCTCATAATCTTCCTCCTCTTCAGCTTGATAGACAGGGGAGTCGAAGTCAATGGTAAGGGCAAGGCCATTGAATACAATGGGTTTATGATTCATTCTGCATGGTAGAATGACTTATATTATTAAAATGCACAACAATTCAAGAACATGCGTGATAAAGATGCTTTTGTTTGAAAAGATTGCCATTTTTAGAAACAGAATGCAATAAAGTAAAACAACAAAAATTTAGCAAAAGAGCCATTTCATTGATTTAAAGTTTGAAAACGGAGGCCCGTACAAAACAATCCACTAGCTTTGGGCAAGACTAGGGAGATGAAAACAACAAATCTAGACAAGTTACTCTGGTTCCGGGTACAGAATTGGGATCTCAACAGACTCCCAATTGCCTAGTGCGCCTTCTTGGCAAAAAATCAAACGATCAATGTCTTCGCCTTCTTCAGTACTTCCTATGATTGCATGGACTTAATGTCCACCTCTGATAAATGTCTCCTGCACGGTCTTTATCTTCATTCTTCTTTCTCTTGTACCTGAAGCAGCCTCCTCCTCTAGAGTTGGTCTGTAACCCAACCCTTGGTGTTGGATCCTCTTCTCAACCTCAATCACCTCGCCCCAACCTGTGGGCATGCCGTCTTAAAGGGCAGACTGGATACTCTTATATGAAGCAAAAGATGGATATTTCGGTACCACTGGCTTCTCATTGTCGATCTTAACTACATTAACTATTTCTAGGGCTTGGAAAGAAGTTTCTAATGCATCCTCATCAGCCTCAATATAACGGAAGGATGACAAGTTACTAACCATTAAGTCTTCTTCCCCATGGACGATGACCAGCTTTTCGTCGACCACAAATTTCATCTTCTGGTGTAAGGTTGAAGTAACAGCGCCTGCCTCGTGGATCCAAGGTCTTCCAAGTAGGCAGCTATAGGCAGAGTTAATGTCCAAAACTTGAAATAGAACATTGAACTCCTGGGGTCCAATCAGAACTGGCAGTTTAATTTCCCCTATCACGGATCTTCGTGAACCATCAAAAGCTTTGACGATTAACGATGTGGGTCTCATGATCCCTCCTTTGTATGCCAGCTTGTCGAGGGCCCTCTTTGGTAAGACATTCAGAGAGGATCCTGTGTCTACAAGAACTCTATCCAATGTGTCCTCCTGAAACTTCATTGATATATGCAGAGCAAGATTGTGTTTCCTACCTGATTGGGTCAGTTCTTCATCACTGAAGCTGAGCGTATTGCATGCAGTAATGTTAGCAATAACGTGATCAAATTGTCTGGCGGTAATGTCCTGGGTCACATGAGCCTGAGCCAATACTTTCTGTAATGCTGATCGGTGGACTGGTGAATTAATCAACAGGGATAAAATAGAAATTTTAGACGGAGTCTGGTGAAGCTGATCCATGACCCTGTAGTCACTTTTTTTTATTATCCTGAGAAACTCTTCATCATCCTCCTTGGAGCTCACTTCTTTGCCCTTGTCACTGGTAGGTATACACACCTCACCTTCTTTACCAGACACTTCTTTGTTCATAGGGTTAAAAATCCTCCCACTCCTCGTCATCCTTCCTATTCCTACTAGATTAGACACGTTCTTCTCATCAGCCCCCACCTCTTTCCTTGGGACCGGTTCTTCTATAACGACCCCCATCTCTTTCCTTGGGATCATTTCCTCCCTCTTTTTACCATCTGTAATGTTTTCGTAGATAAATGGTAATGCTTTGGTCCCTCTGAACCTGAACGGGACTGGCCTGGGGAAATTATTTTGCCTGGCATGATCAGCAGGGGAAACAACTTCAGATTTGTTGAATCTTGGAACTGATCGCTTAAACACTAGGCTCACGGTATTTACCCCAGGATTGTTGAACACAGGGACTACTGATGCTCTTTCTTCTTCATCAAGCACTGGCACTTGCTTTGGCATATTGAACATTGGCTCAATCACCGCTATTTTGCTTTCTTTTCTAAAAATTTGTAAGAAACCTTCATCAATCAGTTGCTGAATATCATCTTGAATCAACCGACACCCTTTACTAACACCATCACATTCTCCACAAACATCATGGCAAACTTTGACCAATCCGGTGCTGAACAGCTTGGCATGAAATGTTCTCAGGGGAGTTTTAATCTTTGTTGCTTCTAAGATCAATACTTCCTCATCCTCGTCTTCAACAGCATTAGTTGACCCATGAGTTGGCAAGGGGTTACTCTTCACATTTGGCTGGTTATTAGCAAAAGACAGAATGTTCTTTTCTATCAAACTTTTCACCAAATTCTTTAATGCCAAACACCATTCTAAATCATGGCCCACTCCCCCTTGATGGAAAGCACATGTTGTATTAGGATTGAAGAACTGCATAGATTTTTCAGATGGTGGTCCCAATGGCCTAGTAACAATTAATCCTTGCTCCACCAGCAAAGGATACAATGCTGTATATGTCATCGGTATGGGTGGAAAATTTGGTGTCACTGCCTGTCTTCTTGGAGGGGTATTTTGTTGTGGCGCTGGCCGCAGTTGCTGCTGGTAATTCTGATTTTGATTCTTCGGCCACTGCTGCTGATTTGGTGGCTAGGAAATAGGAACTTATTGCATTATCTAATGATTAAAAGTGGGCATAACAGACGCCACGTATGGTTGTTGTGCGAACTGCATAGGGTAAACTGGCTGTTAAGGGAAACTAGGACTTGGTTGTGGTTGGAATAGAGATCGTTTAGGACTCTGCCTCTTCCCTGTCATAACAGCATTAGTCTCGCCTTCCTTCTTCTTATGAAAATTGCCTGGAGACCTCTTGACACCGGTGCTAGTGGCACTGTTAGGTGAATTGGCCACCTTTCCACTTTTCAGACCTGCCTCTACCTTCATACCAATTGCAATGATATCAGAGAAATTGGCACCAATATTGCTAATCATTTTCTCATAGAATTCAGGTTTTACAGTGTCTACAAACCAATCAGCTAGTTCCTTCTCAGTCAATGGTGGTTCAACTTGTGATGCAGTCTCTCTCCACCTTTGAGCATATTCTTTGAACGACTTTGTGTTCTTCTGAGTCATGGTCAATAACTGTCTACGATCAGGAGCTAAATCCAAGTTATACTTATAGTGCTTTATGAAAACGTCCATAACATCTTGGAAACATTTAATCTGAGACTGGTCTAAGCTTAAATACCACTTTGCGGCAGCGCCCTTCAGGTTGTCCTAGAAACAATGGATCATTAACTTATCGTTATCCATGTATGCCGCCATTCTTCGGAGATACATGACCAAGTGTGCCTTAGGACACGTAGCACCCGAGTACAATTCAAAACTTGGTAACTTGAATTTCGGTGGAATTACTAGATCAGTGACTAGACATATATCCTTAAGGTCAGAACTGAAGACATTGTCTCCTTCCATGGCCTTCAGCTTTCTTTGCATAATCTCCATATTGGCTCTTAATTTCTCATTACTGTCATCCTCTTCTACGGATATGTTGTCATTATCAAAATGGTGTTGGTTCTGGAAAACCGGTTGAAATTGGGTCTGCACCACAGGCGGAGCATAAGTTGGAATAGCTTGTTGATTCTCGCTGAGCAACGGCACCGCTTGTTGCGTAGATTGAGGAGTCGTGGCTCGTATAAACTCAAATGGTATCCCTAGAGTAGGGCTCACAATAGGTATAATTGGCGGTTCAACAGTTGTAGCGATGACTTCTGAGACTACAGTGGCTTGGGTATCCATCTTTGCTAGTATAATACTCAAGGCTTCCATAATCTTCCCCATTCCTACTCTCAACTCACTGAGCTCGTCGTTAACCTGATCCAAATTCTTGCAATTCTCATACATTCTTCCTCTTTAAGTCTGCGCCCGGATGTTGTAACGATGTAGAGAATTTAGGGTGATGGTTCAACAATCACAACAACAATTGGAGAAGACAAGACGACAATGAGACACAGAAGAAATGCACATGCATATGCGAAAATGCAGATGAGATGTGCATGCAGGTGTTAACCATAAATTTCGACGCCAGACAAAATCAAAGCTATGTTAATGTTAAAAAATTATTTTTAATGTAAAGAAGGCTTCGACCTAACTTTTTGAGAGGCCTGAGTCGAATATTTGTGGAGAAGCCTTAAAAAATGGCTAAGTGTTGAAAGGGTTCTTCGACCATGAGAATGTAGCGCTGCAGTGGTTATATTAAGATTGGAGGGAATTTCCAATATTTGAAATTTAAATAAGAGCAGTTGTGAACGTGGGAACAGTTGAGATCAAGGGGAAGGTGCCAAAATCCACACGTTCGAAGCAGTAACCACTACTGAGTAGTTATTTCCTAGCACTAAAAATAGGAGTTGGTTCTATGTAAATGGGGTGTTCATATTTTTGTACAAGTTACTCTAAGAAACTCAAAGTACCCGCGTGTAGAGAAACGAGTTCGTGAGAATGTACGTAATGTAACACCATTGTCTTCATTAATCTAATTTATCTTCAGCATGTTTAAGATTCAGCCATTTACTTTCCATGCCTTTACAGTTTCTTGAACTTTATCTTCCATGCCAAATTTATGTTCAAAGCCATTTAAACTTTCTGCATTTTACTTTCGACTGCGTTTTTACGTTCAAGAATTTAATGTTCAAGCCTTTACGTTTCAAAGTCTTTCATTTTCAAGAACGTGGAGTTCTCCTTTAAATCCATTGCATTTATTTTCAAAGTCTTTTACTTTCCTGCACTTTACCTTCGACATCACTTTTATTATCCCAGCCTTTACTTTCCAAGAACGTGGAGTTCGCTGCATTTTACTTTCAAAGCTTTTACTCATTCGACGCCTTTAATTTCTGCACCCTTTATTTGCATCACTTTAAATTTCGAGTCTTCACTTTACTTTATTGCCCATAGTCGACCGTGGAGTTCAGTTAGACTTTATTTTCAGCATTGTCGAACGTGGAGTTCAGTTTACATTTTCTTTAATTTACACTTGTCTCTCAAACTTAACACATGTCCTAGGATTTGTGTGGTCGATCCTGCAAGTTAAATCAATTTGCGTTTAGATTGATAGACCAGAGGTTGTTTACCAAAATTCACGGTAAACAAATTGGCACGCCCAGTGGGACCCAGTGCTAAGCTAAACCTTTCTGTCAACCTCATCTCTCTTGGTGAAGAAGCACTTTCGTTGTATGTTATTGAGAAGTGGGATGTTAGCCACAGCAAACGAAGTAATACCAAAGAGAAGATACACTAAGAAAATGGCAACCAATGCCAATCAACAAGTTGATCCTCAAGGGAGTATTTCAAACACTCAGTCCAGTAGCAGTATTGGGACTCAAAGCACACCATCACCAGTGTCTTCGACGGGAGGACAGGCGTCACTTCCATTAGTAGTGTCTGAGCCAGGGTCAACATACACAAAATCATATACTCAACCTGTGTTGGAATACATAGGACCACAAAGTTCTAATTCACCAACACCCTCAAGAGAAAATACAATGTATAGGCACGTTCCTCCACCAGGTTTTCCACATCTAGGGTCAAGGAGTCAACCCTATGGTATGCCTACATCAATGATGCAAAACCTGCAGAATGCTCCACCTGTGTTTTCAGAAACTGTTGTGTCTTCGCCACTACAAGGGTCAGGATCAGGAGGACGAAACAACCAGAATATAGGTGTTGGTTACTCTGTTCAAACACCTAGCCTTACAAATACATCCATAAATTATTTGAGACAGCAGATGGATGAAAGTAACATGCAAATGGTACATACATTGTCTCAGACAATGGGAGAAGTTTTTCAACCTTTGATCCAAAATACAACCCAAACTAACCAACAACTGGCTGCACAAGTGGCACGCATGGCTGATTTCATGGGCGTACCAGCAGTAGATCGAAGAGCGACGGTTGTCGAAGATATCCCAAGACTTCATCCACGTCAGATACCTGATGCTAACTTGGAGGGTCAAGAGATGGTTGACTATTTTAGAGTCGAACCACCAAGAAACCAGATTCCATACCAGATGGAGGAAGAACCAGTAGTGATGGTGAACAGGAACAAAAATGCAGATCAACTACTTAGGCAGGTTCGACACCAGAATCAAGCAGAAGAAAATAATCTGGCAGCCATGGTTGAAAGGATAATGACTAGAAATGGTATGAATTTTGGCTTCACCAGGCCAAATTATACTTCACCTATAGTGGATTACATTCTCCAAGCAGAACTACCCCCCTAGGATGAAGGTTCCAAAGTTCAGCAAGTTTTCAAGAGATACTACTGAGTCTACTGTCGAACATGTGGCTAGATATTTGATCGAAGCGGGCGAGATTGCAGCTGACGAAAGCCTTAGGATCAAATACTTCCCAAGTTCCCTTACCAAGAATGCCTTCACATGGTTTACCACGTTGCCTCCAAATTCCATATACAATTGGACCCAATTAGAACGTTTGTTTCATGACCAGTTCTACATGGGGCAAACTAAGATTAGTTTGAAAGAATTGGCTAGCATCAAGCGCAAAGTCACTGAGCCAATTGATGATTACCTGAATAGGTTTCGACTTTTTAAAGCCAGGTACTTTACACAAGTGCCAGAACATGAGTTGGTCGAAATGGCTGCTGGGGGTCTTGATTATTCCATTAGAAAGAAATTAGATACCCAATATCTTAGAGATATGGCCCAGCAGGCTGATAGGGTTCGACAGCTAGAAAGGCTAAAAGAAGAAAAGGCCAAATTCAGTAGGGGTAAAAAAGTAGCGTTTGTCGAATGCAACGAAGATGTGGAGAATCTGTATGGTGAACCATCTTGTTTCGACGAAAATGAGGTTGACGTTGCTGAGTTAAAGCAAGGTCCACCTTATGCTTGCAAATTATTGGCCCCTTCAGAAGGAAAAAATCCTGTCGAATCTAACGACAAATTCCCTAAGAAAACATATACCTTCGACGTCACTAAATGTGATGAAATTTTTGATTTGTTAGTTAAAGATGGGCAAATGATAGTGCTTGCTGGTGCTAAAACGCCACCTTTAGAACAAAGAAAGAAACGAGGTTTTTGTAAGTACCATAATTTTTTGGGTCATAAAACTTCTCAATGTTTTCTTTTCAGGGATTTGGGGCAAAACGCTATCCAGGAAGGAAGGCTGAAGTTTGGGGAAAAAGGCAAAACCCAGATGAAGATTGACTCTGACCCATTGCAAGTTGCAGAGGCCAACTATACAGAGCCTCATGAGGTTCAGATGGTGGAAGCCACAGGGGGATTCGATGAGTCAGTCAACATGGTAGAAGTTACTGAAGACTTCGCCATCAGTGCTGTGATAATTGAAGGTTCTAGTAAGGCTACAAGTGGCCTAAACGTTGATGATACCAGTCTGATGTTGGTAACCAAAGAAACTGCTGATAAGTTTATTGAAATGGATAAGGCTGCTAAGGTTTTGGATAGGTGGAAGATAAATGCCAATGAAGGCATTAACATGGTCGAATTGGCTGAAGAGTCTGATTCTAGCTCAGATAGTGTCAACACCAATGAGGCTATGGGTAGAAATGCCCCTAAAGTTCAAGTTGTTAAGTAATTGGAAGATGACATGCTCTTGGTTGGAGAGATGATGGACATGGATGGTTGTCTGGTGGAAAATTGGATATGCATGGTTGCTGAAATTTTTTTCAAGACATCTCCTGATGTCGAGAGAGTCAATACTGAGGAGATGGTGGAGGCTGAGAAAACTGCTTGGGGAAAAGCTTCCCAAAGAGCTGCTAAAGTAGCAGTAGGTGGTGGCTGCTTGGCAAAGACCACTGAAAGTCTAGAAGCCAGCTTCTCCAAGATGCGCCTGAAGGACAGAATGGATGTCAACATGGTCGAAATTACAGATCGAAAAGATGAACAATTGAGTAAGGTAAATGAGCAAGAGAAACTCAACAAAATGGCTTATCCTAAGCCAGAAGAGACAATCATGGACTTCTTGCATTGTTGCCAGAAAAAAGACTCTGGAGTAATGCTGTGCCCCAGGTGCAGCGCCATTTTTGATGAGAAGGCTGCCCACAAGCTGGAAGGTATCAAGAAGGCTGGCGAAAGCTGGGGGCAGAAGGTGAACAAGGGGCACAGAGGTTTTGACCATAGGCGACTTTCAACAGGGTTAAAAAACCAAGCACCAGGAATTAGGCCAGGTACGTTCAAACCAACTGCGAACGTGCCAACAGGTAGTTGGATCAAACCTGTCGAAGGGAGAGGACAGAAGAAAAAGTGGGGGAAGTTTGATGTGGAAAGAGGTGCGTCCTTTGAGTACAGAAAAGAGAATCACACCACAAACAAATCAGCATACATTTCTCAAAACTACAAGGGTAAAAACCCAATGTCTAGATCGCAATGGCGAAGAGAGCAGCGCAGGCGAAAAGCTGTCAGGGAGGCTCAGGTGCAAGGGGAGTCAAGCACCAATGTGGCTGGGGCAATGGAGAAGATGCCCATACGACGAAAGTTGTTTACTATTCAGCCATAAAAGAAGTTCGAAGAGGATGATGATATGACTGATAACTTCGACAATGAGTCAGCAGCTTCCCTAGATATTTTGGTAAATGTGGTGTCAGTGATGCCAAGAGAATTTGGTCAAGTCTCAGAGGTCGAAGACTTAGACCAAACTGCTGAATTGGAAATGATGGCACACAAGCCTGTGTGCTATTACATCATGAACAATGGGTGCGTCGAAGAGCATAATGCTTTCTTCGAGCGTCCCACAGAGGCAATGAAGGGTCATTTGAAGCCTCTTTACATTACTGGAAAAGTGGAGAACGTCCCTGTCAACAAAATTTTGGTAGACTGTGGTGCGACGGTTAATTTGATGCCAAGATTTTTGTTGAGCAAGATTGGAAAATTTGAGACTGATACTAAACCCCACAACATGGTTCTGTCGAACTATGAAGGCAAAGTTGGTTCCACTCTAGGAGTGATTCAGGTGGATCTCACTGTGGGAACTATTACCAGACCAACAGTGTTCATGGTCGTCGAAACAATGGCTAACTATAATCTACTCTTAGGTAGGGAGTGGATTCTGGGATAGGAGCAGTACCCTCATCTATGCACCAGAGAATCACAATCTGGAGACCAGGTGGGATAGTGGAAAACATTGAAGTTGATCAAGGGTACTTCAAGGTGCCTGTTAATCATGTGGATAGTAGGCAATTTGAGAAACATCTGGCGAACATTGCTCCATGTCCTCCAGCTGATTTTGAATTTACACCTGACGAGGAAACATTTTATTCGTTGTACTTACACCCTGTTGAAGGTTTCAGATGGGACAGGGAGGTACCAGGAGGAAGATTTCCATGCCTAGGCACACCTCCAATAGATCCCACAGGGTGGGGAGATGAATTCAGTGATCATGACTGAGTTCGACGCTTTGAAAAGAATTTTGGCCTATGTGGCCGAAACAAAACTACAAGCGGCTTTGGAAGCCGCCAATGATTATATGGCTGGTGAAGCCATTTCTGAAGTATATCAAGAAGGTCCTGGTAAGGACTTTGACCCAAAACCTCTAGATAAGGTTGAAACTGGAGAGCAAAGCCAGAGGCTCGACGCCATCTATGAAGATGAGCCTTTGGGATTTGAGAAGGATCCGTTGGCGAATAATATAAAAATGCTAGCACAAGATCCTTTGGAAGAAGTGGACCTCAGTGAGGGGGCAACCAAAAGGCCTACCTACATCAGTGCCAATCTTGATCCCCAGTTGAAAGTCGAAGTAGTTCAGCTGTTGAAAGAATTCAAAGATTGCTTCGCTTGGGATTATGATGAGATGCCTAGTCTGAGCAGGGAGTTAGTCAAACACAAGTTGCCTATGACGCCTGGAAAAAAACCAGTCAAGCAAAATCCAAGACGGTTTGCACCAGAGATACTGTCAAAAATCAAAGAGGAAGTCGAAAGACTGCTTCGTTGCAAATTCATTCGCACTGCAAGGTATGTCGAATGGTTGGCTAATATAGTACCTGTTATTAAAAAGAATGGATCTTTGAGAGTTTGCATCGATTTTAGAGATTTAAACTCTGCAACTCCCAAAGATGAATAGTCAATGCCAGTAGCAGAAATGTTAATAGATTTTGCAGCAGGACATGAATATCTTAGTATGCTGGATGGATATTCTGGCTATAACCAAATATTCATCGCTGAGGAAGATGTTCATAAAACTGCTTTTAGATGCCCTGGAGCCTTAGGCACCTATGAGTGGGTAGTGATGCCTTTTGGTCTCAAGAACGCTGGTGCTACTTATCAAAGGGCAATGAATTCAATTTTCCACGATTTTATAGACACATTCATGCAAATTTATATTGATGATATTGTTATAAAATCTATTTCTGGGAATAGTCACATTGACCATCTTCGACAGTCCTTTGAAAGGATGAGAAAATATGGTCTTAAAATGAATCCTCTTAAATGTGCTTTTTGTGTGCAGGCAGGGGATTTCTTAGGCTTTGTGGTCCACAAGAAAGGGATTGAAATAAATCAGAATAAAACCAAAGCCATAATGGAGGCGAAAGCGCCATTAACCAAAAAGGAGTTGCAGTCGTTGTTGGGCAAAATCGACTTTTTAAGAAGGTTTATATCTAACCTGAGTGGCAAAACACAAGCTTTTTCGCCATTGCTTCGTTTTAACAAAGATGGTTTCGAGTGGGGGAAATTACAGCAGGAAGCCTTCGACAAGATCAAGGAGTACCTAAGCCACCCTCTAATTCTTTCACCACCTTGTAGAAACAAAAGTATGAGATTGTACATAGCTGCATCAGATAAAACTCTAGGGAGCATGTTAGCTCAGGAGGATGAAAATGGAGTCGAAAGAGCCATTTATTACCTTAGTCGAGTTTTAAATGATGCAGAAACTAGGTATAGCATGATTGAAAAGTTATGTTTATGCTTGTATTTCTCTTGTACTAAACTGAAGCAATATATAAAACCTGTTGATGTGTATGTTTCGTCTCACTTTGATGTTGTAAAACATATGTTATCTAAACCCATTTTGCATAGTCGAATTGGCAAATGGGCATTAGCATTAACAGAATTTTCCTTAACATATCAACCTTTAAAAGCCGTGAAAGGGAAAATAGTTGCAGACTTTATAATTGATCACTCCATAAATGAAAATGATTTGAATTACGTCGAATTAAGATCTTGGAAAATATACTTTGACGGATCAAGTCATAAAAATGGAACAGGAGTAGGAATATACATTATTTCTCCTGAAAAAATTCCAACAAAATTCCGGTACAAGGTCGAAGGTCCTTGTTCTAACAATGAGGCTGAATATGAAGCATTAATTGATGGCCTTGAAATTTTGTTAGAATTGGGGGCAACTAGAGTCGAAATAATGGGAGATTCAGAATTGGTTATAAAACAAATCACAAAGGAGTATAAATGTGTTAAAGAAAATTTCATTATGTACTTTGTGATAGCCAATAGATTATTAAATAAATTTGAGGTAGTGGCCATCCAACACATACCTAAAATAGAGAATCAAGTTGCTAACGACTTGGCCCAAATTGCTTCTGGATACAAGGTGTCGAAAGAAAACCTTCAAGAAGTAATTGAGGCAAGAGGTAAGGTGGCGGCTGTTGGATTATGTCCATCAGACTTAGAAACAACTAAGCTTGGGTGTATAGATGGCGAAAATTTTGAAATTTTTGCCATAGATAATTTAACAGATGAAGATTGGAGGAAGCCCATAGTTGAGTATTTGCGAAACCCAACGGCTTCGACAGAACGGAAAATCAGGTATCAAGCTTTGAGGTATGTACTGGTGGGTAATGAATTGTTTAAAAAGACCCCTGAGGGAGTCTTACTGAAATGCCTTTGTGAAGCAGAGGCGTATTTGGCACTTTCGACAGTACATAGTGGGGCATGTGGAGCACACCAAGTTGGCCAGAAGATGAAATGGTTGTTGTTTCGACAAGGCATGTATTGGCCCACTATGCTGAAGGATTGCATAGAATTTGCTAAAGGGTGCCAAGAATGTCAAATTCATGCTGGCATACAGCACATCCCTGCAAGTCAATTACATTCTATAGTGAAACCATGGCCTTTCAGAGGATGGGCTTTGGATATAGTGGGAGAGATTCGACCAGCATCTTCAAAGAACCAGAGATATATTTTGGTGGAAATTGATTATTTCACCAAGTGGATTGAGGCAATACCACTGGTGAATATAGGTCAGGAAGATGTTATTGAGTTCATTCAAAATCACATTATTTATAGATTTGGTATTCTTGAAAAAATTACTACAGATCAGGGATCAGTGTTCACTGGTCGAAAGATGCAGGAATTTGCCAAAGAAATAGGTTTTAAGTTATTAACTTCTACACCTTATTATGCTCAGGCCAATGGGCAAGTCAAAGCTGTCAATAAGGTAGTGATTGGACTAATTAAGAAACATGTGGGAAAAAGGCCTAGAAATTGGCACAAGACGTTAGACCAAGTTCTTTGGGCGTGTCGAACATCCCCCAAAGAGGCTACCAATACTACCCCATTTCGACTCACTTTTGGTCATGATGCAGTATTACCTGTTGAGATTTATCTACAGTCTGTAAGAGTTCAAAGACATCATGAAATTCCCTCTGAGAATTATTGGGAAATGATGATGAATGAATTAGTGGATTTGGATGAAGAAAGGCTTAGAGCCTTGGAGTTGCTGAGAAGACAAAAGAAGAGGGTCAAAGAATCCTACAACAAAAAGGTTAAATCTAAATCTTTTGCATGTGGGGAATTGGTTTGGAAGGTGATTTTACCCATGGATCGAAAGGATAGAACATTGGGAAAGTGGTCCCCTAAGTGGGAAGGACCATTCCAAGTCATACAAGTATTCTCTAATGGAGCTTATGAAGTGGAAGAATTAGACAAAGATAAAAGAATCTTGAAAGTAAATGGCAAGTATTTGAAAAAATATAAGCGTATGCTGCAGGAGATTCATATTAAAACATAAGCTTTATTGAATAAAAGAAAGCCAAAATAGGCCAAGTCAGGCTAATATGGCATACAAAGCGAAGAGAAACTAGTACAACATTTTTTTTTCTCAAGGAAAGGTTATTCATAATCTCTCCAATCTATGGATTTGAGGAAGTCCATATAATCTGCATCTGGCTCATCGTCAGAATCTTGGGTGCTGGAGCGCCCTTTCTTGGAGATCTTCATTTTGGTTTCTCTCTTCTTGGCTGAAGAGGTTGCTCCGACGGAGGCGTTAGGTTGTTGAGGCGCCTCTACCTTCTTTGTTTCCTCAATTGCCTTGGCCTTTCCAGCCATCTTCTTAGTCGAGGATTTCTCTGAATTATTCATGGTTGCTTCTACGCAAAACATGGTCAGATGGAAGAAATTTATAAAGGCTAATGGCTGATTGGATTGGCCAGCCAAATGGTGGAAACAGGTGAGTTATTCTTGGAAGTAGGCCTGAGGGCTATGCTATAAATGTTACTTTAAAGCTAGAGGCTTATGCCTTGGAATTTAAAGCTGGAGGGGTGACTTTCCAAGAAAAAGATAGAATGCCTTAATTGCAAATTTGACTGATAAAAGATAACAATAAAGAACATCATCATGCAATATAGGTCGAAAGCAGTTAAAGGCAAAATAATAATGATTGATTAAATCAATGCCAACAGGCATAAAATTGTCATTACATAAAAGGCCTGAAAAGGCCAGGAAACAAGTGATGATTAAACAAATGAAATAAAGGTGTCGAAGGTATCAGAAGGGAAGCCTCGACACCAACTGAGAAAAAGACTCTATGTGATGCTTGAGACGAGCGTTGCACAAAGATTCGTCAAGTTTTGCTTCTGAGAGCTCTTTCTCATATCTTTGGGCCGCATCAATTCGATCAATAGCATTCTTCGTTTCTTCAGCTATCTCAGTGTCGTCGAGTTGGCGCAAATCACGATTGCGGTTTTTAGCATTTTCAATTTTAGCTTGTAGCTCTGTGATTTGTTGCTTCCAGGCTTCAATGTCCTTCGTGTTGGAGGCTATCTCGTCTTGCTTTTTCCTTTGATCAGCCTCCATACGTTGGATCTCTTCGTACGCCTCTTGTGCACCACACCAGGCTGCACTCTCACAACCAGATATTCTCTCTATGGTATCCTTGATCGAGGGGAGCACTTTTATTTCTGCATCTATTTGGTTAACCACAGCAGTTAGCTCTATCAAAAAAACCAGAGACGTCTGGATTGAGAGTAGTGAGCTCAATCTTTGCAAGAGTGTCCTTCAAGTAAGCAGTCACAGTTGGATCTGAGGCCAGAATTTTGTAAATATCCCCTTTGAAGAATTTTTTCTTGATGGCTTGGAGAATTGATTGGGCGAAGTCATCTGGTGCTGAGGTCGAAGAAACAGAGGAAGAACCATGCCTTTGCTCAAGAATTAATTTGGCAAACTCACGTGGGTTCGACCACTTGAGTGCTATCAGCGAGTCCCCAGATAGTGGAGTGACCATAGGCGAAGGAGTATGGTGGGGGCGAGGCTCAGCTTGTTCTTCTTCCTCCTCTGCTGATTCTTCTTCCTCTTCATCTTCTTCTCCTCCCATTTCCTCATCAGATTCATCAGCAGCTGGTTGCATATTCTCATGGTCATCAGCCGGGGTGGTGTGATCAAGAGTGGCGTTGTGTGTTTGGATTTCAGGTTCACGCCTTTCTTCTTCAACCATCTGGCCTTTATCCATGGAGGCATCCAGGTTGATAGGTGGAGGGCTTGAAGCGTCATCCTCATCAGAGTTAGCTCCCTCAGCTTGTGCGTGCTGAGTTGGGGTTGGAGTTGGTGCTGCAGTAGCTACTGTAACATGTGGAATGGGTTGATTAATCTCACTCAAACCAGAGCAAATATCAGAAGATGGGTGATAAGTTGGCTCACCTTGGCTGTTAAGAAGCGTGGTGGTGAGGCTTTCTGAAGATGGGTGAGGAACAGAATCGTCAAGTGTGGTGGCGGCGAAGTTGCTTGGAGTTGGTCGGGGATCTGGATTGTTGATTATGGATGCCTAAAGAACACAAGTGGAGATAATGAGAATGAAATAATAGGCGAAGGATGTCAAGCATAATAGAAAAGATAATGGTGCGCATACCTGAGTTTGTTCAACAGCAGGACTTGATTTATCACCCTCATGGTCACCAAGAGGGGTTCTCGAGGCTACCTTGGAGGATTCCTTCTCGACACCACTTGTGGTGGATGCCTTTTCGAGTATTTTGGCCACCTTCGAAGGAGGTGGGCCAGCAGGTCCAGAGGCCTTTGTGGGTTTTTTCCTTTTCCTTGTGAGAACCTCTTCAGGAGATTCATCTGAGGCCTCTGAAGCTATAACTACAGCTGGGGTATCCTTCTTACCTTTCTTGGAAGGTGTTGGAGGCTTTCGACCAGTCTGAAGAGGCAGTGAAAATAAGGAAGAAATTCATAGAGTACAAGTAATTGGGAAAAAAAAACAAAAAGGGGTAAAATATACCTGTGTACTCCCTTGTTCTTTGCCACTTTGCAAGGTGGCAGCTCTAGTCGAAGCAGCTTTCCTAGGCACAGCTGAAAGATAGCACACAATTGTTATAAGTTAATGATTACATGACTAGTCATAAAGCCATGGAGTAAGGATCTCAAACCTTCATATATTTCAGATTCGACACGAACGTCCTGAATTCCTATATGAAGGTGCCCTTTAAAACTGTCTAACGTATGCTTAGTCAAAACCACTCATTGGGGTTTTGGCTGAGACTGCTGTCGAAGAAGTTTTAAATGCTCCCCACAGACAAACCAATCTGGAAATGGAGGGGCAAGCGCCACTCCAAAATCAGCATTAGGCAGTCGAGGGAACTTTGGAGGGGAAAGTTTAAAAGATACCTCATAACGTTTCTCACGAGGGACGTTAGGAGGAATTTTTAGTTGATCCAGCTTTTCTAGAAATTTTCTCTTTAGAGTAACAGCAGCCTCATGAATGGTTCGACTAAGATCATCTGGTCGATAGATAGTTTCAAAGTATTTTTGAAAAGCCTGTATTTCTTCGATGTGAGTGAACTTACTTTTTTTCGTCTTGTCCTGCACATGGATAAAAGCTTGGTCAAGTAACGAAGAAAACGTAGCCGCATCAAGAAAGTGCTCAGTATAATGCTTCAACCACCATTGGTGGAAGGATGAAGTGCATAAAAAGGAAGGTTCGAAAAACACAGGGGAGAGGGTGCTTCTTTTTTCGTTCCTGCTGTTGAGTGCTTCAGAGACATTCTCCTTGTCGAGGTAGGCGGTGTGAAGAATCACTTGACCCTTTTTCTCATATAAGCACTGAGGGAAGCTCTGGGCCAGCCCAAATTGTCGAGAAACCAAGTTGGGTTGGTAGGCAATCAACGCTGATAAACCTCTCCCTAGGTTCAGCCTGTGGACAATAAATCTAGGAATAAAAAAGGCTTCCCAGATGACAACAGACTCTGGATCAAGGGGTTGGAGATGATTTGGAAATGGCCTTTGAAACCACTCAGGGCCATAGCTTTGTCGAACAAAGGGTGCCATGCTAGGAGTAAACTCATAGCATTTGGCGAACATCATTATATAACTGGTGAAATCCCTTTGAAGGTTTTCACCATCATCATTAGGAGTGAGCTTAGCCAGACGTGTCCCTTCGACACTCCTCTCCCTGATCTCAGCGGAAGCTTCATCGACTATGCCTTTTCTGGGGAGGCTAGCCTCAAATGTAGCATTGAGCCACAGTTGAAGTAGCCAAAGAGGACCGCTCAAATGCATAGGACCTTGGGCTTCCACATTCTTCAGTCGAGAAGCCCCTTCACTGATAGATTCGTAAAGGTTCGCCAGAATGAGTTCACTCAGGCAGGTCCCTCTGTTGTGGTGGAGTTGGTTCGCCAGGGGCAGGTACTTCTTAGCCACCTGCAAAGACTTGGTACAAAAAACATACCTCGACAGCCAGACTGTGAGGAAAGCAATGTGTTCTTCATCAGACACCTCATCATATTCTTGTTTGAAGTGGTGCTTGATAAAGAGGGTGTAGGTCAGTTTTGAGCCTGAAATGTTGATGGTATCATCAGCATCAACCTCAGGATTGTAGACGAGGCCATCTGGACGAAGCCCCGTGATGGAAGCTACGTCGAAAAGGGTTGGAGTGACCATTCCACATGGCATGTGGAATGTATCATGGGTGATGTCCCAAAAGTATAAAGATGCTGCCAACATGTTCAAACAATAGGGTATGTTGGTCTTCGACAACATCAGAAGGTCATAGATCCCTATCTCCTTCCAATGGTTAGCTTTAACTTTCTCCATCTTTGCCATCCATTGGTCGAATTCCTTTAAAGGGTTGACGACTCTCACCAGTCTAGTGCCATCGGTGAGATAGCCAACATTGATCTTGGGTAAAGGGATCTCTTCAGGGGAAGCTCCAGCAGCAGAATTAATTTTAGGGAAACTCTTTTGCCCTAATGGTCTGGATTTCCGGTATGATGGGAAAAACTCTCTCAGCTTCTCGTTGGAAATGTCCACCTCAGCCAAAGGACCAGATAACGCATAAGTTTTATCAGACATAACTAGGGGAATCATTCCCTGAGATTGGTAGATGGCTCTTGCTTCCGTAGAGGTAGGTTCCGGCATACAACGGCGATTATCTACCAGTTGAGGGCCTGGGATGTTAGCGAACAGTGGGATGGTTTGCTTGAATGGAGTGACTTTGCCCTTTTGGGTCTTCTTTGCTTGAGGATTAATTTGGGAGGATGCCATTGTGGAAGAAGATGAAAAAATGGTGTCTTTACTGGGTTTGCGTAAAAAACTGAAGAGAAGAAGAGTTGCTTGAGAGTACTAAAAGAGTGGAAAGATTACAAAGTGGCGGAAATGGGTATATATAGATATTTGAAAACCTCCAGGGACTTGGATCGCCCGTTGAAGCTGAGGGGTTAGTGGGACACGTGGCTTCCTCCTGAAGACGTGATGGAAAGGAGCAGTTATGTGCAGACTGTTAACGTCTATTTTCAAGAAAGGTGTTATGATGAATACGGCTGAAAAGACATTTTAAGTATTTGTCATGATGGCGTGACGTCAGAGGCGTGGGTTAAAGAAACTGAATAGTTTAGCTATTAGGGAATTAGTGGGATGTTCAGTTAAGGCCATGCAAATAGGCGTCGAAATAAGAATTATGTCAAGAAATGGCCTTCCTACCAAGTCTGGCGAAAGGACATTCCTTGGGGGTAATTTGTTAACCCTCAATTTCGACGCCAGACAAAATCAAAGCTATGTTAATGTTAAAAAATTATTTTTAATGTAAAGAAGGCTTCGACCTAACTTTTTGAGAGGCCTGAGTCGAATAAATGTGGAGAAGCCTTAAAAAATGGCTAAGTGTTGAAAGGGTTCTTCGACCATGAGAATGTAGCGCTGCAGTGGTTATATTAAAATTGGAGGGAATTTCCAATATTTGAAATTTAAATAAGAGCAGTTGTGAACGTGGGAACAGTTGAGATCAAGGGGAAGGCGCCAAAATCCACACGTTCAAAGCAGTAACCACCACTGAGTAGTTATTTCCTAGCACTATAAATAAGAGTTGGTTCTATGTAAATGGGGTGTTCATATTTTTGTACAAGTTACTCTAAGAAACTCAAAGTACCCGCGTGTAGAGAAACAAGTTCGTGAGAATGTACGTAATGTAACACCATTGTCTTCATTAATCTAATTTATCTTCAGCATGTTTAAGATTCAACCATTTACTTTCCATGCCTTTACAGTTTCTTGAACTTTATCTTCCATGCCAAATTTATGTTCAAAGCCATTTAAACTTTCTGCGTTTTACTTTCGACTGCGTTTTTACATTCAAGCATTTAATGTTCAAGCCTTTACGTTTCAAAGTCTTTCATTTTCAAGAACGTGGAGTTCTCCTTTAAATCCATTGCATTTATTTTCAAAGTCTTTTACTTTCCTACACTTTACCTTCGACAGCACTTTTATTATCCCAGCCTTTACTTTCCAAGAACATGGAGTTCGCTGCATTTTACTTTCAAAGCTTTTACTCATTCGACGCCTTTAATTTCTGTACCCTTTATTTGCATCACTTTAAATTTTGAGTCTTCACTTTACTTTATTGCCCATAGTTGAACGTGGAGTTCAGTTAGACTTTATTTTCAGCATTGTCGAACGTGGAGTTCAGTTTACATTTTCTTTAATTTACACTTGTCTCTCAAACTTAGCACATGTCCTAGGATTTGTGTGGTCGATCCTGCAAGTTAAATCAATTTGCGTTTAGATTGATAGACCATAGGTTGTTTACCAAAATTCACGGTAAACAGATAGCAGGTCCCCATACTTGTCAATAAAGCTTGGCGGATCTTCAATTTTCCCTCCGATCTCTATCAAATACTCAACATCAGGGATCAGGAAAGCGATGGGCCAGTTTATGTTCTTAGCAACGTCCATTTTCCACAAAGTCTGCAAAACAAAATTTAGTATCTCGACAGTTTAGCAAAACAATGCAAAAAGATGCAATATGATATGCAGATGCAAAGCTAATCTATCAAGAAACACGGAAAATTGCAAGGCTTTTGACAATGGTATTTCAAAAATTCTTCTTCATTAAGAAAATTTGGCATTCATTACATTCGGAGCAGAGTGTCTTCATGCTCTTAGTACAAAAGTGGGTTGTTCCCATAACTGAAAAGATAACAACAATAATGAAAATAAATAACATGGGAACCAGCAGCAAGATCTTTAGAAGTTAGATCCGCTAGTGGATGTCTCCCTTCCTCATCCATCTCCTTCATCAGTTTCTCAATGCGTCCCTTAATCCTTTTCTTCTCGAGTAACAACCCTGTCAATGTTTCCTCCAGTCCCTGTCTAGTTCTGAGCGGCTTGTGACGGGAATAGGGTCTCCTCATCACACTGGCTATCTCACGAGACCATTCCAAATGCGTCTCATTGACAGAGCACTCCGCCTTCCAGAACTGCTTATTGATTTGACACCACGTTTGCTCAAGAAACATTTTCATTTCATAGCCGTCTCTTTCCCCATAATACATCATGTGTAAATCTTCCTTGATTATGGGTCCCTTCCCCATATGACCCAGCTGTCGACGGGCGAGCACGGGATTGTAGTTGATGCAGTCGTTTCTTCCCAACAGGGGTACATTAGGGCAATCCCCACAGCTGGTAATTATGATAATCCCTTCTTCTGTTGGATTATGCCTTTTGACATCCGTGTGTTTCAAACTCATCAGTTTTTCAATCCATACTTGACAATGTTCTACCTCCCAGAAAGCAGGGTTTTTGGCAAGTAGGCTGTGAACCACTTATATAAAAGAGGTACACAGCACACAATTTCCCCACATCCTTTGTTGTATTTGGTTTGAACTGCGTGATACATATCAGCCAACAAGGTAGGGACTGGGTTATGGATTCTAAAAATTTGTATTGCCTGAGTATCAACAAACTGCTTCGCGCCTGGAAACAGCACCAGCCCATAGATCATTAAGGCAAGTGTCGCCTCATACAGTTCCTCCTTTCCTCTATTCTTGAAGTACATTGCTTTCTCAAACAAGAACAGTGAAGGTAGTCCAAGTCGTCCTTCTTTAACAACTAAATTTGCCTGGATATCAGCAAATCTGATTCCGGTAGTCGTTGCAATATCTCTAGCTGATGGCATTGATTCTAAACTGGAGAAATTGGGGCATCGCTGACGGGGATCCCAATTATAGCAGAAAATTCCTCTAAGGTTGGAACCAATTGGAACTCAGGGAATAAGAAGCAACGGTAATTGGGGTGATACAATTGCACCAGCACTTCCAATGGTCCCTCAGTCACTAGAACCCTTAGCAGCTGTGAGAGGTTTCCATATTTGTCAGCAAAGCCTGAAGGATCCTCAATCATGTCGCACATCCAGATCAGTTGTTGAAGTTTCGGGAGCTCGAAGTAATAAGGCCAAACTTGCTTTTTAGATTTCATATCAACAAAGTCTGCAAAAATATCATTGGTTTCTTGATAGTTAGCAAAAAAATGCTGATGCAATGCAAAATGATGGTTGTGATTCAAGAGAACTCAGTATTGTATCCTTGCAAATTTTAAGGAACATTTTTCTTAGAGGAAAACTCATTTCATCGATAATAAAGTTTTGAATTACAACATAAGACAAATACATCTTCAAAAAAACCAAAATAGAATATGAAATAAACAAAACTAGGTCCTAAGCCATCAATCAATCTTCTCCCCTTAACCTCATGGCGAGTTTCTGGTTCTCCTTCTATAGCCTTTCGTTCTGGTCAATGAGCTCAACCAACCGTGACTTCCATGGTTCGGGCGGAGATGACGTGCTTGAAAATAAGTCCTCTTGCATCTTCCTTCTTTTGACAGATTCTTCTTCCTTCCTCCTGAGACTCTTCTGTAATTCATTCATTTAAAAGTTAAGGATCTGATACTTGTTCATCCAAGTATTCCTTTCTCGCTCTGCTTGAGCCAATCGAATCTTTAATTCATCTTCATTGCTAGTGAAATAGAGAATAGTATCTCTGGGAGCTAATGGGATAGGATCATGACGATCATATGGTATCTTCAACTCAACAGCCCTCTTTTGCACCCATTGAGTGTAAGATTCTGAAGCCAAACACTCGGGTAAACCCAAAGCAGATATACCTCTGGTGTGAACATGTCGCCAAGCGTGAGCCATCTTTTCCTTAAGTACAGGGTCCTTATCCTCTTCAAAGAACAAACCTTCCAAGTAAATGTTATTAGGTTTATCTCCCATAGAATAACCATGTTGACGACAAGCCAAAGCAGGATTGTAGCTTATGCCTCCTTTTGTGCTAAGAAGCGATACATTAGCAAATCCTCTACAGCTAACAATCATATCCTTTCCTTTGAGCGATGGGTGGTACCACTCAAGATCAGTGTTGGTGAGAGACATGATCTTTTCTGACCAAAGAAGTCCATCTTGGAGATCCCAAAAGGTCTTAGAACGGGGTAAATAGGAGATATACCATTTATACAACAGTGTGGCACAACATGTTACCATCCCTCCCTTATGAGCAGTCCTCAAGTGCACTGAGTGATAGGCGTCTGCAAGTAGGGTTGGAACTGGATTTCCGATGATGAAGATCTTGATTGCATTCAGATCAACAAAGTTCTCAATGTTGGGAAACAAGAATAACCCATAAATAACTAGGGCCATAACAGCTTCAAAGTCCACCATATTCTTCATGCTGGCATACTGATGGGCCTTCTCGATTAAAAACTTGGCAGGTAAGCCAAAAAGTCCTCCCTTGACAACCAAGTTAGCCTTAACTTCCGACAACTTGAGATGAGCCGCTTCTGCGATTTCCTTTTCTTTAGGCGTCCTCTCCAGACCAGAGTAAGGTAGGTTTGGGGTAATGGGAATACCAACTAGAATGGCGTACTCCTCGAGCGTAGGCATTAACTGGTAATCCTGAAAAGTGAAACAATGATACATAGGGTCATAAAACTGTATGAGAGTAGGGAGCAATCCGTCTACCATCTTGGTCTTCATTAGAGAGAAAATCTTCCCATACTTGTCTTGGAAAGTTGATGATTCATTGATTGGCTTACCCAGATTCTTTAGATCTTCCAATTTTGAACTAATGAAGGTGTACTTCCTTGTTTTCCTTTTTTCAAAATCCATCCTATAGAGTTTTCAAAACAACACTGAGTTTCTTGAATACACAATGCAGATGATGCAAGGATGAATGCAACAAGCACACATAGACAGGTAAGCACAAAGAATACAGAGCAACCTAGGTTAAAAGTCACGAGCATGAAGTCAAAGGTCTACCCATCCCAAAGGTATGTACTATGGTTTTCACCTGCAAGACAAGGTTCTAAAAGAGTTCCCAGAGTCGACAACCCATCTTTTAGATTTTATCGACTTTCCAATTGCATGGTGATCAATAAAATTCTCAAGAGAGTCTCATCTGAGTGTAGCATCGCGTAGCAACCATTTGGGATTACTCCCTCACAGTCCTCGCACTACGTTCTAAACAGGCCAAGTGGGGGTAAAGGGTAACTAAAAGTTATCAGTATCTCTGGCTCCTAGGTCGAAAGTAGTAATGCATTCACGATTGCTCGTTCAACATATACCACTTTTGAGAGGGCCTCAACTAAGTGTGGACTTCAAGTTCCCTCCTTTGGGATTTCTCCCTCGAAGTTCCCTTGACTATGTCCACGGTTCCTAAGCATATGTGTTCTCTCAAGTCCGGGTTAGGACTTATCTCACTCATTGATATCATGTCAACCTAAACCAAACAGGATAATATCAAACATAGAACAGATATATAAGCATACAAGCAGATATGACATACAAGCAATCATACAAGTAGATAAGCAAACATGAATAACATAAAACAAGATAGGCTTAACCCTCTTAGGAAAGGACCAGCAATAGGTCTAACTCTCCCCAGTGAAGTCGTCATTTCTGTTGCGGTGAAAATCGGATAACAAATTATTAATTAATTTGCATCATATTTCTTTTACAACCGACTTTGATTTATCCAAAGGAAATGTTCAAGATCGTTAGAAAACCTAAAGGGAAGAGATCTAAGGTTCGAGGGTTGGTTACACCTAGGGAAGGTATTAGCACCCTAAACGTCCGTAGTACTCTACGGGAACCTCTTGTTCTAATATTATCTTATGTTTGCTAAAGGTTCTATGCTAAAGGTTAGTTAGCAGGGGAAGTGATAAATTCATTATGATGAATATCACTAAGAGTTGAGAAACTCTCTCCTAATGCTAGTTGTAATTTCTATGACTCTGATGAGGCCAAGAAATTGAATTTTTCTCCTAAGATGTTACTTAGGTTAAGGTGGGGGTCATGACTTTAGGAGTCAACATGTTTAACCTTCCTTTGGAATAGGGGAAAAACAGTTGAAATCAAGAATAATAGTCATAGAAGAATGAAACAACAACATAAGCATGAAGATGGCAACATGTTTCATGATGAGTAGACATGAGATAAATATCAAGACATCAATTAGACAAAGGCAAACCAAAGATATTAATCTTGAGAAAATATAACACAAATCATAAATCAACATGTAATCATGAATAAAAGATTAATTAAGGTGATATTCCAAGTTAGACAATACCAATCACAAATTAAATCAACAATCAAATAATAAGATAAATTAAAAAAAGAGTTAAACATTAAAAGATCAATAAGGTTATAATGAAGATTCAACCATTTAATCAAAATAATGAGAGTGGAAAATTCACATTAAAATAATAAATCTTTTTAGACAACTAATTAAGAAAAATAATTACTAAGTGATATGAAATGGAGTTTTAAAATAAAAATTCAGATTTTCTAAAAGAAAATGTTTTTGCATTGTTACCAAAATAAAAGAAAAGATTTTAAGTAAAAAAGGAAATGTCACATGCGTGGTTTGAACCCACGCCCTAGGATTCAAATGGCCAAAACCCCAACCACCTGAGCTGCGCGCGCACGGTGAATACAAGACATAAGCAATGCATAAAATAACAAGGTGAAAATAAAAAACAGAAAAACAAAAGGGTTGATCCGCAGGATCGAACCCGTGCAAGGCAAGTGAAAGGCGAAGGAGTGCATAGTGTGTGACCGTTGGGACGGCGTGTACATCCAAACATTATACAGCTTGATAAATATATAAAGCGAAACAAGTTAATGTTCCCAAATAAAACCAAACACGCGTGCCCTATACTCCTACCAAGGTTCAGGTTCTTAAGCGTTTGCACAGCCATGTTCAAGCAAGTGTAATTCAAACAATACACATCCAAATCAAACAAAATAAGAACCAATTTAAACAGTAAGGAAGCAAGATTTCAAACATGTAATGTGTTTACACCAAACCCTATCAAACGAAACACCAAAATAGCCACAAAGTAAGAGGGATAAGAAGAATTCTCTTTGCAGGAAAGAGGCATTACAGGCAAAAGCAATGAGCATGGGATTATTGGAAACCAAACATTCATCACGACAGCAAAATTATTATGATATGGTTGTCATATAACCTGATAATAGTCAGCAGAAGAAAACTGAGAAAAGAGAGGAGATGTCACACCAAGACTTTCATGCTACCTCAAGGTCATGTGAGAATTTAGAGACAAAGCATATGAGCATGGATACACATAATTTGCATGCAACAGAATAACATAATGGTAGCCATAAAAATTAATCAGTAATGACCAAACTCAAATCCAATGCATAGTTATTCATGATCAACACACCAAGAATAAATGACATAGCAAACAGACAGTTAATGTGAAAAGCAGCTAGACCAAGTGATATTGACAATGAAAAGCCCAAAAGCATATAGAACATACATACTTAAACATAGACAGGAGAAAAGACCTAACTTTAGCATGAATGGCAACTTGGATAATGATCAATCAATGAGAAAATTTCAACTAGGCAGCTAAACATAAAACACTTACTGACAACATTCAAATCAAATTGGCACACCTATAGCATATCTCAGGTCTGACAGAACAGAGCATCATTACTAAAAACTAAAGAAAAACAACATGAACATGCCTAATTTAAACCAGAAAAATAGCAGCCTAAGAACACCTTTGTGATTGGTGTGTGATTGTGTGATTAAGAGCATTTCAAATAGGAAACATACAGCAACAACAACATACTTATATTTGAGGATCAAATAACATTTGAACTAAAAAAACTAAGCAAAACAAAGCATGAGTAGCCAAGCACTTAACAGATCAACACATATTATAGGGAGGTGTGAATTAGGGCATATCAACATTTACTCAAGTGTTATCATTTGACAGACAAAAGCTTAAGAATCATGTTAAAGCATATCAAAGTTAACATACACTTCATGAACACAGTGTTTATGCAAACATACATTCAAATATAGGTACAACATGTAGATGACAAATAGATGGCATACAGACAGGTTTATGCCAACATAAATTCAGCAAACTTGGCATAGACATAAGTTCATTCAAAACAGGTGTTAAGAAAACAAAGGGTCTCAAAAATCATTCACAGGGAACTAGCAGAGAGTAAGAAACAAAACTAAACATAGGTTCGTGGCATGATAACATAATCTCTAATTGTAGTGTAAATGTGCAGAACATTGAGACACCAAACATGAGTGATACTAAGGCAATACAAACAAGATTAACATTCATCCTCTATCCACAAGATGCCACAGAATCAATCCACAAAAAGGGTAACATAAGTCCATGGCTGCCAATTCATATAAACCAGCCCTAATCATACTTTTAAACAACAATATAGACAGGTAAAGCAATAGTTGTGAACCAGACAATCAAACTTCAATCATCCATAAGCAAGGTTAAGACTAAACCGTGTATACAAACATGCTCCAACATTAGTATAAAAGATAAACATGCCAAAAATCACTTGTTAACCTCAACCATCATTACAACAGCAAACACACAAATTAAAATGTTCTACAATTTAAAGGTAAACCAGCATTTCAAGAGGGCGCAAAGGTTCACATGTTGGTCATATTAGATTCAAGTACACACATCATTAAAATATGTCAACAGAAACAAGTATTAATCTTGACAGTTTATACCACAATGAGATTGTAATCATTTTACAAACAGAAATCAGGGACATTAAGACTTAACAAAAAACAACATAGGTATCATACCAATGGGCAACATCATGAAATCAAACCACAAACATGTGAACAACATATTGAGATATTTACTAGTCTAACCCACACATTTAGGACAATAGCATGATGCAAGTGTAGAGTGATAGCAAGGTGCATATGACCAGAAATGTGCAACAAGGCATGATCAGTACAATCATATATAGGGCAGAGATGGAATAACAGTTTCAAACAAGATGCAAAACTCACTTAAACATCTAGTTCCAATATCTCAAACATCCAAAGACAGTCACGGATCCATATACATTGATAAGCTAAAAAACACATCAAAGCTTCATATTTTTTAATCAGCATGGTAGACCTCTACACAGTAAACTCACACAAACTCATGAGAGTCCAAATATATCAGTGATCAAACACATAGAGGCATTCATATTTTGACAGCATAACCACTACATGGCACTGTAAACTTACATGTTCAGGAGCACGACACAAATGATAACATCCAAAGTAAATATAACACTCAAGTAATTCAAAGCATAGGTTCATAGGGCTAGCATAAAAACAGTCATTTCACTCTCATAGACAGTTGACATGCTAAACCGAGAAACCTTACAACATCAAACAAAATCAAGAGGAAACAAAATCACAAATTCAAAATGACTGTTGATACAAAACTCAAGGTGCCACAAACATTTCCAAAAGGCCACCAAGCATACCATCACATATATTCAAGGGAAACAAGAACTTATGTATTAACATCAAAACAAAACGCGCAACATCATTTTAAGGTTAGTAACATAAATAACTTGGATGATGTCGCTCCCAGGATTTTCATCCAGGTACAAACGCGAGAGTGGCACGGAAAAAATAGAGTCGTCAGTCGTGTAAATTTATCCCAAGAGAGGGAAAGGGAACACCGCATAAACCTTAGGAAGGGGGAAAGGAATGGTCATCGCAACCATAACCTGGGTTCGGGAGTCGTTTACGCGAGGGGAAGGTGCTAGCACCCCACGCGTCCATCGTACTCGATGGGATCCACGCTTGTTGTCTATTCTAAGGGTAAGTTATACTATCATCTAGGGCTGTACTAAAACGGAGAGGGAAAGGCAAAGACAGACTCGGTAGGACGTCGACGTCCTAGGCCTACGTACCCCCCTTGTGCAATGGGGAATTCAGAGTCAACGTAGTTCGGACCAAGTTCTTTTTGTGTTTTTTATGAGCGACGTTAAGTTCGCGGCCGGCAGTTAGGGTCGATGCCTGTTTGCGACTCAGACGGAAGGTAACGTGCCCTTTTTGAAAATAGCCTTTAAGTTGAAGGTCCCGAAGGACAAAAAGGTTTGAAGTTGGTTTGTGTTTTTTAGGACAGAAGTGGCTTAAGTTAGTTCCTAAGTTGCATTGCACCAAAGTCTAGGGATCAGGGGCGAATACTTAACGCATCGTCCCAAGACAGGACGCTCGCTAAGCACTCTAGAAAGATGAGAGGAAGCCCCTCATTTCTCATTCCCCATACTTAAGGCTCGTGCGCAATACACCTTATTCTTATTAAGTGTTTTAAAGACATTTTGAGATGAGAAGAGAGAAGACACAGGGGTATAACTGTAAAGGGGGACTATGAGTCCTAAAGTTATCATGCATGGGTGACCTACAGTTAGTGAGGTTTGACGACAACCTAAATCCTAAAGGAAGAAGATGAGGGAAGGAAGGAGCAAAGGTGAAAAGGAATACTTTTCCACCCTTAAAGAACTTACCTTAGTCCCTGCATAAGAGATTAGTGAGAAACAAACATAAGTAAAAGAAGGCAAATGAAAATCAAGCAATGGCAAACCATAGTGATAATAATCCAAACATGAACTCAAAGATCAAAGAAGCAACCCCAAAGCAAATGGCACAAGTGCCTTTCAAACAAAGACTCAAGCATGATCAGAAATGCACATATGAGAGATCTCAAGTGAAAACAATTAAATAAATAGAGAAATAACTCCTAAAATTCCCAAATTAAATTTCAAGGTCCCTCAACCAGAGACAAACAACATACCAAATATCCCTGCAAAAATTCAAAGTGTTAGTCATTCAATTAATCATACAAAATTCAGGTGAGGAATAGGGTTCAATGTGTCAAAGGGAAGGGCATAAATGTAATATGTAATAAATTAAAAAAGAAAGAAAAATACTTTAATGCATTTTAGAATGTTAATGAACAACTGCAAAAAGAACGGATTAAAAATGTATTATAGATGAGGAGAATTAAAATAAAGAAATTTATGTATGCATGAGATGTGTAATGCAAAAAGGAAATTAATAAAATAATTAATTTGGATGATAAAAATAAAATAAAAATAAAAAATAAAATTTGTAAAAATTTTATAAAATGCTGAAAAGTATGCATGAATTTTATGATGATTTTTAAATGCATTTATGTATTTTTTAAAAATTAAATATGAAATGTAATAATTAAAATAAAATAAAAATGAAGTGAAATGCAAAGGGGGTGTGGGAAGTAAGGAATAGGCGTTGGAAATGAAGGTTGGGCCAGGGTGGGGGGTGCGAATAGCAGCCCAGCCCACCCAAATATTCAGAAAAAATAATAAAAAAACTGGGGAGCTTACCGTGGAAAGCCATGTGCCTGGCACATGCGCTTTTTAATGTGCTGGCCTGACGTGGGTCGTTTGATGCATCAGACGATTCATGATTAGTCAATGCAATAGAAAGTAAACAAAAAGAAATAACATAATTGGGTGGTACATGGTAGCTACGATGGGTGAATATACACGTGATCAATAATAAAAATTCAGAAAAAAAATAAAAAGAAAAAACACATGGCCGCGTGAGGACCGTTGGATTCATGGATCGGACGGTCCACACTTCTTCTTCTTCCTTTGGACCTCTCGCTGGACTGGTTTTTCCGGCCGCCACCGGAGTTAGGGTTCCGGCCCCTACTCCGGTCACCTGCAAGCTAAAATCGCCCAGAAAATTCGTACGAGTACACTATTCAACCCAGAATTTCGTCAGGAATCCAAATATTCAATAAAAAAAAACAAACAACGCATGGATAGAGAGAATCGAAGGAAATATGTTTAGGGTTCAAAACTTTAAATCAACATTCTAAGCAAACTACACGTCCAAATTCAAAACCAATTATATTAGGATGATCAGCAGACATAACACGTCAATATTCATGCTTAAAAGGAGAGTTTTATGATGGTAAAAAAACCTACCAACCTGAGATGGTGCAACTCTACCCTTTGCTTTTGGTTGCGAATGGTGGTTGATTTCTACTCTGTGGATCACCAGGACTCTGTTGGTGAAAGAATTTCTTCAAAACTCTTTGTGAATTGAGAGATCTAATAATTTCAAGAATTAGGGTACAAGTTGTTGTTCTCCTCCAAATGCACGTGAATGAATCCTAACCAGTGCATGGATAGGTTTATATAGACTAGGGTTTTCTTCTGATGAGGAATTGGGCTTGGGTAATTCCATGTTTAATGGTTTTTTCAATGATTTTGGAAAAACACATTATGTTAAGTACACCTCCTCCATGCATGGATATTTGAAAGTTTCATGATGGATCACTTGCATTTGAGTTGCTAATCACACCACATTTAAATTGGGCCTTGAAACCTTTTTGATTCATGACTTTTGAATAATTTGGCATTTTTGAACAATGGAGAATAAGTGAAGAACACACCATGGAATTTCTTCATTCTTGGGCCCAAAATAATCCTCAAGGAATGTCTTTTAATATTGGAATGTGGCATGAAGCAATGGAATTGATTATAGGTCATTATGCCCAAAGTTGTGAAAATGGGATCATGAGAAACCCTAAAAACCACTTTGCCTTCTTTTGATCATAACTGGAGTTTCACAAATGATATGGAGACCCACTAGTACTTATTGGGAAGAGGAGAAAAAGATCTTCAACTTTCATGTTGGAGAAAAATTCATTTGAAGCTTTCTTGATGATGAAAAGTCAAGTTGAATGCAGTGCAGGAACTTGCCAAAAAAGGAAACTTTTCATTATAGGTCACTTTCCAAATTTAGAAACTTTGCACCAACTCCTGATTCCTGACAAATATGTATGAAATTTGACCCTTGAAGACCATATGAGGATGTGAGACTTTGAAAACCTTGGAGAGAACCTCAAAATTCCACAGTTGACTTCTCCTCTCACTGTTGACATTTACCCAATTCACCTGATTCTCAATCTTCTGATCAATTGAACTTCTCCTGAACCAAACTGATGGACAACATCCCATCTCTAGGTATTTAGGGACCCAAGGAGTACCATGGAATCAAGTCTTGCCCAAAAAATCAGAAATAAACTGACTTTATAGCAAACCCTAGTTGTGATACCCTCAGTCTAGGAGGAAATAGCACAGTCTCCAAATCCAAATTCCTCTGAGTATGATGTGTATCCTCTCCAACAAAGATAAGATATGCCATTTGATGATGATAAAAACCCAAGGAGCTTGCCCACTGAAGCAATAAACCCAAGAATCTCAAAACCCTAATCTATGCACTGGTTAGGAGATGATGATCCACCTGAGCTCTCTTGGACAATACCAGGACTCTTGCTTGACCCTCTGAAGCACTGCCTCAGGCACCTTGACCCCATGCTAAGAACCAATGATATGCACACATGATAATGCAAAATGCAATGCAACATAAGCCAGTTAGTAATAAAGTAAGGAGGGCAAATTTTGGGGTGCAACAGATGACAATAAAGGTTCAAACATACATTACAGGCTCACAGACACGAACAACATATCATGACAAATATCTAACAGCCATCAAAACAACATTAAAACCAACATACTATGAACAAGTGAAAAGATTAGAGCTAAAGGAAAAGAAAGTTACCAACTGAGCTCGTTTCTCTTTGGATTGACCATAAATCCTTGATGCCAACCTTCACTCCCTTCTCTTTTGAACTCCAATATTTAGTGTGTTTTCGTAGAGATTGTTGGTGTCCTCAGAACTATAATGAACCTCTTTAAATAGGCAAGGCATTGGGTTGATGAGAGGCGTCATGGGCCGGGTTAATTCCTCAAACATCTGGTGGGCATAAGCTAAGCAACTAGGGTTTTCGTTTAAAATTCAAACTTGGTCCAATCCTGGGAGATAAGCACGCTGTGGCATTTCAGATGTGCAGGGTTATACTCATCACTTTGTGAATGAATTCAGAGTTCTTCCATTGATGCTATTGAGAGGGGTACCAAATGGAGCAAAGGTTGGAGGTAGCGTGGACAGATTCGCAGATGGAACAGGTCATATGCTGGAATTGGTAATCTTCTCTGAACCACTTTTTGCGCAATACACAGTCGAGCTTGGAAAGGAAAGGGTGTGGAGAGTACAAAATGGAGAATTCGCGCCAACGACATTGTGATTGAAGTGGATTCAATGAATTGAATGGACACAAAATACGTTGAATCTCTCTTCCTTATCCATAACTCTTCAGCAAGAACGAAAGAGGAGAATAACCTTAGTTCTCTTTTGGTTTCTTTGATGTCACGTGTCATGCTCTCATTGGTCCATGGAATAGTTGAAAAGTCAAACTCCCACAAGCTTAATTCTTATTAGTCCATAGTAATGAAATGAGAAACCAAAAAATATTGCAACGTGAAATTGGTCATAGTAAGCTTATTGTGGGCACATTCTCTTAATAATATGGTTGTTGAAAATAATAAACAAGCTACTTAATATTTTAGATTAAGAATTGGTTTAAAAGAAACTAAATGGATAATTAACCTAGTTAATTAAAATTAACTTAAATTAGGATTAATTTAAAATAATAAAAATAAAAAAACTCAAATATAAATAAAATAAAGTGGACCGAATTGAAATTAACCTATTCACAAAATAAATAAAAGCTAAGATAATTATTAAATTAGAATAATGAGAAAGATAATAAAATAACAATTAGCAGAAAAATGAGGGTAAAATTTGGGGGGCAACAGTTGCCCCTATTTAAAAAGATCCTCATGTGATCAATAGTGAAAGATATTTAAATACAGATAACCGAAAATTTTGCCCTCAGATGCACACATATGCAATGCAACAAACAGGATGCCAAGAAGATGCAAGAAAAAAAAATGCAGACACAACGAGGCACCAATGGCAACCAGGAAGAGACCAGAGAGCTCCACTCGGGAAGGAGGAAGGTTAGTATCCATGAGAAACACCTCACTAGGGATACAAGCTAACCAACAAAAGAGACCCACCGGGGAGACTCCAAAGAAACACTGGGGAAAAGACCACAGACAATCTTCACCGGGGAAAGATCCGGGGAGATAGACTACTGGGGACAAAACAAACCCACATTCTTCCCGGGCACGAAACCAGGAAGAAAAATCTGATCACTAGGGATCAATTAAAAAGACAGACAACTAAGCAAAGACTTCCTGGGGATTCTAATACTGAAGAGTTCAAGATGGGATCTTCAAGAAAAGCCAGGAAGACAGAGACAAACCCTGCGCACCAGATAGGAGTCTTAAGGGTGGAAGAAATTTGTTCCAAGAAGTTTAACTTAAAGCAAGTTTTCAAAAGAATCCAAGATAAGGGTTCAATGTCCGACACGATTCGAACAAGAACAGTTTTAAGACCGGAAGACAATGCCTGACGCGATTCAAACAAAGTCCAAGTTCAAGTTTGACACGATTCAAACGAGAACAGCTTTAAAATAAAAGGATGATGCTTGACTCGATTCAAACAAAGTCTAAGTTCAAGTCTGACGCGATTCAAACGAGAACAGGTTTTAAAACGAATAGACGATGCTTGACACAATTCAAATAAAGTCTAAGTTCAAGTCTGACGCGATTAAACGAGAACAGGTTTTAAAACGAATAGACGATGCTTGACACGATTCAAACAAAGTCTAAGTTCAAGTATGACACGATTCAAACGATAACAGGTTTTAAAACGAATAGACTATGCTTGACATGATTCAAACAAAGTCTAAGTCAAGTCTTACGCGATTCAAACGAGAACAGGTTTTAAAACGAATAGACGATGCTTGAAACGATTCAAACAAAGTCTAAGTTCAAGTCTGACACGATTCAAACGAGAACGGGTTGTAAAGATCTTTAACTTAAACTTCCCGGGGGACAGTAAAAGGTTTAAAGATTCCAATCTGGCGCGCAAAGGTTAAGACCGAACAAGCACGACACAAGGCAAACCGAGAATGTCTTTACTTCACGGGGAAATAGAGACAGGCACCAACAAAAGGCCCACAAGCAAAACAGAGCACAAGGATGCGAAGATGCTAGGGTATGATGCATATGCTTAGCTATATGCTAGAAACGACGCAAACAACGCAAAACAAGAAAGAAGAGAGGATAACACAAGCCAACACCCTGAAACCCAAACATCAAGGATAACCGGGGCAATCTTCTTTCCTTTGTATATGGTAGATCCATGCCAAAAAAACTGTACTGCTAACTCTTCCTGCACCAACTTGATTCCAAAATGTCTTAATTCCAGAGTAAAACTTAGTTTATTTTGTGTTTTCTTAGAAGTTACAACATTTCCGTTTTCAAAATCAAGTAAAAAATGACAAATTTTTGCAGAATAAAGATGACAATAATTAAGAAAATGGCTCAATAACTGATATTCATTGAAAAATGGTGACTTGCCAAACAGCAGAGTCCTATGAAATATTACAAATGCGACAAAATGGCAATTTTGGCAAGGGTTACATTGTATTCAATGACCAGTAACAAACTCTATGGACTAAGACTCTAACAGCTGACTTCTCTGGGGACTCCCGGATATAGGTGAGATGTCTTTCAAGCATAATACTTCCGTACCGAATTTGCATTCACAGGGTGCGCAAGCTATTCACCATCCATAATTGTAAGAAACAAAGACCCTCCTGAAAAGACTGTCTTGACCACAAATGGTCCTTCATAATTGGGTGCCCATTTTCCGCGGGCGTCTCTTTGTGAAGGTAGAATCTTTTTAAGTACCAATTCGCCTACTCGGAATTCCCGAGTGCGGACCTTTTTATCAAATGCCCTTTTCATCTTTTTCTGGTATAGTTGACCATGACACATGGCCGTCAGACGCTTCTCATCAATTAGGTTCAACTGATCATATCTTTCTTGAACCCATTCTGCTTCATCCAGCTTGGTTTCCATCAATATCCTTAAAGAAGGTATCTCAACTTCTATGGGGAGGACAACATCCATCCCATATACCAGAGAAAATGGGGTTGCCCCTGTTGAACCGTCACTTCACACGGGCCATTAACCGTCACAAGCATACGCTCCCAGAGCGCCATTCGTACTGCACGCGGGAATCAAACCTGCCAAGTAGTCGTGCACATGTTTCAGAGGAGCTCGAGACCCATGAAACGCACTCACAAGATAACCGGTTACGATTACGTGATCGCACATACAAACGTGATTGTATTCAACAATTACAAGGCCACAATGCCTTATCACAAACCACAAAGGTTTACACACATGTTCCATACTAGTGTTTACTCATTCTATGACATTAGTATCTGACACATGCCTCGGCACAACACGCACGAGCGTTGTCATCCAGAGTCTATCACAATTCTATTCACAACCTATAATTATACCGTTTGTTTTGGGGTAAAGTTTCCTCACTCTTCCTAATTCATTTTAAGCATGCATATATCTTTCATTCACAATTCACAATTAGATAGGCATGGTATAATCACAAATATTACAAGTAAACACACATAATCACACATCACATAAAACATCACTTTTCACATTTACATAGTTAACATAATACGTAGGTTTCCTCCGATTCATTTAATCGGGCATCGAATCAATATTCTCACTCTTATCCCGTAGGATATCTCCACAGCTTTACATCGGCTATAAATATGCCTCGATCGAATTTACGATCCAAAAGATGTTAATCCCCACATTTCACAAAACACTACTTTCTTTCATTTTCCACTAAATGAAATATCCCACATCGGATAGAGGGTCATCATAGCTTTCTAATGACACCAAGAACGTCCCGATCCGAGTTACGGATCAAAAGTTATGAAAGAAACAAGTTGGAGGATCTGCTATGTTTGCAATGTGAAGCAGCCAGCGAATGCTCGCTTTCTCATTCGCAGTGCGAAGCTCCCAGCGAATGCCTAAATACACTGGGTTCGTTGTCCCATTCGCAGTGCGAACGTCTGGCGAACTGTGGCAGAACCAAAATAGGGTAATGTTCGCAGTGCGAACCTCTGGCGAATCTCTGGCGAATGCTCGCCTTCACCTTCGTCGTGCGAACAACCAGCGAATGTTCGATTTCCCCTTCGCTAGGGGATTCGCAGTGCGAACCTGCGAAAACCCAGAATCTCAGCAGCGTAACAGCTAGGGCCTTTGGGTTCAAAACCCATTCCAAACACTACCCAATGCATAAATAAGCATCAATAGATGATTCTATACACATATTGATCATACAACACAGTTTATAACTCATTTTATCCGTTAGATTTCATTGATTCAACAATTTATCATTTTCTCTCAAATTCTAACCTAAGTTCCAAACACCTATTTCTAGAACTTAGAGTTTCTAACTAGAACCCACCTGATAATCGAAGAGGAGTTTGAAGAATAATCGAAGAGGAGTTTGAAGAAGATGGTAATGATGACGATCCATGGGTTTCTCTCTTCTCCCTTCTTCTTCTCTTCTTCGCTTTCTCTTCTTTTTCTTCTTTCTTTCCATTTCCTCTTTCCTTCTTTTTCTTTCTTAACATATATATATATATATATATATATATATATATATATATATAATACTAATATTATATAATATAATCCAATAGAGTAAAATATCTTCAATTGATATTTTGTCATCTCAACCAATTGATCTCTTCAGAGTTCATTAGCCGCTCTATTGGTCCCAATTGATAATGCTTAGAGTACATTAAAGGATTCCATTTATCCAATTTACCAAGGATAGAGCACATAGATGCTCATCTGATATCCAATTGAGCATTTAGATAATACGGGGTATTACAAAATTAGGAGAGAGTTGTTGAAGCTTATATGGGAACCTAGAGCCCCCATTTACCAGGTCATAATATGAATGAATTTCATTTGAGATTTATTATACAAGATTATACAAGGTTTTGACATATATTATCCAAAAAAAAAGATTATAAGCCAATATCATATTCACTAACATAAAAGAACATAAAAGAGAATTCTATATTAGAATCGAAAATAATTACGACTCTTTGAAATTGAATGACAAAGTATTGGTTTTAAGGATTCATTCAACACATTTATTAGATTTTATTCAAAATATTAAATGCATTTTTTTTAAAGATAAAACAATGATGTAAAGAATTGTCACTCAAATTTTTAAAATAAAATATGAAATGCAATCATGCATCTTCGTCAAACCAAAATATCAGTTTCAAAAAATTAGAGTTCATAGTATTTTTCATTGAAAAATAATAGTGCAATAGTTGCTTTACACCAAAGATATGAAAAATTTAAGAAACAAGGATGTATGGGAATAATACGGTGTCATAACAAAACAATAACTATTTTCTTTGAGTAGTTCATACAAATACACCAACAATTATAAAATTTTCATTCATAATAGCTATTAGATGTATTAACCAGACTCTGATACCAATTGATGAATTTAATTAGATTAGACAGATACAAATCATAGCATATTATTATTATGCTACAGAGTAATCAAGAATAATTAGAACGGTGTACCTTGTAAGATTTGAGAAACGGCTGTCGGTTGAGTACGAGAGGATTACTACCCTCATTGTTATTTAGGGTTTTCAGAGTATGTTAATTGTCTAATGGGACGACACTTAAATAGCTAAACGACTGAGGGCAGAGACCTCTCATTGAGCTTAACTGAATGATTCAACCCACCACGGTCCATTCATACACAAAACTCATTCAAACAATTTATCTATTTAGTAATTAATAATAATAAACCATAATATAATTAATTATGTCAATCCAATTTGATTAATTAAATAATTAATCTAACATAATCTATATGTAAATTAAACCAATTTTCTCATACTCCCCACCCTTCTCTATAAAGGGAAGTCAAGTCCCTTTACCAAATGGATTTTTTTTTTGAAATTTTCTCTATTGAACTCTGAAAAATTACCATATTTGTATGTTAAAACTTTGAGCCATAACTCATTATTTTCAATTTTAAATCTCCAAAATCATTTTCCAATTAGAGTTATGTTAAACTTTTTCAAGTTCTTAATCCTTAGCGCTCCAACACTTATATCTCTATAAATTTTGTCCTAACTGACCCAATTAATTTTTTTTATCTAACTCACTTCCATCCAAATGAATTGTTTAAAAATAAACTTAATTTAAAAATAAATATACAACGGAGCTTTGAAAAATTGAATAGAAAATAGACTGATAGAGCGGATTTAAAAAAAAAATTCCCACCGATAAATAAGTTTTTATTAGCGCTACTTAACAACCACATGGCCCTGTATCAATCACTAGTTTCTATTGAACCACGTAGAAACGGCCAACTTTGAATATTTAATAAATATTTTATTTGGTGTCAAGTAGTTAGAAGCAAAATTGATCGACATTGAAAATTGTTTAATTACGTATTTGAATTGAATAGCTCAATTTTCATCGCTGGACTTTTCAACTGTAATGCTATAAATGGGTTTCCACATTAAAAAGACATCTAACACAGTATTCAATTCTCAGGGCATAATAGTTATTCAAGTATCAATAAGTGCTAAAATGGTAACTTCAAATATGATGGTGATCATAATTCTCATACTGATTTGCAGCAGAGTTATATGGCAAGTTAATGGTTGTAGCGGGAAGGATTCCAGATGCGGACGTCACGGCCCGCCAATCCGATTTCCCTTCCGACTTAAAGACAGTGAAACAGAAAATGGATGCAGTTATACCGGCTTTGATCTTACTTGTTCAGACAAACACAAAACACTAATAGAGATTCCTTCACATTCTGGTTCAGTTGTACTCGAGGTCGTAAACATAGATTATCTACGCCACCAATTACGAGTATCTGACCCTGAAAATTGCCTTCCACGACAGTTTTTAAAGCTCTTTCAATCACAAACTTCTCCCTTTCTATTATATGAGCGTTCCGATGTCACTTATAACTTCACTTTCCTCCATTGTAGCTCACTATCCTGCCAAGTTCATGCTGTTGATTCTTCAGATACACTAATTGATTCAGGTTTGGATCCAATACTTTGCACCAAGACTTTAGATATTATTTCCTCACCGGTGTTCCCGCCTACAAATCTGGAATATGAGAATTCTTTGCTTTTGACATGGTCAAAACCCAATTGTATGAAGTGTGAAATAGAAGGCAAGATGTGTAAACCGAAAAACAATGGAACAGAAGATGAGACAGAATGTTTTGACCGTCATCACAAACCAACTAAAAAAATAATTCTATATGTCACAGGTGAGAAATATTTCTTCATTTCTTATTTATGGATTATAAAAGTATGTATATTTATTTTGTTTGGTTTTAATATCGGTAAAAAGTTTTTAAAACACTTACTTCTCATCACAATATTTGGGGAGACTCATCCTCGATAATAGTGACCTTATCAAAGCTTAACCAAGTACCACTTCAAATAACAATCATTCACATTCCATGCATTTAAAGGGCTAATACAGATTCATAGCCCATTGCTTTCATTTTCATTTTTAATGATTTTTCTTCAAGATCTTATAATGTGTGATGTTTTTATTTGGGGTAGTTAAAATTGACTTATTATATTTGTTATTCAAAAAGAATTACTCAAGTAGTGTTGTTTTGTGCAGTTTCGTTTGTTGGTTTGATTTTGGTGACATTGATTCTTACAACATGTTTGCGTGTCTATAACTATTTTAAAATGAAAAGTGAGGATGAGACTAGAATTGAAAAATTCTTAGAGGAATACAGAGCGCTCAATCCTGCAAGATTCTCGTATGCCGATATAAAGAGGGTTACGAATAATTTTAGAGAAAAGTTGGGTGAAGGAGCTCATGGAGCGGTTTTCAAAGGTAAACTATCTAATGAAATTCTCGTGGCTGTGAAGATGCTTAACAACACAGAGGGTGATGGAAAAGAATTCATTAATGAAGTGAAAGCAATGGGAAAAGTTCATCACATTAATGTGGTTCGCTTGCTTGGATTTTGTGCAGATGGTTGCTATCGTGCTCTTGTTTACAATTTCTTTTCAAACGGTGCATTACAAAAATTTATAACCCGACCTGATGACAAGGACCGTTTTCTCGGCTGGGAGAAATTACATCAAATTGCTATCGGCATAGCAAAAGGTATTGAGTATCTTCATATGAGTTGTGATCAACAAATTCTTCACTTTGATATTAATCCACACAATGTGTTATTAGACGACAAGTTACTTCCCAAAATTACAGATTTTGGTTTGGCTAAATTATGTTCTAAAGATCAAAGCGCTGTTTCAGTAACTGCTGCAAGAGGAACTTTGGGATACATTGCACCAGAAGTATTTTCGAGAAACTTTGGAAATATATCATATAAAGCAGACATATATAGTTATGGGATGTTACTACTAGAAATGGTTGGAGGAAGAAAGAATATAAGTCAGTTGTCTGAGGAAAATTCTCAAGTTCTATATCCAGAATGGATTCACAATCTCTTTGAAGAGAAAGATGTGCAAGTGAAAATTGAGGGAGAAGAAAATGATATAATATTAAAGAAACTCGCAATTGTAGGACTGTGGTGCATTCAGTGGCATGCAATAAACCGCCCATCTATAAAAGTTGTGCTTCGAATGTTAGAGAATTTAGAAGAAGAAAATTTGGTTGTGCCCCCAAATCCTATTAACTCAAGTACTTTCAAAGTTGCTGAAATCCCGACAAAATACTCAATTTTAGAGTTGGAATCTATACATGAATGAGGTAGGTACTGTTGCATATACTATAGGTGTTGTATATATTATATAAGTGTTGTATTAATCTTGATGTACTTTGATAGTTTTTTTTACATGCAAAAAATATTAAAGGGAGTTCAAACAATCTGAGTTCAACATCACTGTAAGGGGCAACTACCCACTTTCTATGAAGTGTTGTAGAATACTCACTCGATTATGTGCTCGCAGGCTAGACTATACAAAATCACATCAGCAATATAATACAATGCAAATCTCTTTCATATTAATATTTACAGGCTAAATGACTTGAAAATACATTTGAACATATTGTTAATAGAATTTTCTTGCGTCTAATCCTATATCAATTCTTGCAATTTGAATAACTTCTCAGTACACTAAAGAAATTAAGATACACTAAATTAACCAACTGATCCAGCTGGCTAAGACATTCGGCTTAAAATCCAAAGAAAATTCTCCTGATGCAATCTATGTGCATCACTAAATCCCTCTGTTAGTGTGAATTACTTTGCCAGTTTCAACTAAACTTCTCAATACCCTAGGTCATTCGACTTCTTCTCCCCCTATTCAAAATATCAGTTAGCAAAGCAAAATATTAACATTTTTTTCTTTTGTTTTCCATATCATTCCCCGTTCATACTCTTGATCTTAAACATTTACTCTAGCAGCTACCATTACCAAACATAATAGAATTGAAATAGCCATTCATACTAAGAATCTCCTTTGTGTACTTAGTTTGATGAACATATACTTCATCCTTAGGACTGTTCAAAAAAACTATAAACTGAATCGAAACGCTAAACTGAACCGAACTGAAGTTAAAATAACCAAACCATTATATTTGGTTAGTGAACCGAACCGTTATTTTACTAACGGTTCTAAAACCGACCCAAATTAAAATTAACTAAACATTAACCAAAACTGAACCATTAAACTATTAACACTACACTAAACATGCAAATTCCAAATATGAAAATCTCTTGAAGCTCTAAAGATAAAGAACCCTAAATTCCCAAATTGTTGAAGTTCCCAAAATTGAAATTCATTCTAACATTCTCGTGCAACTGTTTGCTTCTCTCATTTCTCAATTCCACATCTCATTCTTCCATTGCATTTCATCTTCTGTAAGTTTTTTTAGATCCATCATCTTAGTGATTCTGATTTTATATGCTCCAAATCCTTATATTATGATTGGTTCTGCTATGGTGAAAATTGATTTTGTATCTTGTTGTATGAATCATTTATGGGTGTATGTTTGATTTCTCAATTGGGTAATAAATGGTTAGTGAAAGCTTTAATGAAACCCATTAAATTAGAACCAGTTTTACTTAAAGCAAGATTTGGTGTATCATGAAAATGTTGCTATGAATTGTGATTTCATCTGCATAGAAAATGGCATGACTGGCTTGACTCAAATGGTGCAGAGAGAATAAATCAATTTCTGGAAAATATTAATTGATTTTGTTGCTGTCATTCTTAATTAATTGATTTTCTGCTAGTTACTACTCTATTTTGTTATGCCAATAAGTTTCAATGAAAGTATTACATTTTGTCTTGCTTTTATTTTGAGTTTTCATCCTCCTGCATGTTAATTGGTTGCTGATAGATAAATGCAATATTGATACTGCTATGTTATCTCTCATGTGTGTTAGTAGGCTTCAAAAATTGATGCAAAACATTAACCAATATTGCCTATAATTTTCTTTTTATTCGTATAAGCAACTCAGTAAAGTCGTTGGTAAAATTCCACACAAATTTAGACGCATAAGCACTCACCTCGAAGAATTTAGCTAAAGATAATGCCAGCCATAGAAAAGCCATTGGTAAAAGTCATTAATAAAGACAATGTCAGCCGGATTTAGACTTTAGTCGTTGGTAAAAGTCATTAGTAAAGACAATGCCAACCATGGACAAGTCTGAATGTATTGGAGGCAATATTGTACTAGTTGGAACAAACAAGACATACATAAGTTGGCAGAGCACATTGACATTGACAACAACTGTTTTCTAGATTTTGTTTTTTATGATGCAATGATTTGTGCTTTTGGAAGTCCCAATACCTAATCTACTTTGAGCTTTTTGAACTTCGAAAAATGGATTGATTAGTTTAACTTTCTCAAACTTTGTTGTTTATTGGAAGTAGTTACATGTTCTTGTCATGGGATTGGTTCGGGTCACTCTTGAACACATCCTTGATTCAGCTTTGGTATGCTTCTGTTGTTACATTAGAATTAATGTATGGGGTCTAGTGTAGGGATGCGACTCTGTCAGTCAATTGTTCTATACTTCTTTTCACCCGATTTTATTAATTCTGATTGTTGTTGACGATCATAAATTTAGCCAGTCGTGTCAGCTTGGTTGATTTCAATCTCATGGATGTTTTGTTATCCTCAGAATTGTTGTGTTCTATATTGATCTCTCTGTCTCCATGCATTTTGCTAATATGTTTTAGTTTTTACAATTTTGTTATAATGTTTCATTGGTTCTGTCTAATTGTTAGGAATTTAGAACATCTTTAAATATAAGCTCATTCCAATATTCCAATATCATTATTCCCTTGATCCATTATTAAACTTTGATTGTCATGAAGATTTCCATTGTTGGAGGGTACATCACCTTCCGCATTTTCACATTTCATCAATTAGTTTGAATATGCTTTTTGACTAGTGATATGAAACTGTTTCTCAATAGAATTTGATGATATTTTCATAATCTGTTGCAGTTCTTGTTTTTTATTAAATAAATGGCAGAGGATGTAGAGTATACAAGTCTTACAACCTCAGCTAGCCCTCATGAAGAAGTTATATTGCCACCACATCCCAATGAAAAAAAGCGTCAATTGCGGTCTGATATGTGGAACCACTTCACCATGGTGGAAGGTGATGAGAAAAAGGCTAAATGCCAATACTGTGGAGTCTTAATTAAGTATAGTAATGGAACAAGTGGCATGCGGACTCATCTAGGTAGATGCACTGCTTATGATCATGATAAAACTCAAGCAACCCAACCAAACAAAAGGAGAAAAACCATAGAAGGGCAAGTAGTTTGTTCGCAAAGCAATTCTAAGTTTGATCAAGAGGCATGTCGAGCGCTACTTGTGAAAACATTTGTGTGTGCTGAGCTTCCATTTCATTTTGTGGAGAATGAAGAATTTAGAAAGCTATTAATCACCTTGCAACCGCGATTTTATATCCCATCACGATCTACATTGAGGCGTGATATTTGGGCGCTCTACCTTAATGAAAAGGAGAAAGTGAAAAAAAATCTTGCCAAATTGTGGAAGAGTTTGTTTGACCACTGACACTTGGACTTCAACTCAAAACTTAAGTTACATGAGTTTGACTGTGCATTTTGTCGATAGTGAGTGGAAGATGCATAAGAAAATCATCAACTTTTGTCAAATCACAGGGCACTCGGGACACATGATTGGGAAATATATTGACGATTACTTAAGAAGTTGGGGGTTGAGTAAAATCTTGACCATAACAGTTGACAATGCTTCGGCAAACACTACTATGATTAAGTATCTCAACATAAGGATGAGGTCTTGGAGTAATCTTGTTTTGAATGGGGAATTTGTCCACATGCGTTGTTGTACGCATATCTTGAATTTAATTGTAAAATCGGGATTGAAAGAGGATAAAAGTTACATACAAAGGTGCTGTTATCCTTGATGTTGAAACCAGATGGAATTCAACTTATTCAATGTTGAAGGCTGCCTTACAGTATCAAAAAGCTTTTGACTTGCTCTATGCACGAGATAAGACATTTCGTGAAGCAATGGACAAAACAAACCAGGTAGTTAAGAAAGAGGATTGGACATAAGTTGCATCAGTGCTTCCCTTGCTTGAGATGTTCTATAAATCTACAAATTGTTTGTCTGGATCATTATATGTCACTAGTGCTTCATATATGGCAGAGGTATTCACCATTGGAAAAGGGATCAATAAGCATTTAAAGAGTAATAATGAGCACATAAAAAATACGGCTAGTAAGATGAAAGGTAAATTCAACAAATATTGGGGAGATCCTGACACAATAAACATCTTACTATTGATTGCTTTTGTTCTTGATCCAAGGGTGAAATTGTCTATTACGGAATTTTATATTGATATTTTATATGCTAACACTGGAAAAGTCGATGATTTAAAGAAAAAATTGAAGTCTTCTCTTACAAAACTTTATGTTCAATATCGAGGTTTTGACGACTCTCAATCTAGCCAACTAGACACACCACCGAATGAGGATGATGATGATGATGATATTTTTCGTCACTTTAGTCAAGAAACTGGGCATAAGTCTGATCCTATGACCGAAATTGAATCATATCTACAAGAAACACGGATACCATACATTAAAGCAATTGAGTTTGACATCTTAGGTTGGTGGAAAGCCAACTTAACTAGATATCCTATTTTGGCAAGCATAGCTCGAGAATTGTTGGCTATTCCCGCCTCTACTGTAGCTTCAGAATCTACTTTCAGCACTGGTGGAAGGGTTGTTGTGATTATCGCACATGTCTAACTCCTAAAATGGTGGAAGCGCTTGTTTACAAGAAAGACTGGTTGAAAGGAAAATCACTCACCCTATTTTCTGAAGAGGACCTTGATGAGATCCATCAAATAGAGCAAGGTAAATAAATTTTCTAGCCAATAGTTCATTATCAATATATATATATAATTCAGATTTTCAATCATTATTAGACATGATTTATTGAAGTTTGCAATTAACTTCAGAAGCTTGCATACAGTTCTGTTCTTTTTGAAAGTTTCCATAAATTTTAGTTTGTTAAAGGGTGGTTATGAAGTGAATGACCTGCTATTACTCTATTTTTCGAAGTCAGAATTATCCATGTGCAGTTAGTGTAAGGTTCTGTTAGGAATCAGTTATGAATCTAGGCCTGGAACTTTGGTGTGAAGTTAATTTGTTAAATGAAGTTAGTATAGTTTGAATGGGTTTTCTGTATGCAAACTTGTTGATGTCAGTTTTCTGTTATGAAATATTAATTGAGTAGCTGTTAAATTGGTGGTTATAGTGTAAGACTCTGTTGAAGTCAGTCTGGATGCTTGATTTTTATCTGACACGGACCAAAATATGGCTCATTGATTCTTATGGACGAGGCTGCCAAGGAGGGATGATAATCCTATCTTGGAATTGGAGGGGTTGGGAACCCCCTATACCATCAGAGCCTTAAAACAAATGATTTCCTCTAATTCTCCTCAAATTCTTTTTTTGTCTAAAACTAAAAAACTTGTTATTGATAAGTGTTTTACTATGATTAGCAATGTTGGTCTCTTAACCAAAAATTATATTGTTAGTTGTATTGGCAGGGGTAAAGGGAAAGCCAGTGGGTTGGCTTTTTTATGGAACAAGGATGTGAATATTCATGTCATTGATTCTAATTCCAACTTTATTGATTTTTATGTCTTGGTTCCTTGTTCTAATTCTTCTGATATTGTTTGGAGGGGATCTGACATTTATGTTTTTCCTAAGAGTAATAAAAAAGTCTAGTTGTTACCTTATTAACAACTTGGCTCAAAGGGTTAATTATCCTAATTGGCTTATTGTTGCGGTGAAAATCGGATAACAAATTATTAATTAATTTGCATCATATTTCTTTTACAAGCGACTTTGATTTATCCAAAGGAAAGGTTCAAGATCGTTAGAAAAACCTAAAGGGGGGAGATCTAAGGTTCGGGGGTTGGTTACGCCTAGGGAAGGTATTAGCACCCTAAATGTCCATAGTACTCTACGGGAGCCTCTTGTTTAATGTTATTTTATGTTTACTACAGGTTCTATGCTAAAGGTTGAAACCCTAGGGGTTAGTATCCAAGTATACTTGACAAAGCATCGCACTTTGCGCCTACGTATCCTCGGGAGTAGAATTAGAGTATGCGTAGTTATACTTCTACTGAATTATTGACTATGGTCAATATTCAGAGGGGAAATGAGTACAAGCTCATTATAGAGTTCAAGAACTTTCTAGATCTAGTTGAAATGGACCTATGTTATGTTTAGTTAGTATGGAAAAGTGATGATTCATTATGATGAATATCACTAAAAGTTTAAGAACTCTCTCCTAAAGCTAGTTGTAATTTCTATGGCTCTGATGAGGCCAAGAAATGAAGTTTTCTCCTAAGAGATTACTTAGGTTAAGGTGGGAGGTCAATGACTTATGAGTCAACATATTTCACCTTCCTTTGGAATGGGGGGAAAGACAGTTGTAGGATAATAACAATAGATAAAGACATGATAAAAGATAAAACATTGATACAATATGATGAGATAAAAAGCAACACAAGCATAAGGATGGCAAGATGCTTCATGATAAAGTATGGATAAGATGGACATGATCAATATAGAAACATGTAAACAAAGACATATCAATATGTTTCAATCTTAAGGAAGACAAACATAAAGAACACTCACAAGATAAAGAGGATGATATTTAAACAAAATGCACATCAAAGTCAAACATGTGATAAATCAAACATGGATGAATTAATTCAAGATTTAAACAAGTATTAGTGAATAACACTTATAAGATCAATAAAGATGCTCATAAATAATGTTAACAATTAATCCAAAGGTGATAATCAATTAACAATTAACGATACAGTCAAAATTAACCATTAACAACACAATTAAAATTAACAATCAACAATTAAAATTAAAACACATATTGATGATTAAAATTTAAAATTAGAACAACAATTAACAATTAAAATTAATTGCTAATTAAAAATAAAGATAAAAATCTTTTGGAGTTTTTGAAATAAAAATAAAAAAGTTTTAAATAAAATAAAAAAGATTTGAGATGAAAATAAAAATATTTGAATTAATACAAATTAAAAAAAAAAACGCATGGGGTGCAGAAGTAAATTGAGATAGTTAAAAAAACAAGAGAATACGAATTGGGCCAGAAACGTAGGGGTGGCGTTAGCAAAACAGGCCCAAGCGAGAATGAGGTAAAAAAATCAAGGAAAAAACAAAAGGATGGTCTGGGCAGGATCGAACCCAGGACCTCCTTGATACATGCGCACAGTTTTACCACTGGGGTGGCTATACATCCATTGTATATGCCACCCCAAATAATAGATAAGCTATTAAACATTCAATAATGCCATTTCCTTTTAACGAAGACATGAAAGAATGTACAAGATATGCTAGAGAATAACCCTCAAACGGTCAAGTATACTTAAGTGACTATGAGACAAAATCTCATCCGACCATTCCTACTCTGCCACGCCATACTCTCATAATAATACCTTAAACATTATTGCATACACTACATGTAAACTACACAGTAATACACAACATCACACACAACACACATAACTACAATATACTGTTACAATGATCACAATGTAAAAACACACTTGACAGTATTCATAACATAATCACTACATTACCATATAAACAACACGATGCACATCAGACACATCACATAAAACAACTGATTAAGAAAATAAGCAAGTAACATTACTACAACAACTAACAGTTAGCATGCGAATGGATAACTTCGCATGGCACACACATAAAGATTAGGCACATACACCACTGAGAACAGTAAAGCATATGCTTCATGTAACATTACAGGATGCTTGAGACATTGTTAACAACCACACTACATACACAACTGTAGCGACATGCACCAACAATAACACCATTTTGCTATACTTTTCGAATTTGAGCACACAACACACGTACTTTCCATATACATGTGCTCACAAATTAGTACTATATAACAAATCATATAACACACAAGCTGCAACACGCAATGCGACAACACACATCGACAATATTGCAACACATACTACATACTAATATAAAGTATCAAGCATGCACCATTATACAATCATATATGTATTTGTTACACACAATACACAACACACCAACAGACACAGAACACAGATGATGGCAAACACAGCACATTATGTATATGTCACATTATAAGTGCAACAACAAAACAACATGGTGTTTCCATAACGATACGAGACGCGAGCCATCACTAATCATAACGCAAAAGGCATGATGATCCAACGGTACAACACCGGTTTTCATAAGAGAGCAAGCAAAACAAGCGTGAGAGAGAGAACGATGGAATACCTCCACTTCTGGTGCATAAACGCTGCGGTTGAGTTGGAAACGTCGTAACCGTCAAAGTGGGCTATTGAAGAGGGAAACACCGTGATGTTGTCGCGAAGTTGTCGACATTGAGTATTCTTGCATACCAGCTAAGTAGCTAGTGGTGCTTGAACAGAGGTTGATAAGCAAGAATGAGGGCAAGTGGGTTGTTTTCTTTAAGGGAAAAGAGAGGTCTTGTTGTTAAGACGGTTGAGAATAGAGGAAGGTATGCAGCTTCGCAGTAAGATGATGGAGGGATTTTTGGTATGATAAAGTAGGATCCTCTTTTTTCAAAAAGCGAGTTTCAGATTTAACTTACATGGCAATGAAAAGAAGGGCATCAACGAGAGGCCAAGAGGTGTGTCTTGGATGTTAGTGAAATATTGCAGGCTAGTTTAAGGTTTGTGGTGCAGGGATGCATTGTTTGGTTGTGAGGGATCCCTTAAAGGTTCTGAGCTGTCGTTTGATTTGTGGTAATGAGAGCAAAAGAAAGAAAACCGGGAAGGAGCGAATTTTGGTGGAGGTTTGAAGTTGGTGATAAAGGTTCCCCCCTCTTGAAGGTTGAAGGTTCTCTCCATTTATGCCTTAACACAAGGTAAGCTTTTTCAAAGAAAATTACCGTTGGCTTGGTGAGATTTGAAATGAATAGTGTCGTTGCAAGGACAAGTTGGTAAGCATGAAAAGACGAGCAGGTGCAGCCTTGAAGCAGAGGTTTGTACGGTTTGGAAAAAGGGTGAAAACAACTTGTCACCACAATTGTGTTTTTTATTTGTTTGATTTTACATGATGGGCTTGGTGTATAACCTATTCTTTCCTTACGGACTAAAAAACATACTAAGATAATGGCAAATGACATAGTATCATAATAAGTGATGATAATAACATTAATAAAATAATAATAATAATAATAATAATAATAATCATAAAAATGATAATAGAAGAGATTGATGAATATTAATATAATAATAATAATAATAACAATAATAATAATAAATAAAAATGCTAATAAATAAACGGGATAATTATCAAAACTGATGAATAAAATAAATAATGATAATGATAATATAATAATAATAATAATAATAACAAAAGAATTAGTGATTTAAAAAAAAAACAAGATTCTAAATTCAAAGATATGTAGAAAATAATAAGAATAAAATGGTGGCAAAAATTAGACAAGAATACATGACTATGATTAAAGGGCTATATGATAGCAGATGCTAAAACTGATGACTTAAACATGATATGATAATGATAACACGATCTGAGGGTAAAATTTGGGGTGCAACAGTTGCCCCTATTTAAATATCTTCACCTGATGACATGAGAGATGAAGATCCTCATGTAATCAACAGTGAAAGATATTTAAATACAGATAACCAAAAATTTTTGCCCTCAGATGCACACAAATGCAATGCAACAAACATGATGCCAAGAAAATGCAAAGAAAATGCAGACACAACGAGACACCAAAGGACAAACAGGAAACAAAAAGATGAGCATCACAGGGGAAGGAGGAAGGTTAGTATCCATGAAAAACACTCACTGGGGATACAAGCCAACCACAAAAAAAAAAATAGACCCACCGGGGAGACTCCAAAGAAACACTGGGGAAAAGACCACAGACAATCTCCACTGGGGAAAGATCCGGGGAGATAGACTATTGGGGACAAAACAAACCCACGCCCTTCCTGGGCATGAAACCAGAAAGATAAACCTGATCACTAGGGATCAGCCTAAAAAAGACAAACAACCAAGCGAAGACTTCCTGGGAAACCAAACTGAAGAGTTCAAAATGGGATCTTCAAGAAAAGAGAGGAAAATAGAGACAAACCCTGCGCACCAACTAGGAGTCTTATAAGGTTGAAGAAATTTGTTCCAAAAAGCTTAGCTTAAAGCAATTTTCAAAAATCCAAGGTAAGGGTTCAATGTCCGACACGATTCGAACAAGAACGGTTTTAAAACAAGAAGACAGTGCTTGACACGATTCAAACAAAGTCCAAGTTCAAGTTTGAGACGATTCAAACAAGAACAAGTTTTAAAACGAGCAGACAATGCTTGACACGATTCAAGCAAAGTCCAAGTTCAAGTTTGACACGATTCAAACAAGAACAAGTTTTAAAACGAGCAGACAATGCTTGACACGATTCAAGCAAAGTCCAAGTTCAAGTTTGACCTGATTCAAACAAGAACAAGTTTTAAAACGAGCAGACAATGCTTGACACGATTCAAACAAAGTCCAAGTTCAAGTTTGACATGATTCAAACAAGAACGGTTTTACAAAATCTTTAACGTTAAACTTCTTGGGGAACAGCAAAAGGTTTAAAGATTCAAATCTGGCACGCAAAGGTTAAGACCGAATAAGCACAACACAAAGCAAACTGGGAATGTCTTTACTTCACTGGGGAAATAAAGACAAGCACAAACAAAAGACCACAAGCAAAACAAAGCACAAGGAAGCGAAGATCTGGCACTCAAAGGTGGTGACCGAACGTAAGCCTAACTTAGACAAAGATTTTGGACATACCGGGAATGTTTTTACTCTACTGGAGAAGTAACGGTTCACATCGTCAAAGGATAGACGGTAAGGGATAAAAACAGGGATCACATCCTCAAGAAGCTTGATGGCCAGGAAAAATAACACATCCGAAGGTACGAAACCTGAACTCGGAACACCTCATCAAACAGACTGACGGTAAGGAAATAATACAAATCCGAGGGTACGGAACCTGAACTCGGAACACCTCATCAAATAGATTGACGACAAGGAAATAATAAAAATCCGAGGGTACGGAACCTGAACTCGGAACACCTCATCAAACAGATTGACGGAAAGGAAATAATACAAATCTGAGGGTACGGAACCTGAACTCGGAACACCTCATCAAATAGATTGACGACAAGGAAATAATACAAATCCGAGGGTACGGAACCTGAACTCGGAACACCTCATCAAACAGATTGACAGAAAGGAAATAATACAAATCCGAGGGTACGGAACCTGAACTCGGAACACCTCATCAAACAGATTGATGGAAAGGAAATAATACAAATCCGAGGGTACGGAACCTGAACTCGGAACACCTCATCAAACAGGTTGATGGAAAGGAAATGACTGAAGGTAACATTATTTGTAATTGTAGAAGTATGAATAAACCCAAGGACGGATAAGCTTCTCGTGAAAGAGATTGCCACTTATTGTTGGGTATAAATTCCAAAGAGATGTTGATATTACAACACTGCTAGAGGAATCACTTTGTCTTCAATGGGGATTCGTAAAAGAATCTTCCTGCGAGACACGGTACAAACTAAATGCACTATCGAAAGTGGGTTCGGAAACCACCCCTGCCAGGGACTAAAGTTTAATCTAGGAGCGAGCTAGAAAGAAACGGCCAAACAAGACTCCAATTGAGGAGCGAACTCAAATGGGGACTTATCTTATCCACATGTGGAAAAGATAACTGAACCAACCATCATCCACGAGAATCAAACTCCGTGGGGAATTCAGAAAAGATGGGCACTTTATGCCTAGGGCTGACTTTCTATTGGAGAAAATAGACACACCCAGTCACTTGGGGAGAAACGCCAAAGTGAACCAAAGACAGGAAAACACCAGAAATGGATAGCAAAAACGCTAAGATGCTATGCATACGCTATGCATATGAGTGCTTATGTCATGCTTATGCTTATGCTGACAAAACAAACAAGCAGCGAAACCGGAGACGAAACAAACGGCTCAACAAAGGACACCCAGCCAAACTCAACAGGTTGGACCAATACTGGGGATGAAGAAGAATCAACAATCTCACTGGTGAAAAGAGTATTCCACTTACAGTATAACATCCTGAGGATTGCCCTCATGAGCTTGATCTCTTTGTTGGAGAATCCAATTGTGACAATTTAATGGGGAGCTAGCAAAGGACACTGGCATAATGATCATTTTCAAATTTCATCTGCCCTAGGCTGTACGGTCTATACGATAACAAGAGGATTTTATTGAAGAATTGGCGTACAGGGTGCTTCAACATCTTCAAACTCTTGGAGAGATCTCGACGTAACTGCCCCAGATTAGGGGATGAATAATCAAAAGAATTTTACAGAAGGATTGAAATACCAGATGATTCAATATCTTCCAACTTGAATAATCAAAAGAATTTTACGGAAGGATTGAAATACCAAATGGTTCAATATCTTCCAACTTGAATAATTAAAAGAATTTTACGGAAGGATTGAAATACCAGATGGTTCAATATCTTCCAACTTGAATAATCAAAAGAATTTTACGGAAGAAATGAAATACCAGATGATTCAATATCTTCCAACTTGAATAATCAAAAGAATTTTACGGAAGAAATGAAATACCAGATGGTTCAATATCTTCCAACTTTTGAATCTTGACGTAGCTGTTTCTGTTCAGTTATACTCGAGATACTCAAACTGTAGTAGAAATTACTGGGGAACGGATTTGCCCCTGCTGATGGGTTACTGAAGACAAAACAAGTCATAAGATGATCTCCAGAATATTTGCCCAAATATTTTGAATTTGCAGAATTCTACCTCTGATTTGTCAACTCACACTTGGTTGCCCCTGACTGAGTCAAATTTCCTTTATCAAGTTCAATTCCTTGACTGACCGTGTTTGTTGGGATTCCTTGATATCAAATGATATTGCAAACAAGTGTTGTTCATTAAAATTGGAAAAGTTTAATGCAAAGGTTTAATGCAAAATTTGATGCAAAGTTTGAAAACAAAGCTTTGATAAAAAACGCACAGTGAAATGATTAAATAGCCAAAAACAAAGGTGGGTCTAGTCATTAAGGAAGTGACCAACACACGTGAGTAACAAAGATTATTAGGAGTCAGGTTACTCAACCTTGCTGTAGTATGCTTTTCAAAACAACCTTACCTCAATTAGGTCTTTTAGGTGTTGTAATGTGGTATGGTTCATGGTTTTATGAAACAAAGGATAAAGGCTCAAATCCTACGCTCAGTTAACTCAAGATGTACGTTCAAATCTCCAAAAATAGGAAGTCACTTAATTTGAAAGCTGACTGGCGTCTTATATGAAGCGCTCGTGTTTGAATGCATAACCGAGTTAAACTGAGAACTACCCTACCCCAAGGTTGAGATTTAAGGTTTTTTGTGTAAAGAAAGAAAACTACTACTTCTAGGCTCGAAGGGTTAACGAGTGACTATCTTCCTTGTGGAAATTGAAACAATGCCTTACATCCTCGGCGAGGTTAATTTGAAAGTATACCACAACAATTATGAACATGAGGTTTTCATCATCCTCCCCAATCTTTGCTTTAACAAAAGTTTGAAAAAAGGGTGAAAAGGATATATATTTTTGCTTTTATGAAAATAAAAGTAAATGAGTGAAACGAATGGATTTAACCAAAAGATGCATAAATATTTCATTAATGTTGCCAATTTAAAGGTACAACAAAGCTCAAATACAAATTCAAAGTGCAAAGGAAATACAACAAAAATGCTAAAACAGTCTAAAGCTTGCCAGCCTCAGGGAACTGGGCTTTCCTTCTTGACTTGCCAAACTGAGATAGTCATCTTCAGAACTGATTGTCGAAATCCGTCTGAGAATTATCTTCACATCCACTCTCGATAATTTCTTCCTCTTCAGGGTCTGATAAATCCGCTTGATTAGGTAAAGGATTGTTGATTTGAATGCCTTGAGTCGTGAACGAGAACATATTGGAGTCAAGCAGAGTCTGAACCTTGTCTCTGAGTACTCTACAATCTTCAGTTGAATGCCTCTGTGCCTCAGCATGGTAGTCACAACGGACGTCGGTGTCAAAGCCCGACGAGTCTGGAAAAGACGTTGGGTCTATCTCCTCTGGCACTATCAATCCACTTTTGATTAAATCTGGTAAGAACTGACTGTATGGTATTGGAAATGGAGTGAAATTCCTTTTTAGCTTTATTGGCCTTTGTCGTGCATGCTGACGCGGCTGACGGCGGTAGGGCCGTTGATACAGAGGAGGTCTTCGATTTGGAGAAAAAGATTGCCCACGTGGAGAGATTGGTGTCCGATGCAAAGACCCAAAAGGTTACTGACGCTGAACACTTGAGTTGTAGAAGTGCTGAGGTATTTGGGATTCCCATATAGAATTACTTTCCTTCTCCCATTCTTCTTGAGAACTGACAACTGATTTATTCTCACCGGTCGGGATATTCGAGATGCCTCGGATCTTTCCTTTCTGGAGACCACTCTCAGTGCGTTCTCCAATTTTTACCAATTCAAAAAAGTTTGACGTCACAGTGCTAAACAACTTTTCTCGGTATATACCTTGCAAAGTATCCACGAACCAGTCAACCAATTCCTTGTCCGAAAGTGGTGGTTGAACACGAGCAGCTACTTCTCTCCACCTCTGAGCATACTTTCTGAAGGACTCATTTTATTCTTGAGATAAGTCTAGCAAATGTAGGCGGCTGGGAGCCAAATCTAGATTGTAGTTGTATTGCTTCACAAAGGCACTGGCTAGGTCTGACCATGATTGGACATGACTACTTTCTAGCTGCATATACCAACGCAGTGATGCTCCACTTAGACTGTTTTAGAAACAATGGATCATGAGTTTGTCATTGAGGACATGTGAAGTCATTCCTCTGCAAAACATCACCAAATGCTGCTTTGGACAGCTATCCCCTTTATACTTCTCAAACTTCGGCGTTTTGAACTTAGGAGGTATCACAAGGTCGGGTACCAAACACATGTCCAAAGCATTCAAATCAGCAGCGTCACGACCTTTAATGGCATCAAGCTTCTTTTCCAAGGCACGACATTTTTCCATTAGCTCAATGTCTCGTGGATCCTGGGTTTTCATCACAGGGACCACTTCTTGGGAATCTGACTCGGAGAATGCAAAACTGTGATATTCCATAGCATCAATAGAAGAAGAATGTCCATCTCGGACAATGGCATGTTCTTGTATAAACTGATTCCCAACAGGAATCTGCACAGGTTGAGCTTGGGCAACATTATTCACAAACATACCCTTAATATTGGCATCTCTTTTTGCCAAGGCTGCTATAATCTGATCCAACTGGCTTCTTAACAAGTCGAAATCCGCTCTGGTCACAAACTGATTCTGCTCCTCTGAATTCATGATCCTTTAGAAGCTTCTTCAAGTCCAATGCTGGCTTCAGGAAGGTTAGTTAGGTTACAGACAAAGGACAGAGGCGACTCAAGACCGAGAAATGCAAATGCAATGCTAATGCGAATGCAATGCTAATGCAAGTAAAATGGTTTCAAGGAACTCGAAAGGCGAACTGTAAACATTTTTGGGAAAATTGAAAAGTTTTGTTTTAAAATATAAGATCCCGATTGATCTTTGCAAAGAAAAGAACGTCTGAGTTTATTGAAACCAAATGGTTATCATGAGATGTACGCAATGCACAAAACACGGGCACACAAAAACACAAACATGCACACACAGCAGCACACAAGTCCTAGGTTTAGGGGTTACGAGCATGGAGTCAAAGGTCTACCCATCCCAAAGGTATGTACTATGGTTTTCACCTGCCGAACAAGGTTCTAAAGAGTTCCCAGAGTCTACAATCCATCTTTCAGATTTTAAGGACTTCCTGTAGCGAGCGATTTTGGACGCGGTTCTTAAGCGCTGGTCGCTCTCTGCGGTTTGAGCTTAAAACTATAGGTCGATTCATTTTTTATCCTATTGTGAGCTGAATAAGGAAGGGAAATAGATGTCTCCAATTAACCCTGCTTGCATACAGAGTTTAAACAGCGGTCTGTTAGGTTACGAATGCTATCAATGTGGGGGGGCCTTTGTACTGGTTATTTGTATTTTTGCCATTACTGTTTCTTTCTTTTTAATCTAGGCAAAGGGTTTCTGACGGGGAATAAGGATTAGGATGTTAGGACTGATGCTTTTGAATTACTGCTTTTGATTGATGGAGATATGGGATTTGGGTTTTTTGTTGATTGCGCTCGCTAAGATCTTTTCTTTCGATCTTATGCCTACGTATTCCCGTTTACCGAAATAGGGAAATCAGAGCGTTCGTAGTTCCTCCTATTCTATGGGAGGAAATGGGCATTTTGGTGTCTTGTTCAAAGCCCAAGACGTGAAGCGAAAGGTGGTTTGTATCTTGTTCAAAGCCCAAGATGTGAAGCTGAAAGGTCTATTTGTGTCTTGTTCAAAGCCCAAGACGTGAAGCTGAAAGACCTCGGCTTTAGAGAGAATTTGTCATCTCTAAAGAGGGGAGAAGGAGAATTACTTTAACTGGGATACGCGGATCCGAGCAATGCCATAATTTCCGAAGAAAGGGTTTTAACCTGAAGGAGAAGACTTTAACTCAGTGTAGAGCAATGCCATCTTTCCTTAGGAATTTCTCATGCTAAAAGAGGGACAGTGGCGTGGATATAGATGATCCAGAGGCTTGCCGCTTACAGCGATTAGATGAAGGGGAAGGAGTTGTTGATGTTTGTGTACTGTGAACGAGGCACAACTTTGATGCTAAAAGGTTGATTGGATCAACCAGTGGTTTTCTTATACAAAGCCTAAGAGGAGGCTATTATGTGTCTCGTACAAAGCCCGAGAGAGTGGCTAAAAGTTTTTGACCCGACAATGGAGTCTTTTGGTATCTCGTATAAAGCCCGAGATGGAGGCTGGAATTTGTTTGGCTCAATATGAACCTTTTTGTATCTCGTATAAAGCCCGAGATGGAGGCCAAAGGGGGATTGACTCAACGAGGGAGTCTCTTTATGTGTCTCGTACAAAGCCCGAGAGAGAGGCTAAACGTTGTTTGACTCCGCTGGGGAGAATCATTTGTACAAAGCCCAAGAGGAGGCTAGGGTGACTGTTTCAGTTGAGTGACAGGTCCAGTATACTGATTTTGAAAGAGAAAATCAGTTCTTATATGAGCATCACTGTACTCATGGATTTGATTCAAGGATCCGGGTTATTCCCTTTTCCTTGAGGAAGCGGGAAATCCAAAGGGTATTGAGAGTGTCTGAGTCTGCGGGTTTCCTTCCTATTTAACGAAGGGGTCACTTGAGAATGTCTTTGAGACTCAAGGAAGTTAGACTGTCCGTGTCTAGAGTTTTATCTCTTGTACTATGCTGTGAGAAACAGTAGTAGACTCTATGAAAGGACTGTTCTATGCAGATGACTAAGTTCTGTTCCTATACCTCTAGGAGGTCGTCGGGACAATTTGTACGAAGCCCAAGAGGAGGCTGGAAACTTTTAAGAAGCAGACGTGTCCTTGTACTAAGCCCAAGATGAGGCTATCATTCCCGGAGGAAGAGATCATTATACGAAGCCTAAGAGGAGGCTGTGAATACTTCTAAGAAGTCGTAGGGTCCTTGTACGAAGCCCAAGAGGAGGCGGGGTTGCTTTTAGGAAGCCTGTGGGTCCTTGTATAATGCCCAAGAGGAGGCCGATGCTTTTAAGAAGCCCGTGGGTCTATCATCCCCTTTCCATTAGGAGAGATAACTCTTTTAAAGATAAAAACCACTGGTAAACGTGCGAGGTTTACTATCCAGCGACTTTTAGCTTTTAAAGAGGGTTCCTTAGTTAAGGTCCAAGATTATGACCGTAGTGGGTACCCAAACCCCGAGACATTCAAGGCAAGCTATCCATAAGGAATAGATCAAGTCAGGAAAGTTCGAGAATTTGGAAGAAACTCAAAGATGCCATTCACGAAGAATACATTCATCTTGGGGAGTAGAGCTTCTTGACGATTCCTAAGGAGGACAGCCGAAGAGAAGACTGTATCTGGTACTCCTATTGGAGATCTAGGCGTCTATTTCTACGAATAAATGAAACGGCGTCACCTAGTTCTAGACGTAGTTGCCGGGGAAACTCGAAATATCTATACTATTATTACACAGTAGATATGAGTTTATGAAAGGAGACTTACAGTGAGCAGCCCCACAATACAGTTTATAATATGAAAGCAGTAAACGAAAGCGATAACCACTTACTCGGTTGGAGTGCTTCCATGCTGTTTGGTTAGTTGTTCAACAAAGAAAGATTGAAAACAACAGTATATTCAAAATCAAAGGAGAAAGTGCTTTGAAAAAGAAAGATTTGGGCCTTACAGCGCGAGGAGAGGCCCAAGGTTTTATCAGTGAGCGCACTGTTTGAATTTGTACAGAGGGACTTATGCAAGTGACTGGGGCCCAAAAGTTTTCTGTACAAAGGGATAGGTCTTACACTCTCTCAAGTGGCCCAAAAGGTTTTAAAGAAAAAGAGTGGGGCTTATAACACGAGGGTAGGCCCAAATGATTTTTCGTTTAAAAATGGCGATCGCGCCGAGGTTTTCCTTTTAACGCGGGGGGACTTATATAATAAGTGAGGCCCAAAATTGTTTGGTTAAAAGGGGGATTGGGTCTTACACTCTATTAGAGGCCCAAAGTGTTTTTAATGGGTCTTATAGCTCAAGGAGAGGCCCAAGGTGATTTTGAAAAGGGCGACGATCGCGCCGTTTATTTTTTACGGTATCGGGACTTATACAAGTGACTGAGGCCCAAAATGATTTGGTCAAAAAAAGGATTGGGTCTTACACTCTATTAGAGGCCCAAAAAGTTTTAAGAAAAAGAAATGGGTCTTACTACTCGAGGGTAGGCCCAGGTTTATTTTAAAAAAGGCGACGATCGCGCTGTTTACTTGTACAGAGGGACTTATACAATGAATGAGGCCCAAAATGATTTTGTACAAGGGGGGATGGGTCTTATACTCTCTCAAGAGGCCCAAAAAGTTTTGAAAATGATTTATGAGGGTTGAATTAATCCAAAACCCTAATTTATTTTCAAAATATATTTAATTGAATAAAAATTCAATTAAAATGATCAAAAATTGTTTAACACATGGAAAACAAATTGTGATCTTGGATTAATGCTTCAAAAATTAGGTATTGACCTATAAAATAATTAGAAAGCATTAAAAATTGCAAAACCAATGTAGAAAAAATATTTAAAATGTCAAAAACAATTAATATATTAATTCTTTACAAAAATATCAATTATATGAAATAAATAATATTTTTGGGATTTTTTGTTAAAATAAAATATTTTAAGATTTTTGTGAATTATTAAAAAAAAGAATCAACTCAAAATCATTAAAACTCGGAGAGAAATTAATTTTTGAATCAATTAAACAAAATCACAAAATTCAAATATTTGAATTTCTAAAAATGGCGCCAAGAACAAGCTAAAGAACACGCGCGTGTTCTTGGTTTCTCAGATTTGCATTTTCTATCAAATCTCCATGAATACGTAATCATATCATGCAATCCACATATCATTATGCTCGTCTCAACCTCACGATCATGTCTATGTACTTTAATTTCATTTAAATTAAACATACAACAAGAAATCACGAAGAGACCTCAAGAACCCTAATTTCTGCATGAAGGCTAGGATTTTTGATACACGATTCAAACAATGCAATTAATTGAGGGAAAACATTCCATGCATGATTATGAACATATGGCCAAATTATTGTGCGAGGAAATATGCATAGATTGAGAGATGACCAAGCATGTGCTCACCTCTAGGCCGTGACAGCAAGTTCAAAGTGATTTTTGATTTAGGGGTGTTACAGATGAGTGGTGATGATCTGAACAGCTTCCCTACACCCTATGGATTGTGTTTGGATGGTTGGACTTGATTGAAATTGGCTGGATCATTTTGTGGTACCTCAGCTGCACTTTGGTTAAAACCTTGAGCAACCAGCTGGTGATTTTGTGAAATTGATGTTTCAGAAGTAATCTAAGTGTTTGATCAGCTCATATGTGATGTATGTGAGGTGTGTGAGTGATTGGTTTGATTGGAATTGCCCTCAAACTCAAAACCCGATAGTGACTTGCCTTAGAAGGCAAAATTGGAGTGAAAGAAGAGATTTTGAGGAAAGCATCTGTTATATGGCTTTGGTGTACTTAAACTGACCACAATTGAGCTCTATTTATAGTAGAGCAAGTTTGTTTTGGGATCCACAGTGAATGGCAACTGCAGCAGGTGTTTCCTCAATGTTGGCCAATGGAAATGAAAGTCTCCTCTAGCCATTGACTAGAGGTTAGGGCACAGAGTTATGGTCCCCTTGGTCTTGGATAAGTCTTGACTGATTTCAGATGAGAATGGCTCAGTCCATGCCACCTTGATGGTTTCATTGAATGCCTCATTCCAAATTTGAAGTCTTGTCCCTATTTTGGCCATTCTAGGTTCAACATGCTATTTCTTGTTCCATGGACTTTGGAGGCTTGGCTCAGTGATTGTCCCCTTTAGATTCAATCCTCTGAGGTGTCCAAGTGGATAGGAGCAATTGAATTTGGCTGATTTTGGCAAATCGACCAAAGTTGCAAATTCTGCCTTGCCTTGACAGATTTCAGCAAGGTAACTTGCCAATGTCATATCTCATGGTGTAAGTTGAATTTGGCAATGTTCTTGGCCATTTTGGAAAGCTCTTACATGATACAACAACTGTTTGAACAAGTTTGGTTTTGATCTCTTTTGATTCCAAGTGAAAAATCCCCCTACATTTGGCAAAAAGTGAGGCAAAATCTGACTTAGTGAAAATTTCACTAAGTGTTGGAAAAAGTGACATTTTCACTTTTCAGGCACTTTGATCACTCCACAACTCAAAATCCTTAATGAATTGGAATGACTTGTAGTTGAAGTTTTTGTAGGTGATAATGAGGGCTACAAATCCATCTTTGGATGAGAAAAAATGGCCTTGTGGTTTAGGAGTTATGGTCCTCCAAAGTTGGTACCCTTGCCACTTTATTTTTAACTTAGAAAAATTTATAAGTTTTATGGTTACCCCTTTTACAAGTTATCTCACTTTTCTTGATTTTTCTTGATGAATGATGATTCAAATCATACATTAACATCATTTTAGGGTTAAAAATCCATTTTGGTGAAAAATCTCAAAAAGTCAAAGTTGACTTTTGTGCACAGTTGACTTTTTATCAGATGAATTCCAAATTGTGCAATTCTTCAGGAAATCATGTCCTTGACCTAAATCAAACTTGATGGACATGTTCCATGGGTGTCATAGGGTATATTCAATCATGTATTAGGGTTTGGGAGCATGTCTTGGTCAAAAGTCAAAGTTACAGTTGACTTTTCCCTTAAAACCCTAGTTGTGGTGCAGATGGAATTGAGACTTGTTGCTCAAACTTCTTGGATTAATCCATTGTCCCAAATGGATCAATATGGTATGTTAGAGACCCTCAAATCATCTCTTGAGGTCTTGGCTCATGATTTGTCCCAAAAGTCAACTTAGGGGTGAATTAGGTCAAGAAACCCTAATTCCTGATTTTTGATGAATGCATCCCTTGAGGTAAAATTGACTTGATGCATGGGTTTATGAGGTTCCATGAAGTATATTAGGTTATGTTTTGGATCAATGGCTTGTGCCCAGATGAAACTTTTCATCTGGAGGCCCTGGGTGATCAAAACCCTAATTTGGTGACACTGGCGATCTTGAGGCTTGATCCACCTAGAAGGGAGCAACCTTGTGCTTAATCCTTGAAGTGGGAGTCCTTTTGATCCTTTGAGGATGTTTGAGAGATTAGACAAGTTGAAAATCAAGTCATTTCTTGATTGAGCCTTTGTCTAAAGCTCAGAGAGGGCTTGAAACCCTAATTTTGATTGTAGTGGATGCTCACCCATCTTTGAGGCATTTGGTGAGGCATGATGGTTCATCCATATTGTGATGATGATTTGCACAATGATGGGAAATCTTAGTGGTCAAAATTTGGGGTATGACAGATGCCCCTATTTAATCTTCTTGGACCCGAAGGTGCGAATGACGAAGGTGTTCGGGCGTTCGGGGTGCAAGAGGATTAAATATCGGAATTCCCGAAATTTTGATGGTGGTTATGAATGGTAGCTTACGCATTCATCTTCTTTAGCTAAGCGATGATGCTTAGAAAAGGTAAACTTCCCCTCGATCCTGGTCTCCTACCAAGGATCTGGTCTTAGTTTCTTTTGTCAACTTCCCCTCGTTCTTGGTTTCCTACCAAGGAACTGGTCTTAGTTTCTGATTTAAACTTCCCCTCGATCTTGGTTTCCTACCAAGGAACTGGTCTTAGTTTCTGATTTAAACTTCCCCTCGATCCTGGTTTCCTACCAAGGAACTGGTCTTAGTTTCTTTTGTCAATAAACTTTACTAACAAGGGACGCTATTCGTAGCGGCTTTCCTTCAAACTTCTCGCCGAATTTTCCTGGGGAAATGCCATTTGAGTGGAAAAAGTTTTGATGTCAGACTTGCTGGGGAACCCATTCGTCTGAATTGTAGAGGTACACAAACTTCTCTGTTTTGGAGACGCCATTTGTCGATTCTACTGGGGAAAGCGAGTTTCTTGAGAGACTGTTTTCGTTTGGGGTTACATCATACTTTTCTCGGGATCTTCCCGGAGAAATGCCATATGATGGAATCCAATTTTGAGGTGCCAATGACCTTCTCATCAGTGGTTTTTCGGAGCAAAACTGGCGTGCTGCCGAATCTCTGATCACGAGGCTTTCTCTGTGGATTTTCCTTAATCCGGGAAAGCAAGGATATCATCTTCAATGGCGAAGAGTGATGTTTATTGAAAGTTTTCTCTGGCTTTTCAGAGGTTCAAGTTATCAAAGTGGTCAAGGACCAACTTCTTTCCAGAATTAAACTGGAAGCGAGGTTGTTCAGACACAGTATTTCTTGACGAGGCAAGAACTGACAACTCGATTGAGAGGACTTCTACCACTAGGGGACAAGACCGACTAGAGTGATAGTGATGCAAATATGAAATGTAAATGCAAATAAAAAATGCATGATGTATGTATGTATATGCTGACAAAACAGACGCGACATACAGACTAACGGATGAACACAATTGGATACTCGGCCATCGCGGGGCTTATAGAGATATCGCTGATTCAAGATAGCAATTCCACCTTGCTTAGGAGAGATAGTCCCGTTGGGAGCTATGTTGATCGGGCTTAGGAGATGAGAACTCGGCCGAGGATGTCAGACGACTCATGGTCTCTGGCATTATTGATCCTTCATTCAGGAGTACTGGTCCAGAAGGAGTACTTTGATTCTGCACTTTGAAGTTCGCTTACTTCGGGAGAAGCGATCGATGTTCTTCTGATGTTCAACAGTCAAAAGAAATACCATCTTTAATTTAAAAGCAGAAAAAGTTTAACAAGTAAATTTATTTTTGTTTTATTTCAAGAATCGTTGATTAAGTTTAAACAACGTCATTCTGTAAAGCTAAAACAAATAAAAAATTACAAACACAAGCACAAGGGCTCAAATTTTATTGATAAGATGGAGATCAGCCAAACGCGTGATTCCAAAGAGTATATACAAAGTTAGAAAATGGTAATTTACAGGGAAAAGGGCTACGTTGAAACATAACGACCATTATCCTTCTACCAACTTTGAGTTCGGGACATCCTGAGCTTCCGTCGAAGATGACCTTTGACGGGAGATTTCCTCCGATGGATGCTGTAACTGTTGTTGCTGCTGAGGGACTTGCCTCTGTTGAACATAGTTACTTGCCATTATCCCTAATTTTTGCCTGGATTGTACTATGAGATTTCCAATCCATCGGGATGATTTTTTTCATGTCTCTAACTTTTGCCTGGACCGCCCTTTCGGGTTTTCAATCCACCGAGACGTTTTTTTTAGGCGAAGTATTTCTTGACTACATCAACATTTGCGGGGTAGGCAAATTCCTCTCCGTCCATGGTTGCAAGTCTCAAGGCGCCGCCTGAGAAAGCTTTCGTGACCACATAGGGGCCATCATAATTTGGGGTCCATTTGCCCCGAGAATCAGTGAGAAATGATTGTATCTTCTTGAGTACGAGGTCTCCTTTTCTGAAAACACGAGGTCGAACCTTTTTGTCGAACGCCCTCTTCATTCTCTGTTGATACAACTGACCGTGGCATAGTGCCGTGATTCGCTTCTCTTCGATCAGGTTCAGTTCGTCGTGTCGATTTTGACACCATTCAGCTTCGGTGAGCTTAGCTTCCATCAATACCCGGATTGATGGGATCTCTACTTCTATGGGGAGAACTGCCTCCATGCCATATACTAGAGAGAAAGGGGTTGCCCCTGTTGAAGTGCGGACAGATGTGCGATAACCGTGAAGAGCAAAGGGTAGCATCTCGTGCCAATCTTTGTAGGTTACAACCATCTTTTGAACGATCTTCTTGATGTTCTTGTTAGCCGCTTCTACCGCTCCGTTCATCTTTGGTCGGTAGGGAGATGAGTTATGGTGTTCGATCTTGAACTCTGCACACAACTCTTTCATCATCTTATTGTTCAAGTTAGATCCATTATCAGTAATGATCTGGCTTGGAACACCATAACGGCAGATGATATTGTTTTTGATAAATTGGACCACCACTTGTCGGGTTACATTGGCGAATGACGCTGCTTCGACCCACTTGGTGAAATAGTCAATGGCTACAAGGATGAACCGATGTCCGTTTGAAGCCTTGGGCTCAATCATGCCAATCATGTCGATTCCCCATATGGAAAATGGCCATGGGGAAGAGACAACTTTGAGATGTGATGGCGGTACATGAATTTTGTCGAAGTATATCTGACACTTGTGACACCTCCTCATGTACTTGTAGCAGTCGGATTCCATTGTCAACCAATAGTACCCTGCTCTCAGAATTTTTCTCGCCATTGTGTGTCCGTTGGCATGAGTGCCAAAGGATCCTTCATGAATTTCTTTCATGAGCATGTCTGCTTCTGGTCTGTCGACGCATCGGAGCAAGACCATGTCAAAATTTCTCTTATAAAGAGTGTCACCGCTCAGGAAGAAGTTTCCAGCCAATCTTCTGAGGGTTTTCCTGCCTTTTCTGAGTGCCCCAAATGGGTACTCTTGTTTCTGAAGGAAGCATTTGATATCGTGATACCAAGGTCTGTCATCTATGACTGCTTCAATCGTGAAGACGTAAGTGGGCCGTTCAAGGCGCATTATGTCGATCTTAGGTATGTCATTCCATTGACCTACACTAATCATGGAAGAGAGAGTGGCTAATGCATCAGCCATGTGATTCTCATCACGAGGGATGTGATGAAAGTCGACTCTGTTGAAGAAGGGTAGCAACCTTCTTGCGTAGTCTTTGTAAGGAATCAATCCTGATTGGTATGTGTTCCAATCTCCTTTTATCTGGTTAATAACCAAGGCTGAATCGCCGTATACGTCCAAGTTTTTGATCCTTAAATCAATCGCTTCTTCGAGACCCATAATACAAGCTTCGTATTCGGCCTCGTTGTTCGTACATTTGAACGTAAGTCTGGCAGTGAAAGGAATGTGGGAACCCTAAGGGGTAACAATGATTGCCCCAATTCCGTTTCCATAATGATTGACTGCTCCGTCAAAGATAAGTCCCTACTGGGAACCCGGTTCTGGCCCTTCACTGGGTAGCGGTTCATCGCAATCTTTCATCTTTAGATACATGGCATCTTCGTCTGGGAAGTCAAACCCGATTGATTCTTGATCATCAATCGGTTGATGAGCCAAATGATCGGCTAAAATACTTCCTTTAACGGCTTTCTGAGCGTGGTACTCTATGTCATATTCTGATAACAGCATCTGCCAACGGGTAATCCTTCCCGTGAGAGCAGGTTTTTCGAAAACGTACTTGATTGAATCCATTTCGGAGACCAACCAAGTAGTATGACGAATCATGTACTGGCGAAGAAGTTTGGCTACCCAAGCCAAAGCGCAACAAGTTTTTTCAAGCATTGTGTACTGAGTCTCACAGTCGGTGAATTTATTGCTTAGATAGTAAATGGCAGACTCTTTCCGTTTAGTTTCGTCTTGTTGGCCAAGTACACATCCCATTGAGTCCTCTAGGACTGTGAGGTAAATGATCAGTGGTCTTCCTTCCACTGGAGGTGATAGAATCAGAGGATTCAACAGATATTCCTTGATATTGTCGAAGGCGGTTTGGCAATCATCTGACCAAACGCAATCCTGATTCTTTTTTAGTAATTTGAAAATCAGTGCACACGTCGCGGTCATAAGGAATATGAATCTGGAGATGTAGTTTAAACATCCCAGGAATCCTCTGACTTGTTTTTCAGTTTTCGGAGAAGGCATTTCTTGAATGGCCTTGACCTTGTCAGGATCAACCTCAATTCCTTTCTGGCTGACGATGAACCCTAGTAGTTTCCCTGAACGGACACCGAAGGTGCACTTGTTGGGATTCAAGCGGAGCTTGAATTTTCTTAGACGTTCGAACAATTTTGACAGATGTTCAACGTGCTCATCCTCTGTTCTTGATTTTTCAATCATATCATCGACATACACTTCGATTTCCTTGTGTATCATGTCATGAAACAGAGTAGTCATGGCCCTTTGATAGGTTGCCCCGGCGTTCTTCAAACCGAACGGCATTACCTTGTAACAAAAGGTACCCCATGGGGTAATGAACGAAGTTTTCTCCATGTCCTTCGGCGCCATCTTGATCTGATTATAGCCCGAGAATCCATCCATGAAGGAGAAAACTTTGAACTTTGATGTGCTGTCAACCAACATGTCAATGTGTGGTAAAGGAAAGTCGTCCTTTGGACTTGCCTTGTTCAGATCTCTGTAGTCGACACACATTCTGACCTTTCCATCCTTTTTGGGAACGGGTACGATGTTGGCTAACCATTGAGGATATTCAGATGTAGCAAGGAAACCTGCGTCAATCTGTTTCTGTACCTCCTCCTTGATTTTGATAGCCATGTCCGGGTGAGTCCGTCTCAACCTTTGCTTTACTGGCGGACATTCTGATCTTAACGGTAAGTGATGTTCCACGATGCTGGTATCCAACCCTGGCATATCCTGATACGACCAAGCGAATACATCGGGAAATTCTTTGAGAAACTTTGTCAAACCCTCTCTGGCAGTTGGACTGAGCAGTGCTCCAATCCTGATTTCTTTTCTCTCTTTCTCTGAACCCAAGTTTACCGTTTCCAACGGCTCTTTGTAAGGTTCAATGGACCTTTCCTCTTGTCTGAGTAATCGGGAGATCTCTTCTAGAATTTCGTTGTCAACTTCTTCTTCAGCCCCAAATACCGGGAACTCAAAGTCGGGAGAAGGCATCGGATCGTATGTTTCAACGGGGTGTAAAACAAGCAATCTGCATGACGTGATGACTCGTGTTTAGAAGAGATAGAGAAAATGCAAGTGTGTGCAGTGTATTTGTTTTACTGCTTATTTTTATTTGAATTGTTTTTTTTAGGATTACCATTTTCTGAAAAACGAAAAGAGAAAACAGCAATTATGCGGAAATTACAGAACGACGTTATTTTATTAATGAACAAGTCGACTCTTGAAACTACAGCCCTATAAAACAAAACTCTGTCGCTTCGGGCAAAGCGAAGAGGGATATTTACAGAAAGCGAGCCCTATCAAAACATCCGTTTCACCTGGGCAGGGTGAAAGGTTAAAGATGGCAATTACTTTGACTGATGAACGATCTTCGGAACCTCGACGGCAACCCATTGGCGGCGAACTCCTCGGTGAATCACAAAGTCTGGCACCTTCCTTGATTTGTCTTCAGAAATGACGCTGATTTCTGGTGGAGCAGGATCGTTGAAATCTGTCTCCCAGGCAGAATTGTCGTAGGAGGATTCCTCTGTTGCATTTTGCATAGCATTGGTGCTCTCAGCTGTATCTCCCCATCCAGTTGGCTGGATATCTTCGAGCTTGATACGAGAGCTTTCGGGAGCAGTGTACTTGACCATAAAGTCAAATTTTCCACTTGGTTGTCCCAGAGTGTCCCAAACTTCTTTGGAACTGGAGAAGTCATCTTTCTCGATGACGTTGACCTCAGGAAAAGCATAGTTGATGAATTCAAGTCCTGCAAACGTTGCAAATTCATTGTCATGTTGAGTAGTTTTTGAATGACCTGAGTGTTGATCCCATGACATGGTGGGGACACAGGTATTCTGTTCAATGATGGTCAGCTGATTTTCATTGTTCGGCTGAATTTCTGGCCCCACGTTTCCTGGGTAAGGTTGCCACATTGGCAGACCATCCATTGGGCCATAGTAGGTGTAGTCAAAATTATCTTTCATCAGAGTGTCTTCCTCTAATGAATTTGGCAGAGCACGGCATCCTTCCAGATCACAACCTCCGTATATCATTTCGACATCTGATCTTGGTATAAATCTCGGACTTTCTGTAGGAAAGCAAAAAGGCATAGGCACCTCTTCTTGAGACATATAACCGTCCTTGTTAAGGTAGGACTTCCATTCTTCATCTATGTCAGAGGGGTCTTCCTCATTGATAGCATGAACTGTCTGAGACACCGGGTGAAGAAAACCTCCACTGTGGAAGAAGTTTTGAAGGGGATGAAGACTTCATCGTTGGCAACTGTCTTGGTACAGGTTGCAGAAAAACCAAGACCCTTCTTCGTTTTATTGTCAATAGGAACGACAAGCCGTCCCTATCCTGTCGTATCGGTACTCTCGACCGCTTTGATAGCATCTTTGTATGAAGAAATTGAAGTTCCTTCTTTGAACTGATTGTCCTTGCTCACCGATAGTGCTTGGAACTGAGTTCCAATAACCTCCGCGGGTTCCGCACAAGTAGATGATGATAGGTTATTCACAAGCAAGGCTTGTTCCCCACAAACCGTGACAAGTTGATCGTTCTTGACGAACTTTAGCTTTTGGTGGAGGGTCGAAGTAACCGCTCCAGCCTGATGTATCCAAGGTCTTCCTAATAAACAACTGTATGTTGCCCGGATGTCCATGACCTGGAAAGTGATTTGGAAAGTGTGAGGACCAATAGTTATGGGAAGATCAACTTCGCCGATAACTGTTTTTTTGGATCCGTCGAATGCTTTGACGACGACCTCGCTGACTCTCATCGGAGGGCCCTTGAATGATAATTGCATCAAAGTGGACTTCAGCATAACATTCAGGGCTGACCCTGTGTCTACCAGTACGTTGGCTAAAGCATCGCCCTGGCAGTTAACTGTAATGTTGAGCGCCATGTTATGACGGCGACCCTCTTCTGGTAATTCTTCATCACTAAATCCCAAATTGTTACAGGAAGTGATGTTAGAGACAATGCTATCGAATTGTCTGATTGTTACATCCTGTTCCACAAAGGCTTGCTCCAAGACTTTCTGTAGAGCCTCCCCGTGGGCTTCTGAACTGAGTAACAGTGATAATACCGAGATCTTTGAAGGAGTTTGTAACAGTTGATCCACAATGTTGTATTCACTCCTTTGGATGAGCTTCGGCATCTCATCATTATTTTTTGAAAGGTCGGGATTACTGGATTGACCGACTGGTGGATCAGGAGTTTCCGTCTAAAGTTCCTTTTCCTTGTTAGGTTCTCCAACTCCTCGGTTGAAGATTTGACCGCTCCGTGTTACTCGACTGATGTCTGCAATATTCACGACGGAGGGTAATGGAATTTCCTTTCCATTTTCAACTGTCGTTGCACCGTATTTGTAAGGGATAACCTTAGTTGATTCATACGGTGTTGGTCTCAGCAGATAGATGACTATGGGAACCTTCTAATTTTTCTGACCATCATAATTAATCTCGATCCGTTCCCGGTTGGGAACTTTAGATTCGTCAAGTAGAGGGATAATGGCAAAAACATCCCTGGTCCTGTGATGACCAGAGATCGTGACAACATCCTCAACTTGCTCGACAAGGTAGTTCGGCGTCCAGTTGATGGGTCCAGAACCCGGATATGGGCGAATCTCTCCACGATCTACCTGACCCTGAAGAGCTGCTCTCACAAAGTAACACCCTTGGTTACTTTCCGAACAGACGCCGCAACGTTCATAGTTGTGTGGTGGCACCTGGCCACGCCCACTTTGAATATAATGTAACCTTACTAGGTTAGCTTCCACAGATCGGACATCCTGACTCTGACGCCGAGTGGGGTTTCTGTTATTGATACTAATTTGCTGAGTATCTTCATCCATATAAATTGGCATCCACTAGTGATTTAACAAGTGCTGAAGTGCCTCCTGGACAAGGGTACAACCCTGATCGTTTTCGCAACCCGCTTTACAGCTTTGATAGTTATGTGATATTAAGAATCCAAGTCGGACCTGCTCAGCATGTAACTCTACCAGGCTGGTATTCATCACGCGAATATCGAAGATCTGAACCATATTGATCTGATAGGAGTTCCTATCATGGTAGTCTTGGATCCATCCAAGATCCATCTGACGCTGAAGGGCCTCTTGTATGAAAGAGTATCCCTGTTTGTTTACCGAGCAAATCAGACAGGAACTGTAATCGTGTCGCGGCAGATTATGATGCTGGCTTTGCCTTGAGTGCATCGCCACCAAGTTGACATTCATTGCACGGATGTCGTGGTTCTGAATGACGTTAGAATTCGTGTAAACCATGTTAACTCCACGAACTCGGTGCTCTTGGATCCATCCGAGATCCTTCTGTTCCTGTAGAGCTGATTGCACTACCGAACATCCTTGGTTATCTTTAGAGCAGATATCACACCGGTGATAGTTATGAGGTGGCACATGGCCATATCCACTCTGTCTACAATGCATCTTGACCAGATTGGTTTTCAACAAGTGTACATCGTGAATTTGATAGACGTTGTTACTCTCTTTCTCAATCAGATTGACTGCAGCTTTCTCATGTTGAGGCAGCGGGTTTGTGAGAACATTAGGATTCGTATCTTTGAAAGATAAGAGCCCGCATCTAACAAGGTTTTGCACGTCGGATTTGAAATTGAGACATGTCTCAATGTTATGCCCTGGACCTCCTTGATGATAAAGGCATGTTTGATCCGCTTTAAACCAAAAAGGCGGATTTTCCGGAACTGAAAGGGGAGACTTAGTCTGAATGTGCCCCTTAGCCAGCAGTAACGGAAATAATTCTGCGTACAACATGGGTATAGGATCAAACCCTGATGACCGTATTGTACGATTGTTGTTATATGGAGGACGAGCCTGCTGAAGAGGCTGTTGTGTCCTTTGTTGATCAGGTTGGCTCTGCGCAACCTGAGGTTGATACATAGGAACAGGCGCGAGGCCGATAGCAGGAGTTACAGCTGCTACTGGCTGATAACGTCGCCTTTGCTTTCCGAGAGAGATATTCCCAATATCTTGCTCTTTTTTCTTAGGGAGAGCACTACCGTATTTTTTAGTACCGCTCGTTGATCCAGTGTCTTTTACCAAACGTCCTTCTCAGACGACTTCCTCAAGACGTACACCCATGCCGACCATTTCGGTGAAATCACTGGGCGCACTGGCAACCATTCGGTCATAGTAAAATGAGCTTAAGGTCTTTAAGAAGATTTTTGTCATCTCTTTTTCCTCAAGAGGTGGACAAATTTGAGCGGAAATTTCTCGCCACCTTTGAGCATACTCCTTAAAGGTTTCTTTGTCCTTTTACGACATCGATCTGAGTTGATCTCTGTCGGGTGCCATGTCCAAATTGTATTTATATTGTTGGACGAAGGCAGTGCCAAGATCTCTAAAAGTGCTGATTGTAGCACGGTTTAAACCCATGTACCATTTGAGTGCGGCACCGGTTAAACTATCCTGGAAGTAGTGAATCAGCAGGTCCTGATTCTCCGTCTGAGCTGACATCCGCCGAGCGTACATCACCAGATGGCTCTGAGGGCAAGAGTTACCCTTGTATTTTTCAAAGTCGGGCACTTGGAACTTGTGCGGTACTTTCACATTTGGGACCAAGCAGAGGTCTGCGGCGTCCTTTCTAAATAGATCCTGACCGCGAATGGCTTGCAGCTCTTTCTGTATTTCCAAGAACTGCTCCTGGAATTCATCCATTCTGTCAAACATAGTTTCCTTCTTACCAGAAGGTGTCTGTGGAATCTGTCCTTTCGGGACACTGTGCACCACAGGGGGTGGTACCGTGACTACGGCAGTAAGTCTTGGCGCCTCCCGAAGTTTGTAACCTTCAGGAGTCTTCAGTATGCCCCTGGCATCTTCGCTTTCCCGAAGTTTGTAACCTTCAGGCCCAGCGGCTTCTGTTGCGATTCCCTGATCTTCAGTGATCGGCGGAACATATCCTTCCGGGATATAGTTAACAGGCATGCCCCACGGGCGATCTTTCGGCATCTGATACCTAGGATCATACTTTTCTATGATGGGCGTTGAGGTGATCTCTGAGATCACAGTTCTTTGTAGCTGAGCTTCTGCCATGGCTTGCATGTCGTTACGAAGCTTTCTCATATCCTCTCTTAGAGCGTCGATCTCTTCTTTCAACTCTCTGTTTTCTTCCTCAAGATCATCCATCCTTTTCTGACGATTGGCCCGAGTATTATACGAATGAGACGGTTTGACTCTAGAATCGAGACACAAATGTGAGATTCGAAGGTAAGAAGAATACGCGATGTGAGAATGATGAATGCAATGATTATATTAATTGTTCTTTTTTGGTTTAATCAAAATAAACTTCGACAATTAGATTGCAAATATCAAACAGTGGGGAAACCCTTTTTTATTGAATTCCAAAGGATTACAAAAATGGAAATACAGTAGATTACAAAGTGCAGAAACAGAAACCTAAACTAATGGGTCCCTAGTCCTCTTCTTTGACTGGGGCGCTTGGGCCGTTGTCGGGTTGTCATTCCTTTGCCAGGTGAAAGGAGCGAGCAAATTCCTTTGGTCATCTTGATTTTCTACAGCATGCTGCTCCAAAATTTCAATCAGAGCATCTTTCTCTTTTAGTAGTTGATGTATTTGGATACACTCTACGTCGAGGGTGAGGTACTTGTTCTTCCAAGATCTTCTTTCCTTTTGAACTTTGTTGAGAGTAACCTGAAGCTTTTCAGTTTCCGTCATGGAGTACATGACAGTTTCCCTTGGTGGAAGAATTCCGTAACGAGGATAAGGCATCTTTAGCTTAAGAGCTCTAGTTTGTACCCAATGGAGATAAGGCTCCACCGAGACACAGTCCGGTTTTCCCAGAGACTCTCGTCCTTTCTTATGAACATGTTTCCAAGCTTGCACTATTTCCATCTTTAGTGCTCTGTCATTTTCTCCTTCTTTGAAGAAAAGACCTTCCAGATGAACACCCAGTGGGATGTGTCTCATCGGGTATCCAAATTGACGAAGAACCAATGTCGGATGATAGTTGATTCCTCCTTTAGTTCCTATGAGGGGTACGCTGGGGAAGTTTCCACAACGGTCAATGATTCTGATTCCCTCATAAATCCTATTGTACCAATCTATATCGGAATTGGTGAGAGACATGATCTTCTGCGACCAACGTAAGACACTCTTACAATCCCAAAAAGCAGCAGACTTGGGCAAGTGGGAAATAAACCATTTATAAAGTAGAGGCATACAGCATGTGATCTCCCCCCCGCTGTACAAATTTCCTAAGTGTACAGAATGATACGCATCTGCGAGCAAAGTCGGCACAGGGTTTCCAATGAGAAAAACCTTAATAGCGTTGATATCGACGAAGTTATTGATGTTGGGAAACAAAAATAACCCGTAGGTGAGCAAGACAAAGATGCTTTCAAAAGCAGTCTTGTTCCCTATACTAGCGAAGTACAGGGCTTTCTTTGTCAAGAACTGGGCTGGAAAACCTTGGATGCCACCCTTAGTGGTCATGTGAGTCCTGACCTCAGACTCGTCCAAATGAATTGCTATTGCAATAGTCTGATTCTTTGGAATTTCTTCCAGTCCAGAAAATGGAGCTCGATCAGTGATATGTAAATCAGTCAGATGAGAAAACTCCTCCAGCGTTGGTGCAAGCTGGTAATCCGGGAATGTGAAACAGTGATAAACTGGATCGTAGAACTAAATGAGCGCGTCCGTGATTCCCTTAATCACATGGACTCTTAACAGTGGTTGCAAACCACCGTGCTTGGCTCTGAAAGCCTCTGGGTTAACGATCATCCTTGCTAACTTTCTCAAATTATCTAGTTTTGGAACCTTGAAGGTGTACGTATGAGTTCTCCTTCTACCGAAATCCATTAGCGTAATCCTTTTCTCTGATATTTGCAATCACAGTCTTAGTTTAATTTGAAAAACAGAGAGACTAGAAGAGAAGTTTTTTGAATGTTTTAATGTTTTATTAAATGAATGCATGAATGCAGCACACAAAAACATAGAAAAAACATGGGGTCAAAGGGTCGTTGTCATGAAGTCAAGGCTCTACCCATCCCCAAAGGTTTATACTAGGGTGATTTTTGTACCTGTACTCATTATCATCAGCTCCTCCCAGGAAAGCAAAACAACAACCGGATCGCCAGCGAGTTGCAGAGCAATCTTAGAGTAAGTGCCATTCACCGAGAATAGATCACCAGCCTCAAATGAGGGTAGTATCGCGTAACAACTATTTTCGATAGTTTCCGCACTACGAAAGGGTTTGGCTCCTCAACTTCTCAGACTTAACAACCGGCCCATTGGCTAGAAGAGTGAATGGGTTGCGTTGGTCAGCCTCCACTGAGGTTGATGGTCGACCCCGTCGCCATCACTTATCTTAAGTGTATACTCATTCTCACCACATGCGGCATCACACGCATTCCCAGTAGCAGAAAAATAAACACATATAGCAATTAGGAAAAGCAGTATATATATTTGTCCTAATCATCCTAGACTTATAAAGCTAAGAATCCTAAGTTCCTGACAGAAAATGGGTTCCCCGGCGGAAGCCCCAATCTGTGGTATTCACACAAGTGAAGAGAAAAAAGGAAAAAGAAAGACGGGCCCCACGGTGGGCGCCATTTTTACTGTAGCGAGCGATTTTGGACGCGGTTCTTAAGCGCTGGTCGCTCTCTGCGGTTTGAGCTTAAAACTATAGGTCGATTCATTTTTTATCCTATTGTGAGCTGAATAAGGAAGGGAAATAGATGTCTCCAATTAACCCTGCTTGCATACTGAGTTTAAACAGCGGTCTGTTAGGTTACGAATGCTATCAATGTGGGGGGGGCCTTTGTACTGGTTATTTGTATTTTCGCCAATACTGTTTCTTTCTTTTTAATCTAGGCAAAGGGTTTCTGACGGGGAATAAGGATTAGGATGTTAGGACTGATGCTTTTGAATTACTGCTTTTGATTGATGGAGATATGGGATTTGGGTTTTTTGTTGATTGCGCTCGTTAAGATCTTTTCTTTCGATCTTATGCCTACGTATTCCCGTTTACCGAAACAGGGAAATCAGAGCGTTCGTAGTTCCTCCTATTCTATGGGAGGAAATGGGCATTTTGGTGTCTTGTTCAAAGCCCAAGACATGAAGCGAAAGGTGGTTTGTATCTTGTTCAAAGCCCAAGATGTGAAGCTGAAAGGTCTATTTGTGTCTTGTTCAAAGCCCAAGACGTGAAGCTGAAAGACCTCGGCTTTAGAGAGAATTTGTCATCTCTAAAGAGGGGAGAAGGAGAATTACTTTAACTGGGATACGCGGATCCGAGCAATGCCATAATTTCTGAAGAAAGGGTTTTAACCTGAAGGAGAAGACTTTAACTCAGTGTAGAGCAATGCCATCTTTCCTTAGGAATTTCTCATGCTAAAAGAGGGACAGTGGCGTGGATATAGATGATCCAGAGGCTTGCTGCTTACAGCGATTAGATGAAGGGGAAGGAGTTGTTGATGTTTGTGTACTATGAACGAGGCACTGCTTTGATGCTAAAAGGTTGATTGGATCAACCAGTGGTTTTCTTATACAAAGCCTAAGAGGAGGCTATTATGTGTCTCATATAAAGCCCGAGAGAGCGGCTAAAAGTTTTTGACCCGACGATGGAGTCTTTTGGTATCTCGTATAAAGCCCGAGATGGAGGCTGGAATTTGTTTGGCTCAATATGAACCTTTTTGTATCTCGTATAAAGCCCGAGATGGAGGCGAAAGGGGGATTGACTCAACGAGGGAGTCTCTTTATGTGTCTCGTACAAAGCCCGAGAGAGAGGCTAAACGTTGTTTGACTCCGCTGGGGAGAATCATTTGTACAAAGCCCAAGAGGAGGCTAGGGTGACTGTTTCAGTTGAGTGACAGGTCCAGTATAGTGATTTTGAAAGAGAAAATCAGTTCTTATATGAGCATCACTGTACTCATGGATTTGATTCAAGGATCCGGGTTATTCCCTTTTCCTTGAGGAAGCGGGAAATCCAAAGGGTATTGAGACTGTCCGAGTCTGCGGGTTTCCTTCCTATTTAACGAAGGGGTCACTTGAGAATGTCTTTGAGACTCAAGGAAGTTAGACTGTCTATGTCTAGAGTTTTATCTCTTGTACTATGTTGTGAGAAACAGTAGTAGACTCTATGAAAGGACTGTTCTATGCAGATGACTAAGTTCTGTTCCTATACCTCTAGGAGGTCGTCGGGACAATTTGTACGAAGCCCAAGAGGAGGCTGAAAACTTTTAAGAAGCCGACGTGTCCTTGTACTAAGCCCAAGAGGAGGCTATCATTCCCGGAGGAAGAGATCATTATACGAAACCTAAGAGGAGGTTGTGAATACTTCTAAGAAGCCGTAGGGTCCTTGTACGAAGCCCAAGAGGAGGCGGGGTTGCTTTTAGGAAGCCTGTGGGTCCTTGTATAATGCCCAAGAGGAGGCCGATGCTTTTAAGAAGCCCGTGGGTCTATCATCCCCTTTCCATTAGGAGAGATAACTCTTTTAAAGATAAAAACCACTGGTAAACGTGTGAGGTTTACTATCCAGCGACTTTTAGCTTTTAAAGAGGGTTCCTTAGTTAAGGTCCAAGATTATGACCGTAGTGGGTACCCAAACCCCGAGACATTCAAGGCAAGCTATCCACAAGGAATAGATCAAGTCAGGAAAGTTCGAGAATTTGGAAGAAACTCAAAGATGCCATTCACGGAGAATACATTCATCTTGGGGAGTAGAGCTTCTTGACGATTCCTAAGGAGGACAGCCGAAGAGAAGACTGTATCTGGTACTCCTATTGGGGATCTAGGCGTCTATTTGTACGAATAAATGAAACGGCGTCACCTAGTTCTAGACTCAGTTGCCGGGGAAACTCGAAATATCTATACTATTATTACACAGTAGATATGAGTTTATGAAAGGAGACTTACAGTGAGCAGCCCCACAATACAGTTTATAATATGAAAGCAGTAAACGAAAGCGATAACCACTTACTCGGTTGGAGTGCTTCCATGCTGTTTGGTTAGTTGTTCAACAAAGAAAGATTGAAAACAACAGTATATTCAAAGTCAAAGGAGAAAGTGCTTTGAAAAAGAAAGATGTGGGGCTTACAGCTCGAGGAGAGGCCCAGGGTTTTATTAGTGAGCGCACTGTTTAAATTTGTACAGAGGGACTTATGCAAGTGACTGGGGCCCAAAAGTTTTCTGTACAAAGGGATGGGTCTTACACTCTCTCAAGAGGCCCAAAATGTTTTAAAGAAAAAGAGTGGGGCTTATAACACGAGGGTAGGCCCAAATGATTTTTCGTTTAAAAATGGCGATCGCGCCGAGGTTTTCCTTTTAACGCGGGGGGACTTATACAATAAGTGAGGCCCAAAATTGTTTGGTTAAAAGGGGGATTGGGTCTTACACTCTATTAGAGGCCCAAAGTGTTTTTAATGGGTCTTATAACTCAAGGAGAGGCCCAAGGTGATTTTGAAAAGGGCGACGATCGCGCTGTTTGTTTTTGACGGTATCGGGACTTATACAAGTGACTGAGGCCCAAAATGATTTGGTCAAAAAAAGGATTGGGTCTTACACTCTATTAGAGGCCCAAAAAGTTTTAAGAAAAAGAAATGGGTCTTACTACTCGAGGGTAGGCCCAGGTTTATTTTAAAAAAGGCTACGATCGCGCCGTTTACTTGTACAAAGGGACTTATACAATGAATGAGGCCCAAAATGATTTTGTACAAGGGGGGATGAGTCTTACACTCTCTCAAGAGGCCCAAAAAGTTTTGAAAATGATTTATGGGGGTTGAATTAATCCAAAACCCTAATTTGTTTTCAAAATGTATTTAATTGAATAAAAATTCAATTAAAATGATCAAAAATTGTTTAACACATGGAAAACAAATTGTGATCTTGGATTAATGCTTCAAAAATTAGGTATTGACCTACAAAATAATTAGAAAGCATTAAAAATTGCAAAATATTTAAAATGTCAAAAACAATTAAAATATTAATTCTTTGCAAAAATATCAATTATATGAAATAAATAATATTTTTGGGATTTTTTGTTAAAATAAAATATTTTAACATTTTTGTGAATTATTAAAAAAAAGAATCAACTCAAAATCATTAAAACTCAGAGAGAAATTAATTTTTGAATCAATTAAACAAAATCACAAAATTCAAATATTTGAATTTCTAAAAATGGCGCCAAGAACAAGCTGAAGAACACGCGCGTGTTCTTGGTTTCTCAGATTTGCATTTTCTATCCAATCTCCATGAATACGTAATCATATCATGCAATCCACATATCATTATGCTCGTCTCAACCTCACGATCATGTCTATGTACTTTAATTTCATTTAAATTAAACATACAACAAGAAATCACGAAGAGACCTCAAGAACCCTAATTTCTGCATGAAGGCTAGGATTTTTGATACACGATTCAAACAATGCAATTAATTGAGGGAAAACATTCCATGCATGATTATGAACATATGGCCAAATTATTGTGCGAGGAAATATGCATAGATTGAGAGATGACCAAGCATGTGCTCACCTCTAGGCCGTGACAGTAAGTTCAAAGTGATTTTTGATTTGGGGGTGTTACAGATGAGTGGTGATGATCTGAACAGCTTCCCTACACCCTATGGATTGTGTTTGGATGGTTGGACTTGATTGAAATTGGCTGGATCATTTTGTGGTACCTCAGCTGCACTTTGGTTAAAACCTTGAGCAACCAGCTGGTGATTTTGTGAAATTGATGTTTCAGAAGTAATCTAAGTGTTTGATTAGCTCATATGTGATGTATATGAGGTGTGTGAGTGATTGGTTTGATTGGAATTGCCCTCAAACTCAAAACCCGATAGTGACTTGCCTTAGAAGGAAAAATTGGAGTGAAAGAAGAGATTTTGAGGAAAGCATCTGTTAGATGGCTTTGGTGTACTTAAACTGACCACAATTGAGCTCTATTTATAGTAGAGCAAGTTTGTTTTGGGATCCACAGTGAATGGCAACTGCAGCAGGTGTTTCCTCAATGTTGGCCAATGGAAATGAAAGTCTCCTCTAGCCATTGACTAGAGGTTAGGGCACAGAGTTATGGTCCACTTGGTCTTGGATAAGTCTTGACTGATTTCAGATGAGAATGGCTCAGTCCATGCCACCTTGATGGTTTCATTGAATGCCTCATTCCAAATTTGAAGTCTTGTCCCTATTTTGGCCATTATAGGTTCAACATGCTATTTCTTGTTCCATGGACTTTGGAGGCTTGGCTCAGTGATTGTCCCCTTTAGATTCAATCCTCTGAGGTGTCCAAGTGGATAGGAGCAATTGAATTTGGCTAATTTTGGCAAATCGACCAAAGTTGCAAATTCTGCCTTGCCTTGACAGATTTCAGCAAGGTAACTTGCCAATGTCATATCTCATGGTGTAAGTTGAATTTGGCAATGTTCTTGGCCATTTTGGAAAGCTCTTACATAATACAACAACTGTTTGAACAAGTTTGGTTTTGATCTCTTTTGATTCCAAGTGAAAAATCCCCCTACATTTGGCAAAAAGTGAGGCAAAATCTGACTTAGTGAAAATTTCACTAAGTGTTGGAAAAAGTGACATTTTCACTTTTCAGCCACTTTGATCACTCCACAACTCAAAATCCTTAATGAATTGGAATGACTTGTAGTTGACGTTTTTGTAGGTGATAATGAGGGCTACAAATCCATCTTTGGATGAGAAAAAATGACCTTGTGGTTTAGGAGTTATGGTCCTCCAAAGTTGGTACCCTTGCCACTTTATTTTTAACTTAGAAAAATTTATAAGTTTTATGGTTACCCCTTTTACAAGTTATCTCACTTTTCTTGATTTTTCTTGATGAATGATGATTCAAATCATACATTAACATCATTTTAGGGTTAAAAATCCATTTTGGTGAAAAATCTCAAAAAGTCAAAGTTGACTTTTGTGCACAGTTGACTTTTTATCAGATGAATTCCAAATTGTGCAATTCTTCAGGAAATCATGTCCTTGACCTAAATAAAACTTGATGGACATGTTCCATGGGTGTCATAGGGTATATTCAATCATGTATTAAGGTTTGGGAGCATGTCTTGGTCAAAAGTCAAAGTTACAGTTGACTTTTCCCTTAAAACCCTAATTGTGGTGCAGATGGAATTGAGACTTGTTGCTCAAACTTCTTGGATTAATCCATTGTCCCAAATGGATCAATATGGTATGTTAGAGACCCTCAAATCATCTCTTGAGGTCTTGGCTCATGATTTGTCCCAAAAGTCAACTTAGGGGTGAATTAGGTCAAGAAACCCTAATTCCTGATTTTTGATGAATGCATCCCTTGAGGAAAAATTGACTTGATGCATGGGTTCATGAGGTTCCATGAAGTATATTAGGTTATGTTTTTTATCAATGGCTTGTGCCCAGATGAAAATTTTCATCTGGAGGCCCTGGGTGATCAAACCCTAATTTGGTGACACTGGCGATCTTGAGGCTTGATCCACCTAGAAGGGAGCAACCTTGTGCTTAATCCTTGAAGTGGGAGTCCTTTTGATCCTTTAAGGATGTTTGAGAGATTAGACAAGTTGAAAATCAAGTCATTTCTTGATTGAGCCTTTGTCTAAAGCTCAGAGAGGGCTTGAAACCCTAATTTTGATTGTAGTGGATGCTCACCCATCTTTGAGGCATTTGGTGAGGCATGATGGTTCATCCATATTGTGATGATGATTTGCACAATGATGGGAAATCTTAGTGGTCAAAATTTGGGGTATGACACTTCCCAAATGACTTGGTAATCGATAAAATTCTCAAGAGGATCTCGTCTGAGTGTAGTATCGCGTGACAACCAATTCAGAAATAGACTCCATCATGGTCACCGCACTACATCCTAAAAGGCCAAGTGGGGTTTGGTAACTACGGTTCTCAATATCATGGGCTCCTAGGTCGAGAGTAGCACGCTTTCACGAATAGGATCGTTCAACATAACTAGACTCTCAAGAGGGCCTCAACTGAGTGATGGTGTTTTCAATTCAACTTTTCAGGAATCGACTCCCTCAAAGCCTCCTTGAATACCATCGTCCTATCATAAGTGTATGCTCAAATCTGGGTTAGGATTTATCTCACTCATAGATATCATATCAACCCAAAATAAATAGGATAATATAGAAAGAACAAAGATACAAGTATATAGGCAAATATGACATACATAAGCATATACATGTAAATAAGCAAACATGAATAACACAAAAACAAGATAGGCTTAACCCTCTTAGGAAAGGACCAGCAATAGGTCTAACTCTCCCCAGTGAAGTCGCCATTTCTGTTGCGGTGAAAATCGGATAACAAATTATTAATTAATTTGCATTATATTTCTTTTACAACCGACTTTGATTTATCCAAAGGAAAGGTTCAAGATCGTTAGAAAAACCTAAAGGGGGAGATCTAAGGTTCGGGGGTTGGTTACGCCTAGGGAAGGTATTAGCACCCTAAATGTCCGTAGTACTCTACGGGAGCCTCTTGTTTAATGTTATTTTATGTTTGCTACAGGTTCTATGCTAAAGGTTGAAACCCTAGGGGTTAGTATCCAAGTATACTCGACAAAGCATCGCACTTTGCACCTACGTATCCTCGGGAGTAGAATCAGAGTATGCGTAGTTCTACTCTACTGAATTATTGACTATGGTCAATATTCAGAGGGGAAATGAGTACAGGCTCATTATAGAGTTCAAGAACTCTCTAGATCTAGTTGAAATGGACCTATGTTATGTTTAGTTAGTATGGAAAAGTGATGATTCATTATGATGAATATCACTAAGAGTTTAAGAACTCTTTCCTAAAGCTAGTTGTAATTTCTATGGCTCTGATGAGGCCAAGAAATGAAGTTTTCTCCTAAGAGATTACTTAGGTTAAGGTGGGAGGTCAATGACTTATGAGTCAACATATTCACCTTCCTTTGGAATGGGGGGAAAGACAGTTGTAGGATAATAACAATAGATAAAGACATGATAAAAGATAAAACATTGATACAATATGATGAGATAAAAAGCAACACAAGCATAAGGATGGCAAGATGCTTCATGATAAAGTATGGATAAGATGGACATGATCAATATAGAAACATGTAAACAAAGACATATCAATATGTTTCAATCTTAAGGAAGACAAACATAAAGAACACTCACAAGATAAAGAGGATGATATTTAAACAAAATGCACATCAAAGTCAAACATGTGATAAATCAAACATGGATGAATTAATTCAAGATTTAAACAAGTATTAGTGAATAACACTCATAAGATCAATAAAGATGCTCATAAGTAATGTTAACAATTAATCCAAAGGTGATAATCAATTAACAATTAACAATTAACGATACAATCAAAATTAACCATTAACAACACAATTAAAATTAACAATCAACAATTAAAATTAAAACACATATTGATGATTAAAATTTAAAATTAGAACAACAATTAACAATTAAAATTAATTGCTAATTAAAAATAAAGATAAAAAACTTTTGGAGTTTTTGAAATAAAAATAAAAAAGTTTTAAATAAAATAAAAAAGATTTGAGATGGAAATAAAAATATTTGAATTAATACAAATTAAAAAAAGAAAAAACGCATGGGGTGCAGAAGTAAATTGAGATAGTTAAAAAAACAAGAGAATACGAATTGGGCCAGAAACATGGGGGTGGCGTTAGCAAAACAGGCCCAGGCGAGAATGAGGTGAAAAAAGCAAGGAAAAATCAAAAGGATGGTCTGGGCAGGATCGAACCCAGGACCTCCTTGATACATGCACACAGTTTTACCACTGGGGTGGCTATACATCCATTGTATATGCCACCCCAAATAATAGATAAGCTATTAAACATTCAATAATGTCATTTCCTTTTAACGAAGACATGAAAGAATGTACAAGATATGCTAGAGAATAACCCTCAAACGGTCAAGTATACTTAAGTGACTATGAGACAAAATCTCATCCCACCATTCCTACTCTGCCACGCCATACTCTCATAAATATACCTTAAACATTATTGCATACACTACATGTAAACTACACAGTAATACACAACATCACACACAACACACATAACTACAATATACTGTTACAATGATCACAATGTAAAAACACACTTGACAATATTCATAACATAATCACTACATTACCATATAAACAACACGATGCACATCAGACACATCACATAAAACAACTGATTAAGAAAATAAGCAAGTAACATTACTACAACAACTAACAGTTAGCATGCGAATGGATAACTTCGCATGGCACACACATAAAGATTAGGCACATACACCACTGAGAACAGTAAAGCATATGCTTCATGTAACATTACAGCATGCTTGAGACATTGTTAACAACCACACTACATACACAACTGTAGCGACATGTACCAACAATAACACCATTTTGCTATACTTTTCGAATTTGAGCACACAACACACGCACTTTCCATATACATGTGCTCACAAATTAGTACTATATAACAAGTCATATAACACATAAGCTGCAACACGCAATGCGACAACACACATCGACAAATTGCAACACATACTACATACTAATATAAAGTATCAAGCATGCACCATTATACAATCATATATGTATTTGTTACACACAATACACAACACACCAACAGACACAGAACACAGATGATGGCAAACACAACACATTATGTATATGTCACATTATAACTGCAACAACAAAACAACATGGTGTTTCCGTAACGATACGAGACGCGAGCCATCACTAATCATAACGCAAAAGGCATGATGATCCAACGGTACAACACCGGTTTTCATAAGAGAGTAAGCAAAACAAGCGTGAGAGAGAGAACGATGGAATAACTCCACTTCTGGTGCGTAAATGCTGCGGTTGATTTGGAATCATTGTAACCGTCAAAGTGGGTTATTGAAGAGGGAAACACCGTGATGTTGTCGTGAAGTTGTCGACATCGAGTATTCTTGCATACCAGCTAAGTAGCTAGTGGTGCTTGAACAGAGGTTGATGAACAAGAATGAGGGCAAGTGGGTTGTTTTCTTTAAGGGAAAAGAGAGGTCTTGTTGTTAAGACGGTTGAGAATAGAGGAAGGTATCCAGCTTCGCAGCAAGATGATGGAGGGATTTTTGGTATGATAAAGTAGGATCCTCTTTTTTCAAGAAGTGAGTTTCAGATTTAGCTTACATGGCAATGAAAAGAAGGGCATCAACGAGAGGCCAAGAGGTGTGTCTTGGATGTTAGTGAAATATTAATATTTCACTTAAAGGTGCAGGGATGCATTGTTTGGTTGTGAGGGATCCCTTAAAGGTTCTGAGTTGTCGTTTGATTTATGGTAATGAGAGCAAAAGAAAGAAAACCGGGAAGGAGCGAATTTTGGTGGAGGTTTGAAGTTAGTGATAAAGGTTCCCCCCCTCTTGAAGGTTGAAGGTTCTCTCCATTTATGCCTTAACAAAAGGTAAGCTTTTTCAAAGAAAATTATCGTTGGCTTGGTGAGGTTTGAAATGAATAGTGTCGTTGCAAGAACAAGTTGGTAAGCATGAAAAGAGGAGCAGGTGCAGCCTTGAAGCAGAGGTTTGTACGGTTTGGAAAAAGGGTGAAAACAACTTGTCACCACAATTGTTTTTTTTATTTGTTTGATTTTACATGATGGGCTTGGTGTATAACCTATTCTTTCCTTACGGACTAAAAAACATACTAAGATAATGGCAAATGACATAGTATCATAATAAGTGATGATAATAACATTAATAAAATAATAATAATAATAATAATAATCATAAAAATGATAATAGAAGAGATTGATGAATATTAATATAATAATAATAATAATAAATAAAAATGCTAATAAATAAACGGGATAATTATCAAAACTGATGAATAAAATAAATAATGATAGTGATAATATAATAATAATAATAATAACAAAAGAATTAGTGATTAAAAAAAAACAAGATTCTAAATTCAAAGATATGTAGAAAATAATAAGAATAAAATGGTGGCAAAAATTAGACAAGAATACATGACTATGATTAAAGGGCTGTATGATAGCAGATGCTAAAACTGATGACTTAAACATGATATGATAATGATAACACGATCTGAGGTTAAAATTTGGGGTGCAACACTTATATTTGGAGATCTGAATATTACTTTTAATGAGAATGAAAAAATAGGAGGTAATCCAATCGACCTGAATCTTACAAATTACTTTAACAATGTATTATCTGATTTTCATCTTGCTGACTTAGGTTTTTCAGGGATTATGGTGACTTGGTGCAACAATCAGCAAGGTTCTGACTTCATAGCTGCTAGATTAGACAAATTCTTAGCCACTAGAAGTTGGACTAATACCTTTCCTTACTATGGAAACTACCACCTCAATAGGACATGCTCTGATCACAACCTTATCTTGTTGGACTTCAACAACAAGGCATTACACTCCCCTAGGAACAAAGATACTATCAGAAAAAGCTGGAACTCCACAAGATTAACCATACTCTCAACAATCTGTGGAGTTTGGGAGGAGCTAAATTTGGCAACACAAAGAAGGAGTCGAGAAATTATCTAATCACATTAAGCACTTGCAGGACTCTAACCCAAACAAAATTGGTAAAAGGGTTGCTGCTTATGGTGAGTTAACTAGAATAAGCTATGTTATGTCAGTTTAAACGATGGACTAGGGCCAGGGTTAAAACTGGATTTGTTAGGTTGTGAACACTGTTTTAAGTCTGTTAGTTATGAAAAGAGGGTATTGCTAGTGAATGTCAATGGGATGTTAGCTGAGTTACTGAATTTGTGTAGTTAATTACATGATGCGTAGTTAACTGGCGTTAGTATCGGTGAAGTTCAAACAAATATTGCTAGAGTTAACTATTGTGATTAGAGAATGAAACTGTCACTGAATTAGTATTAACTTTCTATTTTGGATCATGCCTTAAATAAGTTGCTATGATTTGAACACAAAAAACCGTTCGAGTTAAGTTGTGAATTTCCATGTTGGTGTTAGCAATTCTGTTATGTTACGTTGTTTTTGTGGGCTATGAACAAGTTATTTAAATGAATGTTAAACTGACACGAAGAGGAATGATGTTGATTGATCCGCAATTTAAACTTTTGTTTCTACTGCTAGTATACTAAAGTGCCACCCGTTTTTCTGACCGAATTTTGAGTGAATTCTATATGCTATGTGTATGAAATGGTATTTCCATGAGGTCTTTGATTGGTTTAATGTCCAGTTGCTTGAATAGAAAGTGTGTTTGTGTGAATTAGTTACTTTTGATTGGTTCGGTTTGGCCCTTTTACTGTCATCTACACTAGAGGGGTTAATCCTCTCTTATGGTCATAAATATTGAATATCACTCTTGTTTGCTTCATTACATATTAGTATATATGTTTGATCAAAAATATTGAAGTGGGGAAGTAGATGAATTCTGCAGAAGTTGACAGGGGTGTTATTGTTTCTGCTCATCTTATTAATCTTTTTTATTTTGTTTTGTAGAGATAACATCTCCGTCATCGGTTAATCTTGATGATGATGAAGACCTTGCAAGTTAAAAGAGTATGAGAACACACTAGTTTTCGAGTGTATTGCGTCAACGGATAGCTTTCTGCAATCCATCAGCTTGTATATCTGAGTTTACCTCCTTAGTCTCCTGTGATGCATTTTCCAATACCAAAGCTGTTGAGGTTTTCCTGTTGTTGTTAGAATCCATGGCTACATTGTGTTCAAACATTTATTTTGCAAAGTAAAAATAGTTGCATCCACTCCTGAAATTTGATTGCTAATAGTGATAAGTTTAGATACATAGGCAGTGTCTTGTTGAGTTCCATTTCTGGAACTCTTTATATCAGTTTGGTTTGTTGAACTAACCATTAACAATTTGGTTCAGGTTTTACCAATCTATTATAACAGTTTCTATTAGGTTCTGTCATTTTTCCCACAAGCTAAAAATGCTAAAATTAAGTTTAAAATGATTTTTTATTGAAAAAATAAAATTAAAACAAGTATAATGGTTCAGTTCTTTAACAAATGGTTCGGTTTGAAAAAATTGTCTTCTAATGGTTTGGTACGGTTCGGAGTCCCGAACCATTATGGCAAACCAAAAATTTTGGTTCAGTTCGGTTTTGGGAAAATGGAAACGGTTCGGTTCGGATGATTTTATGTAATGGTTCGGTTCAGTTTTCTTACCGAACCATACCATGAACAACCCTATTCATCCTTGCATTGGCTGATTTGAATTTCAACGAAAAGTTTCAGGTCTCCCATCATACTCATTTCAAATTCAGTCTGCTTTAACTCAGAAAATTCTTCGCATAGAATAGCATTAATAGAACAAAAATGATATCATCAACATATACTTGAACAATTAAGATGTCATTTGTAAGTTTCTTTCTGAACAGTGTAATGTCAACTTATTCTTTTTGAAAATCATTTTCTAATAGAAAATTACTTAGTCTCTCATACTAAGCTCTGGGAGCTTGTTTAAGGTTATAGAATGATTTCTTAAGTTTAAAGACATGTTCTGGGTCGATTGAATCCTCAAATTCAGCTGGTTGTTTGACATACACTTCTTCAAAAATAACACCATTTACAAATGCACTCTTAACATCCATTTGATATAAAGTGATATTATGATTAATAACATAATATAAAAGTAGTCTGATTTCCTCTAACCTTCCAACAGGTTCAAAGGTTTCACAGAAATCAATACCTTCTTGCTGACTGTAGCCTTGAGCTACAAGTTTACCTTTATTCCTTACCACTTCACATTGCTCATTAAGCTTGTTTTTGAAGATCTATTTTGTTCCAATAATGTTCTTCTGATGAGGTTTGGGTATCAAATCCCAAACTTAATTTCTTTAAAACTGATTCAACTCTTCTTACATTGCCACAATTCAGCCATCATGAGATAGTTCTTCATCAACTAAAGTAGGTTTAATCATATAGACGAGTCATAACATTGACTGTTTATCTTTGAATGCAGATCTTGTCTTAAGAGGACTATATTTATTTCTAATGATTATCTCTTCTGAATGTGAAGACTTGTACTTGAAGGTCTTCTTGGATTGTGTTGCCTCTTGTGAGCCATCATGAGCTTAGTCAAAAGCTTCTTTCTATGGATGACCTTCAGAAGTTGGATAAGCTTTTAGACCATCAGCTTCTAGACATTCAGCTTCTAAAGGTTTTGTGGCTTATGAATCACCAGCTTCTGAAGTGTCTTTAGATACATGAAATTCTGAAAAACTTTCAACTAGCTCTGCAATTTTATTGTCATACTTTTTGTCATCAAAGTTTATGTGTATTGACTCTTCAACCATTTTGGTTTCAGAGTTATACACTATATATGCCTTTGAGCGTTCAGAGTATCCTAAGAAGACACCCTTTTAAGCTTTGGCATCAAATTTCTTTATATATACTATGTTGTTTAAGATGTAACATGTACATCCAAACTCATGAAAATAAGAAATACTTGACTTTCTTCCGTTAAAAATCCCATATGAATTTTTGTTCAAAATAGGTCTAATATAGATTCTATTATGAACATAACATGATGTGTTTATAATTTCTTCCCACAAGTACTTAGGAAAATTGTTTTCATGAATCATAGTTATAGCAATTTCTTGGAAAAATTTGTTCTTTCTCTCTACAACTCTATTTTTTTTTGCGGAATTCTATGAGATGACAACTCATGGATAATTCCATGTTTTTCACAAATGATTTCAAATGGATCATTTTCAAATTCTCCTCCATGATCACTTATGACTTTTAAAATCTTTGATTCTTTTTCAGATTGTACTTATATGCAGAAGATGTTGAACACATCATATGGCTCATCTTTAGTTATAAATAACTTAACCCAAGTCCATATGCTATAATCATCAACTATAACTAATCCATATTTCTTCCCATTGATTGACGTAGTACCAACTAGACCAAATAAGTCAATGTGAAGCAGTTCTAAGGGTCTGGAGGTAAAGACAATGTTCTTTGATGTAAAAGAGGTTTTATTAATTTTTCCTACTTGACATGCTCCACAAAGAGCATCTGAGTGATAATTGAGTTCTGCAAACCTTTGACAAGTTTTAACTTGCTAAGCTTAGAGATTAAACTCTAGTTATCATGTCTTAAGCATTTATGCTAGAGCCATTTTTTATCACTCACTGATATAAGGCAGAGTACCTTCTAATAAACCAATTCAGAGAAATTAATTTTATGGACATTACCTTTTCTCCTACCTTTGAACACACTTGTCCGACTCATTCATGACTATACAATTATACTTATTAAACATGACTTCATAACCACTATCACAAAACTGACTAATACTTAGTAGGTTAAGATTTCGTCCATCTACTAACCAGACATTATTAATAGAAATACAAGAATTACCAATAGTACATGTACCCATGATCCTTCCTTTCTAGTTTCCTCCAAACCCCACAGTTCCTCCCTCATTCAGAGTTAGGGTTTGGAACATATGCTTTTCTCTTGTCATATGTCATGAGCAACCACTGTCCAGGTACTAATATTGTTGCTTTGCTTCTCCCTTGAAGCATATCAGATGCAATGATTCAGATTTAGGTACCCATAATATTATAGGTCCTTTGGGATAGATCTGAAAGGCTTTTACTTATTTTGTATCTTAGCCTTTATGTAGTAGGGCTTGGGATCATTCAAGAATTTTGGTTTAAAAGTTTTGTGTCTTGAATTATCTGTAGCCTTTGGTTGTGAATCCTTTAGAACCTTAGACTATGATGCACTACTACAGAAAACATATATAACAACGGTTGGAAAAAAGTTAACATCACGCGTGACTTGTCATTGTTACGTATGTGTGGTTGTATATGCGCTACTTATAATCACGGTCTTATGATCGTGGTAGAAAATATGAAAGCGCGCTATATATGATCACAGATGCTATAACTAACCGTTGTGGTATATATATTTAGGCAAATAACATTTCATAACGGTTAATATAAATAACCGTTGTTGAAAGTACCCTGAGTTTATTATATAAAATGTAAATTTCTTGTTTTTCAATAAACCTCACATTAACATACATCCATTAAATTGATGAAGAAGTATATAATCTGAAAATTAAACTATTTTTGAAAGCCAACTTAAACAAGCCACTATTTTCCGAATTGCATCCATCTCATCGTTCATCTCACGATATTTAATATATAGAATGTGGTTCAATGGTCTAAGTCCTTCATAACATTAATTCCTTATATTCTAGTTTAATTTGAATAATATTAATAAAATTTTGTTATTCAAATAAAACTATAAGACAAGATATGGATGTGATAAAGGAATCAGGTTATTGACCCACATTCTATATGTTAAACAGCGTGAGATGAACGATGAGACGGATGCAAATCAAAAAACATTGATTGATATAAGTTGTTTTTCAAATACAACAAAATCTTCAAATTATAAGTTTCTATGTCAATTTAAATGAAATGTATTTTCAGTGAAGGGTTAGTGAAACAAACAATCTACATAGCATATAGTAAACTCAACTTCATACAACATCATACAACAACACAAGATATTATGTAATGTTTTAATAATTTTAAAAACTAAACATTGTTAAGTCACAAGAAGCTTCTTTCTTGTGACTTAGCAAAGTTTTGTTCTTGTTCTTAAAACATTAATCAATAACAACAACAACAATAACAACAACAACAACATAAAACAACATTTATCAACAACACAAAACATACAACAAAATAAGGTTCAAGAACAACAATAGCAACACACAACAACACAAGATATTATGTAATGTATAAAGTGTTGGGAAATAAGTGTGAGTTGTGTGAAGAAACAAGTGTGAGTTATAAGTCCCACATTGCTTAGAAAAGTGGAGGTTGAGCACTTTATAAGTGAGAGGACCCATACACCTATCACCTTAAGGTTTTGGGTGAATATGTGGTGTCTCTCTCACTTGTTTGGGTGAGTCTTTGACCTTTAGGTGAGTGTTTGACCCAATGTGAATGCTTCCCCCTCATGATGACCCATCAGTGGTATCAGAGCCTGGTTCGAGTAAGGGACCGGCTCCTTGTGTCGAAAGCCTTCCTGACACGATGGTCAGGCGGCGTGTTCTGTTGAAGTGCCCATGACGAGATAAGGGTGTCTCTCAACGGCGGTAAAAACATGTGGATGAAAGAGCTTCCTCTTGAGGGGGAGCATAGTGGATGGACTCGCACTTCAGGGGGAGATTATTGGGAAATAAGTGTGAGTTGTGCGGAGAAACAAGTGTGAGTTCTAAGTCCCACATTGCTTAGAAAAGTGGAGGTTGAGCACTTTATAAGTGAGAGGAACCATACACCTATCACCTTAAGGTTTTGGGTGAATATGTGGTGTCTCTCTCACTTGTTTGGGTGAGTCTTTGATAGGTGAGTGTTTGACTCAATGTGAATGCTTTCCCCTCATGATGACCCATCAATGGTATCAGAGCTTGGTTCGAGTAAGGCACTGGCTCCTTGTGTCAAAAGCCTTCCTGACACGATGGTCAGGCGGCGTGTTCCGTTGAAGTGCCCGTGACTAGATAAGGGTGTCTCTCAACGGAGGTAAAAGCATATGGATGAAAGAGCTTCTGCTTAAGGGGGATCATAGTGGATTGACTCACACTTGAGGGGGAGATTGTTGGGAAATAAGTGTGAGTTGTGTGGAGAAACAAGTGTGAGTTCTAAGTCCCACATTGCTTAGAAAAATGGAGGTTGAGCACTTTATAAGTGAGAGGACCCATACACTTATCACCTTAAGGTTTTGGGTGAATGTGTGGTGTCTCTCTCACTTGTTTGGGTAAGTCTTTGACCTTTAGGTGAGTGTTTGACCCAATGTGAATGCTTCCCCCTCATGGGGACCCATCAGTGGTATCAGATCCTAGTTCGAGTAAAGGATCGGCTCCTTGTCTCGAACGCCTTCCTGACATGATTGTCGGGCGGCGTGTTCCATTGAAGTTCCCATGACGAGATTAGGGTGTCTCTTTACAGCGGTAAAAGGATGTGGATGAAAGAGCTTCCGCTTGAGGGGGAGCATAGTGGATGGACTCACACTTGAGGGGGAGATTTTTGGGAAATAAGTGTGAGTTGTGTCGAGAAACAAGTGTGAGTTCTAAGTCCCACATTGCTTAGAAAAATGGAGGTTGAGCACTTTATAAGTGAAAGGACTCATACACCTATCACCTTAAGGTTTTGGGTGAATATGTGGTGTCTCTCTCACTTCTTTGGGTGAGTCTTTGACCGTTAGGTGAGTGTTTGACCCAATGTGAATGCTTCCCCCTCATGATGACCCATCAGTGGTATCAGAGCCTGGTTCGAGTAAGGGACCGACTCCTTGGGTCGAAAGCCTTCCTAACATGATGGTCAGGCGGCGTGTTCCGTTGAAGTGCCCATGACGAGATAAGGGTGTCTCTCAACAGCGGTAAAAGCATGTGGATGAAAGAGCTTCCGCTTGAGGGGGAGCATAGTGGATGGACTCACACTTGAGGGGGGATATTGTTGGGAAATAAGTGTGAGTTGTGTGGAGAAACAAGTGTGAATTCTAAGTCCCACATTGCTTAGAAAAGTGGAGGTTGAGCACTTTATAAGTGAGAGGACCCATACACCTATCACCTTAAGGTTTTGGGTGAATATGTGGTGTCTCCCTCACTTGTTTGGGTGAGTCTTTGACCTTTAGGTGAGTGTTTGACCCAATGTGAATGCTTCCCCCTCATGATGACCCATCATAAAGAACACACCTTTTTAAAACTAATTGTGGATCTGGAACAAATTATGATTTTTATCTAGTTTATGAAGCTATGAAGAAGAAGTACATGGTGAATGAATTTAACACAATAACTTCATACTTCTTATATTTTTCTTCATAGCTACACAAGCCATATGTATCATAGCCAAAGTATACGCTTTGTTAAGGTGGTGAAGATGAATCTAAAAAAATGGGAACATGCACCAAATAAAAAAATGAGAGCCCATTTTTAACAAGAAATGTAAACGAAATCGAAGCATAAGTTTAATGAACGAACCTGTAACATGATTAAAGAGTATCATAGCGACTAGTGAAGATGAATCTAAAGGTTTAAGAAAGTTTAAAGAGTGACATGAATGTTAGGGTTATGTTATGAGAGAGAAGAGTGAAATATGTTGGGGTTTTCATTTGAGAGAAACGATTGTTATGTACTGAACTATAGATACTTTAGCTTATTTAGTAAAAAAATATCACTTTTCATCACGGTTTGAAAAAAAAAACATGATATAATATATCACTTTTACAAAGGTTCTTTTGTGAATCCGTGGTTAAATAACTTTCAATTTTTTTTATTTGTTTATGAACCCAATGGTGAGAGAGTTATTATTTATTGTTATTTTTATTTTTCATTACTGTTGCGATTGTTGTTGTTATTTTTGTTGGCTTGTACAATTTTTTTTTTGTAAAACAATAATAGTGTATAAATGAAAGAGTATATAAAACAATTATAAATAGTTTCATTAAGAGGGCCAAGAGGGAAGAGTACATAAATAATTTCATTACATGTTTTTGTCAATACTGGATCAATATCCCCTAGCAGCAAAGGAATCTTCTTTAGCTTCTTCTTATAGATTATGAAGATTATGAAGATTCTGACGAGGGTAGTAAGGAGAGACTCATAGATTATGAAGATTCCTTTGCTGCTAGGGGATATTGTTTCGACATTAACAAAATTATATAATGAAATTATTTATGTACTCTTCCCTCTTGGCCCTCTTAATGAAATTATTTATTATTTTTTTATATACTCTTTCATTTATACACTATTATTGTTTTACAAAAAAAGTTGTATAAGCCAACAAAAATAACAACAACAATCGCAACAGTAATGAAAAATAACAATAACAATAAATAATATCTCTCTCACCATTGGGTTCTTAAATAAATAAAAAATTGAAAGTTACTTAACCACAGTTTTACAAAAGAACCGTTGTAAAAGTGATATATTATATCACGTTTTTTTTTTCTTTTAATCGTGATGAAAAGTGATATTTTTTACTATATAAGCAAAAGTATCTATCGTTCAATACATAACAATCGTTTCTCTCAAATATAAACCCCAACGTATTTTACTCTTCTCTCTCATAATATAACCCTAACATCCATGTCACTCACCAATCGCTATGATACTCTTTAATCATATTTCATGTTCGTCCATTAAACTTATGTTTCAATTTCGTTTACATTTCTTGTTAAAAATGGGTTCTCATTTTTTTATTTGGTGAATGTTCTCATTTTTTCAGATTAGTCTTCACCACCTTAACAAAGCATATACTTTGGCTATGATACATATGGTTTGTATAACTATGAAGAAAAATACAAGAAGTATGAAGTTATTTTATTAATTTCATTCATCTGGTACTTCTTCTTCATAGCTTCATAAACTAGATGAAAATCATAATTTGTTCCAGATCCACGACTAGTTTAAAAAAAGGTGTGTTCTTTAAACATACATAATATCTTGTCTTATTGTATGATGTTGTATGTTGTTGTTGTATGTTGCTATTGTTGTTCTTGAACCTTAGTTTGTTGTATGTTTTGTGTTGTTGATAAATGTTGGTTTATGTTGTTGTTGTTGATTAATGTTTTAAGAACAAGAACAAAACATTGCTAAGTCACAAGCAATAAATTCTTGTGACTTAGCAATGTTTTGTTCTTTAAATTCTTAAAACATTACATAATATCTTGTGTTGTTGTATGTTGTTGTATGAAGTTGAGTTTATTATATGCTATGTAGATTGTTTGTTTCACTAACCCTTCACTGAAAATACATTTCATTTAAATTGACATAGAAACTTATAATCTGAAAAATTAATATGTATTTGAAAATCAACTTATATCAATCAATGTTTTTTAAATTGCATCTGTCTCATCGTTCATCTCACGCTGTTTAACATATAGAATATGGATCAATGACCTGAGTCCTTCATCACATTCATATCTTATAGTTTAATTTGAATAACAACAATTTATTGATATTATTCAAATTAAACTAGAATAGAAGGAATTGATGTCATGAAGGACTTAGACCATTGAACCACATCCTATATGCTAAACAGCGTGAGACGAACGATGAGACAGATGCAATTTGGAAAACAATGGCTTGATTAAGTTGGTTTTCAAGAATAGTTTAATTTTTAAATTATATACTTCTTCATCAATTTGAATGGTTGTATGTTGCTGTGAGGTTTATTGAAAAACAAGCAATCTACATATTATATAATAAACTCTTGGTACTTTCAACAATGATTATTTATATTAAACGTTATGAAATGTTATTTTCCTAAATGCATATACCACAACGGTTAGTTATAGCAACCGTGATGATATATAGCGCTTTCATGTTTTCTACCTTGTTCATAAGATTGTGATTGTAAGTAGCGTATATACAACCACACCATACTTTCCAACCGTTGTTGTAAATGTTTTCTGTAGTAGTGCTAGTATTATAATTCCTTTACATGAACCCAACTCACTAGATGCAGTTGCGAGGGGGTGATTTCCAAATGGTTCATAACCCTAATTTTGAACTCGTTGAAAAGAAAGCTTGAATTCCATTCTAGAAGACAAGAACTCATGGAGGGGAAACATACACCTGTCAAAGTGGTTGCACAACCTTTTATCAAACATTATGTGGGAGATCGTCCAATCAGAAGACAAACCTACATATCGATGGACATTCTCCACCACGAGTCAGCAGAAATATTTAGATCCTGTTGTCCCCTTCTTACCATCTACTCATACCTATAAATAAGAAAAAAAATTATTATATAGAGTTTTGGAACACAGTTGAGACTCAATCCACCACCTAACCTCATAATGATTTGAGATCCTGTAGCCCCCTTCTTACCATCTACTCATCCCTATCAATAAGAAAAAAATTATGATATAGAGTTTTCGAACATAGTTGAGACTCAATCCACCACCTAACCTTATAATCATTTGACCCCCGACTATATTTACACTTAAAGGCCTTAATATAAACATGGGCCTTTAATTCATTATGGTACTCCCTTACCGTGTTTGATTTTGTTATGGGGTTTTTGGAGAAAGTAAAGCCACAACCAACTTCCCTGACATCAATCCTAAACGGGTTAACTCTCTCATTTTCCTCCACAACCATTTTAATGTCCTCCACATTTTGGAAACCTTGAGACTCATCACCATCCTCCCCTTAGTTACCCATATCATTAGAACCATCGCTAATCTCAATAAAATGTACATATGGATATCTCAATGCTAAAGGAGACACTTCCAGTATATCTGGGTTACGACTCTAACTCACAAAGAAGCTTCGCTTATATAATCTCTACTAGACAATTCTACAAAAGCAATGTTTGGGTTTTCTATGTTGGCCATGACTAGAAATAAATGGAAACAGTTGAAAGGATAGATAAAAAATGTGTTAACTTGAGAAAACTGCAAAGTTTGAGTCGAAGGAAGAAAAAAATAATCATTAGAAACCCATAGTGGTTCTTATATCATTTTTATTAGTTATTTTTCCTTCATACTTTATCGTTTTCGTTTTCTTTCCTTTTATTTTACCATGTTTTACGCTTTGGTATTATGTTTCCTTTGTTTTCAAGTCATAATATGCATTTCAAGTGAAAGAGGGAAGAAAAGTGGACAAAACACGAAAAAATGCGAAGAATCAGAAAGTCTCCATACAAAAACTAGAGGTGTGTTACGGGCACCCGTAATGGATATTACGGGCCATGACAGGATCGCTCCTCTAACCCTATTTTGAGGCGCCCAGTACCAAGACTAGACGTCTGTTACTGACACCCATAATGGCAATTATGGCCCGTAACAAGAAGGCAAGCTTTCTCCCGATTTGTTTCTTTTTCTGGCCTGATTCCTTCTGTTTTAAGGCTTTTGATTGCTTGGATATGATCTTTCATGTGTGTAATTGGCATTGAACATTAGGAGATTCTTCCCATGTTTAAAATTTAATATAAAAACTCATAGGTAGTCTTGAGTTTTAATCCAGTTTTTATTTTTACATTTATTTTTACCGTATTTTGAAAAAGTTTTCATCGGAGCAGCTGGATCAAGTTCTCAATTCAAGTACTTGTTTTTCATTATTCAGATTCTTATTTATCGCTTTATTTATCTATTTATCGATTATGTCTTCATATATCATAATCACTTTGATTGGATCATTCCTCACTATGAGTGAGTAGTCCACTAAGGACTAAGGGTTATGAACCCTATCATATGATTATTCGCATAAACTTAAGCTAGTTACGGGAATTCCACCCTTTTTATTTTAAAAGTCGGAATTTTATTCAAAATTTGCTACAAAAGTATGAGTGTTGTTTTTAGTTGTTTGCCTTACGCTAAAAGGGTAGAGGCGAACGTCGGAAAGCAAGTTTTTAAACAGTTAAGTCTGAAGTCATGAAAGTGATTAGATGAAATTGAGAAAAGTTCCAATTTTTAATATTTGTGCAAATGTAAAGACCACTAAATAACGTTTCTACGTGAGCGAAAGCTGACGAGCGTCCCGTTCGTTAGAGGTAGGGAAATAGGCTGGCAAAAGTAGGTATTGCCATAATAATCTATTTTTCTATAAACTGGGTCGTGATTCTTGTAATAGAAATTCTTAGGTCATGTGGAGAAGTCTAAGATAGGAGTTATAACCCTAGGTCATGTTTGTTTTATTGTTAATTTTCAAGAAATTTTCATTTAAGTCGTTTTCCCAAAAGTGCTTTAATAAATAAGATGTTCTTTTAATCCCATTTTCGGTCACTCTAACTTTACACCGATAGGATAGAAATCAGTACTTAACCATTGGTCTCTGAGGTTCGATACTTTTTTACTGCTTTGACATTTTCTGTACGATTGCGGTGTGTCAATACGTTGCACGAGCGAGGGTAAAGATTGAAAGAAAAGACTGAAGATCACGGACAAAGTATAGATTAAAGGAAGAAATGAAATTATGATGATTATTGCAAAGGGAGAGAAATAGAAACTAATGGCGCTTGACCTCTTTTTAGAAGTAACCAGGAAGTGCATCTCCACGAGTAAGATTTAACATAATACCAAAAGGCTCAAGCAACCACCCAGGATCAACCTTGATGCCATAACGACACTTGTACTACTACAAAACGCGTATACAACAATGCTAGGTTTACAATGGCTTGCCTATACACTGTTGTAATAGATGCGTGCATTTTTTTTAATCTCATTAAAAGGCTTTTAATGATAGTTAATATTCCAACCGTGGTGAAATGTGTGGCCTTTCACCACGGGTATTTAAAAAATCGTCATTATAGGTAGCGTCTGGTCATGGGTTCAATTTCCAGCACCAACATTTTTGGTTTTTTTACATATTTTTTCAAAATGCCCACAACCTTTCACCATGGGTATTTGCAAAATCGTCATTATAGCCTATAGTTTTGTTTTAGGTCTTGCTCTTCAAAAAATCAGTTTTAGGGAAAATCGTCTCCTTTTTTAGATATGTTTCATGCATCTGAAGCAGAAAAATCATGCGGTCATTAATCCCGTACTCTAAAAGAGTTACGGGACTTCACCCTCAAAACCCCAAATTCATCTTTTTTCTATTTTTAATGAATTTTTTACAGTTTTCACAGTCTCAAAAAATTCCAAAAAAATTCTCAAAATTCTTATTTTACCTAATTAGATTAAATTTCGCATTTTTAGATTTTTCTGAATTTATTTTAATCATGTTACTTCTTTCCTATTTTTTCAAAATGCTGACAGACCTTTAACCACAGGTATTAAAACCAACCATCATTATAGGTAGCGTTTTTTACTTTTTTTTTAAAATGCTTACAGACCTTTCACCACGGGTAATTTAAACCAATCGTCATTATAGGTAGCGTCTTGTCATGGGTTCAAGTCCCAACACCAGCATTTTTGGTTTTTTTACTTATTTTTTCAATTCTCATTACCAACATTATAGGTGGCGCGCATATTGTGTTTATCCACTATCCTTAAACAAATCTTGGTCGTCCATTTAGTGATTATCAACGACCAAGACACTACTATTAGTGATCCGCTTGAAACCTAAAACTTAGACATCTTCTACCTCCAAACATCATCTTTCATTTACGATACTCTATTTCTCCACTAAACCAAATTTCAGAACAAATTTCAGAACTCGAGTTAGCAATGTTAGTTGTTGGTGTTCTTTTTTAATTATTGTTATTCTTTGTTGTTCTTTTTTATTATTGTTGTTCTTGTTGTTCTTTTTTATTAATGTTGTTCTTGTTATTATTATTGTTATTATTATTGTTGTTGTTGTTGTTCTTGTTCTTGTTCTTGTTCTTGTTCTTGTTCTTGTTCTTGTTCTTGTTTTTGTTCTTGTTCTTGTTCTTGTTCTTGTTCTTGTTCTTGTTCTTGTTCTTGTTCTTGTTCTTGTTCTTGTTCTTATTCTTGTTCTTGTTCTTGTTCTTCTTCTTTTTGTTATTGTTGTTATTGTTGTTGTTGTTGTTGTTGTTATTATTGATGTTGTTGTTATTGATGTTGTTGTTGTTGTTATTCTTATTGTTATTCTTGATGTTCTTGTTGTTCTTGTTGTTGTTCTTGTTCTTGCTGCTGTTCTTGTTCTAATGCTGCAATTTTTTATTTTATTTTATTAAAAGACATACAACAACGGTTATTTAAAATAACCGTCATAATAGGTAGCGCATTTTCCAATTTACAACAACGGTCCCAGGACCGTCATTGTACGTACCGCATATACAACAACACTCTACATAACAACGCCTTCGCCCGCGTCATTATATGTCATTTCCAACCGTTGTTAAATGGGTTTTTCATAGTAGTGGGCAAACGAAGAAGTTATACTGCAAAACGTTTCAGTTGCAAGACAAGCATTTGATACACTTATTCATGAGGTCACCTACTCCCACTCAACACGTCTTCAACCTCGTCTTTAAAATGAGGATGTGCCCGGGTACTTCAAGGCAGTCAAGAATAAGGTTGATCTCAATGCTTCTGTTATACTCCTAAATCCATACCCTGCGGCTAGGACTTGGAGACAAATGTTTCAGGCCTTCCAAACAGCTCTTCAAATCGGTCTAACACCATAAGCTCAGTCTAGAACATCCTCACTCATGACCGATGGATAAATGGATTATCTCCATATGGTTGCACACCATATCCAAGTTGCTTTCTCGTCGTCACCCATTAGACCCAGTCAACCGTTCTCCCAAACTTCACGCAGCGCCAACCTGAAGCAATTTTAACCTTCCACCATATAAACTTGTCTAAGCTCCATAAAGGAACAATTTCATTCACTTTTTTTTTATAAAGTTTCACCTATTTGACCATAATGACTTGGGCGTTGGAGTGCTAACATTGCCGAAGGTGAGAAAAACACAACAAGGGGGATTGAATTGTGTTGAATTTTTCTTTCTTTTAAAACTCTTTGGTCAAATTCTAAACACATTTTATAGAATTTGATTCAATCAGAGGTAGGCAGTGGATATAAAATGCAAGAAAGAAGAGTGACACAGAGAGTTATCCTGGTTCCTCTCACAACTTGAGAGTAATCCAGTTCCCTTGTACTTACAAGAGATTTTCATTATAATCACACAAGATTACAATTTTCTTAAACACACAAGCAAGAGACTTTCAATGCTCAAATACTAAAGTAAGAGACTTCTATGCTCAAGCACACAAGCAAGAGACTTCCAATGCTCAAGCACACAAGCAAGAGACTTTTATGCTCAAGCATATAAGCAAGAGACTTCAAATGCTCAAACACTTAGTAAGAGACTTATAACAATCTACCTAACAAATAAAAGATTGTTTGGAAAAATACACTTTATATACAATCAGAGGTGTATAAAGAAAACAATGCAAATAGACTCTTTTTAAGACTTAGGGATTTCTAAGATATACAAGGATAAGAAATGCTAAGTTTAACTTGTGCTTTTATGATGACATAGTAACTTCTCTTTTAGTGTCAGTTGGTGCATCTTTCTTCAAGTCTTCATCTCCTTAAATAGAGAAGAAAATAGTCGTTGAAGATCCAGCACTATTGAGTCATTTGAGAATCTTCAAAAGAGAAGTTGAGATGTTTCACCAAATAGTCAAGGTAGGTGAAGGCTAGTTTGAAATCCCTTTGCTACAAAAGGAATTAGCAGTTGTATCCTAGAACACTCTATGAAAAAAATAGAGCTTAGGTCTTCACGTGACAAAGTAGACTCAGAGGTGGATAGTGACCCATCAGAGTCACATTGATCCTTGCGTTTTGACTAGCTCAGATTCTGATTATCAGAAGCAGAATTCTTCAAAGTCTGGTCATCAAAGGATGACTTTTAGACTATGACCTTCAGACCTTGACCTCTTCAGAAGATGACTTCTTCAGAGTCTGGTCTTCAATTTCTGGTCCATCAGAATTTGGTCTTTAAGCTTCTCTTTGGATGTTCATAGTCAGAACCAATACTTGGATTCTATATGAAATTTTAGTTTATGGTCGTGCACAGTTGAACAAACATTAGTATACCCAATTGTTTTTTAAATACTTTGTTATTATCAAAACCTCAAAGATATGAGACAAACCAATTTTGTTCCAACACTTACAAACACACCCCCGCTCCACTACACCAAAAGTCTACATTACTGCATGAGAGCTTTGCATCACCGCATCATAAATCTTTTGTTTCACATATGAATATTTACTTAGTGACCTATGTTATGAGAGAGTATTTTATTGAAAAAAAAGGAAGAAAACAATTTATATTATTGATGATAAATTGTTTTCATCTTATTTTTATAAATTTTTTAAGATAACTAAATTGTATTTTATTGTTTAATATTTTATAGAATCTTACTATATAAAATGCCATATTTCAATTCTAGTTACTAATAATATGTTTAAATATTTTAAAAGGGTAATGAAAATTAATAAATTTATAATTTTACTCAAAATACAAAATATAATATAATAAAAAAAAGTAATTCTAAAATATTATTCATATTTATTTATGTAACTCGACCTCATTAACTTAAACTTTTTTAGATGTGACCTTTCTTTTTTAGTTAAATATGCTTAAAAAAAGACCTTGTCTTTTTTAATTAAATAAAAGTTTGACCTGAACTTAGGCATCTTTTAGTCAGCTAGATATCTTCTTACTCTTATCTAAATGACATGCAGTATGAGTTCACACCGTTTACACGGTATAGATAATCTGGTCGGTGATTGAGACTAGACTGTTGAACTTTCTTAGTTTATATATTAATTTTTAATATTTTCAACCATTTTTTAAAATTCAATACGCGTTAGATCAGGAATCCAAGTATAAGGGGTCCCTACTTGAGAATGCATGGTTTTAAGAAATACATCATCATTCAAAGATTTTTAATAATTTCAACCATTTTTCTGTAATAAATCCCTATAAAACTCTAGTCATCCACCAAAACAAAACTAGCATCGTGAGTAAAAATGATAACGTGTCTCTTCTTGTTTCTTCTTCTTCCACAACTAACATATTCCAACTCCCAGCCTTGTTTTTCTTCTTCCTGTGGAAAAATCACAAACATAAGCTATCCATTCAGACTAAAACAAGACCCAGCACACTGCGGCAACAATAGATACGAGTTGGATTGTGTAAACAACGTTACGATATTGAGTTTGTATGATGGTTACTATTTTGTAGAATCAATCAATTACAACAATTACACAATCCGAGTTGTTGACCCTAACATTCAACCCACTGATTGCTCCTCTCTCCCTCGCTTCTTCTTATCCCAAAACAACTTTACTTATCTTGAGGATCCATACCTCTACCGGTACTTTTCCAAAGAAAGTAATTCATATCAGTACAGCTTAAATCGATCGAGTTCCACGTTCATGTGGGGTATCAGTGAATATGATTTATCAATGCCTGTAGTTTACATGAAGTGTACAAGTCGACCTAGTAAGGTGGTGGATGAGTATTATGCCGACACCGCTTCATGCTTGGATGATCAACTCACTTACGCTATTGTTGGGGACCCACCATTTGCAATTCTGGAGCCTCAATGCCGTGTTATGCTAATTACCGTCACTTCCTTCTGGGGTGCTTCATTTGACAACGTTATAGGTAAGAAAGTGTTATTTTGACCCTAGCCATAATTTCTCATACAATTTTGATTTTTTTATTAATTAATTATTACGGACCCACCATTTGGAATAGTCAAACCACAATGCCGTGTTAAGTTTGTTACCCTCACATTGTGGTTTATCTAGTTACCAAAATAAAACATGTTGAACCCGTTTTTAAGAATAAGAGATACAATATAATATCTATATCATATCATATCATATGATAAGTTTAGCGATAAATTTATCCTATCCTATTTTATTAGTTTAAATTTTATTTTAAATATAAGATGAGATAAAATTTGATAGAATAAGATAAAAAACTAATTTGCTAATTTATTTTATAAAATAAAATTTTAATAACTATTTTGTTTTTTATACTTCCAATTTATTAAGTTTTCATTTTTTATATTATTTAGTTACAAAATTTATTTTATAATAAAACTCTATATATTTTTTAAATATTATTTATTAATTTTTTAAATTTTATATCAAATTAAACTTTATTTATATTTTATTATATTTAATTCACACACAACCACACAAATACACACTAAGTTTAATATCATGTATGAATCAAACACATGATAGAATAAATTTTATTTTGTCCAGATTATGAACTCGTTTGTTTTGTCTTTTTTTAGAAATAATTTTTACAATGGTACATATTTAATTTTGGTGTAAAAACTATTTACAAAGAACTTTTTCATAAAAGTTTTAATTAAAATTTTGGTTGATTAGTTATTTTTAAAATGTTATTTTAAATATTTTATCATTTTATCGATATTTTTTTTTGAATAATAAAATTTTAAAGAATCACTTAATTTTGAAATTATTTTAAATAGTTTTTTATAAAAATTGTATTTGAGATAAAACTTTTTGATAAAATTTGACTATGGTTTGATCTTCAATAATTATTGTTTATATTACAAAATATTAAAATTAAAATTTTTAATTTATAAAAATAAATTTAGAAAACTTTATAATATTTTAAAAAACATATTTATAGAATTCATTTTTTAAAAAATAAAGAATTTCTTTTAAACAAAAACAAATTGTCCTTATATTTTATTCTTATTCCGCTTTATATCTTACCATCATATCTCTATTATATTCTACAAACTAAATATCATTATATTCTACAAACAAAAATTTGGTAGCTAGAAATTGTATATTATATGTTATTTACACGGTGTCAATTTTTGCTATCTAAATATTATTGCTTTTACAGGTAACATTTCATATATTGATATTCATAAAGCGCTCCGATATGGATTTGAAATTTCATGGATGCAAGCCTCTTGCCCTTGTGATTATTGCTTCCTAAACGACACCGTCCACAAGATTCAATGTATTGTACCTTATTGTCGTTTTGACTCTTGCGGTAAGGCCAATTCATATAGGTTACATAATTACTACTTTTGAAATTTATTTTCTTTCCCATTTATCCCAATCTTTTTAGTAGTATCTTATTTTCAATTTAAATTTATTCTTCAATTGTAATTTTCAGGATCTTGGGCAGACAAGGTCCGCCTACTGTTTGGTAAGAATCTCTTTTTTTCCTTATGCAATAAGATTCTCTTGTTTAGTTTAAGTAAAGATAAATGATAGAACTCGTATTTATATTATCCTAAATTTAAATGTGTCAAAAATTTAATTTGCGTATGCCATTCAACTCAAGTCAAGTCATGCATCACTCAATTGAATCGTTGACTAGTCAACTCATTCATCATTAACTAATGACCGAGTCAATCATTGTTTATATTGCTCGAGTTAACCATTTTTTTTGAATAGGCAAATTTCATTAACTATAGATTAAGGAGATCTCTCAACCAACGAACAACAAACAACCAACGAAAAGAAACTATTACAAAAAATCAAAAGGGAATTTGTACCATTCGTACAAACTACAATTCGTACTATCCTTTCTACCTAGAATCAATCAATTCCAAGAGTAAACAATTATATCGTTAACAATTTCGTCAACATTACAAAATTCGTCTCGAAACAATATATTATTTCTCCTCCTCCAAATGTTCCAGCAAGTAATAAACCAAATTGAATTTAACTTTTTCACTTTTCTGCGACCTTTAAGGCGAATGTACCAATCTCTCTCATGAAGCCTACAATCCGTTTATGTTATTCTCCCTATGTTCACCCAATCACAGATTTTACTCCAAACCCTCACTGATTTTTGGCAAGAAAAAAATAAATGAGATGCATCTTCAACCTCGAGGAAGCATAGAACGCAAACCTTCTTGTGCTCGTTAGCAATAATGTGTTTTACCGCTCGAGTTAACCATTGAACATTGACCGTTGACAAACATACCATTAATTTTTGTTAAATTTTGACCAAAAGGTCAATTGTGTAAGAACAAGTCCCCCACCCCTTCCCCTTGATCACTTGAGTTTTTAAGGCATATTTACACAAATCTCCACCTTGACTCAAAATCGATGGTGATGTCAATTTATCAATCAACCACCTTGTTGTTTTCTCCAAAGTTGAATCACTATTTAACAATCATGTTCAAGACCAAATCACTCTTGAACATTGATCTTGTCACTTGCATCCACTTGCACCTAATCATATTTTCCTACTTAGATAGTTTAGCAGGCCCACAAGTATGATTATTCAACCATCTTTAATCCTTTAGCCACATTCAAAGCATAACAACCAATGTTCATCATAAACATATCCCTAAGATGGTGCAACCTTCATCCTAACCTTTTTCATAAGTCAAATAAGCCAAATGACAATCAGAGACCACTATAAAATTTCTCTTACTAGAACTAAGATTATGAGCATTTATTTCCTCATCATCCATAGTCTCCCTATCATAAACCTCTACCACAAATTAAGTCTTCTCCGCAATAGTTTTTTGTACCCTCATTTCATTGTCTTTACTCTTCCTCCCCTTGTGTACCTCACCGAAAATAATACATCTGCTTATGATAAACTTTGATCCCCTCAAACTCCAATTCCATAACTTGTAATCATTCTCAACTTATGAATAATCATTGAAGGCACACTTCACAACTTTACCATCAAAATGGACTACCTTAATTTGTGCTACTCTAAATCAAGCCGAGGGAGGACAGATGAACAATCAAGGTAAGTCACATGACCGTTGATAGGCGTTTGTCGCAGCCATGCATAGTGAGGTTTAAGTAAAATCATAGTAGAGTTCACTTTTCTCTTTTCAGTGGACATAGTCACACGTAAATAATTATAGTTTATTAAACACTTAAACTCATAAGTTGCAAGCATATTATTACACATTTCTAGTTTTGAATGAAGTTAGAAAACAACGTTTATTATAATTCATCAATATCAATACTCCACTTCAAAGCTGATAGCAAATCCAACACTTCTCCTTCCTAAACAGAAATTGGCAACCCACAAGGTCAATTTTAGCTTGAACAAAAAGAAATCACAGTGATCTCTAAAGAAAAACCCAATAGAAATTCCATATTCTCCCTTCATTAAAACTTATGTCTCGTTTATAACTGAGAAAGTCTTGACTTGGTTCTTACCTCATCAAAATTTGAATATTTGTCCCCTTCTTGTTCCAGTGTCCCTTCAAATGCTCTATATGACCAGCCTTCGTTCTCCTTCATCCATATTGTATAGTTTATTGAACAACTCACAATATGGCATGTGAATGGGAAAATAATTATATTTTCTCTAGACGAACCAAACCATTATAATAGAGATACCCATTTCAGTTAAAAATGGATGAAATTTCTCTATTTTATTTTAAATAGAACTTTTCTCAAAAAAACTTAACATTGCTACATGTTTAGAGCTGAATTCGAATCATGACATCCGGTTAAGTTAAAAAAGATTCTTTATCATTTCATCTAAATTTTTTTTGGTGAATATTTATACTCACGCGTCCGATGAATTTGTTTTTTAAGCATTTTAAATTCATTTTAACTTAATCAAACGATAACTGCACGATGATTCTGAAACTAAAACAAAAATTTTACTGATTTTTTTTCCTGCAGATTACGTTGCTGGCATCTACGAAGGTATGTTTTCAATTAAATCCATTTATTGTTGGATGATGCTATACTAAAAGAGATCAGATATACTGATATATACTAGGTTGAATCGAAAAAACTTGAGAATCAGAAAACATGTATTCTAAATAAAAGATATCAAAATTGTTGGAAGTTAAAAAGTAAAAATATGTAGTGTTTATGGTAAACAATTAATTCTGATATTTAAATTGTTTAGACTATTAATTGAATATTGTATGAAGGAGTAGAATCAAATTTGTCTTGCCGTTTAAATTGGAGGAAAATAAATAGTAGTAAGTGATGAAATGGAATAGAATAGACATCTTTTCATCCTGTTTCACTCGATTTTAGGATTCAAATTGTAGAAGTTTATTCTATTACATCTCATTCCTTTACATTTCACTGTATTCTATCAATCCAATTAAGGTCTAACGAACATAGATCAAATTTCATCTAAGAAAATTGTAAAATAATATGTATTGTGTCACTTTTATTTTTAATAATTTTCTATTCTCTAGCTTTAAAATATCAATTCTATTATATGTATTGTAGGACTTCGGGAGCTGACAGGCATGGATAAGATAATCATTTATAAGTCAAGTATTAACCTGTATAGAGCGGGAATAATTACAGGAAGGTATATTTTGCCATACCTTGCACCTAGAATTATATTGGTCATCATACTTTTCTTCGTGTTGTTGATCTATACATATCGAAGAAGACATGAATCAATATATGAAAATATTGAAGATTTTCTACAAAGTAATACTCTCATTCCAATAAGGTATTCATACAAAGAGATAAAACAAATGACAAAAAATTTCAAGTTAAAATTGGGTGAAGGAGGCTATGGAGATGTGTATAGAGGAAACTTAATAAGTGGTCCATTTGTAGCCATTAAGATGTTGAAGATAAAATCAAAAACTAATGGGCAAGAATTCATGAGTGAAGTTGCTACTTTAGGAAGAATATATATACCATTCAAATGTGGTAAGACTCATTGGGTTTTGTGTTGAAGGATCAAAACGTGCTCTTGTATATGAGTACATGTCCAATGGCTCTCTTGATAAATATATTTTCAACAAAGAGGAAGTTATATCTTTAACTTACAGCCAAGTATATGAAATATCTCTAGGAGTAGCACGTGGAATTTCTTATCTCCATCAAGGTTGTGATATGCAAATTTTGCATTTTGATATTAAGCCCCATAATATTCTTCTTGATGAAAATTTTACCCCAAAAGTTTCAGACTTTGGTCTTGCAAAGCTCTACCCAATCGATAATAGTATAGCCACTTTGACAGCAGCAAGAGGAACAATCGGGTACATGGCTCCAGAATTGTTTTATCAAAATATTGGGGGAATATCATATAAGGCTGATGTGTATAGTTTTGGAATGCTTTTGATTGAAATGACTAGTAGGAGAAGAAATTTGAATTCACACGCGGAGCATTCAAGTCAACTATACTTTCCACTTTGGATTTATGACCAATTGGTTAAAAATAGGGAAAGAGAAATGGATGATTTTATCATGGAGGAATTTAACGATGTTTTGAAAAAAATGTTCATCATTGCACTTTGGTGTATACAGTTAAAACCTGTTGATCGCCCTTCAATGAACAAAGTAGTGGAGATGCTTGAACAAGATCTTGAAAATATTGAAATGCCACCAAAGCCTTTATTATATCCACATGAAATAATTCATGAAAATGCTGATACCGATTCAAAAGAAACTGAATCAGATACTTGTTCTTCCAGTTATGTTAAGGAAATCACAACAACTCCTTTGTTGAATTATTGTGCTTGATAATTTAAAGTAATTATATATGTTTAGCATTTATCATGTTTGTCTTATTATATATATATATATATATATATATATATATATATATATATATATATATATATATATATAATGTCTGTTTGTTTGTTTTTTTCAATATGAAATATGAATTTGTGAATTTAATTACTAAAATATAATTATTGTATGTATATCTTTACTTATATTTTTTTGCAGTGATATATAACATAATCATTTGTCTAATATGTATATTTGTCATCTATATCCATTTTTTAGTTAGAGATATTTAAAAGTTAATACTTTGTTTTAATGGAAACGAAGAGATAAGAACTGGAATTGTTTCATCTTATTTAGATAACATAATTTTTGTTGATGGAGGAGTTTTTCAACTAAGGAGCATTAAAAATTGGATCAAGAGTAACACAAGTTAGAGAGACACCACATATTCACCCAAAATCTTAAGGAGATAGGTTTGTGAGTTCTCCCACTTATAAATGCCCACTCTCCACATTTATAACCAATGTGGGACTCCAGTGGGACTCCAACTCACACTTGAATTTATTATTCTCAACACTTCCCCTCAAGTGTGAGTCCATAATGCTCCCCCTCACATAGAAACTCTTTTGTCCATATACACTTGTATCGCCGTTACTCGAAGCAAAGACTCATGATACCATTTGTTGGAGGAGTTTTTCAACTAGGGAGCATTGAAAATTGGGTCAAGAACAACACAAGTGAGAGAGACACCACATATTCACCTAAAACCTTAAGGTGATAGGTGTATGATTTCCCCCACTTATAAATGCTCAACTCTCCGTATTTACACCCAATGTGGGACTGTAAGTCATACTTGAATTTATTATTCTCAACAGTTGTTAACTATAATGTAGAGCCTACAACGTCTAATTTTTTTACCATCTTACATGCTAAATTTGACTAAGACTTATGTTATATTTGTGTGTGAATTAGGTTATTTTTCGTATTAGCTAGAAAAAAAATAAGTATCTTGAAAGGTTATAAAGAGTTACATTCAATGTAAGTAAAGAAATTTGAGTTTTGATTAGACAAATTCGTTAGGGCTCTCTTCGCGAGTTTGAAAGAGAAGGGCAGAGAAGGGGGAGATTCCAAAAGGAAGTTTAAAGAAAAAAATAGAAAGATCCTTATCATTTTTTTTGAAAGAATGATTTCGTATAAAATGCTAAATGTATGTTTATAATTGATGTATTTTTAAGTTTTAGAATATTTTAATAACATAGAGTATAATTTAAAATTTTATATAAGTTTTTCAAAACCATCAATTGTAACACCCCCAATCTATACCCCCAATTAATTAAAGCGATAACAGTTAATCAGAGTATAATAGAATCACGGCATAGACTGGAGAGTCACATCAAATTTTAACAAACATACAACAACATGCTCACAAAGATATGCAACAATTCAAGTAGCACATATCAAGGAACTGAGTTCCTAACACCCACTATTTAGAAACAGAATGAAAGCGGAAAATCCGTAACTGAATCTCATATATATATATATATATATATATATATATATATATATATATATATATATATATATATATATATATACATATATATATGGGTTAATATCCCTTTTGCTCCCTGCCATATGAGCGAAATCCCAAAAACAACCCTGTAAAAAAAAAACACAGATTTCATCCCTGTAATTTGTAGATTCCCTCGTTTTGGCCCCTGAGTAGATTCGGTCAACAAAATTGATGATGTGGCATTGCTTTGTTGGTTTTTTATTTTTTTATTTAATTTATTATTATGTGGAAATGCCACGTGGACTTCTTTTAGTGTTATACTCAATTGTTTTATCTTGTAAACGCAAAAATTTGATGGAGGTGGAATTTGAACCCGCCCTCTTTATTATGTCAAAGACTAAGCGCCTACCACTAGGCTAGAAGCTTTATCTTGTAATTCAATTGCTTTTAAACATACATATTATACATTTGCATATTTGTTTGCATTTTGATCACTTATTATTAGAATATATTGTAACTATATTATATATACTATAACTATTATTAAAATATAGTTAAATAACATATTGTAAACATTATACTATATTATACTGTAGCTAAATTCTAAATATTTACTAAATATTAATATAGTATATTATTATTTAAGAAATTTATTAGTTAAATTTAAATAGTTACTAAATATTACTGTAGTTATATTATTATTTACTAAATATTTACTGTAGCTAAATTTAATTAATTATTTTACTGTAGCTAAATTCTAAATATTTACTAAATATTAATATAGTATATTATTATTTAAGAAATTTATTAGTTAAATTTAAATATTTACTAAATATTACTGTAGTTATATTATTATTTACTAAATATTTACTGTAGCTAAATTTAATTGATTATTTTACTGTAGCTAAATTCTAAATATTTAATAAATATTACTGTAGCTAAATATTACTGTAGCTAAATATTACTGAATTTTATTTAAACTATTTAGTAATAGTATGTATTTTATTAAATACTGAAAAATAATATTTTACTGAAAATAATGTTAAAACGTTACAAAAAAATTAATTAATATTTAAATAAAATTTTGAAATTAAAAATTAATTAATATTTACTGAAATTAATATTTACAAAAACGTTACTGAAAATAATATTATTGAAAATAACATATTGAAAATAATGTATTTTATTAATATTTACAAAAAATTAATGTGAAAATAATATTTAAATAAAAATTAATATTTAAAACGTTACTGAAATTAATTAATAGTTAAAACGTTACAAAAAATAAAATTAATTAATTAATATTTTATTTAAACTATTTAGTAATAGTATGTATTTTATTTAAGCTACAGTAATATTTAGCTACAGTAATATTTAATAAATATTTAGAATTTAGCTACAGTGAAATAATCAATTAAATTAAGCTACAGTAAATATTTAGTAAATAATAATATAGCTACAGTAATATTTAGTAAATATTTAAATTTAACTAATACATTTCTTAAATAATAATATACTATATTAATATTTAGTAAATATTTAGAATTTAGCTACAGTATAATATAGTATAATGTTTACAATATGTTATTTAACTATATTCTAATAATAGTTATAGTATATATAATATAGTTACAATATATTCTAATAATAATTGATCAAAATGCAAACAAATATGCAAATGTATAATATGTATGTTTAAAAGCAATTAAATAATAAGATAAAGCTTCTAGCCTAGTGGTAGGCGCTTAGTCTTTGAAATAAATGGGGTCAGTTCAATTCCCACCTCCATCAAATTTTTGTGTTTACAAGATAAAACAATTGAATATAACACTAAAAGAAGTCCACTTGGCATTTCCACATAATAATAAATTAAATAAAAAAATAAAAAAGACAACAAAGCAGTGCCACATCATCAATTTTGTTGACCGAATCTACTCAGGGGCCAAAACGAAGGAATCTACCAATTACAGGGATGAAATCTGTGTTTTTTTTTACAAGGTTATTTTTGGGATTTCGCTCATATGACAGGGGGCAAAAGGGGTATTAACCATATATATATATACATATATATATATATATATATATATATATATATATATATATCATAAAAGTTTGTCATACAACAATTCGTACATGTACAATACAAAAGATACATATACATAATACAATTAATCACACTCGATCACCCCGACTACCCGGTGCTACATATCAGATCCGACCGACAAAAATATGAAGACCTAAGCTTCACCAAAAAGACCTCCAGCATCTAATCTGCAATGCCTCGTAGAGCATTAAAAACAGCAGAAGGGTGAGAAACACAATCATAATATCTTTGCATACAATTATATATAACACAAAAATACACATATAAAATATTCTCACCACAACTCATACCAGAATTCAAACACAAAACAACGTAAATCACTTTCTCATATATCCGACACAAAGCATATCAATCATGCACAATTCAATTGTCACCAACATATATATATATATATATATATATATATATATATATATATATATATATACATCACAACTCTTCAATTCCATTCACAATTTCACACACAATCAATCCATTCATGATTTATACAAATGCACAGAGACCGACATAACGACTATATGCAATACACATACGGTACCATCCATCCATCATTTCTCAACACTAGTTCACTCAGAAACTCTGCTGGAATCATCGCTTGTTACTCAACGTAACTCCCCGTCGGGCAAACGATGTTCCCCGTCGCTTTAAGTCCTCTTTGTATAAGGCGCACAACGTTTATGGATCGCTTTAAGTCCTCTTTGTATAAGGCGCACGATCCAATCACTTTAAGTCCTCTTTGTATAAGGCGCACGATCGTCTATAATCATCGTTTTAAGTCTTCTTTGTATAAGGCGCACGATGTTATAGCGAATTCCCTTTGGAACCATTTCGTCGCTCACACCCACTAGGGCACACGACATCACAAGAATGCATATCATGATGCTTGGCATACAATGACTCATGACATTCAAATGCACACATACATGCAACCATAACCATGCATATATCATCAAATACCACACATAACATTCTCTTGCCCTTAGGCCATGAATCATCTTCACAACATGTATTTCATGCATATTCATCACACCACAGCACACAAGTCATACCACATTCATATCAACAGCATATCGCATAATACACATCAATTACACACTCTTACAATGGTACAAGTTAACAAAACGATACCATTCCAACTTCCGACATAATTAAATCGGCCACTAGTTTCAAAACCGATAATATAAGAAAGAACATGTCAAAAGCTTCCCAACGCACCAAACTACGCCTCAAACCGACCTACGGATCAAAAGTTATAAAGAAAACAATTTGGGAAAACTGTCATATTCGCATTGCGAACAGCCTAGCGAATCCTTCGCTTCTTCATTCGCAGTGCGAATGTCCCAGCGAACCAAGTCAGAAAGGAAAATAGCCTAAGAATTACCCAACGTTCGCAGTGCGAACGTCCCAGCGAATGCTCGCTAACCCATTCGCAGTGCGAGTCTCCTAGCGAACAGTGGCAGAAAGAAAACAACCCAAAATAACATAAAGTTCGCAGTGCGAACCTCTGGCGAATGCTCGCCCCCACCTTCGCAGTACGAATTGCCAGCGAATGCTCGCTTTCCCCTTCGCTAGGGGATTCGCAGTGCGAACCTGCGAAACCAGAAAACCCAGCAGCGCTGTTACACACTTCAAAACCATATTTTCCTCACCAAATCATTTCCAAACCAACACATAACAATCAGAACCTAATCTAATCATGGTAACAAGTATTCTACCGTATTTACACCGATTTCCAACCGCGAAAACACATATTTCTCTCTTCCGACCAAGAATCGACAAACTACAAAACACCACAAACAATCCAATACACACATACATAATCATACACAAGCATAATCTAATCGAGTTCCGCACCCTTACCCGATTTAATCGTGTTTAGAAAAGTCGGTTGATCGATTTCTTCTTTTCCCAAGTTTTCTCTCTTTTCTTCTTTCTCTTCTCTTTTCTTCTCTTTACTACTTTTCTCTCTTTCTATTTCTATTAACTTAAGAAAATTAAAGTTAAACTACCAAAATACCCCCACACTCAAATATCTCGCAAACGTTCCCAAAACGCGATAAAATATAATCTCGATGAAAAATAAAATATTATCAAATAAAAGTCGAAAATAAAATAATATAATAATAAAATAATCAAAACGACTCAATTAATTAAAACGGACAAAACTGAGGCGTTACAACTCTCCCCCACTTAGAAATTTTCGTCCTCGAAAATATTACCTGAGACGAACAACTCTGGATATGACTCCCGCATCCGACTCTCTAACTCCCAAGTCAAATTGCCCTCAGCAGCGCCTCCCCACGCTACCTACACAAGTGCAATATCCTTGCCCCTTAACCGCTTCAACTCGCGATCCAAAATCCTCACTGGTAATGCCTCAACCGTAAGGTTCTCCCTTACCTCAACCTCGTCCATCGGAATCACATGCGACGGATCCGAAACATACTTCCGAAGCTGTGAATCATGGAACACATAATGCAAATTCGAAATATTCGGCGGCAACGCCACCCGATAAGCCACAACACCAACTCTTGCGGATATCTGGTAAGGACCAATAAACCGAGAAGTAAGCTTCTTCGATTTCAATGCACGACCAACCCCTGTCACTGGTGTAACTCTCAAAAATACATGATCGCCCTCTTGAAACTCAATATCTTTCCTTCTTCGATCATGATAACTTTTCTGCCTATTTTGAGAAACCTTCATTTTCTCGCGAATAAGCTTCACCTTCTCCGTAGTCTGTTGTACCAACTCCGGTCCAACCACCGAACTCTCACCAGATTCGTGCCAACACAACGGTGTTCGACACCTCCTTCCATACAACGCTTCAAACGGTGCCATTCCAATACTCGAATGGAAACTGTTGTTATACGTGAATTTAATCAATGCAAGATAACTATCCCACGCACCACCTTGTTCAAGAACACAGGCTCTCAACAAATCTTCCAACGACTGAATCGTTCTCTCCGTCTGCCCATCCGTCTGCGGATGATAAGCCGAAATCAATCTCAATTTAGAACCCAACGCCTTTTGTAAACTCTCCCAAAATCTCGAAGTAAACCTCGGATCTCGATCAGAAACAATACTTAACGGAACCCCATGCAACTTCACAACCACACTGATGTAAATCTCAGCCAACCTCTCCAAAGAAAAACTGATGTCAATCGGAATGAAATGCGTCGATTTAGTCAGCCTTTCCACAATCACCCAAATAGCATTATGCCCTCGCTGAGTATTCGGCAACCCTGTTACAAAATCCATGGAAATGCTATCCCATTTCCACTCAGGAATATCCAACGGTTGCAACAAACCACTAGGCCTCATATGTTCGACCTTAGACTTCTGACACGTCAAACATGCATAAACAAACTGAGCCACATCTCTCTTTAATCCAGACCACCAGGAAATCTTCTTCAAATCTTTGTACATCTTATTAGCTCCCGGATGTATACTTAGACTACTCCGGTGTCCTTCCTCCAAAATCATCCTTTTCAACTCCGAATCATCAGGAATGCAAATTCTACCTCGGAACCTCAAAACACCCTGATCATCCACTCTAAAGTCCTCATTTCCACTTTTATCACCAACCGTCATCAAATCCACAAATCTCACGTCCAATTTCTGTTTCTCGCTAACAGACAACAGAAATTCATTAGTAACCTTTAACATTCCGAGCCTCACACTATCCGACGTCAATTCACATACAAAACTCAAATCTCAACGATTCCAAAAGTTCCCACTCCTTAACCATCAAAGCGGACATATGCAACGATTTCCGACTCAACGCATCGACTACCACATTAGCTTTACCAGGATGGTAATTCAAGCCAAAGTCGTAGTCCTTCAAAAACTCCAACCATCTATGTTGCCTCATATTCAACTCTTTCTGATCAAACAGATATTTCAAGCTTTTATTATCACTAAAGACTTCGAACCTTGCACCGTAGAGATAATGCCTCCAAATTTTCAACACAAAAACCACAGCCGCTAATTCAAGATCATGAGTAGGATAATTTTTCTCATGAACCCTCAATTGCCTTGAAGCGTAAGCTACCACCTTCCCTTCTTGCATCAACACACCACCTAGACCAATTAAAGACACATCACAATACACCACAAACGGTTCATTAGGATCCGGTAAAATCAAAATCGGAGCTGTCGTCAATCTTCTCTTCAGCTCACTAAAACTTTCCTCACACTGAATATCCCAAATGAACGCTTTGCCTTTACAAGTCAACTGGGTCAAAGGAAGTGCTAGCTTAGAAAAACCTTCAATAAACCTTCGATAATATCCAGCCAAACCCAAAAAGCTTCTAAATTCAGTAACGGATCTCGGAGCCTCCCATTGTAGAACTGCATCTACTTTAGATGGATCCACAACAATACCATTACCTGAAATTACGTGTCCAAGAAAACTCACTTCTAACAACCAGAACCCACACTTGGATAATTTGGCAAAAAGTTTCCTTTCCTTCAAAATCTGCAACACAATACGCAAATGCTCTGCGTGCTCCTCAAGAGACTTAGAATAAATTAAGATGTCATCAATAAACACAACAATAAAACGATCCAAATGCTCGTGAAAAATACGATTCATGTATTCCATAAACACACCTGGCGCATTAGAAACCCCGAACGGCATCACAGAATATTCATAATGACCGTATCGTGTCCTAAAAGTCGTCTTCTGCATATCTTCCTCTTTCACCCTTATCTGATGATACCCCGACCTCAAATTAATCTTACTAAACACACACGCACCAACCAACTGATCCATCAGATCATCAATTCTCGGAAGATGATACTTATTCTTAATCGTCACCTTATTCAACTGGCGATAATCAACACACAATCGCATACTTCCATCTTTCTTTTTCACCAATAAAACTGGAGCACCCCAAGGCGACACACTCGGTCTCACAAACCTCTTTTCTAACAATTCATTCAATTGCTTTTTCAACTCAACCAACTCAGATGCCGACATTCGATAAGGTGCCATAGACACAGGTCTAGTACCAGGAACTAGATCTATAGAAAACTCCACCTCTCTCTCTGGCGGTACATCTGAAGTATCCTCAGGAAACACTTCTGGAAATTCACACACAACAGGAAACACATCAAGTGAAACTTGACTATCCACAGTCAACGATGCAAACAATCCAAACAACTGAGCTTCATCCGCCAAAAGTTTCTTCAACTCTTTGGTAGATAAGAAACTCGAGTCCTCGTCTTCCTCAAGAGAAGGAAACCTTACTAGCTTATGATAACAATCAATATGGACCCGATTAAACTGTAACCAATTCATTCCCAAAACCACATCTAAACCCTCCAACAGCAAACACACCAAATCCATTTCAAAGTCTTTACCATAAATGGTCAAAGGACAACTTAAACAAACCAAAGAAGTAGTTACTGACCCCATTGCTGGAGTATCAATAACCATCTCTCCATCCATCAAAGACAACACAAGATTCAAACGCTTCGCGCACTCAGACAAAATAAACGAATGAGTCACTCCGGTATCAATAATAGCAACTAAAGGCATACTATTAATAAAATAAGTACCTCTGATCAGACGATATGCACTTGAAGTCTGAGTCCCTGACAACGCAAAAACTTTCCCGCCAGCTGGAGCTTGCTTCGGTTTCGGACACTTTGTACTAATGTGACCGGGTTCACCACGGCTGAAACATGTCACCACGTTCTTCCTCTTACACTCGGCTGCGACATGTCCTAAACCTCCACAATTAGAACACTTCTTCGTACTCTTCCTACATTCGAACTGACGATGTCCTAATTCACCGTACCCAAAACATCTCGGAGAATTAGACATACCCCCTCCACTTGGCCTTCGATCAAAAGTACCTCTTTGTTTACCCTTATCGGCTGGTGTCACATAAGGACCACCACGAACCCGTTGCTTCCCTTTTCTGTCGTTCATACTCTTATAGTGAGTAGAACGAGCCTTACTATCTTCCTCATAAATCCTACAACAGTCCACCAAGTCTGAAAACCTTCGAATTCTCTGATAACCAATAGCCTGCTTTATCTCAGGACGCAACCCACTCTCAAACTTTACACACTTAGAAAACTCCGCAGTCGCTTCAGCATAATGCGGATAAACTGCACCAGCTCCACAAACTTAGCAGTATAATCCACAACATACATACTACCTTGTTTCAATTCCAAGAACTCTATCTCTTTCTTTCCTCTGACATCTTTGGGAAAATACTTCCTCAGAAACTCCCGGCTAAACAATTCCCAAGTGATCTCTTCCTCCTCCGTAGCTTCCAACACATGACGAGTACCAACCCACCAATCATCAGCTTCTTCCAGTAACATGTGAGTACCCAGTCTCACCTTCTGATCCTCATCACAATCCATCACTCGGAAGATCCTTTCAATTTCTTTCAGCCAAATCTGTGCACCATCAGGATCATATCTTCCTTTGAAGACAGGCGGTTTATTCTTCCTGAACTCGTCATTTCTGGCAGCATTCGGTGCACCCTGCACAGCCCGAGCCATAGCTTGCATCGCAGTAGCTAAAGCAGCGTCATTCCTTCCAGCCATATTCTGTTCATGTCCAATAACAACAACTATGGTTAATCAAACAGCTCACCGAACCACAAAGACCAACAAGGACTGACACAACTGACACGGACTGGCTCTGATACCACTTAATATAACACCCCCAATCTATACCCCCAATTAATTAAAGCGATAACAGTTAATCATAGTATAATAGAATCACGGCATAAACTGGAGAGTCACATCAAATTTTAACAAACATACAACAACATGCTCACAAAGATATGCAACAATTCAGGTAGCACATATCAAGGAACTGAGTTCCTAACACCCACTATTCAGAAATAGAATGAAAGCGGAAAATCCGTAACTGAATCTCATATATATATATATATATATATATATATATATATATATATATATATATATATATCATAAACGTTTGTCATACAACAATTCGTACATGTACAATCCAAAAGATACATATACATAATACAATCAATCACACTCGATCACCCGACTACCCGGTGCTACATATCAGAGCTGACCTACAAAAGTATGAAGACCTAAGCTTCACCAAAAAGACCTCCAGCATCTAATCTGCAATGCCTCGTAGAGCATTAAAAACAGCAGAAGGGTGATAAACACAATCATAATATCTTTGCATACAATTATATATAACACAAAAATACACATATAAAATATTCTCACCACAACTCATACCAGAATTCAAACACAAAACAACGCAAAACACTTTCTCATATATCCGACACAAAACATATCAATCATGCACAATTCAATTGTCACCAACACACACATATATATATATATACATCACAACTCATTAATTTCATTCACAATTTCACACACAATCAATCCATTCATGATTTATGCAAATGCACAGAGACCGACACAACGACTCTATGCAATGCACATGCGGTACCATCCATCCATCATTTCTCAACACTAGTTCACTTAGGAACTCTGCTAGAATCATCGCTTGTTACTCAACGTGACTCCCCGTCGGGCAAACGATGTTCCCCGTCGCTTTAAGTCCTCTTTGTATAAGGCGCACGACGTTTATGGATCGCTTTAAGTCCTCTTTGTATAAGGCGCACGATCCGATCGCTTTAAGTCCTCTTTGTATAAGGTGCACGATCGTCTATAATCATTGCTTTAAGTCCTCTCTGTATAAGGCGCACGATGTTATAGCGGATTCCCTCTGGAACCATTTCGTTGCTCACACCCACTAGGGCACACGCATCACAAGAATGCATATCATGATGCTTGGCATACAATGACTCATGATATTCAAATGCACACATACATACAACCATAACCATGCATATATCATCAAATACCACACATAGCATTCTCTTGCCCTTAGGCCATGAATCATCTTCACAACATGTATTTCATGCATATTCATCACACCACAGCACACAAGACATACCACATTCATATCAATAACATATCACATAATACACATCAATTACACACCATCACAATGGTACAAGTTAACAAAACGATACCATTCCAACTTCCGACATAATTAAATCAGCCACTAGTTTCAAAACCGATAATATAAGAAAGAACATGTCAAAAGCTTCCCAACGCACCAAACTACGCCTCAAACCAACCTACGGATCAAAAGTTATAAAGAAAATAATTTGGGAAAACTGTCATGTTCGCATTGCGAACAGCCTAGCGAATCCTTCGCTTCTTCATTCGCAGTGCGAATGTCCCAGCTAACTAAGTCAGAAAGGAAAATAGCCTAAGAATTACCCAACGTTCATAGTGCGAACGTCCCAGAGAATGCTCGCTAACCCATTCGCAGTGCGAGTCTCCCAGCGAACAGTGGCAGAAAGAAAACAACCCAAAATAACACAAAGTTCGCAGTGCGAACCTCTGGCGAATGCTCGCCCCCACCTTCGCAGTGCGAATTGCCAGCGTATGCTCGCTTTCCCCTTCGCTAGGGGATTCGCAGTGCGAACCTGCGAAACCAGAAAACCCAACAGCGCTGTTACACACTTCAAAACCATATTTTCCTCACCAAATTATTTCCAAACCAACACATAACAATCAGAACCTAATCTAATCATGGTAACAAGTATTCTGCCGCATTTACACCGATTTCCAACCGCGAAAACACCTATTTCTCTCTTCCGACCTAGAATCGACAAACTACAAAACACCACAAACAATCCAATACACACATACATAATCATACACAAGCATAATATAATCGAGTTCCGCACCCTTACCCGATTTAATCGTGTTTAGAAAAGTCGGTTGATCGATTTCTTCTTTTCCCAAGTTTTCTCTCTTTTCTTCTTTCTCTTCTCTTTTCTTCTCTTTTCTTCTCTTTACTACTTTTCTCTCTTTCTATTTCTATTAACTTAAGAAAATTAAAGTGAAACTACCAAAATACCCCCACACTCAAATATCTCGCAAACATTCCCAAAACGCGATAAAATATAATCTCGATGAAAAATAACATATTATCAAATAAAATTCGAAAATAAAATAATATAATAATAAAATAATCAAAACGACTCATTTAATTAAAACGGACAAAACTGGGGCGTTACATCTATAACCTTCTTCCAATATAACTTTTTGAGTTCACCCAAATTAGGGGAATTTTATTATAAATTAAATTAAATCCTCCAAAAACCGCTCCACCTAAATCCTTCAATTATTTTTAACCTTTCATTCCTATTTTTCAAAGCCCTCCATTCAATTTCCCTCCAAACTCCCAAATAAATCCTAAATAAATTTAGATAGATTAGTGGATATCGTGAATCTAGCATATTGTATACACGTTCTAGGTATTTCTCTTTGAGGTACTTATTTATCATTGAAGTCATGTGGCTCATTCTAATTGAATAGTGTAGAAAGTGGAGACCTATCAGATAATAACGAAGCTCTCTAACTGAATGTAATTTTGCTTAACAAAATTGGCTTTACCATAACCTATAAATGTAATTTCATCACTTTAGAAAACATCTAAGGCTATACAATTACGCTTGACTTCTACAGGAAGATCATTGTCGCCTTAAAAGGAAATATGGCCATAATGTCCACCGGGGACCATCTCTTCAAAAGTATCACCTAAGGGATGAGATCAAAGTCTGGCCCAAGAGACTTACATCATAAGTCTTGTTTGAGGGTTAGATAGAAGTATCATCTGAGAGACTCAACGCCTCGCCTATTGGATTTACAGTCTCATTAGAAAGGCTCAATGAGCAATCAAAGTCTCGCCCAAGAGACTTAATACATCGCCTGAGGGATTTCGAGTGTCAACAAGAAGGCTCAATGAGAAATCTTTCTAAAGGGACTTAGATTACCATTGAACAAGCTCATCTAAAACACCCCGCCTAAGGGACATGAATTTCTGCAGGCGGGATCCAACCAAAAATTCTCACCTAAGAAACGCAGCCAAAGTTTGGCTTAAGACACTTACCTCATAAGCATTCTCTGAGGGTTTCATAGAAGTATTGCGCGAGAGACTCAACGTCTCTCCTAAGGAACTAAGAGTTTCATCAAGAAGGCTCAACGAGCAATCGAAGTCCCGCCCAAGAGGTCTAATGTCTCGCTTGAGGGACTTGGAGTCTTGTCATTTAGGATCAACATATAATCTTGTTTGAGGGGCTAAAAGCCCCATCACACAAGCTTGTCTAACGCCTTGCCTGAGGGTCATAGAGTTTCCTCGGGCGGTATCTAGACTAAACTCTTGCCCAAGGGACGTAACCAAAGTCTTGTCCAAGAGACTTAACTTAAAGTCTTGTCTTAAGGATTCATAGAAGTCTCACCCGAGTGGTATGATGCCTAGCCTAGGTGACTTAGAGTCCTATTAAGCAAGTTCAACATATAATATCACACAAGGTGCTGAGAGTCCCATCAAACAGGCTTATCTAAACCCCTCTCAAAAGGGACTTGGAGAATCCTCTGGCGGGATCTGTTAGCTGGGATTTTCGACCACTGGGAAAAATCAGCAAACAGGGGCAGTTTAGAAAGAATTTTTTTTGTTCGACTATATTTTTGGACTTAGAGAAAATTTGGTTGTTGAAGGAAGCATCTCGAAACCAATGTGCCTCGACCAAGCAGATCTTATTACAGCGACAGATTAGTCAAGAGAGCGATAATTTGGGCGCGTTATGTCACATTCAAATGTTTGATAATTGCTTTAGTTCCTTTTCTAAAGAGACACGTGGAGGAGAAGACGGATCTCATGCAGAATTGCACGTGACGAACCCAAAGAATAGGAACATTGAGGGTAGTTATTCTACACTTGTATATATAGCAGTTCATTATGTTGAATTAGAAGTGTATTTATTGTATTACAATAAATCTCACTGAAAACTCAAAGTATCAGCGCTAATAGAAACGAGTGAATGTGTAACACCCCGTTTTATTTTAATTATTTTTCGTAATTAAAATTAAATGATGTTGTGAATGTATATGTGATTATGTGTGTTTTGTTGTGGTTGTGGATACCCTTGGTGTGGGGTAGTGACCTTAAGACTAGACCTTGAGGAAGGCTATTGTGATAGTGATTGGGCCGAAAGTGTTGATGATATGAAGAGCACTTCAGGTTATGTATTTAACATTGGTTCATGTGTGATCTCTTGGTGCTCGAAGAAGCAAGATACTGTGGTGCAATCTTCAGCTGAAGCTGAGTATTTAGCAACTGATTTGGATACACAACAATCACTTTGGTTGAGAAGAATATTATAAGACATTGGAGAAAAGCAAGAGGGAAGTTTACAGATTCATTGTGCAACAAATCAGCTATTGTCATGGCAAAGAATCTTGTTTTTCATAGTCGGACCAGACACACTAACATAAAGCATCACTTCATTCGAAGTGTGATTGAAGAAGGAGATGTGCAGTTAACTTTTTGCAGTTCACAAGAGCAACTTGCAGACATTTTTACTAAAGCACTACCAAGAGGAAGATTTCAACAACTTAGAGAAGCAATGAGAGTTAAAGAACAACACATTAAGGGAAGTTGTAAAATTAATGTGTGTTGAAACCATCACTATCTTTAGTAAGAATTATGAGAGAATTGTAATCACCACATTATAATTACTGTCTTTATTTAGATTTATGGTAGAGTTGTACCATTAAGATTGAGAGAACCAAAGAGTCATCATCTTGATTATCAACTTATTGTATTCTCTATCAGTTTCCTTCAAGCCTATTTAAAGGCTTTGTAATGCTAAGTTGTATGCAAGCAAGAAAAAAGAAAAAAGAAACAAAAGAGTGTGGTGAATTCAATAAAATCAGAGTATTTTAAAGTATAACTTCCACCAGTGAAAGTTTAGTACAAAACGTGACAAAAAAATATTTTCTTACTCTAAATTTTGCAACAGTATATTTTATCACATACCACCTCTAAAATACCACCAACAGTTCCTAATTTTCTTGAAGGACGAGATATGCATCTGAAGATTGAGAAAGCAGGAGATGATATAATTTTAAAAAACTTGCAATTGTAGGATTGTGGTGTATTCAATGGAATCCAATAAATCGTGCATCAATAAAAGGTGTGCTGCAAATGTTAGAAGCTCATGAAGAAGGAAATTTGATTGTGCCTCCAAACCCTTTCAACTCGACAATTTTCAAAAGTTGTGAAATTCCAAAAAAATATTCAACTTTAGAGTTAGAGTCTATACATGAATGAGATATGGTTATCGTTAGAAAATATCAGGTGTGACAAGATTAACATTTTATATACTATTCAGGTGCAACATTAATCTTGATGCATGTAAATATTTCTGCAAAATTTCACATGGATGGTATATATATGATAAACTTTACTCCAATAAATATTATTTAAATTTTTTTTTAACAAGTTCGAGAGAATAAAGTTAAAAAAAAACATGAATATTAGAGAATTCAAATATAAATTGTAAATGTAACTCATTGTTTTATGTCAGCACTACTTAAAAGCATCAAACTCTCACTGATTTATGCAAATGTTTTAGCTTCTTAAAATGTTTAGATTACTTAACCCGGATTGTTCTTAAACACTGCAAAAAATGCAAATACCGACTTAATTTGCAGTTGAAAATATTGAGTATATCTTCAACATAGACAAAAGGCAAAACACAGAATATTGTAGTCTTAGACAAACAATAAATTTTTAATTTAGATGAAACTCTCCTTCACAAAGATTTTCCATCTGTAAATCAATCTAAACATCTTTCTTTAACTATTGGAGACACATTTACAAGGAATACAAGTATAAGTTAACCCAGTTAACTTAGCTAATAGAATGGGCTTAGTAGTAATACTTTTCTGTAACACTAATAGATATATGTTCTTAAATATAAGACATCGTTGAAAAAAAACAAGGAAATTTAAAAAATTGGTTAAAGTATTAAATTTATTAACTATTTTATATAATTTTATAAGTTTATCCTTAAGAGAAAGAAATAATTAATGTGTATATAACTGTATGTATTACATAATGCAGAAAAAAGTATAATATAATTTGAGATATGTTTAGAAAATAATAATTAATTCACTTTAAAAGTCGAAGAGAATCTTATAAAAAGGAAAATGTACGAAGTGAGAGAAGGAAAATCTATAATATAAGAAAGGTTTAAATGCACTTTTGGTCTCCCTAGTTTGGGCATTTTATACTATTGGTCTCTCTATTACAAAACCTGCGATTTTGGTCTCTTAATTTTGGTGGTCTTTGCATTTTTGTAGTCCCCTCCAATTTTGCATACGTGGCACTGATGATTAAGATTTAAAAATTATTTTTAATTACATGGCAAGGATGACTAGGATATTTCATTATTTAATAATATTTTTAATTGATTTAATATTTAATAATGTTTTAATTAAATTAACATCAAATAATCTTTATTAAGATTTTTTTAATTAATTAATTAAAACATTGAAAATACTACTAGGCTTAAGCCCATTTACTTAAAGCATCAGCCCATCACACATTTATAACTTGTGATGTATATATGACTTATATAAACAATTGTATTTTTAGTAAATAAATCGATGTGGGACTACAAGTGTTTCTTTGGTATTCATTTTCACCATTTTTCTGCTTCTGGAAGTAATGAGTAACAAGCCTTTTCATAAGATAATATGCTTCAATCCAAATAACATCAATTCAGTTTAGCTCACACAAGTTCAGAATTACACAAATCCGAAAAAAGCCATTGCTACGCATAACAATAAAAAGTGCAGAAAAATTTCAATAAATTCAATCTCCTAACAGCTCGAAAGAAGTAAATATAATCTGAAATAGAATTACTCCCCCAAACAATCCTCCTCTTAGTCTCAAACCTAATTAGTCCAATTTCAAAAGGGCACACACATCAATACATAAGCACTTATATGCACAGAAACACTGATTTTATCCCAACTTTCATCTGCATCCATTACACACAAAGATGACACATCAGAATTGAAATTGAACAACAACCCACTAATCATATCAGTGCAAAATGCAAACTTTTTAACTCAGTTTTTTACCGCTGAAATTTAAGAACCATGAATTTCAACTTTCAATTAAACTTTTCCAAAATAAAAAGAATGAGACTTCAAAGCAAACAAAAACACAAAACACAAATTCCAAACATAAAAGAAACAAAAGTAATAGAATTACCAGCAAGAATGTCTAGAACGTGCACCCTCAGTACAAAGCAAGTTGCAATATGCCATAAATGTCCATGAGCAACTTGAATAATGAAGGTTGTGACTTGTGAAATAGGATAGTTTTGGTGGTGATCACATTGCTTGATGAGAAGTTGATGAAAGATGTTACATTTGTGAATGTGTTATCAGGGAAGAGTAGTGGAAGCACAATAAATGGCTTGAGGAAGCACTGCAACATGAGGAAGAACTATAGTGTTGACTGAAGCATGGTATTGCTGGTGTTATGCATAGGTTTATAAAGCTTTAGTCCCACATCGTTTTTTCTAGTATTATGGAAGTGTTTATAAAGCTTGATCAAATCTATAGTATTGCATAAGTAGATTGGGATGAAAGTGGGCTGTTGAGAAATGGGCTTTGAACCCATAATACTTTTCTAAAATTTTAATTAATTAAATTTCAATTTAAATTATTAATTCTCTATAAAAATATTATAAATATTAAATTAGTTAAAAGTATTATTAAATATTAAAATATCCTAGTCATCTTGCCATATAATTAAAAATAATTTTTAAATCTTAGTCATCACTGCCACATATGCAAAATTGGAGGGGGACTACAAAAATGTAAAGACCACCAAAATTAAGGGACCAAAATCGCAGGTTTTGTAATAGGGGGACCAATAGTATAAAATGCTCAAACTAGGGAGACCAAAAGTGCATATAAACCTATAAGAAAATTAGATGTTGTGAAAAACACATTTATGTCCTTATCTCTTAGTTTGCCACGTCATCGATTTGGGGACAATTTGTGTCCAAAATTTTCTTTTGCAACGAAACTATCATATTGAACCAAATAGTTTCCTTTTCCCTTCCACTTTTGCCTATAATATCCACCTTTTATATTGATTGGTTCAAAACAAACTATCCATTTTCAAATTCTATAACTTTTTTTAATTTTCAATGTCAGATCCAATTAAAATTTGGCTTCCCCCAAAAGATGCAAATTGACGTTATCTCTCTTCTTCTCTTACCTCTCTCTTGATCTTCTGCTACCTCTCTCTTGCTCTTATGCTTTCTTCTCTCTTCCATTGCTTCTTTCTTCTCTCTTCCGCTACCTCTTTCTTCTTTCTTCTTTCTTCTCTCTTCCTTTTCTTCAACACGTATAACCGGGTTGTGGGACGATTTATAGAAATCTACAAATCAAAGTTTTTCAGGGTTTGTGCTCTTTATCCTTCTCTGCTTAGATCTACGGAACTCTGCTTAGAGATGACATGGTGGCTAGCGATTTAAGGGGTTTGTTTTCTTCTTATTCTGATTTTAGGATTTTAGTGTGAGATAAATGGAATAAAAAACAAATTAGGTTTTTTGTTGTGCATCTTCTTCTTCTTCTTTCTCGCTACTGTGACTTATTTGTATCGTGTGTTGTGTTTTGTTACATTTGTTACATAGTCATGTTTTCTATTGCCTTTGAAAAAAATTGTTGGTACTTTAATATTTTTCCTATTTTAGTTGTACGTGGTTTACAAGCTTGTCTTTGAATCTCTTCAATCAATTGGTTTTGATTAATCATTTGTGGGGTGATTTGTGTGTTTATTATGTCATTGTGGTAGTTTTGTTTTGATCTAAGATTGTTGGTGTTGCAGGAATGGAAAGGAAGAGTCCATTCTGGATTTTAAAGACAAACAAGAGAAGAATGAGGTTTAATTTCACTTTCCCAAAAACTTGAGAACATTTTGACCACATAATAATGAATCAACCAGCATCTGTTGTTCAGTTTTTAGGTACAAATACAATAGAATTTAATTTGGATTAGTTTCTATTAAAAATTATTTGGCCATTTATTTCCTTAGATGAGGCCCTTATTTTCTTCATGTCTTAGTAGGATTCAAACTTGTCCTTATCAAGTTTTTGGGATAGTGAATAACTCTTTATATCAATCCGATTTATGATGGATGAGGTCATTGACTGTTTCTCTAACGACAACATTTTTTTAATGATTTTGTCATTATAATCTAAACCACAATACATTCATGACATTTTTTTAACACTAATAATTTGTGTAGTGCAGTATTGTTGAATGTATGGATATTCTTCTATTTGACTCTTTTTATTGCTATTTTAAAGATATATACATAGATATCTGACTACTGATATGCCCTGCCAGATGCATTCAGGGGATTAATTCAGAGGAAATACTGAAAAGAACATCTACCATAGATCCACTGCTATTGCTTCATTAGGGCAACCGAAACTCTTAAATTTATAATAGTCGTGAGTTTCTTCTGATGGTGTTTCATTTTTTTTCCTTCTGTTATGTTTAGAATATAGTAGTTTACAAACTTCTGGTATTCATTTATTGAAAATAACTTATGTCAGAGAATCATGGTTTTGCCATCTACTTGGATATAAATACTAATCAATTATGTCTACTTAGTTTTTTCATACAGTTAATTGAACTTTATGTTACAGTTGGCAGAATTTGCTTTAAATGCTTTTATACTAGATTCAAGGTTTCATAGGGTTAGGGATGTTGCTCCAAACAAGGTATGATCAGTAATTCAACATAATAATATTGATCAGCGAATTAGCTAAGTTTTAACTTATCTTATATTGCTGGTTGTGATTATTTCTTTTGTTTCAGATACATAAAGCATTAGTGGCACCACCAAGGAAATCTAAAAGTGTGAATAATCGCCTTACAAATACAAATGATCTTTCTTTATTTTCAGTTCTACTAATGGCAGAGATGATGATGATATTGTCGAGTTCCAAAATATGCTGAGGTTTTTAACAGACACATTTGATGATTTTCAGTTCTGCTACTGACAGAGATGATGATGATATTGTCGAGTTCCAAAATTTTATTGGTTTTCAATGATGTTGTTGTAGTTGGTGGTATGGAAAGCATGTCAAATGCACCTAAGTGCATTGTCCAAGAAAGTAAGGGATCTCGGTTACGACATGATACTATCATTGACGGTATGCTCAAAGATGGCCTCTGGGATGTCTATAATGATTTTGGCATGGGAGTTTGCGCAGAACTCTGTGCATATCAACGTTCCATAACTAGAGATGAGCAGGTAGCGTTCTTAGCGAATGGAACTTCGTTAGAATTTTGTAGTAGATTTTATTCCTGCTTCTTGCTTTAACAACTTTCGCCAAGTCCTTTAATTGCTTCAATTAGCTTAATTAATATTAACATTTGAGAAGTCTGTCAATATCACTGAAAGGACCATGATTCTTCATACTACCATGACCCCTTTTTAATTGTTTTGGAATAGCAAAGTTCTTTCTTTGATCGTATAATTTCCACTATGTACATTTTAACAAGTGTTTGTTATTTTTTAATGTGATTCATACTTATATTAGGCTTGGTTTAGATGACACATTGTCAGTGGAGTGAACAACATATAGTGCAATGGAGTAAATTTGCTGCACGCTCGCATAGTAACATAGTTACGCGCTCGTGTAAGGGCATATAATTAACTAACTGTGCTGAAATTTATGTTGCCATTGTTTCTTTTATCCCGTACAATAGAGTGTCTATTTGATTTTGATCCTTGCATTGTCTTATGCAGAAATTGAATCATCTCCCGTTCCCTATGTCGTTTCTGAAGTTAAATATGCTACATGCGGTGCTGACTTTTCTGTCTGGTTATCTTCAGTTGAAGGAGCTTCTATACTGTATGTGTTGCACTGTCCTCTTTTCTAATAGCTGTCATGATGGTATGTGTTGAACCGTCCTCTTTTATGTGAAATTAAGTACTTAGATTCAACTATTGTATTGTTCAATATACATTTCATATGATAATGATATTAATATTTATACAACATGTTCATTTGTGCATCAAAACTTTGATCTGCCATTGAATCTTTGAAATCTTACATTAGTATTTTTTTACTCCTCTTTTGCATCAATCAAATTTCCTATAATGTTGAATTTACCAGTCATGTTAGTGGTATAAATCAAGGCTAATTTAAGTATCAACAGAAAATAAATTTTGATTAGGCAATGAAATATTCATAGCCTAGAGGATTCCCTATAGGAGATAGGATATTTTTTACAGAGGACCATTTTCTATCCGTATCAGGTTCATATCATCCGCAGTCTCATATGTGATGGACATTATTAGGAAAACAATTTGTTTTAACTTCTTCTTTTGCTTGGTCTTTGGAGTATTTCTCTTAAGGAGACATTGTTGTTTATTACTGAAATGCCCAACTTCTTAGCCAATTTTTTAGCTACATTTTAATTTATATGGTCCTTAGCATGTTTGAATTTTTCAACATTCTGAGCTGAAGATACACTTTTTTTTATCATACTATCATTTGATGCTAATTGTTGGAAATTGTAAGTTTCTTCTCCTTTGTTGTTACTAAAATCCATAACATGATTGGAATTTGAAACCAAACTGAACGATACAAGTGATAAACCGATTGTTCATGCTAGGATTAAGTGTATTGTTTTTATCATGTAGGTTATCTTATTTGTGACAAAAAAGTTTTTATCATGAAAAAGCAGGATGATAGTATGAAACTTTTGGTTTGAGACATTTACTAAATGAAATACTATACTTTTTACTTGGATAAGAATTAGGAAGCAAATTGTTTTGTTCATGGTTTGACCCATTTACTTTAAGTATAAATGATTTGTATTTGTGCTTAGGGAGGCAAATCTGAAAGAAGTAGCTTTATCAGTTTTTTCGGTGAAAGCATAAGTCTAGAATTTGGAGAGTATATTGATCAAGTGAGTTATTCATTACTTCTAAATGAATTGAATACTATTCCATGCTAAAAAAAATAGTATAAAAAATAGTATCCTTACTAACCTATTACAAAGTACCAAAGAATATGTAGTGATTCACCTAGGCATGCTGGACATTAAAGTTAAACTGAAAGAGAAAACTTTCAGTTCAGCTAAACTTCCAACATAATAGGGAGAGGGGAATCTTCTAAGTTTTTTTCTTTAATTATGAATTCTTTGTGAAAACTTGAGACCTGTATGTTCTATGCACTTCTCTGGCCACCTCAAAGAAATTTTTTCTGTTGCATTGTCCTTTGATACATGGTTTCTAAAGCCAATCCAATCATCTAGAACAATCCTTAGGTCATGAAATTTTTTTTCGACATCATCACAGCAGTCAGCATGAATGGTGTATGCATCTTCCAATATATCATCATATCGCTGATAAAATTTACCAAAATGATTTGTATCTATTCTATGAACACATAAGCCATATATGTCAACTAGGTTTTCATATAGCTCCAATGTTGTACACATGGATTCTTCAAGGTCTGAGTTTGGATACAAAACTTTGCTCAGCTTCGAGTGCTTTAAGAATTCTAAGGCAATGTTATTTGCTTTCATGAAGAAGATTCCCCCTTCTTGTACGAAATACACTATTTCTCCATCACTTACGAAATTGCAGGAAATGCTAAGTTCTAACTGCAGATGGAAGTTCATCGATGAAATTTTAAGCCACAATACATCTGTATCCTACAGTAAAATAAAAGTTACATGCAATTCAAGCTGATGGACAAACCATTATTTTGGCCCGTAAATGTGTTTTCGTACCGTGAAAATTATGTTATAGCTGAATTCAATGACTTGTATCAAAAAATGATAACTAACTGTGTCCATAGTTATGATAACTAAGTGATTCAAAAATCCCTTGAGTCCCTTGGCCAGATTTAAAGCTTTGTAGTAAAACTTCAAGCATAGATCATGGTATTGCATGTGATTCATCTACCATGGTGAGGATAAATGTTTTGTCTAGCATTGTTGCTTTCTTGAGAACTTGAATCAATTATTGGTTTTCTAAATCATACTGATAGGAAATGAAAAGAAGTCAAACTGGATTGGTGCATGTCCAAGTAGTGTGAAACTATTGTGTATGATATAAACTATCGTCCAAGACATTTGGTGGTTGTGTTTATAGATTCTTAGTCAACATTACTTAACAAGCCATAACGCCATAGGTTATGCTACCAGTGTTATTCCTTTAAAAACAGTCAGGTTTCATTGTCCTCTGCGCTTGGAGGCACGACGGTTCCGGTATAGGTAGAAATATCAAATGGTTTAATGCAGGATGAAGGTTATGGATTAGTGGCTCTGAAATAGGTATTTCTTGGAAGGTTAAGGTGGAAAGCTGGTGCAATAAGAACAACACATTATGGTTTCTATGAAAAATGTGATGTGTTGATTGGTTTGAAGAAAGGCTTTGTGGTCACGTTCCACTGCCTGGTACTACACCTAGCTACATAAACCTATGAAATTAAGCTACGTTCACAATCACAATGGATTTTGAAGATTCTACAAATAAATAAATTATTATGAGTATTTTGATCAATATGCACTGTGTCAACATGTTCAAATCATTTTCACCTTCAAAAATAATATTTTTTAGTGTTTCAACTCAAGTTATCCTCAAACGTGAAATATTTTATTTATATTACAATACTTAACAAAATATGAAGACTCCAATCATAACTTCAAAAATGAATTCTCCAAAATAATTGCATATGTCAAAACCACTTATTTTTGCTTCTGTAATTATCATAAATAAGTAATTGTTGGAAATAAGTCAAAGCTACTTATTTTTGCTTATGCATATGTCAAAGCCACTTATTGTTGGAAATAAGTAATTATCATAAAGATGGAATAAGTTTATATTACAAAATATTAGTTTGTAGATATGTTGGTTATCAGATCCTTTTAGTCAAACACTTCAATAATTTACTATGAAAAAGTTGGCTATTAGTTAAACATTAATAGTTAGCATTTTTAATTTTTAGTCAAACGTGTATAAATTGATTAAATAATTATACTATTCATTTGTATAGCATAAATATCATTCATATATTTTATTATGTATTAAATATTTTTGAAAAAGAAGAACTCATCAATTCACCTTATAAATGACTCAAATATCAATATTTTAAATTTTAAAATAACCCGAAAAAGTTCATATTTAGTTCAAGTTTTGTTACCTAATTAAAATTATAATTACCTTTGATATTTATATTGAGTCAAAGATAATAAAATTTTAATAAATTTTATTTTTTTATTGCGGAAAATATATGAAGGGAAAAATGAAATTATTGATACAGATATTGAAAACTGAAAATTTATCGAATTTTTTTAAATATGAAAACAAATGCTCAGTATCCGTACGCACGAGTTTATTTATAAAATTGGTATATACATCATAAAACTTATAGTAATATGAATAAAGTGTAAAATATAATTAATTTTTTAACTTGTTCTGAATAACCTTGGTTTTATTTTATTTTTAAAGTGGTACGAAACACAACCTGTTAGATTTAGACAAGAAAACATTCATATAAATTGATTTCAATCTACATTTGAGTACAATTATATAGTACAAAGTAATATGAAAGAGAAAAAGGAATAAACACTGACAGTGTAAAATATTTTTACACAGTCAACCAATGACAGACGTGTATTCTGCCATGTCATACTTTTATTTGTAAAATACAATTATGATTTGACACTTTAAAATAATCTGATTGGATGTATGCGTAATATTTCTTTACAGTGATAATGTACTACTTTTAAACTCAATATGAAATGATAAAAATGAAACTATTTATTCAAATATGTAGTGAATCAATAAAATTTTAATATTTTTGTTTTCTTCATATCGTAGATATTATATGAAACGGAGAATATGAAACTACTAATTCAATTATGAATTATGTAGTGAATCAATAAAATTTTAATAAATTTTGCTTGCTCATATTGTTGAAATTGTATGATAGGGGGAAAATGAAACTAATGATCCAAATATGTAGCGAGGCAATAAAGTTTTAAAATTTTTGTTTTCTCATATTCGTGAAATTATATGAAATAGAAAAATGAAACTACAGATCCAATTATGAATTATGTAGTGAGTCAATAAAACTTTAATAAGTTTTGCTTGCTCATATTGTGAAAATTATATGAAACGGGAAAAATGAAACTACTGATTCAAATATGTAATGAATCAATAAAATTTTAATAATTTTTTTTTTCATATGGTGAAAATTATATAAAACGGGAGAAATGAAACAACTGATCAAATTATTTAGTGAGTCAATAAAATTTTAATAAATTTTGTTTTATCATAGTGTGGAAATTATATGAAATGGGGAAAATGAAACTACTGATCCAAATATTGAAGAATGAAAATTTATCGATCATTTTTTTTTCAAATATGTGAAATTTATGAAAAATATTTGAGTAGATATTTTTAAATTGTATTTTCTGTTATAAAATAATTGCCTTATTTATAAAAAAACTAAAACAACTGATTTATCTAATACAAGTTTCAATATGTTTTATTTTTAATCATATTATTCTTGATATTATTGTTTACATTTTATCTTTTAAATGTATTACTATTTCAATTGAAATTTACTATTATTCTTAAGTTTTTTTTTTTTATTTTCAACTTCTTATATTTATGACGGCCTGCATACAAATCCGCGTCCAAAACCATACCCACACAAAAACGTATCCCGTGCGTATGCACGAGTTTTTTTACTAGTTATGGTATGAGACACATGTGAACCATTTCACATTTTTCAGCTATCTCTCATCGTCTCTCTTTGGTCCATGTGGCGCAACTCCCTGCCATCTAATTTGATCACTACTTGCGTTAACCTGGGTCATGTAGAAGCCCCCCACCATGTGCTTCATGCGCTTGTGTTTGCCTAGCCTCTAGGTCGCTTTGGCTTTCATCCATGGGATACGGTTGAGTCAATTTCGTTGACTCCTCTTATCCATTGACTTGGACCAGCGCCCTCCTTTTGGCATACCCTTTAGGCCACGTGCTTTTGGCACCCCCTTCTGGTCCTTCTTTTTTCATTTTTTTTATTTTTTTTGGGTTTTGGGCCTTTAGCCCATTTTTCTTGTTTGTGTTTACTAGCATCATCTCCCCATACTATCTTCATGCACCCCTTTTTCATTTAATTTTAGTTCTTTTATCATGTTTTTCCATCATTTTCTATTATTTTATTTTTATTATTTTTGTTAAAAATAAATCACCATTGATGAGTCCAAGCTTTTGAGGTTGACATCAATTTTGGTAAAACTAACTTATCAGAAAGATGTCCTAACATGTTGAATTGACTGAAGATTAAAGTGTTAGACAAGATGTCTTATCTTGTTGATTCGACATCTTTGTCTGTTACAGTTTAGAATAACTGTTACCTGATTTCCAGTTTTATGGGAATGTCTAATTATCCTAGGTGGCATCCAAGATTGAGGAATCAGAGATTCTGATTCTAAATGGAATATGTTGTTTCTAAGTGTGGAGACACTTTAGGAAACTTAGGATTGAAGAAACTATTCTAGAGAAGAATAAGTCGCAAATTCTGTGGAGCTGAATTGCTGCGATTCTGAAGCCTAAATCCAGTTTTGTTTAGTGTTATAAATAAGATGGATTTAACCTAGAATAGGCAGTGAAGATACACGGCTGTTAGGGAGTACTAGAGTTGTACTTTTGTGAGCCTCTCTTGTATTGTGTGAATACCTGAGTTGGACAGTCTAATTGAGTTGTAATTGTTCAGTCACTGATGTGATTGAAAGGGAATTGAGAAGAGTCTCATACCTAGGAGTGTCTTAGGTAGAAATCTAGAACGAGTAGTTGTTAGGTGACAAGTTGTAAACGTTGGAATTTAGCTTAGGTCTAATACTACTTAGTGGATTTCATTCCTGGCTTGGTAGCCCCTAGACGTACGTGTTGTTGTTCAACGAACTGGGTTAACAATTCTTGTGTGTCTTTTACTTTCTGCTGTTTATTTTTTGCTCCTTATTATCCTTGTGTGTGAAGCAGAGATCAAGTGTCACAACATGCTGTCCGACATCTTAGTGATCTACTTGACCAGAATTTCAATTGGTATCAGAGCAGACATCCTGCTCTGTATCTGGGTGAGATTCAGAGACGATACTTTCTGGTTCAATGGATAAAGAATGAGGAATTTTAAATAAACCACCTATACTTGATGGTTCCAATTATGAATATTGGAAAGTGCGCATAGTGGCATTCATCAAGTCCATGGATGGTAAAGCTTGAAAGTCTGTGGTCAAAGGTGGGGTCCACCAAAGACCAAAGACAAGGATGGGAAGATTACTGATGAACTGAAGCCTAAGGAAGACTGGGATGATGAAGATGATAAGCTTGCTCAAGGTAACTCCAAAGCCTTGAATGCCTTGTTCAACGGTGTTGACAAGAACATCTTCAGGCTGATCAAGAACTGCACTGTTGCCAAGGATGCATGGGAGATCTTGAAGACTGCCCATGAAGGAACTTCAAGAGTAAAATCTTCAAGACTTCAACTTCTCACCACTAAGTTTGAGAACTTGAGGATGAAAGAGGATGAAAGTATACAAGACTTTCATATGAACATTGTTGACATTGCCAACACCTCAAGTGGCCTAGGAGAGAAAATTGCAGAAGCCAAGTTGGTTCAGAAAATCCTGAGCTCTCTCCCCAAGAGATTTGATATGAAGGTGACCGCTATTGAGGAGACCCAATATATAAATACTATGAAAGTAGATGAGCTAATGGGATCACTCCAAACTTTTGAGACGACTATCAGTGAGAAGGATGAAAAGAAGAAAAGTTTAGCCTTGGTGACTAACCAAGAAAAGGGTGACTCTAATGAGGATCTGTCCAAAGCTGTGGGATTTCTTGAAAAACAGTATCACCAACTGTTGAAGAAATTGGATGAGAAGTCTAGGACCAATGTCAAGGCTCAGAATTCCGACATCTATAGAAGGAAAAACTTTGGAAAAAGAACTAGCTATGATAAGAAACCCAACCGATGAAAGGGAATTCAATGCTTTGAGTGCGGGGGGTTTGGGCACACAAGAGGTGAATGTCCCACCTTCCACAAGAAGGAGAAGAAAGGTTTATCCACTTATTGGTCTGAAGATGACTCCTCGAGCGATGGAGAATATGCTAAACGTGTTTTTGCACTTACTGGAGTATATGATTCGGACAAGGAACCAGATATTGGAGAGCTCACTCCAGGTGAACTAGATGTCTCTTATAAGGAGGTATGCATTAGAAGTGCTAAATTATGTCAATTAGGGCAAAATCAGCAAAATCTTATTGCCCAACTTTGTGATGAAAGATTAAATCATTTGGGCACCATCTCTGATCTAGAGGATGAAGTTGTGTTATTAAACTCCAAGCTCAACAACATGACCAAATACATAAGAATGCTCAATAGCAGTTCAGATGTGCTGGATGAGATTCTAAATTCAGGAAGAAGTATCAGAAATGGAAGAGGTCTCGGCTAAAATGATCAAGTTGAGAACAAAGGACAAAGGTGTAGAGTGAACTCAATTTAATTGATGTCAAGTAGGATGTCTCAACATCGTCAAAGACTTCTGAACAACCTCCCAGGAAGGAAGAATTAGAATAAGAAATGCCATCACTGTGGTAAGTACGATCACTTAAAGGCTTACTGCTATAAGTTGAATGGTTATCTAAGGTCATCAAGGAGAAAAGAGGTTACTAAAGGAAAGAAAAAGTGGATTCCTAAGAATCAAACTGTTGCCTTCATAGCTCATACCTCTTTGAGAGCTTCGGCTAAAGAAGACTGGTATTTTGATAGTGGCTGTTCTAGACACATAACAGGTGTCAAGAAGTTCCTGGTTGACATTAAACCTCATTCAACTAGCTATGTCACCTTTGGAGATGGTTCAAAAGGTGAGATAAAAGGTGTTGGTAAGCTGAAGTATGCTGGTCAGCCTAGTCTAGATAAAGTCCTGTATGTCAAAGGATTGTAGCTAATCTGATAAGTATTAGCCAATTATGTGACTAGGGTCTTAAGGTTAACTTCTCTAAATCTGAGTGTCTGGTTACAAATGATAAAGAAGAATTTATCATGAAGGGTACCAGATCAAAGGATAATTGTTACTTATGGGCTCCCCATGAAACTAAGTGTTCTTCCACCTGCTTGGTGTCAAGAGAAGACGAGGTGAAGATATGGCAGTAGAAACTTGGACATTTGCACTTGAAAGGAATGAAAGAAGTCTTATCCAAGGAAGCTGTTAGAGGTATTCCTAATCTAAAGATAGATGAAGGCAAAATATGTGGGGAGTGTCAAATTGGAAAACAGACTAGGATGTCACATAAAAGGCTTCAACACCAGACCACCTCAAAAAACTAAGAGCTTCTCCATATGGTCTTGATGGGACCTATGCAAGTTGAAAGCCTTGGTGGAAAGAGGTATGCTTATGTTGTAGTGGACGACTTATCTAGGTACACATGGGTGCACTTCATCAAAGAAAAGTCAGAAGTATTTGAAGTTTTCAAAGGACTATGTCAAAAACTCCAAAGAGAGAAGGATTGTGGCATTGTCAGAATCAGAAGCAACCATGGGAAGGAGTTTGAGAACAGTAAGTTTAATGAATTCTGCTCCTCAGAAGGAATCAGTCATGAGTTCTCTTCACTCATCACTCCTCAACAGAATGGTGTGGTTGAAAGAAAAAATAGAACGATTCAAGAATACGCAAGGGTCATGCTTCATGCCAAAAAACCCCCTTATCACTTTTGGACTGAAGCTATGAACACAGCTTGCTACATTTTAAACAGAGTAACCATCAGATCTGAGACATCTGCCACTATGTATGAGTTATGGAAAGGTAGAAAGCCTACTGTGAAGTACTTCCATGTCTTTGGAAGCAAATGTTACATCCTAGCAGACAGTGAGCAAAGAACACTACTACAAAACGCGTAAACAACAACGCGAGGTTCACCACGGAAGAAATATACATCGTTGTAATAAATTAAATTTTTGCGCCAGTCAGTAGCTGGATATAAGAACAGTGATTTAATGACGGTTCTCTTTAAAAACCGTGGTAATAAATGATGTCTGACGAGCTTCGATTCTCAGCAACATTATTTTTTCCATTTTTTAGAGAACATTAAGCGTGTACCCCTTAAGTCCTTTAAATAAAAAATAAAATGTATATTATTTTACAACGGTTAGTTTAAACAACCGTTGTTATACGCTTTTGTCACTTATGTGAATTATTAAAAAAATAAAATTTTAAATGATTTTACAATGGTGGAGAAATTCAACCGTTGTTAGAGGAAGATGAAAAATGAATGAGGAAGATGAAGAATCAACAGTGGTTTTTGAATTAAAGAATTAATAATGACTTTCAACTAAAAAATGATTAGATTTTCAATGTAAATAGAAGATGAAGAATCAAAGAAATCATTATAAATATGTTATTCCTCTTATTACCATCACACAAGCAGCATCATTGAAGAGAATCAAACAAAATGAATTACAACAATGCAGTTCAAGAAGTCCAACAAACTGTAGATTTTCAAGAAGAAGTTGTCCAAGAAGTTCAACAAACTGCGGGTGTGGTTAAAGATGCTGATGTTCAAGAAGTTGCCAAGGTCGTAGATGTCCAAGAAGAAGTCTAGGTCGTAGAGGCTTCAGAGGTCAAACCAGTTTTCCAGCCCGAACAAGCTGTACAGACCCAACATGCGGTCGCCTTGCAAGAAAGACGAGCCAGGAGGAGAAGAAGGAGATCAAGAAGAAAGAGAAGAAGGACAACTATTTTTGATTCAGATGATGAGGACGAAGCAACGTTTGGTTGGAGTAATTTTATGTCAGCTTGGGCATATAGATTTGATTTATAAAAGTTAAAAGTGTCTGTTATCTTCAATATTTAAGATTTAATTTTGTTATTTTAAATATAAACTTGCATTTTGTTGGAGTTTGCTAATTTATATGAAACTTGCATTTTGTTATATTATTCTTATTAAAAATATTTACATATGTGGTAAACTCATTAATTAACCTTGAATATATGAACTTGAATGAAAACTTTATCACATATGTGGTAAACTCATCACATAACCTTAAATGAAAAATATATGAACCCAAGTCACCACGGTTCTACCAAAACCATGGTGATATCTCTAAACTCAGGCACTAACTTTAAATTAAATTTTTTAATTAAAAATTGTAACGAAAACCTACGCTCATTTCTTTTCAATTTATCACTACGGTTATTATTTGAACCGTCGTTATATAGTTTGCTATTATTTTAAAATATAAATTATAATTACGGTTGTTGTTAACAACCGTAACGAAAAGTGATAGTTTTTAATATATAAACGAAACTATATTTGACCTACTTCATATCTGCTGTTTCTCTCTAAAGAAAACCCCAACACAACCCTCTCCTCTCATGAATCTTAACCAAAATCTGACGGGAGCAACGTCCGGCGCAAACTCCTACGACGGCGAAGATGGTACTTTCTCCTGCTGTCTTCTTTCTAACATTATTGTTTTAGGTTTTGGTTTTAGGATACTATGGAAAACATTATGTTAATGATGTTTTAGGGTTAAGTTTGATTTTTGTTGTGTTTCCTTGTAGATACATGGTGATGATGGTGGTAGCAAGCATATACTATGGTGAAATATCATATGGTTTTTGAAGCAATGAAGAAAAATATAAGAAGTATGAAGTTGTTGTATAAACTTCATCCACCTTATATTTCTTCTTCATGGCATCAAAAACTGGATGAACTTAATATATATCTTGATTTACTACAGTTCCACGATTATTTTACATAAGAGGTGCGTTTTTTTTACATAAGAAGTTGTTGCTTAAATAATGTATGTTTTTTTTATTGTGTTGCATGTTGTTTTGTTGTATGTTGTTGTTGTTGACAAATGTTCTTAAAATAAGAACAAAACATTGCTAATCACAAGATAGAGGCTTCTTGTGACTTAGCAATGTTTTGTTCTTTAAATTCATATGCAGGTTGAGAAGTTTAGTTTATTATATACTATATATATATTGTTTGTTTCACTTACCTTTTAATGATAATGAAATCATTTATATTGACATAGAAACTTATATTCTGAAAATTAAGATGTATTTGAAAACTAACCTATATCAATCAATATTTTCCGAATCGCATCCGTTTCATTCAGCACATTTTATGTTCCTTAACACATAATATATGGTTTAGTGGTCTGTTTGCTTCAATTCATCGATATAATTTACAATCGTGTTGATAAGCGACAATGATGAGGTAAACTATAATAAAAGATATCGATGAGTAGAGGGAATCAGACCATTGAATCGTGTATTATGTGTTAAAGAACATAAAATGTGCTGAATGAGACGAATGTAATTCAAAAAAAAAAAATTGGTGTGTTTAAGTTGGTTTTCAAGAATATTTTAATTTTCAAATTATATATTTCTTTGCCAATTTGAATGGTTGTATTTCTTTAAATAGGTGTATGGTAAACCAAGCAATATACATTTGTATATAATAAACTATGGGTACTTTCCACGACGGTTGTCTACAACAACCATCATCTAATGTAATTAATTTGCTGCTGGGTTTAGAACCCAGTACCCTATGTATCATAACGGTTATTAAGAATAACCGTTGTGATATACCGCGCGCTTTTTAGAATACAACAACGGTCCTAGGGTCGTGATTATAAGTAGCGCATTTACCATAACACTCTACATAATAACACCTTGATCTACGTTATTACATGTATTTTTCAGCCGTTGTTAAATGAGTTTTACGTAGTAGTGGAAGGAAGATGGATCCTAAGAGTGATGAAGGAATCTTCCTGGGATACTCTACAAATAGCAGAGCCTACAGAGTATACAACTCAAGAACTCAGGTGGTACTGGAGTCTATAAATGTTGTGGTTGATGAATCACCTATAAAAGCCGAAGTTACTAATGATAGTGGAGCATTCTTTCCCATGGAGGATGAAGATATCACAGAGGATGTTGAAACACCACAAGATGACTATGAGGGTGCTGTAGAATCCAATGATGTCAATCATGAACCTACAGTGACTGAAAAGGTTGACAAGGGACCCTCCATCAGAATTCAGAAGGATCATCCCAAGGAACTAATAATAAAAGACCCAAATGGAGGAAGGATGACCAGGTCACGAGATGTTGTTGCCAGCGCTTGCTTTGTGTCGAACATGGAACCCAAGAATATCAAGGAGGCCTTGACTAATGAATTCTGGATTAATACCATGCAAGAGGGGCTATGGCAGTTCAAGAGGGATGAGGTCCGGGATCTTGTACCAAGACCAGAAGGGCCAAATGTAATTGGGACAAAGTGAGTATTTAAAAACAAGTCTGACGAACACGGTGTAGTCACAAGAAACAAGGATAGACTTGTTGCCCAAGGATACACTCAGATTGAGGGAGTAGATTTTGATGAAACTTTTTCTCCTGTTACTAGATTGGAGTCTGTGAGACTGTTACTTGGAGTAGCCTGTCTGCTGAAATTCAAGCTTTTTCAAATGGATGTCAAGAGTGCCTTTCTGAAAGGATACTTGAACAAAGAAGTTTATGTGGAACAACCTAAAGGTTTTATTGATCCTACATTTCCAGATCATGTATACAAGCTGAAGAAAGCCTTGTATGGGTTGAAACAAGCTCTAAGAGCTTGGTATGAAAGGCTTACTGATTTCCTTGTCACCCATGGCTAGAGAAAATGAGGAATTTATAAAACCCTTTTTGTCAAAGAAAGGGAAGGAAAGCTCATGATAGCACAAATATATGTCGATGATATTATGTTTGGGGGAATGTCAGAAGAGATGGTTCAACACTTTGTCAAGTAAATGCAATCTGAGTTTGAGATGAGCTTAGTTGGTGAATTAACTTAATTCCTTGGTCTCCAAGTCAAACAAATGGAAGATTCTATATTTCTCTGTCAAGGGAAATATGAAAAAAATATTGTTAAGAAGTTTGGTTTGGAGAATGCAAAACACAAGAAGACTCCAGCTCCTACTCACTTGAACTTGTCTAAAGACGAGAAAAGGGTAAGTGTTGATCAGAGTCTGTATAGAAGCATGATTGGATGTCTTCTATATCTTACTGCTAGCAGACCCGATATAACTTTTGCAGTAGGAGTATGTGCGAGATATCAGGCTGAACCTAAAGTTAGCCATATTAATCAGGTCAAAAGAATTCTGAAGTATGTTAATGGTACATGCAACTATGGACTGCTCTATACACATAGCTCTAACTTTGTGTTAATAGGCTACTGTGATGCTGATTGGGATGGGAATGCAGATGATAGGAAGAGCACTTCTGGTGGATGCTTCTTTCTAGGAAACAACTTAATCTCTTGGTTCAGTAAGAAGCAAAATTGTGTCTCCTTGTCTACTGCCGAAGCTGAATACATCGCTGTAGGTAGAAGATGTTCTCAAATGACGTGGATGAAGCAAATGCTGACTGAATACAATGTCATTCAAGATGTTATGACACTCTTCTGTTACAACTTAAGTGCAATTAATATCTCAAAGAATCCTATTCAGCACGGCAAAATAAAACATATTGACATCAGACATTACTTCATTCGAGACCTAGTGGAAGACAAAGTCATAACCTTAGAGCATGTTGCCACAGAGAATCAGTTAGCTGACATCTTCACTAAAGCTTTGGATGCGAATCAATTTGAACTGTTGCGGGGCAAGCTTGGAGTTTTCCTATCTGAAGATATGTAACATACCTCTGGGTGTGGGAAGGATATTCAAGTATTTGGAGATGTATTCCCATCTTGTTTGAGAGGGTGTTCAGGCCTTCTCTCAAGTTCATTTTTGTTTTGGTTTTGTAAGGGCTTAATGGTCAGGATAATTTACTTTTTGTGCTTGGTGTGTACTTTAAATACTCTATGTTGTTTATTTGGTTATCTAGTTAGTCTTTCTGCCTTTGTCATATTATGGCTAAAAAGGGGGAGTGATACTAACTTTACTAACCACTGTTAACTGCTGCTAACCATTGAGGGGGAATAGTGCTGCTTGCAAAAGAAGGAATTGGTTGAGGGGAGACAACAAGATGTTTGATGCTTGTCTTTTTTTCCACTGCTTTTCTGATGATCTAGTTCTTGTCTCCTTGTTCTGATTAATTCTGTCTGCAGGTTAATTGTAGTTAGTTTTAGCCAAAATCTGCCAAAGAGGGAGATTGATGAGTCCAAGCCTTTGACGTTGGCATCAATTTTGGTAAAACTAACTTATCAGAAAGATGTTGGAGAAGATGTCCTAACATGTTGAACTGACTGAAGATTAAAGTGTTAGACAAGATGTCCTATCTTGTTGATTCGACATCTTTGTCTGTTACAATTTGGAATAACTGTTATTTGATTTCCAGTTTTATGGGAATGTCTAATTATCCTAGGTGGCATCCAAGATTGAGGAATCAGAGATTCTTATTCTAAATGGAATATATTGTTTCTAAGTGTGGAGACACTTTAGGAAACTTAGGATTGAAGAAACTATTCTAGAGAAGAATAAGTTGCAGATTCTGTGGAGCTAAATTGCTGTGATTCTGAAGCCCAAATCCAGTTTTGTTTAGTGTTATTAATAGGATGGATTTAACCTAGAATAGGCAGTGAAGATACACGACTGTTAGTGAGTACTAGGGTTGTACTTTTGTGAGCCTCTCTTGTATTGTGTGAATACCTGAGTTGGACAGTCTAATTGAGTTTTAATTATTCAGTCACTGCTATGATTGAAAGGGAATTGAGAAGGGTCTCATACCTAGGAGTGTCTTAGGTAGAAATCTAGCACAGGTAGTTGTTAGGTGACAAGTTGTAAACGTTGGAGTTTAGCTTAGGACTAATACTACTTAGTGGATTTCATTCCTGGCTTGGTAGCCCCCAGACGTAGGTGTTGTTGTTCACCGAACTGGGTTAACAATTCTTGTGTGTCTTTTACTTTCTGCTATTTGTTTACTGCTCCTTATTATCTTTGTGTGTGAAACAGAGATCAAGTGTCATGATATCCTGTCCGACATCTTAGTGATCTGCTTGACCAAAATTTTAACCATTATTTTCAAATAGCACAAAAATCTTGATCCAACGTCAAGCATTTTAAAAAGTCAAATTCAAATGATTTTTAAACACAAAATTAAATGCTCGATTGTATCAAATCCTTTTCTAATTAATTGTGTTAAAATTCTTTTTCGCAATATATAATCGGTGAAAAAGGTTAAGTTGGATGTACCTATCCCTCTTCATCCCGAATATTTGGATGATGGAGGTAATTAGCCTACCGTTTGAGTATTCGTCCTCCGCTTCAAAACACATTAAATAACCGAATCAAGTTTATCCTTTTGTGAATGAAAAAAATACTAGTTGAACGTAATTATCCTCCTTAGTCCCAGGTATTTGTGTGATGGCTATGCTTAGCCTCCCACGTGAATATTCGTCGTCCGTTAAAGAAATGTGACTTAATTTTCCACACAAATTTCATAAATAACTCGGACGAAAAAGGTTTGGTTGAACGTACCTTCACCTTCTAATCTCGAATATTTCGATGATGGTCGGAGTTAGCCTACCGTTCGAGTACTCGTCATCCACTAAAAAACACACTCAACTAATTAAACTTATCTTTTCTCGCCTCTGCATGATTAAAAAACTTTTCACAAATGAACAATGTTTAATATGTTCTACCTTGATACAAAAAAACGCTTAAGCCTCCAATTGCGAGCATACGAGCAACGTTTAACCTTGAGAACGCGATCTAAACATTTGTTCAATAAAATCAACCAACCAATACATAGTTTTCTATGAAGAACTGCGTTGCTTTGAATTCGTCACCACACTTGAGGATACGTAGGAGCAAGACCCGCAATCTTGTCAAGCACCCTAATAAAAATCTTTTTTTTGTGACCTTTTCCTTTATCTTTTCAACTTTAAATAATGAGAAGAAAATAAATAACGAAAGCTAACATTCTATTCACAAATCTAACTGAATGGTTCTCGCTGGGTACACCGAATGTGAGGGTGCTAATACCTTCCCCTTGAATTATCAAATCCCGAACTTGAATTTGGCTGCAACGATCATTGACCTTGACGTGCGACTCTGTTATCATCTTGAGCGTGAGAGCGCTCTAGGTTATTTTTCTCGCCGCGACACCTTTGACCTTGACGTGCTCGCCCGAGAAACCTTATAGGGAGCCTTTAAATAGTTGTAGGGCGTCTGGATCCGATTAGAATCTCTCAAAAAGTCCAAATAGAGGACATCAGCCTTTCACTCAAAGCACTTTTCCCCCCCAAACGTCTAGTACTTAGGGGACAATGTGAAATCAAACTCTCTCCTTCACTTGAAACACTTTACCCCTACATGGTTTGTGCTTGGGAAACTGTGTATCATGATTTCTTACTTAAGCACTTCATCCACACGCGCCTCGTACTTGGAGAACTGATCAGTAAGTATATATATATATATATCCCTTATTTTATTAAAATACAAATTTTTTTAACTTTATCATTATTTTGAACCTTGGTGAAGATCAAATACCAAGTTTTGTATCACACTCAGGTGCAATATATTCTCAATGGCATTGCATAAATTAATTTTTTTGAATAAAATTAACAAATGTTAGATAAAAAATATAGTTTATCAGTTACAAGATAAGAGATTATGTAAGGTATACCAACCTTGAACTAATAATTTTTCTTCTATTGCAATCCATCCCAAAGATTGTTTTCACGCTTCTTTAAGTTTCATTGTTTTCAATCCAAATGCTCTCATTATCAATGTTTATTTTTCACAACATAGCATCCAAGATATATCGTTATGGAGTTCACGTTCTGATTGGTTGGCATGAGGATTTCACACGGATCACTAATGTTTCTTATGGTTTGATGTGTTGGCAATGTATTAAGCGTTGATACTATATTAATGGATGATAGAGATTCATTTATAGCCAAAACTAGGTTACTTTTCCCCTAGGATTATTATGAACACTGAGGTGATAAATGATTTCTTTTTTAAATAAAAAATAAAATAAAGAATTTTTCCTTTAGTTGTCAGCCCACTTGAGAGAATATATTACTTTTTTGGCAGACCCAAAAACAAGGTGGTGAACTGGAAGGAATATCACTTACAGTTTCTTACCATTCATCATTTTTTTGTTGCAATATGTTCTCGGTATGATTAGAAATAGGTTTCTCAATGTTATCTGCCAAGGAAAGAATTAAATCATTGAATTTTTGCCTTCGATGACAATGTTGAGAAATTATTCCCAAATATAAATATGGATTGCAAGAGGTGTGGAATCAAGAACAACAACGTCATTATGTGATATAGATTGCAAGAGGAAAAAAATGTTTTGTTCAAGGTTGGTAAAATTGGTTTCTTCAATGCATAAATGTAACAACACCAAAGAACCTTGAAAGATTTCCTAACTAATTAATAAATATTAAAAGATATTTCTCTCTTACAATCCATCCAAGAGAATGATGTTTAGGAGTTTGGCGCGACACCATACTAGATAGATTAGAGCAAAACTGAATGGATGAATGCTTTTAAAGACAAAACTGTGTAATCCTTTCCCTTTGTTGGTAGTCTAACCGAAAGAATAAATTACTTAATATTTAAGTAAAAAATAAAATAAACATAATGACGCCATTATAAAAGTGTAGCGCGATTTTTGTGGTCTTGAAGCACTATCGTTCGGGTACTACAGTTCGATTCATTTTTTATCCTGTTAAGCTGATTAAGGAAGGGAAATAGATGTCTCCAATTAACCCTGCTCGCATACTGAGGTTAAACAGTCAAAACTGTTGGTTTACAGATGCTATTAAGATGTGGGCCCCTCTTCGGTTTATTTTGTTAAGAACACAGTGTCTGGACTATTTGTGAGGTTTTTGGTAATGTGTTTAGATTTGATGCTTTTGATTTTATTTGATGGAGATACTGGATTTTGGGTTTTTTTATTAGTATGCTCACTAAGATTTTTCAATCTTATGCCTACGTATTCCCGAAACAGGGAAATCAGAGCGATCGTAGTTCCTCCTATTCTATGGGAGGAAAAAGGTTGTTTTCATGTCTTGTTCAAAGCCCAAGACATGAAGCTAAAGGTGATTTGTATCTTGTTCAAAGCCCAAGATGTGAAGCTAAAAGGGTTTGGATGAGAGAGAATTTGTCATCTCTAAAGAGAAGTTGTTGATGTTTGTATGCTGTGAGCAAGACACAAATTTGATGCTAAAAGGTTAATTGACTCAACCGAGGTTTCCTTATACAAAGCCTAAGAGGAGGCGATTGACCCTACAAGAGGGTGCCTTTTATTTGTTGTCTTATACGAAGCCTGAGATAGTGGCTAAAAAGGGTGACTCAACAAGAGAGTACTAACAAGTGACTGACTCAACAAGAGAGTGCTTTTATGTGTCTTGTACGAAGCCCAAGACGGAGGCTAAAAGGTTTGACTCAACAAGAGAGTACTTTTATCTGTCCTGTATAAAGCCCAGGGCGGAGGCTAAAAATGTTGACTCAACAAGAGAGTCCATTGACAGGTGATTGACTCAACAAGAGAGTATTTTATACTCAACAAGAGAGTGTTTTGCTGTCTCGTATGAAGCCCGAGATAAAGGCGAAAAGGAGATCGACTCAACAAGAGAGTCTTTTATACTTAATAAGAGAGTGTTTTGTATGTGTCTTGTATGAAGCCCAAAACAGAGGCTAAAAGGGGATTAAATCATCAAGAGAGTCTTTTATACTCAACAAGAGAGTGTTTTGTATGTGTCTTGTATGAAGCTTAAGGCGGAGGCTAAAAGGGGATTGACTCATCAAGAGAGTCTTTTATACTCAACAAGAGAGTGTTTTAGTATGTGTCTTGTATGAAGCCCAATACGGAGGCTAAAAAAGGGTTTGACTCAACAAGAGAGTCTGAAAAGGTTAGCTCCGCTGGGGAGAGTCATTTGTACAAAGCCTAAGAGGAGGCTATCTTACTACTGAGGATTAGATCCATAGGCAGGACCAAGTGGGGGAGCTCTCATGAGAGAGGTCGGGGTTCTGAGTGATCATTGATTTTTCCTATCTGTGAAAGGAACTTGAGAATGTCTTTGAGACTCAAGGGGGTTTAGACTGTCCAAGTCTAGAGTTTTATCTATTGTACAATGCCCAAGAGGTGGCACAAGCATTAAGTGATGAGTATCAACCCTAAAGTGGCCAGAGGTTTGACACTGGAAAGACTGCTCTAGCAAAGGATGACTAAGTTCTATCTTATACCTTTAAGAGGTCGTCAGGGTCCTTGTATTAAGCCCAAGAGAAAGTATGAGAACTTCTAAGAAGCCAAAGGGTCCTTGTACAACACCCAAGAGGAGTCGGGGATGCTTTTAGGAAGCCCATGGGTCCCCAAACCAAGAGAAGTTCAAGAAATGCAATTCACCGAGTAGAGATCATTCTAGGAAAGTTCTTGAATTTGGAAGAAACTCAAGAGATGTTATTCACGGAGAATAGATCAACTCTAGGGAGTAGAGTTTCTTTGACAATTTCTAAGAGTGACAGTCTGAGAAAGGGTTCACCAAGAATGCTGCCTTTCACTTTGTTCCATATTGTTTAACCCCAAGAGGAGGGAAGACTGTGTCTGGTAGTCCTATGGGGGATCTAGTTTTGTTTGTATTCAAGAGTGACCAACAAGGCTTTACCTAGTGCTAGACGTAGTTGCCGGGGAAAATTCTAAATAACTATACTAGTATTACACAGTGGACATTTGACAAGTATATAAAAGGATGTGAAAGAAGACTTACAGTGAAGCAGCCCCACAATACAGTTATATACATATGAAAGTGATAAATGAAAGTGGATAAACACTTACCCGTTTTAGAGCTTCCATGCTGTTTTGTTAGTTGTTCAACAAAGAAAACTTTGATAACAATATTATATTCAAAATCAAAGGAGAAAGTGCTTTGAAAAGTTTGTTGGGGGCTTACAGCCCAAGGAGAGGCCCAAGTTTTAACGATGATTGCACCATTGTTTTGAAAACTGTACATAGGGACTTATACAATATGTGAGGCCCAAAAGTTTTTATGTACAAGAGGATTGGGTCTTACACTCTATTAGAGGCCCAAATAAACTTAAAGAAAAGAAATGGGGCTTATAACACGAGGGTATGCCCAGGGTTTTGATTTTTGAACTGGCGATCGCGCAAAGATTTTTCTTTTAACGCAGAGGGACTTATACAATACCTGAGGCCCAAAAATTGTTTGGTTAAAAGGGGGTTTGGGTCTTACACTCTATTAGAGGCCCAAAGAGTTGGAAAATAAGTAAAGATGGGTCTTATAGCTCAAGGAGAAGCCCAATTGGTTTTGTTACAAAGGCGACGACCGCGTCATATTTTTGAAAATATACAGAGGGACTTATACAATGTGTGAGGCCCAAAAAGGTTTATTTACAAAAGGGTTGGGTCTTACACTCTATTAGAGGCCCATGGATGTTTTAAAGAAAAATAATGGGGCTTACAACTCAAGGAGAGGCCCAATTGGTTTTATTTTAAACTGGCGATCGCGCCGAGATTTTTGAAAATGTGTTGGGACTTATACAATGACTGAGGCCCAAACTATTTTGGTTTCAAAGAGGGATTGGGTCATACACTCAATTAGAGGGCCATAGTGTTTGAAAAAGATTTGTTTGGGTGAAAATCAAAGAAACCCTAATTTCATCATTTTTAAAAGTAAATTCTTAAAGAAAATCAAATAAAAATGATAAAATACCAAATAAGTTTGAATAAACAACCTGTGATTTTTGGTTGTGGTTTGAAAAATAATGTTTTAATCACAAGATGAATTAAAATTTATTTGATTTTGATTTTCATGATGAGAATTCACTTTTAAAATGCTTAAAAACAATTAAAAAGGGATTTATTCACAAAAATACCAACTATATTAAATAAATAATATAAATTTGATTTTTTTGGGGAATAAAATATTTTGGAGTATGAATAAGAAGTGTGTAAAACAGAATTGGGAAATGATGATTTTTGCTATGTTAAAGAATTGGTTGAGTTTTGAAGATAAGAGAAAAAGGAAAGATGTCACAACGTCATCTTCGACATCTCTTATGAGGCAAAAACTAGAACTGAAACTTTAGTTTTCAACATCTTTTTTATCAAACTTCCAACACTCATAACTCTCTCAATTTTTAACGAAATTAAAATCCGTAAGAACCTATCTTGACCGATTTTTCGCAAGGAATCCAATGGTATCACTCATGCACACTGAAACTCAATGTACAGAACGCACAAGGCAAAAAACCTGAACTGGACCTTAATTTTAAAACAACATAAACTCCACATATAAACATGTTAAAGTGCAAACAGTAGGAAGATCACAACAAACACATGAAGGACTACATTTTTGCTTCAAGAATTGATCAATAATGATGCATGTATATGGAGTTTCAAAGTGTAAGAACACTTACCAATTGGAGCAAGGTCCAATGCCTCTTCAATGTAATTACAGCAGCAAGAGGAAGATTCTATGAGCTTCCTTGATCCTACAAGAGTGTGTTTGAATGCTTGGTGTAACACCCCAAATTTCGTAATAATATTTATTTAATTTATTTAAATATTATATTCGTGAATTTTGGTGATTCGGGTTGATGTCAGTGATTTTGTGAAATTTTGGTTATTTAATTAAATAATAGTATATATTATGTAATATAATGTATTATTATTTATTTTAAATAACATTAAAGGAATTAAGGGTAAGACGGACTTTTGATGAGGTTTAGTGAGGGTATTATGGAGAAAGCCCATATTTGAGGCCCAAGAGTTAAATTAACCCAAAAGGAGGAATTGAGGAGAATTAGGATTTATTTGTGATTAACCGTGAAAAGAAGGAAAGAGGGTGCAGAGCTCTGAGGAAAGAAGAGAAACGGCGAGGATTCGTGAAAGTTTCCGCAGGATCGATAGAGAAAGCTCAGATTCGACAATCTAAGGTATGGGGAGTAATTGCCTTTCAGTGTTTTCATTATAGGATTCGATGTAATTGAAGTGGTTGTTTCGTGTTTGAGGGTTTATGGGATTTTTGTGACGAATTGATGATTTGAAGGTATTTTGTGAATCGATTATTAAGGGTTGAATTTAATCGGATAAAATAGACCTTTGGGGCAGATTTCTCCGTTGTTGTAGTTTCAATCTTGTGATGAAGGGATTTATGGAGTTTATATGGAGTCTAAGAGTTTTGAAGGTTTAGGAAGAATTAAGGTTTCCCGTAGTGTCCTGAATCGACCTAACAGACGTAGATTTTAGGCCTTTAAATCCTGTGATATATTAGAACTGTTAGAGAGATGTTTTTGGGTCGATTGGGACTGTAATCGCAGGTACCTTAGAGGTTTGGGAGCTACGGATGCGTAGCAGCGATTTGCTGTAATCGCAGGTTCGCTAGGCGAACCATTGCTTCGCTAGGCGAATGTTTGCCATCGTTCGCTAAGTAAACAGCACAGCGAATGCGCGATAGCAGCAGTGTAAATGCAGAGGTGTTTCTGAAGGGGCTTTAGGGATTCGCTAGAAGTCTCGCCCAGCGAACTCCCCAGCGAATGGCTTCGCTAGGCGAAGGTGGGGGCGAGCATGACAGATGTTTGGGTTTCTGGTGTTGAGTGTGAGATCTGTGAGGTTCGCTGGCCGCTTCGCTAGGCGAAGGCCACAGCGAACAGGTTCGCTAGCCGAATCCTGGGGCGAACGTCTGTTGTTTCACGAGATTTCGTTTCTGTGGCTGTGCTGTTCTGGTGTTTGATGCTGTGATATTTATGATGTTTTACCATGATGTTAGCGACGTTAATGATGATTATGACGTGATGATTTCGTGATGTTTTGACGAGTACTTGATGAGATGAATTTCATGAGAATATTGATGATTATGAACTGTGTATATTTGACGTATGATGATTACTTGACGATATGAATTACTATGACGTATATTGATGACCAGGAGTTATTTATGTATGGTGTATGATGAAAAGACGATGACGCATGATGTTTTGATGAATAAATGACGACATGACGAACATGATGTTTTGATGAATGATGATGCACATAATGATGTTTTGATGATGATGAGTATTGATGTTTGTGTATCATACATTCATATTCATACTCTGTGATGATGCTTCATTCCCATTGTACGGATATGAGGTAATTATGACATGCTCCGGTTCTGATTGCGGGATCGATCCTATTGACGTGGATCTTTGAAGGGTTGATGGCCTGGTGTCCATCCTTTGTGACGATTGGTACCACATGCATGAGTCTTGTTGTGCATTGCATTTTATGTGACATTGATGAATTGTGATATAGTGCTTCCTGATGTTTTCCTTGTTGATGTTGTATTTATGATGATGACGCCATTTTATGTGTATCTTGTTTTATAATGATTATTATGAATTGTGATTACTCACCCTGCCTGTTTGAATGTTGCCTCCACGTGGGTAACGTGCAGGTGATCAGGTTTAGCCGTGGATGCTTTCGAGGATCTTGAAGTTTGTTTCCTTTTTGGTCGATGTAGAGGGTCTTGCTCTGATAGTGTAACATCGGGTTGGGTGGTTGAGTTGAACCATTGTTGAGTTGTTGTTTTGTGATATTGATGACCATGGGTTATTTTGAAACCTTTTTGATTTATTGTGGTTATGGTGGTTCTGCTGCTAACTTGACGGCTTTTGTTGAAAACCTTTTATTTTGAATTATTGAGTTCCGCTGCCATATAAGGCTTTTGAGTATTTTTTTAGGAAAACCCGTGTTTACGGAGCAAGTGTTTAATTTGAATTTATTGAGAAATGTGCACCCTTCGAGGTGGTTTTTTATTTTACTCTGATAAATTACATATTTTGCCGTGTTTATTCGTGGGGTAGAAAAGGGTGTTACATTAGTGGTATCAGAGCAGGTCGGTCCGTCCGGCCAGGTTGTCTAATGTTGTTTGTTTCCCTAGTGTGCGACATGTGCGTAAAAACACTATCGATGCTTGTTTTGTTTTCCATTTGCAAGTTGGGAATGGAACAAGTGGGGAGAAGATGGTGCTTTTCCAAGGTGTTTTGAGTGTGGAGCGTTGGCTAAGTATGGGGTTGACGCTGCAATAGTTGGTGGAGATAGTTTATACCTCCTCATGATATCGGCTATTATTGACAAATTGAGGAACTGATCACCCTTAATCTATTGTTGATAATAGACGGGGTCATGTTGGATGGGATAGACGTGTCTTGCGAGCTTGAGTAGTGTGCGCAGTGAATTATTGGGGTTAAGCCAAGTGCTTAAGGATGGTTTTGATGAGTCGATGCAGACTAATAGACTTGAAGATGAGGCGAATTCGAGTTTCTTGTCTGACGGTCAAGTTGGGATACCTTGAAGAGAACGATCAGGTATTGTTGATGTCTCCATTTTGAGGGATAGAGGACAGTGTGATGGCTAGTGATATGCCGATGGTGTGTAATTCCTGACGATCACCTGAATCTAATTTCGACGAAGGTGAAGAGTTGTTTGTTCTGTGAAGCAAGTGAGTGAATCTGTGAAAGATGGTGCAAAGGTGTTATGATGTTGGATTATTGGAAGGCATAAGGGATGCGGAGGTGTGTGACTATCTGGAGGTGTTCCCATGAGATATCAGTGATTTACCAATGTAGTGTGGAGTGTAACTTGCTATCGACCTGGTACTTGATGCAAGCTTGATGTCAGTGATTGCATACGAGATGTATGTTTCTGAGTTAGGAAAATTGAAAGAATAACGGGAAGAATTGCTTGGGATGAAGTTGTTCGACCAAGTGTTTCCCTGTGGGGTACCCCTGTGATGTCGGTGAAGAAGAAAGATGGTATTATGAGATTGTGTGCGGATTATAAACATGTGAATAGAGTGACGATCTAGAATAAGTGTCAGCTTCCGAGGATTGAGGAATTGATGGATCAGTTAGTAGATGTCTGTGTGTTTATCACGATTGATTTGAGGTCTGGTTATCATCAGATTCGTATTAAGTCTGATGATATTCCGAAGACAGCTTTCAGGACGAGGTATGGTGACTATGAGTATACTGTGATGTCGTTTGGTGCGTCTAATACACATGGTATTCATGGAGTATATGAATCAGAATTTTCTTGAGTATTTGGATAAGTTTATAGTGGGTTTTATTGACGATCTTCTGATAGACTCTAAATCTGAAGAAGAGCATGCTGAGCATTTGAGGACTGTGTTGCAGGTGTTGAAAGAGAAGAGGTTGTAGGTGAAGCTGTCGAAGTGTGAGTTCTGGTTGAAGGAAGTGAGTTTCTCGGCCATGTGATTGCAAGTGGTGGAATTGCTGTTGATCCTTCTAAGATTGATGCGGTGTGGCAGTGGGAGCCGCCGAGGTGTGCTACTGAGATACGAAGTTTCTGGGATTGGCGGGTTATTACCGCAAGTTTATGGGAGTTTTTCTAAGTTGGTATTACCTTTGAATCAGTTGACTCGAAAGGTTCAAGCTTTTGTGTGGGATGGAGCTGGTGAAGAGAGTTGTGTGGAATTAAATAGGAGGTTAGCAACCGCTCCAGTGTTGATTTTACCTAATTCGAGTGAATCTTGGGTGGTGTACAGTGATGCGTCGAAGATGGGTCTTGGTGGAGTATTAATGAAGAATGGACAAGTTGTTGCCTATGCTTCGAGACATTGAAAGTCTGTGAAGGGAATTATCCTAAGCATGACTTAGAATTGGCCGATGTGGTGTTTGTGTTGGAGACTTGGAGACTTATCTATTTGGCTCTAAATTCAAAGTGTTCAGTGATCATAAAAGTCTGAAGTACTTATTCGATCAGAAGGAATTGAATATGAGGCAGAGGAAGTGGTTAGAGCTGTTGAAGGATTTCAATTTTGATTTGAGTTATCATCCGGGCAAAGCAAGTGTAGTGGCCGATGCATTGAGCAGAAAGTTGTTACATATGTCGATGCTTATGGTGAAAGAATTAGAATTAATTGAACAATTCAGAGATTTGAGTCTGGTATGTGAAGCGACTCCTGACAGTGTGAAGTTGGGAATGTTGAGGTGGACGAGTGGTATTCTGGAAGAAATCAGAATGGGACAGCAGTCTGATTTAAAGTTGGTTGACCAATTGACTTTGATTAACCGAGATAACGGAGGTGACTTCCGGATTGATGAGAATGGTGTGATGAGGTTTCGATATAGAGTGTGGGTTCCAGATGTTCTAGAGATCGAGGAAAGTGTTCTATGAAAAAGGATATTGCAGAGGTCGTATATGCGTGTTTAACTCGTCAGAAGTTGAAGTTTGAGCATCAGAAGCCTTAGGTATGATGCAACCGTTGAGTATTCCAGAATGGAAACGGGATAGTATGTCCGTGGATTTTTGTGTCGGGATTACCGAAGACTGGGAAAGGGAGTGATTCTTTGTGGAGTGATAGTGGAGGGATTAACTAAATCGGCTCATTCTTATAGATGGAGATTGATCACTCCATGCGGAAGCTAGCTGAGATGGGTATTGAGGAGATTGTGAAGTTACATGGGGTACCTTCGAGTATTGAGTCGGATAGAGATCTGAGGTTTACATCGAGGTTCTGGAAGAGTTTGCAAGATGCGTTGGGTACCAAGTTGAGGATGAGTTCGGCCTATCATCCGCAGACGGATGGTCAGACAGAAAGAATGATCCAATCTTTAGAGGATTTGCTGAGGGCTTGTGTGTTGGATCATGGAGGATCGTGGGATAGCCATTTACCGTTGATTGAGTTCACGTACAATAATAGTTTTCATGCTAGTATTGGAATGGCGCCCTATGAAGCTTTGTATGGGAGAAGGTGTAGGACTCCGTTGTGTTGGTATGAATCGGGCGAGAGTATTGTACTCGGACCTGAAATTGTGCAAGAGACGACTGAGAAGATTAAGATGATCCAAGAAAGGATGAAAGCTTTGCAGAGTCGTCAGAAGAGCTACCATGATAAGAGGTGGAAAGTATTTGAATTCCAAGAGGGAGATCACGTGTTTTTTAGGGTGACGCTAGTGACTGGTGTGGGTCGAGCTTTGAAGTCTAGGAAGCTCACTCCACGTTTTGTTAGTCCATATCAGATATCGCAGAGGATAGGAGAGGTAGCCTATTAATTGCTTTACCGCCATCACTTGCGAATTTGCATGGCATGTTCCATGTGTCTCAGTTGAGGAAGTACATTCCGGATCCGTCGCATGTGATTCAGATGGACGATGTACAAGTGAGGAATAATCTGACTGTGGAAACATTGCCTGTGCGTGTCGATGGTTAAGAGATGAAGCAAATGTGGGGTAAAGACATAACTTTGGTGAAGGTGTTGTGGGGTAGACCAGCTGGCGAAAGTTGGATGTGGGAACGTGAAGATCAGATGAGGGAGTCGTATCCGACTTTGTTTCGTTGAGGTAATTTTCGAGGGCGAAAATTCTTTAAGTGGGGGAGAGTTGTAACACCCCAAATTTCGTAATAATATTTATTTAATTTATTTAAATATTATATTCGTGAATTTTTGTGATTCGGGTTGATGTCGGTGATTTTGCGAAGTTTTGGTTATTTAATTAAATAATAGTATATATTATGTAATATAATGTATTATTATTTATTTTAAATAACATTAAAGGAATTAAGGGTAAGACGGACTTTTGATGAGGTTTAGTGAGGGTATTATGGAGAAAGCCCATATTTGAGGCCCAAGAGTTAAATTAACCCAAAAGGAGGAATTGAGGAGAATTAGGATTCATTTGTGATTAACCGTGAAAAGAAGGAAAGAGGGTGCAGAGCTCTGAGGAAAGAAGGGAAATGGCGAGGATTCGTGAAAGTTTCCGCAAGGTCAATAGAGAAAGCTCAGATTCGACAATCTAAGGTATGGGGAGTAATTGCCTTTCAGTGTTTTCATTATAAGATTCGATGTAATTGAAGTGGTTGTTTCGTGTTTAAGGGTTTATGGGATTTTTGTGACGAATTGATGATTTGAAGGTATTTTGTGAATCGATTATTAAGGGTTGAATTTAATCGGATAAAATAGACCTTTGGGGTAGATTTCCCCGTTGTTGTAGTTTCAATCCTGTGGTGAAGGGATTTATGGAGTTTATATGCAGTTTGAGAGTTTTGAAGGTTTAGGAAGAATTAAGGTCTCCCGTAGTGTCCTGAATCAACCTAACAGACGTAGAGTTTAGGCCTTTAAATCCGGTGATATATTAGAACTGTTAGAGGGATGTTTTTGGGTCGATTGAGACTGTAATCGCAGGTACTTTGGAGGTTTGGGAGCTACTGATGCGTAGCAGCGATTTGCTGTAATCGCAGGTTCGCTAGGCGAACCATTGCTTCGTTTGGCGAATGTTCGCCATCGTTCGCTAAGCGAACAGCGCAGCGAATGCGCGATAGCAGGAGTGTAAATGCAGAGGTGTTTCTGAAGGGGCTTTAGGGATTCACTAGAAGTCTCGCCTAGCGAACTCCCTAGCGAATGGCTTCGCAAGGCGAAGGTGGGGGCGAGCATGACAGATATTTGGGTTTCTGGTGTTGAGTTTGAGATCTGTGAGGTTCGCTGGCCGCTTCGCTAGGCGAATGCCACAGCGAACAGGTTCGCTAGGCGAATCCTGGGGCGAACGTCTGCTGTTCCGCGAGATTTCATTTCTGTGGCTGTGCTGTTCTGGTGTTTGATGCTGTGATATTTATGATGTTTTACCATGATGTTAGTGACGTTAATGATGATTATGACGTGATCATTTCGTGAGGTTTTGACGAGTACTTGATGAGATGAATTTCATGAGAATATTGATGATTATGAACTGTGTATATTTGACGTATGATGATTACTTGATGATATGAATTACTATGACGTATATTGATGACCAGGAGTTGTTTATGTATGGTGTATGATGATAAGACGATGACGCATGATGTTTTGATGAATAAATGACGACATGACGAACATGATGTTTTGATGAATGATGATGCACATAATGATGTTTTGATGATGATGAGTATTGACTTTTGTGTATCATACATTCATATGCATACTCTGTGACGACGCTTCATTCCCATTGTGCGGATATGAGGTAATTATGACGTGCTCCGGTTCTGATTGCGGGATCGATCCTATTGACGAGGATCTTTGGAGGGTTGATGGTCTGGTGTCCATCCTTTGTGACGATTGGTACCACATGCATGAGTCTTGTTGTGCATTGCATTTTACGTGACATTGATGAATTGTGATATAGTGTTTCCTGATGTTTTCCTTGTTGATGTTGTATTTATGATGATGACACCATTTTATGTATATATTGTTTTATAATGATTATTATGAATTGTGATTACTCACCCTGCCTGTTTGAATGTTGCCTCCACGTGGGTAACGTGCAGGTGATCAGGTTTAGCCATGGATGCTTTCGAGGATCTTGAAGTTTGTTTCCTTTTTGGTCGATGTAGAGGGTCTTGCTCTGATAGTGTAACATCGGGTTGGGTGGTTGAGTTGAACCATTGTTGAGTTGTTGTTTTGTGATATTGATGACCATGGGTTATTTTGAAACCTTTTTTATTTATTGTGGTTATGGTGGTTCTGCTGCTAACTTGATGGCTTTTATTGAAAACCTTTTATTTTGAATTATTGAGTTCTGCTGCCATATGAAGGCTTTTGAGTATTTTTTTAGGAAAACTCGTGTTTACGGAGCAAGTGTTTAATTTGAATTTATTGAGAAATGTGCACCCTTCGAGGCGGTTTTTGATTTTACTCTGATAAATTACATGTTTTGTCGTGTTTATTCGTGGGGTAGAAAAGGGTGTTACACTTGGACTGGATTGGAAATGGTTGGATCACTTCATGGCATTTCAACTGCAACTTAGTTGAAAACTTGAGTAACTGGCTGGTGATTCTGAGAAATCAGTGTTACAGTTGTTGTTTAAGTGTTTGGATCACCTCTATATGATGTTTATGAGGTGTGTGTGTGTGTGTGATTGGTTTGGTTGGAATTGCTCTCAAACTCAAAACCCGATAGTGACTTGCCTTAGAAGGAAAAATTGGAAGTGAGAAGGAGATTTTGAGGAAAGCATCTGTTTGATGGCTTTGGTGTACTCAAACTTGGCACAAATGAGCTCTATTTATAGTAGAGCAAGTTTGTTTTGGCAGCAATAGTGAATGGCAACTGCTGCAGAGGTTTGGCAAATGTTGATCAATTGGAATCCAAGTCTCCTCTAGCCATTGACTAAAGGTTAGAGCACATGCTTTATGGCTTAGGTTCAGAGATCAACTTGGAAAGAATTCAGTTAGAATTTGGCTCAGTTCATGCCACCTTGCTGAATGTATTGAATGCTTGAAAACAAAATTGGATATTTGGCATCTTTGTAGCTTTTTAGGTTTGGCGTGCTACTTGTGGAATCTTGGACTTGGGAGGCTTGGGAATCAGAGCTTGTCATTTGATTGTCCCCTCCTCAGGTGTACAAAAGGATGACAAGGCTTAAAAATTCGTGTGGCATAAGAAATGTGCAAATCTGTCCTGAAACCTGTCTTAAAAAATCAGCTGCAGCAAGCCTTGTTGTAAAATCCATAACTTCTTGCTCAAGAATGATAAATGGCTGTTCCAGGACTTTCTGGAAAACTGAGATGACATACTTCAACTTTGATGTTCAGGGTTTTTCTTGAATCAACTTGGATCATGGAGAAAAACGTCCTTGAAGTTGGGACATTTTTGCTGGAAAAATATCCTATGAAATGTTGAAACATTTGACAAGTTTGAACATTAGTAATTCCAAACTTTAATCACTTATATCTTTTAATCCACTATGATATTTTGAGTTGAAGTGAATTGCATCTTTGATGCTTGTCCTTCATGGTGACAAAGCTTGAAAATTGTGTGGCACAAGAAAAAGTGCACAAAACCTGTCCTAAAAAAATAGCTGCAGCAAGCCTTACTGTAAAGTCCATAACTTCCTGCTCGAGTATGATAAATTGACGTTCTACAAATTTCTAGAAATCTGAGATGACGTACTTCAACTTTAATGTTCAAGGTTTGTGAAGATAAGACTTGTAAAGTTGTCAAAAATGACCTTGAACTTGTGTGATCAAGTCTGTCCTAAAAGCTGTCTTAAAAATTTTGTTTTATCAATGCCTTTTGCAGAGATCATAACTTTCTGCTCGAGAATGATAAATGGGCTTTCTAGGACTTTATGGAAAGGTGAGATGACGTACTTCAACTTTATGTTCATGGCATGGCTTGAATCAACTTCGATCATGGAGAAAAACATCCTTAAAGTTGGGAGTTTCTTGCTGGAAAAATATTTAATGATGTCCTACGAAATATCAGAACATCTGACATTAAGAATTCCCAACTTTGATCACTTATATCTTTCAATCCTTATGATATTTTGAGTTGATTCCTTCTAAAATGTTGAAGTATCAAATACCCTCTTTAAAAGTAGCCCTTACGTAAAATCAATGGATGCTTGTGTTTGTTCTTGGATTGGCTGGAATTTTGGTAAAACAAAGTATATTCAATGTTGATGTCAAGGTACTGATGTTGCAACATTGAGGTTTTAACACTGGGCTGTGTTAAGTATTTAATTTGCTGAAGTTGGATGTCTGATGTCACATAGGCAATGTTGTGACATTAGATCTGCAGAATTAACAACAGTAGGATGTGATGTTGTTAGGGTTGCGTATTAGCTGGAATTGTGGAGAGCAAGCTGTCTCATTGGATGCGAATATCTTGGGATAGATATTTTCTGCTGCATAGGAGATCTGGTGCAGATTTGTAGGAGATTTAAAAGGTTGAAGATTTAAAAAGATTTTAGGAGAAAATCTGTTTTAAATATTCAGTTTTAAATAACAAATCGGGGAGATATTGTAGCAGGCCCGATACCAATTCAAGGAGCTATATAAAGCGCACAAGACCAAAGGAAAAAGGGGCAGAAAACATTCAGAAGATCAGAAGCTGGAGGCTTAGTGTCTAGAGTTTGTTTAGAGTGCTTGTATTTACACTATTCTAGGGTTTGAATAGGTGTTGTGTTTCTGTCCTCTCTAGAAGCTGTGAAGCAATAGAGAGTGGTTGCTTGATCAAAGCTAGGAAGCAATATCAAGGGTTCTCAAAGTGGTTTCTTTGAGTGTTTTAGGGATTGAGTGGTGTTCTCATACCTAGGTGGTTTCTTAGGTAGGAAGTCATTAGTAGAGTATAAGTTTAGGAGATTGTCAACGGGTTGTTGAGTCTGTAAATTATATCTACAAGTAATGAATTCCATCCCTGGCTTGGTAGCCCCCAGAGTAGGTTGGTTGTAACTGAACTGGGTGAACAATTCCTTGTGTTGCTTTGTTACTGTTATTGCTGTCCATTGTGCAGAGTGTATTGTTGTGACATCACACCTTAACATCACACGTCTGATACCAGAATTTCAATTGGTATCAGAGCAGGCATCCTGTCTGTCTCTGGGTGAGATCTAGGGAAGTTACTTTCTGGTGTAAAGATGGACAAAGAAGTTGGAGGATTCGTCAACAGACCCCCTATTTTGGATGGATCCAATTATGACTATTGGAAACCAAGGATGACCACCTTCTTAAAATCCTTGGACAGCAGGGCTTGGAAGGCTGTTATTAAAGAGTGGAAAGCACCTGTTGTGTGTGAAAAAGATGATGCTGGTAAAGATAAAGAAGGCACCTCAAAGCCAAAGCCTGAAGAAGAATGGACCAAGGAAGAAGATGAGCTTGCCCTTGGAAATTCCAAAGCTCTAAATGCTATCTTTAATGGAGTGGATAAGAATATCTTCAGGTTAATCAATACCTGTGAAGTTGCTAAGGAAGCGTGGGATATTTTGCAGGCTACACATGAAGGAACATCCAGAGTTAAGATGTCAAGACTTCAGATTTTAACATCAAAATTTGAAATCCTGGAGATGAAGGAAGATGAGACTATTCATGACTTCCACATGAATGTTCTGGAGCTGGCTAATGCATCCAGTGCTCTTGGTGAGAAAATGTCAGATGAAAAGCTTGTAAGGAAGATCCTTAGGTCCTTTCCTAAGAAGTATAAGATGAAGGTAACTGCCATTGAAGAATCACAAGACATCAGCAAGATGAGAGTTGATGAGCTCATTGGATCTCTTCAAACTTTTGAGCTTGGGTTGAATAAGGAAGAACCAGAAAAGAAGCCAAAGAGTATAGCCCTGGTGTCAAATGATAAAGAAGAAAAAGGGAAGAGTTCTGAATCCCAGGAGAATCTATCTCAGGCCATAGTTATGTTGGGAAGATAGTTCACCAAAGTGTCCAAGAGAATGAATAATAACTCCAGGCCTAATGTCAAGAACATATCTTCTGACACCAGCAAGTCAAAAGAGAAGGATGAAGAGAAAACTACCCAAAGATAAAGGAGTTCAGTGCTTTGAGTGTGAAGGGTATGGACATGTCAAGAAAGAAAGTCCCACCTTCTTGAAAAAGCAGAAGAAGGGCATGACAGTTTCCTGGTCTGACTCTGATAGTGAAAGTGAAGGTGAGTCAGCAAAGCATGTTAGAGCTTTAACAGGAGCTGTTGAATCTGATGATGATTCTAGTGATGGAGAAATAACTTATGAGGAGTTAGCATCTACCTATCAAGAGTTGTGTTTAAAAATTGCAGAGATTTGTCAAGAAAACAAGTGCCACAAGCAACAGATTGCTCAGCTAGAGAATGAAAAAGCTGACCTGGAAAGTGAAGTTGTTCTAGTTAGAGCTCACCTTGATCAAATGATCAAGTCTGTTAGGATGCTGAGTTGTGGAACAGACACACTTGATAAGATCCTTCAGACAGAAAAAGCTGCTGGAGACAGAGCTGGGATAGGTTATGTGGCTGAGGAGAAGGGAACTTCAGAAGAAAGCACTTCAGGTTCAAAGAAGGGAGAGTCACAACTTTTGTCTCAACATCAGCCAAAGAAGCAGAATCCTACACCTAAGAAAGCTGATGTTTCACAACCTAAGAAGACTGGTCCTAATCAGAACAGAAAACAGCCCCAAGGAGCTAGTCAGTATATGCCCCCACAATACCACAAGAGCATGCAAGCTGCTCAGTTCATACAGCACATGTCTCATCAGGTGTCTCAACATCAGGGGTATGGTTTCACCAATGTTGTTCCTCATATCTATGGAAGAAGAAAGCCACACCATCATGGGAGACAATCCAGGAAATAGCATTCTCAGCCTTCTTATGGAAGAAGATACCTGCATAATAGAAGGTAGGCCAGGTATGGTAGGAGGAGACCACATTATGGATGGCAGCCTAAGCAATCTCATCATGACAGAAGATTCAGAGATGAAAGGGTGAGATGTTTTTATTGTGGAAGGTTTGGACATATGCAGTACTCTTGCTACCAGCTGCATGGATACCCTCAGCCTCAAAACAGATGGAGAAAGTACAAATCCAAAGTTGTTAAACAATGGGTACCTAAGGAGAAGGTGAAGTGCTTATTGGCTCACATGGATGACAATGAGTTTAAAGAAGGAACATGGTATTTTGACAGTGGGTGTTCCAAACACATGTATGGATGTAGATCCATGTTTGCTGAAGTTAGTCATTGTCCCTCTCATGAGGTTTTGTTTGGCAATGGAGAAAATGGCGTTGTTGCAGGAGTTGGGAAAGTCAAAGGTGATGGTAGACCTGAACTTGACAATGTTCTGTTTGTCAGTAGTTTAAATGCTAATTTGATCAGCATAAGCCAGTTGTGTGATGAAGGCTACAAGGTAAACTACACTAAGGATGAGTGTGTGGTATCTGATGAGCATAATCAGGTCATTATGAAGGGTGCCAGAACCACAGATAACTGCTATCATAGGATTTCCCTTGAAGGTAGTTCAACTAATGATGTTCAGGTTGATGTTATAACATCAGACTATGACGTCAGGATGCTGAAAGGTCACTCAGAGTTAATGAATCCTGATGTGAATTTTTTTAAAGGAAAGTATTTATGGAGGGAGAAAATTAGTAATTGGTCTTTAAAAATTACACAAAATCAAGCTCCTTGCCTCAGACCCCCATTTCCTGGTGCTGCAACATCACGCTTCTTCAAAGCCCTGTTCTTGCAACGAATTAACTTCTTTGCCTTCAAGAATCAACCCTCTCTGAAAGAATTCATGGCGTCTCCATCCAAGAAATCTGAGTATCAGAGTTCCACAAAAGGAAGAACTAGGGTTTCCACTGACGAAGGTTCAGCATACAATCCTATGGACATTGAGCCCCTCTCAACCATTCTTCCTGAATCAGGTACTACGAGACCCACTAAACTAACTCCCAAGAGACCTGCTACTGTCTTTAAGAATCCTGAAACAAAGAAGGTTGTTACTAGTGTGTTATTTGGAGACAAACCTAGAACTACCAACCCAAGTCCACAAACTGCAGAGGAAAGGGTAGATGTTGACAAGTGCATGGGGCAGATCGTTGACAAAATTCTTGAGAAAGGACTTCCTATTAAGGGTATATCTAGACCCCTGAGACAAATGGTTGCTGATCAGGGTATAAGAGAAAAGAGTGACATGCAATCTACTGATACAAATCTTCACAGATTAGCTGTCTCTGTGATCGAAGATGCTGAGAAGGAAGTTGAAGTTAATGCTGAAACAGATGATACTCATGTTGAAGGGGATGTCAGAACATTGCCTAGTAGGGATGCTGAGACTACTCCTGGAGGAGAAAAGAGTACTGATGTGATTAATGTTGATGACTTATTTGATGATGAAGTCATTGGAAGAGCAGTGCCTGGTCTGGCTAAGAGACTAAGAACAAGGAAAGAAAAGCAAGGTGAATCGTCTCCAAAGAAGTCTTCTGATGATAAGAAGAAAAAGACTGTTGTTGGGCCAACAAAAGCTTGGAGCAAGGTCGAGGTGACTCTAAGAAAGAGGAAGATTGTGGAACAATCTAAGTCTGAGCATGATGATGAGGATGATGTTCAGAATATCACTCATGTCAGAAAATCTATTGCAAAAAGGATTGCAGACAAAGTCCCAGATGCGCCTGTGGATAACATCTCCTTCCACCGTGCAAGCAATGCCTATATGTGGAAGTTCATTTATCAAAGGAGAATTGCTCTTGAGAGAGAAATTGGCAAAGAAGGCATGGAGATTAAAGAAGTGATGGAAGGAATTAAAGCTGCTGGGTTAATGAAAACTGTGTGTGGATTTTCAAGGTGCTATGATGGCCTGGTAAAGGAATTCATAGTAAATCTTCCTGTGAATATCTCTGACAAGAGCAGTCCAGATTATATGAAGGTCTTTGTCAGAGGAAAATGTGTTGAGTTCTCACCTAAGATTGTCAATAGCTACTTAGGAAGAGAGGATGCCGAGTATACAGAACTGGAGGATACAGATAATGAAGTGTGCAAGGAAATTACTGCTGGACAGGTTAGAGTATGGCCATTAAAAGAAAAGCTACCAAGTAGCAAACTGAGTGTGAAGTATGCTATACTACACAGAATTGGAGCTACAAACTGGGTGCCCACGAATCACAAAACCACCACAACTGTAGGATTAGGAAGGCTTATCTATGCTGTTGGTACACAGAAAAAAGTTTGACTATGGCACATACATATTTGATCAGACTGTAAAACATGCAACAACAAATGCTATTAAAATGCCAATAGCATTTCCTTCTCTCATTAGTGGAGTCGTTCTGAGTCAACAACCAGGAATATTGACTTGTGCAGATAAAGCATGCAAGAGGGAGTCTCCATTATCCTTGCATCAGAAATTGTTTATGGGAAGCCATGTTGCAGATATTGTGTCAACATCAAATGCAGGTATCAAGAAGAAAACTTCCAAGGCTGATTTGCTAGCAGAGCTGAAGGCAACCCGCAAAGACTTGGATGTTGTGATTAATACCAGTCTAGCTAGAAAAGAAAAGATTGAGAAAATGATCCAAATTTTGGAACGAGATGATCATGCTGACTCTGAAGATGAAGGACAAGATAGTGCAGATGATGCAAGTTTAGAAGAAGACTAGCTTATTTGATTTTGCTTCTAATAGTTTTAGTTTTTGGGTCTGTAATGTTGATTGTGTCAGCACTTTGTGTACGTGTTTATGTAATTTGAATATTGTGCTGGTATATGCACTGGTTATGTTTTTCTATGATTTGTTTTGCCTAGTTGCTAACTGTGAGGCTAACAATGAGAGCTAGGGTGTACTGACTATAGTTATTAGGGCTTCTGATTGAAGCTTGTCTAATTGTGGCTAAAAGGGGGAGATGGTAGCCAAGAGAGTATAGAATGCCAAATGCTGTTAATGTGATGCAGATATTAAGGGGGAGTAATTGACAGCTTCTATGCTGGATGTTGCATTAAGGGGGAGTGCTCATTGCTGCTAGATGCTGAAGTAAAGATGCAGCTGTAGTTGAAGATATTTTGTGCAGCTGTTTGAAGTTTTTGTTGAGCAGTAGAGTTTTGTGAATTAAAGATGTTACTGCTGATGCTGCTGCTTGGAGTTTCAAGTTTCAAAATCATTGAAGTTTTTCCGCTGCTGAAGTCTCTGAAGGTGCAGAGTGCAGAGATTGTTTTAGCCAAAATTAGCCAAAGGGGGAGATTGTTAGTTCTTGGATTGGCTGGAATTTTGGTAAAACAAAGTATATTCAATGTTGATGTCAAGGTACTGATGTTGCAACATTGAGGTTTTAACACTGGGCTGTGTTAAGTATTTAATTTGCTGAAGTTGGATGTCTGATGTCACATAGGCAATGTTGTGACATTAGATCTGCAGAATTAACAACAACAGGATGTGATGTTGTTAAGGTTGCGTATTAGCTGGAATTGTGGAGAGTAAGCTATCTCATTGGATGCGAATATCTTGGGATAGATATTTTCTGCTGCATAGGAAATCTGGTGCAGATTTGTAGGAGCTTTAAAAGGTTGAAGATTTAAAAAGATTTTAGGAGAAAATCTGTTTTAAATATTCAGTTTTAAATAATAAATCGGGGAGATATTGTAGCAGGTCCAAGACCAATTCAAGGAGCTATATAAAGCGCACAAGACCAAAGGAAAAAGGGGCAGAAAACATTCAGAAGATCAGAAGCTGGAGGCTTAGTGTCTAGAGTTTGTTTAGAGTGCTTGTATTTACACTATTCTAGGGTTTGAATAGGTGTTGTGTTTCTGTTCTCTCTAGAAGCTGTGAAGCAATAGAGAGTGGTTGCTTGATCGAAGCTAGGAAGCAAGATCAAGGGTTCTCAAAGTGGTTTCTTTGAGTGTTTTAGGGATTGAGTGATGTTCTCATACCTAGGTGGTTTCTTAGGTAGGAAGTCATTAGTAGAGTATAAGTTTAGGAGATTGTCAACGGGTTATTGAGTCTATCAATTATATCTACAAGTAGTGAATTCCATCCCTGGCTTGGTAGCCCCCAGAGTAGGTTGGTTGTAACCGAACTGGGTGAATAATTCCTTGTGTTGCTTTGTTACTGTTATTACTGTCCATTGTGCAGAGTGTGTTGTTGTGACATCGCACCTTAACATCACACGTCTGATACCAGAATTTCAGCTTGGATCAATAGTTACAACCTTGAAAAGTTGTGCACTTGAGCATGATTTTAACTTAGAAAAAATTTCTAAGTTTCTTTCAATTTGATCAATTTTGCAACTTTGCGTGATATCTTGAATTGAATTCGATCAAATGCAATCATCCATCATATTTTCTTGAGTAATGGCTTGTGAAGCTCATAGTTGACCAAAAGTCAAATTTTGACTTTCTGCGTCAGTTGACTTTGTATTAGATGAACTTGAGGCTTGATCCACTTGGAATGTTGCATATTTATGCTTGATTCTTGATGTGGGAGTCCTCTTGATCCTTTGTGGGTGTTTGAGAGATTAGACAAGTTGAAGATCATGTCATTTCTTGATTGATCCATTGTCTAAGTGCTCTGAGAGGGCTTGAAACCATAACTCTTGATTGTAATGAATGTTCACCCATCTTTGGGGGGACTAATGAGTGTGAAATGGTTCATCCATATTGTGATGATGATTTGCACAATGATGGGAATCTTAGTGGTCAAAATTTGGGGTATGACAGATGTCCCTATTTAATCTTCTTGGACCCGAAGGTGTGATTGGCGAAGGTATTCGGGCATTCGGGGTGTAAGAGGATTAAATACCGGAATACTCGTTAGGTGCTAAAAAGTGTTAATATTTAGATTAGTTTTTAGCACCTTTTTGTGAGCTTTATTTGTAAATCTAAGCCTTTTCCCATTGTTTCCGTTTTATAACTATTTTCTAGCTAATTTCGTTATTTGACTTATCTATTAACTTTTGTGTTTTTATTGCAGATTTTTGCATGGAAGTGTGAAGAATGGAGCTTTGAAGGCCCCACAAAAGTAGTTTTGGGAAATAATCATTTTTGGAGCAGGCTTGAAGCCCGCTCAGCGCGCTCCAAGTGCGCTGGTAGAAGTAATTACCGAACGTAGCCCGCTCAACGGGGTCCTTAGCCCGCTCAGCGCGCTCTGAGGCGGTTTATTTTATAAGTTGAGCCCGCTCAGCGGGCGTCTGCGCGCTCAGCGCGCTCCGCGATTCTCAGCCCCTTTATAAGTTATTTTGTTCAGAATTTGGGGGTATCCTTAGTTCACTTTTAGATCTAAATACCTTATGCACTGTAGCACTTCATCTTTGGAAGATTGAAAACATCATTTTGTCGAGAAATCGTCGTTGATGCTCGATTCTCTTCTCCCGTTTCTTGTTGATCAAGCTACCATGAATATGTGTAGCTAATTTCTCTTTTGTGTCAAGGTTAGATGTAGGTAAACCTTTCCTTTGTATGTATATGGATTGATTTTAGCTTGTGAACTCTTGGATGATGAATGTATGATGAAAAACTTTGTTTATATGGTTCATTCTTTGTGTTGGTTCATGATTGAGAAATGTGTTCCTACTCTTTACCTAGGTTTTTCATCCATCAATGTACATTGGCTAGAGATAGTAATGTGTGTTGATGTTCACCAAATATTGAACTTTAATGTTGTCATTTTGATAGTTTGTGTGAGAAATCAACAAAGGATCAAAATGGCAAAACTCACAATATATGTTAGAAATAAACATATTGGGAGGATATGTGATTGTATTTATCATTTAACCGAGTTCATTAGCTTATCGATTATATATGTGCAAAGTGGTTTGTCGAACCCTAATCTTGACATGCTTTTATAAACCGTTAAAAACAATCTCTTTACCGCTTTTAATTACATTTGAATGCGAACGCTATAAAACCAACCTAAAACCCCTTGTTACTTTAAAGTTTGAAACGTTACGATTGTAGAAAGGCTGCGATATCACCGAACAATCCCTGTGAACCGATAACAAAACCCTAACTCTAATTGTATTTCAACAAACTGGCGCCGTTGCCGGGGATTGTTAGTTGATATTGCAAGCATTGCAATAGTTGTGAAGTTTTAGACTTGTTACAAATTTTTCTTGTGCTTGTTGATTTGTTTTGTTTAGTGTGCAGACTTTGTTTATGCGAGGGCAACTACCGGCGGACCAACTTCTATTCGATCCTGAGATTGAAAGAACCGCTCGTAGACTCAATAGCAGAACTAGACGGAGGAGGCAACTGGCTAGACAAAGGCAAGAGCATGGAGAAAGTTCAATTTCTACACCACCACCAATTCCACAGTTCACGCCAATCATGGATCCACCACCACCACCCGCTTCCACGCCATGTGTAAATAGCCCACGTCACACTGCTCAGTTTGCTAACAATAATCAAGGAAGGTAAGCTGAGATGAAAAATGGAACGTTGAACTTATTGTATGGAAGTCCGTTCACGGGAATGGATCATGAAGACCCTTTCGCTTTTCTCACTAAATTTTATGAGATAGCGTTAGTGGCGGGAGTCGATCAAGCGCAAGAGTTACCTCTTTTCAAGAGACTATTTCCTCATGCTTTGCTTGGCAAGGCTAAGGACTGATATCTTGACCAAACTCCAGCTGTGATGACCGATTGGAATGTTTTGGAGGAAAAATTTATAGAACGGTTATTTTCTCACAACCATTTTATGGAATCAAAAACTACAATTTCTGTGTTCTCTCAGGGCACTAATGAATCTCTGAATGAAGCTTGGGAACGATTCAAATCCATGCTTCGAAAATGTAAAGGCCACGGGTTTGACGAGTTAACACAAATTCACATCTTCAAGAATGGTCTCCAACCAAATTTCAAGACATTATTGGATGCCACTTCTGGAGGATCTTTGTTATCAAAGAGTGCCGAAGAAGCTACGGATATCATCAATAGAATGGCTCTCAATGATCTTCAAAGTTAAAGTCGTAACAACTTGCAAAAGAAGCTCGGGGTACTTGAATTGGGAACTAATGATGCAATCCTTGCACAAAACAAGCTCATATCTCAACAAGTGGAACTCTTGACTCAACAGATTAAAGAATTGAAGGAACCTAGCAAGGGTAAACAAGTTGCTTGTTGTGAACTTTGCAATGGAGAGCATGACACCGGATTTTGTCCTCCTCCGGGATTTGAAGAAGTGAACTACATGAATAATCAACGAGACTATCAAGGAAGACAAAAACAACAACCTTATCAACAACAACACAATCCTCAACAACATTACCAAGTCAATCAAGGATATCCACCGAGGGCAAACTATCAACATAATCAAGGTTATGGTGCCGGTTCTTCAAACCGGCAAAATCCTTATCAACCTCCACCACCTCCGGTTGCTAGCTCTAAGTTGGAAGACATTTTGACTCAATTCATGCAAATATCTATGGCCAATCAAAAGAGTAGTGATGCGGTAATAAAAAATCTAGAAAATCAAGTGGGGCAGCTTGCCAAGCAACTTTTCGAGCAACAACCGGGTCCTTCATTCTCCGCAAATACTCAAGTGAATCCTAAGGAGCATTGCAAGGCAATCGTTACACGAAGTGGAAAGGGGTTGGTGACTAGAAATAGGAAAAAGGTTGATGAAGAAAAAATTGATGGTATTGTGGAGGGGGATAGTGATGAGGAAGTAGTTGAAAATAAAAGTGAAAATGAAAGTGTATTTGAAAATAAAAGTGATGAAATAGTTGAAGTTGAAAATAATAGTGGAGAGGAGTTGAAGAAAAAAGAGAGACTTAGGAGAGTGAAGAAGGGAAAGGAACTAGTGAGCACTATTCCGATCCAACATTTACCATACCCTCATGCTCATTCAAAGAAAGAAAATGAACGGTACTATGCGCGTTTCATGGACATTTTCTAGCAATTACAAGTTAACATTCCGTTTGCCGAAGCTTTGGAGAAAATGCCAAAATATGCTAAGTTTATGAAGGACATTCTCACAAAGAAGCGGAGGTATTCGGAACCGGAAACTATTGTTCTTGATGCGAGTTGTAGTGCCATCATCCAAAGAACTCTTCCTAAAAAAGAAGTTGACCCGGGGCGTGTGACTTTGCCGGTAACCATTGGTGACGTCTATGTTGGAAAGGGCTTAATTGATTTGGGCTCAAGCATTAATCTTATCCCATTATCCATTGTAAAGAAGCTTGGGAACATTGAGATGAAAGCCATTCGTATGACTTTACAATTGGCCGACAAGTCCACAACTCATCCTCATGGGTTAGCTCAAGATGTCTTGGTAAAAGTTGACAAATTTTTCTTCCCGGTTGATTTTGTTGTTATTGATATGGAGGAAGATGAAGATACACCTTTAATTCTTGGTCGACCTTTCATGAAAACCGCACGAATGATGATTGATGTGGATGACGGTTTAATGAAAGTGAGGGTTCAAAATGAAGAGGTTTGTTTTGATCTTTTCGAAGCTATAAAGCATTCAAAAGATAAACATGATAGCTTTTGGATTGATGCAATTGAAGAAGCAACTTTGGAGGTTTCAAGGCATGTTCATATATTATCTCCTTTGGAAATGGCTCTTGATGAATCTTTTGAGGTGTTTTCCGATGAAGAGGAAAGAGCTCTTGAAGAATGTTTAAAAGAGCTTGAATCTATCAAAGAGTTGCAACCGTGGGAAGTGGAAATGGAAGAGTTAAAGAAGGATGTGAAAGATGAGAAATCACCACTTGAATTGAAGATCTTACCTTCAAATGTAAAATATGCGTTTCTTGATGACGGTGGTAACAAGCTGGTTATCATTAGCAACGTTTTGTTCAAAAACGAGGAAGATCATTTAATCCAAGTTTTGAAGAAATACCAAGATGCAATAGTTTGGGTTCTTTCCGATCTTAAGGGAATTAGTCCATCTTATTGTATGCACAAGATTCTTATGGAAGAAGATTTCAAGGTGGTTGCTCAACCACAACGCCGCTTGAACCCAACTATGAAAGAGGTGGTGAGGAAAGAAGTTGTGAAGCTTTTGGATGCGAGAATGATCTACCCGATCTCTGATAGTCCATGGGTAAGCCCCGTGCACGTTGTTCCTAAAAAGGGTGGCATTACCGTTATCTAAAACGAGAAGAATGAGTTGATACCAACCAAGATTGTGACGGGGTGGAGAATGTGCATTGATTATAGAAGGTTGAATACCGCAACTAGAAAATATCATTTCCCCCTTCCATTCATGGACCAAATGTTAGAGAGGTTATCCGGGCAGCAATTCTATTGTTTCTTGGACGGATATTCGGGGTATAACCAAATTGCGGTTGACCCGACGGATCATGAGAAGACGGCCTTTACTTGTCCCTTTGGCATTTTTGCGTATCGGAAGATGCCTTTTGGTTTATGTAATGCGTCGGCAACTTTCCAAAGGTGTGTTCAAGCTATCTTCTCCGACCTTATAGAAAAGACAATGGAAGTGTTCATGGATGACTTTTCGATTTTTGGAGGTTCATTTGATTTATGCTTGACAAATTTGGAAACTGTTTTAGAGAGGTGTGTGAAGACAAATCTAGTGCTAAATTGGGAGAAGTGTAACTTTATGGTGACAGAGGGAATTGTGCTCGGCCACAAAGTTTCTTCCAAAGGCCTTGAGGTAGATCAAGCGAAAGTTGAAGTGATAGAGAAGTTGCCTCCTCCTACCAATGTAAAAGGGATCCGAAGTTTCCTTGGGCATGCCAGATTTTATATGCGTTTTATCAAAGACTTTGCAAAGGTGGCTAGACCATTGAGCAACTTGCTAAACAAGGAACATGTATTTCTTTTTAACGATGAATGTCTTCATGCTTTCGAAATTTTAAAAGAAAAGTTAGTTACCGCTCCAATAATAATCGCTCCAAATTGGACTTTGAATTTTGAACTTATGTGCGATGCGAGTGATTATGCCGTTGGAGCGGTACTTGGTCAAAGGAAGGAAAAAAGTTTCCATGCCATACACTATGCAAGTAAAGTTTTAAATGAGGCACAAGTTAACTATGCCACTACTGAAAAGGAATTACTTGCTATTGTGTATGCGCTTGAGAAATTTAGATCCTACCTCATCGGGTCAAAAGTTATTGTTTACACCGACCATTCGACGATCAAGTATTTGCTCACCAAACCGGATTCGAAGCAATGGCTCATCCGATGGATCCTTTTATTACAAGAGTTTGATTTAGAAATAAAAGATAAAAAGGGTTCGGAAAATTTGGTGCCGGATCACTTGTCTCGCCTTGTCAATGTTGAGGTCACCATAGCTGAAAAGGAAATCCAAGAGGAATTTCCTGATGAAAAACTTTTTAAAGTCCAAGTTAGGCCTTGGTTTTCAGATTTTGCTAACCATAAGGCTACTGGTTGGGTGACCGAAGACCTAACTTGGAACCAAAAAAGGAAGTTCCTTTCGGATGCTAATTACTACGTGTGGGACGACCCGTATTTGTTTAAATTAGGAAGTAACAACCTTTTGAGAAGGTGTGTCACGAGCGATGAGGCTCAAAGCATTCTTTGACATTGCCCAACTCGCCGTATGGAAGCCATTTTAATGGTGCGAGGACGACCACTAAAGTCCTTCAATCGGGCTTTTATTGGCCTTCTCTTTTTAAAGACGCACATCTCCATGCGAAAAGTTGTGACATGTGCCAAAGAATGGGTGGAAATGGAAAACGTGATGAAATGCCCCTTCAAAATATACAAGAGGTTGAAATTTTTGATTGTTGGGGTATCGATTTTGTTGGTCCATTCCCACCATCTTTTGGGAACGTGTACATGTTGGTAGCGGTGGACTACGTATCGAAGTGGGTTGAGGCGATTGCCTCACCTAAGGCGGATGGCCAAACGGTGATCAAATTTTTAAAGAAACACATATTTTCCCATTTTGGCACTCCTCGGGTGCTCATTAGTGATGGCGGGTCAGACTTTTGTAATACACCCCTTGAAAATGTTTTGAAACACTATGGTGTATCGCATAAGGTGGCGACCCCTTACCACCCACAGTCGAATGGTCAAGCTGAGGTATCAAACCGCGAAGTTAAAAGAATCTTAGAAAAAACTGTGTCAAGTTCTAGGAAGGATTGGTCGCAAAAATTGGACGAGGCTTTATGGGCATATCGCACCGCTTATAAAGCTCCAATCGGTCTAACTCCGTTTCAATTGGTTTATGGTAAAACTTGCCATCTACCGGTTAAAATGGAGCATAAGGCTTTGTGGGCTTTGAAAATGTTAAATTTCAATAAGAACTTGGCCGGTAACAATAGAAAAATGCAATTGCTTGAGTTGGAAGAAATGCGGAATGCCGCATACCATTCAAGTTGGTTGTACAAAGAGAAGGTGAAAGGATACCATGATAAGAAGATTAAGCATAAGGAATTTGTAGCTGGCCAGCTGGTTCTCTTGTTCAATTCCCGGTTAAAACTTTTTCCGAGAAAATTAAAGTCGAAGTGGTCAAGACCATTCCGTGTCAAAGAAGTAAAGAGTTTTGGAGCAGTCGTGATTGAGGACTTGGAGAAGAAAGACTGTTGGATCGTAAACGGTCAACGTCAGAAAATTTACCTAGGAGGGAATTTCGATCGCGAGTGTTGTTCTGTTCTTCTTGATGTTCTTAAGTGAGCATCTTGAGCCGTCGAGCTTATCCGACGTTAAACAAGCGCTTGTTGGGAGGCACCCCAACACTGTAAGTATTTATCACATTTATAGTCCATTTGCTGTTTAGATTGTGTTTTCTGTAAAGTTGATGTTGTATGCTGCTTAGAGTGTTGTTTTGGACTGCTGTTAGTTGAAATTTTCAAGCTGGGAGGATTATGAGAATTTCAGTGACCGCTCAGCGCGCTCTTGAAATTTTGGACCCCTTCCAGGCAGAAAGCAGCCCACTGAGCGCGGTCTTTGCCCGTTGAGCGCTGTAACACCCCCAATTTATACCCAAATTAAATAAAGCAGTAAAAGAAAATTCAAAATTTCATCAGAGTATATTTAGAAATTCACAGCATAGACCGAGGGGTCACATCAATTTGAAACAAACATACAACACTTGCTCATAAAGATATGCAACAGTGGGGTAGCAATCAACAGAGGAACTCAGTTCCTTACACCCACATTTCAGATTTTAGAATAAAAGCGGAAAATCTAAAACTGAATATCATATATATATATATATATATATATATATATATATATATATATATATATATATATATATATATATATATATATATATATATATATATATATATATCACTTGAAAATTTTGTCATACATCAAGTTATAATGCACAAGCCAAAAGATATATATACATCATACACAATAATCACAAACGGCCTCTATAACTACCCGGTGTCACATATCAGAGCCGACCGACAAAAGAATGAAGTCATAAGCTTCACAAAAAGACCTCCAGCAAATCTAATCTGCAATGCCTCGTAGAGCATTATAAAACAGCAGAAGGGTGAGGAAAACAATCATCATATAATTGCATACAATTATATATAACACAAAATACACATATATACGGTTCTCACCATAACTCACACCCTATTTCAAACACAATACAACACAAGGTATAATTCATATTCCCATCACCAACACATATCCATATATCAATTTATCGATTCCATCCACAATTCCACACATAAACAAAACATTAATGATTTATGCAAATGCAAGAGACCGACACCACGACTCTATGCATATGCACATGCGGTACCGACTTCCATCAATTCTCAACACCAATTCACCTAGGAACTATTGGAACCATCGCTCGTTACTTAATGTAACTCCCCGTCGGGCATACGATGTTCCCCATCGCTCACACCTCTTTGTATAAGGCACACGATGTTTATGGATCGCTCACACCTCTTTGTATAAGGCACACGACCCGATCACTCACACCTCTTTGTATAAGGCACACGATCGTCTATAATCATCACTCACACCTCTTGGCATAAGGCACACGATGTTATAGCGGATTCCCTCTGGAATCAATCCGTCACTCAGGACGTCTCAAGAATGCATATCATGATGCTTAGCATACAATGACTCATGACATTCAAATACACATATAAATGCATTCATCTCCATCAACAAAATCACACTTTGCACTTAAGCCCAAAACAATGTATTTAATTGCCATACGGCCACAAATCATCACCACATCACCTAAACACATACATTTACATCATACAACCGCACCTTGCCTGATACACATTAATTATGCACAATTACAACGACAAAAGTCGACAAATCGACACTATTCTAAATTTCCGACCTAATTAAATCGGCTAATAATTTCCAAATCATCATAATAAGAAAGTACCGCTCAATAGCTTTCCAACGATACCAAGAATGTAAAAATCGGATAAACGGTACCCAAGTTACGAAAGAAAAACGAAAATGATACTTTGAAAAGTCCCATTTTACAAATTTCCTGACTATACGCGTATTGCCCTAAGCCATACGCGTATTGCCCTGATTCCTCGCCATTCCATACGCGTATTGCCCTGATTCCTCGCCATTCCATACGCGTATGGGCAGAGATCATTTTTCCCCAAAATTCACGTTTAAAAGTACAATACGCGTAGTGCCAACACCAAACGCGTATTGCCATGAAGTGTTACGCGTACCATACGCAAATGGACAGATGGCCGAGCAAAATGAAGCTCCATACGCGTATTGCCCAGTTTTCTTCAATGCCATACGCGTATTGCCTTGCCCAATACACGTATTGCCTTTGAGTGATACGCGTACGGGCAGTGGAAATTCCAGAAATTTTTCTGCAGAATTTTTCTGCGTTTTTCCAACCAAAATCCACCCATTTTCACCTATACACCAGAGAAATTACCAATACAATGTCTAACAACAGGGATCTAACATGTATCAACAATAATAGACCTGAAAACATAATTTCCGATACAATTTAATCGATTCCTAATCAATTTTACATAATATGGGTTTTACTAAAGATTTCCATTTCAATCCAATAACAATAAAAAATATACATACATAATCATACACAAGTATATAATAATCGAGTTTCGCACCCTTACCCGATTAAATCGATTCTAGAAGTTGATTTCTTGATTTTCCAAGATTTTCTCACTATTTCTTCTCTTCTTCTCTTTTCTTCCCCTTTTCCTTCTTCTCTTTTTCTTTCTCTCTATTTTTCTCTCTTTCTATTTTCTATTCTTTCTAACTTAAGAAAAATATCATGAAATGACCAAAATACCCCCACACTCAAATATCTCGCAAACGTTCCCAAAACCCAATAAAACATCACAACATTGAAAAATAACATATTTCCAAATCAAAGTCGAAAATAAAATAATAAAAACGACTCAATTAAATAAAAATACTAAAACTAGGGCGTTACAACTCTCCCCCACTTAGAAATTTTCGTCCTCGAAAATATTACCTGAGACGAACAACTCTGGATACGACTCCCGCATCCGACTCTCCAACTCCCAAGTCAAATTGCCCTCAGCAGCGCCTCCCCACGCCACTTTCACAAGTGTAATATCCTTGCCCCTTAACCGCTTCACTTCGCGATCCAAAATCTCAACTGGTAATGCCTCAACCGTAAGGTTCTCCCTTACCTCAACCTCATCCATCAGAATCACATGTGACGGATCCGAAACATACCTCCGAAGCTGAGAAACATGGAACACATCATACAAATTCGAAAGATTTGGCGGCAACGCCACCCTATAAGCCACAGCACCCACTCTCGCGGATGTCTGGTAAGGACCGATAAACCGAGAAGTAAGTTTCTTCGATTTCAATGCACGACCAACACCCGTTACCAGTGTAACCCTCAAAAATACATGATCGCCCTCTTGGAACTCAAGATCTTTCCTTCTACGATCATGATAACTCTTCTGTCTACTCTGAGAAGCCTTCATCTTCTCGCGAATAAACTTCACCTTGTCTGTAGTCTGCTGCACCAACTCCGGTCCTACCACCGTTCTCTCACCAGATTCGTACCAACACAAAGGTGTTCGACAGCTTCGTCCATACAGTGCTTCAAAAGGTGCCATTCCAATACTAGAATGGAAACTGTTATTATACATGAATTCAATCAATGCAAGATAACTATCCCACGCACCACCTTGTTCAAGAACACAAGCCCTCAACAAATCTTCCAAAGACTGAATCGTTCTCTCCGTCTAACCATCCGTCTGCGAATGATAAGCCAAACTCAACCTCAACTTAGAACCCAACGCCTTCTGTAAACTTTCCCAAAATCTGGAAGTAATCCTAGGATCTCGATCTGAAACAATACTCAACGAAACACCATGCAACTTCACAATCACACTGACGTAAATCTCAGCCAACCTCTCCAAAGAAAAACTGATGTCAATCGGAATGAAATGAGCCGATTTACTCAGCCTATCTACAACCACCCAAATAGCATTATGCCCTCGCTGAGTATTTGGCAACCCTGTTACAAAATCCATGGAAATGCTATCCCACTTCCACTCAGGAATATCCAACGGTTGCAACAAACCACTAGGCCTTAGATGTTCTACCTTTGATTTCTGACAAGTCAAACATGCATAAACAAACTGAGCCACATCTCTTTTCAATCCAGACCACCAGAAAATCTTCTTCAAATCTTGGTACATCTTATTAGCTCCCGGATGTATACTCAGATTACTCCGGTGTCCTTCCTCCAAAATCATCCTTTTCAACTCCGAATCATCTGGAATACAAATTCGACCTCGAAACCTCAAAACACCATTAACATCCACTTGAAAATCACTATTCGTATCTTTTCCTCCAACCAACATCAAATCCACAAATTTCACATCCAGCTTCTGTTTCTCACTAACAGTCCTCAGAAAATCATTAGTAATCGTTAGCATTCCAAGCCTCACGCTATCTGACGTCACTTCACAAACCAAACTCAAATCACTAAACGATTCCAAAATTTCCCACTCCTTAACCATTAAAGCAGATATATGCAACGATTTCCGACTCAACGCATCGGCTACCACATTAGCTTTACCAGGATGGTAATTCAAGCCAAAGTCGTAGTCCTTCAAAAATTCCAACCATCTACGCTGCCTCATATTTAACTCTTTCTGATCAAACAAATATTTCAAACTTTTATGATCACTAAAGACTTCAAACCTCGTACCAAAAAGATAATGCCTCCAAATCTTCAACACAAAAACCACAGCCGCTAATTCAAGATCATGAGTAGGATAATTTTTCCCATGCACTCTCAACTGCCTCAAAGCATACGCCACCACCTTACCGTCTTGCATCAGAACACCACCCAGACCAATCAAAGACGCATCACAATACACCACAAACGGTTCAGTAGGATTCGGCAAAATCAAAATCGGAGCTGTCGTCAATCTTCTCTTCAGCTCATTAAAACTTTCCTCACACCGAATATCCCAAATGAACGCTTTCCCTTTACAAGTCAACTGGATCAAAGGAAGTGCTAGCTTCGAAAAACCTTCAATAAACCTTCGATAATATCCGGCCAAACCCAAAAAGCTTCGAATTTCCATAACAGATCTCGGAGCCTCCCATTGTAGAACTGCTTCTACTTTAGATGGATCCACAGAAATACCATTACCTGAAATTAGGTGCCCAAGAAAACTCACTTCCGACAACCAGAACTCACACTTGGACAATTTGGCAAAAAGCTTCCTTTCCTTCAAAACCTGCAAAACAATACGCAAATGTTCTGCATGCTCCTCCCGAGACTTAGAATAAATTAAGATATCATCAATAAACACAACAATAAATCGATCCAAATGCTCGTGGAAAATACGATTCATGTATTCCATAAACACACCTGGCGCATTAGAAACCCCGAACGGCATCACAGAATATTCATAATGACCGTAACGTGTCCTAAAAGCCGTCTTCTGAATATCTTCCTCCTTCACCCTAATCTGATGATACCCTGACCTCAAGTCAATCTTACTAAACACACAAGCACCAACCAACTGATCCATCAGATCATCAATTCTTGGAAGAGGATACTTATTCTTAATCGTCACCTTATTCAACTGGCGATAATCAATACACAATCACATACTTCCATCTTTATTTTTCACCAACAAAACTGGCGCACCCCAAGGCGACACACTTGGCCTCACAAACCTCTTCTCCAACAATTCATTCAACTGCTTCTTCAACTCTACCAACTCAGATGCCGACATACGATAAGGTGCCATAGAAACAGGTCTAGTACCAGGAACTAGATCTATAGAAAACTCCACCTCCCTCTCTGGCAGCAAGTCCGAAATATCCTCAGGAAACACTTCTGGAAAATCACACACAACCGGAAACACATCAAGTGACACTTGACTATCCACACTCAAAGATGCAAACAACCCGAACAACTGAGCTTCGTCCGCCAAAAGTTTCTTCAACTCTTTGGTAGATAAGAAACTCGAGTCTTCGTCTTCCTCAAAAGAAGGAAACCTTACTAACTTATGGTAACAATCAATATGAACTCGATTAAATTGCAACCAATTCATTCCCAAAACCACATCTAAACCCTCCAACGGCAAACACACCAAATCCATCTCAAAGTCTTTACCATAAATGGTCAAAGGACAACTCAAACAAACTAAAGAAGTAGTTACTGACCCCATTGCTGGAGTATCAATAACCATCTTACCATCCATCAAAGACAACAAAAGATTCAAACGCTTCGTGCACTCAGATGAAATAAACGAATGAGTCGCTCCAGTATCAATAATAGCAACTAAAGGCGTACTATTAATAAAACAAGTACCTCTGATCAGACGGTCTGCACTTGAAGTCTGAGTCCCTGCCAAAGAAAATACCTTCCCACTAGCCGGAGCTTGCTTCGGTTTCTGACACTTTGTACTAACATGTCCAATCTCACCACAATTAAAGCACCTTACTACGTTCCTCTTACAATCCGCTGCGATGTGTCCTATACCTCCACAGTTAGAACACTTCCTAAAATATTTCTTACATTCGAACTGACGATGCCCCACTTCACCACATTTGTAACATTTCGGAGGACCAGACATACCTCCTCCACCTGATCTTCTATCAAAAGTACCCCTTTGTTTACCTTTATCAGCTGGTGTCACATACGGACCACCATGAAACTGTTGCTTCCCTTTTCTGTCACTCACACTCTTGTAATGAGTAGAACAAGCCTTACTATCCTCTTCATAAATCCTACAACATTCCACCAAATCAACAAACCTCCTTATCCTCTGGTAACCGATTGCCTGCTTAATCTCAGGACGCAATCCGCTCTCAAACTTCACACATTTAGAGAACTCTGCGGTCGCTTCAGCATAATGAGGATAAAACTGCACAAGTTCCACAAACTTAGCAGTATAATCAATGACAGACATATTACCTTGTTTCAATTCCAAGAACTCAATTTCCTTCTTTCCTCTTACTTCCTCGGGAAAATACTTCCTCAGAAACTCCTGGCTAAACAATTCCCAAGTTACCTCTTCATCACCAGCTTCTAACACAGGACGCGTAGTAACCCACCAGTCATCTGCTTCTTCCTGTAACATGTGAGTTCCAAGTCTCACCTTACTGTCCTCAGCATAATCCATCACTCTGAAAATCCTCTCAATCTCTTTCAGCCAAATATGTGCTCCATCAGGATTATGTCTCCCTTTGAAGACAGGCGGTCTATTCTTCCTAAACTCATCATTCTCTCCAGCATTAGGTGCACCCTGCACAGCCCGAGCAATAGCTTGCATAGCAGCAGCTAAAGCAGCATCATTCCTTCCAGCCATATTCTGTTCATTTCCAATAACAGCAACTATGGTTAAACAAACAGCTCACCGAACCACAAAGACTAACAAGGACTGACACAACTGACACAGACTGGCTCTGATACCACTTAATGTAACACCCCCAATCTATACCCCAAATTAAATAAAGCAGTAAAAGAAAATTCAAAATTTCATCAGAGTATATTTAGAAATTCACAGCATAGACCGAGGGGTCACATCAATTTGAAACAAACATACAACACCTGCTCATAAAGATATGCAACAGTGGGGTAGCAATCAACAGAGGAACTCAGTTCCTTACACCCACATTTCAGATTTTAGAATAAAAGCGGAAAATCTAAAATTGAATATCATATATATATATATCACTTGAAAAGTTTGTCATACATCAAGTTATACATGCACAAGCCAAAAGATATATATACATCATACACAATAATCACAAACGGCCTCCCTAACTACCCGGTGTCACATATCAGAGCCGACCGACAAAAGAATGAAGTCCTAAGCTTCACAAAAAGACCTCCAGTAAATCTAATCTACAATGCCTCGTAGAGCATTATAAAACAGCAGAAGGGTGAGAAAAACAATCATCATATAATTGCATACAATTATATATAACACAAAATACGCATATATACGGTTCTCACCACAACTCACACCCTAATTCAAACACAATACAACATAAGGTATAATTCATATTCCCATCACCAACACATATCCATATATCAATTTATCGATTCCATCCATAATTTCACACATAAACAAAACATTAATGATTTATGCAAATGCAAGAGACCGACACCACGACTCTATGCATATGCACATGCGGTACCGACTTCCATCAATTCTCAACACCAATTCACTCAGGAACTATTGGAACCATCGCTCGTTACTTAATGTAACTCCCCGCCGGGCATACGATGTTCCCCATCGCTCACACCTCTTTGTATAAGGCACACGATGTTTATGGATCGCTCACACCTCTTTGTATAAGGCACACGACTCGATCACTCACACCTCTTTGTATAAGGCACACGATCGTCTATAATCATCGCTCACACCTCTTGGCATAAGGCACGCGATGTTATAGCGGATTCCCTCTGGAATCAATCCGTCACTCAGGATGTCTCAAGAATGCATATCATGATACTTAGCATACAATGACTCATGACATTCAAATACACATATAAATGCATTAATCTCAATCAACAAAATCACACTTTGCACTTAGGCCCAAAACAATGCATTTAATTTCCACACGGCCACAAATCATCACCACACCACCTAAACACATACATTTACATCATACAACCCCACCTTGCCTGATACACATTAATTACGCACAATTACAACGACAAAAGTCGACAAATCAACACTATTCCAAATTTCCAACCTAATTAAATCGGCTAACAATTTCCAAATCATCATAATAAGAAAGTACCGCTCAATAGCTTTCCAACGATACCAAGAATGTAAAAATCGGATAAACGGAACCCAAGTTACGAAAGAAAAACGAAAACGATACTTTAAAAAGTCCCATTTTACAATTTTCCTGACTATACGCGTATTGCCCTAAGCCATACGCGTATTGCCCTGATTCCTCGCCATTCCATATGCGTATTGCCCAAGGTCATACGCGTATGGGCAGAGATCATTTTTCCTCAAAATTCACGTTTAAAAGTACAATACGCGTAGTGCCAACACCAAACGCGTATTGCCATGAAGTGTTACGCGTACCATACGCAAATGGACAGATGGCCGAGCAAAATGAAGCTCCATACGCGTATTGCCCAGTTTTCTTCAATGCCATACGCGTATTGCCTTGCCCAATACGCGTATTGCCTTTGAGTGATACGCGTACGAACAGTGGAAATTCCAGAAATTTTTCTGCAGAATTTTTCTGCGTTTTTCCAACCAAAATCCACCCATTTTCACCTATACACCAGAGAAATTACCAATACAATGTCTAACAATAGGGATCTAACATGTATCAACAATAATAGACCTGAAAACATAATTTCCGATACAATTTAATCGATTCCTAATCAATTTTACATAATATGGGTTTTACTAAAGATTTCCATTTCAATCCAATAACAATAAAAAACATACATACATAATCATACACAAGTATATAATAATCGAGTTTCGCACCTTTACCCGATTAAATCGATTATAGAAGTTGATTTCTTGATTTTCCAAGATTTTCTCACTATTTCTTCTCTTCTTCTCTTTTCTTCCCCTTTTCCTTCTTCGCTTTTTCTTTCTCTCTATTTTTCTCTCTTTCTATTTTCTATTCTTTCTAACTTAAGAAAAATATCATGAAATGACCAAAATACCCCCACACTCAAATATCTCGCAAACGTTCCCAAAACCCAATAACACATCACAACATTGAAAAATAACATATTTCCAAATAAAAGTCGAAAATAAAATAATATAATAATAAAATAATCAAAACGACTCAATTAAATAAAAATACTAAAACTGAGGCGTTACAAGCACGGTTTGCGAAATTTCGAAAAAAAATATTTTGATTTTCCTGGGCCCACAAAGCTGTACCCGGCCCAGAATGATGCTTATGTTGCTAGGGTTAAAGATCCTGGCCTCATTTCTTCATTTTTCTCTCAAAACTCTCTTGTGCTCTCTCCTTCTTCAAGTTTTTCAAAAACCTCTTTGGATTTCCAAGTTCCCTACAACATCTTTCTTCATTTTTCTGCTAAGCATCATCACTTCCAACACTGTAAGTCTTTGTTTTTAAAATTTTCATTTTCATTTGGAAACCCATTTTTGGGTCATTGTGTTAAATGTTGAAACATCTTGTTCTACTTCTTCCCTTTGCCTCTGTTATGACTAATTTCAGTATAAATGTTATTTAGTATGATTGCATGTTTGTTAGAAGTAAAATTTTAGAATTTAGAGTATGAAATTTTAGAATTAGGTTTTGTGAAAAGTTTAATTTGTTTTGATTTTTGTGAATTCATTTTGAGCATTTCTCTGTACCAATGGTTATGTAGTGGAAGTGAGGGTAGTGTTTATCTTTTGGAACCATCTGTTGCAGATGGGGTTTTTTCTGCATTTCGCAGAGCCCGCTGAGCGCGCTCTGAGATTTGCAGAAAATCCCCCCTTTTTCCTAATTCTGTTCTGTTGTGCTGTGATTGTTTTATGTATTTTTTTATATAAAATAGGAATTTTAGCTTGCTGTTTTCGCTAACGTGTGGTACTGTTTTGTGTATACGTTGTTTTTTGTTTGTTTTTCAGATGTCGGGAAGAAAGAAACAACGAGTCGTTGGTTCTACGTCAAATCCTAACAGACGAGCTCCTACTGGCCAATTCGATACGACGCATTTTGTTGGCCTCGAGCAACAACAACGATACGTGCAACTTGAAAAGAGAGCGATTTGGCCAGACAGGTTAATTGTGATTGATCCAGATGGTCCCCTTAGAAACATGGCCCATTTTGTCCAAGGTGGTGCATAGGATAAGATCGGTTCTCCCTTTCCTGAGTACCACATAGACATTGTGAGGGAGTTTTATGCTAATGCGTTACCCTCCGTTGGTGATACGTTCACTTTCAAAACTTGGGTTCGGGGGAAAGAAATCGATTTCTCTAGGGAGTCCATCAATACGTACCTTGGCAACCCACTTCAGCTGGGTCCAAATGACTTGTGTGACTTTGGAAGGACGTTGGCTCGGCGAAATTGGAATGCCGACCAACTTAGGGATGCTTTGTGCAGAGTCGGGGGTACTTACACTTTAAACGCTAATGGAGCGCCCCTAAAGTTTGCTAGGAGGGTGTTGGATACTGTCGCACAGCTTGTCATGTCTGTTGTTCTATACAACCTTCGACCAAAAAGCCACACCTCCTCTATTACCATGGAGACCGCGACTCTGATTTTTCATTTGTGCACAGAGGGCCACTCCGTGGATTTTGCACGGATTATTTCTAATGAGATGAAGAGAACTGCCACCAGTGGTACACCACTTGGAGATCGTGTAGCTTGCGCCCTTATTTATCCAGGGTTGATTATGGCTTTATGCCATGAGGCGCAAGTTGCATTACCTACTCATGGGAATGTGAAGCTCCAGGTTGTGGATGATAGTTATGTCACCCGTTATTGTATGGGGGTGATTGATTTAGAGCAGGCTGTCCCTGTAGCTGCTGCTAGTATGGCTCGCGGGCGCGGGCGCGGACGAGGGCACGCTTTTGATCCAAGTGCTGAGGCTAATTGGGCCATGCACGAGGCTCATCAGCGGGCTTTATTATTTATGCATGATTCTATGATGCAGTTGCAGTTACAGATTCGGGAGCCACATGTGGACCACCGATTGAGGTCTCGCGAAGACCTCATTGCTTATGCTCGTTGGCCTGAGGGCATGCCTGGTTTTCAGGAGGGAGCAGGAGAAGGAGACCTTGATGACGATGACGGTGATGATGGAGCGGGTCATGGAGCGTCTAGCTCTAGTTTTGACTGATGTTGGGTTTGATTAGTCCTTTATTATATTTTGTTTTTTATTATTATTATTTGGTATAATTATTATGTTTGGATTTTGTATTGACTACCTTGTGTAGGAATTTTGTATTCTCCATCCGGCCGGATGTGAGTTTGAATATGTGTTAAAATTTTTGGTTGATTAATGAATTTAGCATCCGGGTGGATGTTGTTTTATGCTTATATGGTTTGTTTGTAAAGAAATTTTTGTTGTTTGCCCTTTATTTTTAAGGTAATTGGTGGATGAAGCAAGTTTGTTTCTTTGAACAATAAGTGATGCACTTCACCATTCATTGATGGTGATGATAAATTTCTAAGTTGGTGTACACAAAGGTACTCTGTTTTGTGCTTTGTAGAATGTTAGTATGTTTATGAACTTTGTGCTTTACATAATTTTCTAACTTTTCTTCATTTTGCATTTTTGTTCATTTTGGAATCAATTAGGACACAACCACAAATGTGAGTCCCTCCGTTGTTCATAAAATTGAGAGATTTTGTAATTGTTGTTTAGCTCGTATGATTCATGTTTAATCTTGTATTCATTTGCAAACCTTTGAAACATTGAAATGATCTAGGCAATTTTTTATTATGAGAAAACCACCAATCCAAATAAACTTCAATTTTACCTTGTGAGAGGTATGAGCACTTGCTAGCCATGTTGAGCCTTGAAATTGGAATGAATATCGCATCAACTCGTCGAATGATCAAAGGAATGGGCTGTTGATGCTGAAAAGAAAATCAATGTGATTCATTCTAGTTTTTTTTATATATACACTTAACCCTTTGTTTGAACATACTTTTGAAGAACATTGCTCATTAAATATGGTATGGTTTAAAGTTGGGGAGAGTGGTTGTAGGTTGTGAAAAAGAAAAAGAAAAGGTGAATTGGTGCCTCTTGAGAAAAAGAAAGAAACATGAAACACTATTTTGTGCTATGCTTTGCACTCCAAAGGGAGTTGCTTGAAAAGAAAATGAAAATGGCATTCTAAATAGAATGAAAGAGTGCACCATAAGAAAAGAATAGAAAAGAAAAGAAAGGATGGAATTGAATTGTTGTGAGGTTTGTCTAAGTGGGTTATTGGCATGTTGTTCATTGTTGAAAATTTTTGTTAACCACTTTGTTTCATTGGCCTTTTACAAATATCCCTTTCTTGTTAAACCTTGCCAAGTTACAACCTTTAGAAGCCCTTAAGAGATCTTTGTTTCCTTGGTTTTCTTGTTGAATTGGTTTGATGAATGCATGAATTGATCTGGATGCTGACACTTTTGCTAATGAGTGTGTTTTGTCCCTTGTATATATTGAGCTAGGCTCATTTGAATTAATTAGGTGATTCCAATTTGAACATTTGTTTGCTTATGATTTGTGCTTGATATTTATGTTTAGAAGTTAGTTCATTTACATGTTTTCATTCTTTGTAAGGCCGAGCGGTACTTGCGTGCGTGTTAATTTGGTTTGAACCATTAATTTTTGTTGGTGTTTGCTTCCGGTTTTCCGCTTGCTTCTATTCTATTTTAGCTTCGTTTGAGGACAAACAAAGAAACAAGTTAGGAAGAGTTGTTAGGTGCTAAAAAGTGTTAATATTTAGATTAGTTTTTAGCACCTTTTTGTGAGCTTTATTTGTAAATCTAAGCCTTTTCCCATTGTTTCCGTTTTATAACCGTTTTCTAGCTAATTTCGTTATTTGACTTATCTATTTAACTTTTGTGTTTTTATTGCAGATTTTTGCATGGAAGTGTGAAGAATGGAGCTTTGAAGGCCCCACAAAAGCAGTTTTGGAAAATAATCATTTTTGGAGCAGGCTTGAAGCCCGCTCAGCGCGCTCCAAGCGCGCTGGTAGAAGTAATTACCGAACGTAGCCCGCTCAGCGGGGTCCTTAACCCGCTCAGCGCGCTCTGAGGCGGTTTATTTTATAAGTTGAGCCCGCTCAGCGGGCGTCTGCGCGCTCAGCGCGCTCCGCGATTCTCAGCCCCTTTATAAGTTGTTTTGTTCAAAATTTGGGGGTATCCTTTGTGCACTTTTAGATCAAAATACCTTATGCACTGTAGCACTTCATCTTTGGGAGATTGAAAGCATCATTTTGTCGAGAAATCGTCGTTGATGCTCGATTCTCTTCTCCCATTTCTTGTTGATCAAGCTACCATGAATATGTGTAGCTAATTTCTCTTTTGTGTCAAGGTTAGATGTAGGTAAACCTTTCCTTTGTATGTATATGGATTGATTTTAACTTGTGAACTCTTGGAAGATGAATGTATGATGAAAAACTTTGTTTATATGGTTCATTCTTTGTGTTGGTTCATGATTGAGAAATGTGTTCTACTCTTTACCTAGGTTTTTCATCTATCAATGTACATTGGCTAGAGATAGTAATGTGTGTTGATGTTCACCAAATATTGAACTTTAATGTTGTCATTTTGATAGTTTGTGTGAGAAATCAACAAAGGATCAAAATGGCAAAACTCACAATATGTGTTAGAGATAAACATATTGGGAGGATATGTGATTGTATTTATCATTTAACCGAGTTCATTAGCTTATCGATTATATATGTGCAAAGTGGTTTGTCGAACACTAATCTTGACATGCTTTTATAAACCGTTAAAAACAATCTCTTTACCGCTTTTAATTATATTTGAATGCGAACGCTACAAAACCAACCTAAAACCCCTTGTTACTTTAAAGTTTGAAACGTTACGATTGTAGAACGGCTGCGATATCACCGAATAATCCCTGTGGACCGATAACAAAACCCTAACTCTAATTGTATTTCAACAATACTCTAAATTTTGATGGTGGTTATGAATGGCAGCTTTCCCATCCATCTTCTTTTTCTAAGCAATGATACTTAGAAAAGGTAAAAAAACTTCCCCTCGATCCTGGTCTTCAGCCAAGGAACTGGTCTCAGTTTCTGATACAAACTTCCCCTTGATCCTGGTTTCCTACCAAGGAACTGGTCTCAGTTTCTGAAATAAACTTCCCCTCGATCCTGGTTTCCTACCAAGGAACTGGTCTTAGTTTCTGAATTAAACTTCCCCTCGATCCTGGTTTCCTACCAAGGAACTGGTATAACTTTCTGATGTAAACTTCCCCTCGATCCTAGTTTCCTACCGAGGAACTGCTCTCAGTTTCTTTTTTCAATAAACTTTCTTGACAAGGGACGCTATTTGTAGCGGTTTTCCTCAAACTTCTCGCCGAATTTTCCTGGGGAGATGCCATTTGACGGAAAAAGTTTTGATTTCAGACTTGCTGGGGATCCCAGTCGTCTGAGTTGTAGAGGTGTACAAACTTCTCCGTTAGAGACGCCATTTGTCGACTCTACTGGGGAAAATGAGTCTTTTGAGAGACTGCTTCCAGCTTGGGGATTTCACATCATACTTTTCTACGAGATCTTCTCGGAGAAATGCCATACAATGTATCCCAATTTTGAGGTGCTGATGACTTCATTAACATTGACTCTCTAGAGAGAAAAATCAATGTGTTGCTGAAAGTCTTTAGTTGTGAGGCTTTCTCTGGGGATTTTCCTTAATCCGGGAAAGCGAAGATATCATCTTCAATGGCGAAGAGTGACATTTGTCGAACGTTTTTTGGTTTTTCAGAGGTTCAAGTAATCAAAGTGGCCGAGGACCAACTTCATTCCAGAAATAAACTGGAGGAGAGAGATTGTTCAGACGCAACATTTCCTGACGAGGTAAGAACTGACAATTCGATTGAGAAGAGTACTTCTATCACTATGGGGACAAGACCGACTAGAGTGATAGTGATGCAATATGAATATGAATGTAAATCAATAATGCATGATGTATGTATGTTTATGGTGACAAAACTGACGCGACATACAGACCAGTAGATGAACACGACTGGATACTCGGCCACAGTGGGGGATGTAAAGTATCACTGGTTCACGATAACAATTCTGCCTTGCTTAGGAGAAGTAGTCCCTGTAGGGAAAAAATGTTGGTCGGGCTTAGGAGGTAAGAACTCTGTCGAGGATGTTAGATGAAGAAAATCACATCTGACATAGTTGATCCTTCGTTCGGGCGTACTGGTTTAGAAGGAATTCTTTGATTCTGCACTTTGAAGCTCAACCACCTTCGGAGAAGCGAACGAGGTCCTTTCGATGTTCAACAGTAAAAAGAATTGCCATCTTTATTTTAAAAGCAGAAAAGTTTTAACAAGTAAATTCATTTTTGTTTTATTTCAAGAATCGTTAATCATGTTAACATGTCGTTCTGTAAAGCTAAAACAAATAAGAATTGCAAATAAAAGCACAAGGGCTCAAATTTTATTGATAGGATGGAAATCAGCCAAACGCGTGATTCCATAGAGTATTTACAAAGTTAGAAAATGGTAATTTAAGGGAAAAAGGTTACATTGAAACATAACGAACGCTATCCTTCTACCAAATTTGAATTCTGGGCATCCTGAGCTTCCGTCGAAGATGACCTTAACTGGAGTTTTCTGATGAATGGCATGACTGCTGCGGAGGTATTTGCCCCTTTGTTGGATGTAGTTACTTGCCATTATCCCTAATTTTTTCCTGGATTGTACTTTGAGATTTCCAATCCACCGGGATGATTTTTGATCATGTCTCAAATTTTTGCCTGGACCGCCCTTTCGGGTTTTCAATCCACCGAGACTCTTTTTTTTTAGTTTAGGCGAAGTATTTCTTGACTACATCAACATTCGTGGGGTAGGAAAATTCCTCTCCGTCCATGGTTGCAAGTCTCAAGGCACCGCCTGAGAAAGCTTTCTTGACCACATAGAGGTCGTCATAATTCGGAGTCCATTTGCCCCGAGAATCAAAGAGAAATGATTGTATCTTTTTGAGCACAAGGTCTCCTTTCCTGAAGACGTGAGGTCGGACCTTTTTGTCGAATGCCTTCTTCATTCTTTGCTGATACAACTGACTGTGGCATAGAGCCGTTATTCGCTTTTCTTCGATCAGATTTAGTTCATCGTGTCGACTTTGACACCATTCAGCTTCTGTAAGCTTAGCTTCTATCAATACCCGGATTGATGGGATCTTTACTTCTATGGGGAGTACTGCTTCCATGCCATATACTACAGAGAAAGGGGTTGCCCCAGTTGAAGTGCGGACATATGTTCGATAACCGTGAAGAGCAAAGGGTAGCATCTCGTGCCAGTCTTTGTAGGTTACAACCATCTTTTGAACAATCCTCTTGATGTTCTTGTTAGCCGCTTCTACCGCTCCGTTCATCTTAGGTTGGTAGGGGGATGAGTTATGGTGTTCGATCTTGAATTCAGCGCACAACTCTTTCATCATCTTGTTATTCAAGTTAGATCCATTATCCGTAATGATCTGGCTCGGAACACCATAACGGCTGATGATATTGTTTTTGATAAATCGGACCACCACTTGTCGGGTTACATTGGCGTATGACGCTCCTTCGACCCATTTGGTGAAGTAGTCAATGGCTACCAGGATGAACCGATGTCTGTTTGAAGCCTTGGGTTCAATCATGCCAATCATGTCGATTCCCCATATGGAAAAAGGCCACGGGGAAGAAAGAAATTTGAGATGCATTGGCGGTACATGGATTTTGTCGAAGTATATCTGACACTTGTGACACCTCCTCATGTACTTGTAGCAATCGGATTCCATGGTCAACCAGTTGTACCCTGCTCTTAGAATTTTTCTCGCCATTGCGTGTCCGTTGGCATGAGTGCCAAAGGATCCTTCGTGAATTTCCTTTATCAGTCTGTTTGCCTCTGGTCTGTCTACGCATCGGAGCAAGACCATGTTAAAGTTTCTCTTATAGAGTGTATCACCGCTCAAAAAGAAGTTGCCAGCTAGTCTTCTGAGAGTTTTTCTGTCTTTCCTTAGTGCCCCAGGTGGGTACTTTTGTTTCTGAAGGAAGCATTTGATATCGTGATACCAAGGTTTGTCGTCTATGACTGCTTCAATCGTGAAGATGTAAGCAGGCCTCTAAAGGCGCATTATGTCGATCTTAGGTAGGTCATTCCATTGACCTACACTAATCATGGAAGAGAGAGTGGCTAATGCATCAGCCATGTGATTCTCTTCACGAGGGATGTGGTGAAACTCGACTCTGTTGAAGAAGGGTAGCAACCTTCTGGCATAATCTTTGTAAGGAATCAGTCCTGATTGGTATGTGTTCCAATCTCCTTTGATCTGATTGATAACCAGGGCTGAGTCGCCATATACATCCAAGTTTTTAATCCTCAAATCGATTGCTTCTTCGAGACCCATGATACAAGCTTTATATCCAGCCTCGTTGTTTGTGCACTTGAACCTAAGTCTGGCGGTGAAAGGAATGTGGGTACCCTGAGGGGTTATGATGATTGCCCCAATTTCATTTCCATAATGATTGACAGCTCCGTCAAAGATTAATCCCCATTGGGAACCTGGTTCTGGCCCTTCACTGGGTAGCGGTTCATCGTAATTTTTCAATTTCAAATACATGACATCTTCGTCTGGGAAGTCAAACCCGATTGATTCCTGATCGTCAATCGGTTGATGAGCCAAATGACCGGCTAAAATACTTCCCTTAACGGCTTTCTGAGCGTGGTATTTGATGTCGTATTCTGATAACAACATCTGCCAACGGGAAATCCTTCCCGTGAGAGCAGGTTTTTCAAAGACATACTTGATTGGATCCATTTCGGAGATTAACCAAGTAGTGTGACGAATCATGTACTCGCGAAGATGTTTGGCTGCCCAAGCCAGAGCACAACAAGTTTTCTCAAGCATAGCGTACCGAGTCTCGCAGTCGGTGAATTTCTTGCTCAAATAGTAAATGGAAGACTCTTTCCTTTTTGTTTCGTCTTGTTGGCCAAGTACACAGCCCATTTCTTCCACTGGAGGTGACAAAATCGGTGGATTCAACAGGTATTTCTTAATACTGTCGAAGACGGTTTGGCAATCTTCTGTCCAAATGCAGTCCTAGTTCTTTTTGAGTAATTTGAAGATCGGCGCACATGTCGCGGTCATGAGGAATATGAATCGGGAAATGTAGTTCAGACGTCCCAGGAATCCTCTGACTTGTTTTTCAGTTTTCGGAGAAGGCATTTCTTGAATGGCCTTGACCTTGTCCGGATCAACCTCAATTCCTTTCGGGCTGACGATGAGCCCTAAGAGTTTCCCTGAATGGACACCGAAGGTGCATTTATTAGGATTCAAGCAGAGTTTGAATTTTCTTAGACGTTCGAACAACTTTGACAAATGGGTCACATGCTCCTCTTCTGTCTTAGATTTTGCAATCATATCATCGACATATACCTCGATTTCCTTGTGTATCATGTCATAAAATAGAGTAGTCATGGCCCTTTGATAGGTTGCCCCGACGTTTTTCAATCCGAACGGCATTACCTTGTAACAAAAGGTACCCCATGGGGTAATGAATAAAGTTTTCTCCATGTCTTTCGGCGCCATTTTTATTTGATTATAGCCCGAGAATCCATCCATGAAGGAGAAAACTTTGAACTTTGTTGTGCTGTCTACCAGCATGTCAATGTGTGGTAAAGGAAAGTCGTCCTTCAGACTAGCCTTGTCTAGATCTCTGTAATCGACACACATTCTGACCTTTCCGTCCTTTTTTGGAATGGGTACGATGTTGGCTAACCATTGAGGATATTCTGACGTGGCGAGGAAACCCGCGTCAATTTGTTTCTGTACCTCCTCTTTGATTTTGATGGCCATGTCCGGGTGAGTCCGTCTCAACCTCTATTTTACTGGCGGACATTCTGACCGTAACGGTAAATGATGTTCCACGATGCTGGTATCCAATCCTGGCATGTCCTGATAGGACCAAGCGAACACATCGGGAAATTCTTTGAGAAGCTTTGTCAAACTCTCCTTGGTAGTTGGACTAGCAGTGCCCCAATCCTGACCTCTTTTCTTTCCTTTTCCGAACCCAAGTTTACTGTTTCCAACAGCTCTTTGTGAGGTTCAATGGACCTTTCCTCTTGTCTGAGTAGTCGAGAGATCTCTTCTGGAATTTCGTCGTTAACTTCTTCTTCAGCCCCAAATACCGGGAATTCAAAGTTGGGAGAAGGCATTGGATCGTATGTTTCAATGGGGTTTAAAACAAGCAATCTGCATGACGTGATGATTGTTTTTTAGAAGAGATAAAGAGAATGCAAGAGTGTGTGCAGTGTTTTTCTGAAAACAGTTTGTTTTTATTATTGAGTTATTTTTTAGGATCACCATTTTCTAAAATAGCGAAAAGAGAAAACAACAATAAATGCGGAAATTACAGAACGACATTATTTTATTTATGATCTTGTCGATTCTTGAAACTACAACCCTATAAAACAAAACTCTGTCGCTTTGGGCGAAGCGAAAAGGGATATTTATAGAAAATGAGCCCTATCAAAACATCCGTTTCACCCGGGCAAGGTGAAAGGTTAAAGACGGTAATTACTTTGACTTATGAACAATCTTTGGAACATCGACAGAAACCCATTGGCGGAAAACTCCTCGGTGAATCACAAAGTCTGGTACCTTCCTTGATTTGTCTTCAGAAATAACGCTGATTTCTGGTGGAGCAGGATCGTTGGAATCTGTTTCCCAGGCAGAGTTGTCGTAGACGAACTCTTCTGTTGTATCTTGCATAGGATTTGTGCTCTCAGGTAAATGTCCCCATCCCGTTGGTTGGATGTCTTCGAGCTTGACACGAGAGCTTTTAGGAGCGGTGTATTTGACCATATTGTCGTATTTTCCACTTGGTTGTCCTAGGGTGTCCCATACTTCTTTGGAACTGGAGGAGTAATCTTTTTCGATGACGTTGACCTCTGGAAAAGCATAGTTAATGAATTCTAGTCCGGCAAGCTTTGCCAATTCATCGTCATACTGGATATTTTTTGAATGACCTGAGTGTTGTTCCCATGACATGGTGGGGATGCAGGTATTCTGTTCAATGATGTTCAGCGTATTTGCATCGTTCGATTGACTCTCTTGCCCCAAGTCTCCTGGATACGGCTGCCCGATAGGCATGCCATCCATTGGGCCATAATAGTCGTGGTCAAAGTTGTTTTTCATTAGAGTGTCCTCCTCTAATGAGTTTGGTGGAGCACGACATCATTCCGGATCAGAATCTCCGTATATTGTTCTGACATATGACCTGGGTATAAATCTCGGACTCTGTGTGGGATAGCAAAATGGCATAGGCACCTCTTCCTGAGAGATATAACCGTCCTCATTAAGATAGGACTTCCACTCTTCATCCGTATCGGAGAAATTTCCCTTGTTGATGGTATGTACTTCTTGAGACACTGGGTGAAGGAAACCTCCACTATGGAAGAAATCCTGAATGAGATGAAGACTTTCATCGTTGGTAGCATTCTGAGTATAGGTTGCAGAAAAACCAAGACCCTTCTTTGTTTTGTTATCAGTAGGAATGACAAGCTGTCTCCACCCTTTTGTATTGTTACTTTTGATCACTTTGAGAGCATCTCTGTATGAGGAAATCGAAGTTCCTCTTTCTGATTGATTCTCATTGCTCACCGACAGTGCCTGGAACTGAGTTAAAATAACCTCCTCGGGTTCTACATAAGTAGATAATGACAGGTTACTCACGATCAAGGCTTGTTCTCCACAGATCGTGACGAGTTGATCGTTCTTGACGAACTTCAGTTTCTGGTGCAGTGTCGAAGTGACTGCCCCAACCTGGTGTATCTAAGGTCTTCCTAATAAACAGTTGTACGCTGCCCGGACATCCATGACCTGGAAAGTGACTTGGAAAGTGTGAGGACCGATAGTTATGGGAAGGTCGACTTCGCCGATAACCGCTTTCCGAGACCCGTCAAAGGCTTTGACGATGACCTCACTGCCCCTCATTGGGGATCCTTTGAATGATAGTCGCATTAAAGTGGACTTCGGCATAACATTGAGAGCCGATCCTGTGTCTACCAGTACGCTGGCTAAAGCATCGTCCTGGCAGTTAACTGTAACATTGAGCGCCATGTTGTGACTTTTGCCCTCCTTTGGCAAATCCTCATCACTGAACCCTAAGTTGTTGCAGGAAGTGATGTTAGAAATGATACTATCGAACTGTCATATTGACACATCCTGTTCCATAAAGGCCTGCTCTAAGACTTTCTGTTGAGCCTCTCTGTGGGCTTCGAAACTGAGTAAAAGTGATATTACAGAGATCTTTGAAGGAATTTGTAACAACTGATCGACAATGTTGTATTCACTCCTTTGGATGAGCTGCAACATCTCATCATCATTTTTTGAAAGGTCGGGATCACTGGACTGACCGACTGGTGGATTGAGAGCTTCTGTCTGAAGTTCCTTTTCTTTGTTAGGTTCTCCAACTCCTCGGTTGAAGATTCGACCGCTTCGTGTTACTCGACTGATGTCTGCAATATTCACGACGGAGGGTAATGGAATTTATTTTCCATTCTCAATTATTGTTGCACCGTATTTGTAAGGGATCGCCTTAGCTGATTCATACAGTAATGCTCCCGGTAGATAGATAACTACAGGAGCCTTCTGATTTTTCTGACTGTCGTAAGTAACTTCAATCAGTTCCTGGCTAAGAACCTTTGATTTGTCCAATAGAGGGATGATGGCACAAACATCTTTGGTCCTCTCGCGATCAGAGATTACAACAACATCCTTAATTTGATCAGCGAAGTAATCGGGCATCAAGTTGTTGGAACCCAAAACTGGACATGGGTGAATCTGTTTGCGGTCCAACTAACCTTGAAGTGCTGCTTGTACGAGGTAACATCCTTGATTATTTTCTGAGCGAACTCTACAGCGTTCATAGTTATGTGGTGGCACCCGGCCACGTCTGCTTTGAATGCAGTGTAACCTCACTAGGTCTGTTTCCATTGATCGAGCATCCTGACTTTGATGCCTAGTAGGGTTCCCATTAACCATACTGACTTGTTGCGTGTCTTCGTCCATATAGATCGGAAGCCACCAGTGGCTTAACAAGTGTTGTAAAGTTCTTTGAACGAGAGCACATCCCTGGTCACTCTCACAACATCCTTTACAGTTCTGATAATTATGCGAAGTCAGAAAACCGAGCTGGACTTGCTTAGCGTGTAATTCTACCAAGCTGGTATTCATCAAGTGAATATCGAAGATTTGAATCATGTTGATCTGATAAATATTTTTATCATGGTAGTCCTGGATCCACCCAAGATCCATCTGACGCTGGAGGGTTTTTTGTACAAAAGAGCATCCCTGATTATTTATCGAGCAAATCAGACAGGAATCATAATCGTGTCGTGGCAGATCATGATGTTGGCTTTGCCTTGAGTGCATTTCCACTAAGTTGATATTCATTGCATGGATGTCGTGGTTCTGAATGATGTTGGAATTCGTGTAAGTCATGTTGACCCCACGAATTCGGTGCTCTTAGATCCATCCGAGATCCAATTGTTCCTGTAGAGCTGATTGGACCACAGAACATCCTTGATTGTCTTTAGAACAGATATCATACTGGTGATAGTTATGAGGTGGTATATGGCCATGCCCGCTCTGTCTGCGATGCATCTTGACAAGATTGGTCCTCAATAAGAGTACATCATGAATTTAATAGCTGTCGTTAGACTCTCCCTCTATCAAATTGACCGCAGCTTTCTCGTGTTGAGGCAACGGGTTCATGAGAACATTGGGATTCGTATCTTTGAAAGATAAGACCCCGCTCCTAACAAGCTTTTGTACGTCAGATTTGAAACTGAGGCAAATTTCTATGTTATGCCCTGGTCCTCCTTAATGGTAAAGACAAGTCTGATCCACTTTGAACCAAAAAGGAGGATTTTCTGGTACTGTAAGAGGAGACCTGGTTTGGACGTGCCCTTTGACCAGTAGTAATGGAAACAGTTCTACATACAACATTGGTATAGGGTCGAACCCTGGTGGCCGCGTTGTACGGTTGTTGTTGTACTGAGGACGAGCCTGCTGAAGAGGCTATTGTGTCCTTTGCTGATATTGTTGTTGAATCGGTTAGCTCTGCGCAACCTGAGGTTGATACGTTGGAACAGGCGCAGGGTTAATAGCAGGAGTTACAGCTATACTAGTTGGTAACGTCGCATTTGCTTTCCGAGAGAGATATTCCCAATATCCTGCTCTTTTTTCTTAGGGAGATCACTACTGTATCGTTTTGTACTACTTGATGGTCCAGCGTCTTTAACTAAACGTCCTTATCGGACCTCTTCATCAAGACGAACTCCCATGCCCACCATCTCGGTGAAGTTACTGGGCGCACTGGCGGCCATTCTGTCGTAGTAAAATGAGCTTAAGGTTTTCAAGAAGATCTTTGTCATCTCTTTTTCTTCAAGAGGTGGAAAAATCTGGGCGACGATTTCACGCCATCTCTGAGCGTACTCCTTAAAGGTTTCCTTGTCCTTTTGTAACATTGATATGAGTTGATCTCTGTCCGGTGCCATGTCCAGATTATACTTATACTGCTGAACGAAAGCAGCGCCAAGATCTCTGAATGTAGCGATCTTAGTGCGGTTTAGACCCATGTACCATTTGAGTGCGGCACTGGTAAAGCTATCCTGAAAGTAGTGAACCAGTAGCTCCTGGTTCTTTGTCTGAGTTGACATTCGTCGAGCATACATCACCAAATGGCTTTGAGGGCAAGAGTTGCCTTTGTATATTTCAAATTCGGGAACTTTCCGGGATAGTGTGCACCACAGGTGGTGGTATAGTTATCATGGCAGTGACTCTAGGTGTCTCTCGAAGTTTGTAACCTTCAGGAGTTGTTGTCATGCCTCTGGCATCTTCGCTTTCCCGAAGTTTGTAACCTTCAGGCCCAGTGGTTCCTGCTACATTTTCCAGATCTTCCATGATTGGCGGAATATATCCTTCTGGGATATAGTTGAGTGGCATGCCCCAAGAACAATCTTTCGGCATTTTGTACCTAGGATCAGACTTCTCCACTATGGACGTTGATGTGGTCTCTGAGATCACAGTCCGTTGTTGTTGCATCTGAGCTTCTGCTAGAGCTTGCATGTCGTTATGAAGCCTTCTCAGATCTTCTTTCAGAGTGTTGATCTCTTCTCTTAACTCTTTGTTCTCTTCCTCGAGATCATCCATCTTTTTCTGTCGATTGGCCCGAGTATTGTACGAATGAGACAGTTTGACTCTAGAACCGAGACACAAACGTGAGATTCGTAGGGAAGAAAAATGCGTTTATGTGAGAATGATGAATGATATGCAATGATTATATTAATTATTTTATTTGTTTAATCAAAAGAAACATCAACAATTTGGATTGTAAATATCACACAGTGGGGAAACCCCGTTTTATTGAATTCAAAGATTGCGGAAATGGAAATACAGTAGATTACAAAGTGTTGAAAAAGGAAATCTAAACTAATGGATCCTGAGTCCTCTCTGAAGAGAGCTCAGGTGCTGGTTCTGGTGCTTTCCTTTTCTTTGACCGGGGCTCTTCAGCCGTTGTCGGGTTGTCATTCCTTTGCCAAGTGAAAGGAGCGAGCAAATTCCTCTAGTCATCCGATTTTCTACAGCATGTTGCTCTAAAATCTCAATCAGAGCATCTTTATCTCTCAATAGCTGCTGTATTTTCTTACACTCCACATTGAGAATGCGGTACTTATTCCTCCAAGACCTCCTCTCCTGTTGAACTTTGGTGAGAGTAACTTGAAGTTTTTCCATATCAGACATAAAGTAAAGGACAGAGTCCCTTAATGGAAGAACTTCCTGACGAAAGGCATCCTCAGCTTGAGAGCTCTAGTTTGTACCCAGTGGAGATAAGGCTCCACAGAGACACAGTCTGGTTTTCCTAGAGACTCTCTTCCTTTCCTATGAACATGTTTCCAAGCATGCACTATTTCTGTCTTCGGTGCCTTGTTGTTTTCTCCTTCCTTGAAGAAAAGACCTTCTAGATGAGCATTCCATGAGACATGCCTCATCGGGTATCCAAATTGACGACGAACTAACACCGGATGATAATTGATTCCTCCCTTAGTTCCTATAAGGGGTACATTTGGGAAATTTCCACAACGGTCAATGATTCTGATCCCGTCATAGATTCGATTGTACCAATCGATGTCAGAGTTGGTAAGAGGCATGATTCTCTGCAACCAACGTAAAGTATTCTTTTGATCCCAAAATGCAGCAGACTTGGGCAAATGGGAAATGAACCATTTGTAAAGCAAGGGTACACAGCACGTGATCATTCCTCTGCTGTATAAATTCCATAAGTGTACCGAATGATACGCATCTGCGAGTAAGGTTGGTACGGGATTTCCAATCAGACATATCTTAATGGTATTGATATCTAGAAAGTTATCGATGTTGGGAAACAAAAATAACTCGTAGGTGCGTAAAACAAAGATGCTCTCAAAAGCGGCCATATTCCCTATACTGGCAAAGTATATGGCTTTCTTCATCAAGAATTGGGCTGGCAAACCTTGGATACCACCCTAAATGGTCATGTGAGTCCTGACTTCTGACTCGTCCAAATAAATTCCTCTTGCAATGGTTTGATCTTTTGGAATTTCTTCCAGTCCAGAAAAGGGAGCTTGATCAGTGATATGCAGATCAGCCAGGTGAGAATACTCCTCAAGTGTTGGTGCCAACTGATAATCCGAGAATGTGAAAAAGTGATAAACCGGATCGTAGAACTGAATGAGTGTGGACATGATTCCCTCAATTACATGGACCCTTAATAGAGACAGCAGTCCTCCATACTTGGCTCTGAAAGCCTCAGGGTTGGTGATCATCCTTGCCAACCCTCTCAAATCCTTTAACTTTGGAACCTTGAAGGTGTACTTGTGAGTTTTCCTTCTACCGAAATCCATAACGCAATCTCTTTATCTGACATTTGCAATCACTGTCTTAGTTTAATTTGAAAAAGAGAGACTAGAAGAGAAGATATCTTTTTTTTGAATGTTTTTTAAATCAATGTATGAATCCAGCACACAAAAACATAGAAAAAACATGGGGTCAAAGGGTCGGGGTCATGAAGTCAAGGCTTTACCCCCCTCCCCAAAGGTTTATACTGGTGATTTTTTGTACCTGTCCGCAAAATCATTGACCCCTCTGGGGATAACAACAGCAAGCGGATCGCCAGCGAGCTGATGTATCTTAGAGTGATCTCAAATGAGGGTAGTATCGTGTGACAACTTTTTCCGATAGCTTCCGCACTACAAAATGGTTTCAGTCTACTAAAAACCTCAGCTTCTCAGATAACCCAGTCGACCACACTACTTTCAACAACCGAAGTCGTATAGGCAATGCATCTGCAAAGGGAGTCTCCACTGAGTTTGATGGTCGACCGGGGACTCTTAACTGGGATTCACTCCCCGTAAGATTACCCGTATTGCCATCACCTATCTTAGGTGTATACTCAATCTTTCCACATGCGGCATCACATGCATTCCCATTAGCAGAAAAATAAACACAGATATCAATTAGGAAAAGCAGTATATATATTTGTCTTAATCATCCTAGACCTCTAGTCTTATGATCCTATACAGACAATAACTCCCCAGCAGAGTCACCATTTCTGTGATACTTTGTGAACTCAGGGTTTTTTACCTAAGATTGTGAACTTAAGGTTTCCACCGAAGATTGTAAGAAAGAGAATCTTTGCCCCACGGTGGGCGCCATTTTTTCTGTAGCGCGATTTTTGTGGTCTTGAAGCACTATCGCTCGGGTACTACAGTTCGATTCATTTTTTATCCTGTTAAGCTGATTAAGGAAGGGAAATAGATGTCTCCAATTAATCCTGCTCGCATACTGAGGTTAAACAGTCAAAACTGTTGGTTTACAGATGCTATTAAGACGTGGGCCCCTCTTCGGTTTATTTTGTTAAGAACACAGTGTCTGGACTATTTGTGAGGTTTTTGGTAATGTGTTTAGATTTGATGCTTTTGATTTGATTTGATGGAGATACTGGATTTTAGGATTTTTGATTAGTATGCTCGCTAAGATTTTTCAATCTTATGCCTACGTATTCCCGAAACAGGGAAATCAGAGCAATCGTAGTTCCTCCTATTCTATGGGAGGAAAAAGGTTGTTTTGGTGTCTTGTTCAAAGCCCAAGACATGAAGCTAAAGGTGATTTGTATCTTGTTCAAAGCCTAAGATGTGAAGCTAAAAGGGTTTGGATGAGAGAGAATTTGTCATCTCTAAAAAGGAGTTGTTGATGTTTGTATGCTGTGAGCAAGGCTCAAATTTGATGCTAAAAGGTTAATTGACTCAACCGAGGTTTCCTTATACAAAGCCTAAGAGGAGGCGATTGACCCAACAAGAGGGTGCCTTTTATTTGTTGTCTCGTACGAAGCCCGAGATAGAGGCTAAAAAGGGTGACTCAACAAGAGAGTACTAACAAGTGACTGACTCAACAAGAGAGTGCTTTTATGTGTCTTGTACGAAGCCCAAGACGGAGGCTAAAAGGTTTGACTCAACAAGAGAGTACTTTTATCTGTCCTGTATAAAGCCCAGGGCGGAGGCTAAAAAGGTTGACTCAACAAGAGAGTCCATTGACAGGTGATTGACTCAACAAGAGAGTCTTTTATACTCAACAAGAGAGTGCTTTTCTGTCTCGTATGAAGCCCGAGATAGAGGCTAAAAGGAGATCGACTCAACAAGAGAGTCTTTTATACTCAACAAGAGAGTGTTTTGTATGTGTCTTGTATGAAGCCCAAGACGGAGGCTAAAAGGGGATTGACTCATCAAGAGAGTATTTTATACTCAACAAGAGAGTGTTTTGTATGTGTCTTGTATGAAGCCCAAGACGGAGGCTAAAAGGGGATTGACTCATCAAGAGAGTCTTTTATACTCAACAAGAGAGTGTTTTAGTATGTGTCTTGTATGAAGCCCAAGACAGGGGCTAAAAAGGGGTTTGACTTAACAAGAGAGTCTGAAAAGGTTAGCTCCGCTGGGGAGAGTCATTTGTATAAAGCCCAAGAGGAGGCTATATTACTGCTGAGGATTAGATCCATAGGCAGGACCAAGTGGGAGAGCTCTCATGAGAGAGGCCGGGTTTCTGAGTGATCAGTGTTTTTTCCTATGTTTGAAAGGAACTTGAGAATGTCTTTGAGACTCAAGGGGGTTTAGACTGTCCAAGTTTAGAGTTTTATCTATTGTACAATGCCCAAGAGGAGGCACGGGCATTAAGGGATGAGTATCAACCCTAAAGTGGCCAGAGGTTTGACACTGGAAAGATTGCTCTAGAAAAGGATGACTAAGTTCTGTCTTATACCTTTAAGAGGTCGTAGGGTCCTTGTATTAAGCCCAAGAGAAGGCATGAGAACTTCTAAGAAGCCAAAGGGTCCTTGTACAACGCCCAAGAGGATGCGGGGATGCTTTTAGGAAGCCTGTGGGTCCCCAAACCAAGAGAAGTTCAAGAAATGCAATTCACCGAGAAGAGATCATTCCAGGAAAGTTCTTGAATTTGGAAGAAACTCAAGAGATGCTATTCACAGAGAATATATCAACTCTGGGGAGTAGAGTTTCTTTGAAAATTTCTAAGAGTGACAGTCTGAGAAAGGGTTCACCGAGAATGTTGCCTTTCTGTTTGTTCCATATTGTTTAACCACAAGAGGAGGGAAGACTGTGTCTGGTAATCCTATGGGGGATCTAGTTTTGTTTGTATTCAAGAGTGACCAACAAGGCTTTACCTAGTGCTAGACGTAGTTTCCGGGGAAAACTCTAAATAACTATACTAGTATTACACAGTGGATATTTGACAAGTATATAAAAGGATGTGAAAGAAGACTTACAGTGAAGCAGCCCCACAATACAGTTATATACATATGAAAGCGATAAATGAAAGCGGATAAACACTTACCCGTTTTAGAGCTTCCATGTTGTTTTGTTAGTTGTTCAACAAAGAAAACTTTGATAACAATATTATATTCAAAATCAAAGGATAAAGTGCTTTGAAAAGTTTGTTGGGGGATTACAGCTCAAGGAGAGGCCCAAGTTTTAAAGATGATTGCACCGTTGTTTTGAAAACTGTACAGAGGGACTTATACAATATGTGAGGCCCAAAAGTTTTTATGTAAAAGAGGATTGGGTCTGACACTCTATTAGAAGCCCAAATAAACTTAAAGAAAAGAAATTGGGCTTATAACACGAGGGTAGGCCCAGGGTTTTGATTTTTGAACTGGCGATCGCGCCGAGATTTTTCTTTTAACGCAGAGGGACTTATACAATACCTGAGGCCCAAAAATTATTTGGTTAAAAGGGGGTTTGGGTCTTACACTATATTAGAGTCCCAAAGAGTTGGAAAATAAGTAAAGATAGGTCTTATAGCTCAAGGAGAAGCCCAATTAGTTTTGTTACAAAGGCGACGACCACGCCGTATTTTTGAAAATATACAGGGGGACTTATACAATGTGTGAGGCCCAAAAAGGTTTATTTACAAAAGGGTTGGGACTTACACTCTATTAGAGGCCCATGGATGTTTTAAAGAAAAAGAATGGGGCTTACAACTCAAGGAGAGGCCCAATTGGTTTTATTTTAAACTGGCGATTGCGCCGAGATTTTTGAAAATGTGTTGGGACTTATACAATGACTGAGGCCCAAACTATTTTGGTTTCAAAGAGGGATTGGGTCTTACACTCTATTAGAGGCCCATAGTGTTTGAAAAAGATTTGTTTGGGTGAAAATCAAAGAAACCCTAATTTCATCATTTTTAAAAGTAAATTCTTAAAGAAAATCAAATAAAAATGATAAAATACCAAATAAGTTTGAATAAACAACTTGTGATTTTTGGCAGAGGTTTGAAAAATGATGTTTTAATCACAAGATGAATTAAAATTCATTTGGTTTTGATTTTCATGATGAGAATTCACTTTTAAAATGTTTAAAAACAATTAAAAAGGGATTTATTCACAAAAATACCAACTATATTAAATAAATAATATAAATTTGATTTTTTTGTGGAATAAAATATTTTGGAGTATGAATAAGAAGTGTGTAAAACAGAATTGGGAAATGATAATTTTTGCTATGTGAAAGAATTGGTTGAGTTTTGAAGATAAGAGGAAAAGGAAAGATGTCACAACATCATCTTCGACATCTCTTATGAGGCAAAAACCAGAACTGAAACTTTAGTTTTCAACATCTTTTTTATCAAACTTCCAACACTCATAACTCTCTCAATTTTTAACGAAATTAAAATCCGTAAGAACCTATCTTGACCGATTTTTCACAAGGAATCCAATGGTATTACTCATGCACACTGAAACTAATGTACAGAATGCACAAGGAAAAAAACCAGAACTGGACCTTAATTTTAAAACAACATAAACTCCACATATAAACATGTTAAAGTGCAAACAGTAGGAAGATCACAACAAACACATGTGAAGGTGTGAAAAACGCAAGAAAGGGGGTTTGAATTGGTTTTTCAAAATAATCGTTTCTTTTAAATAACTTTCTTGTTAAAACTTTTACCCCTTTTCTAAAGAACAACAACTTAGTTAAACACAGAAATATAAACACGTTATGTTTATACTAGTTCACTTGAGAATCTCTCAAGTTAATCTAGTCCACCCGCCAAGGTGATTTCGCCTCTCTCAACGAGGTCTTAATCCACTATTCAACAAAATACTACACTGCACAAGCTACACAGCTGGTGACTAACAACAACCTCTAGAACTCACACGTTCTAGACTTCTCAAATAATCCAACCACACAGGTCTTACTTAAGGCACAACCTCTAAGACACACGTCCTAAACTTCTCAAAAGATCTGATCACTAAGACTCTCTTAAGGAATACAACTTTTAGTTCAAATACAATGGGTTTACAGAGAATTGCTTCTTATCAAGCTGATAATGTAAACAAGTTTTTAGACCAGGAATGACTTAAGAAAGAATAGAGTTAGAAAGTATTGTCGTTGTTCGCATGTGTCTCTTTCTTCAAGTCTTTGAACTTCTTTTATAGCCGAGTGAAAAGAGCCGTTGGGATGAAATCATGATAGCTAAGTAGGCTTACGGCTAGAAGCATGAGGACAGGTACAAAATCTTCTGCATGTTGCGCGTCCTGTCTGTGTCAGTTTGTATTTCGCACAGTCTTCAAGAATTTTAACGTTGTAATGTGGTACAGCAGTACAGTGTGGCACGTTTTCTTGGCTTCTCAACTACAGAGGCTTTTTGTGAGCATAAGTAAGAAGGGAAAACAATGCTCGGTTCTTGAGATTATCAAGTCTTCGAATCATCACCTCTGCGCTTCCAGAATCTTCAGAACTTGCCTTCAGAACCTTGTTCTATAATTTACTTTCTTTATATCTTCAGAGGCTTCTGATAATATTTGATTGAAGCATGAGAGTCGACTTTGGGTAGGTCTTCAGAACCTTGATCAGAGAGCATGAGGCTTCAGTATCTGGACTTCGTTCCATCAGAACTTTTGTCTTTGATCTTCAAAACTCATTCTCTTTTCCTTTCGTATCAGAGATATGTGAATCTTGTCTTATCTTCGAATTGAGTTCAGCTCTTCGAAGCATCTTTCATTAAGCATTGTGCCAATTCACGGAAGCAGAACCTGTTTGCTAGGTTCTCACAAATAACAACATTAGTTGCACAAAATTTTTCATACAAATATTCATCTGTTATCATCAAAACTTAGAGATAATATTGCAGAACCAAATCTTGTTCTCACAACATGAAGGACTACATTTTTGCTTCATGAATTGATCAATAATGATGCATGTATATGGAGTTTCAAAGTGTAAGAACACTTACCAATTGGAGCAAGGTCCAATGCCTCTTCAATGTAATTACAACAGTAAGAGGAAGATTATATGAGCTTCCTTGATCCTCCAGGAGTGTGTTTGAATGCTTGGACTGGATTGGAAATGGCTGGATCACTTCATGGCATCTCAGCTGCAACTTAGTTGAAAACTTGAGCAACTGGCTGGTGATTCTGAGAAATCAGTGTTACAGTTGTTGTTTAAGTGTTTGGATCACCTATATATGATGTTTATGAGGTGTGTGTGTGATTGGTTTGGTTGGAATTGCTCTCAAACTCAAAACCCGATAGTGACTTGCCTTAGAAGGAAAAATTGGAAGTGAGAAGGAGATTTTGAGGAAAGCAACTGTTTGATGGCTTTGGTGTACTCAAACTGAGCACAAATGAGCTCTATTTATAGTAGAGCAAGTTTGTTTTGGCAGCAATAGTGAATGGCAACTACTGCAGAGGTTTGGCAAATGTTGATCAATAGGAATCCAAGTCTCCTCTAGCCATTGACTAGAGGTTAGAGCATAGACTTTATGGCTTAGGTTCAGAGATCAACTTGGACAGAATTCAGTTAGAATTTGCCTTAGTTCATGCCACCTTGCTGAATGTATTGAATGCTTGAAAACAAAATTGGATATTTGGCATCTTTGTAGCTTTTTAGGTTTGGCATGCTACTTGTGGAATATTGGACTTGGGAGGCTTGGGAATCAGAGCTTGTCCTTTGATTGTTCCCTCCTCAGATGTGCAAAAAGATGACAAGGCTTAAAAATTCGTGTGGCACAAGAAATGTGCAAATCTGTTCTGAAACCTGTCTTAAAAAATCAACTGCAGCAAGCCTTGTTGTAAAATCCATAACTTCTTACTCAAGAATGATAAATGGTTGTTCCAGGACTTTCTGGAAAGCTGAGATGACATACTTCAACTTTGATGTTCAGGGTTTTTCTTGAATCAACTTGGATCATGGAGAAAAACGTCCTTGAAGTTGGGACATTCTTGCTGGAAAAATATTAATGATGTCCTATGAAATGTTGAAACATTTGACAACTTTGAACATTAATAATTCCAAACTTTACTCACTTATATATTTTAATCCACTATGATATATTGAGTTAAAGTGAATTGCATCTTTGATGCTTGTCCTGCATGGTGACAAAGCTTGAAAATTGTGTGGCACAAGAAAAAGTGCACAAAATCTGTCCTAAAAAAACAGTTGCAGCAAGCCTTACTGTAAAGTTCATAACTTCCTGCTCGAGTATGATAAATGGACGTTCTACAACTTTCTGGAAATCTGAGATGACGTACTTCAACTTTGATGTTCAAGGTTTGTGAAGATAAGACTTGTAAAGTTGTCAAAAATGACCTTGAACTTGTGTGATCCAGTCTGTCCTAAAAGTTGTCTTAAAAATTCTGTTTTATCAATGCCTTTTGCAGAGATCATAACTTTCTTCTCGAGAATGATAAATGGGCTTTCTAGGACTTTCTGGAAAGGTGAGATGACGTATTTCAACTTTCATGTTCATGACATGGCTTGAATCAACTTGGATCATGGAGAAAAACGTCCTTAAAGTTGGGACTTTCTTGCTGGAAAATAATTAATGATGTCCTATGTAACACCCTTCTACCCAAAGGATATTCACGACAATGATACATAAGTAAATCAGAATAAAATCACCAAAAAGGGTGCCACATGCTTCATAAAAACAACATAATAAACTTCCTGCTCCGTAACACGGGTTTTCAAACATTTATAATAATAATTTCTTCGATAACATCAATAAATAAAATTCAAACTTCGCAGCAGAATCATAGTCTCAAAATAACTTCATTTATTTCATCAAACATAAAGACCTTTTAGTCATTGTCAAAAGTCGTCATCAAATAAATTCAACATGTAGAAAACTCATAAAATATGTTTTATAAAACAACACAACTTCAACTCAAGCGTTCTCCACCCGATGTTACATATCAGAGCAAGACACCTCTATTATTAACGGAAATAGAGTAAAATAACTCCAAGGCTAAATATTCATGCGTCTACAATATAATCTTGATCACCTGCAAGTTACCCACCCTAGAGGCAACATTTCCAAGCAGGCAGGGTGATTAATCACAATTCATTATACGAGATATAAAGAAAAGATATAAATAGGACAACAGTCATTGTTATCATCACAACATCATTTTTAAATCACAACATCATCGATCATCATTCACAAAATGTCATTTAGTTCACATCGTCACCAAAACATCACTTAAGTCATAATTATGCAATGCCACTTAATATGAATGCAAACACATAGACTCATGCATGTGGTACCAAAACATCATATTTGATGGACACTGGGCCATCACCCTCCAAAGATCCCCCCAATAAGATCGATTCCCGTATAGGAACAGGAGAACGTCATAAACACTTCAATCCACACAATGGGATTAAAGCCACCACTGGACCGAAGTCCTACACTCGTACGTGTTGTGACAGTGCAGCATTTATTGCTTGTTCCCCGGTGGAGTCGTCCTTCCTTTGATGATGGAAAATTTCAGGTTTCTTTTGGTATTTAATCTCCGTGAATCCTTTGAACGCATGACAGCCGTTGCTATCATACCTTCAGGACCAAGTTGATTGAATAGGGGCAGTTGTAACACCCCAAAATTTGCCTTGTTGTTTTTAGCTAACTGGTTTATGTTTCTTTGCATTTCTTGCATTAGCATTTGTGCATAGCATGGTTCTTAGCATGGGATCAAGGTACTTGGTTCATTTCAAAGGGGGCTCAAGCCTCAAGGTGGTTTGAGGAGCTCATCATATCTTCATAAGATCAAGAATGGCAAAAGATTACAAGTGAATCTTTCTCACCTAACCAGAGGGACCAATTAGGGTTTGTGAATCAAAAGGACTTCTTGGAGGGCTTTGTGTGTTCAAGCATGGTGTCATGAGGTCTTTATGCTTGCATGTATCCATAGATGAGGGTTTGGTTGATGGTTTATGGTGAACAATGTTCAGTGGATCGGTTGCTTGTGAACCAAGAAAAATCAACTGTAAGGGAGAAAGTCAACTGTGGAATTTTGAGGTTCTTTTCATGGTTTTCAAGGTCTCACATCCTCATATGGTTTTCAAGGGTCAAGTTTCATATCATTCATCAAGAATCAAGAGTTTGTGCAAAAGTTACTAAATTTGGAAAATGACCTATAATGAGAACTTTCCATTTTTGGCAATTTTTCCACTACATTCAACTTGACTTTTCATCATCAAGGAAGCTGCAAATGAATTTTCCTCCAACATGAAAGTTGAAGATCTTTCTCTCCCATTTCCAAAGAGTACTAGATGGTTTCCATATCATTTGTAGAACTCAAGTTATGGTCAAAACAATGCAAGGTATTTTTAAGGGTTTTCACATGTACCACTTTTTCCACCTTTTGCATTTTGGTTCAATTTGGCTTGTAATGACCTCTAATGACTCAAGTCAGATTACCACACTTAAGTACACTTCATTTGGATCATGTTTGACCTTTGAATCAAGTCATTCCACGCCATACTCATCACTTATTTCACATTATACAATTTTGCAAGATGGATTGAAACTTGCAAACCAAGACATTTCAAGGCCCAATTCCAATCCATTTGTAATCAGCAAGGAAAGTGTGAGTGGTTTATCATGAGAGGAATGGGAATGCACGTGTGGATTAGTGGTGGTATCACTACTTGCATTTTTGCAAAACACTCCAAAACTCATTAACCAAGGGATTAACCAATTGATAATCATGATCAGTGGACTAATGGAATGTATATAAGCTAACTCATACCCTCATTGCTAGGTTATGCACTCATTCTTGCTTAGAATTTCATTTTTTCTCTCACACTTTCTCTCCTTCAAAACTCTCTCATCCTAAGGGTTTTTGAAGATATTTTTCCATATTCTTGATCTACACACTCCATAGAACAAGAATCAACCATTGTTTTGAGCTGAGAGCAAGGTTTTCATCAAGTTCAGTTCAAGAGGATCCAAGTTCAAACCTCAAGATCTAGCACGATTCCAAGCTCTAGTTGCATTTATTTTGCAATTAGAGGTTCCAAGGAGTGGATCTGCAGCTTCCAGAGGGTTTTCTTGGTGTGATTTGAATTCTGCATGCTTCAGGTTAGTGTGAAATTCTTGCTCATAGAACTTGTTTTTCTTGTGTGCATTTTGTTCCTTGAGTGTTGCTGAGCATGATGATGTTTTTAGAATCAATTTTGGACGTGTAACATGAGAGTATTATGGATCTGATTTTTTTAGATCCAAACTTGTTTGTTTCGATTTGATGTGTACATGTATGTTATGGTGATTTGAATTGCATATTTGGGATCAGCATGTGAATCTGAGTAGAACCGTGGTAGAATTTTTTATTTCTGGAGTTTTTGAGGTTTGCGCTTGCCGGAGAAGGTGACCGGAGCTAGGGCTCCGGCACCTGGTTATTTTTCAAGTGAACTGAGGGTTTGATGAAGGAGACGTAATCACAGCCGTCCAAGGGTTAGATCTGATGGTTCAGATCGTGCCACGCCATTTCAAATCTAATTTTATTTTGTGGATTGTGTGTTTACATTCCATGCTAGTTACCATGTATGTTTGATCTGAGCCATGCATCTTGCATATTTTATGATTGTTTGACTTGATTTGGAGCGTTTGATGGATCTGATGGTTGTCTTTGTGCCAGCGCATTAAAAATATCTTGTGCCTCTCACGTGTTATGTTTTAAATTTCTGACGATATGGTGTATGCGCGTATACCCTTATTAGTGTGTGCCCTCTAATCTTGAATGCTCATCATGTGTACTTGTCCTTTCTGTTGACTTGATTGCAAGCGTAAGATTAATCCTGTGGTGTGTGTGAGTCAGTTGGGTTGACTGAGGTCCTTGGTTTTTTTGTTTGCCGCGCTGATGGACTATTTAGTTTGGGCTTACTTTCCCCACCCCCTGCTTTGATCCATTTCATGTTTCAACGTGATTTGCTTACTGATTGCACCCCCATGTTTATTACATTATTTTTTATTTACATCATCTTTGGCATATTATAAAATTTTTCCGAATTTTATTTTCCTTTTTATTTTATTTTTGGTATCTGAATTAATTGTTTAATTGATTTCTTTTTGAATTGTTTCATTTGTGCATACTTTGCATTGTAGATTTTATTTCTCATAGCATATAAAACATTCTGAACCCATTCTTTTTGCATTGTTTCATAAACATCTTTAAGTGCATAAAAATTTTTTTCTCATATTTTTAAAATCTTTTCATATTGCATTTTGGTCCCTCTCTTTTGCATATTAGTTCATAATGCCTATGTGACCTTGCATAATTGTTTGAAGGACTTTTCTTGTGAATTTTTGCATGAGTTTTTGACATGTTATTTGCCCCTGGTTGAGGTGTTTTGAGATTTAATTTGGTAATTTCTGAAGATGATTTACTAATTGTTTGATTGCTCTTTGTTTGAGGTCTTCTTTTGTGCACATCTTTGATCATGCTTGATTACTTGTTTGAGAAGGCACTTGTGCCATTATTTGGGATTGCTTCTTTGATATCTTAAATCATGTTTGAATCATTATAGGTCATTTGATTGTTATTATAGGTCATTGGTGTGAGGTTGTTGCATATTTTGTGCAAATGTTCAATGTTTGATTTACATGCCTCTTTTGACTTATCTTCTCACTTCTTCTCATCTATGCCTCTTCTTGACTTGTGTTTGGTTTGTGTATGCCATGCCATATCTTTCCTTTGCACTTCATGTGATGTATGTTTTTGACCTTGGAGTTTTGTATTCATGTCATGTGCTATTCATATTTCATTTTGCATCCTTTAACATGTTTCACTTACATGCTTCCTTCTCCTTCTTCTAATGATTCTTATTGCTTGGATACTTGCTTGTATGCCTCATGTGACACTTGTATAGCATGTTTAGGCACATGTTTAGGTCATCCACATTCTGACTTGGATATTATTTGAAGCATTCTTGCATGATCACCTTGCTTATCCACTCATTCTTCTTCTACTCCTTCTTTGATGACTTTCTTGTATGTTTTGCCACTTGTTTGCATTCTCTTTGCTTGAGTTTGTTTGGTAAACATTATGGGTCACCTCTAAGGTGTACATTCTGACTTGGATGAGTTTCACTTGATTTGTAACCATTTCTCTTTGGGTTGTACCTTGTTTGGGTTTCATTTGTATTATTGTTGCTTATGTTTGCTTTTTGCTAACCATGTAGGGGCTAATGGTAAGTGAATGGGATGTGGATAGTTATCCACATTCTAACTTCTCCTTTCTCTTTTAAGCTTTCATACTTGTGTTTTCTTTGGCATTTAAGATGCTTCTCCCCTCTCTTTCACTCTCTTCCTCCCTGGAATCTCAAGACTTGTTTAAGTGTTGGATTCTCTCCCTTTAGAGCTACCTAGTCCCACTTAATTTTTGATTAAGCTTGGAGTAGGATTAGCATTAGGTTTTAGGTAGTCGTCCCTCCTAAGGCTCACTAACCATAGGACATCCATGCATGATAACATTATGACTCTTAGGTTCCCTTTAGAGTTTCCTTTGTGTCTTCTCTCTTCTCATCTCAAAACTTCTTCAAAACACGTAATAAAAGTTAACGTGTAATGCACTTGAGCCTTCTATGTGGAAAGTGGGGGATGAGGGGCTTCCTCTCATTCTTATAGGATACTTAGTGTACGTCCTGTTGGGGACGATGCGCGAAGTATTCGTTCCTATATTTAAGACTTGGGTTCAATGCAAGTTACGAAACAACTTAAAAGACACTTCTGTCTAAAAAACACAAAACAAATTCAAATCTTTTTATTCTTCGGGATTGTTGGGCTTCAAACTTCGTTTTCAGAAAAGAGCTCGTCGCTCACGTAAAAAACACTTACCCATCCGTGGTCGTTGTCATACCCCAAATTTTGACCACTTAGATTCCCATCATTGTGCAAATCATCATCACAATATGGATGTACCTTTATGCCTCATCAATCTCCTCAAGGTTGTTGAGCAGTCACTACAATCAAAATTAGGGTTTCAAGCCCTTTCTGAGCCTTAGACAAAGGATCAATCAAGAAATGACATGATCTTCAACTTGTCTAGCTTCTCAAACATCCTCAAAGGATCAAAAGGACTCCCACTTCAAGGATTAAGCACAAAGCTGCTCCCTTCTAGATGGATCAAGCCTCCAGATCGACAGTGTCACCAAATTAGGGTTTTGGTCGACCAGGGCCTCCAGATGGGAAATTTCATCTGGGCATGAGCCAATGATCCAAAACACAACCTAATATACTCCATGGGACCTCATGAACCCAATCATCAAGTCAATTTTGCCTCAGGGGATGCATTCACTAAAAATCAGGAATTAGGGTTTCTTGACCTAATTAACCCCTAAGTTGACTTTTGGGACAAATCTTGAACCAAGACCTCAAGACATGATTTGAGGGTCTCTAATGAACTATGTTGATCCATTTGGAACAATGGATTAATCCAAGATGCTTGAGCAACAAGTCCTAGTTTCATCTGCACCACAATTAGGGTTTTAAGGAAAAAGTCAACTGTAACTTTGACTATTGACCAGGACATGCTCCCAAACCCTAGGACATGAATCAATATACCCTATGACACCCATGGAACATGTCCATCAAGTTTGATTTAGGTCAAGGACATGATTTCCTGAAGAATTGCACAGTTTGGAATTCATCTGATAAAAAGTCAACTGTGCACAAAAGTCAACTTTGACTTTTTGAGATTTTTCACCAAAATGGATTTTTAACCCTAAAATGATGTTAATGTATGATTTGAATCATCATTCATCAATAAAATTCAAGAAAAGTTGGATAACTTGTAAAAGGGGTAACCATAAAAACTTAGAAAATTTTCTAAGTTAAAAATAAAGTGGCTAGGGTACCAACTTTGGAGGGTTATAACTCCTAAACCACAAGGCCATTTTTTCCCATCCAAAGCTGGATTTGTTGATCTCATTGCCCTCTACAAAAACTTCAACTAGACCTAACTCCAATTCATTATGGATTTTGAGCTATGAGTGAGCCAAAATGGCTGAAAATGTGAAAGTACACCATTTTCCAACACTTAGAAAAAATTATGTCCAAGAGAGATTTTGTTGAAACAACAAAACTTGTGAGATCTTTTCACATAGTTGCAAGCTGAATCAAGTCCAAAGTTAAACATCAATATTGTTGCATATGTTGCTAAGAATTCAGAGAGCTTAACGGCATGAATTGATTCAACTTAAGCCATGAGAAATCCATGCCCAAAGTCATGCTGCTGCAAGCTGTTTTGGAAAAATCAGTTTGCATGTTTGCTTGCCACACACGATTATGAGCCAAAAACTGAGGATCAACATGCCACATGTATTCAAACCAATCACATTGCATCTGATCCAACTGATAAATCTGAGTCAAAAGGCCAAGGAATCTTCCAACTTGAAGTTCATCCACTTTGGCACATTTTTGCCTTGAATTCAAAGTGCATTAATGTGGAATAGTGCATTGTCAAGGTAGCTACCCTACTCAGTCAATTTCTCTGATTAAACAACAATAAAAACATCTGAGGAATGTGATTTTGGTCAAGGCATAGCCCTGCTCTTGGGAATGGCTAGCTTGCCTTGCTTGAGAAGAAATCCTCTAAGCCAATCCATGCAAATATGATCTGATCTAGTAGCCATTCACTATTCCTCCAAAACAAAAGTTGATCACCTATAAATAGAGGTCCCAATGGATCATTCAACTCACACCAAAGCCAGTTACAGCACTGCTTTCTCTCATTCCTTCTTAAACCTCAAGTTTTCTTGTTTTTGAGTAACCACTATCGGGTTTTGAGTTGCAGCCATAAGCAATCAATTCCAATTGCTCAAACACATCACATATGATATATTTGAGGTGTCCAAACACTTAAACATCAACTGTAACACCCCTAGCTCAAAATCACTCTTCCACCAAGCCATTATGCTTCAATTTTGCAAGTGGAGGTCTGCAGCTTGATCCAAAGAGTTTCAAAGTGTTCCAAAGCTTGCAACACACTCCATAACATCCATTGAAGCTGTAGGGATCATCAGTTCACAACTGGAACACCATCTGGGCAAAATTCAATTTCAGATTGCATCAAGGTGAGCTTCAAACTTCAACTCCATGATCCATGCATATTTTCTCGCATGATATTTTTGCCATTTGATTGCCATCATGTGTTGATTGTTTTGCCTCAAGAAATTTGATCATAGCCCTTATAACCATGCCTGCACGATTGCTTTTGCAAATTAGGGTTCATCTGTGTTCATCATGATTATTTCACTCCACACTGAAAATGAATAAAATTGGGTATTGCCATCTGGTTCCTTGTGAAAAAATGCATGAGATTGGTATTTGAATCATGTCAAATGGTGGAGAGATGAGGGAGATAGGGTGCTTCATGCACGAGCTCGAGGAAGAAGATGGCCATGGCGTCATTTTCAGAAAATCCAACAAGTTCTCTATATATTTTTCCCTTGCCATATTATATTTGAATTGGCATTGCGCCCCAGCGGTTCATCAGCTGGTTTTGTGTGTATTGGCAAGCGAGAGGTCTGGGGTTCGAATCCCCCTCGCCCCCAGACTTCTTTTTATCACTTGTTTATTTTTGTTATTTTTCATATTATTATTTTTAATGATTTGAAAAATTAATAACTCCTTCAATTTTTATCATTTTTTATTGGTTTTTTTGCAATAATTCACAAAAATGTTTAAATATTTGATTCTACCAAAAAATCCCAAAAATATTATTTATTTCCTATATTTGATATTTTTGAAAAGAATTAATGTTTTATGTGTTTTTAGCATTCAAAATGTTCCTTTTCTTTTCATTTTCTAACCCTAATTTGACTTCAATCATTTTGTAGGAAGAAACCTGATTTTTTGGAACATTGGTCCAAGATCATAATTTGTTTTCATGTATTTAACAAATATTAAATCATTTTAATTGAATTTTTGTTCAATTAAAAATACATTTTTGAAGACAAATTAGGGTTTTGAATCAATTCAACCCTTATCAATCTTATTTCAAAATTTTTGGGCCTCTTGAGAGAGTGTAAGACCCAAACCCCATTTTTGAAAAACACTTTTTGGGCCTCACTTATTGTATAAGTCCCGGTGTATTTCAAAAATCACGGCGCGATCGTCGCCTTTTCGAAATAAAACCTGGGCCTACCCTCGTGTAGTAAGACCCATTTCTTTTCTTTAAAAAAACTCTTTGGGCCTCACTTATTGTATAAGTCCCTGTGTATTTCAAAAATCACGGAGCGATCGTCGCCTTTTCGAAATAAAACCTGGGCCTACCCTCATGTAGTAAGACCCATTTCTTTTCTTTAAAACACTTTGGGCCTCTAATAGAGTGTAAGACCCAATCCTTTTTTGACCAAATCATTTTTGGGCCTCACTTATTGTATAAGTCCCGATACCGTCAAAAAGTTCGACGCGATCATCATCCGTTGAAAAACAAACCTTTGGGCTTCTCCTCGAGCTATAAGACCCATTCAAAACTTTTGGGCCTCTATTAGAGTGTAAGACCCAATCCCCTTTTAACAAAAACTTTTTGGGCCTCACTTATTGTATAAGTCCTTCTGCGTTAAAAGAAAACCTCAGCGCAATCGCCATTTTTAATGAAAAGTCATCTGGGCATACCCTCGTGTTATAAGCCCCACTCTTTTTCTTTAAACTTTTTGGGCCTCTTGAGAGAGTGTAAGACCCATCCCTTTGTACAGAAAACCTTTTTTGGGCCACAGTCACTTGTATAAGACCCTCTGTACAAATTCAACAGTGCAATCACTGGTAAAACCCTGGGCCTCTCCTTGAGCTGTAAGCCCCAAATCTTTCTTTTTCAAAGCACTTTCTCCTTTGATTTTGAAATATATTGTTGTTTATCTTTCTTTGTTGAACAACTAACCAAACAGCATGGAAGCTCTACAACCGAGTAAGTGTTTATACGCTTTCATTTATTGCTTTCATATATATATATATATATAACTGTATTGTGGGGCTGCTCACTGTAAGTCTCATTTCACAAACTCATATATATATATAACTGTATTGTGGGGCTGCTCACTGTAAGTCTCCTTTCATAAACTCATATCAACTGTGTAATAATAGTATAGATATTAGAGTTTCCCCGGCAACTACGTCTAGAACTAGGTGACGCCGTTTCGTTTAGTTCGTAGAAATAGAAACTAGATCCCAAATAGGATCACCAGATACAGTCTTCTCTCAAGCTGTCCTCATTAGGAATTGTCAAGAAACTCTACTCCCAAAGATGAATGTATTCTCCGTGAATGGCATCTTTGAGTTTCTTCCAAATTCTCGAACTTTCCTGACTTTGATCTATTCTCGGTGAATAGAATTGCCTTGAATTTCTCGGGGTTTGGGGACCCACGGGCTTCTTAAAAGCATCGGCCTACTCTTGGGCATCGTACAAGGACCCACAGGCTTCCTAAAAGCAACCCCGCCTCCTCTTGGGCTTAGTACAAGGACCCATCGGCTTCTTAGAAGTATTCACAGCCTCCTCTTAGGCTTCGTATAATGATCTCTTCCTCCGGGAATGATAGCCTCCTCTTGGGCTTCGTACAAGGACCTCTCGGCTTCTTAAAAGTTTCCAGCCTCCTCTTGGGCTTCGTACAAATTGTCTCGACGACCTCCTATAGGTATAGGAACAGAACTTAGTTATCTTCATAGAACAGTCCTTTCAAAGAGTCTACTACTGTTTCTCAAAGCATAGTACAAAAGATAAAACTCTAGACTTGGACAGTCTAACTTCCTTGAGTCTTAAAGACATTCTCAAGCACCATTCGTTAAATAGGAAGAAACCCGTAGACTCGGACAGTCTCAATACCCTTCAGATTTCCCCGTTTCCTTAAAGAACAGGGAACAATCCCGATCCTCAGATCAGATCCTTGAGTACAGTGTTACTAATATAAGAACTGATTTTCTCTTAATCAGTATGCTGGACCTGTCACTCAACTAAAACAGTCACCATCGGATAGCCTCCTCTTAGGCTTTGTATAATGATATCCCCAAAAGAGTCGGTCTCTTTTTAGCCTCCTCTCGGGCTTTGTACAAATGATTCCCCCCAGAGGAACAAACCTTTTAGCCTCTATCTCGGGCTTCGTACGAGATACAAAAAGACTTCCTCGTTGAGTCAAATAACTTTTAGCCTCTCTCTCAGGCTTTGTATGATACACATAAAAAACTCCTTAGTTGAGTCAATCATCCTTCCGCCTCCATCCCGGGCTTCGTACGAGATACAAATTCCCCTAAGCAGAGTCAAACTCTTCTTCAGCCTCCATCTCGGGCTTCATACGAGCTAAAAAAGATTCTCCAGCTGAGTCAAACCCTTTTAGCCTCTCTCTCGGGCTTTGTACGAGACACATATTAGCCTCCTCTTAGGTTTTGTATAAGAAAACCACTGGTTGATCCAATCAACCTTTTAGCATCAAAACTGTGCCTCGTTCACAGTACACAAACATCAACAACTCCTTCCCTCCATCAAATCGCTTTAAGCGGCAAGCCTCTGGATCATCTACATCCATGCCACTGTCCCTCTTTTAGCATGAGAAATTCCTAAGGAAAGATAACATTGCTCTACACTGAGTTAAAGTCTTCTCCTTCAGGTTAAAAAACCCATTTCTTAGGAAATTATGGCATTGCTAGGATTCACATATCCCGGTTAAAGTAATTCTCCTTTATAAACAGTTGTGACATACAACCCCCTCTTTAGAGATGACAAATTCTCTCTAAAGTTGAGACCTTTCAGCTTCACATCTTGGTCTTTGAACAAGATATAAATCACCTTTCGCTTCACGTCTTGGGCTTTGAACAAGACACAAAAACACCACTTCCTCCCATAGAATAGGAGGAACTACGAACGCTCTGATTTCCCTGTTTCGGTAAACGGGAATACGTAGGCATAAGATCGAAAGAAAAGATCTTAGAGAGCACACTAAACAAAAACCCTAAATCCCATACTTTCACACATCAATCAAAAAACGCCCGTCCTAAACATCTCTTTGAACAAAATAACCTGAGGCAATCCCCGAATCTTTGTAGCATCTGTAAACCAACAGTTTTGACTGTTTAACCTCAGTATGCAAGCAGGGTTAGTTGGAGACATCTATTTCCCTTCCTTCATCAGCTTTAATAGGATAAAAAATGAATCGAGTTGTAGTAATATCAAAGAGCGATTGTGCTTCGCAACCACGTCTAAAAATCGCTCGCTACAGAAAAGTGGCGACTCTGCTGGGGAAATTGCATCATTGACCTGTGCATTGTTTGTTCATTCTTGTCTCCTAGGTAGAAACCTTCGCTGAGATGAGACTTTTTGACTCTATTAGGATCTTAGGTCAAAACTTTACTTTGGAGAGAAATCACAGAATGGTGACTTCGCCGGGAAACCATTTTCTGTCAGGAACTTAAGATTCTTAGCTTTTAAAGTCTAGGATATAGGACAAATATATATAATGCTTTTCCTAATTGCTATGCGTGTTTATTTTTCTGCTAATGGGAATGCGGGTGATGCCGTATGTGGAAAGATTGAGTATACACTTAAGATAAGTGATGGCGACGGGGTCGCTGGCGATCTTCTTGTTGTTTTGCTTTCCTGGGAGGAGCTGATGATAATGAGTACAGGTACAAAAATCACCCTAGTATAAACCTTTGAGGATGGGTAGAGCCTTGACTTCATGACAACGACCCTTTGACCCCATGTTTTTTCTATGTTTTTGTGTGCTGCATTCATGCATTCATTTAAAAAACACTAAAACATTCAAAAAAAATTTCTCTTCTAGTCTCTCTGTTTTTCAAATTAAACTAAGACTGTGATTGCAAATATCAGAGAAAAGGATTGCGCTAATGGATTTTGGTAGAAGGAGAACTCATAGTTATAGCTTCAAGGTTCCAAAGCTAGAGGATTTGAGAAGGTTAGCGAGGATGATCACAAACCAAGAGGCTTTTAGAGCCAAGTACGGAGGTCTGCTACCTCTACTAAGAGTCCATGTGATTGAGGGAATCATGGGCGCGCTACGACCGGTTTATTACTGTTTCACATTCCCAGATTACCAGCTAGCACCAACGCTGGAGGAGTATTCTCATCTGATCGATTTACATATCACTGATCGAGCTCCATTTTCTGGACTGGAAGAAATTCCAAAGAAACAGGCCATTGCAAGAGCAATTCATTTGGGCGAGTCTGAGGTCAGGACTCACTTGACTACCAAGGGTGGCATACAAGGTTTGCCAGCCCAGTTATTGACAAAGAAAGCTCTGTACTTTGCTAGTATAGGTAACGGGACTGCTTTCGAAAGCATCTTTGTTTTACTCACCTACGAGTTATTTCTGTTTCCTAACATTAATAATTTCGTCGATATTAACGCTATTAAGGTTTTTCTCATTGGAAACCCTGTTCCGACTTTGCTCGCAGATGCGTATCATTCTATACACTTAGGAAATTTGTACAGCGGAGGGGAGATCACATGTTGTGTACCTCTGCTTTACAAATGGTTTATCTCCCATTTGCCTAAGTCTGCTGCTTTTTGGGATTGCAAGAGTGCCTTGCGCTGGTCGCAGAAAATCATGTCTCTCACCAACTCTGACATTGATTGGTGTAATAGGATTTATGACGGGATCATAATCATTGATCGTTGTGGAAACTTCCCCAACGTACCCCACATAGGAACTAAAGGAGGAATCAACTATCACCCGATATTGGTTTTTCGTCAATTTGGATACCCGATGAGGCATGTCCCGCGTACTGCTCATCTAGAAGGTCTTTTCTTCAAGGCAGGAGAAAATGACAGAGCACTAAAGATGGAAATATTGCATGCTTGGAAACACGTTCATAAGAAAGGACGGGAGTCTCTAGGAAAACTGGTCTGTGTCTCAGTGGAGCCTTATCTCCACTGGGTACAAACTAGAGCTCTCAAGCTAAAAATGACTTATCCTCGTCATGGAATTCTTCCACCGAGGGAATCTGTCATGTACTTCATGACGGAAACTGAAAAGCTTCAGGTTACTCTCAACAAAGTTCAACAGGAGAGGAGGTATTGGAAGAACAAGTAACGCACCCTTGATGTGGAGTGTATCCAAATGCAGCAACTACTGAAAGAGAAAGATGCTCTGATTGAAATTTTAGAGCAACATGCTGTAGAGAATCAAGATGACCAAAGGAATTTGCTCACTCCTTTCACCTGGCAAAGGAATGACAACCCGACAACGGTCCAAGAGCCCCGGTCAAAGAAAAGGAAGATACCAGAATCAGCACTCGGGTTCTCTTCAGAGAGGACTCGGGACCCATTAGCTTAGGTTTCTGTTTCTGTACCTTGTAATCTACTGTATTTCCATTTCTGTAATCTTTGAATTTCAAAAAAAAGGGGTTTCCCCACTGTTTGATATTTGCAATCTAATTGTCGAAGTTTATTTTGATTAAACCAAAAAACAATTAATAAATCATTGCATTCATCATTCTCACATTGCGTATTCTCCTTACCTACGAATCTCATGTTTGTGTCTCGGTTCTAGAGTCAAACTGTCTCATTCGTACAATACTCGGGCCAATCGTCAGAAAAAGATGGATGATCTTGAGGAAGAAAACAGAGAGTTGAAAGAAGAAATCGATGCTCTGAGAGAGGATATGAGGAAGCTTCGTAACGACATGCAAGCCATGGCAGAAGCTCGGCTACAAAGGACTGTGATCTCGGAGATCACCTCAGTGCCCATAGCGGAGAAGTATGATCCTAGGTATCAGATGCCGAAAGATCGTCCCTGGGGCATGCCTGTGAACTATATCCCGGAAGGATATGTTCCGCCGATCGTTGAAGATCAGGGAATCGCAATAGATGTCGCTGGTCCTGAAGGTTACAAACTTCGGGAAAGAGAAAATACCAGAGGCATACTGAAGACTCCTGAAGGTTACAAACTTCGGGAAACGCCAAGATTCACCGCCGTAGTCACGGTACCACCCCCTGTGGTGTACACTGTCCCGGAAGGGCAGATTCCACAGATACCTCCTGGTAAAAAGGAAACTATGTTTGACCGAATGGATGAATTCTAGGAACAGTTCTTGGAAATGTAAAAGGAACTGCAAGCCATTCGCGGTCAGGATCTTTTTGGAAAGGACGCCGCAGACCTTTGTCTGGTCCCCAATGTGAAAGTTCCGCACAAACTCCAAGTTCCCGACTTTGAAAAATACAAGGGTAACTCTTGCCCTCAAAGTCACTTGACAATGTACGCTCGACGAATGTCGGCTTAGACGGAGAATCAGGACCTACTGATTCACTACTTTCAGGATAGTTTAACCGGTGCCGCACTAAAATGGTACATGGGTTTAAACCGTGCCTCGATCAGCACATTCCGAGATCTTGGTAAAGCCTTCGTTCAACATTACAAATACAATTTGGACATGGCACCCAACAGAGATCAACTCAGATCGATGTCTCAAAAGGACAAGGAAACCTTTAAGGAATACGCTCAGTGATGGCGTGAAATTGCCGCTCAAATTTGTCCACCTCTTGAGGAAAAAGAGATGACAAAGATCTTCTTAAAGACCTTGAGTTCATTTTACTACGACAGAATGGTCGCCAGTGCGCCCAGTGACTTCACCGAGATGGTGGGTATGGGAGTTCTTCTTGAGGAAGTCGTCCGAGAAGGACGTTTGGCAAAAGACGCTGGACCATCAAGCAGTACAAAACGATACGGTAGTGCTCTCCCTAAGAAAAAAGAGCAGGATATTGGGAATATCTCTCTCGAAAAGCAAAGGAGACGTTATCAACCAGTAGCAGCGGTAACTCCTGCTATCGGCCCTGCGCCTGTTCCTACGTATCAACCTTAGGTTGCGCAGAGCCAACCTAATCAGCAAAGGACACAACAGCCTCTTCAGCAGACTCGTCCTCAGTACAATAACAACCGTACAATGCAATCATCAGGATTTGATCCTATATCCATGTTGTACGCAGAACTATTTCCGTTACTACTGGCTAAGGGGCACATTCAGACTAAGTCCCCTCTTACAGTACCGGAAAATCCGCCTTTCTGGTTTAAGGTGGATCAGACATGCCCTTATCATCAAGGAGGATCGGGGCATAACATAGAGAATTATCTCAATTTCAAATCTGACGTGCAAAAGCTTGTTAGGAGCGGGCTCTTATCTTTCAAAGATATGAATCCTAATGTTCTCACGAACCCGCTGCCTCAACACGAGAAAGCTGCAGTCAACCTGATTGAGAAAGAATCTAACAACGTCTATCAAATTCACGATGTACTCTTGTTGAGGACCAATATGGTCAAGATGCATTGTAGACAGAGTGGATATGGCCATGTGCCACCTCATAATTATCACCAGTGTGATATCTGCTCTAAAAGTAATCGAGGATGTTCTGTGGTGCAAGCAGCTCTACAGGAACAAATGGATCTCAGATGGATCCAAGAGCACCGAGTTCGTGGAGTTAACATGGTCTACGTGAATTCCAACGTCATTCAAAACCACGACATCCGTGCAATGAATGTCAATTTGGTGGCGATGCACTCAAGGCAAAGCCAGTATCATAATCTGCCACGGCACGATTACAGTTCCTGTCTGACTTGCTCGGTAAACAAACAGGGATGCTCTTTCATACAAGAGGCCCTCCAGTGTCAGATGGATCTTGGATGGATCCAAGACTACCATGATAGGAACCCCTATCAAATCAACATGGTTCAGATCTTCGATATTCGTGTGATGAATACCAACCTGGTAGAGTTACATGCTGAGCAGGTTCGACTCAGATTCTTAATATCACATGACTATAAAAGCTGTAAAGCGGGTTGCGAAAATGATCGAGGTTGTACCCTTGTCCAGGAGGCACTTCAGCACTTGTTAAATCACTGGTGGATGTCAATCTATATGGATGAAGATACTCAGCAAATTAGTATCAATAACAGGAATCCTACTCGGCATCAGAGTCAGGATGTCCGATTTGTGGAAACTAATCTAGTGAGGTTACATTGTATTCAAAGTGGGCGTGGCCAGGTGCCACCACACAATTATGACCGTTGCAGCGTCTGTTCAGAAAATAACCAAGGGTGTTACCTTGTGAGAGCAGCTCTTCAGGGTCAAGTGGATCGTGGAGAGATTCGCCCATATCCGGGTTCCGGACCTATCAACTGGGCACCGGACTATCTCGCCGATCAAGTCGAGGATGTTGTCACAATCTCTGGTCGTCACCAGACCAGGGATGTTTTTGCCATCATCCCTCTACTTGACGAATCTAGAATTCCCAACCGGGAACGGATCGAGATTACTTATGATGGTCAGAAAAATCAGAAGGTTCCCATAGTCATCTATCTACCGGGACCACTACCGTATGAAGGAGCTAAGGTGATCCCTTACAAATACGGTGCAACAATAGTCGAGAATGGAAAGGAAATTCCATTACCCTCCGTCTTGAATATTGCAGACATCAGTCGTGTAACACAGAGCGGTCGAATCTTCAACAGAGGAGTTGGAGAACCCAACAAAGAAAGGGAACTTTAGACAGAAGCTCCCGATCCACCAGTCGGTCAATCGGGTAATTCCGACCTTTCGAAAAATAATGATGAGATGCTGAAGCTCATCCAGAGGAGTGAATACAACATTGTTGATCAATTGTTACAGACTCCTTCAAAGATCTCGGTGTTATCACTGTTACTCAGTTCAGAAGCCCACAGGGAGGCTCTACAGAAAGTCTTGGAGCAAGCCTTTATGGAACAGGATGTAACAATCAGACAGTTCGATAGCATTGTCTCTAACATCACTTCCTGCAACAATTTGGGATTTAGTGATGAGGAATTACCTGAAGAGGGTCGCCGTCATAACATGGCGCTCAATATCGTAGTTAACTACCAGGACGATGTGTTGGCCAGCGTACTGGTAGACACAGGGTCAGCCCTGAATGTTATACCAAAGTCTACTTTGATGTAATTATCATTCAAAGGCCCTCCGATGAGAATCAGCGAGGTCGTCGTCAAAGCGTTCGACGGATCCAGAAAAGCAGTTATCGGCGAAGTCGATCTTCCCATAACTATTGGTCCTCACACTTTCCAAGTCACTTTCTAGGTCATGGACATCCGGGCAACATACAGTTATTTATTAGGAAGACCTTGGATACATCAGGTTGGAGCGGTCACCTCGACTCTCCACCAAAAGCTAAAGTTCGTTCAGAACGATCAACTTGTCACAGTCTATGGGGAACAGGCCTTGCTCGTGAGTAACTTGTCATCATCTACTGGTATAGAACCCGAGGAGGTTATTGGGATGCAGTTCCAAGCACTATCGGTGAGCAAGGACAATCAATCCAAAAGAGGAACATCGATTTCCTCATACAAGGATGCTATCAAAGCGGTCAAGAGTGCCGATACAAAAGGATGGGGACAGCTTGTCATTCCTATTGACAATAAAACAAAGAAGGGTCTTGGTTTTTCTGCAACCTATACCCAGACTGCTGTCAACAATGAAAGTCTTCGTCCCATTCAGAACTTCTTCCATAGTGGAGGCTTCCTCCAACCAGTGACTCAAGTAGTCCATGCTATCAATGAAGAGGATCCCTTTGACATAGATGAGGAATGGAAGTCCTACCTTAACGAGTACGGTTATGTGTCGCAGGACGAAACGCAAACTCCATTTTGCTATCCCGCACAAAGTCCGAGATTTATACCCAGGTCAGACGTCGAAATGATATATGGAGAATGTGATCCGGAAGGATGTCGTGCTCCACCAAACTCATTAGAGGAAGACACTCTGATGAAAGACAACTTTGACTCTACCTACTATATCCTGATGGATGGTCTGCCAATGTGGCAACCTTACCCAGGAGATTTGGGGCAAGAGAGTCAGCCGAACAATGAAACTCAGCTGAGCGTCATTGAACAGAATACCTGTGTCCCCGCCATGTCATGGGATCAACACTCAGGTCATTCAGAAACTGCTTAACATGAAGATGAATTTGCAACGTTTGTCGGACTAGAATTCATCAACTATGCTTTTCCTGAGGTCAACGTCATCGAGAGAGATGACTCCTCCAGTTCCAAAGAAGTTTGGGACACTCTGGGAGAACCAAGTGGAAAATACGACTATATGGTCAAGTACACTGCTCCCGAAAGCTCTCGTATCAGGCTCGAAGATATCCAGCTGACTGGATAGGGAGATGCAGCTGAGAGCACAAATGCTATGCAAAATACAACAGAGGAATCCTCCTATGACAATTCTGCCTAGGAGATAGATTCCAATTATCCTGCTCCACCAGAAATCAGCGTTATTTTTGAAGACAAATCAAGGAAGGTGCCAGACTTTGTGATTCACCGAGGAGTTCGCCGCCAGTGGGTTGCTGTCGATGTTTCGAAGGTAGTTCACCAGTCAAAGTAATTGCCATCTTTAAACCTTTCACCCTGCCCAGGTGAAACAGATGTTTTGATAGGGCTCGCTTTCTGTAAATTTCCCTCTTCGCTTTGCCCAAAGCGACAGAGTTTTGTTTTATAGGGTTGTAGTTTCAAGATTCGACTTGTTCATTAATAAAATAACGTCGTTCTGTAATTTCCGCGTTTATTGCTGTTTTATCTTTTTGCTTTTCTCAGAAAATGGTAATCCTAAAAAACAATCAATAATAAAAACAAGCAGTAAAATCAAAACACTGCACACGCTTGCATTTTCTCTATCTCTTCTAAACACGAATCATCACGTCATGCAGATTGCTTATTTTACACCCCGTTGAAACATACGATCCGATGCCTTCTCTCGACTTTGAGTTCCCGATATTTGGGGCTGAAGAAGAAGTTGACAACGAAATTCTAGAAGAGATCTCTTGATTACTCAGACAAGAGGAAAAATCCATTGAACCTCACAAAGAGCCGTTGGAAACGGTAAACTTGGGTTCGGAAAAAGAGAGAAAAAAAATCAGGATTGGGGCACTGCTCAGTCCAACTTCCAGAGAGGGTTTGATAAAGCTTCTCAGAGAATTTCCCGATGTGTTTGCTTGGTCCTATCAGGATATGCCAGGGTTGGATACCAGCATCGTGGAACATCACTTACCGTTAAGATCGAAATGTCCGCCAGTAAAGCAAAGGTTGAGACGGACTCATCCGGACATGGCCATCAAAATCAAAGAGGAGGTACAGAAACAGATCGACGCGGGTTTCCTCGCTACATCAGAATATCCTCAATGGTTAGCCAACATTGTACCCGTTCCTAAAAAGGGCAGAAAGGTCAGAATGTGTGTCGACTACAGAGATCTAAACAAGGCTAGTCCAAAGGACGACTTCCCTTTGCCACACATTGACATGCTGGTAGACAGTACAGCAAAGTTCAAAATTTTCTCCTTCATGGATGGATTCTCGGGCTATAACCAAATCAAAATGGCGCCGAAAGACATGGAGAAAACTTCGTTCATTACCCCATGGGGTACCTTTTGTTACAAGGTGATGCCGTTCGGTTTGAAAAATGCCGGGGCAACCTATCAAAGGGCCATGACTACTCTGTTTCATGACATGATACACAAAGAAATCGAGGTATATGTCGATGATATGGTTGCAAAATCTAAGACAGAAGAGGAGCATGTAACCCACCTGTCAAAATTATTTAAGCGTTTGAGGAAATACAAACTCCGCTTGAATCCCAACAAGTGCACCTTCGGTGTCCGTTCAGGGAAATTCTTAGGGTTCATCGTCAGCCAGAAAGGAATTGAGGTTGATCCTGACAAGGTCAAGGCCATTCGAGAAATGCCTTCTCCGAAAATTGAAAAACAAGTCAGAGGATTCTTGGGACGTTTGAACTACATCTCCAGATTCATATTCCTTATGACTGCCACGTGTGCGCCGATTTTCAAATTACTCAAAAAGAACCAGGATTGCGTTTGGTCAGAAGACTGCCAAACTGCCTTCGACAGTATTAAGGAATATCTGTTGAATCCGCCGATTCTATCACCTTTAGTGGAAGGAATACCACTAATAATTTACCTCACAGTCCTAGAGGACTCAATGGGATATGTACTTGGCCAACAAGACGAAATCAAAAGGAAAGAGTCTGCCATTTACTATTTGAGCAAGAAGTTCACCGACTGTGAGACTCGGTATACGATGCTTGAGAAAACTTGTTGCGCTTTGGCTTGGGCAGCCAAACGTCTTCGCCAATACATGATTCGTCATACTACTTGGTTGGTTTCCGAGATGGACCCAATCAAGTATGTCTTTGAAAAGCCTGCTCTCACGGGAAGGATTGCCCGTTGGCAGATGCTACTATCAGAATATGACATAGAGTACCACACTCAGAAAGCCGTTAAGGGGAGTATTTTAGCCGATCATTTGGCTCATCAACCGATTGACGATCAGGATTCAATCGGGTTTGACTTCCCAGACGAAGATGTCATGTATCTAAAAATGAAAGACTGCGATGAACCGTTACCCAGTGAAGGGCCAAAACCAGGTTCCCAATGGGGACTTATCTTTGACGGAGCAGTTAATCATTACGAAAATGGAATTGGGGCAATCATTGTTACCCCTCAGGGTACCCACATTCCTTTCACTGCCAGACTTACGTTCAAATGTACGAACAACGAGGCCGAATACGAAGCTTGTATCATGGGTCTCAAAGAAGCAATTGATTTAAGGATCAAAAACTTGGATGTATACGGCGATTCAGCCTTAGTTATCAATCAGATCATAGGAGATTGGAACATATACCAATCAGGATTGATTCCTTACAAAGACTACGCAAGAAGGTTGCTACCTTTCTTCAACAGAGTTGAGTTTCATCACATCCCTCGTGGTGAGAATCACATGGCTGATGCATTAGCCACTCTCTCTTTCATGATTAGCGTAGGTCGATGGAATGACCTACCTAAGATTGACGTAATGCACCTTGAACGGCCCGCCTACATCTTCACGATGGAAGCAGTCATAGACGACAAACCTTGGTATTACGATATCAAATGCTTCCTTCAAAAACAAGATTACCCACCTGGGGCACTCAGAAAAGACAGGAAAACCCTCAGAAGGCTAGCTGTAAGCTTCTTCCTGAGCGGTGACACTCTTTATAAGAGGAGCTTTGACTTGGTCTTGCTCCGATGTGTCGACAGACCAGAAGCAGACATACTGATGAAAGAAATTCATGAAGGATCCTTTGGCACTCATGCCAACGGACACACAATGGCGAGAAAAATTCTCAGAGCCGGATACTACTGGTTGACCATGGAATCCGACTGCTACAAGTACATGAGGAGGTGTCACAAGTGTCAGATATACTCGGACAAAATTCATGTACCGCCAACACATCTCAAAGTTCTTTCTTCCCCGTGGCCTTTTTCCATATGGGGAATCGACATGATTGGCTTGATTGAACCTAAGGCTTCAAACGGACATCGGTTCATCCTGGTAGCCATTGACTATTTCACCAAGTGGGTCAAAGCAGCGTCGTACGCTAATGTAACCCGACAAGTGGTGGTCCGATTTATCAAAAACAATATCATCTTCCGTTATGGTGTTCCGAGCCAGATCATTACGGATAATGGATCTAACTTGAACAACAAGATGATGAAAGAGTTGTGCGTTGAGTTCAAGATTGAACACCATAAATCATCTCCCTACCGACCCAAGATGAACGGAGCGGTAGAAGCGGCTAACAAGAACATCAAGAAGATTGTTCAAAAGATGGTTGTAACCTACAAAGATTGGCATGAGATGCTACCCTTTGCGCTTCACGGTTATCGAACATTTGTCCGCACTTCAACAGGGGCAACCCCTTTCTCTCTAGTGTATGGCATGGAAGCAGTGCTCCCCATAGAAGTAGAGATCCCATCAATCCGGGTATTGATGGAAGCCAAGCTCACCGAAGCTGAATGGTGTCAAAGCCGACACGACGAACTCAATCTGATCGAAGAGAAGAGAATAATAGCACTATGCCATGGTCAGTTGTATCAACAAAGAATGAAGAAGGCGTTCGACAAAAAGGTTCGACCTCGCATCTTCAGAAAAGGAGACCTTGTGCTCAAGAAGATACAATCTTTTCTCACTGATTCGCGAGGCAAATGGACTCCGAATATTGATGGCCCCTATGTGGTCACGAAAGCTTTCTCAGGCGGCGCCTTGAGACTTGCAACCATGGACGGGGAGGAATTTGCCTACCCCACGAATGTTGATGTAGTCAAGAAATACTTCTCCTAAACTAAAAAAAAAAGAGAACGTCTCGGTGGATTGAAAACCCGAAAAGGGCTGTCCAGGCAAAAGTTAGAGACATGAAAAAAATCATCCCGGTGGATTGGAAACATCACAGTACAATCCAGGCAAAAATTAGGGATAATGGCAAGTAACTATGTTCAACAGAGGCAAGTCCCTCAGCAACAGTTACATCATCCATCGGAGGAAAGCTCCAGACAATGGTCATCTTCGACAGAAGCTCAGGGTGCCCAGAATTCAAAGTTGGTAGAAGGATAGTGGTCGTTATGTTTCAACGTAGCCCTTTTCCATGTAAATTATCATTTTCTGAATTTTGTAAATACTCTTTGGAATCACGCTTTTGGCTGATCTCCATCTTATCAATAAAATTTGAGCCCTTGTGCTTTTGTTTGTAATTCTTACTTGTCTTAGCTTTACAGAACGACGTTGTTTAACTTAATTAACGACTCTTGAAATAAAACAAAACGAATTTACTTGTTAAACTTTTTCTGCTTTTAAATTAAAGATGGCATTTCTTTTGATTGTTGAACATCAGAAGAACATCGATCGCTTCTCCAGAAGTAAGCGAACTTCAAAGTGCAGAATCAAGGTACTCCTCCGAGACCATTACTCCTGAATGAAGGATCAACTGTGTCAGAGACCTTGTTTCGTCTGACACCCTCGGCCGAGTTCTCATCTCCTAAGCCTGACCATCATAGCTCCCAACAGGGACTATTTCTCCTGAGCAAGGTGGAATTGCTATTTTGAACCAGCGGTACTTTTTTGTCCCCAGCAGTGGCTGAGTATCCAGTCGTGTTCATCTTTTAGTTTGTATGCCGCGTCTGTTTTGTCAGCATAAACATACATACATCATGCATTTTTTATTTGCATTCACATTTCATATTGCATCGCTATCACTCTAGTCGGTCTTGTCCCCTAGTGATAACCGTCCTCTCTATCGAGTTGTCAGCCCTTATCCTCGTCAAGAAGTGTTGTGTTTGAACAATCTCGCCACCAGTGTATCTCTAGATCAGAGTCGGCACTTGACCACTTTGATAACTTGAACCTCTGAAAGACCAGAGAACCTTCAACAGATGTCACTCTTCGCCATTGAAGATGATATCCTTGCTTTCCCGGATTAAGGAAAATCCCCAGAGAAAGCATCTTAAGCAAAGGTTCGGCAGTATATCAGTGTTTCCCCAAAAAGTCGCTGATGAAAAGGTCATCGGCACCTCAAAATGGGATCCCATCATATGGCATTTCTCCGGGGAGATCCCGAGAAAAGTATGATGCAATATCCCTAAGCAAAAGCAGTTTCTCAAGAGACTCGCTTTCCCTATTAGAAACAAATGGCGTCTCTAACAGAGAAGTTTGTGCAACTCTACAGCTCAGACGGTTGGGTTCCCCGGCAAGTCTGACATCAAAACTTTTTCCGTCAAATGGTATCTCCCCAGGAAAATTCGGCGAGAAGTTTGAGGAAAAATCGCTATGAATAGCGTCCCTTGTCAAGAAAGTTTATTGACAAAAGAAACTAAGACCAGTTCCTTGGTAGGAAACTAGGATCGAGGGGAAGTTTATTTCGGAAACTAAGACCAGTTCCTTGGTAGGAAACCAGGATCGAGGGGAAGTTTATTTCGGAAACTAAGACCAGTTCCTTGGTAGGAAACCAGGATCGAGGGGAAGTTTATTTCGGAAACTAAGACCAGTTCCTTGGTAGGAAACCAGGATCGAGGGGAAGTTTATTTCGGAAACTAAGACCAGTTCCTTGGTAGGAAACCAGGATCGAGGGGAAGTTTATTTCGGAAACTAAGACCATTTCCTTGGTAGGAAACCAGGATCGAGGGGAAGTTTACAGAAACTGAGACCAGTTCCTCGGTAGGAAACCAGGATCGAGGGGAAGTTTACCTTTTCTAAGTATCAGTGCTTAGCAAAAGAAGATGAATGCGTACGCTACCATTCATAGACGCCGTCAAAATTTCAGATATTCCGATATTTAATCCTCTTGCACCCCGAATGCCCGAATACCTTCTCCATTCACACCTTCGTGTCCAAGAGGATTAAATAGGGGCATCTGTCATACCCCAAATTTTGACCACTTAGATTCCCATCATTTTTCAAATCATCATCACAATATGGATGTACCTTTATGCCTCATCAATCTCCTCAAGGGTTGTTGAGCAGTCACTATAATCAAAATTAGGGTTTCAAGCCCTTCCTGAGCCTTAGACAAAGGATCAATAAAGAAATGACATGATCTTCAACTTGTCTAGCTTCTCAAACATCCTTAAAGGATCAAAAGGACTCCCACTTCAAGGATTAAGCACAAAGCTGCTCCCTTTTAGATGGATCAAGCCTCCAGATCGACAGTGTCACCAAATTAGGGTTTTGGTCGACCAGGGCCTCCAGATGGGAAATTTCATCTGGGCATGAGCCAATGATCCAAAACACAACCTAATATACTCCATGGGACCTCATGAACCCAATCATCAAGTCAATTTTGCCTCAGGGGATGCATTCACTAAAAATCAGGAATTAGGATTTCTTGACCTAATTCACCCCTAAGTTGACTTTTGGGACAAATCTTGAACCAAGACCTCAAGACATGATTTAAGGGTCTCTAATGAACTATGTTGATCCATTTGGAACAATGGATTAATCCAAGAAGCTTGAGCAACAAGTCCCAGTTTCATCTGCACCACAATTAGGGTTTTAAAGAAAAAGTCAACTGTAACTTTGACTATTGACCAGGACATGCTCCCAAACCCTAGGACATGAATCAATATACCCTATGGCACCCATGGAACATGTCCATCTAGTTTTATTTAGGTCAAGGACATGATTTCCTGAAGAATTGCACAGTTTGGAATTCATCTGATAAAAAGTCAACTGTGCACAAAAGTCAACTTTGACTTTTTGAGATTTTTCACCAAAATGGATTTTTAACCCTAAAATGATGTTAATGTATGATTTGAATCATCATTCATCAAGAAAAATCAAGAAAAGTTGGATAACTTGTAAAAGGGGTAACCATAAAAACTTAAAAAATTTTCTAAGTTAAAAATAAAGTGGCTAAGGTACCAACTTTGGAGGGTCATAACTCCTAAATCACAAGGCCATTTTTTCCCATCCAAAGCTTGATTTGTAGATCTCATTGCCCTCTACAAAAACTTCAACCAGACCTAACTCCAATTCGTTATGGATTTTGAGCTATGAGTGAGCCAAAATGGCTGAAAATGTGAAAGTACACCATTTTCCAACACTTAGAAAATATTCTGTCCAAGAGAGATTTTGTTGAAACAACAAAACTTGTGAGATCTTTTCACATAGTTGTAAGCTGAATCAAGTCCAAAGTTAAACATCAATATTGTTGCATATGTTGCTAAGAATTCAGAGAGCTTAACAGCATGAATTGATTCAACTTAAGCCATGAGAAATCCATGCCCAAAGTCATGCTGCTGCAAGCTGTTTTGGAAAAATCAGTTTGCATGTTTGCTTGCCACACACGATTTTGAGCCAAAAACTGAGGATCAGCATGCCACATGTATTCAAACCAATCACATTGCATCTGATCCAACTGATAAATCTGAGTCAAAAGGCCAAGGAATCTTCCAACTTGAAGTTCATCCACTTTGGCACATTTTTGCCTTGAATTCAAAGTGCATTAATGTGGAATAGTGCATTGTCAAGGTAGCTACCCTACTCAGTCAATTTCGCTGATTAAACAACAATAAAAACATCTGAGGAATGTGATTTTGGTCAAGGCATAGCCCTGCTCTTGGGAATGGCTAGCTTGCCTTGCTTGAGAAGAAATCCTCCAAGCCAATCCATGCAAATGTGATCTGATCTAGCAGCCATTCACTATTCCTCCAAAACAAAAGTTGATCACCTATAAATAGAGGTCCCAATGGATCATTCAACTCATACCAAAGCCAATTACAACACTGCTTTCTTGTTTTTGAGTAACCACTATCGGGTTTTGAGTTGCAGCCATAAGCAATCAATTCCAATTGCTCAAACACATCACATATGATGTACTTGAGGTGTCCAAACACTTAAACATCAACTGTAACACCCCTAGCTCAAAATCACTCTTCCACCAAGCCATTATGCTTCAATTTTGCAGGTGGAGGTCTCCAGCTTGATCCAAAGAGTTTCAAAGTGTTCCAAAGCTTGCAACACACTCCATAACATCCATTTAAGTTGTAGGAATCATCAATTCACGACTGGAACACCATCTGGGCAAAATTCCATTTCAGCTTGCATCAAGGTGAGCTTCAAACTTCAACTCCATGATCCATGCATATTTTCTTGCATGATATTTTTGCCATTTGATTGCCATCATGTGTTGATTGTTTTGCCTCAAGAAATTTGATCATAGCCCTTATAACCATGCCTGCACGATTGCTTTTGCAAATCAGGGTTCATCTGTGTTCATCATGATTATTTCACTCCACACCGAAAATGAATAAAATTGGGTATAGCCATCTTGTTCCTTGTGAAAAAACACATGAGATTAGTATTTGAATCATGTCAAATGGTGGAGAGATGAGGGAGATAGGGTGCTTCATGCACGAGCTCGAGGAAGAAGATGGCCATGGCGCCATTTTCAGAAAATCCAACAAGTTCTCTATATATTTTTCCCTTGCCATATTATATTTGAATTAGCATTGCGCCCCAGCGGTTCATCAGCTCGTTTTATGTGTAATGGCAAGCGAGAGGTCTGGGGTTCGAATCCCCCTCGCCCCCAGACTTCTTTTTATCACTTGTTTATTTTTGTTATTTTTCATATTATTATTTTTAATGATTTGAAAAATTAATAACTCCTTCAATTTTTATCATTTTTTATTGGTTCTTTTTGCAATAATTCACAAAAATGTTTAAATATTTGATTATACCAAAAAATCCCAAAAATATCATTTATTTCCTATATTTGATATTTTTGAAAAGAATTAATGTTTTATGTGTTTTTAGCATTCAAAATGTTCCTTTTCTTTTCATTTTCTAACCCTAATTTGACTTCAATCATTTTGTAGGAAGAAACCTGATTTTTTGGAACATTGGTCCAAGATCATAATTTGTTTTCATGTATTTAACAAATATTAAATCATTTTAATTGAATTTTTGTTCAATTAAAAATACATTTTTGAAGACAAATTAGGGTTTTGAATCAATTCAACCCTTATAAATCTTATTTCAAAATTTTTGGGCCTCTTGAGAGAGTGTAAGACCCAAACCCCATTTTTGAAAAACACTTTTTGGGCCTCACTTATTGTATAAGTCCCGGTTGTAGCGAGCGATTTTGGACGTGGTTCTTAAGCACTGGTCGCTCTCTGCGGTTGAGTTTACTACAGGTCGATTCATTTTTTATCCTATTAAAGCTGATGAAGGAAGGGAAATAGATGTCTCCAATTAACCCTGCTTTGCATACTGAGTTTAAACAGCGGTCTGTTAGGTTACGAATGCTACAATGTGGGGGGCCTTTGTACTGGTTATTTGTATTTTCGCCAATACGGTTTTCTTTCTTTTTATCTAGGCAGAGGGTTTCTGACGGGGAATAAGGATTAGGATGTTAGGACTGATGTTTTTGAATGATGGGATTTGGGTTTTTTGTTGAGTGTGCTCGCTAGATCTTTTCTTTCGATCTTATGCCTACGTATTCCCGTTTACCGAAACAGGGAAATCAGAGCGTTCGTAGTTCCTCCTATTCTATGGGAGGAAATGGTTTTTGGTGTCTTGTTCAAAGCCCAAGACGTGAAGCGAAAGGTGATTTGTATCTTGTTCAAAGCCCAAGATATGAAGCTGAAAGGTCTCGACTTTAGAGAGAATTTGTCGTCTCTAAAGAGGGGAGAAGGAGAATTACTTTAACTGGGATACGCGGATCCTAGCAATGCCATAATTTCTGGAGAATGGGTTTTTAACCTGAAGGAGAAGACTTTAACTCAGTATAGAGCAACGCCATCTTTCCTTAGGAATTCCTCATGCTAAAAGAAGGACAGTGGCATGTATATAGATGATCCAGAGGCTTGCCGCTTACAGCGATTAGATGAAAGGGAAGGAGTTATTGATGTTTGTGTACTGTGAACGAGGCACAGGTTTGATGCTAAAAGGTTGATTGGATCAACCAGTGGTTTTCTTATACAAATCCTAAGAGGAGGCTAATTTCCGCTAGGGAAAATCATTATACAAAGCCTAAGAGGAGGCTATTTTGTGTCTCGTACAAAGCCCGAGAGAGAGGCTAAAAGGGTGACTCAACAAGAGAATATTTTATACTCAACAAGAGAGTGTTTGTGTCTCGTACAAAGCCCGAGATGGAGGCGAAAGTTTTGTTTGGCTCAATAGGAACCTTTTTGTATCTCGTATAAAGCCCGAGATGGAGGCAAAAAGGGTTATTGACTCAATGAGGGAGTCTCTTTTGTGTCTCGTACAAAGCCCGAGAAAGAGGCTAAAAGGTTTGTTCTGATGGGGAGAATCATTTGTACAAAGCCCAAGGGGAGGCTATCGCGCTGGTGACTGTTTTAGTTAAGTGACAGGTCCAGTATACTGATTTTGAAAGAGAAAATCAGTTCTTATATGAGCAACACTGTACTCATGGGTTTGATCTGAGGATCGGGGTTCGTCCCTATTCTTTAAGGGAGTGGGAAATCTGAAGGGTATTGAGACTATCTGAGTCTGCAGGTTTCCTTCCTATTCTTGAAGGGGTCACTTGAGAATGTCTTTGAGACTCAAGAAAAATAGACTGTCCAAGCCTAGAGTTTTATCTTTGGTACTATTCTTTGAGAAACAGTAGTAGACTCTGGAAAGGACTGTTCTATGAAGATTACTAAGTTCTGTTCCTATACCTCTAGGAGGTCGTCGGGACAATTTGTACGAAGCCCAAGAGGAGGCTGGAAGCTTTTGAGAAGCCGATCGGTCCTTGTACGAAGCCCAAGAGGAGGCTATCATTCCCGGAGGAAGAGATCATTATACGAAGCCTAAGAGGAGGTTGTGAATACTTCTAAGAAGCCGACGGGTCCTTGTACTAAGCCCAAGAGGAGGCGGGGTTGCTTTTAGGAAGCCTGTGGGTCCTTGTACGATGCCCAAGAGGAGGCCGATGCTTTTAGGAAGCCCGTGGGTCCCCAAACCCCGAGAAATTCAAGGCAATGCTATTCACCGAGAATAGATCAAAGTCAGGAAAGTCCGAGAATTTGGAAGAAACTCAAAGATGCCATTCACGGAGAATACATTTCATCTTTGGGAATAGAGTTTTTTAACAATTCCTAAGGAGGACAGCCGAAGAGAAGACTGTATCTGGTGATCCTATTTGGGATCTAGCTGTCTATTTCTACGAATAAACGAAATGGCTTTACCTAGTTCTAGACGTAGTTGCCGGGGAAACTCTGATATCTATACTATTATTACACAGTTGATATGAGTTTATGAAAGGAGACTTACAGTGAGCAGCCCCACAATACAGTTATATATGAAAGCAGTAAATGAAAGCGGATAAACACTTACTCGGTTGTAGAACTTCCATGCTGTTTGGTTAGTTGTTCAACAAAGAAAGATTGAAAACAACAATATATTCAAAATCAAAGGAGAAAGTGCTTTGAAAAGAAAAGATTGGGGCTTACAGCTCAAGGAGAGGCCCAGGGTTTTACCAGTGAGTGCACTGTTGAATTTGTACAGAGGGTCTTATACAAGTGACTGTAGCCCTAAAAAGGTTTTCTGTACAAAGGGATGGGTCTTACATTCTCTCAAGAGGCCCAAAAAGGTTTAAAGAAAAAGAGTGGGGCTTATAACGCGAGGGTAGGCCCAGTTGACATTTCGTTCAAAATGGCGATCGCGCCGAGGTTTTCTTTTAACGCAGAGGGACTTATACAATAAGTGAGGCCCAAAAAGGTTTTGGTTAAAAGGGGGTTGGGTCTTACACTCTAATAGAGGCCCAGATGGTTTATTTTTAAACGGGCGACGATCGCGCCGTTTACTTGTACAGAGGGACTTATACAATGAGTGAGGCCCAAAAAGTTTTTGTACAAGGGGGTGTGGGTCTTACACTCTCTCAAGAGGCCCAAAGAGTTTTTTAAAGAAAAGAAATGGGTCTTACTACTCGAGGGTAGGCCCAGATGATTTTTGAAAAGGCGACGATCGTACCGTTTGTTTTTTGACGGTATCAGGACTTATACAATAAGTGAGGCCCAAAAATGATTTGGTCAAAAAAGGATTGGGTCTTACACTCTATTAGAGGCCCAAAAGTGTTTTGAAAATGATTTATGAGGGTTGAATTAATCCAAAAACCCTAATTTGTTTTCAAAATGTATTTAATTGAATAAAAATTCAATTAAAATGATAAAAATTGTTTAACACATGGAAAACAAATTGTGATCTTGGATTAATGCTTCAAAAATTAAGTATTGACCTACAAAATAATTAGAAAGCATTAAAAGTTGCAAAATCAATGTGGAAAAAATATTTAAAATGCCAAAAACAATTAAAATATTAATTCTTTGCAAAAATATCAATTATATAAAATAAATAATATTTTTGGGATTTTTTGATAAAATAAAATACTTTAACATTTTTGTGAATTATTAAAAAAAGAATCAACTCAAAATCATTAAAACTTAGAGAGAAATTAATTTTTGAATCAATTAAATAAAATCACAAAATTCAAATATTTGAATTTGTGAAAATGGCGCCAAGAACATGGACCAAGAACACGCGCATTTTCTGCCTTGCCCAGATTTGCATTTTCTATCCAATCTCCATGAATACTTGATTATACCATGCAATCCACATATCATTGTGCTCGTCTCAACCTCACGATCATGTCTATGTACTTTAATTTCATTTAAATTAAACATACAACAAAAAATCACGAAGAAACCTCAAGAACCCTAATTTCTGCATGAAGGCTAGGATTTTTGATACACGATTCAAACAATGCAATTAATTGAGGGAAAACATTCCATGCATGATTATGAACATATGGCCAAATTATTGTGCGAGGAAATATGCATAGATTGAGAGATGACCAAGCTTAGGCTTACCTCCAAGCCGTGACAGCAAGAGCAAATTGATTTCTGAGTTGGAGGTGTTACAGATGAGTTGTGATGATCTGAACAGCTTCTCTACACCCTATGGAGTGTGTTTGAATGCTTGGAGTTGATTGAAATTGGTTGGATCACTTCATGGCATCTCAACTGCAACTTGATTGAAAGTTTGAGCAACCAACTGGTGATTTTGTGAAATCTGTGTTCCAGATGTTGTTTGAGTGTTTGGATCACTTCTATATGATGTATGTGAGGTGTGTGAGTGATTGGTTTGATTGGAAAAGCTCCCAAACTCAAAACCCGATAGCTACCTTGCTAAGAAAGGCATTTTTGCCATGAGAAAGAGATTTTGAGGAAATCATCTGTTAGATGGCTTTGGTGTACTCAAACTGAACACAATTGAGCTCTATTTATAGTAGAGCAAGTTTGTTTTGCAAGGAATAGTGAATGGCAGCTGGTAAGTAGGTTTGGCCAATGTTGTCCAATGAGAAATCAAGTCTCCTCTAGCCATTGACTAGAGGTTAGGGCACAGAGCTTTGGTTCCCTTGGTCTTGGATAAGTCTTGACTGATTTCAGATGAGAATGGCTCAGTCCATGCCACCTTGATGGTTCCATTGAATGCCTCATTCCAAATTTGGAGTCTTGTCCCTATTTTGGCAACTCTAAGTTCAACATGCTATTTCTTGTTCCATGGACTTTGGAGGCTTGACTCAGTGATTGTCCCCTTTAGATTCAATCCTCAGAGGTGTCCAAGTGGATAGGAGCATTTGAAATTGGCTGATTTTGGCAAATCGAGCCAAAATGCAAAATCTGCCTTGCTTTTGACAGATTTCAACAAGGCAACTTGACAATGTCATATCTCATGGTGTAAGTTGAATTTGGCAATGTTCTTGACCATTTTGGAAAGCCCTTACATGATACAACAACTGTTTGAACATATTTGGTTTTGATCTCTTTTGATTCCAAGTGAAAAATCCCCCTACATTTGGCAAAAAGTGAAGGCAGATTCTGACTTAGTGAAAATTTCACTAAGTGTTGGAAAAAGTGATATTTTCACTTTTCAGCCACTTTGATCACTCCATAACTCAAAATCCTTAATGAATTGGAATGACTTGTAGTTGAAGTTTTTGTAGATGATAATGAGGGCTACAAATCCATCTTTGGATGAGAAAAAATGGCCTTGTGGTTTAGGAGTTATGGTCCTCCAAAGTTGGTACCCTAGCCACTTTAATTTTAACTTAGAAAAATTTCTAAGTTTTTATGGTTACCCCTTTTACAAGTTATCCAACTTTTCTTGATTTTTCTTGATTAATGATGATTCAAATCATACATTAACATCATTTTAGGGTTAAAAATCCATTTTGGTGAAAAATCTCAAAAAGTCAAAGTTGACTTTTGTGCACAGTTGACTTTTTATCAGATGAATTCCAAATTGTGCAATTCTTCAGGAAATCATGTCCTTGACCTAAACCAAACTTGATGGACATGTTCCAAGGGTGTCATAGGGTATATTTATATATGTCCTAGGGTTTGGGAGCATGTCCAGGTCGAAAGTCAAAGTTACAGTTGACTTTTCCCGCGAAATCCTAATTGTGGTGCAGATGAAATTGAGACTTGTTGCTCAAGCTTCTTGGATCAATCCATTGTTCCAAATGGATCAATATGGTATATTAGAGACCCTCAAATCATGTCTTGAGTTCTTGGTTCATGGTTTGTCCCAAAAGTCAACTTAGGGGTGAATTAGGTCAAGAAACCCTAATTCCTGATTTTTTATGTATGCATCCCCTGAGGCAAAATTGACTTGATGATTGGGTTCATGAGGTTATATGGAGTAAATTAGGTTATGTTTTGGATCAATGGCTTGTGCCCAGATGAAATTTTTCATCTGGAGGCCCTGGGCGATCAAAACCCTAATTTGGTGACACAGTCGATCGTGAGACTTGATCCACCTAGAAGGGAGCAGCTTTGTGCTTAATCCTTGAAGTGGGAGTCCTTTTGATCCATTGTGGATGTTTGAGAGGTTAGACAAGTTGAAGATCAAGTCATTCCTTGATTTATCCTTTGTCTAAAGCTCAGAGAGGGCTTGAAACCCTAATTCTGATTGTAGTGAATGCTCAACAATTCCTTGAGGAGATTGATGAGGCATGATGGTTCATCCATATTGTGCTGATGATTTGCACAATGATGGGAAATCTTAGTGGTCAAAATTTGGGGTATGACAGATGCCTCTATTTAATCTTCTTGGACCCGAAGGTGTGAATGACGAAGGTATTCGAGCATTCGGGGTGCAAGAGGATTAAATATCGGAATAACCGAAATTTTGATGGCTATGAATGGCAGCTTGCGCATTCATCTTCTTTTGCTAAGAAATGATGCTTAGAAAAGGTAAACTTCCCCTCGATCCTGGTTTCCTACCAATGAACGGGTCTTAGTTTCTGAAATAAACTTCCCCTCGTTCCTGGTTTCCTACCAAGGAACTGGTCTTAGTTTCTAAAATAAACTTCCCCTCGATCCTGGTTTCCTACCAAGGAACTGGTCTCAGTTTCTGATTTAAACTTCCCCTCGATCCTGGTTTCCTACCCTTGTGTTATAAGCCCCACTCTTTTTCTTTAAACTTTTTGGGCCTCTTGAGAGAGTGTAAGACCCATCCCTTTGTACAGAAAACCTTTTTTAGGCCACAGTCACTTGTACAAGACCCTCTGTACAAATTCAACAGTGCAATCACTGGTAAAACCCTGGGCCTCTCCTTGAGCTGTAAGCCCCAAATCTTTATTTTTCAAAGCATTTTTGCCTTTGATTTTGAAATATATTGTTGTTTATCTTTCTTTGTTGAACAACTAACCAAACAGCATGGAAGCTCTACAACCGAGTAAGTGTTTATACGCTTTCATTTACTACTTTCATATATATATAATTGTATTTTGGGGCTGCTCACTGTAAGTCTCCTTTCACAAACTCATGTATATATAACTGTATTGTGGGGCTGCTCACTGTAAGTCTCCTTTCATAAACTCATATCAACTGTGTAATAATAGTATATATATTAGAGTTTCCCCGACAACTACGTCTAGAACTAGGTGACGCCGTTTCGTTTAGTTCGTAGAAATAGACAACTAGATCCCAAATAGGATCACCAGATATAGTCTTCTCTCAGGCTGTCCTCATTAGGAATTGTCAAGAAACTCTACTCCCAAAGATGAATGTATTCTCCGTGAATGGCATCTTTGAGTTTCTTCCAAATTCTCGAACTTTCCTGACTTTGATCTATTTTCGGTGAATAGCATTGCCTTGAATTTCTCGGGGTTTGGGGACCCACGGGCTTCTTAAAAGCATCGGCCTCCTCTTGGGCATCGTACAAGGACCCACAGGCTTCCTAAAAGCAACCCCGCCTCCTCTTGGGCTTAGTACAAGGACCCCTCGGCTTCTTAGAAGTATTCACAGCCTCCTCTTAGGCTTCGTATAATGATCTCTTCCTCCGGGAATGATAGCCTCCTCTTGGGCTTCGTACAAGGACCTCTCGGCTTCTTAAAAGTTTCCAGCCTCATCTTGGGCTTCGTACAAATTGTCTCGACGACCTCCTAGAGGTATAGGAACAGAACTTAGTTATCTTCATAGAACAGTCCTTTCAAAGAGTCTACTATTGTTTCTCAAAGCATAATACAAAAGATAAAACTCTAGACTTTGACAGTCTAACTTCCTTGAGTCTCAAAGACATTCTCAAGCACCATTCATTAAATAGGAAGAAACCCGTAGACTCGGACAGTCTCAATACCCTCAGATTTCCCCGTTTCCTTAAAGAACAGGGAACAATCCCGATCCTCAGATCAGATCCTTGAGTACAGTGTTACTAATATAAGAATTGATTTTCTCTTAATCAGTATGCTGGACCTGTCACTCAACTAAAACAGTCACCAGCGGATAGCCTCCTCTTAGGCTTTGTATAATGATATCCCCAAAAGATTCGGTCTCTTTTTAGCCTCCTCTCAGGCTTTGTACAAATGATTCCCCCCAGCGGAGCAAACCTTTCAGCCTCCATCTCGAGCTTCGTACGAGATACAAAAAGACTTCCTCGTTGAGTCAAATAACTTTTAGCCTCTCTCTCAGGCTTTGTATGAGACACATAAAAAACTCCTTAGTTGAGTCAATCATCCTTCCGCCTCCATCTCGGGCTTCGTACGAGATACAAATTCCCCTAAGCAGAGTCAAACTCTTCTTCAGCCTCCATCTCGGGCTTCATACAAGCTAAAAAAGATTCTCCAGCTGAGTCAAACCCTTTTAGCCTCTCTCTCGGGCTTTCTACGAGACACATATTAGCCTCCTCTTAGGCTTTGTATAAGAAAACCACTGGTTGATCCAATCAACCTTTTAGTATCAAAACGGTGCCTCGTTCACAGTACACAAACATCAACAACTCCTTCCCCTCCATCTAATCGCTGTAAGTGGCAAGCCTCTGGATCATCTACATCCATGCCACTGTCCCTCTTTTAGCATGAGAAATTCCTAAGGAAAGATAGCATTGCTCTACACTGAGTTAAAGTCTTCTCCTTCAGGTTAAAAAACCATTTCTTAGGAAATTATGGCATTGCTAGGATTCACATATCCCGGTTAAAGTAATTCTCCTTTATAAATAGTTGTGACATACAACCCCCTCTTTAGAGATGACAAATTCTCTCTAAAGTTGAGACCTTTCAGCTTCACATCTTGGGCTTTGAACAAGATATAAATCACCTTTCGCTTCACGTCTTGGGCTTTGAACAAGACACAAAAACACCACTTCCTCCCATATAATAGGAGGAACTACGAACGCTCTGATTTCCCTGTTTCGGTAAACGGGAATACGTAGGCATAAGATCGAAAGAAAAGATCTTAGCGAGCACACTAAACAAAAACCCTAAATCCCATACTTTCACACATCAATCAAAAAACGTCCATCCTAAACATCTCTTTAAACAAAATAACCTGAGGCAATCCTCGAATCTTTGTAGCATCTGTAAACCAACAGTTTTGACTATTTAACCTCAATATGCATGCAGGGTTAGTTGGAGACATCTATTTCCCTTCCTTCATCAGCTTTAATAGGATAAAAAATGAATCGAGCTGTAGTAATACCAAAGAGCGATTGTGCTTCGCAACCACGTCCAAAAATCGCTCGCTACAGTCGTACCCACGAACTACATTAGCTCTGATTCCTCTTTCTCGTCCGATTGAGGATATGTAGGCACAAGACAGCGATTGTCTTGGCGATCAACCTTCCCCCACAGTTCCCGTCCGAACTACGTTGACTCTGACTTTCCCATTGCACTGAGGGAGTACGTAGGCCTAGGACAACGATAACGTCCTATCGAGTCACTTCTTTTTTCTTTTCTTCTTCGTTTCTCTGTTCCTTCCGTTCTCGTTTCTTCTCCGGTCTAGTAGCAGTGGAGCTCCAGACGACGACACCCTTTGATGCAGACAACAAGCGTGGATCCCATCGAGTACGATGGACGTGTTAGGTGCTAACACCTTCCCTTCGCGTAACCGACTCCCGTACCCGTTTCTCTTGGTCGTGAGACCATGTTCTTTCCCCCTTTCTCTTCAGGTTTATGCAGTGTTTCCTTTCCCTCTCTCGGGATAAATACACATTGCTGGCAACTTTGTGTCTTCTGCACCACTCTCGCATTTGTACCGTTGGATGCGAATCTTTTGGGAGCGACAGCTGGCGACTCTGCTGGGGACTCTGGTTGACCTCTTGCTGGTCCATCCCCTTTAGCGAGTCGATCCTAGCGCTTGTTTGTTCTTTTCATTAGGTGTTTTTGTGGTGCTTTGTTTTGTTGTATATTACTGTATTTGTTGTTTTATTTGTTTTACTGTATTTACAGCTTTTATTGCATTGCATTTCATTTCATTACTGTCATACTGGATATTACTATGTTGTGCTGGCTGGTTTTCTGTTTGGCGGGTTGGGATGTTCTGAGAGATGAGCCCACTGCCCAGGCTCGACCATACACATAGGTTTTAGTGCGGGCAGGCATGATGCTCCCGTGGTGTTGGCCACGTGCGGGTGATCACGATCCCCACAATCAGACGAGGTTCTATCCGGAGCTATCTGCTACTGTATGCTCTATACAGGCCAGTAGATATTCTCTGGAGGAACTGTCGACTCTGATGATCATTCCCGAGTACTCAGTTGCGGCACTCCTCCCAGGATGTGACAGTGGCAGACCACGTTCTGTGGAAAACCCATTGCACATTCTCGATCCAGTACCCAATGCTGGGAACTTGCTATAGGTTTTCCTTTTGAGGTGAATCAACGGACGACCTCTTTGATTGGCGGTAGCATTGTATCCTTCGGTCTGAATGTGCTATTGGTTCTCAAACCTCTGAAGTTAAGGATCTTTCGTTTTTGTGAATCAGTTGAGGCCTCCTCGATTGATGATGATGCTAAACCAGAAATGGTGAACGTATCATCATTTCTCGACCTGAGAGCCCGGGATACTGAGGATCTTAGTACCCACATGTGAGAGGGGATGAGTGTTTGCAGGTTTGCAGGTGACCTTGACCTTCAACCTACCTGGTATTTTGGTTTTATCACTGTGGTTGCTTTTGTTTTGTGTTTTGGTTCAAAGCCTTGATTTGTTCAGTCAGCGCAGTGCAGCCAGTTTGTGTGGATACCTTGATCCCATGCTTTGCATTGCATTCCATTTTTCTGACATTCATGTTTGTGCATTTTCAGGTAGTATCTAGTCTTTGATTCCAGTCAGAAGTCGTTCGTAGGGATGGACACTAAGAGGGGTAAGAAGCACATCATCGTCTACAAGTTCCCGAAGATCACTCTTGGCCCGTTGAACAGTTTACAGAGTATGGCTGGTCCAGAAGTTTTGGGAGCCTTTGAAGAGAAGTATGGTTGGATATTATCCTTGGTTCAGAGCCTCAGTGAATATGAATATAATGGGCTACACACCTTGATACAGTTTTATGATCTTTCCTTGAGGTGCTTTGTGATGCCAGATTATGTGTTGGTTCCTACCCTGGAAGAGTACTCCAACATTTTGAGGATTCCTGTCAAAGAAGGTGTTCCTTTCTGTGGTTCCCAAGGAGATTGTGATTTCCAAGCAGTGGCTCAGGCTCTTTATTTGAGCAGATCGACAGTGGAGGCTGACTTTTCTAAGAAAGGAAAATCCCGAGGCTATAACTTGGAGTACTTGGTGAAGAGGGCTCGAGAAGAAGCTAAGGAAAAGAGGTGGATGGCTTTCAATGAAATATTGGCTCTGTGTATATATGGCATTGTGTTATTCCCTAATGAGTCTGATTTTGTCGATACGGATGCTATTCAGATATTTACAGCTCAGAATCCGGTACCGACTTTGTTAGGTGATCTCCACTACACCCTATACAACAGGAATGAGAAAAGACGAGGTGGGGTGGTTTGTTATTGCGCATCTCTTTTTTACAAGTGGTTTGCCAAACGTTTACCCCAGCCTGGTGCTTTTGTGGATTCAAAGACTTCTTTAGAGTGGAGTAAGCGTCTGACGGGCCTAGCTGCTAAATATATTCTTTTGGTGGATAAAGGATTATTGGGGACTGATATTTTGCATAGCTGTGGCAGGTATCCTAACGTACCCTTGATCAGAAGAAAAAGAGGTATTAACTACAACCCGTCTTTGGCTATCAGGCAGTTTGCATACGCTCTAAAAGATCCTCCAGCTGGGAAAGATTTGGAAGAATCTTTGTATTTTCATATGACTGATGGTGTGGCTATTGCACAAGAAGCTTCTGAAGCTTGGCTCAGCAGAAAGAGGATAGGTAAAACTGTTTTGGGTAAACCCAATAATCAAGCTTTCGCTCCGTATGTTGAATGGGGGAAAAAGAGGGTAGAAGAGTTCTATTTGCCTTTTGATCGGGCGCCTCCCTTGTATCCAGAGGTTGTGGAAGAAAGACTCACTGTACCATTCGAAGAATTCGACAAGCGGCGTAAGTTGGTATCTGATCTGAGGGTGGAAAACTCTGATATGAGTAGTCAGCTACAGAATGCTCTACATGACAACTTGGAGTTAAAATGGAAAGTTCAAGACATGACAGCGCATCTAGAGAAAAGAGAGAAGGATTTTTCCGACAGAGCTCAGCACTTCGAAAAGGTCAATATGGCTGCTGAATCATCAGGCAAGGCTAAAAGGAAAAACAAGAAGCTTTTGACTAAAGCAGAAGACAGGCTTGCCACGTATCAGGATATGTGGGAGGAGGTCAAGATTGAGAATGGAGAACTGAAAGAAGAACTTCAGGTAGTGAAAGCAAGGAAAGATCGTTACTTTTCCAAGTGGAAAGAAGCACAGAAGGAAATTGAAGAGCTCAAGTTGCAAGCTGAGGTCAAGAAGTCGAAGCGCGAGGACAACAACGCTGAAGAGCAGATTGTTAAATTGAACCAAGAGATTGCAAAGAGAAACAAGCTGATCAAAGGGCTGATAAAGCAACCTGCACATCCCGACACTGTGGACCTTCTTGAAGAAGTTGAAGCTAGTTTGTTTGGAATTGATTTGTAGTTGATTTTGTTGTTTATCTTTTTTTGGGACTACCATCAGGTTTGTTGATGGAGTCACCTTTGATTATGCTTGAATTTGTCTGTAAGAACTATTTTGTTTTCAGTAATGGAATATTTGGTTTAACTATCTGTGCTCTGGCAGTTCTGGTTTTCAGAGAGGATTTGTCCCTGTGGTTTGATCCGGTGGTATTTCTGGGTTTGGATTTATTTTTCGATAGTGTGTCTAATCCCTTGACCGGTTTCATGGAATGGAATAAAAGCAGATGTGTCCTGGAAATGTTCAAATATATTTGTTTGCATTTTTGCATTCGCATTTGCATAATCATAATAATTTTTGCATTGCAGGTTATCTCAGATTCTTTGGTTTTCTTATGCTCTCTCTTTTTCTCAGTCAGGATTGATCAACCAACTCATCGGTATTCTACCAGGCTTAATCAAAGCAAAGTGATGGACAAAGTTCAGGCAGACATGGCAGCTATGCAAGCTCGCATTGATCAATTCATGGAGATGATGCAGGGTGTGGTGCAGAGTCAGAATGAGTTCAGAACTCTAGTTCAGCCTTTGGTGTCGCAGGTTGATGAAAATGGTATCTTACACGGTGGTTTTCTTAATCGTGTTATTCCTCCGGGCGGAGGTGGTGCTGGTATCAACATTCTTATCACTTGTGCTGGTGGACAGGGTAGTATTCCTTCAGTGGTTGGAGAGGGAAGTACTGTTCGAGCTATCCATGGCCCTCGTATTGAAGATCAACAGGATGATGTTTTTTCAGTCAGAAGCTTGGACGCTGGCCTACCTGTGGTCAGTGATGAGAGGATCCATTTAATCGAGGTGCAATTGAAGGGGGTTGTGAAACAGGATGATCTGGGAATAGATTTGGACGACCTAGGGTTGGTCCCTGATATTGTCATTCCACACAAGATTCAGATTCCTACAATGGAGAAGTATAATGGTTCTACCTGCCCGAGAACTCATATAAAAGCTTATACCAGGAAGATGGCTGCCCATGCCAAAGATGAAAAGTTAATGATGCACTTTTTCCAAGACAGCTTGTCTGGCGCGTCTTGGAATGGTATATGGCGCTGGAGAGTAGAGATGCTCGTACTTGGAGAGAGCTAGCCGCAGCTTTTATCAAGCATTACCAGTACAACACATACATGGCTCCCAACAGAACTCAGTTGTTGAGCATGTCCCAGAAAAATGATGAAAGTTTCAAAGAATACGCGCAAAGGTGGCGTGAATTGGCGGCTAGGGTACATCCACCAATGCTGGAAAAAGAGATATTGGATATGTTCATGGACACACTGCCTAAGCACTATTATGAGAAGCTTTTGCCTTGTTCTCTAGGCAAGTTTACAGATGTGATTGCTATCGGACAGAAGGTAGAGGTTGAAATTAAGGCTGGAAAAATTTCTAGTGGTGACGGATCATCCTCCGGGCATGGAAAGAATCTGTTTGATGGTTATAAGAAGAAAGGAGAGGCCAACGATGTATCATCTCACATGGGAAAAGGGAAACAGCGTCAGAGCAATAATCAACAAGTAGCATCGGTAACTATCCCAGCAACGTTACCTCCACCACAGCAACAGAGAAATAATGCTAATCAGAATAGGCAGCAGGGTCAGTATCAGAACAGACAAAGGAATGCAGAGAGGCATTTTGATCAACCACCAATGTCGTATGCACAGTTATTGCAACATTTGCTGCAGTTGTGTCTAGTTGAGCTCTGTACCCTGGCTCCACCAACAGGGGAACTCCCACGAGGCTACGATGCTAACGCACACTGCGATTTTCATTCTGGTGCTCCGGGGCACATTGTGGAGAAGTGTAGGGCGTTTCATCACAAGGTGCAAGACCTTGTAGACTCCAAGGCTGTCAATTTCTCGAATGTTGGGCCAAATGTTATTCAAAACCCGATGCCTGATCACAATGGGCCGAAGGTGAATGCGATAATTGAGGAAGGTGAAGCTTTGAATTTGATCATGGATGTTGAGGAGCTGAAAACTCCGCTGGCTGTGGTTAAAAACAGGTTATTGAAGGGTGGCGTCTATCTGGGTTGTGATGAGAACTGCTCAGATTGTTTGACGAAGGTTAATGGTTGTGATTCGTTGAAGGTGGGTATCCAGAATATGATTAATGAGGGCTGCTTACAGTTTGATAGAGGTAATCAACAAGAAGAGGCTGTCAGTGAAAAGGTTGCTACTATCACCATTCCGTTCAAAACAATTACTATTTCTGGTCCGGCAAGGCCACCTCCAGTTATTATCACAAGGGTTGGACCCATTCCGTATGAAAGCACTAAGGATATTCCCTGGAATTACGGTGCAGAGGTGTTTGTCAATGGACAAAAGCAGGAATTAATGAATACTTCACCAGTAAGCTCTAGTCCTGAAGTTAAAGTTGAGGCTGATGCTATAACGAGAAGTGGTAGAGTGCTTACTCCTGTTAATGATCAACCCAGTACTTCTAGGCAAGATAGGGGAAAACAGGCAGTGGATGGTTCTGTTCAGCCTCCAGTGGTTATTGATTCTACAGTAAAGCCGGATGATGATGCTTTTTCTGAAAATGTAGAAGAGTTTATGAGACTCATCCGGAAAAGTGATTACAAGATCGTGGACCAGTTACATCAGACCCCGTCCAAGATCTCTATTTTGTCTTTGTTGTTATGCTCTGAAGCTCACAGGAATGCTCTGCTGAAGGTTTTGAATGCAGCCTACGTGCCTCAAGAGATTTCTGTTAACCAACTGGAAGGGGTTGTAGCGCATGTAAATACGGGTAATGGCTTGGGTTTTACAGATCTTGACTTGACTATCGCTGGCAGGAATCATAACAATGCCCTGCATATTTCGATTGAGTGTCGTGGTTCACTGATGTCACATGTATTGGTTGATACTAGATCATCGTTGAATGTATTGCCAAAGAAAGCACTAATGAAGTTAGATACCAGGGGACTTATTTGTACACCAAGCGTCTTGGTAGTGCAAGCTTTTGATGGCTCGAAGAGATCTGTCTTTGGTGAGATTGTGCTTCCGATCAAGGTTGGGCCGGAAATCTTTGATACAACATTTTATATAATGGATATTCAGCCAGCGTACAGGTGTTTATTGGGTCGTCCTTGGATCCATGGTGCAGGCGTTGTAACCTCCACTTTGCATCAAAAACTGAAATACATGGTTGATGGTCACGTAGTGACAGTGTGCAGAGAAGAAGACATAATGATTAGTCAGCTGTCAACCTTCAAATACGTGGAAGTGGATGGTGAAATCCATGAGACGTTGTGTCAGGGGTTTGAAAAGGTGAAGGTTTCTGAAGAGGTTGTCCAGTCTGAGACTACAGAGCAGCCTGCAGTGGCAAATCAACCTGAGGTTTCTATGTCTTCGTTTAAAGACGCCAAAGCTGTGGTTGAAGCTGGTAGCTCACAGAGGTGGGGCCAGGTGGTTGAAGTCCAGGAGAAGAGGGATACTTATGGATTGGGATACAAACCACCTAGGCGTCAGGAAAAGCCTCCAAAATTCTATGGCCCAGTCCGTTTCACTAGTGTTGGTGTTTTCTTCGACAGGGTTAATGCCATTGAGGAAGAAGGGGACAGTGATTGACACATGGATAGCTAGATTCATCCTTGCGTCCCAGGAGGAAGTCTGTGCAACTGGTCTTCTGAAAAAGTCATTCAAGTGACTGGCTTCGAGTAATTGCTTTGTTTTCCTATTATGTTAATCCTGCGTTCTGCCCAAGACGTAGTGATTTTATTTGTAGGGCTTTTAATTGTTGCATGTTTTGCTTTATCATCAATAAAGGACTTTTCACACTCAAATATTTTGATCTCTGTCTTTCTGTTTTTATTTTTATGCATTAAAAACCCACATCAAAATGGCAATGTGTTTCTTTTGTTGCATACATAATAAAATATACCTCATCAATCATGCAGGTCCTTTTGTTCAGATGACACCGATCATGACTCAGCTATAGCTCGGTATGACTTTGACAATCCAATCTATCAGGCTGAAGAAGAGACTGACGAAGATTGTGAACTGCCCGAAGAGTTGGCCAGATTATTGAAGTAAGAGAAGAGAGTCATCCTACCTCATCAGGAGGAAATTGAGATTGTGAATCTGGGAACCGAGGACGCCAGAAAGGAAGTAAGGATAGGGGCTGCATTGGAAGACAGTGTCAAGGGAAGATTGATTGAAATACTCCGTGAGTATGTGGATATCTTCGCCTGGTCTTACCAAGACATGCCTGGGCTCGATACTTATATTGTTGTACACCGGCTACCACTTAAAGAAGGTTGTGCTCCGGTCAAGAAAAAGTTGAGAAGAACTAAACCGGAGATGTCTGTCAAAATCAAGGAAGAGGTTCAGAAACAGTTGGACGCCGAATTTCTTGCCGTGACGAATTATCCTCCATGGGTTGCTAACATCGTGCCTGTACTTAAGAAGGATGGGAAGGTCAGGATGTGTGTTGATTACAGGGATTTGAACAGAGCAAGCCCAAAGGATGATTTCCCGCTCCCTCACATTGACGTGTTAGTTGACAATACTGCTCAGTATTCTGTGTTTTCCTTCATGAATGGCTTCTCTGGGTATAACCAAATTAAGATGGCCCTAGAGGACATGGAGAAAACAACATTCATAGCACCGTGGGGGACTTTTTGCTACAAAGTGATGCCCTTTAGATTGAAAAATGCAGGGGCAACTTACCAGCGGGCGATGGTGACTCTCTTTCACGATATGATTCACAAAGAGATTGAGGTCTATGTTGATGACATGATTGCGAAGTCACAGACGGAAGAAGAACATCTGGTGAATCTTCAAAAGTTATTTGAAAGGTTAAGGAAATTCAGACTGAGGTTGAATCCAAACAAATGCACCTTCGGGGTGAGATCAGGAAAATTGTTGGAGTTCGTTGTTAGCGAAAAGGGTATCGAGGTTGATCCTGCAAAGGTAAAAGCCATACAAGAAATGCCTGTGCCAAAAACAGAAAAAGAGGTTCGTGGTTTCTTGGGGAGATTAAACTACATTTCTAGGTTCATCTCGCATCTCACAGCCACGTGTGAACCAATCTTCAAGTTATTAAGAAAAGATCAAGCGGTCAGGTGGAATGAAAATTGTCAAAAGGCGTTTGAAAATATTAAAGAATATTTGCAGGAACCTCCGGTCCTTATGCCACCAATGCCAGGAAAACCTTTGATTATGTATCTTACGGTTCTTGAGAATTCAATGGGTTGTGTGCTCGGTCAACACGACGAGTCAGGTAGAAAAAAGCACGCCATCTACTACTTGAGTAAGAAGTTTATTGATTGTGAGTCGAGGTACTCAATGCGGGAGAAAACATGTTGTGCACTCGCTTGGGCAGCTAAGCGTTTGAGGTAGTATATGTTAAACCACACAACCCTATTGATTTCGAAGATGGATCCGATCAAGTATATGTTTGAGAAGCAAGCACTCTCTGGTAGAATAGCCCGTTGGCAGATGGTTCTGACAGAATACGATATTCAATATGTTTCCCAAAAGGCCATTAAGGGAAGTGTTTTGTCAGAATATCTGGCCGAACAGCCAATTGAGGATTATCAACCGTTGAAGTTTGAATTTTCGGATGAGCATATCATGTATCTGAAGATGAAGGATTGTGAAGAGCCTTTGCCTGATGAAGGACTTGAGATTGGATCTCAGTGGAAGATGGTTTTTGATGGAGCTGTTAATTCATATGGTAACAGAATCGGGGCAATCATTATGACTCCACAGGGTTCTCATATACCCTTTACTGCCCGATTAGCGTTCATATGCACCAACAATGAGGCAGAGCATGAAGCATGCATAATGGGGTTAGAAGAAGCCATTGATTTGAGAATCAAGAACCTCGATGTTTATGGTGATTCTGCGTTGGTGGTTAATCAGATTACAGGTGAATGGGAGACTCGTCAAGCAAATCTTGTTCCGTACAACAACTATGCCAGAAGGTTGTTACCTTTCTTTGACAGAGTGGACTTCCATCACATTCCCCGGATAGAGAATCAGATGGCTGATGCGTTGGAAACGTTGTCATCAATGTATCAAGTGAATCGTTGGAATGAAACTCCTTCAATCAGAATCATGCGCTTGGACAGGCCTGCTTTTGTATTTGCAGTTGAAGGGGTATCAGATGGCAAGCCTTGGTATCATGACATCAAAGTCTTTTTGAAGAGTCAGGAATACCCAGCTGGGGCATCTTCCAAGGATATAAAGATGTTGAGGAGGTTATCAGGAAACTTCTTTTTGAACAAGGAAGATGTATTATACAAGAGAAACTTTGACATGGTTTTACTACGTTGTGTTGATGAACACGAGGCAGGCCTGTTAATGGAAGAAGTTCACGAAGGTTCCTTCGGTACTCATGCCAATGGGCATGCTATGGCAAGAAAATTGTTGAGAGCGGGGTATTATTGGATGACTATGGAGTCTGATTGTTTTAAATACGCCCGGAAATGTCATAAATGCCAGATTTATGCTGACAAGGTGCACGTACCGCCTACTCCTCTGAATGTTTTGTCGTCACCTTGGCCTTTTTCCATGTGGGGCATTGACATGATTGGGAAGATTGAGCCGACTGCTTCGAATGGACATCGTTTTATCCTGGTGGCTATTGATTATTTCACGAAGTGGGTAGAAGCAGCGTCGTATGCCAACGTCACCAGACAAGTGGTGACCCGGTTTATTAAGAAGGACATCATCTGTCGGTATGGAGTCCCGGAGAGAATCATTACTGACAATGGTTCGAATTTGAATAATAAGATGATGAAGGAGCTATGCCAGAGCTTTAAGATCGAACATCACAACTATTCTCCTTACCGCTCGAAGATGAATGGGGCTGTTGAAGCGGCTAATAAGAACATTAAGAAGACTGTTCAGAAGATGGTAGTGACATACAAAGATTGGCATGAGATGTTGCCTTACGCTTTGCACGATTATCGTACTTCGATACGCACATCAACTGGGGCAACTCCTTTCTCACTGGTATATGGTATGGAAGCAGTTCTACCATTAGAAGTTGAGATTCCTTCTTTGAGAATTCTGACGGACGTGAAGCTTGATGAAGCTGAGTGGGTGCGTTCTCGGCTGAATGAACTGAACCTCATTGAAGAGAAGAGATTGAAATCCATTGCACATGGCCGGTTGTATCAGAGCAGGATAAAGAAAGCCTTTGATCAGAAGGTGCATCCTCGGTGTTTTCAGGCTGGTGAATTAGTTCTGAAAAGGATCATTCCTCCTCAAACAGATCACAGGGGAAAGTGGACTCCGAATTACGAAGGGTCATATGTAGTAAGACAGGTTTTCTCTGGTGGAGCCTTATTACTCTCAACTATGGATGGCGAAGATTTTACGTCCCCTGTGAACGCGGATGTAGTCAAAAAATACTTTGCATAAAAGAGACCCGCTGAACATAAAAAGAAGGTTCAAGCAAAAGTGGGGCATCCTGGCGAACCATAAAAAGAAAAGGTTCGGGCAAAAATTAGGGATAAAAAGAAAAATAATAAACCCGCAAAGTTGAAAACCTGAAAAGGTAACTTTGGAAAAAATGGGTATCCCGGTGGATTGAAAACCCGAAAAGGGCGATCCAGGCAAAAGTTAGGGATTTAAAAGCAAAGACTACGATCCACGTTCGATCTGTGATCGCTATTCACACTTGGAAAATTCGGAGGAGAGGAATCAGTCCAGTCAGTCGTCTTTGAAGGCCAAAATATCTGCGGAGAAACAAGTCATATGGGTTATAGTTGAGTCGAGTCATGGTGGATGTCTATCCCCCACATTGCCGACATGTGTATTTTCTTTTACTTTTTGCGCAATTACCTCTTTTCAGTAATTGCTTCCAGATGTAAATGCCTATTTACAGGCCAATTCATTCAATAAAGTTTGCATTTCAGTCAAATAGCTTTTGTTTATTTGTTTTACCTGTTTTGTTTGTGAAAATGTCCGATATTTTTGATAAAACATTACATGCTAAATGTTGAGCTTTGTGAAACAAGTTGGAAAACAGTGGCAATTGCTTAGGTAACAGTCACTATAATGATAATCAAAGTAATCATTTTTGCGCGTAGACCTTTCTGTTGGTTTTGCAGGATGACAGGTGTACCTCCCCAGTAGAGCTCTTCCCAACTTTGAAGTCTGATCGTCCTCAGCAGTTTATTACTCTTCCCCGTCAGAGTATCGAGGGTCGTCTTCCTCACAATAGTATAAAGAGGTAATTCCCCGAGCGGAGTCGTTGAGGATCGTCCCCCTCAGCAGGATATAAGAGGCTTTCCCCCAGCCAGAGTTGTGGTTTGGCTCACCTTTCTTCAGCAGATGGTGTTTCCCCACAGAATATGGGGCAGTCGATTTTCCCAGCTATTCAGGAAACATGTGTTATCCCCTAGCAGGGTGGATGTTGACAACTACTTTCTCTCCCAAGCGGAGTCGTTGAGGATCGTCTTTCTCAGCAGAGTACAGATGATTGTATACCCAGCCGAAGTTGTGTTTGGATTACTATTCCTCAGCAAGCGTTCAGAAGTTGATTGCTCAAAGGTGGATGTTGTTGTATCTCCAGCAGGAACTTCGTGGACAAAGATGTTACTATCCCCACAGAGTTCTGGGGTCTACTTTCCTCAGTTGGTCAGAAAGTATAGTCTCAACGACAACGGTTTGATCTATTCCCCAGTAGGGTGAGGGTAAATTTTTTTCCCTAGCAGCAGATTAAGTTCATATCCCCAAGCAGAGTCTGGTGGTGATTAGTATTCCCATCAGGTCTTAAGTCCAATCGTTTTTGGCAGGCATCAAATCCAAGTTCTGAAATAGTTGGTCATCCCCAGCGGAGGAGTTTCCATAGTCAGTATTCACCTCCCTCCCCAGCTGAATGGGTATTCTCTCGGAGTTTCGTCCATCTCTAGCAGAGTTGTTGATCTTGATATTCCCCAACAGAGTGGGTATTCTCTCGGAGATTCGTCCATCTCCAGCAGAATTGGTGATTGTGTTCTTCCTCAGCAGTGTGAAGTTTTCCTCAACATGTTTTCTTTGGTTTGATGACAATATAGTTTGTCGTCCTTGGTGGAGCTGCTTCTGTTCTCAGCATTTATTTCGCTGGGACGGTTTTTTGCATTGCATAAGCATTTGTTTTGCATGGCATCCTCCTAAATGCGTAGCATTTCCACTTCGTGTGGAGTATTACGGCAAAATTCAAACATATGCATCTGAAGCATAAGCCAGGTTTGGGTTTTTCCTTCGTCAGGAAAAGCCGGATTTCAGGAGGTATCTTTTGACTTTACTCCACAGGTTGGGTTTGGTCGTTCAAAGCAATATTTGACATTCCCTTGCAGAGTTGTTTGCCAGGATTGTTAATCCATGATTTCATTTTTATCCCTTCGTCCAGGTGGTCCTTTGGTTTATTACCTCAAGATTTTTTACCGTCAGACACTCGTCCGTGTTTCCTTCGGCACCCGTCCGTGTTTGAACCTTTGATTTCAATACCCGTCCGTATTGACCTTTTGATGACACTCGTCCGTGTTTCCTGCAGCACCCGTCCGTGTTTGTACCTTTTCAATACTCGTCTGTATTGACCTTTTGATGACACTCGTCCGTGTTGCCTTCCATTCCCCCCAGCGAGATTAATCCCCAGTAAATTTACCCTTTTACACCCGTCTGTGTACCTTTTCAGTACCCGTCCGTATTGAATCTTTTTACACCCGTCCGTGTACCTTTTCAGTACCCGTCCGTATTGAATACCTTTTACTCCCGTCCGTGTACCTTTTCAGTACCCGTCCGTATTGAATACTTTTTACACCCGTCCGTGTACCTTTTCAATACCTGTCCGTATTGAATCCTTTTACACCCGTCCGTGTACCTTTTCAGTACCCGTCCATATTGAATCCTCTTTACACCCGTCCGTGTACCTTTTCAGTACCCGTCCGTATTGAACCCTTTTACACCCGTCCGTGTTCCTTTTCGATACCCGTCCGTATTGAATCTTTTTACACCCGTCCGTGTACCTTTTCGACACCCGTCCGTATTGAAACCTTTTTGCACCCGTCCGTGTACCTTTTTGATACCCGCCCGTATCTGATATCTTTGATTCCTTGACACCCGTCAGTGTTTATTCCCAACATAGTTAACACTCGCTTGTGTTTATTTCATGATACTTCAATACATTGTTTGTATTGGTTTCCAATACTCGTACGTGTTGTGACAGTGCATCATTTATTGCTTGTTCCCCGGTGGAGTCGTCCCTCCTTTGATGATGGCAAATTTTAGGTTTCTTTTGGTATTCAATCTCCGTGAATCCTTTGAACGCATGACAGTCATTGCTATCATACCTTCAGGACCAAGTTGATTGAATAGGGGCAGCTGTAACACCCCAAAATTTGCCTTGTTGTTTTTAGCTAACTGGTTTATGTTTCTTTGCATTTCTTGCATTAGAATTTATGCATAACATGGTTCTTAGCATGGGATCAAGGTACTTGGTTCATTTCAAAGGGGTCTCAAGCCTCAAGGTGGTTTGAGGAGCTCATCATATCTTCATAAGATCAAGAATGGCAAAAGATTACAAGTGAATCTTTCTCTCCTAACCAGAGGGACCAATTAGGGTTTGTGAATCAAAAGGACTTCTTGGAGGGCTTTGTGTGTTCAATCATGGTGTCATGAGGTCTTTATGCTTGCATGTATCCATAGATGAGGGTTTGGTTGATGGTTTATGGTGAAGAATGTTCAGTGGATCAGTTGCTTGTGAACCAAGAAAAGTCAACTGTAAGGGAGAAAGTCAACTGTGGAATTTTGAGGCTCTTTTCATGGTTTTCAAGGTCTCACATCCTCATATGGTTTTCAAGGGTCAAGTTTCATATCATTCATCAAGAATCAAGAGTTTGTGCAAAAGTTACTAAATTTGGAAAATGACCTATAATGAGAACTTTCCATTTTTGGAAATTTTTCCACTACATTCAACTTGACTTTTCATCATAAAGGAAGCTTCAAATGAATTTTCCTCCAACATGAAAGTTGAAGATCTTTCTCTCCCATTTCCAAAGAGTACTAGATGGTTTCCATATCATTTGTAGAACTCAAGTTATGGTCAAAACAATGCAAGGTGTTTTTAAGGGTTTTCACATGTACCACTTTTTCCACCTTTTGAATTTTGGTTTAATTTGGCTTGTAATGACCTCTAATGACTCAAGTCAGATTACCACACTTAAGTACACTTCATTTGGATCATGTTTGTCCTTTGAATCAAGTCATTCCATGCCATACTCATCACTTCTTTCACATTATACAATTTTGCAACATGGATTGAAACTTGCAAACCAAGACATTTCAAGGCCCAATTCCAATCCATTTGTGATCAGCAAGGAAAGTGTGAGTGGTTTATCATGAGAGGCATGGGAATGCACGTGTGGATTAGTGGTGGTATCACTACTTGCATTTTTGCAAAACACTCCAAAACTCATTAACCAAGGGATTAACCAATTGATAATCATGATCAGTGGACTAATGGAATGTATATAAGCTAACTCATACCCTCATTGCTAGGTCATGCACTCATTCTTGCTCAGAATTTCATTTTTGCTCTCACAATTTCTCTCCTTCGAAACTCTCTCATCCTAAGGGTTTTTGAAGATATTTTTCCATATTCTTGATCTACACACTCCATAGAACAAGAATCAACCATTGTTTTGAGTTGAGAGCAAGGTTTTCATCAAGTTCAGTTCAAGAGGATCCAAGTTCAAACCTCAAGATCTAGCACAATTCCAAGCTCTAGTTGCATTTATTTTGCAATTAGAGGTTCCAAGGAGTGGATCTGCAGCTTCCAGAGGGTTTTCTTGGTGTGATTTGAGTTCTGTATGCTTCAGGTTAGTGTGAAATTCTTGCTCATAGAACTTGTTTTTCTTGTGTGCATTTTGTTCCTTGAGTGTTGCTGAGCATGATGATGTTTTTAGAATCAATTTTGGACGTGTAACATGAGAGTATTGTGGATCTGATTTTTTTAGATCCAAACTTGTTTGTTTCGATTTGATGTGTACATGTATGTTATGGTGATTTGAATTGCATATTTGGGATCAGCATGTGAATCCAAGTAGAACCGTGGTAGAATTTTTAATTTCTGGATTTTTTGAGGTTTGAGGTTGCCGGAGAAGGTGACCGGAGCTAGGGCTTCGGCACCTGGTTATTTTTCAGGTGAACTGAGGGTTTGATGAAGGAGACGTAATCACAACCGTCCAAGGGTTAGATCTGATGGTTCAGATCGTGCCACACCATTTCAAATCTGATTTTATTTTGTGGATTATGTGTTTACATTCCATGCTAGTTACCATGTATGTTTGATCTGAGCCACGCATCTTGCATTTTTTATGATTGTTTGACTTGATCTGGAGCGTTTTATGGATCTGATGGTTGTCTTTGTGCCAGCGCATTAAAAATATCTTGTGCTTCTCACGTGTTATGTTTTAAATTTCTGATGATATGGTGTATGCGCATATACCCTTGTTAGTGCGTTCCCTCTAATCTTGAATGCTCATCATGTGTACTTGTCCTTTCTGTTGACTTGATTGCAAGCGTAAGATTAATCCTGTGGTGTGTGTGAGTCAGTTGGGTTGACTAAGGTCCTTGGTTTTTTTGTTTGGCGCGCTGATGGACTATTTGGTTTGGGCTTACTTTCCCCACCCCCCTGCTTTGATCCATTTCATGTTTCAACGTGATTTGCTTACTGATTGCACCCCCATGTTTATTTCATTATTTTTTTATTTACATTATTTGTTGCATTTCATTTTTAATTTTTTAAAAATAGTTTTATGCATCCAAAAATTATGAAAAAAATCATGGATCATCTTTGGCATATTATAAAATTTTTCCGAATTTTATTTTCCTTTTTATTTTATTTTTGGTATCTGAATTAATTGTTTAATTGATTTCTTTTTGAATTGTTTCATTTGTACATACTTTGCATTGTAGATTTTATTTCTCATAGCATATAAAACATTCTGAACCCATTCTTTTTGTATTGTTTCATCAACATCTTGAAGTGCATAAAAACATTTTTCTCATATTTTTAAAATCTTTTCATATTGCATTTTGGTCCCTCTCTTTTGCATATTAGTTCATAATGCCTATGTGACCTTGCATAATTGTTTGAAGGACTTGTATTGTGAATTTTACCATGAGTTTTTGACATGTTGTTTGCCCCTGGTTGAGGTGTTTTGAGATTTAATTTGGTAATTTCTAAAGATGATTTGCTAATTGTTTGATTGCTCTTTGTTTGAGGTCTTCTTTTGTGCACATATTTGATCATGCTTGATTACTTGTTTGAGAAGGCACTTGTGCCATTATTTGGGATTGCTTCTTTGATTTCTTAAATCATGTTTGAATCATTATAGGTCATTTGATTGTAATTATAGGTCATTGGTGTGAGGTTGTTCCATATTTTGTGCAAATGTTCAATGTTTGATTTACATGCCTCTTTTGACTTATCTTCTCACTTCTTCTCATCTATGCCTCTTCTTGACTTGTGTTTGGTTTGTGTATGTCATGCCATATATTTCCTTTGCACTTCATGTGATGTATGTTTCTGACCTTGGAGTTTTGTATTCATGTCATCTGCTATTCATATTTCATTTTGCATCCTTTAACATGTTTCACTTACATGTTTCCTTCTCCTTCTTCTAATGATTCTTATTGCTTGGATACTTGCTTGTATGCCTCATGTGACACTTGTATAGCATGTTTAGGCACATGTTTAGGTCATCCACATTCTGACTTGGATATTATTTGAAGCATTCTTGCATGATCACCTTGCATATCCACTCATTCTTCTTCTACTCCTTCTTTGATGACTTTCTTGTATGTTTTTCCACTTGTTTGCATTCTCTTTGCTTGAGTTTGTTTTGTTAACATTATGGGTCACCTCTAAGGTGTACATTCTGACTTGGATGAGTTTCACTTGATTTGTAACCATTTCTCTTTGGGTTGTACCTTGTTTGGGTTTCATTTGTATTATTGTTGCTTATGTTTGCTTTTTCCTAACCATGTAGGGGCTAATGGTAAGTGAATGGGATGTGGATAGTTATCCACATTCTAACTTCTCCTTTCTTTTTTAAGCTTTCATACTTGTGTTTGCTTTGGCATTTAAGATGCTTCTCCCCTCTCTTTCACTCTCTTCCTCCCTTGAATCTCAAGACTTGTTTAAGTCTTGGATTCTCTCCCTTTAGAGCTACCTAGTCCCACTTAATTTTTGATTAAGCTTGGAGTAGGATTAGCATTAGGTTTTAGGTAGTCGTCCCTCCTAAGCCTCACTAACCATAGGACATCCATGCATGATAACATTAGGACTCTTAGGTTCCCTTTAGAGTTTCCTTTGTGTCTTCTCTCTTCTCATCTCAAAACTTCTTCAAAACACGTAATAAAATTTAACATGTATTGCGCTTGAGCCTTCTATGTGGGAAGTGGGGGATGAGGGGCTTCCTCTCATTCTTATAGGATACTTAGTGTACGTCCTGTTGGGGACGATGCGCGAAGTATTCGTTCCTATATTTAAGACTTGGGTTCAATGCAAGTTACGAAACAACTTAAAAGACACTTCTGTCTAAAAAACACAAAACAAATTCAAATCTTTTTATCCTTCGGGATTGTTGGGCTTCAAACTTCATTTTCAGAAAAGAGCTCGTCGCTCACGTAAAAAACACTTACCCATCCGTGGTCGTACCCACAAACTACATTATCTCTGATTCCTCTCTCTCGTCCGATTGAGGATATGTAGGCACAAGACAGCGATTGTCTTGGCGAGCAACCTTCCCCCACAGTTCCCGTCCGAACTACGTTGACTCTGACTTTTCCATTGCACTGAGGGAGTACGTAGGCCTAGGACAACGATAACGTCCTATCGAGTCACTTCTTTTTTCTTTTCTTCTTCGTTTCTCCGTTCCTTCCGTTCTCGTTTCTTCTCCGGTCCAGTAGCAGTGGAGCTCCAGACGACGACACCCTTTGATGCAGACAACAAGCGTGGATCCCATCGAGTACGATGGACGTGTTGGGTGCTAACACCTTCCCTTCGCGTAACCGACTCCAGTACCCATTTCTCTTGGTCGTGAGACCATGTTATTTCCCCCTTTCTCTTCAGGTTTATGCAGTGTTTCCTTTCCCTCTCTCGGGATAAATACACATTGCTGGTGATTCTGTGTCTTCTGCGCCACTCTCGCGTTTGTACAGTTGGATGCGAATCTTTCGGGAGCGACACCCTTAGACCCCTATTATGTTTTCCCCAATAAGTCCTCACTTATCCTCATTAATATTACCACCTTGCCCTTGCCATCTCTACTTCATATTATTTTAAATAATAATAATCTAAATAATGCAATCTATATTATGATTATTATTATTATTATAACTCCACATATAATATGACTAAAATTATTTAAATCTAAATAACTCTAATTATATCTGCTTCTCACTAATACCCCACAACTTATCGTCATATCCCACGACACACATTAATAAAACCACACAATGCGTCATATAATTCACAATAATTCACCATAATCATAAATAATTAATTAAATAATTAAATATGAATTTTGGGGTGTTACAACTCTCCCCCACTTAAATAATTTTCGTCCCCGAAAATTACCCAATGTAACCAACCCTGGATACGACTCTCGCATCCTTCTCTCCGACTCCCACGTCGAGTTTGACAACAATTCGAATACCACTAATCCAAATTCCACATTGTTCCCTACAACAATCAAACAAGATGCAATGCTACCGAGTTATGAACGCACTGATTCATTTCTCTCTTTGTCTCATCACCTTAGGATCTCATTCACTCTTGAACCGAAACACAATAAGGTCATTACCATCGCCATCAACATCGTCATAAGAACATCAATATAACCATAATACCGACAACTCTGTCACACAACATTAGTACTGCAATGATGTGACTCCTCAATCAACATATAATTTAATACATCTATCGACATAACATTAACATGAATAGTATATAAACCTTTCCCATATCACTTTTATTCTGGGATATGTCCAATGGTTTGCATCATTCCCATAGGCTTTTGATGCTTAGCCCCTGACTCCAATAAGTCATACACACATAATGAACTGCACCACATCACACTTCAGCTGCGCCACTCTGGTCATCTACCTTAAAGTCATTGTCTTCATTTTGAATTCCATTAACTATTAGATCTACAAATCTCACATCTATCTCTTGACTCTCTCTAATATTCACAAGAAAATAATGGTTCACTTTTGACATTCTCAACTTTCCACTCTGCAGCGTTAGCTCGCGTACAACTCACCGTATCTGAACTGTCTAATAAGTTCCAACTCTTTCATAGCCACTTTTGCATTAGGTCCATACCAAATGGTGAACAATTATCCTCTCGATAAAACATCAATTCACTTTACTCACTATCAAGCTAGCAAGACAAGTTTATCCCATCCAATACGATCCCGTCTACTATCAACAATAGATTAAGGGTGATTAGTTCCTCAATTTGTCAATAGGTAGCCGGAAACCATAACGGTGGCATAAATCATTGTTACCCAACTACAATAGCGTCCTTTACCTTGTGCTCAAAGTTACCTAAGCATAGTGTTCAACAACCTCTCTAAGGCTCACAAACGTTTTCCTAATTTCCTTCTTTTCAACCTCGTCAATGATACATAAACGCCCAAAATTCCATTACTATCTTCCTATACACGCTCGTAGCACAACACAATTGTTAAATATTCTCCCAATACCAGAAATGCTACTACACCAAGTACAATCCAAGTCGGTTCTCTCCAAATGAAGCATTTATCCAAGTAGAGAACTTTAACAACACTATTAAATCCTTCTTCTTTCCTTTAATTTCATAATCTCGGCGATCCGTATAGTTTCACATTTGGATCTCATTCTAATCACAATCTCAACAGTACCATCTCGTCATCTGGTTGGTGATAGAAACTTTCCAAAATCTTCCTGACATATGTCGACACCATGTCATCAATGACACACAATCCACTATACTATTGAACCTTCTCCCTTCCTCAAATATCTCTCCACTCTAATCATTCTCAATTGGCATACGCCGTACCTCCATGTACTTCTCTGATACCCTCACCTCCTTCCTATTACCAAACATCATATACCTGACCTCATCTTACCCATTTCCAACAAGAATCTCTCAACTTCAAACACGATTATCTCCTTCAATACAAACCTTCCTGATACAAAATTATATGCTAAAATGAAGGAAATTTTATTTAGATTCCATAAATTCAAGAATCGCTTAAATCCGAGTTACGAGTAAAAAGTTATCACCTGTGTATTGGAGGTTGGTCAAGAAATCTCGTATACACGCCTTCACCAAAATCAGCATCAGACCCAAATCTTCAAATGCGTTTCTCTCTCTCGTCAAAAACATCCAGAAGACAAATTTTATATGTAAAATGTAGGGAATTTCGTAAGCTTTCCAAAAAGTCTAGAATCGCTTCCATCGGAGTTACGAGCGAAAAGTTATTACCTGTTTAGTGAAGGCTGTTCCATAAGTCCGAAAGTGAAGATTGGAAATGATGAACATGAGTTATACCTTTCTCTCTTGCTTCTAAGATCCTCCAACTATCCTCACTCTTAACCCAAATATGAAAATAATCCGACCTCAATTCAATTATACTGAAGACATACTAGCCTACCAGTTGGTCCATCAAATCGTCAATTCTTTGGAGTGGATCCTTAATCTCGATCATCTCCGTAATCCACTGTCAGTAATCTACGCACAATCTCATATAACCGTTATCACATACATGCATCCATCTGAGCTCAATTCCCTAAGAGTTATCCTACTTGCTTAGCAGATATCTCCGAGAACATCTGGAAGGCACACCCTACCGACATATCATTAACCACCACATTGCTCTCTACCCTCTGAGAACAACCATCAATATTACTTGATCGTTCTCCCTCAGAGACGCCCAAATTCGCCCAACAGACCAAAACCTTGAATTCATAACATTCTTCAGTCGGAAGAATCTGCATCGACTCACCGACATAATTCCAAAGCACTTTATTTAACTCCAAACTGTTCATCCTCCAGAGTAACCTCAAGTTAATCCGACATCTCGCTCTAGCGACAAGTCGCAATCATCCCCGGAAAGTCATCAGGACTCACACACAACTGGCACATCATTAGCCATAACATCGCCCTCCACTCCTAGAGATGCTAACAACCTAAATACCTGACCATTCCCTATCAAGGACACTGCGACCTGACCGCTAGACATAAATCTTAAATCCGTACTCCCTTCGAAATCAGGAACAACACAGTCTCACCAACAATTATACTCTTGCAATCCATGGCATACTGAACTAATTATTCACACCTTGCAACTAAACACCTCTGAGAAGCAGCAGCTTCTCCCCCACTTGTTTCAATCTCCCTCCTACAAACAAGTAATTTAGAAAAACAAGCAAGCACCAACAGTGTTTCACACACATGTCGCATACTAAAAGAACAAACAACATTGGAAAACCTGGCCGGATAGACCGACCTGCTCTGATACCACTAATGTAACACCTTCTATCCAAAGAATATTCACGACAATGATACATAAGTAAATCAGAGTAAAATCACCAAAAAGGGTGCCACATGCTTCATAAAAACATCATAATAAACTTCCTGCTCCGTAACACGGGTTTTCAAACATTTATAATAATAATTTCTTCGATAACATCAGTAAATAAAATTCAAACTTCGTAGCAGAATCATAGTCTCAAAATAACTTCATTTATTTCATCAAACATAAAGACCTTTTAGTCATTGTCAAAAGTCGTCATCAAATAAATTCAACATGTAGAAAACTCATAAAATATGTTTTATAAAACAACACAACTTCAACTTAAGCGTTCCCCACCCGATGTTACATATCAGAGCAAGACACCTCTATTATTAACGAAAATGGAGTAAAATAACTCCAAGGCTAAATCTTCATGCGTCTACAAGATAATCTTGATCACCTGCAAGTTACCCACCATAGAGGCAACATTTCCAAGCAGGCAGGGTGAGTAATCACAATTCATTATACGAGATATAAAGAAAAGATATAAATAGGACAACAGTCATTGTTATCATCACAACATCATTTTTAAATCACAACATCATCGATCATCATTCACAAAATGTCATTTAGTTCACATCGTCACCAAAACATCACTTAAGTCATAATTATGCAATGCCACTTAATATGAATGCAAACACATAGACTCATGCATGTGGTACCAAAACATCATATTTGATGGACATTGGGCCATCACCCTCCAAAGATCCCCCCAATAGGATCGATTCCCGTATAGGAACCGGAGCACGTCATAAACACTTCAATCCACACAATGGGATTGAAGCCACTACTGGACCGAAGTCCTAACATCATCACTGGACCGAAGTCCTAACATCGTCAATGGGTCAATGGACCGAAGTCCTAAAATATGCTATGAATGCATGATGCAAAACGTCATAATAATCACCATCATGGTTCGTCAAAGTTGCATCAGCATTCATAAAAATTCATCATAAGACTTCACGTAGCATGTATACATCAACATGCATATCATCAATTTAAATCATCATAGCATCATAGTATAGAATCACTAACACACGTCAAAAATCATCATTATAGAATCATCAACACATAATCGTCATCACATAGCATGTATATATATATATATATATATATATATATATATATATATATATATGAACATGCACATCATTAAAACATCATCACAATGTCATCAATAACATTACAACAGTATCATCAGTAACATCACAATAGTATCATAGCAATAACACGCAAGTTTCATCATTTATAGCAAAACATCATTAGCTCAACATACAATTACACACCTTCCAACATTAATGCATGTCATCTAAATTATTTCCAGCAACATGAAACTATTATTGAATTAAAGTACATTATCTCTGCTTCACGCAGTTTCAAACGCCGCGCGAATCAGACTCCCGGAACTAAAGTTATGAATTTTCAAAGTTTTTCAACAAACACCGACACTGACATCTTACACTAACACTATAAAACCTCATTACACACTAGTTAATTTAAATTTCATGACTTGAAACCATTTTTACAAGAAAGTACATTGTATTATCTTTCCACAGGTTCGAACGGCGCGTCAAACGGACGCCCGATGCTCAAGTTATGAATTTTTGAAGTTTTACAACAATTTTGTCCCAGGGTAATCGATTACTGCATATAGGGTAATCGGTTACCCTGCTACAGAAGCACTTTTCTGCTGTATTTTTACACGAAATCACTTTTTTTTTTCTCATTCAAAACCTCATTTTTCCCACAAGTTGTTTAGAACAAGTTTTAACACAAAAAATCATTTTTTCCCCTTCAAAACCCCAAATATTTTTCATCGATAACACTCCCGACTCAGTTTCGACTCTGACACGCAACTGTACACAACAATGCAACAACCACCATCAACCATTCATTCAAATGCATAATTTCTACAACAATATTATACAATTCACCATTTAATCATACAAATTTCGTCATGGTCATCCCAATTGCATCATATTCATCATAAAACCCAATATCCCTTAAAACCCCAAATCCACCCACATACATCTAAACTCTATATCAACTACAATGAAAAGTCATACTCCCCATACCTTAGATTGCGATTCAAATCCCTTCTTGAATTCTCACCGGAAATCTCTCTGAGTCCTAGCCTTCTTCACTCTTCTTCTTTCTTCAGAGCACATTCTCACCAAAATACGATCGATCAAAATAAGAAAAATAAGACTTCTCTCCATTATTCCTTATTTGACCCTTAGACCCCTATTATGTTTTCCCCAATAAGTCCTCACTTATCCTCATTAATATTACCACCTTGCCCTTGCCATCTCTACTTCATATTATTTTAAATAATAATAATCTAAATAATGCAATCTATATTATGATTATTATTATTATTATTATTATTATTATTATTATAACTCCACATATAATATGACTAAAATTATTTAAATCTAAATAACTCTAATTATATCTACTTCTCACTAATACCCCACAACTTATCGTCATATCCCACGACACACATCAATAAAACCACACAATGCGTCATATAATTCACAATAATTCACCATAATCATAATAATTAATTAAATAATTAAATATGAATTTTGAGGTGTTACAACTCTCCCCCACTTAAATAATTTTCGTCCCCGAAAATTACCCAATGTAACCAACTTTGGATACGACTCTCGCATCCTTCTCTCCGACTCCCACGTCGAGTTTGACAACAATTCGAATAACACTAATCCAAATTCCACATTGTTCCCTACAACAATCCAACAAGATGCAATGCTACCGAGTTATGAACGCACTTATTCATTTCTCTATTCGTCTCATCACCTTAGGATCTCATTCGCTCTTGAACCGAAACACAATAAGGTCATTACCATCGCCATCAACATCGTCATAAGAACATCAATATAACCATAATACCGACAACTCTGTCACACAACATTAGTACTGCATGATGTGACTCCTCAATCAACATATAATTTAATACATCTATCGACATAGCATTAACATGAATAGTATATAAACCTTTCCCATATCACTTTCATTCTGGGATATGTCCAATGGTTTGCATCATTCCCGTAGGCTTTTGATGCTTAGCCTCTGACTCCTATAAGTCATACACACATAATGAACTGCGCCACATCACACTTCAGCTGCGCCACTCTGGTCATCTACCTTAAAGTCATTGTCTTCATTTTGACTTCCATTAACTATTAGATCTACAAATCTCACACCTATCTCTTGACTCTCTCTAAAATTCACAAGAAAATAATGGTTCACTTTTGACATTCTCAACTTTCCACTCTGCAGCGTTAGCTCGCGTACAACTCACCGTATCTGAAATGTCTAATAAGTCCCAACTCTTTCATAGCCACTTTTGCATTAGGTCCACACCAAATGGTGAACAACTATCCTCTCGATAAAACGTCAATTCACTTTACTCACTATCAAGCTAGCAAGACAAGTTTATCCCATCCAATACGATCCCGTCTACTATCAACAAGAGATTAAGGGTGATCAGTTCCTCAATTTGTCAATTAGGTAGCCGGCAACCATAACGGTGGCATAAATCATTGTTACCCAACTACAATAGCGTCCTTTACCTTGTGCTCAAAGTTACCTAAGCATAGTGTTCAATGTAACACCCCCAATCTATCCCCCAATTAAATAAAGCGATAACAAATATATCAAAGTATAATTAAAACATTCATGGCATAGACGGAGGCGTCACATCAATTGAGACAAAATACAACAACCTGCTTATAAAGATATGCAACAATCAGGTAGCACATAACAAAGGAACTCAGTTCCTAACACCCACAATTCAGATACAAAATAAAAAGCGGAAAATCTGCAACTGAATATCATATATATATAACATAAAAGTTTGTCTGTCATACACAGATTCATACATATACAATCCAAAAAGAACATATACGTATACACATAATCACAAACGATCTCCCCGACTACCCGGTGCTACATATCAGAGCTGATCGAAAAACAATGAAGACCTAAGCTTCACAAAAAGACCTCCAGCATCTAATCTGCAATGCCTCATAGAGCATTCAAAACAGCAGAAGGGTGAGAAACACAATCATAATATAAATTGCATACAATTATATAATAACACCAAAATACACATGTATAATATTCTCACCACAACTTACACCAGAATTCAAATACAAAACAACACAATGCATATCTCATATATCCATCACCAAGGCATATCAATCATGCTCAATGCATTTATCAACAACATATATATATATATATATATATATATATATATATATATATATCTCAACTCATCAATTCCATTCACAATTCCACACCAAATCAATCCATTCATGATTTATGCAAATGCAAAGAGACCGACACAACGACTCTATGCAAATGCGGTACCATCCATCCGTCATTCTCATCATTAGTTCACTCAGGAACTATTGGAATCATCGCTTGTTACTTAGTGTAACTCCCCATCGGGCAAACGATGTTCCCCGATGCTTTAGGTCCTCTTTGTATAAGACACACGACGTTTATGGATCGTTTTAGGTCCTCTTTGTATAAGGCACACGATCCGATCGCTTTAGGTCCTCTTTGTATAAGGCACACGATCGTCTATAATCATCACTTTAGGTCCTCTTTGTATAAGGCACACGATGTTATAGCGGATTCCCTCTGGAATCGTTTCGTCGCTCACACCCCACAAGGGAACACGACATCACAAGATGCATATCATGATACTTGGCATACAATGACTCATGACAATCCAATGCATACACATATACAATCATGTGAACCATCTAAACATCAATACTCATGCATATACAATCAACCACAATCACAATGCATTTACTTGCCCTTAGGCCACAAACCATCATCACAACATTTCATCACATGCATTCACATCATATAACATCACACAAGTCATACGATATATATATATGAAGCATATTGCATGATAACACATCAAATACACACCATTAAAACGGTAAAAGTTGACAAAACGACACATTTCCAAATTCCCGACATAATTAAATTAGCCACAATTCTCCAAACCATTTTAATAAGAAAGAACATTTTATTAGCTTTCCAACGATACCAAGGATGCTCAAAACGGATAATCGGAACACAAGTTATGGAATTAAAAAGAAAGGGAATCGCGAAATGGCAAAATTCTGCACCCTCGCTGGCCATACGCGTATTGCCCTGAGCCATACGCGTAATGCCCAGCCCCATACGCTTACCATTACGCATTTCAGCAGATGGCCGAGAAAAATGGATTTCCATACGCGTATTGCCTCAATTTGCACCTGCCATACGCGTATTGCCCAACCCAATACGCGTATGGACATGCCTGATACGCGTAACGGCAGCGACAATCCAGAATTTTTCCTGCATAATTTTTCGGCTACGGGTTCAACCAAATATCACTCCAAATCTCATCTAAACTCCAGAAAATTACCAATTGAATGCCCAACAACATCTATCCAACATGTCTCAGCAATTAGGAACATTAAAACATGATTTCAGACACAATTTGAATCAAATTCTAACAATTTCAACATATTATGGTTTTAGTTCTATATCCCATTTCAACCCAATATCACACAAATACATACATACATAATCATACACAAGTATAAGATAATCGAGTTTCGCACCCTTACCCGATTAATCGTGTTTGAAAAGTCGGTTGGATCAATTCTTTCTCTCCAAGTTTTTCCCTCTTTTTCTTCTCTTCTTTCCCTTTTCCTTCTTCTCTTTTTCTTTCTCTCTATTTTTCTCTCTTTCTAACTTCTAAATTCTATTTTAAGAAAAATAAGTAAAATTACCAAAATACCCCTACACTCAAATATCTCGCAAACACTCTCAAAACGCGATAAAACATAATCACGATGAAAAATAATATATTACCAAATAAAAGTCAAGAATTAAATAATATAATAATAAAAATAATTAAATCGACTCGATTAAATAAATCAAACAAAAACTGGGGCGTTACAACTCTCCCCCACTTAGAAATTTTCGTCTTCGAAAATATTACCTGAGACGAACAACTCCGGATACGACTCCCGCATCTGACTCTCCAACTCCCAAGTCAAATTGCCCTCAGCAGCGCCTCTCCACGCTACTTTCACAAACGCAATATCCTTGCCTCTTAACCGCCTCAACTCGCGATCCAAAATTCTCACTAGTAATGCCTCAACCGTAAGGTTCTCCCTTACCTCTACCTCATCCATTGGAATCACATGCGACGGATATGGAACATACTTCCGAAGCTGTGAAACATGGAACACATCGTGAAAATTCGAAAGATTTGGCGGCAACGCCACCCGATAAGCCACAACACCCACTCTCGCAGATATCTGGTAAGGACCAATAAACCGAAAAGTAAGCTTCTTCGACTTCAATGCACGACCAACACCCGTCACCGGGGTAACTCTCAAAAATACATGATCGCCTTCTTGAAACTCAAGATCTTTCCTCCTTCGATCATGATAACTCTTTTGCCTACTCTGAGAAGCCTTCATTTTCTCACGAATAAGTTTCACCTTTTCCGTAGTCTGTTGCACTAACTCCGGTCTAACCACCGAACTCTCACCAGATTCATGCCAACACAACGGTGTTCCACATCTTCTTCCATACAACGCTTCAAAAGGTGCCATTCCAATACTCGAATGGAAACTGTTGTTATACGTGAATTCCACCAACGCAAGATAACTATCCCAAGCACCACCTTGCTCAAGAACACACGCTCTCAGCAAATCTTCCAATGACTGAATACTTCTCTCGGTCTGACCATCCGTCTGCGGATGATAAGCCGAACTCAATCTCAACTTGGAACCTAACGCCTTTTGCAAACTTTCCCAAAATCTGGAAGTAAACCTCAGATCTCGATCTGAAATAATACACAATGGAACACCATGTAGCTTCACAATCACACGGATATAAATCTCCGCCAACCTCTCCAAAGAAAAACTGATGTCAATCGGAATGAAATGCGCCGATTTAGTCAGCCTATCCACAACTACCCAAATGGCATTATGTCCCCTCTGTGTATTTGGCAACCCTGTCACAAAATCCATAGAAATGCTGTCCCATTTCCACTCGGTAATATCCAACGGTTGCAATAATCCACTAGGCTTCTGATGTTCTACCTTTGACTTCTGACACGTCAAACACGCATAAACAAACTGAGCCACATCCCTCTTTAATCCGGACCACCAAAAGATCTTCTTCAAATCTTTATACATCTTATTAGCTCCCGGATGTATACTCAAACTACTCTGGTGTCCTTCCTCTAAAATCATCCTTTTCAAGTCCGAATCATCAGGAATACAAATTCTACCACGGAATCTCAAAACACCCTTACCATCCACTTTAAAGTCACCATTCACACTTTGATCTCCAACCATCATCAAATCAACAAATTTCACATCCAACTTCTGTTTCTCGCTAACGGTCAACAGAAAATCATTAGTGACCTTTAACATACCAAGCCTCACGCTGTCAGATGTCAATTCACACACCAAACTCAAATCTCTAAACGCTTCCAAAATTTCCCACTCTTTAACCATCAAAGCGGACATATGCAAAGACTTCCGGCTCAACGCATCGACTACCACATTAGCTTTACCAGGATGGTAATTCAAGCTAAAATCGTAGTCCTTCAAAAATTCCAACCATCTCCGTTGCCTCATATTCAACTCTTTCTGATCAAACAAGTATTTCAAACTTTTATGATCACTAAAGACTTCGAATCTTGCACCATAGAGATAATGCCCCCAAAATTTCAATACAAACACCACAGCCGCTAATTCCAAATCATGAGTAGGGTAATTCTTCTCATGAATCCTTAATTGCCTTGAAGCATAAGCCACAAACTTACCTTCTTGCATCAACACTCCACCTAAACCAATCAAATACGCATCACAATACACCACAAACGGTTCGGTAGGATTCGGTAAGACCAAAATCAGAGTTGTAGTCAATCTTCTCTTCAGCTCACCAAACTTTCCTCACACTGAATATCCCAAATGAACGCTTTACCTTTACAAGTCAAGTGGGTCTGTCATACCCCAAATTTGTCCTACCTTTTTACTTTTATTATGATAAATAATTGTGTGGCCTGATGACTGTTCTCTAGATTATTGTGTGGTTTTTGACACTGGTCTTCTGAAAGAAATTTAGGTCGTGGAGCCTTGTGTGTGCTTAGTGTGATTATAGACATTTGTAAGGGTATTTTGGTTTCAAAAAGAAGGTGTATCCTCATCCTCATGACCAAACTTCAAGACAAGATTGATTTCCCAAGTTATGTGACTGGTTTATTTCAAGGCATAATCATTTGGTTTCTAGTATGTGTCAGGCCATATTTCAAGATCGAGCCCAAGATATACTCGAAGATTGATATAAGGTCATTTGGTCATATTTAAAACTTGCTTTAGTCCAAGCTTGAATTGATCCAAAGATTGGTGGATGATTTTAAGGCATATACAAGTAAAGGTTCAAAGAGCTCGTGGCATAACTAATACGTAGTCAAATTATGATGCAAACTAATTCAAGACCAGGATTTGAGTTTATGTAAGATGTAATTAGTTCATACTTCAAGTCATGAATTCTAAGCTTATTTTCAAGAATAGTTTCATCCATAAAGACACTTGTGTGCAAAAGCGAGTTCGTTGGGCTCATTTGGAAGTTCTAGACATGAATAGACAATTTTCAAGACAACATCAATTTGTGTTCAAGCCATGAGTCACAAGATTTTCAATCTATGACTCAAATGTCTAATTCTAATTGGAGGTTTTGCAAGACAGGTTTTAAAGTTGTGGTTGGACATTTTTTTTAAGCTTGATTTTGGGTTAGTAATGTCAAACTGACAAACCATGTCACATTTCTTCCAAGGCATAATGATATTATAATATAGCATTTTTGCTATTTAACCAAGCTGTGTTCGCATTTAACATTAAATTGGGATCCTAATGTCCACAGATGTTACAACAATAGCAGATTACAAGTCATGTTGGTTCACTACAAATCGTATTATAATCCATACAAAATCCATTACAAAGTGTTACAAGAATGGGCAATAAAATTACAAAGGGACAACACATTTTCTAAGCTCCAAATTTCTGCACACTTCGTACAACCTCCACAGAACCCTGCTACACAACCTACACAAAACAAGAGGCAAATTACGTACAGCTATGGCCCCACATCAGATTTTTAGCAGAAAATATACATAATATAGAAAGTGACTTAGTAGGTGAAAAATAAAAGACTATAACGCAGGTCACGATAATTCCATTACACGGGAAACAAATGGGGTGCGCAAAACTCACCAATACTCCAAAACCCAAAAAAAACTCTGTATCCTATACTCCAGGACAAACAACTCCACGCCAAACCTTTCACTGCATAAACCATACCTCTCGCTACAGACCCTGCCATGCTACAGAATACTCCAAATTCTGCTATCAAACATACACTCCATGCCAAAATCCTGTACCGCGCAAGACCCAAGTCTGCCGGCGAAAGCAACGACAAACGACAACAACCAATAGCAAGACCTGCCATGAAAATTACAAGTCAAACTCAAGCAGTGAGAAAGAGAATAGAAGACAAATCAAGAATCAAAAAGTAAGGTGGGAATTTGATTTTAAAAGGAGGGAGATTCCAAGTTTTAGAGGACCTTCAGTTTGATACCATCACGGTTTTTCCACCATTGGCTCGACTTCGGTCTCCAAACTCAAACTCACGCCACCCTACCTCACATCGTCGGCGCCATTTAACCCCTCTCTCTAACCTCGTCTCTATTCATCATCATAGAACCATCTCACCAGTAACTTCCAAACACAATAACTGCTGCAACTTCCACCATTCTTTAATCGCAACTCTGCTTCTCGCCAAATAAAACTCACCCGCAAAAACAAGTTCAAACAAATAACCACAAAAACTCACAAGTCTTCATAGCTCAACTCATATCCGACGAAATTTCTCCTCTGCTGCTTCATACCTTACTGTTTCAATCGTGATTCACATCCAACTAACTCACCCACCGTTACTCACCATCACCTTCAACTACCGCGCCTTGCCGTAACCGCAGAAATCGCACGAGACAGAGATGATTTGATTGAAGTCAGTAGAAAACAAAGAGGAAGGAAGAAGAAGATACGTAAAAAGGAAGGAGGAGAGTCAAAGAGTTTTACCTTCGACGGAAAAGCGGCCGATCGGAGTTGCTCCGATCTAGGTACTCACTTCTTCCTTTGAGATTTTTAACACTTGATTTGAGCTTCCCGTGTGCTATTGTCTTGAATCCCTCTTTCAATTGCTTAATATTGATTGTGTTTTGTAGATCTAGGGTTACAATTGGCTTTCGATTTGGGTTTTTTGAGGGAGTTTTAGTGGAAACTGAGTCCGGATTTGGATTCAGTGGGGTTTTTCGTGTAGGGATATAAGTGATTTGGGGTGAGTGGCCGGAGAGGAGTGGCGGCGCCGCCGCCAACCACCTCCTTCTCCGACGAGAGGTGTGCTTCTGGTGGCTTCGGATTGCAGAGCATGAGTGAGAGAGAAGACACGTTAGAAAGAGAAAGAAGTTAGGGGAATGAGGACCGATCCACCTCTTTTCCTTTGTTTAAACCCTCTTTTTGTGGTGGCTTGATACGGTGGTGACAAGTGTCTCCACCTTGGACACTTGTCACCGAATGAGTGACACTTCCCTGGATCCTGTGTACATGCGCCTCTGCAGGCCTTACCGTACGCCCTAATGTCCCAACGGTCAGATTAGAGTCAAGTTGACTCTCTAACTGGATCAACGGCTCAGATCTAGAGAGTTGACATTGGGTGCATGGTGCACCTTCCTTGCGTGGGCCTCCAAGTATATGGGCCTGGGTTTATTTCTTTTCCGCACCCCCCCCCCCCCAATTTCACGTTATCTGGCCCATTTTTTTTGTTTTTTTATTTATGTTTTTTTTAGTTTTAAAACTTATTTTTTAATAGTACTTAATAATAAAAAAGGCATTTTATTTCCTTTTAAAAACAAAATTTTTATTTAGTTAATTTTATTAAAATTTTTCATTTAATATTAATTAATCTACTTATGATTAATTTTATTAAATATTGAATTTTAATTTGATTAATTATTAATTTGGTTTTAATTCAAAAAATCCAAAATACTTTTATTTGATTAGTCCTCACTTCCGATTTAATTAATTTTATTAAATTATTTTATTTAATATTAATTAATTTTTTATAATTAATTTTATTAAATATTTTGATTTAGTCTAATTAATTATTGGAACTTTAATCTAAAAATCTAGAACTTAATTCTTAGTTTAGAACTTCCCTCCCTAGAATTAACTTTAGAAGTAGGTTACTAACCTAAATAATATGCTTGATTATTTCCTCCCCCATTTTATGATCTTTATGTGAGGTGTATGATTTTCTCTTGTGGAATTATTTCATGCCTTGATTATGTATGCTATTCATATTATACTTGTCCAAACTAAAAATATTTTTCAACTAATATTTGGACTTCGTGTCAATCATTTTCATACCTGATAAGTCGATCGTTTTCACGATCGCAACCGACCTACCCTTTGCCTCCTCTTGGGCCTTATGCAACGATTACCCATTTTATTTTGATTTGTATGCATGTATGTGATTGGTTTATGTTTAATCATGGCTTAATTAATTCCATAAGATTAAAATCAACCCTTTTTATAAGAGTAAAACAAACTTGATCCAACATCAAGTATTTTCCAAATAAATTCAATCAATTCAATCCTAAGCATTTACTTGTTCCATATATCAAGTATTTCCAACCTTCACTTCACACCATAACTCCCTTTCCTTCCATTTCTTAACCTCCTCATACGTAAATTAAAACCTCGATCCAACGTCGAGTGCTTTTCTCAAATCAAACCAACATACGTAATAATACTTAAACATTTTCATAAAGGTGAAAAAGAGGGGACTAAGTCTTTGGCCTTTCTTTTCAATTGCTTGGGTGCGAGTTTCCTTACTCGTGTGTGGGCAATTGACGCCTTTAAAATACATATAGTCCGATAACACTCAAACTTCTTTTCTTAATCAATCATTAATACATTTAATCTCTATTCAAACACATTTTTTAAAGGTGAAAAAGAGGGGGACCAAGTCTTTGGTCTTTCTTTTCAATTGTTTGGGTGCGAGTTTCCTTACTCGTGTGTGGACAATTGACGCCTCTAAAAAACATAAACTTTAACCTGTCGATTGTTTAGGTGCGAGTTCTCTTACTCGTGTGTGGACAATTGACGCCTTTAAAACACACGAACTCGACAATATTCAAACTTTTTCCTAATCAATCATTAATGCACTTAATCCTTACTTAAACATTTTTACCAAAGGTGAAGTGAGGGGGACCAAGTCTTTGGTCTTTCTCCTCAATTGTTTGGGTGCGAGTTCTCTTACTCGTGTGTGAGCAATTGTCATCTCTAAAACATCCAATACGATCAAAATTATCCTCTCGCCTCCGTGCGACCGAAACCCTAAAACACCTTTTCCAAAGAACATTGTTTAAGTCATTCTTTCGTGCATATAAACTAGTGCTTCAGCCTCCCATGACGAGCCGACAAGCCAACGTTTAGCAGTTAGAATGCAACCTAAACTCTCGTTCGCCTAAAACACGTCCAAATCCAATTCTTTTTCTCAATCAAATCTTTAACATACTTAATCCAAATCAAACAACTTTTCACAAAAAGAACATTGTTTAGTCCATTCTTCCGCACATATGAACTAGTGTTTCAGCCTCCCATGACGAGCAGACAAGCCAATGTTTAGCAGTTAGAATGCGAATTAAACTCTCGTTCGCCTAAAAAACACAAACCAACCGTAGTCCCACGAACTACGAATGCTCTGACTTTCCCATTGCACGAGGGAATACGTAGGCACAAGGGTTCTAATCCTTGCCGAGCACAATAATTAAAAAACCACCCATCTCCCCCTTAAAAAACTAATCCTTTTACCTTAGAAGATAACAAACAAACCTAGCTAACTTTCTCACAAATCGAATCAAGAGGTTCCCGTTGAGTACAACGGACGTAGAGGGTGCTAATACCTTCCCTCTTGCGTAACCGACTCCCGAACCTAGAATGTGGTTGCGATGACCATGTTCTTATCCCTTTTGAAGGTTTTATCGATATTTGCCTATTCCTTCCTTGGAATGAATAAAGTTCGGTGGCGACTCTGTTTCGAATAGTTTTTTCCGCGTCCATCGCGAAGATCGTATTTTTCGAGGTACGACAGGGTCAAAGGAAGTGCTAACTTGGAAAAACCTTCAATGAATCTTCGATAATATCCAGCTAAACCCAAAAAGCTTCTAATTTCAGTAACAGATCTAGGAGCCTCCCATTGTAGAACTGCCTCTACTTTGGATGGGTCCACAGCAATACCATTACCTGAAATCACATGCCCAAGAAAACTCACTTCTGACAACCAGAACTCATACTTGGACAACTTGGCAAAAAGTCTCCTTTCCTTCAAAATTTGCAACATAACACGCAAATGTTCCGCATGTTCCTCCCGGGACTTAGAATAAATCAAGATGTTATCAATAAACACAACAACAAATCGATCCAAATGCTCATGGAAAATACGATTCATATACTCCATAAACACACCCGGCGCATTAGAAACACCGAACGGCATCACAGAATATTCGTAATGTCCGTAGCGTGTCCTAAAAGTCGTCTTCTGAATATCTTCCTCTTTCACCCTAATCTGATGATAACCTGACCTCAAATCAATTTTACTAAACACACACGCACCTACCAACTGGTCCATCAAATCATCAATTCTCAGAAGAGGATACTTAATCTTAATCGTCACCTTATTCAGCTGGCGATAATCAATACACAATCGCATACTTCCATCTTTCTTTTTCACCAATAAAACTGGAGCACCCCAAGGCGATACACTCGGCCTCACAAACCTCTTCTCTAACAATTCATTCAACTGCTTCTTCAACTCAACCAACTCAGATGCCGACATACGATATGGTGCCATAGATACAGGTCTAGTACCAGGAACTAGATCTATAGAAAACTCCACCTCTCTCTCTGGCGGCACATCTGAAATATCCTCTGGAAACACCTTTGGAAATTCACACACAACAGGAAACACATCAAGTACAACTTGACTATCCACGGTCAAGATGCAAACAACCCGAACAACTGAGCTTCATCCGCCAAAAGTTTCTTCAACTCTTTGGTAGATAAGAAACTCGATTCCTCGTCTTCCTCAAGAGAAGGAAATCTTACCAACTTATGATAACAATCAATATGAACCCGATTGAACTGCAACCAGTTCATTCCCAAAACCACATCTAAACCCTCCAATGGCAGACACACCAAATCCATCTCAAAATCTTTACCATAAATGGTCAAAGGACAACTTAAACAAACCAAAGAAGTAGTTACCGACCCCATTGCTGGAGTATCAATAACCATCTCTCCACCCATCGATGACAACAAAAGATTCAAACGCTTCGCGCACTCATACGAAATAAACGAATGAGTCGCTCCGGTATCAATAATAGCAACTAAAGGCGTACTATTAATAAAACAAGTACCTCTGATCAGACGGTCTGTACTAGTAGTCTGAGTTCCTGCGAATGCAAATACTTTCCCTCCAACTGGAGCTTGATTTGGTTTCGGACACTTCGTACTAACATGACCAGGTTTACGACAGTTGAAACACTTCACCACATTCCTCTTACAATCAGCTGCGACATGTCCTAAACCTCCACAATTGGAACACTTCCTCATATCCTTTCTACATTCAAACTGACGATGTCCTAAGTCACCATACCTAAAACATCTCGGAGGATTAGACATACCTCCCCCACTTGGCCTTTTATCAAAACTACCCCTTTGCTTACCCTTGTCAGCTGGTGTCACATAAGGACCACCACAAAACGGTTGCTTCCCTTTCCTTTCGTTCACACTCTTATAATGAGCAGAACGAGCTTTGCTATCCTCCTAAAAAATTCTACAACAATCCACCAAATATGAAAACCTTCTAATCCTTTGATAACCGATTTCCTGCTTGATCTCAGGACGCAATCCGTTCTCAAACTTCACACATTTAGAGAACTCTGTCGTTGCTTCAGCATAATGTGGATAAAACTGAACAAGCTCCACAAACCTAGCAGTGTAATCCACAACAGACATGTTACCTTGTTTCAACTCCAAGAACTCTATCTCTTTCTTTCCTCTAACATCTTCAGGAAAATACTTCCTCAAAAACTCCCTGCTAAATAAAGCCCAAGTGACCTCTTCACATGTAGCTTCCCAAACATGACGCTTACTAACCCACAAATTATCAGCCTCCTCCTGCAACATGTGAGTACCCAGTCTCACCTTATGTTCCTCAGCACAGTCCATCACTCGAAAGATTCTTTCAATCTCCTTAAGCCAAATCTGAGCACCATCAGGATCATGTCTCCCTTTGAAGACAGGCGGTTTATTCTTCCTAAACTCATCATTCCCACCAGCATTAGGTGCACCCCGCACAGCCTGAGCCATAGCTTGCATAGCAGCAGCCAAAGCAACATCATTTCTACCAGCCATATTCTGCTCATTTCCAATAACAGCAACTATGGTTAAACAAACAGCTCACCCAAACACAAAGAGCGACACGGACTAGCACAAACTGACACAAACTGGCTCTGATACCACTTAATGTAACACCCCCAATCTATCCCCCAATTAAATAAAGCGATAACAAATATATCAAAGTATAATTAAAACATTCATGGCATAGAAGGAGGTGTCACATCAATTGAGACAAAATACAACAACCTGCTTATAAAGATATGCAACAATCAGGAAGCACATAACAAAGGAACTCAGTTCCTAACACCCACAATTCAGATACAGAATAAAAGCGGAAAATCTGCAACTGAATCTCGTATATATATAACATAAAAGTTTGTCTGTCATACACAGATTTATACATATACAATCCAAAAAGAACATATACGTATACACATAATCACAAACGATCTCCCCGACTACCCGGTACTACATATTAGAGCCGACCGACAAAAGAATGAAGACCTAAGCTTCACAAAAAGACCTTCAACATCTAATCTGCAATGCCTCATAGAGCATTCAAAACAGCAGAAGGGTGAGAAACACAATCATAATATAAATTGCATACAATTATATAATAACACCAAAATACACATGTATAATATTTTCACCACAACTTACACCAGAATTCAAATACAAAACAACACAATGCATATCTCATATATCCATCACCAAGGCATATCAATCATGCTCAATGTATTTATCAACAACATATATATATATATATATATATATATATATATATATATATATATATATATATATATATATATCTCAACTCATCAATTCCATTCACAATTCCACACCAAATTAATCCATTCATGATTTATGCAAATGCAAAGAGACCGACACAACGACTCTATGCAAATACGGTACCATCCATCCGTCATTCTCATCATTAGTTCACTCAGGAACTATTGGAATCATCGCTTGTTACTTAGTGTAACTACCCATCGGGCAAACAATGTTCCCCGTCGCTTTAGGTCCTCTTTGTATAAGGCACACGACGTTTATAGATCGCTTTAGGTCCTCTTTGTATAAGGCACACGATCTGATCGCTTTAGGTCCTCTTTGTATAAGGCACACGATCTGATCGCTTTAGGTACTCTTTGTATAAGGCACACGATCGTCTATAATCATCGCCTTAGGTCCTCTTTGTATAAGGCACACGATGTTATAGCGGATTCCCTCTAGAATCGTTTCGTCGCTCACACCCCACAAGGGCACACGACATCACAAGATGCATATCATGATGCTTGGCATACAATGACTCATGACAATCCAATGCATACATATATACAATCATGTGAACCATCTCAACATCAATACTCATGCATATACAATCAACCACAATCACAATGCATTTACTTGCCCTTAGGCCACAAACCATCATTACAACATTTCATCACATGCATTCACATTATATAACATCACACAAGTCATACGATATATATATGAAGCATATTGCATGATAACACATCAAATACACACCATTAAAACGGTAGAAGTCGACAAAATGACACATTTCCAAATTCCCGACATAATTAAATCGGCCACAATTCTCTAAACCATTTTAATAAGAAAGAACATTTTATTAGCTTTCCAACGATACCAAGGATGCTCAAAAAGGATAATCGGAACACAAGTTATGGAATTAAAAAGAAAGGGAATCGCGAAATGGCAAAATTCTGCACCCTCGCTGGCCATATGCGTATTTCCCTGAGCCATACGCGTAATGTCCAGCCCCATACGCGTACCATTAGGCATTTCATCATATGGCCGAGAAAAATGGATTTCCATACGCGTATTGCCTCAATTTGCACCTGCCATACGCGTATTGCCCAACCAAATACGCGTATGGACATGCCTGATACGCGTAACGACAGCGACAACCCAGAATTTTTCCTACATAATTTTTCTACTTCGGGTTCAACCAAATATCACTCCAAATCTCATATAAACACCAGAAAATTACCAATTGAATGCCCAACAACATCTATCCAACATGTCTCAACAATTAGGAACATTAAAACATGATTTCAGACACAATTTGAATCAAATTCTAACAATTTCAACATATTATGGTTTTGGTTCTATATCCCATTTCAACCCAATATCACAAAAATACATACATACATAATCATACACAAGTATAAGATAATCGAGTTTCGCACCCTTACCCGATTAATCGTGTCTGAAAAGTCGGTTGGATCAATTCTTTCTCTCCAAGTTTTTCCCTCTTTTTCTTCTCTTCTTTTCCTTTTCCTTCTTCTCTTTTTCTTTCTCTCTATTTTTCTCTCTTTCTAACTTCTAAATTCTATTTTAAGAAAAATAAGTAAAATGACCAAAATACCCCTACACTCAAATATCTCGCAAACGCTCTCAAAACGCGATAAAACATAATTGTCGCTCCCAGGATTTTCATCCAGGTACAAACGCGAGAGTGGCGCGGAAAAACAGAGTTGCCAGCCGTGTAAATTTATCCCAAGAGAGGGAAAGGGAACACCGCATAAACCTGAGGAAGAGGGAAAAGAATGGTCATCGCAACCATAACCTGGGTTCGGGAGTCGGTTACGCGAGGGGAAGGTGCTAGCACCCCACGCGTCCATCGTACTCGATGGGATCCACGCTTGTTGTCTATTCTAAGGGTGAGTTATCCTATCATCTAGGGTTGTACTAAGACGGGGAAGGAAAGACAAAGACCGACTCGGTAGGACGTCGACGTCCTAGGCCTACGTACCCCCTTTGTGCAATGGGGAATTCAGAGTCAACGTAGTTCGGACCCAGTTCTTTTTGTGTTTTTTATGAGCGACGTTAAGTTCGCGTCCGGCAGTTAAGGTCGATGCTTGTTTGCGACTCAGACGGAAGGTAACGTGCCCTTTTTGAAAATAGCCTTTAAGTTGAAGGTCCCGAAGGACAAAAAGGTTTGAAGTTGGTTTGTGTTTTTTAGGACAGAAGTGGCTTAAGTTAGTTCCTAAGTTGCATTGCACCAAAGTCTAGGGCACAGGGGCGAATACTTAACGCATCGTCCCAAGAGAGGACGCTCGCTAAGCACTCTAGAAAGATGAGAGGAAGCCCCTCATTTCTCATTCCCCATACTTAAGGCTCGTGTGCAATACACCTTATTATTATTAAGTGTTTTAAAGAAATTTGAGATGAGAAGAGAGAAGACACAAGGGTAACTCTAAAGGGAGACTATGAATCCTAAAGTTGTCATGCATGGATGACCTACGGTTAGTGAGGTTTGAAGACAACCTAAACCCTAAAGGAAGAAGAAGATAGAAGAGAAAAAGGTAAGGGTGACTATGGATACTTATCCATACCCTTAAAGAACTTACCTCAGTCCCTGAATAAAAGGTTAGTGAGAAACAGACATAAGCAAGAGAAAGGAGATGAATGAAAATCAAGCAATGGCAAACAACAACGATAATAATCCAAACATGAATCAAAGAAACAGCCCCAAAGCAAATGGCACAAGTGCCTTTCGAACAAGATAATCAGATAAGATCAAAGATGCACACACAAGAAAATCTCAAGTGAAAATAAATCAGATAATTAGAAAAATAGCTCCTAAAATTCCCAAGTTAAACATTAAGGTTCCTCAACCAGAGGTAAACAACATATAAAAAGTTCCTGCAAAAAATCAAAGTATTAGTCATTCAAATAATTAGGCAGAGTTCAGGTGGGAATATGGTTCAATGTGCCAAAGAGAAGGACCTAAATGCAGTGTGGAATAAATTTAAAAATGTAAGAAAAATATTTTTATGCAATTTCGGATGTTAATGAATGAATGCAAAAAGAGCGGATCAAAAATGTTTTATGATTGTAGAGAAATAAAATAAAGAAGTTTATGCATGCATGAGATGTGTAATTAAAAAGGAAATGAATTAAACAATTAATTTAAATGATAAGAATAAAATAAAAATAAAAAATAAAATTTTTAAAAATTTTATAAACTAATAAAGATGATGTACAAATTTTTTAGAATTTTTTTAAATGCAAGAATGTATTTTTTAAAAATTAAATATGAAAATGTAATAAGTAAAATAAAATAAAATAAAAAATGAAATGTGCATGGGGTGCATATAGCAGACGGTTCACGTTGGAAATGAACGTGGGCTGAAAGGAGGGTGTGTGATTAGCAGGCCCAAACATAAATCCATCAACCAAAAATAAAATAAAATAAACCTGGGGGTGCAGAGAGTGAAAAAGATGCGCTGGAAATGTTGATTGGGCTCAGGGGTGGGGTGTAGGAAGCAAGCCCAATCCAATAACTCGTCAGAAAAAAAACAAAAATGAAAATGGCCTATGCATGGACCGGCCACGCGCATGGCATGTGCCCATTTTTATTCGCTGGCAGTCTACCGGCCGCATGATGCATCGTACGTTCCCTGATCAGTCAACTTAAACCAAAGTAAAACAAAAGGCAAATCATAATTGGGTGTGCACGCTAATTACGATAGGTGAGTAACATGGAATCATTAATTAAGTTTCAGAAAAAAAATAAAAAGAAAAACACATGGCACGATGAGGATCGTTGGATCAAAGGCTTGAACGGTGAGGATTACGTCTTCCTCCCACGAACCCTAGACTGGCCGGAAATCCTCAGATCGCCGGAGCCCTAGCTCCGGCCGCCTGCCACCACCACCTGCAACCTACCAAACACCCAGAAAACCCCAAACCGCATACCGTTCGAACCAGAATTCCAAGAAGATTCCAAATCCCTCGTCCAAAATCACAAATAAGTAACACATAAAGCAAATCGAAAGGATTAGCATTAGGGCGAAAAATTTCAAATCAACATTACAAGCAATATACACATCCAATCACCCAACCAATCATACCAGCATGATCATTGACAACAACACAACAATATTCACGTAAAAAATTGGAGTTTTAGGATCCTCGAAAATCCTACCAACCTGAGACGGTTCCCCTTGTACACTTGCTTTTGGCTGCGAATAGTAGTTGATTTGCACTCTATGGACTACCAAGAGAAGCTTTGTGGAAGAAGTTTGAAGAATCTCCTTGTGGATCGTGAGTTTTGGTGAGAAATCCTCTTTTAGGGTTTTCTTGAGAACTCCTCCAATTTCACGTGCATGAACCCTAACCAATGCATGAATGGGTTTATAAAGACTAGGGTTTTCTACTGAATACGAATTGGGGTTGGGTAATTTCATGTTTAATGACTTTTTAATTATTTTGGAATTTTGCATTATGTTGAATAAGTGAAAAATACATTCCATCCATGCCCTTGAATTCATGATGGATCACTTGTATCTGAGTTGCTAATCACACCACATTTAACTTGGGCCTTGAGAACAAATGGTTTATGAGTTTTAGACATTTTGGGAAATTTGAATAATGGAAAAAAGGTGAATAATAAACCATGAAATTACTTCATTCTTGAGCCCAAAATAATCTTCAAGGAATGTCTTTTAATATTGTAATGTGGCATGAAGCAATGGAATTGATTATAGGTCACTATGCCCAAAATTGTGAAAATGGCACCATGAGAAACCCTAAAAAACACTTTGCCTTCTTTTGATCATAACTGGAGTTTCACAAATGATATGGAGACCCACTAGTACTTGTTGGAAAGAGGAGAAAAAGATCTTCAACTTTCATGTTGGAGAAAAATTCATCTGAAGCTTTCTTGATGGTGTAAAGTTAAGTTGAAGGTGGTGTAGAAACTTGCCAAAAATGGAAACTTTTCATTATAGGTCACTTTCCAAATTTGGAAACTATGCACCAACTCCTGATTCCTGACAAATACGCCTGAAAATTGACCCCTGGGGACCATATGAGGGTATGAGATCTTAAAATCCCTGAAGAGAACCTCAAAATTTCATAGTTGACTTTTCTCCTTTCACTGTTGACTTTTCCCCGAATTCAACTGATTTTCAATCCATTGGCCAATTGAATTTATCCTGAACCAAGCTGATGGACAATCTTCCCCCCCCCCCCCCCCTAGATAGTTAGGGACCCAAGGAATACCATGGAATCAAGTGTTGTCCAAAAAATCAGAAATAAACTGACTTTATAGCAAACCCTAATTTTAGTACCCTCAGTCTAGGAGGAAATAACATAGTCTCCAAATCCAAATTCCTCTGAATATGATGTGTATCCTCTCTAACACATATAAGATATGTCATTTGGTGATGATAAAAACCCAAGGAGCCTGCCCATTGGAGCAATAAACCCAAGAATTTCAAAACCCTAATTCATGCACTGGTTAGGAGAGTGATTCCACTTGAGATCCCTTGCAGCCTGTGAACTCTTGATAAGGTAGTAGACCAGATAGGACTTTTACCCTTACCCCATGCTAATGCTATGCATACATGATAATGCAAAAATGAAATGAACCATAAGCCAGTTAGTACTAAAGTAAGGAGGGCAAATTTTGGGGTGCAACAGCTGCCCCTATTCAATCAACTTGGTCCTGAAGGTATGATAGCAACGGCTCTCAGACATTCCAGGGTACACGGGGATTGAATACCAAAAAGAGCCCCGGAAATTTGCTTATGGTAAGAATAATGAAATAGAGTGTGCTGAAAAATAAGGAATATGCCCTCAACCATATCCACAAGGAAAGAACAAATACGACCTCAATCGTACCCAAAAGACGAATAAAACCTCAAAGGAAGACTGACCTCAATCACTCTGCCTACGAAGAAAATACGAATACGACCTCGATCGCACCCACAAAACGAAATACAACCTCAATTGCATCCACAAAGGAAGACTGACCTCAATCATTCTACCCACAAAGAAAATACGAGTACGACCTCGATCGCATCCACAAAACGAAATACAACCTCAATTATACCCGCGAAGGAAGATTGACCTCGATCACTCTACCCACAAAGAAAATAAGAATACGACCTCAATCGCATCCACAAAACGAATACAACCTCAATTATACCCGCAAAGGAAGACTAACCTCGATCACTCTACCCACAAAGAAAATAAGAATACGACCTCAATCGCACCCACAAAATGAAATACAACCTCAATTGCATCTGCAAAGGAAGACTGACCTCAATCACTCTACCCACAAAGAAAATAAGAATACGACCTCAATCGCACCCACAAAACGAATACAACCTCAATTATACCCGCAAAGGAAGACTGACCTCAATCATTCTACCCACAAAGAAAATAAGAATATGACCTCAATCGCACCCACAAAACGAATACAACCTCAATTATACCCGCAAAGGAAGACTGACCTCGATCACTCTACCCACAAAGAAAATAAGAATACGACCTCAATCGCATCCACAAAACGAATACAACCTCAATTATACCCGCAAAGGAAGACTGACCTCAATCACTCTACCCACAAAGAAAAGACGAATACGACCTCAATCGCACCCACAAAAGATAACCAACATAAAGTGGACTTCACTGGGGATAACGTGAAACAAGACTCACAAAAGAAAAAGGCCAAAATGAGGCAAGCAAAGACAAACTTCTAACGGACTCCTGATCCACAGATAAGATGACTCCGTTGGGGAAGGTGAAATCTAAATAAAAGACTCTGCCGGGGAGCACAAGTATGAGGAACGCATCCCTCCAAAATCTCCTGAATTATGCCATCTCTGCTGAGAAAGAGAACTGGCAAGGAAGGTATCAAACCTGACTTATGCTTTGGAATGCAAATGTTTGAATTTTGCCGTAATGCTCCACACGAAGTGGAAATGCTACGCGTTTGAGGATGCAATGCCAATGCTTATGATATGCAAAAGGGGTCCCTCCAGCAAAATAAATGCTGGAGAGAAAAGACCAATTCAGCTGGGGATGACAAAAATAAATTGTCCTCTGAACCCAAGAACTCTGCTGAGAAGGATCACGCTGACCGACCCTTTGGATCAACAACTTCTACTGGGGATGAAATCCCAAAAGAACATCCACACTACCGGGAATTACACCTGTCCTTTACTGAAGGTGATGTCGAACCTGAGATTCCTCCTCTGCTGGGGGAATTAAGAATGAATGCCAATAACGGAACCAGAAGTCTGTTACTGAGGATTTCCAATAACAGACGGGCTTAGGACCTGCTGGGGGATGCCGGCCCATAATACCATCCTGCTTGGGGAAAACAGCTGAACTTAGCCTGCTGAAGGGGAGAATGACTTCACTCCCACCTTGCTGGGGATTAGAATATAACGTTGTTGGTGAAAGTACACTTCCTGGCTGGATGGGGGGAAGTGAGCACCATGAGTCTGTGGGGAAATAACGTCTTGATCCGGAGAAAATACTTTCCAAGTCTTCTGCTGGGGAAAGTCTGCTCTGCTGAGGGAAGTGTAATCTCAATGCTGGGGAGAGCAACTTGCTGGGGGAGTACAATCCTGTTGCCCTGCAAGTCAAATAACAACAAATAGAGTATGCCACAACCTGGCTATCACCGCTAACGCCTAAGTAATTTCTACTGCTTTTCGTTATGCTTCGCAAAGCTCGAAGTTTCATATGCAATGTTTATCAAAAATATCGGACGTTTTGCAAACAAAGCGGTAAAAGTAAAATAAACAATGGAAAGCTCTTTGAGTGAAATGAATACTTTATTGAAGAGTGGCCTATAAATAGGCATTTACAATAGGAAGCAATTCCTAGAAAGAGGTAATTGCGCAAAAACAAAAAGAAAATACGCATGTCGGCAATGTGGGAACAGATATCCACCATGATTCGACTCAGCTATGACCCATACGACTTGCTTATCCACAAATGTCTTGACCTTCGAAGAGACTAACTGTACCGATTCCTTTCTTTCAGAATTTCCAGGTATTGAGAGTGTTCACAGATCGAATGCAGACCATAGCCTTTCGCTTATAAATCCCTAACTTTTGCCTGGATCGCCCTTTTCGGGTTTTCAATCCACCGGGATACCCATTTTTGCCAAAGTCGCCTTTTCAGGTTTTCAACTTTGCGGGTTTACACATTTCTTTTTACATTTTATCCCTAACTTTTGCCCGAACCTTTTCCTTTTTATGGTTCGCCGGGATGCCCCTTTTTGCCTGGACTTTCTTTTTATGTCAAGCGGGTCTCTTTTATGCGAAGTATTTTTTGACTACGTCTGCATTCACAGGGGAGGTAAAATCTTCACCATCCATAGTTGAAAGTAGTAAGGCTCCACCAGAGAAAACCTTTCTGACTACATACGGCCCTTCGTAGTTTGGAGTCCATTTGCCCCTGTGATCTGTCTGAGGAGGAAGGATCCTTTTCAAAACCAATTCACCTGTCTGAAAACTCCGAGGGCGCACTTTCTGATCAAAGGCGTGCTTCATCCTGCTCTGATATAAATGACCATGTGCGATGGCTGCCAATCTCTTTTCTTCAATAAGGTTCAACTGATCCAACCTGGAGCGTACCCATTCAGCTTCATCAAGCTTCACATCTGCCAGAACTCTCAAAGACGGAATCTCGACCTCTAAGGATAAAACTGCTTCCATACCATATACCAATGAGAAAGGGGTTGCCCCAGTTGACGTACGCACCGAAGTATGGTAGCCATGTAGGGCGTAAGGTAACATCTCATGCCAGTCTTTATATGTTACCACCATCTTCTGCACAATCTTCTTGATATTCTTATTTGCCGCCTCAACAGCCCCATTCATCTTCGGACGATAGGGAGAGGAATTATGATGCTCAATCTTGAAACTCTGACATAGTTCCTTCATCATCTTATTATTCAAATTCGAGCCATTATCAGTAATGATTCTCTCCGGGACCCCATAACGACAGATGATGTTCTTCTTTATAAATCGGGCTACCACTTGTTTGGTGACATTGGCGTACGAGGCTGCCTCCACCCACTTTGTGAAATAGTCAATGGCAACCAAAATGAAACGATGCCCATTGGAAGCAGTAGGCTCAATCCTTCCAATCATATCTATACCCCACATTGCAAACTTCCAAGGAGATGACAACACATTTAGAGGCGTAGGCGGTACGTGCATCTTATCTGCATAAATCTGGCATTTATGGCACTTCCGAGCGTACTTGAAACAATCAGACTCCATAGTCATCCAATAATATCCTACTCTCAACAGCTTTCTAGCCATGGTGTGTCCACTGGAATGAGTACCAAAAGAACCCTCGTGAACTTCCTCCATCAATGAGCTTGCCTCGTGTTCATCAACACAACGTAGCAAGACCATATCGAAGTTCCTCTTATATAACACATCATCCTTGTTCAGAAAGAAGTTCCCTGCCAACCTCCTCAGAGTCTTCTTATCTTTGGTGGAGGCACCCTCTGGATATTCCTGGCTCTTCAGAAAAACCTTAATATCATGATACCACAGTTTGCCATCAGACACATCTTCAATTGCAAACATAAAAGCCGGTCTATCCAGACGCATGATCCTAATCGACAGAGTTTTATTCCAACGGTTCACCTTATACATGGATGCCAATGTTGCCAACGCATCAACCATCTGATTCTCAGCTCGGGGCACATGATGAAAATCCACCCTATCAATGAAAGGTAACAACCTTCTGGCATAGTTGTTATAAGGTACCAAATTTGCCTGACGAGTCTCCCATTCTCCTGTAATCTGATTAACCACCAACGCGGAATCACCATAGACATCGAGGTTCTTAATTCTTAAATCAATTGCTTCTTCTAACCCCATGATGCATGCTTCATACTCCGCCTCGTTGTTGGTACACACAAATGCTAACCGTGCAGTGAAAGGTATATGAGAACCCTTTGGAGTCGTAATGATTGCCCCAATTCCGTTGCCATACGAGTTGACAGCCCCATCAAAAATCATCTTCCACTGTGATCCAATCTCAGGTCCTTCGTCAGGCAGAGGCTCTTCACAATCCTTCATTTTCAGAAACATAACATGCTCGTCTGGAAACTCAAACTTCATAGGCTGATAATCCTCAACTGGCTGATCTGCAAGATATTCTGACAGAACACTTCCCTTAATGGCCTTCTGAGAAACATACTGAATATCGTACTCTGTCAAAACCATCTGCCAACGGGCTATCCTTCCAGAAAGTGCCTGCTTCTCAAACACGTACTTAATCGGATCCATCTTCGAAATCAGCAAGGTTGTGTGATTTAACATATATTGCCTTAGGCGCTTGGCTGCCCAAGCGAGTGCACAACATGTCTTTTCCAGCATAGAGTATCTTGATTCGCAATCAGTGAACTTCTTACTCAGGTAGTAAATGGCGTGCTCTTTCTTACTCGTCTCGTCGTGTTGACCGAGCACACAACCCATCGAATTCTCAAGAACTGTAAGGTACATAATCAACGGTCTCCCAGAAACTGGTGGCATAAGGACTGGAGGCTCTTGCAAATACGTCGTTATCCTTTCAAATGCCTCTCGACAATTTTCATTCCACCTGACCTCTTGATCCTTTCTCAGCAACTTGAAAATTGGTTCACATGTAGCTGTCAGGTGAGAGATGAACCTGGCAATATAATTCAGCCTCCCCAGGAAACCACGAACCTCTTTCTCTGTTCTTGGTTCAGGCATCTCCTGTATGGCTCTTATCTTTGCAGGATCGACCTCGATACCTCTTTCACTAACAATGAATCCCAGCAACTTACCAGACCTCACGCCGAAGGTGAACTTGTTCGGATTCAATCTCATCCTGAACTTCCTCAACCTTTCAAACAACTTCTAGAGGTTTACCAAGTGTTCTTCCTCTGTCTGTGACTTCGCAATCATGTCATCAACATAGACTTCAATCTCCTTGTGAATTATATCATGAAAGAGAGTCACCATCGCCCGCTGATAGGTTGCCCCAGCGTTCTTCAATCCAAAGGGCATTACCTTGTAGCAAAATGTTCCCCACGGTGTTATGAAAGTAGTCTTCTCCATGTCCTCTGGGGCCATCTTGATTTGGTTATACCCAGAAAAGCCATCCATGAAGGAAAACACAGAATATTGAGCAGTATTGTCCACTAACACGTCAATGTGGGGGAGCGGGAAATCATCCTTCGGGCTCGCCCTATTCAAATCTCGGTAATCGACACACATCCTGACCTTCCCATCCTTCTTAGGTACAGGTACAATATTAGCAACCCACGGAGGATAATTTGTCACGGCAAGAAATCCGGCGTCCAACTGTTTCTGAACCTCTTCCTTGATCTTGACAGCCATATCCGGTTTCGTCCTTCTCAATTTCTGCTTGACTGGAGTACAACCCTCTTTAAGCGGCAGCCGGTGTGAAACAATGTCCGTGTCAAGCCCAGGCATGTCTTGGTAAGACCAGGCGAAGATATCCATGTACTCTCGAAGTAACTCAACCAATCTTCCCTTAACAGCGTCTTCCAGGGCAGCCCCAACCTTTGCTTCTCGTTTAACATCCTCGGTTCCCAGATTAACAGTCTCAACCTCCTCCTGATGAGGTAGAATAACCCTTTCCTCTTGTTTCAACAGCCTGGCTAATTCTTCTGGTAAGTCACAGTCTTCGTCAGTCTCTTCTTCGGCCTGATAGATGGGATTGTCGAAGTCATATCGAGCCATAGCTAAGTCATGGGTGGAATCTGAACAAAGGAACCTGCATGATGGATGTTTTATGTTTATTATGAGTGCAACAAACAAAAAAACACATTGCCATTTTGATGTGGGTTAATGCAAAAAGTAAAACTAGAAAGACAGGGATCGAAATATTTTAATGAAAAATGTCCTTTATTGATGATAAAAATAGCAAATAAAACATCCAAGCCCTACAAATAAATATCACTACGCCTTGGGCAGAGCGCAGGACTCAACATAACAGAAAACAAAAGTAAATTACTCCGGGCGCGTCACTTGGATAACTTTCTCGGAGGACCAGTTGCCTAGGCTTTGACCAGGAATGCAGGGACGGATCCATTCATCCATGTCACAATCATTATCTCCTTCATCCTCAATAGCATTGACTCTGTCGAAGAAAACACTGGCACTGGTGAAACGGACTGGACCATAGAACTTGGGAGACTCTTCAGAACGTCTAGGTGGCCTGTAACCCAGTCCATGAGTATCTTGCTTCCTTTGAACATCAATAACACTGCCCCACTTCTGAGAACCACCAGTTTCAACTATAGCACGTGCCTCCTTGAAAGAGGACATTGGAACTTCTGGTTGTATGACGACTTTAGGTTGGACAACCGCCTCAGGCTGAATGACTGCCTTTGGGGGTTCCTGGGGAATCTTCACAGCTTCAAAGGCTTGGCATAAAGTTTCCTGTACCTCACCATCTACCTCTACGTACTTGAAGGTCGATAGGTGACTTACCATGATGTCTTCTTCGCCACAAACAGTCACAACGTGGCCATCCACCATATACTTCAACTTCTGGTACAGCGTAGAAGTTACTGCCCCAGCACCATGGATCCAAGGGCGACCCAACAAACAACTATAGGCAGGCTCAATATCCATTATGTAAAAGGTGGTATTGAAAACCTCAGGACCCACCTTGATCGGCAGAACTAACTCTCCAAACACTGACCTCTTGGAGCCATCAAAAGCCCGTACCACCAAGTCACTTAGTGTACAAATCAACCCACGAGTATCCAACTTCATCAGAGCCTTCTTCGGTAGCACATTCAAAGACGACCCAGTATCAACTAACACATGCAACATTAAAGAACCACGACATTCCACTGAAATATGCAGAGCGTTGTTGTGATTCCTCCCAGCTGGAGTCAGATCTAAATCGGTGAAACCCAAACCATTACCAGCATTCACATGAGCCACAACCCCTTCTAACTGATTTACAGATATCTCCTGCGGTACATAAGCCATATTCAGGATCTTCAGCAATGCATTTCGGTGTGTCTCGGAGCACAACAGTAAGGATAGGATGGAAATCTTCGATGGAGTTTGGTGAAGCTGGTCAACAATCTTGTAATCACTTTTTCTGATCAACCTCATAAACTCTTCTACATCTTTTGAGAAAGTATCCCCACCTGGCTTTGTCGTAGAATTATTAGCTTTCTGCCTCTGTACAGACTCATTCATCATCTGCTTACCTTTGTCTTGTCTTGAACTGCTAGCTTGATTCTCGGAGGGAATAGAGACTCTACCACTCCTAGTGATAGCCCCTGCTTCAACAAGATTTTCCACCCCTGTGTTCACAGCTGATGTCTTTTCCAATTCCAGCTTCTTACCATTAACAAACACCTCGGCCCCATAATTCCATGGGATGGCTTTGGTACTCTCATACGGAACTGGTCCGGGAACAGTGATAGTGATCGGCGCTGGTCTCGTCGGCGCTGATATAGTTATTGTCTTGAACGGAATTGTTATGGTGGCAACATCAATCTCTCTGTCAGTAACATTATTCTGCTTGCAACTTCTGTCAAACTGTAATACCCCTTCGTTGATCATTTTCTGAATACCTGCTTTCAATAAATCACAACCGCCTGGCTGCGACACACATTCTACACAACCTTCATCACAACCGGGAAATACCCCTCCCTTCAACAGTCTTTTCTTCACCACACCCAAGGGAGTTTGGATTTCGTTCACATCTGAAATCAAACTCAAGTCTTCACAGTCTTCAATAACAGCATTGACCTTCGGCCCTCCGTGATTCGGCATCGGATTCTGATTCACATTCGGGACGTCATTGGAGAAATTAATGGCTTTGGAATCCAGCAGATCTTGAACCTGATGCTTAAAAGCTTTACAGTTTTCAATATAATGTCCGGGTGCCCCATAATGAAACTCACAGTGGGCGTTGGCGTCGTAGCCGGGAGGTGGATTACCAGTAGGTGGAGCCAATGTTCTCTTCTGGATTAAATATAGCTGTAGCAAGTACTGAAATAATTGAGCGTATGGAAGAGGTGGAGTGTCAAAATGCCTATCCCGCCTAGTCAGAGGCTGAGACCGGCGAGGAGCCTGATTTTGTTGCTGAGTCACTGCAGGCTGCTGAGGTGCTGCTGGGATGGTTACAGAAGCCACCTGCTGATTGTAGTTCTGACGAGGTCCATATCTACCACGATATGATGACACAGAGTTTGTATCTCCCTCTTTCTTCTTATAACCATTGGCATAAGGCTTCTTGCTTCCCCCAGATGAGGACCCATCACCTCCTGATATTTTCCCCGCCTTAATTCCGCTTTCTACCATCTCTCCTACCAAGATTAAATCAGCAAACTTTCCGGACATTCACGGTACCAACTTTTCAAAGTAATGACCCTGCAAGGTGGCCATAAACATAGTTATCATTTCACGCTCTAACATGGGAGGCTGAACCCTCGCCGCCAGTTCACGCCACCTCTGGGCGTACTCCTTGAAGCTCTCGTTGTTCTTTTGTGACAGATTCTGCAGCTGTGTTCTGTTGGGAGCCATATCAGTGTTATACTAGTAATGTCTGATAAATGCCCCTGCCAGATCACTCCAACTGTGCACATCCTTCCTTTCTAGTTGCATGTACCACTCCAGGGATGCCCCAGATAGGCTATCCTAGAAGCAATGCATCATCAGCTTTTCATTCTTCGCATACGCAGCCATCTTGCTTGCATACGCCCTGACATGGGTCCTCGGACAAGTCATACCATTATACTTCTCGAAAGTGGGAGTCTGAAACTTGTGTGGAATGACAACGCCTGGAACCAGCCCCAAATCCTCCAGATCCATTCCCACAGAATCCTGATTCACAACACCCCTTAGCTGTTCCTCAATCAACCGGATCCTCTGATCCTGATCAGTCTGGGGACCAGCATCCCCACCTGGCAAAGAAAATACATCATCCTGAACATCATCATACCGACGTCCCTGAACTGCGCCAGTACCAGTACCACCTCCCACTGCAGTGGGAACCACAACACTTTCTACTCCGCCCGGAGGAATCACAACACCAGAAGCAGGAACACCTCCGCCAGTAGGACCATTCTGACCATCATCAGTAACACCAGTCTGAAGTCCTCCATGAAGGACACCATCATTATCAACCCTCGCAATCAGTGGCTGGACGAGAGTTCTCAACTGTTCTTGTCCCTGAGCAACCCCTTGCATCAATTCCATGAATTGGTTCATGCGAGTCCGCATCTCAATGATCTCATTCTATAGCTGATCCATGAGTCTCTTCCGATTTTGCTTAGTAGGATACCGGTGAATACGTTGATCTGCAATTCTGAGATGAGAACAAGATAAGAATACTGGAGATAAACACCTGTCATGCAAAATGATTATGCAAAATGATTATGAATATGCAAATGCAAATGGACGCGTTTGAAAATTCACAGGGCGATCCACCCCTTGATTCCGATTTAATAACAAGATATAATGGAACCTCTGCTCATATATTAAGAAAACCGGAGAAAATCCAAATGTCAACAATCACAAATTTGAGATAACAAGTCTGAATATAAAAACCATAGGTCCCAACCAACAAGCCTGGTGGTGATCCAAATACAATAAAAGAAGACAGAAAACTAAGGCATATCATCAAAGTCCACAAGTGTCAACCCCCCTCATCCATTATGCTTTCTGCACCAGTCTTGAATCTCCTTGAACAGCTTTCTGGTATCGGGATGCTTCGGCCTTTGAATTAGCCCTTGAATGAGAAGGTCTCTCCTGTGTATGATCCCATCCAAGTATTGGCAATGTAACTCCCAAGCGTCTTCTCCCGAAACACCATCCATGCTAGGACCCTCATGTCTAGGTTTCTTCACTTCAGCTTGGACTTTCAGTTCTTCCACGGAGGCTATGGCTTCCTTGAGTCGATCTTCGACTACTTGTCTCTTGAATATCCCTGATAAGATCTCGGCGTCTTTCTTCTTGAGCGTCGACTTCAACTGATTAATCTTAGCTATGTAGTCGTCTTCCTTTCTCTTATTCTCATCCATGGCAGTTTCTTGGTGATCATTGAACCTGTGAATCTTCAACAAAGCCTTGCCTAATTCCTCATCCTTGGACCTGAGAACGCTACTGATACCATCCAAAGCTCGTTTCATTCTTTCCCTGGATGCGACCATGTCAGCAAGCTCTTTTTATGCTTTAGCAAGGAGCTCTGTCTTTAACTTGGCGGTATGAACAGCTTCACCTCGCTCATGCTTCCACTGATAAATCTCCCTCTTTAGCTCACTATTTTCTTCCCGCAACCTTTCCTTTTCAGCCCATAATTTGTTATACTTCTCCAACTCAACGGTGGTAGGAGGCTCGATCACCAAAGGGTATAAAGGTGGTTCCACCGGGAATGGAAGAAGCTCCTCTTCCGCTCTCTTCTTAATCCATTCTACATAGGAAGGGAAAGCCCGATTGTTACTTTTCCCGAATGGAATCTTACCCTTCTTAGTCACCTGTTTCCAAGCATTCACAACTTTCCTTATCAACCCTTGATCCTCAATACCATTGAAGAATAAGGAGTCTCGGACATCTCGCTCTTCGGGTGGATTCCTCAAAGGATAGCCAAACTGTCTGATAGCTAGGGAGGGATTATAGTTAATTCCACCTTTCCTCCCTATCAAGGGAACATTAGGGAATTCTCCGCATTTGCAAATGATCTCCATTCCTAGCAAGTCACGATTAATCCAAGCAATGTTGTCAGCAGTCAAGCCCATAACCCTCTTAGACCACTTCAGAGAATCTTTCGTATCAACGAAAGCGCCAGATTCAGGGAGACGACTCAAAAACCAAGTAGCTAAGAGCGGCGCACAGCAACTCACAGTTTTCCCATGCCTATTCTCATTCTTGTAGTGAACCGAGTGATACACGTCACCTAGCAAGGTAGGTATAGGATTCTTCGAAATAAAGATCCTGACGGCGTGCATATCCACCAGATCAGGAATATTCGGAAACAGAACAATCCCATAGATACACACAGCTAGAATAGCTTGGAAAGCAGTCCAGTTCTTCTCTTTGACATGTATACAAGCTTGATCAAATAGGAACTTCAATAGGAAACCCTTAACTCCTTGTTTTTCTGCAATGTTACTGTTCAAAACAGGCTCACTAATATGAAAAACAACAGCCATATCTTTTATACCGGGGTGTTCTTCAGAAAAGAAAACTATATCATGACTAATAGGAATTCCCAAAATAAATGAGAACTCCTCCAACGTCGGAGCCAATATGTAGTCCGGGAAGGTGAAGCAACGCAGAGGCGGGTCGTAAAACTGAAGAAGTGTGTGAATGGCATCCTTCTCATACTAGGAGATATTATAGACAAATTTCAGAAGTTTTCCATACCTTCCACTGAACTGTGTACGAACTCCGGAACCAGCCATATTAATCAATTTGTGAATCAGTGTCAAAGTCGGCTCTGGGAATGAATAGGCGACAATCTTCTTTCTCTGAACATCCATACTGAAGCAGCCTCAGAAAACCGGAATCAAGAGTAAGATGCAAGCCCTGAAAAATGTCAAACACGTCAGAATGCAATAAAAATGATATGCTCATGTAAACATGGGGTCAAGGCACACTGTTGGATGTGTTGTGCTGTTAGCTGAACGAGAAACCAGAAAACCAGAACTCTGAACCACTGAGGAACCCAAATAATCAGACATTGATGATAAATCCAGAAAACCGAGTGGGTTGAAAGTCTCGGTTACCTGCAAACCTGCAAACGCCCATCCCCTCTCACATGTGGGTACTAGGATGTTCAGTATCCCGGGCTCTCAGGTCGAGAAATGATGATACGTTCACCATTTCTGGTTTGGCATCATCGTCAATCGAAGAGGCCTCCACTGATTCTCCAAAGCGGAAGGTCTTCAGCTTTGGCACTGAGGTCGAGAAACAATAGTACATTCATCCCTCGGGGTATAGTACTAAAGTCAATCGAGGAGTGCCTCCACTGATTCTCTTCAAAACGTAGGGGCCATCCTATGCGAGTTCCAAAGCGGGCCCTCTGGTGCGAATGGGTTTGCCACAGGATGTGGTCTACCACTGTCACCACTAAAGAGGGATGTTTCCACTAAGGTCCTCAATGATCGGTCACCAGAGTCGACAGCTCTCTAGATCAACACCCCAACATGCGCAAGACACACACGTTAGAATGCATCCCAAGATAGCCTCGTCTGGTTGTGAATTTCGTGAACACACAAACGTACCAAGCGGGCACGTAGGTCCCACTACTTTCCACTCTAGTCCTAGGGTATTCTCAAGCCTTGGTATTGGGCTTAGCTCTCGGTCCCACCCAACCTGCAAAACAAAGACAGCCAGCACAGCACAGCAGCATGACAGTAATAAAAAATGAAATGCGGAAAATGCGGTAACAAATAAAAATAAAATACAACATAAAGCAAAACAAAAACGAAACACCCAAAAAGACAAGCAAGCGTTAGGATTGACTCGCTTAGGGATGGACCAGCATAGGTCAACCAAAGTCCCCAGCAGAGTCGCCAACTGTCGCTCCCAGTATTTTCATCCAGGTACAAACGCGAGAGTGGTGCAGAAAAATAGAGTCGCCAGCCGTGTAAATTTATCCCAAGAGAGGGAAAGGGAACACCGCATAAACCTGAGGAAGAGGGAAAGGAATGGTCATCGCAACCATAACCTGGGTTCAGGAGTCGGTTACGCGAGGGGAAGGTGCTAGCACCCCACGCGTCCGTCGTACTCGATGGGATCCACGTTTGTTGTCTATTCTAAGGGTGAGTTATCCTATCATCTAGGGCTGTACTAAGACGGGGAAGGAAAGACAAAGACCGACTTGGTAGGACGTCGACGTCCTAGGCCTACGTACCCCCTTTGTGCAATGGGGAATTCAGAGTCAACGTAGTTCGGACCCAGTTCTTTTTGTGTTTTTTATGAGCGACGTTAAGTTCGCGTCCGGCAGTTAGGGTCGATGCCTGTTTGCAACTCAGACGGAAGGTAACGTGCCCTTTTTGAAAATAGCCTTTAAGTTGAAGGTCCCGAAGGACAAAAAGGTTTGAAGTTGGTTTGTGTTTTTTAGGACAGAAGTGGCTTAAGTTAGTTCCTAAGTTGCATTGCACCAAAGTCTAGGGCACAGGGGCGAATACTTAACGCATCGTCCCAAGACAGGACGCTCGCTAAGCACTCTAGAAAGATGAGAGGAAGCCCTTCATTTCTCATTCCCCATACTTAAGGCTCGTGTGCAATACACCTTATTATTATTAAGTGTTTTAAAGAAATTTGAGATGAGAAGAGAGAAGACACAAGGGTAACTCTAAAGGGAGACTATGAATCCTAAAGTTGTCATGCATGGATGACCTACGGTTAGTGAGGTTTGAAGACAACCTAAACCCTAAAGGAAGAAGAAGATAGAAGAGAAAAAGGTAAGGGTGACTATGGATACTTATCCATACCCTTAAAGAACTTACCTCAGTCCCTGCATAAAAGGTTAGTGAGAAACTGACATAAGCAAGAGAAAGGAGGTGAATGAAAATCAAGCAATGGCAAACAACAACGATAATAATCCAAACATGAATCAAATAAACAAAGAAACAGCCCCAAAGCAAATGGCACAAGTGCCTTTCGAACAAGATAATCAGATAAGATCAAAGATGCACACACAAGAAAATCTCAAGTGAAAATAAATCAGATAATTAGAAAAATAGCTCCTAAAATTCCCAAATTAAACATTAAGGTTCCTCAACCAGAGGCAAACAACATATAAAAAGTTCCTGCAAAAAATCAAAGTATTAGTCATTCAAATAATTAGGCAGAGTTCTGGTGGGAATAGGGTTCAATGTGCCAAAGAGAAGGACCTATATGTAGTGTGGAATAAATTTAAAAATTCAAGAAAAACATTTTTATGCAATTTAGGATGTTAATGAATGAATGCAAAAAGAACGGATCAAAAATGTTTTATGATTGTAGAAAAATAAACTAAAGAAGTTTATGCATGCATGAGATGTGTAATTAAAAAGGAAATGAATTAAACAATTAATTTAAATGATAAGAATAAAATAAAAATAAAAAATAAAATTTGTAAAAATTTTATAAACTAATAATGATGATGTACAAGTTTTTTAGGATTTTTTTAAATCCAAGAATGTATTTTTTAAAAATTAAATATGAAAATGTAATAAGTAAAATAAAATAAAATAAAAAATGAAATGTGCATGGGGTGCATATAGCAGACGGTTCACGTTGGAAATGAGCGTGGGCTGAAAGGAGGGTGTGTGATTAGCAGGCCCAAACATAAATCCATCAGCCAAAAATAAAATAAAAGAAACCTGGGGGTGCAGAGAGTGAAAAAGATGCACTGGAAATGTTGATTGGGCTCAGGGGTGGGGTGTAGGAAGCAAGCCCAATCCAATAACTCGTCAGAAAAAAAAACAAAAATGAAAATGGCCTATGCATGGACCGGCCACGCGCATGGCATGTGCCCATTTTTATTCGCTGGCAGTCTACCGGCCGCATGATGCATCGTACGTTCCCTGATCAGTCAATTTAAACCAAAGTAAAACAAAAGGCAAATCATAATTGGGTGTGCACGCTAATTACGATAGGTGAGTAACATGGAATCATTAATTAAGTTTCAGAAAAAAAATAAAAAGAAAAACACATGGCACGATGAGGATCGTTGGATCAAAGGCTTGAACGGTGATGATTACGTCTTCCTCCCACGAACCCTAGACTGGCCGGAAATCCTCAGATCGCCAGAGCCCTAGCTCCGGCCGCCTGCCACCACCACCTGCAACCTACCAAACGCCCAGAAAACCCCAAACCGCATACCGTTCGAACCGGAATTCCAAGAGGATTCCAAATCCCTCGTCCAAAATCACAAATAAGTAACACATAAGGCAAATCGAAAGGATTAGCGTTAGGGCGAAAAATTTCAAATCAACATTACAAGCAATATACACATCCAATCACCCAACCAATCATACCAGCATGATCATTGACAACAACACAACAATATTCACGTAAAAAATTGGAGTTTTAGGATCCTCGAAAATCCTACCAACCTGAGACGGTTCCCCTTATACACTTGCTTTTGGCTGCGAATAGTAGTTGATTTGCACTCTATGGACTACCAAGAGAAGCTTTGTGGAAGAAGTTTGAAGAATCTCCTTGTGGATCGTGAGTTTTGGTGAGAAATCCTCTTTTAGGTTTTTCTTGAGAACTCCTCCAATCTCACGTGCATGAACCCTAACCAATGCATGAATGGGTTTATAAAGACTAGGGTTTTCTACTGAATACGAATTGGGCTTGGGTAATTTCATGTTTAATGACTTTTTAATTATTTTGGAATTTTGCATTATGTTGAATAAGTGAAAAATACATTCCATCCATGCCCTTGAATTCATGATGGATCACTTGTATCTGAGTTGCTAATCACACCACATTTAACTTGGGCCTTGAGAACAAATGGTTTATGAGTTTTAGACATTTTGGGAAATTTGAATAATGGAAAAAAGGTGAATAATAAACCATGAAATTACTTCATTCTTGAGCCCAAAATAATCTTCAAGGAATGTCTTTTAATATTGGAATGTGGCATGAAGCAATGGAATTGATTATAGGTCACTATGCCCAAAATTGTGAAAATGGCACCATGAGAAACCCTAAAAAACACTTTGCCTTCTTTTGATCATAAGGAATACCATGTTAGGGACCCAAGGAATACCATGGAATCAAGTCTTGCCCAAAAAATCAGAAATAAACTGACTTTATAACAAACCCTAGTTTTAGTACCCTCAGTCTAGGAGGAAATAGCATAGTCTCCAAATCCAAATTCCTCTGAATATGATGTGTATCCTCTCCAACACAGATAAGATATGTCATTTAGTGATGATAAAAACCCAAGGAGCCTGCCCATTGGAGCAATAAACCCAAGAATTTCAAAACCCTAATTCATGCACTGGTTAGGAGAGTGATTCCACTTGAGATCCCTTGCAGCCTGTGAACTCTTGATAAGGTAGTAGACCAGATAGGACTTTTACCCTGACCCCATGCTAATGCTATGCATACATGATAAGGAAAAAATGAAATGAAACGTAAGCCAGTTAGTACTAAAGTAAGGAGGGCAAATTTTGGGGTGCAACAATAATCACGATGAAAAATAATATATTACCAAATAAAGGTCAAGAATTAAATAATATAATAATAAAAATAATTAAATCGACTCGATTAAATAAATCTAACAAAAACTGGGGCGTTACATTCAATAACCTCTCTAAGGCTCACAAACGTTTTCCTAATTTCCTTCTTTTCAACCTCGTCAATGATACATAAACGCCCAAAATTCCATTACATATCTTCCTATACACGCTCGTAGCACAACACAATTGTTAAATATTCTCCCAATACCGGAAATGCTACTACACCAAGTACAATCCAAATCGGTTCGCTCCAAATGAAGCATTTATCCAAGTAGAGAACTTTAACAACACTAATAAATCCTTCGTCTTTCCTTTAATTTCATAATCTCGATGATCTGTATAGTTTCACATTTGGATCTCATTCTAATCACAATTTCAACAGTACCATCTCATCATTTGGTTGGTGATAGAAACTTTCCAAAATCTTCCCGACACATATCGACACCATGTCATCAATGACACACAATCCACTTTACTATTTAACCTTCTCCCTTCCTCAAAGATCTCTCCACTCTAATCATTCCCAATTGGCATATGCCGCACCTCCATGTACTTCTCCGATACCCTCACCTCCTTCCTATTACCAAACATCTTATACCTGACCTCATCTTACCCATTTCCAGCAAGAATCTCTCAACTTCGAACACGATTATCTCCTTCAATACAGACCTTCCTGATACAAAATTATATGCTAAAATGAAGGGAATTTCATTTAGATTCCATAAATTCAAGAATCGCTTAAATCCGAGTTACGAGTAAAAAGTTATCACCTGTGTATTGGAGGTTGGTCAAGAAATCTCGTATACACGCCTTCACCAAAATCAGCATCAGACCCAAATCTTCAAATGCGTTTCTCTCTCGTCAAAAACATGCAGAAGACAAATTTTATATGTAAAATGTAGGGAATTTTGTAAGCTTTCCAAAAAGTCCAGAATCGCTTCCATCGGAGTTACGAGCGAAAAGTTATTACCTGTTTAGTGAAGGTTGTTCCATAAGTCCGAAAGTGAAGATTGGAAATGATGAACATGAGTTCTACCTTTCTCTCTTGCTTCTAAGATCCTCCAACTATCATCACTCTTCACCCAAATCTGAAAATAATCCTACCTCAATTCAATTATATTGAAGACATACTAGCCTACCAGTTGGTCCATCAAATCGTCAATTCTTTGGAGTGGATCCTTAATCTTGATCATCTCCGTAATCCACTATCAGTAATCTACGCACAATCTCATATAACTGTTATCACATACATGCATCCATCTGAGCTTCATTCCCTAAGAGTTATCCTACTTGCTTAGCAGATATCTCTGAGAGCATCTGGAAGGCACACCCTACCGACATATCATTAACTACCACATTGCTCTCTACCCTCTAAGAACAACCATCAATATTACTTGATCGTTCTCCCTCAAAGACGCCCAAATTCGCCCAACAGACCAAAACCTTGAATTCACAACGTTCTTCAGTCGGAAGAATCTGCATCGACTCAGCGACATAATTCCAAAGCACTTTATTTAACTCCAAACCGTTCATCCTCCAGAGTAACCTCAAGTTAATCCGACATCTCACTCTAACGACAAGTCGTAATCATCCCTGGGAAGTCATCAGGACTCACACACAACTGGCACATCATTAGCCATAACATCGCCCTCCACTCCTAGAGATGCTAACAACCCAAGTACCTGACCATTCCCTCTCAAGGATACTGCGACCTGACCGCTAGACATAAATCATAAATCCTTACTCCCTTCGAAATCAGGAACAACACAATCTCACCAACAATTGTACTCTTGCAATCCATGGCATACTGTACTAATTGTTCACACCTTGCAACTAAACACCTTTGAGAAGCAGCGGCTTCTCCCCCACTTGTTTCAATCTCCCTCCTACAAACAAGTAATTTAGAAAAACAAGCAAGCACCAACAGTGTTTCCCACATATGTCGCATACTGTAGCGAGCGATTTTTGGACGTGGTTGCGAAGCACAACTGCTCTTTGGGTATTACTACAGCTCGATTCATTTTTTATCCTATTAAAGCTGATGAAGGAAGGGAAATAGATGTCTCCAACTAACCCTGCTTCCATACTGAGGTTAAACAGTCAAAACTGTTGGTTTACAGATGCTTCAAAGATTCGGGGATTTTCCTAGGTTATTTTGTTCGATGAGATGTTTAGGATGTTAGGACTTTTTTTGATTGATGTGCGAAAGTATGGGATTTTGGGTTTTTGTTTAGTGTGCTCGCTAAGATCTTTTCTTTCGATCTTATGCCTACGTATTCCCGTTTACCGAAACAAGGGAAATCAGAGCGTTCGTAGTTCCTCTTATTCTATGGGAGGAAATGGGGTTTTGGTGTCTTGTTCAAAGCCCAAGACGTGAAGCGAAAGGTAGTTTGTATCTTGTTCAAAGCCCAAGATATGAAGATAAAAAGTCTCAACTTTAGAGAGAATCTGTCATCTCTAAAGAGGGGTAAAGGAGAATTACTTTAACCGGGATACGCAGATCCTAGCAATGCCATAATTTCCTAAGAAGGGGTTTTTTAACCTGAAGGAGAAGACTTTAACTCAGTGTAAAGCAACGCCATCTTTCCTTAGGAATTCCTCATGCTAAAAGATGGACAGTGGCATGGATATAGATGATCCAGAGGCTTGCCGCTTACAACGATTAGATGAAAGGGAAGGAGTTGTTGATGTTTGTTTGCTGTGAACGAGGCACAGGTTTGATGCTAAAAGGTTGATTGGATCAACCAGTGATTTTCTTATACAAAGACTAAGAGGAGGCTAATTTCTGCTAGGGAAAATCATTATACAAAGCCTAAGAGGAGGCTAATTTGTGTCTCGTACAAAGCCCGAGAGAGAGGCTAAAAGGGTTCGACCCAGTGGGGGATATCATTATACAAAGCCTAAGAGGAGGCTAACAAAGAGTTGACTCAGCTGGAGAATCTTTTATAGCTCGTATGAAGCCCGAGATAGAGGCTGAAAAAGAGTTTGACTCTTGCTTATGGAATTTGTATCTCGTACGAGGCCCGAGATGGAGGCAAAGGGGGTGATTGACTCAAGAGGGAGTCTTTTATATGTGTCTCATACAAAGCCTGAGAGAGAGGCTAAAAGGGTTGACTCTACAGGGGAATCTTTTATACTCAACAAGAGAGTGTTTTTGTATCTCGTACAAAGCCCGAGATGGAGGCTAAAAATTTGTTTGGCTCAATAAGAACCTTTTTGTATCTCGTATAAGGCCCGAGATGGAGGCGAAAGGTTTGCTCCGCTGGGGAGAATCATTTGTACAAAGCCCAAGAGGAGGCTAACTTATGCTGAGGATAAGAAGGATCATTATACGAAGCCTAAGAGGAGGCGAAAAGGAGACCGACTCCTTTAGGGATATCGTTATACAAAGCCTAAGAGGAGGCTATCTGCTGGTGACTGTTTATAGTTGAGTGACAGATCCAGTATACCGATTTTGAAAGAGAAAATTAGTTCTTATATGAGCAACACTGTACTCATGGGTTTGATCTGAGGATCGGGGTTGTTTCCTATTTTTTAAGGAAAAGGGAAATCCAAAGGGTATTGAGACTGTCTGAGTCTACGGGTTTCCTTCCTATTTAACGAAGGGTGCTTGAGAATGTCTTTGAGACTCAAGGAAGATAGATTGTCCAAGTCTAGAGTTTTATCTTTTGTACTATGCTTTGAGAAACAGTAGTAGACTCTGGAAAGGACTGCTCTATGAATATAACTAAGTTCTGTTCCTATACCTCTAGGAGGTCATCGGGACAATTTGTACGAAGCCCAAGAGGAGGCTGGAAGCTTTTAAGAAGCCAATTGGTCCTTGTACGAAGCCCAAGAGGAGGCTATCATTCCCGGAGGAAGAGATCATTATACGAAGCCTAAGAGGAGGTTGTCAATACTTCTAAGAAGCCGACGGGTCCTTGTACTAAGCCCAAGAGGAGGCGGGGTTGCTTATAGGAAGCCTATGGGTCCTTGTACGATGCCCAAGAGGAGGCCGGTGCTTTTAAGAAGCCCGTGGGTCCCCAAACCCCGAGAAATTCAAGGAAATGCTATTCACCGAGAATAGATCAAAGTCAGGAAAATCCGAGAATTTGGAAGAAACTCAAAGATGCCATTCACGGAGAATACATTCATCTTTGGGAGTAGAGTTTCTTGACGATTCCTAAGGAGGACAGCCTTGAGAGAATACTGTATCTGGTGATCCTATTTGGGATCTAGCTGTCTATTTCTACGAATAAACGAAACGGCTTTACCTAGTGCTAGACGTAGTTGCCGGGGAAACTCTGAATATCTATACTATTATTACACAGTAGATATGAGTTTATGAAAGGAGACTTACAGTGAGCAGCCCCACAATACAGTTATATATATGAGTTTGTGAAAGGAGACTTACAGTGAGCAGCCCCACAAAACAATTATATAATATGAAAGCAGTAAATGAAAGCGATAACCACTTACTCGGTTGTAGAGCTTCCATGCTGTTTGGTTAGTTGTTCAACAAAGAAAGATTGAAAACAACAGTATATTCAAAATCAAAGGAGAAAGTGCTTTGAAAAAGAAAGATTTGGGGCTTACAGCTCAAGGAGAGGCCCAAGGTTTTACCAGTGAGTGCACTGTTGAATTTGTACAGAGGGTCTTATACAAGTGACTGTGGCCCAAAAATTGTTTTCTGTACAGAGGGATGGGTCTTACACTCTCTCAAGAGGCCCAAAAAGGTTTTAAAGAAAAAGAAAGGGGCTTATAACACGAAGCCGAGGTTTTCTTTTAACGCAAAGGGACTTATACAATAAGTGAGGCCCAAAAGGTTTTGGTTAAAAAGGGGGTTGGGTCTTACACTCTAATAGAGGCCCAAAAGTTTTGAATTTTAAATGGGTCTTATAGCTCAAGGAGAGGCCCAAGGTTTGTTTTTCAACGGATGATGATCGCGTCGAACTTTTTGAAATACAACGGGACTTATACAATAAGTGAGGCCCACAAATAGGTTGTATTTACAAAGGGTTGGGTCTTACACTCTATTAGAGGCCCAAAGAGTTTAAAGAAAAAGAAATGGGTCTTACTACTCGAGGGTAGGCCCAATTGATTTTTAAAAAGGCGACGATCGCGCCGTTTATTTTTTGACGGTATCGGGACTTATACAATAAGTGAGGCCCACAAATGATTTGGTCAAAAAAGGATTGGGTCTTACACTCTATTAGAGGCCCATGAGTGTTTGAAAAAGTTTGATGAGGGTTGAATTAATCAAAAACCCTAATTTCATTTTTTTAAAGGACATTTTTCAAAGAAAAATCAAGTAAAAAAATGATAAAAAATATCAAATAAAATCATTAATCATGTTATAAACAGTGATTAAGGTTTATGAAAAAAGTATTTTATCCACATGAATATTTAAAATCATTTTGGTTTTAAAAATCAAGAAAAAGAAATCATTTTAAAAGCATTTAAAACAATTTAAAACAATATTTTTGAATATATTAAAAATATATCAAATAATAATATTTTTTGTGATTTTTTGGTGGATTAAAATATTATGGAGTATGAATAAGAAGTGTGTAAAACAGATTTGGAAAATGATAATTTTTGCTATGTAAAAGAATTGGTTGAGTTTTGAAAATAAGAGAAAAAGTATGATGTCACAACATCACATTCGACATCAGTTTTCAGTTTTCAACATCTTTTTTATCAAACTTCCAACACCCATAACTTTCTCAAATCTCAATGGTTTGAGACAAAATTTATATGCATCTGGACCAGAATTTCACAAGGAATCCAATGGTGGTGGTAGTTTTTTCAGATTATGCTCCTAGTGAAAAACCCGATAGTGGTTTTGAAATAGGCTATGATTTGTATTTTATGTGCTACAGCTCATTAATTACATAATGAATTAACTCAAACACAACATATACAACATGTATGAGATGCTTATAATCAGTGGACTTCAAAGCATTGCATGATTCAAAGATTCCAAGTTGTGAGGCTTACCTCTTTTTTTTGAGATTTTGGAGCTTTTGTGCAATCTGTCAAGCCTCTTGTTCCAGAAATGATTTGATGCTTTGGACAACCTCAAATGATCCCTTGGTTGCTTTTAGGATGATTAGAATCAGCTGGTACCTGCAAAAACACAAACTGTCACTTTCTTGTAAAAGGGGTTAAAAGTGACCAAAATAGCAACTCTCTCAAATGGTGTTCCAGATGGGGGGAACCATTTGGGACAGTTCAAGGATGATATTTGGAGTGTGTTTGAGGTTTTATCTGGTTTGGAAAGTGATTGAATCAAGACATGGCTTGAAAAATGCACAAAAGTGCCATTTTGAGGTTTTGAGAGGTGACTTTGTGATGTTGTGATTACAGGTCACTTTTGATGGTTTGCACAGCTTACATATGATATATATGAGGTGTGTGTGTGATTGATTTTGATGGAATTGCTCTCTAGCTCAAAAACTCAGAATTACTTGCTTTGGAAGGCAAATTTGAGGTGAAAGAAGAGATTTTGAGGAAAACATCTGTTATATGGCTTTGGTGTACTCAAACTGAGCATAAATGAGCTCTATTTATAGTAGAGCAAGTTTATTTTCGCAGCAATAGTGAATGGCAACTGCAGCAGAGGTTTGTTCAATGTTGGCCAATGAAAATCCAAGTCTCCTCTAGCCATTGACTAGAGGTTAGAGCACAGAGCTTTGGTTCCCTACTTGTTGGAGGAATCTTGACTGAATTCAGTTGCAAATGTGTCAGTCCATGCCACCTCTAAGCATCTATTAAATGCTCCAATCCAAAATTGGAGTCTTGTCCCTCTTTTAGGGATTTTTAGGAATAGCATGCTACTTCTTGTTCCAAGGACTTTGGAGGCTTGGCTCAGTGATTGTCCCCTTTAGATTTGATCCTCAGAGGTGTCCAAAGTGATGACAAGGCTTGGAAATTCGTGTGGCACAAAAAATGTGCAAATCTGCCCCATGAAAAATTCAGCTGCAGCAAGCCCTGTTGTAAAATTCATAACTCCCTGCTCGAGTATGCTACATGGACGTTCTAGGACTTTCTGGAAAGCTTAGATGATGTACTTCAACTTTGATGTTTGACTTTGGTCTTGATTCAGCTTGCAAAGTCATCAAAAATGGTCTTGAACTTGTGCAGTCAAATCTGTCCTAAAAGCTGTCATGAAAATTCTGCTTTATCAATGCTTTTTACAAAAATCATATCTCCTTGCTCGAGTATGCTACAAGGACGTTCTAGGACTTTATGGAAAGCTGAGATGACGTACTTTAACTTTGATGCCCAAGGTTTGGCTTGAATCAACTTGGATCATGGATAAAAACATCCTTGAAGTTGGGACATACTTGCTGGAAAAGTATTAATGATGTCCTATGAAATGTTGAAACATTTGACAACTTTGATCATTAATAATTCCAAACTTTAATCACTTGTATCTTTTAATCTACTATAATATTTTGAGTTGAAGTGAATTGCATCTTTGATGTTTGTCTTGCATGGTGACAAAGCTTGAAAATTGGGTGGCACATGAAAAGTGCACAAAATCTGTCCTAAAAAATCAGCTCGAGCAAGGCCTGTTGTGAGCTGCATAACTCCTTGCTCAAGTTGAATTAATGGGAGTTCTTATACATTTTGGAAAGCTCTAATGACATACTTTAACTTTGATGTTCAAGTTTTGTGAAGATAAGACTTGTAAAGTTGTCAAAATTGACCTTGAACTTGTGTGATCAAATCTGTCCTAAAAGCTGTCATGAAAATTCTGCTTTATCAATGCCTTTTGCAAAAATCATATCTCCCTGCTCGAGTATGCTACAAGGACGTTCTAGGACTTTCTGGAAAGCTGAGATGACGTACTTCAACTTTCATGCCCAAGGTTTGGCTTGAATCAACCTGGATCATGGAGAAAAACATCCTTGAAGTTGGGACATTCTTGCTGGAAAAATAGTAGTGATGTCCCTATGCAATGTCAGAACATTGGACATTAAGAATTCCCAACTTTGATCACTTATATCTTTCAAACCTTATGATATTTTGAGGTGATACCTTCTACAATGTTGAAGTATCAAATGCCCTCTTTAAAAGTAGCTCTTACTCAAAATCAATGGATCCTTGGATCAATAGTTACAACCTTGAAAAGTTGTGCACTTGAACATGATTTTAACTTAGAAAAATTTTCTAAGTTTCTTTCAATTTGATCAATTTTGCAATTTTGCGTGATTTCTTGATTTAAATTTGATCAAATTAAATCATCCATCATATTTTCTTGAGTAATGGCTTGTGAAGCTCAAAGTTGACCAAAAGTCAAACTTTGACTTTCTGCGTCAGTTGACTTTGTATTAGATGAACTTGAGGCTTGATCCACCTGAAATGTTGCACTCTTGTGCTTAATTCTTGATGTGGGAGTCCTCTTGATCCATTGTGGATGTTTGAGAGGTTAGACAAGTTGAAGATCATGTCATTCCTTGATTGATCCTTTGTCTAAAGGCTCTGAGAGGGCTTGAAACCCTAAGCTTGATTGTAGTAAATGCTCAACAATTCCTTGAGGAGATTGATGAGGCACAAAGGTACATCCATATTGTGCTGATGATTTGCACCATGATGGGAAATCTTAGAGGTCAAAATTTGGGGTATTACAGATGCCCCTATTTAATCTTCTTGGACCCGAAGGTGTGAATGACGAAAGTATTCGAGCATTCGGGGTGCAAGAGGACTAAATATCGGAATACCCGAAATTTTGATGGTGGTTATGAATGGTAGTTTGCGCATCCATCTTCTTTGGCTAAGCAATGATGCTTAGAAAAGGTAAACTTCCCCTCGATCCTGGTTTCCTACCAAGGAACTGGTCTTAGTTTCAGAAATAAACTTCCCCTCGATCCTGGTTTCCTACCAAGGAACTGGTCTTAGTTTCAGAAATAAACTTCCCCTCGATCCTGGTTTCCTACCAAGGAACTGGTCTCAGTTTCTGATTTAAACTTCCCCTCGATCCTGGTTTCCTACCAAGGAACTGGTCTCAGTTTCTGATTTAAACTTCCCCTCGATCCTGGTTTCCTACCAAGGAACTGGTCTGAGTTTCTGATTTAAACTTCCCCTCGATCCTGGTTTCCTACCAAGGAACTGGTCTTAGTTTCTTTTGTCAATAAACTTTATCGACAAGGGATGCTATGCGTAGCGGTTTTCCTCAAACTTCTCGCCGAATTTTCCTGGGGAGATGCCATTTGACGGAAAAAGTTTTGATGTCAGACTTGCTGGGGAACCCAATCGTCTGAATTGTAGAGGTGCACAAACTTCTCTGTTGGAGACGCTATTTGTTTCTACTGGGGAAAGCGAGCCTCTTGAGAAACTTCTTCTGCTTGGGGATATGAATAATACTTTTCTTGGGATCTTCCCAGAGAAATGCCATATGATGTGATCCAATTTTGAGGTGCCGATGACCTTTTCATCAGCGGCTTTTTGGAGAAACACTGAGGTACTGCCGAACCTTTGCTTAAGAGGCTTTCTCTGGGGATTTTCCTTAATCCGGGAAAGCAAGGATATCATCTTCAATGGCGAAGAGTGACATCTGTTGAAGGTTTCTCTGGCTTTTCAGAGGTTCAAGTTATCAAAGTGGCCAACTGCCGACTCTGATCTAAAGATACACTAGAAACGAGTTCGATTGGACACAGCACTTCCCGATAAAGCAAGAACTGACAAACTCGATTGAGAGGACGGTTATCACGGCAGGATAAGACCGACTCAAGTGATAGTGATGCAATATAAATGTAAATCGAATGCATGATGTATGTATGTATGTGCTGACAAAACAGACACGACACACAAACTAATGGATGAACACGGTTGGATACTCGGCCACTGCGGGGGACGAAGAAGTATCGTTGGTTCATGATAGCAATTCCACCTTGCTTAGGAGAGATAGTCCCTGCTGGGAGCTATGTTGATCAGGCTTAGGAGATGAGAACTCGACCGAAGGTGTCATACGAAACAAGGTCTCTGACACAGTTGATCCTTCATTCAGGCATACTGGTTTCGAATGAGTACTTTGATTTTGTACTTTGAGGCTCGCTTACTTCTGGAGAAGCGATCGATGTTCTTCTGATGTTCAACAGTCAAAAGAAATGCCATCTTTAATTTAAAAGCAGAAAAAGTTTAACAAGTAAATTCATTTTGTTTTATTTCAAGAATCGCTGATCAAGTTAAACAACGTCGTTCTGTAAAGCTAAAACAAGTAAGAATTACAAACAAAAGCACAAGGGCTCAAATTTTATTGGTAAGATGGAGATCAGCCAAACGCGTGATTCCATAGAGTATTTACAAAGTTTAGAAAATGGTAATTTACAAGGAAAAGGGCTACGTTGAAACATAACGACCACTATCCTTCTACCAACTTTGAGTTCTGGACATCCTGAGCTTCTGTCGAAGATGACCGTTGTCTGGAGTTTTCCTCCGATTGATGATGTAACTGCTGCTGAGGGACTTGCCTCTGTTGAACATAGTTACTTGCCATTATCCCTAATTTTTGCCTGGATTGTACTATGATGTTTCCAATCCACCGGGATGATTTTTTTCATGTCTCTAACTTTTGCCTGGACCGCCCTTTCGGGTTTTCAATCCACCGAGATGTTTTTTTTTTTTTTAGTTTAGGCGAAGTATTTCTTGACTACATCAACATTTGTGGGGTAGGCAAATTCCTCTCTGTCCATGGTTGCAAGTCTCAAGGCGCCGCCTGAGAAAGCTTTCGTGACCACATAGGGGCCATCATAATTCGGGGTCCATTTGCCCCAAGAATCAGTGAGAAAAGATTGATTCTTCTTGAGCACAAGGTCTCCTTTTCTGAAGATGCGAGGTCTGACCTTTTTGTCAAATGCCCTCTTCATTCCTCGTTGATACAACTGACCGTGGCATAGTGCCGTCATTCTCTTTTCTTCGATCAGGTTCAATTCGTCGTGTCGAATTTGACACCATTCAGCTTCGGTGAGCTTAGCTTCCATCAATACTCGGATTGATGGGATCTCTACTTCTATGGGGAGCACTGCTTCCATGCCATACACTAGAGAGAAAGGGGTAGCCCCTGTTGAAGTGCGGACAGATGTACGATAACCGTGAAGAGCAAAGGGTAGCATCTCGTGCCAATCTTTGTAAGTTACAACCATCTTTTGAACAATCTTCTTGATGTTCTTGTTAGCCGCTTCTACCGCTCCGTTCATCTTGGGTCGGTAGGGAGATGAGTTATGGTGTTCAATCTTGAACTCTGCGCACAACTCTTTCATCATCTTATTGTTCAAGTTAGATCCATTATATGTAATGATCTGGCTCGGAACACCATAACGGCAGATGATATTGTTTTTGATAAATCGGACCACCACTTGTCGAGTTACATTAGCGTACGACGCCGCTTTGACCCACTTGGTAAAGTAATCAATGGCTACCAGAATGAACCGATGTCCGTTTGAAGCCTTAGGTTCAATCAATCCAATCATGTCGATTCCCCATATGGAAAAAGGCCACGGGGAAGAGAGAACTTTGAGATACGATGGCGGTACATGAATTTTGTCGGCGTATATCTGACACTTGTGACACCTCCTCATGTACTTGTAGCAGTCAGATTCCATGGTCAACCAATAGTACCCTGCTCTCAGAATTTTTCTCGCCATTGTGTGTCCGTTGGCATGAGTGTCAAAGGATCCTTCATGAATTTCTTTCATAAGCATGTCTGCTTCTGGTCTGTCGATGCATCGGAGCAAGACCATGTCAAAGTTCCTCTTATAAAGAGTGTCACCGCTCAAGAAGAAGCTTCCAGCTAGCCTTCTGAGGGTCTTTCTGTCCTTTCTGAGTGCCCCAGGTGGGTACTCTTGTTTCTGAAGGAAGCATTTGATATCGTGATACCAAGGTCTGTTGTCTATGACTGCTTCGATCACGAAGATGTAAGCGGGTCGTTCAAGGCGCATAACGTCAATCTTAGGTAGGTCATTCCATCGACCTACGCTAATCATGGAAGAAAGAGTGGCTAAAGCATCAGCCATGTGATTCTCACCAGGAGGGATGTGATGAAAGTCAACTCTATTGAAGAAGGGTAGCAACCTTCTTGCGTACTCTTTGTAAGGAATCAATCCTGATTGGTATATGTTCTAATCTCCTGTGATCTGATTGATAACCAGGGCTGAATCGCCGTATACGTCCATGTTTTTGATCCTTAAATCAATCGCTTCTTCGAGACCCATAATACAAGCTTCGTATTCGGCCTCGTTATTCGTACATTTGAACGTAAGTCTGGAAGTGAAAGGAATGTGGGTACCCTGAGGGGTAACAATGATTGCCCCAATTCCGCTTCCGTAATGATTAACTGCTCCGTCAAAGATAAGTCCCAATTGGGAACCTGGTTCTGGCCCTTCACTGGGTAACGGTTCATCGCAATCTTTCATTTTTAGATACATGACATCTTCGTCTGGGAAGTTAAACCCGATTGATTCCTGATCGTCAATCGGTTGATGAGCCAAATGATCAGCTAAAATACTCCCCTTAACGGCTTTCTGAGCGTGGTACTCTATGTCATATTCTGATAATAGCATCTGCCAACGGGCAATCCTTCCCGTGAGAGCAGGCTTTTCAAAGACGTACTTGATTGGATCCATTTCGGAAACCAACCAAGTAGTATGACGAATCATGTACTGGCGAAGATGTTTGGCTGCCCAAGCCAAAGCGCAACAAGTTTTCTCAAGCATCGTGTACCGAGTCTCGCAGTCAGTGAACTTCTTGCTCAGATAGTAAATGGCAGGCTCTTTCCTTTTGGTTTCGTCTTGTTGGCCAAGTACACATCCCATTAAGTCCTCTAGGACTGTGAGGTAAATGATCAGTGGTCTTCCTTCCACTGGAGGTGATAGAATCAGAGGATTCAACAGATATTCCTTAATACTGTCAAAGGCAGTTTGGCAGTTTTCTGACCAAACGCAGTCCTGGTTCTTTTTGAGTAATTTGAAAATCGGCGCACACGTGGCGGTCATAAGGAATATGAATCTGGAGATGTAGTTCAAACGTCCCAAGAATCCTCTGACTTATTTTTTCAGTTTTTGGAGAAGGCATTTCTTGAATGGCCTTGACCTTGTCAGGATCAACCTCAATTCCTTTCTGGCTGACGATGAAACCTAGGAGTTTCCCTGAACGGACACCGAAGGTGCACTTGTTGGGATTCAAGCGGAGCTTGAATTTTCTTAAACGTTCGAACAATTTTGACAGATGTTCAACGTGCTCATTCTCTGTTTTTGATTTTGCAATTAAATCATCGACATATACCTCGATTTCTTTATGTATCATGTCATGAAACAGAGTAGTCATGGCCCTTTGATAGGTTGCCCCGACATTCTTCAAACCGAACGACATTACCTTGTAACAAAAAGTACCCCATGGGGTGATGAACGAAGTTTTCTCCATGTCTTTCGGCGCCATTTTGATCTGGTTATAGCCCGAGAATCCATCCATGAAGGAGAAAACTTTGAACTTTGTTGTACTGTCTACCAGCATGTCAATGTGTGGTAAAGGGAATTCGTCCTTTGGACTAGCCTTGTTCAGATCTCTGTAATCGACACACATTCTGACCTTTCCGTCCTTTTTAGGAACAGGTACGATGTTGGCTAACCATTGAGGATATTCAGATGTAGCGAGGAAACCCGCGTCAATCTGTTTCTGTACCTCCTCTTTGATTTTGATGGCCATGTCCGGGTGAGTCCGTCTCAACCTTTGCTTTACTGGTGGACATTTCGATCTCAATGGTAAATGATGTTCCACGATGCTGGTATCCAACCCAAGCATGTCTTGATAGGACCAAGCGAACACATCGGGGAATTCTTTGAGAAGCTTTATCAAACCCTCTCTGGCAGTTGGACTGAGCAGCGCTCCAATCCTGATTTTTTTCCTCTCTTTTTCTGAACCCAAGTTTACCGTTTCCAACGGCTCTTTGTGAGGTTCAATGGACCTTTCCTCTTGTCTGAGTAATCGGGAGATCTCTTCTGGAATTTCGTTGTCAACTTCTTCTTCAGCCCCAAATACCGGGAACTCAAAGTCGGGAGAAGGCATCGGATCGTATGTTTCAACGGGGTGTAAAACAAGCAATCTGCATGACGTGATGATTCGTGTTTAGAAGAGATAGAGAAAATGCAAGTGTGTGCAGTGTTTTGATTTACTGCTTGTTTTTATTATTAATGTTTTTTTTTAGGATTACCATTTTCTGAGAAAAGCAAAAAGAGAAAACAGCAAATAATGCGGGAATTACAGAACGACATTATTTTATTAATGCACAAGTCAGTTCTTGAAACTACAGCCCTATAAAACAAAACTCTGTCACTTCGGGCAAAGTGAAGAGGGAAATTTACAGAAAGCGAGTCCTATTAAAACATCCGTTTCACCTGGGCAGGGTGAAAGGCTTAAAGATGGCAATTACTTTGACTGATGAACGACCTTCGGAACCTCGACAGCAACCCACTGACGGCGAACTCCTCGGTGAATCACAATGTCTGGCACCTTCCTTGATTTATCTTTAGAAATGACGCTGATTTCTGGTGGAGCAGGATCATTGGAATCTGTCTCCCAGGCAGAATTGTCGTAGGAGGATTCCTCAGTTGCATATTGCAGAATATTGGTGCTCTCAGGTAGATCTCCCCATCCAGTTGGCTGGATATCTTCGAGCCTGATACGAGAGCTTTCGGGAGCGGTGTACTTGACCATATAGTCGTATTTTCCACTTGGTTCTCCCAGAGTGTCCCAAACTTCTTTGGAACTGGAGGAGTCATCTCTCTCGATGACGTTGACCTCGGGAAAAGCATAGTTGATGAATTCAAGTCCGACAAATGTTGCGAATTCATCTTCATGTTGGGTAGTTTCTGAATGACCTGAGTGTTGATCCCATGACATAGTAAGGACACAAGTATTCTGTTCAATGACGGTCAGCTGATTTTCATTGTTCGGCTGACTCTCTTGCCCCAAGTCTCCTGGATAAGGTTGCCACATTGGCAGACCATCCATCGGCCCATAGTAGGTGTAGTCAAAATCATCCTTCATCGGAATGTCTTCCTCTAATGAATTTGGCGGAGCACGGCATCCTTCCGGATCATAATCTCCGTGGATCAACTCAATGTCTGATCTTGGTATAACTCTCGGACTCTGTGCGGGATAGTAAAACGGAGTTTGCGTTTCGTCCTGCGACACATAACCGTCCTCGTTAAGGTAGGGCTTCCATTCCCCATCTATGTCAAAGGGATCCTCTTCATTGATAGCATGGACTACTTGAGTCACTGGTTGGAGGAAACCTCCACTATGGAAGAAGTTCTGAATGGGATGAAGACTTTCATTGCCGGCAGCTGTCTGGGTACAGGTTGCAGAAAAACCAAGACCCTTCTTTGTTTTATTGTCAATAGGAATGACAAGCTGTCCCCATCCTTTTGTATCGGTACTCTCGACCGCTTTGATAGCATCCTTGTATGAGGAAATCGACGTTCCTCCTCCGGATTGATTGTCCTTGCTCACCGACAGTGCTTGGAACTGCGTCCCAATAACCTCCTCGGGTTCTATACCAGTAGATGATGACAAGTTACTCACGAGCAAAGCCTGTTCCCCACAGACTGTGACAAGTTGATCGTTCTAAACGAACTTTAGCTTTTGGTGGAGGTTCGAAGTGACCGCTCCAGCCTGATGTATCCAAGGTCTTCCTAATAAACAGCTGTCTGTTGCCCGGATATCCATGACCTGGAAAGTGACTTGAAAAGTATGAGGACCAATAGTTATGGGAAGATCAACTTCGCCGATAACTGCTTTTCTGGATCCGTCGTACGCTTTGACGACGACCTCACTGATTCTCATCGGAGGGCCTTTGAATGATAATTGTATCAAAGTGGACTTCAGCATAACATTCAGGGCTGACCCTGTGTCTACCAGTACGCTGGCTAAAGCATCGTCCTGGCAGTCAACTGTGATATTGAGCGCCATGTTATGACGGCGACCCTCTTCGGGTAATTCCTCATCACTAAATCCCAAATTATTGTAGGAAGTGATGTTAGAGACAATGCTATCGAACTGTCTGATTATTACATCTTGTTCCACAAAGGCTTGCTCCAAGACTTTCTGTAAAGCCTCCCTGTGCGCTTCTGAACTGAGTAATAGTGATAATACCGAGATTTTTGAAGGAGTCTGTAACAGTTGATCAATAATGTTGTATTCACTCCTTTGGATGAGCTTTAGCATCTCATCATCATTTTTCGAAAGGCCGGGATTACTAGATTGACCGACTGGTGGATCGGGAATTTCTGTCTGAAATTCCTTTTCTTTGTTGGACTCTCCAACTCCTCGGTTGAAGATTCGACCGCTCCGTGTTACACGACTGATGTCTGCAATATTCACGACGGAGGGTAATGGAATTTCCTTTCCATTCTCAACTATTGTTGCACCGTATTTGTAAGGGATAGCCTTAGCTGATTCATACGATAATGGTCCCGGCAGATAGATGACTATGGGAACCTTCTGGTTTTTCTGACCATCATAAGTAATCTCGATTCGTTCCCGGTTGGGAACTTTAGATTCGTCAACTAGAGGAATAATGGCAAAAACATCCCTGGTCCTGTGATGACCAGAGATCGTGACAACATCCTCAACTTGGTCAGCAAGGTAGTTCGGCGACCAATTGATGGGTCCAGAACCTGGATATGGACGAATTTCTCCACGATCGACCTGACCCTGAAGGGCTGCTCTCACAAGGTAACACCCCTGGTTACTTTCCGAACAGACGCTACAACTGTCATAGTTGTGTGGGGGCACCTAGCCACGCCCACTTTGAATACAATGTAACCTTACTAGGTTAGCTTCCACTGATCGGACATCCTGACTTTGACGCCGAGTGGGATTCCTGTTACTGATACTAATCTGTTGAGTATCTTCATCCATATAGATTGGCATCCACCAGTGATTTAACAAGTGCTGAAGTGCCTCCTGGACAAGGGTACAACCTCGATCATTTTCGCAACCCGCTTTACAGCTTTGATAATCATGTGAGATCAGGAATCCGAGTCGGACCTGCTCAGCATGTAACTCCACCAGGTTGGTATTCATCACACGAATATCGAAAACCTGAACCACGTTGATCTGATAAGGGTTCCTATCATGGTAGTCTTGGATCCATCCAAGATCCATCAGACGCTGGAGGGCCTCTTGTATGAAAGAGCATCCCTGTTTGTTTACCGAGCAAGTCAGACAGGAACTATAATCGTGCCGCGGCAGATTATGATACTGGCTTTGACTTGAGTACATCGCCACCAAGTTGACATTCATCACACGGATATCGTGGTTCTGAATGACGTTGGAATTCGTGTAGACCATGTTAACTCCACGAACTCGGTGCTCTTGGATCCATCCGAGATCCATCTGTTCCTGCAGAGCTGCTTGTACTACAGAACATCCCTGGTTGTCTTTAGAGCAGATATCACACTGGTGATAGTTATGAGGTGGCACATGGCCATATCTACTCTGTCTACAATGCATCTTGACCAGATTGGTCCTCAATGAGAATACATCGTGAATTTGATAGACGTTGTTAGTCTCTTTCTCAATCAGATTGACTGCAGCCTTCTCATGTTGAGGCAGCGGGTTCATGAGAACATTAGGATTCGTATCTTTGAAAGATAAGAACCCGCTCCTAACAAGCTTTTGCACGTCAGATTTGAAATTGAGGCAATTTTCTATGTTATGCCCCGATCCTCCTTGATGATAAGGGCATGTCTGATCCGCTTTAAACCAGAAAGGCAGATTTTCCGGTACTGTAAGAGGAGACTTAGTCTGAATGTGCCCCTTAGCCAGTAGTAACGGAAATAGTTCTGCGTACAACATGGGTATAGGATCAAACCCTGATGGTCGCGTTGTACGGTTGTTGTTATATGGAGGACGAGCCTGTTGAAGAGGTTGTTGTGTCCTTTGCTGATTAGGTTGGCTCTGCGCAACCTGAGGTTGATACGTAGGAATAGGCGCGGGGGCGATAGCAGGAGTTACCGCTGCTACTGGTTGATAACGACGCCTTTGCTTTCCGAGAGAGATATTCCCAATATCTTGCTCTTTTTTCTTAGGGAGAGCATTACCGTATTTCTTAGTACCGCTCGTCGATCCAGTGTCTTTTACCAAACGTCCTTCTCAGACGGCTTCCTCAAGACGTACGCCCATACCGACCATTTCGGTGAAATCACTGGGCGCACTGGCGACCATTCGGCCGTAGTAAAATGAGCTCAAGGTTTTTAAGAAGATCTTTGTCATCTCTTTTTCCTCAAGAGGTGGACAAATCTGAGCGGCAATTTCACGCCATCTCTGGGCGTATTCCTTAAAGGTTTCTTTGTCCTTTTGAGACATCGATCTGAGTTGATCTCTGTCTGGTGCCATGTCCAAATTGTATTTATAATGTTGAACGAAGGCTTTGCCAAGATCTCTGAATGTGCTGATCGTGGCACGGTTTAAACCCATGTACCATTTTAAGGCGGCACCGGTTAAACTATCCTGAAAGTAATGAATCAGCAGGTCCTGATTCTCCATCTGAGCTGACATCCGTCGAGCGTACATTGTCAAGTGACTTTGAGGGCAAGAGTTACCCTTGTATTTTTCAAAGTCGGGCACTTGGAACGTGTGCGAAACTTTCACATTGGGGACCAGACAAAGGTCTGCGGCGTCCTTTCCAAAAAGATCCTGACCACGAATGGCTTGTAATTCCTTCTGCATTTCCAAGAACTGTTCCTGGAATTCATCCATTCGGTCAAACATAGTTTCCTTCTTACCAGAAGGTATCTGTGGAATCTGTCCTTCCGGGACAGTGTGCACCACAGGGGGTGGTACCGTAACTACGGCGGTGAATCTGGGTGTTTCCCGAAGTTTGTAACCTTCATGAGTTTTCAGTATGCCTTTGTCATCTTCGCTTTCCCGAAGTCTGTAACCTTCAGGACCAGCGGTATCCGTTGCGATTCCCTGATCTTCAACGATCGGCGGAACATATCCTTCTGGGATATAGTTTGCAGGCATGCCCCAGGGACGATCTTTCGGCATCTGATACCTAGGATCATACTTCTCCACTATGGGTGCTGAGGTGATCTCCGAAATCACAGTCCTTTGTAGCTGAGCTTCTGCCATGGCTTGCATGTCGTTACGAAGCTTTCTCATATCCTCTCTCAGAGCGTCGATCTCTTCTTTCAACTCTCTGTTTTCTTCCTCAAGATCATCCATCTTTTCTGACGATTGGCCCGAGTATTGTACGAATGAGACAGTTTGACTCTAGAACCGAGACACAAACGTAAGATTTGTAGGTAAGGAGAATACGCGATGTGAGAATGATAAAATGCAATGATTATATTAATTGTTTGTTGATTTAATCAAAATAAACTGCGACAATTAGATTGCAAATATCAAACAGTGGGGAAACCCCTTTTTATTGAAATTCAAAGATTGCGGAAATGGAAATATAGTAGATTACAAGGTGCAGAAACAGAAACCTAAGCTAATGGGTCCCGAGTCCTCTCTGAAGAGAAATCGGGTGCTGATTCTGGTATCTTCCTTTTCTTTGACCGGGGCTCTTGAGCCGTTGTCGGGTTGTCATTACTTTGCCAGGTGAAAGGAGCGAGCAAATTCCTTTGGTCATCCTGATTCTCTACAGCATGTTGCTCCAAAATTTCAATCAGGGCATCTTTCTCTTTCAGTAGTTGCTGTATTTGGATACACTCTACGTTGAGGGTGCGGTACTTGTTCTTCCAAGACCTTCTTTCCTTTTGAACTTTGTTGAGAGTAACCTGAAGCTTTTCAGTTTCCGTCATGAAGTACATGACAGATTCCCTCGGCGGAAGAGTTCCGTAACGAGGATAAGGCATCTTCAGCTTGAGAGCTCTAGTTTGTACCCAGTGGAGATAAGGCTCCACCGAGACACAATCCAGTTTTCCTAGAGACTCTCGTCCTTTCTTATGAACGTGCTTCCAAGCATGCACTATTTCCATTTTTAGTGCTCTGTCATTTTCTCCTTCCTTGAAGAAAAGACCTTCCAGATGAGTGTTCTGCGGAACAAGCCTCATCGGGTATCCAAATTGACGAAGAACAATATCGGATGGTAGTTGATTCCTCCTTTAGTTCCTATGAGGGGTACGTTGGGGAAATTTCCACAATGATCAATGATCCTGATCCCATCATAAATCCTATTACACCAATCTATATCAGAGTTGGTAAGAGACATGATCTTCTGCGACCAGCGCAAGGCGCTCTTGCAATCCCAAAAAGCAGCAGACTTAGGCAAATGGGAGATAAACCATTTGTAAAGCAAAGGTACACAACATGTGATCTCCCCTCCACTGTACAAATTCCCTAAGTATACAGAATGATACGCATCCGCGAGCAAAGTCGGCACAGGGTTTCCAACGAGAAAAACCTTAATAGCGTTGATATCGACGAAGTTATTAATGTTGGGAAACAAAAATAACCCGTAGGTGAGCAAGACAAAGATGTTTTCAAAAGCAGTCCCGTTCCCTATACTAGCGAAGTACAGAGCTTTCTTTGTTAAGAACTGGGCTGGCAAACCTTGTATGCCACCCTTGGTAGTCAGGTGAGTCCTGACCTCAGACTCGTCCAAATGAATTGCTCTTGCAATAGTTTGATTCTTTGGAATTTCTTCCAGTCCAGAAAATGGAGCTCGATCAGTAATGTGTAGATCGATCAGATGAGAATACTCCTCCAGCGTTGGTGCGAGCTGGTAATCCGGGAATGTAAAGCTGTGATAAGCCGGATCGTAGAACTGAATGAGCGCGTCCATGATTTCCCCAATCACATGGACTCTTAACAGTGGTAGCAAACCACCGTGCTTGGCTCTGAAATCCTCTGGGTTAATGATCATCCTTGCTAACCTTCTCAAATCCTCTAGCTTTGGAACCTTGAAGGTATACTGATGAGTTCTCCTTCTACCGAAATCCATTAGTGCAATCCTTTTCTCTGATATTTGCAATCACAGTCTTAGTTTAATTTGAAAAATAGAGAGACTAGAAGAGAAATATTTTGAATGTTTTAATGTTTTTTAGATGAATGCATGAATGCAGCACACAAAAACATAGAAAAAACATGGGGTCAGAGGGTCGTTGTCATGAAGTCAAGGCTCTACCCATCCCCAAAGGTTTACTAAGGTGATTTTTGTACATGTACTCATTATCATCAGCTCCTCCCAGGAAGGCAGACAATAAGCGGATCGCCAGCGAGTTGTGTGCAATCTTAGAGTAAGTGTTATTCACCGAGAATAGATCACCAGCCTCAAATGAGGGTAGTATCGCATAACAACTATTTCCGATAGTTTCCGCACTACGAAAGGGTTGGCTTCCTAGGTGTATACTCCATCTTTCCACATACGGCATCACCCGCATTCCCAGTAGCAGAAAAATAAACACGTATAGCAATTAGGAAAAGTAGTATATATATATTTGTCCTAAACATCCTAGACTTTAAGAGCTAAGAATCTTAAGTTCCTGACAGAAATGGATCCCCGGCGGAGTCACCACTCTGTAGTTTCTATATAAGCGAAGGTTTTGACCTAAGATCCTAATAGAGTAAAAAAGTCACATCTCAGCGAAGGTTTCTATCTAGGAGTAAAATAGATCATCATTTTGATCCCCAGCAGAGTCGCCATTCTTCTGTAGCGAGCGATTTTTGGACGTGGTTGCGAAGCACAACCGCTCTTTGGGTATTACTACAGCTCGATTCATTTTTTATCCCATTAAAGCTGATGAAGGAAGGGAAATAGATGTCTCCAACTAACCCTGCTTGCATACTGAGGTTAAACAGTCAAAACTGTTGGTTTACAGATGCTTCAAAGATTCGGGGATTTTCCTAGGTTATTTTGTTCGATGAGATGTTTAGGATGTTAGGACTTTTTTTTATTGATGTGCGAAAGTATGGGATTTTGGGTTTTTGTTTAGTGTGCTCGCTAAGATCTTTTCTTTCGATCTTATGCCTACGTATTCCCGTTTACCGAAACAAGGGAAATCAGAGCGTTCGTAGTTCCTCCTATTCTATGGGAGGAAATGGGGTTTTGGTGTCTTGTTCAAAGCCCAAGACGTGAAGCGAAAGGTAGTTTGTATCTTGTTCAAAGCCCAAGATATGAAGCTAAAAAGTCTCAACTTTAGAGAGAATCCGTCATCTCTAAACAGGGGTAAAGGAGAATTACTTTAACCGGGATACGTGGATCCTAACAATGCCATAATTTCCTAAGAAGGGGTTTTTTAACCTGAAGGAGAAGACTTTAACTCAGTGTAAAGCAACGCCATCTTTCCTTAGGAATTCCTCATGCTAAAAGATGGACAGTGGCATGGATATAGATGATCCAGAGGCTTGCCGCTTACAACGATTAGATGAAAAGGAAGGAGTTGTTGATGTTTGTTTGCTGTGAACGAGGCACAGGTTTGATGCTAAAAGGTTGATTGGATCAACCAGTGGTTTTCTTATACAAAGCCTAAGAGGAGGCTAATTTCCGCTAGGGAAAATCATTATATAAAGCCTAAGAGGAGGCTAATTTATGTCTCGTACAAAGCCCGAGAAAGAGGCTAAAAGGGTTCGACCCAGTGGGGGATATCATTATACAAAGCCTAAGAGGAGGCTAACAAAGAGTTGACTCAGCTGGAGAATCTTTTATAGCTCGTATGAAGCCCGAGATGGAGGCTGAAAAAGAGTTTGACTCTTGCTTATGGAATTTGTATCTCGTACGAGGCCCGAGATGGAGGCAAAGGGGGTGATTGACTCAACGAGGGAGTCTTTTATATGTGTCTCATACAAAGCCTGAGAGAGAGGCTAAAAGGGTTGACTCTACAGGGGAATCTTTTATACTCAACAAGAGAGTGTTTTTGTATCTCGTATAAAGCCCGAGATGGAGGCTAAAAATTTGTTTGGCTCAATAAGAACCTTTTTGTATCTCGTATAAGGCCCGATATGGAGGCGAAAGGTTTGCTCCGCTGGGGAGAATCATTTGTACAAAGCCCAAGAGGAGGCTAACTTATGCTGAGGATAAGAAGGATCATTATACGAAGCCTAAGAGGAGGCGAAAAGGAGACCGACTCCTTTAGGGATATCGTTATACAAAGCCTAAGAGGAGGCTATCTGCTGGTGACTGTTTATAGTTGAGTGACAGATCCAGTATACCGATTTTGAAAGAGAAAATCAGTTCTTATATGAGCAACACTGTACTCATGGGTTTGATCTGAGGATCGGGGTTGTTTCCTGTTTTTTAAGGAAAAGGGAAATCCAAAGGGTATTGAGACTGTCCGAGTCTACGGGTTTCCTTCCTATTTAATGAAGGGTACTTGAGAATGTCTTTGAGACTCAAGAAAGATAGACTGTCCAAGTCTAGAGTTTTATCTTTTGTACTATGCTTTGAGAAACAGTAGTAGACTCTGGAAAGGACTGCTCTATGAATATAACTAAGTTCTGTTCCTATACCTCTAGGAGGTCGTCGGGACAATTTGTATGAAGCCCAAGAGGAGGCTGGAAGCTTTTAAGAAGCCAATCGGTCCTTGTACGAAGCCCAAGAGGAGGCTATCATTCCCGGAGGAAGAGATCATTATACGAAGCCTAAGAGGAGGTTGTCAATACTTCTAAGAAGCCGACGGGTCCTTGTACTAAGCCCAAGAGGAGGCGGGGTTGCTTATAGGAAGCCTATGGGTCCTTGTACGATGCCCAAGAGGAGGCCGGTGCTTTTAAGAAGCCCGTGGGTCCCCAAACCCCGAGAAATTCAAGGCAATGCTATTCACCGAGAATAGATCAAAGTCAGGAAAATCCGAGAATTTGGAAGAAACTCAAAGATGCCATTCACGGAGAATACATTCATCTTTGGGAGTAGAGTTTCTTGACGATTCCTAAGGAGGACAGCCGAAGAGAAGACTGTATCTGGTGATCCTATTTGGGATCTAGCCATCTATTTCTACGAATAAACGAAACGGCTTTACCTAGTGCTAGACGTAGTTGCCGGGGAAACTCTGAATATCTATACTATTATTACACAGTAGATATGAGTTTATGAAAGGAGACGCACAGTTAGCAACCCCACAATACAGTTATATATATGAGTTTGTGAAAGGAGACTTACAGTGAGCAGCCCCACAAAACAGTTATATAATATGAAAGCAGTAAATGAAAGTGATAACCACTTACTCGGTTGTAGAGCTTCCATGCTGTTTGGTTAGTTGTTCAACAAAGAAAGATTAAAAACAACAGTATATTCAAAATCAAAGGAGAAAGTGCTTTGAAAAAGAAAGATTTGGAGCTTACAGCTCAAGGAGAGGCCCAAGGTTTTACCAGTGAGTGCACTGTTGAATTTGTACAGAGGGTCTTATACAAGTGACTGTGGCCCAAAAATTGTTTTCTGTACAGAGGGATGGGTCTTACACTCTCTCAAGAGGCCCAAAAAGGTTTTAAAGAAAAATAAAGGGGCTTATAACACGAGGGTAGGCCCAGTTGACTTTTCGTTTAAAATGGCGATCGCGCCGAGGTTTTCTTTTAACGCAAAGGGACTTATACAATAAGTGAGGCCCAAAAGGTTTTGGTTAAAAAGGGGGTTGGGTCTTACACTCTAATAGAGGCCCAAAAGTTTTTAATTTTAAATGGGTCTTATAGCTCAAGGAGAGGCCCAAGGTTTGTTTTTCAACGGATGATGATCGCGTCGAACTTTTTGAAATACAACGGGACTTATACAATAAGTGAGGCCCACAAATAGGTTGTATTTACAAAGGGTTGGGTCTTACACTCTATTAGAGGCCCAAAGAGTTTAAAGAAAAAGAAATGGGTCTTACTACTCGAGGGTAGGCCCAATTGATTTTTAAAAAGGCGACGATCACGCCGTTTGTTTTTTGACGGTATCGGAACTTATACAATAAGTGAGGCCCACAAATGATTTGGTCAAAAAAGGATTGGGTCTTACACTCTATTAGAGGCCCATGAGTGTTTGAAAAAGTTTGATGAGGGTTGAATTAATCAAAAACCCTAATTTCATTTTTTTAAAGGACATTTTTCAAAGAAAAATCAAGTAAAAAAATGATAAAAAATATCAAATAAAATCATTAATCATGTTATAAACAGTGATTAAGGTTTATGAAAAAGTATTTTATCCACATGAATATTTAAAATCATTTTGGTTTTAAAAATCAAGAAAAAGAAATCATTTTAAAAGCATTTAAAACAATTTAAAACAATATTTTTGAATATATTAAAAATATATCAAATAATAATATTTTTTGTGCTTTTTTGGTGGATTAAAATATTATGGAGTATGAATAAGAAGTGTGTAAAACAGATTTGGAAAATGATAATTTTTGCTATGTAAAAGAATTGGTTGAGTTTTGAAAATAAGAGAAAAAGTATGATGTCACAACATCACATTCGACATCAGTTTTCAGTTTTCAACATCTTTTTTATCAAACTTCCAACACCCATAACTTTCTCAAATCTCAATGGTTTGAGACAAAATTTATATGCATCTGGACCAGAATTTCACAAGGAATCCAATGGTGGTGGTAGTTTTTTCAGATTATGCTCCTAGTGAAAAACCCGATAGTGGTTTTGAAATAGGCTATGATTTGCATTTTCTGTGCTACAGCTCATTAATTACATGATGAATTAACTCAAACACAACATATAAAACATGTATGAGATGCTTATAATCAGTGGACTTCAAAGCATTGCATGATTCAAAGATTCCAAGTTGTGAGGCTTACCTCTTTTTTTTGAGATTTTGGAGCTTTTGTGCAATCTGTCAAGCCTCTTGTTCCAGAAATGATTTGATGCTTTGGACAACCTCAAATGATCCCTTGGATGCTTTTAGGATGATTAGAATCAGCTGGTACCTGCAAAAACACAAACTGTAACTTTCTTGTAAAAGGGGTTAAAAGTGACCAAAATAGCAACTCTCTCAAATGGTGTTCCAGATGGGGGGAACCATTTGGGACAGTTCAAGGATGATATTTAGAGTGTGTTCGAGGTTTTATCTGGTTTGGAAAGTGACTGAATCAAGACATGGCTTGAAAAATGCACAAAAGTGCCATTTTGAGGTTTTGAGAGGTGACTTTGTGATGTTGTGATTACAGGTCACTTTTGATGGTTTGCACAGCTTACATATGATATATATGAGGTGTGTGTGTGATTGATTGTGATGGAATTTCTCTCTAGCTCAAAAACTCAGAATTACTTGCTTTGGAAGGCAAATTTGAGGTGAAAGAAGAGATTTTGAGGAAAGCATCTGTTAGATGGCTTTGGTGTACTCAAACTGAGCACAAATGAGCTCTACTTATAGTAGAGCAAGTTTGTTTTCGCAGCAATAGTGAATGGCAACTGCAGCAGAGGTTTGTTCAATGTTGGCCAATGAAAATCCAAGTCTCCTCTAGCCATTGACTAGAGGTTAGAGCACAGAGCTTTGGTTCCCTACTTGTTGGAGGAATCTTGACTGAATTCAGTTGCAAATGTGTCAGTCCATGCCACCTCTAAGCATCTATTAAATGCTCCAATCCAAAATTGGAGTCTTGTCCCTCTTTTAGGGATTTTTAGGAATAGCATGCTACTTCTTGTTCCAAGGACTTTGGAGGCTTGGCTCAGTGATTGTCCCCTTTAGATTTGATCCTCAGAGGTGTCCAAAGTGATGACAAGGCTTGGAAATTCGTGTGGCACAAAAAATGTGCAAATCTGCCCCATGAAAAATTCAGCTGCAGCAAGCCCTGTTGTAAAATTCATAACTCCCTGCTCGAGTATGCTACATGGACGTTCTAGGACTTTCTGGAAAGCTTAGATGATGTACTTCAACTTTGATGTTTGACTTTGGTCTTGATTCAGCTTGCAAAGTCATCAAAAATGGTCTTGAACTTGTGCAGTCAAATCTGTCCTAAAAGCTGTCATGAAAATTCTGCTTTATCAATGCTTTTTACAAAAATCATATCTCCTTGCTCGAGTATGCTACAAGGACGTTCTAGGACTTTCTGGAAAGCTGAGATGACGTACTTTAACTTTGATGCCCAAGGTTTGGCTTGAATCAACTTGGATCATGGATAAAAACATCCTTGAAGTTGGGACATTCTTGCTGGAAAAATATTAATGATGTCCTATGAAATGTTGAAACATTTGACAACTTTGATCATTAATAATTCCAAACTTTAATCACTTGTATCTTTTAATCTACTATGATATTTTGAGTTGAAGTGAATTGCATCTTTGATGCTTGTCTTGCATGGTGACAAAGCTTGAAAATTGGGTGGCACATGAAAAGTGCACAAAATCTCTCCTAAAAAATCAGCTCGAGCAAGGCCTGTTGTGAGCTGCATAACTCCTTGCTCAAGTTGAATTAATGGGAGTTCTTATACATTTTGGAAAGCTCTAATGACATACTTTAACTTTGATGTTCAAGGTTTGTGAAGATAAGACTTGTAAAGTTGTCAAAATTGATCTTGAACTTGTGTGATCAAATCTGTCCTAAAAGCTGTCATGAAAATTCTGCTTTATCAATGCCTTTTGCAAAAATCATATCTCCCTGCTCGAGTATGCTACAAGGACGTTCTAGGACTTTCTGGAAAGCTGAGATGACGTACTTAAACTTTCATGCCCAAGGTTTGGCTTGAATCAACTTGGATCATGGAGAAAAACATCCTTGAAGTTGGGACATTCTTGCTGGAAAAATAGTAGTGATGTCCCTATGCAATGTCAGAACATTGGACATTAAGAATTCCCAACTTTGATCACTTATATCTTTCAAACCTTATGATATTTTGAGGTGATACCTTCTACAATGTTGAAGTATCAAATGCCCTTTTTAAAAGTAGCTCTTACTCAAAATCAATGGATGCTTGGATCAATAGTTACAACCTTGAAAAGTTGTGCACTTGAACATGATTTTAACTTAGAAAAAATTTCTAAGTTTCTTTCAATTTGATCAATTTTGCAATTTTGCGTGATTTCTTGATTTAAATTTGATCAAATTAAATCATCCATCATATTTTCTTGAGTAATGGCTTGTGAACCTCAAAGTTGACCAAAAGTCAAACTTTGACTTTCTGCGTCAGTTGACTTTGTATTAGATGAACTTGAGGCTTGATCCACCTGAAATGTTGCACTCTTGTGCTTAATTCTTGATGTGGGAGTCCTCTTGATCCATTGTGGATGTTTGAGAGGTTAGACAAGTTGAAGATCATGTCATTCCTTGATTGATCCTTTGTCTAAAGGCTCTGAGAGGGCTTGAAACCCTAAGCTTGATTGTAGTGAATGCTCAACAATTCCTTGAGGAGATTGATGAGGCACAAAGGTACATCCATATTGTGCTGATGATTTGCACCATGATGGGAAATCTTAGTGGTCAAAATTTGGGGTATTACACATACTAAAGGATATAACAACATTGGACTACCTGGCCAGATGGACCGACCTGCTCTGATACCACTAATGTAACACCCTTCTACCCAAAGAATATTCATGACAATGATACATAAGTAAATCAGAGTAAAATCACCAAAAAGGTGCCACATGCTTCATAAAAACATCATAATAAACTTCCTGCTCCGTAACACGGGTTTTCAAACATTTATAATAATAATTTCTTCGATAACATCAATAAATAAAATTCAAACTTCGCAGCAGAATCATAGTCTCAAAATAACTTCATTTATTTCATCAAACATAGAGACCTTTTAGTCATTGTCAAAAGTCGTCATCAAATAAATTCAACATGTAGAAAACTCATAAAATATGTTTTATAAAACAACACAACTTCAACTCAAGCGTTCCCCACCCGATGTTACATATCAGAGCAAGACACCTCTATTATTGATGGAAATAGAGTAAAATAACTCCAAAGCTAAATCTTCATGCGTCTACAAGATAATCTTGATCACCTGCAAGTTACCCACCATAGAGGCAGCATTTCCAAGCAGGCAGGGTGAGTAATCACAATTCATTATACGAGATATAAAGAAAAGATATAAATAGGACAACAGTCATTGTTATCATCACAACATCATTTTTAAATCACAACATCATCGATCATCATTCACAAAATGTCATTTAGTTCACATCGTCACCAAAACATCACTTAAGTCATAATTATGCAATGCCACTTAATATGAATGCAAACACATAGACTCATGCATGTGGTACCAAAACATCATATTTGATGGACACTGGGCCATCACCCTCCAAAGATCCCCCCCCCAATAGGATTGATTCCCGTATAGGAACCGGAGCACGTCATAAACACTTCAATCCACACAATGGGATTGAAGCCACCACTGGACCGAAGTCCTAACATCATCACTAGACCGAAGTCCTAACACCGTCAATGGGTCAATGGACCGAAGTCCTAAAATATGCTATGAATCCATGATGCAAAACGTCATAATAATCACCATCATGGCTCGTCAAAGCTGCATCAGCATTCATAAAAATTCATCATAAGACTTCACGTAGCATGTATACATCAACATGCATATCATCAATTTAAATCATCATAGCATCATAGTATAGCATCACTAACACGCGTCAAAAATCATCATTATAGAATCATCAACACATAATCGTCATCACATAGCATGTATATATATATATATATATATATATATGAACATGCACATCATTAAAACATCATCACAGTGTCATCAATAACATTACAACAGTATCATCAATAACATCACAGTAGTATCATAGTAATAACACGCAAGTTTCATCATTTATAGCAAAACATCATTAGCTCAACATACAATTACACACCTTCCAACATTAATTCATTTCATATAAATTATTTCCAGCAACATGAAACTATTATTAAATTAAATTGCATTATCTTTGCTTCACGCAGTTTCAAACGGCGCGCGAATCGGACTCCCGGAACTAAAGTTATGAATTTTCAAAGTTTTTCAACAAACACCGACACTGACATCTTACACTGACACCATAAAACCTCATTACACACTATTTAATTTTAATTTCATGACTTGAAACCACTTTTACAAGAAAGTACATTGTATTATCTTTCCACAGGTTCGAACAGCGCGTCAAACGGACGCCCGAAGCTCAAGTTATGAATTTTCGAAGTTTTACAACAATTTTGTCCCAGGGTAATCGGTTACTGCATATAGGGTAATCAGTTACCCTGCTACAGAAGCACTTTTCTGCTGAATTTTTACACGAAAATCACTTTTTTTCTCATTCAAAACCCCATTTTTCCCACAAGTTGTTTAGAACAAGTTTTAACACAAAAAATCATTTTTTCCCCTTCAAAACCCCAAATATTTTTCATCGAAAACACTCCCGACTCAGTTTCGACTCTGACACGCAATCGTACACAACAATGCAACAACCATCATCAACCATTCATTCAAATGCATAATTTCCACAACAATATTATACAATTCACCATTTAATCATACAAATTTCGTCATGTTCATCCCAGTTGCATCATATTCATCATAAAACCCAAAATCCCTTAAAACCCCAAATCCACCCACATACATCTAAACTCTATATCAACTACAATGAAAAGTCATACTCCCCATACCTTAGATTGCGATTCAAATCCCTTCTTGAGTTCTCACCGGGAATCTCTATGAGCCCTAGCCTTCTTCACTCATCTTCTTTCTTCAGAGCACATTCTCACCAAAATACGATCGATCAAAATAAAAAAAATAAGACTTCTCTCCTTTATTCCTTATTTGACCCTTAGACCCCTATTATGTTTTCCCAATAAGTTTTCACTTATCCTCATTAATATTACCACCTTGCCCTTGCCATCTCTACTTCATATTATTTTAAATAATAATAATCTAAATAATGCAATCTATATTATGATTATTATTATTATTATAACTCCACATATAATATGACTAAAATTATTTAAATCTAAATAACTCTAATTATATCTACTTCTCACTAATACCTCACAACTTATCGTCATATCCCACGACACACATCAATAAAACCACACAATGCGTCATATAATTCACAATAATTCACCATAATCATAAATAATTAATTAAATAATTAAATATGAATTTTGGGGTGTTACATCCTACGAAATGTCGGAACATCTGACATTAAGAATTCCTAACTTTGATCACTTATATCTTTCAATCCTTATGATATTTTGAGTTGATTCCGTCTAAAATGTTGAAGTATCAAATACCCTCTTTAAAAGTAGCCCTAATGCAAAATCAATGGATGCTTGGATCAATAGTTACAACCTTGAAAAGTTGTGCACTTGAGCATGATTTTAACTTAGAAAAAATTTCTAAATTTCTTTCAATTTGATCAATTTTGCAACTTTGCGTGATTTCTTGATTTGAATTCGATCAAATGCAATCATCCATCATATTTTCTTGAGTAATGGCTTGTGAAGCTCATAGTTGACCAAAAGTCAAATTTTAACTTTCTGCGTCAGTTGACTTTGTATTAGATGAACTTGAGGCTTGATCCACTTGGAATGTTGCATCTTTATGCTTGATTCTTGATGTGGGAGTCCTCTTGATCCTTTGTGGGTGTTTGAGAGATTAGACAAGTTGAAGATCATGTCATTCCTTGATTGATCCCTTGTCTAAGTGCTCTGAGAGGGCTTGAAACCCTAACTCTTGATTGTAATGATAGTTCACCCATCTTTGGGGAGACTAATGAGTGTGAAATGGTTCATCCATATTGTGATGATGATTTGCACAATGATGGGAATCGTAGTGGTCAAAATTTGGGGTATGACAAAAAGAAATAAAAATATAAAATACAATTGCTGAGATCCGAAGTGTGTCCCTTAGTTAGTTTTCCCCGAGGTTATTTATATCAACTAAGAGAATAGATTATATTTAAAAAAAAATTAAAACGTGATCCACCCAAGGGTTTATACCTCAGCTTTTTGTTGGGTGAGCTGAAAGTTTTTCCATAAAATATATTATTTGTAGTAGTGTTGTTTCACAAAAATATTAGTTCGTGTTTACCTAAAATAGAAAATACTTTCATTTCTGTGTTTTTATTTTTTTAATTTTTGAAAAAGAAAAGATATATTATTAGATAAAAACACATTCTAGCATAAGAAATTCTAAAGACTGTAAGAACACAGTAGATACACCACAACATACTAAAATAAAATATAAAAAAAAACTACTCAAACTACTCCAAACAACAACAACAACAGAAAAAAAAAACACCACTACTTCCACACTACCCAAATTGACTCAGCTCCACTCCAAACCCCAACATAAAACAAACAGGTTAGAAACTAGCAAGAGAAAAATAATCGGTCGTTGAAACACAACATCCAAAAATAAATGGCTTAACACATCAGTTACCTAAACCACCCTAAAGCTAGCATAATGAAAACTGCTTGTAAACTCTTTTGTTAAAAAATCCAAACGGCTAAAGATCAAAGCAAATAGATCACAAAAGCATAACAAAACTAGAAAGCACTGTTGTTCTCTCGAATTAGAGATTTTACTATTAAGAATCACAAAACAGCTCCAAAACTTCTCTAAAAATGCCACCAAAAGTTGATCCATGACTGAATTCCCTGGCTAACCAACCGAATTAGGCAAATAAGAACAACAACACACCTTGCTGCAAGCTCTACCCCCAATAATCAAAACCACAGCAAATTGATCATAGAGATTGAGAAAAAATGCAAACTTGTCGATGCTGAATTTTCACTAACTCTAAATTGATGAATTTATTGGATTTCAAATCCATTGACATTGGATAGTCTAAACCTTTTGATTTGTAGCGAATTTATCTCTAAGACAAAACTTTTGTCGCTTCTATAACTATTTCTTCTTCCAAATCCTCACCTTTAAAAAATCTGTTATTTCTAGCTTTCCAAACATTTCGAACCACAATAGTCCAAATACAAGTCAAATATGTCTCTGTTGCTCGTCCAAGAAAACATGTAAAGCTTTCCGAATTTGATCATATATCTTAAGGAAAGTTAGTAGAAATTTCCAACCATTTAATATCTCAGACAGAATAATCTTCAAGAAAGAATAATTATAGAATATATGAGATATGAATTCTCTCTCTACGCACCCAAAATGAAAACTATCTCAACTTTCCCTTAACATTCCTATGGTTATGAGATTATCTCTTGTTGGCAATTTGTTTTGCAACAATAGCCGCAAAAATACCGATATATTACCAAGAAAAAATTTGTTCTAAATCAATTTACTATAGGGGAAATCAATAATTTCATCCCCTTCTAGAAAAACCTTGTATACATCTTTCACTACGTAACCATTAGATCCATCCTAAGACCAACCCGAACTTTCTACCAGGTATGTATCATACCCTAATTTTTACTCCTAAGATCCCACCTCATTTACATCTTTCCAATGCATCAAGATCACAAACTTAGTTGTCCTAACCCTCTCATCTTTGGGTTTGCCTTTGTAGAGATCATCAAGCACGTTTTTGTGTATCTTTCATTTTTGTACTTATACACTTTATAATTCATTAACCATTAATCAAAATACAAAAAAATTGGCCTTGTCCTTTTTGTTTCTTTTGCAAGGTAGGGCTTGGAATCAAAAGCATCAAGTAATTATCTCCTCAGCTAGGGTTTGAGTTCCTCAAGTCAAAGTGTGGTCAACTATTAATTTTCAAGGGTTATCCATCAAAGCATGACCCCTAATATTAAAGCATACGGTCTCAAGCATTATTCAACTTCATTTGGTCAAAGATATTTCAAATTTTGATAGCTTGCTTCTCAAGAAACTGCAAAGGTTCAAGTGTTTATTTACATGCCTTCATCAACAAGTTTCCTCAAGCCATTGCAAGTATCATCAAAGGAAAATCAAGGCTACATCATTTTGAGTTTATATGATCTTCAATGTACCTTGAAATGCAAGAAAAATTCCAAGGTTGCAAGTTTTTTCAAAGAGGTTTGAACTAAAAATTCAATATTTCAAGTCCAACTTTCAAATATCATAACTTCTTCATACTTCAAGATTTTTTAGTGTTTCTTTGAGCAAATGACTCTTCTTGACATCCCCTTCAACTTCTCTTTACAAGTCAAGAGCCAACTATGCTTGAAAGATCATCAAAAGTTTGGAAACATTATAGGTCATTTTGTGGACTTAGTGAAATTTGGCCTAAATTCAAGTGACATTTGCCTATGTTCCAAAGATCATAACTCCTTCAATTTTCAACTTTTATGGGCGCTTCTTTGAGCTAAATATCCTTCTTGATGTCCTCTAAAAAATTTATTTAGAGGTCAAACATCAATTCATTCTCTAAGGACCTCAAATCTTGAAGGACATTTGTGCACAAAACTAGATCACGACCTGTTTGACCTAATGCCAGACCTATTTTTCAGTGATTTTTCCTCAACTTTACAAGCTTGCTATTTTCTCATCAAGTATCCAATTGATTTAATTCTTTTTGCATTGACTTCCTTACCATGAAAGGAACATTTGGCTCAGGAAAGATCACAAAACGCACAAGAGAATTTCATTTGGCCTCAGTTGGAATAAGGTGAACTCAACTCTGCTTTGTGTCGTGACTTGTAATTTGGGAATCATGTGCAAACTAAAATAGGAGCACCTAAAGCATATGCAAACTCATTCTAAATGGTAAAACACATCTGGTACAACTTGAAACAACCTGAATGAGCTCAGAATCACGCATTCCATACTTCATTTCACATGGTTTTGGATCTAGAATTTTCCAAACTTGATTCACACGAGTAAGACTCAATTTGACATGTGTGGTGACCTCATTCACTTCCCTTTAAATAGAGGAAGATTTTGCCTTCATTTTAAAGCTCTGAGAGCTAAGAAACCTCTGCTACTTTGAAGCTCGAAACCTCTCAAAACCAAAAAGTTGAAACCTCATTTTCTCTTCATTTCAACTCCAATTATTTTCCCATAATCCATCACTGGTCTCTTCTAAAGCTAACCAAGTTATTACAGAAGCTTGTCGTGACCTCTAAGGACTAAACTGTTTTCACCATTTTCATGCTTTGAAGCTCATTTGGGAAAGGTAGATACGAGTTTCATTTTCATTCAAACAAGTTACCATTCTCTTCGTCTTGTTCGACTGATCATTTCCCCTAACCTAACTGGAATTTATTCTTCATATTTGGAAATTAATTTTACTTTGAATTTTCTAGGGTTCTTGCGTATTTCTGCAAATTCTCCTTACTCAGATCAAATAAATTGATCTTGAGCAAGGAGACATGAACGATGAAGGATGGGGAAGCTTGCACCATGAGTGTTTGAGCTTGAAATTTATGATAGATGGATCTCAAGTCATAGTTCAATTTGGTTTCTCTCTTAATCTCTCCTTCTCCTTCTTTTTCTTTTTCTTTTCTCTTGATCAATTGGATGATTTAGTGTCCATCTTGTTCATGAAGTTTGTATTGATGCTTGATGAACTTTCATCATTTCAAATCTACCTTTCAATTGATCATTGGTCATTTTAGGTACTTTGGATTGATGTATAAGTTTGTCCTAAGTTGTCATGAAGGATGATTGATGTAATGGACCAATCTCCTTGCCTTAGTGTTTGATCCCTCCTTGGTATTTACTTGTGCTACATGTTTTAGGAGTATGATTTCTATCATATCTCTAACATGTAGGGTACATAAATTGTTATTGACTGGCCTCCCATAGTATGATCTTCCTAATAGATTGTGCTATGATTGCTTAACATAGCGCTAAATTTGTCCTGAATCGAATCATTAACTCTAACATTAATACTAACATTATTATTGTGCTAACTTTTACTTTATTCCATTTACTTTTCTTGCCCTTTAAATTTCTGGTCATTTAATTTCTTGCTCTTTACATTTATGCCTTTACATTTAACATTTACATTTCATATTGTTTATGTTTATGCTTCTTTTTCCTTTGTCCACTTGGACATTTTCTTTTTTCTTTTAATGACATTAATAAAGGAAAAACCCCTAAAATCTTTAATCTCTCTTGGACTAATGTTTACTATCCTTTACTTGACATGGAGTTTGACTTTTAGCCTTATGGACCTTGGTTACTTTTTCCTATGCTATTGGATTAATCTAACACTTGAGACTTTTGGTTGACCATTTGAAGACTTGGCTCTGATACATAGCTTTGACCTTATGGCTTGAGTTCTTCTTTCAACTGATGATTGTCTTATCATATGCTTACTTGTTGCTTATGGCATACTCCAAAGGAATGGAATGTTGGTGTGACTCTTGTCAAGTGCTGACTAGATTTTAGTTAGTTCACTTGCACACACTCCCACTTTATTGTTTTTCTTAGGATAGTCTCATCATCTCCTCCCCCTTCTTAGATTTTCAAATTTTTTTCTCTTTATCAAAACCTTTTTGTTTTCAAACTTGAATCACTTTCTCAATAAACCTTGACTTTGTTAAGTGATTTTCAAAACCTTTTTCTTAAATAAATGCGAAGACATCTAAAACATATCAAAACAATTTCAAAAGACTTAATAAACACAAAACTCATTCAAATCTTTTGTTCCCTTTGTGCACTTTTTATTTTGAATTTTTTCTCAAAGATTAGACATGAGTCATTTTCATAGTTGAGATGTAATTCTCCTATTCCCATAGTATTGGTTGAAAAGATGTTGACATTTTTTATTTAGATGTTGAGCGATAGACTTGTTGATTTCAATTAAAGCAAAAATCTTCCATCTCAAGATGATGCAAATGCTCATTTCTCATACTTGTGGGTGATTAGTTAAGTTTTTCCCCTAAAGATGACAAAATGTATTTTCATTTAAAATCAATCAAAACAAACATTTTTGTTATTTTTACTACGAACTACGAGATTTTGATCATTTATTACACTTTGTAGGTATGTAGGCACGAGACTCAGGAAGTCTTGTCAAACAAAAAACCTTAAAAAAAACATTTCTCTTCTCATCTCCCTAATCTTTTTACAAACAACCATTTTTAAGCCAAACACAAATTTTCAAGAGGTTCCTATAGAGTTATATAGATGTTTTGGGTGCTAATACCTTACCTTTGCATAATCAACCCCTGTACCCTTATCTCTTTGTTTTTTTAGTTTTGTTTTACAATTTCTGTGGGTTTTATTAGTTCTTTTTCCATTCATTTGGGAACAATAAATAGCAGTGACGAGTCTTGCTTTATGAGTTAAGTTAACCAATTGTTTAATCTATAATTTTTCACCGCTACTGTATGATCTATATCTATATGTAAATCAATTTTCTCTTACTCCCCACCCTTCTCTATAAATTAAAATCAAATCCCTCCGACAAATGAATCCTTTTTTGAAATTTTATCTAGTACTATGAGAAATTACCATATTTATTATATGTTAAAACTTTGACCATAACCCATTATTTGCAGTTTAAAATCTCCAAAACCATTTCCCAATTAGAGTTATGTCGAACTTTTTTAAATTCTTAATCTTTATCCCTCCAATACTTATATCTCTACAAATCTTGTCATAGCTAATCCAATTAATTTTTTTTTCTTACTCACTCCCATCCCAAATGAGTTGTTTAAAATTAGACTCAATTTTAAAATAAATATCTAATGGAGCTTTAAAGAAAGATAGAAAATAGACGGATAGAGCGGACAAAACTGATTTGAAACGAACAACCACTAGTTTCTATTGAACCACATAGAAACGTCCAACTTTGTACATTTAATAAATATTTTATTTGGTGTCAAGTAGTTAGAAGCAAAATTGATCGACATTGAAAATTGTTTAATTACGTATTTGAATTGAATAGCTCAATTTTCATCGCTGGACTTTTCAACTGTAATGCAATAAATGAGTTTCCACATTAAAAAGACATCTAACACAGTATTCAATTCTCAGGGCATAATAGTTATATTATTGAAGTATTAAAAAGTGCTAAAATGGTAACTTCAAATACGACGGTGGTCATAATTCTCATATTGATTTGCAGCAGAGTTATATGGCAAGTTAATGGTTGTAGCTAGGGTTGGCAATGAACTGAACCAATTCAAAAATAATTTGAAATTTGGTTCAACAATTAATTCGTTGAATTTGATTTATGAACCTAATGAGCTGAATATGAGTGAAAAATTAAATTCGTTAATTAAATGAATTAAACTTGAACTATACATAATTCGACTCGTTAGGTTCACGAGGTAACTCGATTATATATGAGAATGATTATATTATCTTTAAGAATAGGTTTAAAGATTTAACATAAATTTTAACCTTATATTTTATTTTAATATAACGATGTTAATTGATAATTTATATTCTCAAGTGAGTAAAATATTTCTAAAAATAATTATACAAATAAAATTAACATCATATAAATTAATTAATTTTTGAATTAGTATATTTTTTAGATAAAGTTAAATTCCAATCTAATAACTTTTATTTTATTTTAATACTTTCTTTTTAAAAAAATAGACTTTAAAAAATGATTTTTAAATCTGTGAATAAAGTGAGCTGAACCTAATGAGATGAACCTAACGAGTCAAACCGAGTTGCTCGTGAACTTATAATGAGTCGAATTTGAGCTTAAAAAAAAGTTCGTATCGAATTCGAACTGATATTTGAGCTAAACCAATTATTAACGAGTCGAGCTGAGCTGAGGCGAGTTCGACTCGACTCGACTCATTTCCAGCCCTAGTTGTAGTGGGAAGGATTCCAGGTGCGGACGTGACGGCCCGACCATACGATTTCCCTTCCGACTTAAAGACAGTGACACAGAAAATGGATGCAGTTATACCGGCTTTGATCTTACTTGTTTAGACAAACATAAAACACTAATTGAGCTTCCTTCACCTTCTGGTCCAGTTGTACTCGAAGTCATAAGCATAAATTATCTAGGCCATTCTCTAACCTTATCTGACCCAGAAAATTGCAGGACAGTTTTTAAAGCTCTTTCAATCACAAACTTCTCCCTTTCTATTATATGAGAGTTCCGATGCCACTTATAACTTCACTTTCCTCCATTGTAGCTTACTATCTGTTAGGATGCTAATTCAAGAACCCTAACAAGATGTGAAAAACAATTATAAATCTAGACAGCAAACTAAAAAAATAGGGATAAAAGATAAATTTTGATTTTCATTCATTGATCCAAATGTCTCTATGAGACTACAATATATAATACCTCTAATGGGTAATAAACTAAAAAGACCCAAATACTAATTAAAGCCTAACTAAGATAAAATATTTTTTTTCTAACTTAAATACTTAAATGGCTTAAAAACTAATTCCATAATCATATCATTACCAACCCCTTCAAAAACAACCTTGTCCTCAAGGTTGTAGAAGCTATTCCAACATTTCCAAACACAACAATAAGTTTTGGGTTTATAAGTTTCACTAACTGATAAGTTTGCCATAGTAACATCACGAGTATACCATCTGCTGTGTATAACTTCTCATTTTGTTTACTACTCGCAGTTTTACCTTTGTCCTTGCTGGTATCATTTCAAACTTCTTTGATATTGCTATACCATTAGTACCACTAGTGAAACTTATGCAATTCACCCCAATATGCATTGTATGAAAGTCACTAATATCAGAACCCTTACATGTCATACAACTAATAAGATCTTTGGGGAAGCCATCCAAATGAAAGTAATGCACCATGTGTAATGTTGCAACAACACCATGAATTTGGGGAAGATATGGTTTTACTCTCTGCCAAATTCTGTTACCTTTTCTCATCCTCCCTTTCGCTTCTATATAAGCCAACTCATACCAAATTGAACTTGAAGAAGTGTTCCCAAATCTATTCAAATTCATTCTCGACGCCACAACATGATTAGGAAAAAGCTGTAAATTCTTCTCAAGCTCATCGATCACAGCTCTTCCCGCAGCAAGTATACAAAAATGCTCAAAAGCAAGTTTAAAATAAGGTATATAAGGCTTAACTTTCGCATTAAAAAGTTTCGTAACAACCAAGGTAGTAAAAAACAAAAGCTGTTCACTAATTGGTAAAACAAGCAGACCCAAAGTTGTAATATTAGTCTTAAGCATTCCACCGGCAATAGCCATAAGATCTTTAGACAAAGAAACATCGGTTTTACCAACATCGTCTTTTTCTTGATACACACACTTAAATGCTTTATCATCAGCACCTTTATGAGTTCTTACAGCATGAACAAGCTTATACTTAGCTCTTCTTTTATCACAACCTTTGTTCGAAAGCAGAACCGCAACACCACCGACACGAAACAGACAATTAGGTATCAACATAGATCTCTTATTCCCGAAATACCAGTTATGAGTAATATTCTTTGTACTAACAACAACAACATAAGTGTTTCTATGAACCTGAAGCATGTCTTTCGCAAGATCAATAACTATAACACCAGCACTACAACCCATACCACCTAAATTGAAACTTCTTATATTCCCCCTTAGTTTATACTTGTTAACAATCATAGCCGAAAGCGAAGGCGTTGGATTAAACAAACTACAATTAACAACAAGTATATCAATTTCTTTAGGATTAATCTTTGTATTAGTAAAAAGATTGTCAAGAGCACCATACATAATCTGTTCAGCTATTCTTTTCCCAGTGCTACCAGTAGCTTCAGCAACAAAAATCTTTTTTAAACTCAAATCATCATCACCATCTGCTCACTATGCCAAAGAAAGGAAAAGACAACGCTTTTTTTGGCCTTTAACAGCACTTAAAAGTGCTGCATAAGGTGGCGCTGCCGTAGGTAAAGACAACGCTCTTTTTTTAATGAGAAAGCGCTGCTAAAGGCCTACTTTAGGCAGCGCTTTACCTTTAAAAGCGCTTTCTAAAGTAGGCCTTTAGCAGCTCTTTTAACTGAAAAAGCGCTTTCTAAAGTGGCCCTTTAGCAGCGCTTTTTCTATCCTTTTATGCTTTCTATTGGCATCTTTAGGCAGCGCTTTCGTAGGAAAAAGCGCTTTATATTGTCCCCCTTTAGACAGCGCTTTTGAAAGCGCTGTCTAATTTATTTTTTACTTTCACCTTTAGGCAGCACTTTCTCAGGAAAAGTGCTTTCTATTTCCCCCCTTTAGACAGCATTTTTGAAAGCGCTGTCTAAATTTTTTTTTCATTATAGGCAGCGCTTTTTCTTAAAAGCGCTGTCTTTTCTTCACGTTTTTTTTAATGATTTTTTTAAAAAATCAAATTTTCCTTCTTTTTTATGCAGAAACCTGTATATATTTTCCTTCACATTTTAGGTCATTTCCAATCCTTCACATTTTAGGTCATTTCTAATCTTTATAAATCACATAAACCATTCTAATCCATGATTCACATTTTAGGCCATTTCCATTAACCATTTCCATAATTAAACCATTCAAATCCATAAACCATTCACATAATTAAACATAAACCATTAACATAAACCATTCACATAATTAAACTATTCTAATCCATAAACCATTCACATAAACCATTCACATAATTAAACCATTCTAATCCTTTAACTTCTAAAGATCTCCTAATATACAACAACTTCCAAAACTATACAATTACACTCCATAACTACACACCAACTTCCATACCTTATATGATTCTTTTCTCAATAAGGTATTCACACAATTCCTCCTTGATTTGTTCCAATTTATCTTTCGTGTAATGATCACACGTGTATTCATCAAAGTACTTGAAATTCTGGTACCAGACGTGTGATGTTAAGTGCGATGTCACAACAACACACTCTGCACAATGGACAAAATAAACAACAGAAGAACACACCAAATTGTTCACCCAGTTCGGTCTAACTACCTACGTCTGGGGGCTACCAAGCCAGGGATGAAATTCACTACTTGTAGAATTAAATTACAGACTCAACAACCCAGTTGACAATCTCCTAATCTTAATTCCTACTAGTGACTTTCTACCTAAGAAACCACTTAGATATGAGAACACTACTCAATCCCTAAATCACTTCAAAGATCACGCACTTTGAATGACACTACTTGATTCTGCTTCACAGCTTTGATCAAGAACAACTTAAAACAACAATACCAATTCACACTAGAATGGTTTACAAAACATGCACGAAGACACAAAACGACTCTCAGTCTTTAGCTCTCTTTCTTCGTCACTTTTTCTTCATTACAGATGTGCTTTATATAGCTATCTGAATTGGGCTTGGACCTGCTATAATATCTGACTTGATTTGTTATTTAAAACTGAATCTTCAAAACAGATTTTCTCCTAAAATCTTTTCAAATCTTCAACCTTTTAAATCCCCTACAAATCTGCACCAGATCTCCTATGCAGCAGCAAATATCTATCCCAAGATATTCGCATCCAATGAGACTACCTACTCTCCACAATTCCAGCTAAAGCACAAACCCTAACAACATCACAACCTGATGTTATTAATTCTGCAGATCTAATGTCACAACATCGCATGTGACATCAGACATCCAAACTTCAGCAACTTAAACACTTAACACAGCCCAGTGTTAAGACTCAATGTTGTGACATCACCACCTTGACATCAAACATTGAACAACCTTTGTTTTACCAAAATTCTAGCCAATCCAAGAAGCAACAATCTCCCCCTTTGGCTAAGTTTGGCTAAAACAATCTCTGCAGCTTCAGAGACTTCAGCAGCGGAATAAACTTGAATATATTTTTGAAACTTCAAGCAGCAGTATCTTCAATAAAGACTTCACTCTACTGCAGCACCATCTTCAACAGATACAATGTTCAACAATCAGCAATGGTGCTCCCCCTCAAAACAAGAACCAGCATAACAGTTGTTCAACAGATCAGCAATTTCTGCACTTGATATTTGTACTCTTTGATACTCTTGGCTCACTTAGCTACTTCTCCCTCTTTTTAGCCACAATTTGACAACCTTCAACCAGAAGCCCTACTAACTACAGTTAGTACTACCCTAGCTCTCATTGTTAGCCTCACAGTTAGCATAACAAATCATATAACAAATAAAATTTGGTGCATATACTTGCACAGTATTCATATTACCAACCAAGCACATTAAGTGCTGAAACAAAGACACATTGCAGAATCGTAAACAACATAAAACTAAAACTACTATCTAAGAGAAACAGTAAAAGCTCTAATCATCTGAGCTGAGATCATCATCATCTTCTTCATCTTCTTTTGAGCTATCATTATCAGACTCAACTTTCTTATCAGCAACTTCTTTCTCACTTTCTTTTTCTGTCATCTTCAGAGTCATAAGTAATCTTTTAAACTTCTTCTTCCTTTCAGTGCTTACTCTGATGGCTTCATCTAGTTCTTTACAGACTTCCTCCAGTTCAGAAATCATATCAGTCTTGACATGAGTATAATGAGTAGATGTTGAGGCAGATGCCTTGACATGATCAGCAACATGTTTTCCTTCAAACAGCTTCTGATGAAAAGACAAGTTAGGCTTCCTTCTACAAACACTATCGTACTGGTGAAGAATCCCAGGATGCTGAGTCAGAATTATCCCACAAATGAGGGATGGAAATGCAATAGGCAATTTCACTGCTCTTGTTGCAGCATGCTTGATAGTCTGATTATAAATGTAAGAGCCATAATCAATTAGTCTCTTTGTTCCAATGGCATAAACTAATTTGCCCAAACCAGCAGAAACAGAGGTCTTGTGGTTTGTAGGAAACCAGTTAACAACACCTATTCTATGAAGAATAGCATATTTCACATTTAATAAACTTGCTGACAGCTTCCCATTTGAGGGCCAAACTTCTACCTGACCAGCTGTGATTTCTTTGCAGATAACATTATTAGAAACTTCTAATTCTTCATACCCTTCCTCACTTCTTCCTAAGTAGGCATTAATCACCTTAGGAGAGAACCAGACACACTTACCCCTAACAGTAACTCTTCTGAAAGTTAGGCTTTTGCTGTCATTAACAGACTCAGGGATATTCACTATAAATTCTCTGACCAGTCTATCATAGCAACTAGTCAATCCTGATACAGTCCTCATGAGACCAGCAAACTTAATTAGATCTACAATTTCAGTAGCCTTTAAACCATCTGTAACTAGCTCTCTTTCCAGAGCTATCCTTCTCTGGCTCACACAATTCCACATGGATGCACTATTGGCACAGTGGAATGAGATGTCATCAGGAACTTGATCAGCAGCTCTGTTCCTCACAGGGTTGATGTCTTGAACATTACACTTTGAATCTGATTCTTCTCTGATTCTCCTCTTTTTGCCAGACATGGCAACTTTGCTCCATGACTTGGGAGAGCCTGCAACTGAGGTCCTTTTCTTATCCTTGACCATATTTTCATTAGGAAGTGACTCTACTCCTTTCCCTTCCCTGTCCCCCCTCCTTCTTGCTATTGTGAGGGATACCCTTCTAGCTTTCTTGATTTAATGATGTCAACAAATGCATTAGATTGTAATTTGAGCGGTATCACTTCACGTGTCGGTCATGTCCGTGTTGGTCGTGTGTCTAGATGTATAAGATCTTATTCTTTCCAAAAATACATGTCCACAAGTGATCTAATAGTGTCTAGCATGTATGTCTGACTCTGGTCTGGTGAAAAACGATTCAAAATTTGAAGTTTCTTGAAAAATCTGCCTTATGCGTCGACCTCAGCAATCATGCGCTGACGTCAAAAAGGCCATGCGCTTACCCGTGGGTGATAACTCAAAAATTGACATTTTATGCGTCGACGCATAAAGTCCATAGGTCGACGCATGATTCTGTTTTTTGCACCTTTCCACTTAAATTCGTTTCTGTTATTTTCTGTTATTTCTTTTGGTCATATTTTTTGATATAATAGTTTTGGGTCTTCATTTTTCACATAGAACAAGAAACGTGAAAAATATATGTCAGTTCTCTCTTCATCTTCATCTTCTTCATTGTGCAAACAAACAATCACACATAATCATCTTTGTTTGTGTCACCCATTGTTAGAAGTGATAACGTTCAGAATTTAGGAAGTGTGATCTTCATCTTCTGGGTTGAGAGTTTGGCAGGTGTTTCTTGAATCAAATCAGTTGGGTTTGTCCTCCAAGAATCGAGGAGATTTTGGGGGTTTTTGCACAAACTGTTCTTTCTACAGGGATTCGGCTGGGCGAAGGTAACCGAAAATTGGCGCAATTGTTTCGGGTTAGTAGCTGTAATCATAGGATCGTAGAAGAAGGTTTGGGTTCGAATTCTTGGAAGATTTCAATTGACCGAGTAAAGGTAACTGAAGAACGAAGTTTTCTTTCGGTTTAGTAGCGTGGGACGGTAATTGAATCAACCAAATTCGGAGCACTTGATTCATCTTGAATCAAGGGAAGAGAAAATTCTGCATCAACAATCGAAGACGTTCGGGGTTTGTATGTTCATAGTTTTCTTTTGTAACAAACAATTTGCAACAACAACATATATATATATATATATATATATATATATATATATATATATATATATATATATATATATCTCAATTCCTTTTGTGGAGTTGGGGGCAGACGTACCCAAAGCGAGGACGATTGGGGAACTGCCTAATCAAATCTCGGGTGTTCTCTTTCTTTCCCTTAACTCTTTTACATTTCAGTAGTGTTCGATTTCGTAATGTTGCAAACTATCGTAATTTCTGTAGTGGAATAATTGTACGCTGATAAACTGTTTTTGTTAAATCAATACAATTCGTTGAATTGTGTTTTTGGAGCAGCTGCACATTATTCTCCATAGAAATTCTGCACATAGTGTGTTTGCGCACACTACGTGTTTGATAATTTGTTTTCAAGCCAAATTCGAACACAGTGCCTTTAATTGTTTATCAATTAACCTCATTGGATTGGAATAAACATCAAGCAAGTGATTAATTTGTTGTCTGCGTTTGTAAGTGAAATATTCAGAACTGAATTTTTCTCCTTTATACTCATCCAAAATATATTCGTGCATATCCGATCCTTTTGGTAGAAGGTTCCTTGTAGACGATTTATCCAGCAGCAGCTTCCGTTAAACAGAATTTTTTAAAACAGAATTTTTTAAAACAGAATTTTGTAGTCCATTTGCGTGTAAAACTCAAGGGATCTATTCAACCCGCCCTTCTAGATCCATAGCCATCGTCTAACAAGTGGTATCAAGAGCTCCGATTAATTCTGGTGCTTCTGTAAAACTTCTTGGATCATGGCGAACGAACCTAAGGTGGCTTATAATAGAGCTCCAGGTTTTACAGATGAAAACTACAGCTACTGAAAGGATTGTATGCGCGTTCATATTAATTCCTTAGATCGGAAGGTTTGGAACGTTATTTTAAATGGTCCCATGGCAATTACTATGACTAACGCGGAAGGCGTTGTCGTTCCTAAACCCGAAGCTCAATGGAATGAGGAGGACGAGAAAAAGTACAGTTATGATTGGAAGGCTCGTAATATGATCATCTCCTCCTTGGGAGTTGACGAGTATTATAGAGTCTCTCATTGTGAAACGGCCAAAGCCATGTGGGATGCTTTACAAGTAGCTCACGAAGGCACAAATGATGTTAAGTTGGCTCGTATTAATACACTTACGCAAGAGTTTGATTTGTTTTACATGAAGCAAGGGGAAACCATTGCGGATATGCAAAAATGATTCACTCACATTATCAACAAATTGCATGTCCTTGGTAAACCAATTCCAAATGAGGTTTCTACTAATAAAATTCTGAGGTGTCTTAGCAGGGAATGGCAACCAAAGGTTACCGCTATCAAGGAGGCCAATGATCTTGCTACATTAGACCTCACAACACTCTTTGGTAAACTCGATTAGCATGAGCAAGTGCTCATTAGCTTGGATAAGTATGAGAAGAGTATAAAGAAAGAGAAGGCAAAAGATACGGAAAAGAAGTCGATAGCTCTTAAGGCTTCTTGTTCAAAGTCCACATATCAAGAGCTAAGTGATGATGAAGCCAAAGATGACAAGGATGAAGAATCCGGTGATGATATGAGCTTATTTGTGAAGAGATATAATAGATACATTCGTAAGAATGATATTCAGCACTCGGACAGAAATCTTGTCAAGTTCCGGAAGCAATCTAGAAGTGAAGGACATAAAAATGGCAAAGTAAAGGGGACGTGCTACAATTGTGGAAAAGCTGGGCACTACAAGCTGGATTGTCCATCCCTAAAGAAAGACAAAGATAAGGATAAAGACAAGAGTCGCTCAAACAAAAAGTCCAACAAGTCTCGACGAGCGTACATCGCTTGGGAAAGCGATAGCGAGTCGGAGAAAGATGACTCCTCAAGTGACGAAAGTGAATCCGTCAACCTTTGTCTCATGGCACGTCACAACAAAGGAAAAGAGGTACAAAGTCTTGAGACCACCGAAAGAAGATGGGTTCTAGATAGTGGGTGCTCAAGACATATGACCGGAGACATATCTCTTTTCATCGACTTTGTGGCAAAGAAAAAGGGGTTTGTCACTTACGGAGATAACAACAAGGGACAGATTCTAGGTAAAGGTAGTATAGGTAACCCCTCATCTACTACTATCTCTAATGTACTTCTTGTGGAGGGCCTTAGACACAACCTTTTAAGCATTAGTCAACTATGCGACAAAAATTATAAAGTCTCTTTTTCAAAGGATTGTTGCGTAGTTGAAGATTGCAATAAGAAGAATGTGTTTAAGGGCTTGAGGGTGAATAACGTCTATATGCTAGACTTAAACGAGGTATCATTGGACGGAGACAAGTGTTTAGTCACTATGAATGAAGATTCATGGTTGTGGCATAGACGCTTGGCTCATATCAATTTTGATTTGTTTAATAAAATTGTCTCTAAAGACCTAGTCATCGGTTTGCCCAAAATTAAATTTACAAAGGATCATCTTTGCGATGCATGCCAAATGGGGAAGCAAACAAGGATCTCTTTTAAATCTAAAAACATTGTTTCAACTATGAGACCTCTTGAGCTCCTCCATATGGATCACTTTGGACCATCCATGGTTAAAAGCCTTGGTGGTAACTACTATGGGTTTGTTATAGTCGATGATTTTTCTAGGTTTTGCTGGACAATTTTCTTGGCAAATAAGAGTGATACTTTTTCAGCCTTTAAACGATTTGCTAAGTTATCTCAAAACAAGTTAAACACAAACATTGGTTCAATCAGAAGTGATCATGGGGGCGAGTTTGAAAATCATTTATTTGAAGCATTTTGTGATTCCAACGGAATTGATCATAATTTTTCCGCACCACGTACTCCTCAACAAAATGGGGTAGTGGAACGTAAAAATAGAGTTTTGGAAGAACTTGGAAGGACTATGATCAATGATAGTGGATTACCAAAATACTTTTGGGCAGACGCCATAAGTACGGCTTGTTACGTTTTGAATAGGGTGCTCATCCGACCTATTCTAAACAAGACACCGTATGAGCTTTTAAAAGGGCGTAAGCCAAATATCTCTCACCTTCATGTATTTGGTTGCAAATGTTTTGTGTTAAATAATGGAAAAGAGACTCTCGGAAAATTTGATGCCAAGGCTGATGAGGGTATTTTTCTTGGATACTCTCAGTCAAGTAAAGCTTATAGAATCTATAATAAAAGGTTACGTGTAGTTGAAGAGTCAGTTCATGTTTCTTTTGACGAGTCTTATCCGAGAAATGTCAGAGAAGGTAGTTCTTTTCATGGTGCAGGTGTGCCTACTGAAGACATACTCAAGGACACTGATAAAGGAATTGATCAGCCTGAAGCAGTGCGTATTGAGGAGGAAAAGGATCACCAACCAGTGAAAAGTGAGGATGATCATCATACTAATGAAGATGAACTTCCTCCAGCTTAGAAGTCTTCAAAAGACCATCCAATTGACAACATTCTCGGTGATATCTCTAAGGGAGTAACTACTCGCTCTAAACTTAGTAACTTTTGTTATTACTCTGCTTTTGTCTCCCAAGTTGAACCTAAAAACTCTAAGGAAGCGTTACTCGACGAGCATTGGTATCTATCAATGCAAGATGAACTAAATCAATTCTGGAGAAATGAGGTTTGGGACCTTGTCCCCCCTCCACGAGATCATCGAGTAATAGGCACCCGATGGGTGTTTAGGAATAAACTTGATGAAAATTGAGTAATAACGCGTAACAAAGCTAGGCTTGTAGCTCAAGGCTATAACCAAGAGGAAGGAATCGACTATGAGGAAACTTATGCGCCGGTTGCCCGACTCGAGGCCATACGCCTTCTACTTGCCTACGCTTGCACAAAGAACTTTAAATTATTCCAAATGGATGTTAAAAGTGAATTCCTTAACGGGTATATAAATGAAGAGGTTTATGTAGCCCAACCTCCAGGTTTTGAATCACATGAATATCCTGATCATGTCTATAAACTTAAGCGAGCTTTATACAGACTTAAACAAGCCCCTAGGGCTTGGTATGAACGTCTAAGCAAATTTCTACTTGATCAAGGGTATTCAAGAGGAAAGGTTGACACAACCCTCTTTATTAAACGTCAAGGAAAACACTTAATTTTGGTACAAATTTATGTTGACGATATTATATTTGGGTCTACTAACATGACCTTGGTCAAGGATTTTTCTAGTTTGATGCAGGGGGAGTTTGAGATGAGCATGATGGGGGAGCTCAACTATTTCCTCGGATTGCAAATCAAACAACTTGAAGAGGGCACATTCGTGAGTCAAACGAAATATTGTCTTGAGTTACTAAAACGTTTTGATATGCTGAACTGCAAAGCAATAGATACTCCTATGCCTACTAGTGCTAACCTCGATCGTGACGAAAAGGGTAAGGATGTTGAGGTAAAGAAGTACCGAGGTATGATAGGATCTCTTCTTTATCTTACCGTATCATGTCCCGATATAATGTTTAGTGTATGCATGTGTGCAAGGTATCAGACACATCCCAAGGAATCCCACCTGAAGGCAGTTAAGCGTATACTTCGATACCTATCCGGTACTCCAAAATATGGGCTGTGGTATTCCAAAGGAGGTGCTTATTCTTTAGTTGGCTACTCCGACTCCGACTTTGCCGGGTGCAAGTTGGATAGGAAAATTACTAGTGGCACATGTCACTTTTTCGCAGACTCCTTGGTGAGTTGGCACAGCAAGAAACACGTTTCCGTTGCTTTGTCAACAGCTGAGGCGGAATATGTTGCCGCCGGTAGTTGTTGTGCTCAAGTCTTATGGCTTAAACAACAATTACTCGATTTCAACTTAAAACTTGAACGTATTCCAATTTTGTGCGATAACACTAGTGCGATTAATCTAACTAAGAACCCTGTACTACATTCACGCACCAAGCATATCGAAATACGCCATCATTTTCTTAGGGATCATGTAGAGAAAGGTGATGTTATCTTTGAGCATGTTGACACCAAGAATCAACTTGCTGACATTTTCACAAAACCATTAGCTACAGAGCCTTTCTTTCATATCCGTAGGGAACTTGGCATTCTTGATATCTCGGATCGTGCATAACATCTTTTAGAATTATGATCTTCACATATATATATATATATATATATATATATATATATATATATATATATATATATATATATATATATATATATATATATATATATATATATATATATATATATATATATATATATATATGTATATGCTTGTGTTATTTTACTAACAATGCAAAAATAAATTCATTCATATGTGAGGGATCTCTCCGTCATGACGTTCAAGGTGATATCGTTCCAACTTATAGAGGTTACTTACTCTAATCTTGATGTATATTTCATTTTGAGCACTTATCATTCATGTGAATGTTTGGTTCTGTGTGTATATGTGTATTTATCTGCTTGAAACATGAATTTTGCAAAAATCTCACTTTTTTACTTCCATGCGTCGACGCCTGATTTCATGCGCTGACCCATTAAACTCACGGGTAAGCGCATAGCCACATGGTCAAGTAATTCTAAATTTTTCAGGAAGCATGCGCCGACGCACAAGGTTTACAGGTCGACGCATGAAGAATTCGTTCAGACTTCTTTATGCTTCTGGGTTGCGTGCGCCGACCTATAAATGCTTTACCTTCCCTATGTTTTCTCATTGCACATTAAACTATGATTATTGCATGTCATCTAATTAGCCTTTGTGGTCAATTTCTCCCTATTCTACTCCTTTAAACCTCATTAATCTCAGTAAATCTCCACTAAACCCTCATCAAAACCCTAATAATTAGCAAAGGGGGAAGGCTCTATATATCTACTGCAAGGCATTCAAAGGATTTCCCACATCTTCTCTTCTACCTCTGCAACTATCAAGTTTGAGAATCTTCCTTGAACCCTTCTTCAACAATGGCTTCCAGAAGAAATGCCGGTACAAGAGGAGGAAGAGGATCCACATCACAACAAAGACCAACAAGAAGCTCATCCTCACAACGGGTAACGTTTGAATCTTTAATTTCTGAAAGGTTAGCCACTCTGTTTGCGGAAATATTTTCTAAACGGGTTGTTATTAGACAACATGGATTTTATCCGTTGATGGGTCAAGATTTTCACATTCCTGAAATTTCTGAACTCATCAACTTTCAAAATCTGAATGAATTTGTTGAATGTGATGACAAGTACAGTGAAGACTTGACTAGGCTGTTCTATTGTGGATTGAAAGGAAAATTTCATGGAGCTGAATTTAAATTCTCTATAAATAATACAGAATGTCAGGTGACAAACGATGTATGGTCTATATTGTTTGTGTTGGATACTGATGAAAATCTCCCAAAGGTTACTGATAACACCTTTGTTCAGGGCTATGAATTCAAAACTGCTCTGAATTCAATGTTGAGGGAACCATATCCAGCTGATTTTGTGGCAAGTGAAGCATTTCCTAAGAGTGTCACCACAGGTCACTTGAAATTTAAGGAACGTATTCTTCAGTGGATCGCTGCTCGCATCTTGAGACCTAAGAAAGGAGGCCTCTCAAGAGTTGAACAAGCAGAGGTGCATCTCATCTACATCCTGAGGGAAAAGATTAAAATCAACTGGCCTTACTACTTTGCTTCTAGAATGTTTACAACTCGCAGCTCTAGAAAGTTTTTCGCACTTGGATATGCATCTGCTGTGGCAAATTTTCTGAATCACTTTGAAATTCCTATTCCACAGATTTGTCATATTCAAATTACTGCTGAACAACAGTTTCTGGCTAGAACTTTGTCCATGATGGGTTACTATTGGAGCTCCCGTGAGGGAAGGTTCATCTATAGACGAAGAGCTACCCATCCTGAACCTGTCCATCTTGAAGCAAGTGGGGATGAAGGAAGTCAAGGTAATGCAGATCATGTTGGTAATGATGAAAATGTGGTGGTACAGGAAGACGTTGTCATGCAAGACAATTCACTGGAAGAAGAAGACAATCAAGAAGACAATGAGGCATGGATGGGATATCAACCAGAAGAATCCTATGCTAATCAAGGCTGGGGTCAGTGGCAACAAAACTGCTGGACCAACCTTGGTGCTGCATACGTTCCTCCATCCCATGATGAGGACTCTGAATTGCAGCTTCCAGATAATTTTGCTCCTCCAACTCCACCGTCTCAGCATAATCAACAAACCAATGATGAAATTTTGGCAAGACTGACTGAGTTATCTCTGCAACATCAAGAATTTCAAGCACAGCAGGAAACTCGATATCTAACTCAGCAGGAACAACTTACAAACCTGTCCAACCAAATGTCATCTCATGCCACCAACTTCAACAATTTTGCAAATGCTGCTATGAATAGGTTCAATCAAATGGATGCAAATCTGACCCAGCAAAATCAAAATTTAGCCAACAGCCTTGGTAACCTCAATAGCGCCTTGATTGACCTCAATCTTCAACTAGAGGAGCTTCCACCACCAAGTCAATACCACAGGGGACGAGGTTATCCATTCAGGGGGAGGAGACCATAAATCTTAGGGCACCATGTTTAGTTGTGCATGAATTTGTGTTTTGTTGTTTGCTTTCTGTTATTTTGACATGTGCTGCACTTTTCTGTTATGTTTCAAACTTCATGAAGTGAATGTTTTGCTTTAATATTGTTGTTCCGTATTTAATCAATACTAGTTTACATTAACGGTATCATATGTGGATGCTGGTAATTGTTTTGTTGTTGCAAATATTTGATGATCCATTACATATTATCTTATACTATTTTGACCACTGTCTTCTCGTCTTTTTGATGTTGTCAAAGGGGGAGAAGAACGAATACAAGCTACAGAAACGTTAAACCAGATGTTAAAGTGTTAAAGACAGGGGAAGCATTGATCATCTAAAATTACATCTCTCATGACAATCAAGGAAGTATTGCCATCATCAAAAAGGGGGAGTATGTGAGGGATACCCTTCAAGCTTTCTTGTTTTAATGATGTCAACAAATGCATTAGATTGTAATTTGAGCGGTATCACTTCACGTGTCGGTCATGTCCGTGTTGGTCGTATGTCTAGATGTATAAGATCTTATTCTTTCCAAAAATGCACGTCCACTAGTGATCTAATAGTGTCTAGCATGTATGTCTGACTCTGGTCTGGTGAAAAACGATTCAAAAATTGAAGTTTCTTGAAAAATCTGCCTTATGCGTCGACCTCAGCAATCATGCGCTGACCTCAAAAAGGTCATGCGCTTACCCGTGGGTGATAACTCAAAAATTGACATTTTATGCGTCGACGCATAAAGTCCATAGGTCGACGCATGATTCTGTTTTTTGCACCTTTCCACTTAAATTCGTTTCTGTTATTTTCTGTTATTTCTTTTGGTCATATTTTTTGATATAAATAGTTTTGGGTCTTCATTTTTCACATAGAACAAGAAACGTGAAAAATATATGTCAGTTCTCTCTTCATCTTCATCTTCTTCATTGTGCAAACAAACAATCACACATAATCATCTTTGTTTGTGTCACCCATTGTTAGAAGTGATAACGTTCAGAATTTAGGAAGTGTGATCTTCATCTTCTGGGTTGAGAGTTTGGCAGGTGTTTCTTGAATCAAATCAGTTGGGTTTGTCCTCCAAGAATCGAGGAGATTTTGGGGGTTTTTGCACAAACTGTTCTTTCTACAGGGATTCGGCTGGGCGAAGGTAACCAGAAATTGGCGCAATTGTTTCGGTTTAGTAGCTGTAATCAGAGGATCGTAGAAGAAGGTTTGGGTTCGAATTCTTGGAAGATTTCAATTGACCGAGTGAAGGTAACTGAAGAACGAAGTTTTCTTTCAGTTTAGTAGCATGGGACGGTAATTGAATCAACCAAATTCGGAGCACTTGATTCATCTTGAATCAAGGGAAGAGAAAATTATACATCAACGATCGAAGACGTTCGGGGTTTGTATGTTCATAGTTTTCTCTTGTAACAAACAATTTGCAACAGCAATATATATATATATATATATATATATATATATATATATATATATATATATATATATATATCTCAATTCCTTTTGCGGAGTTGGGGGCAGACGTACCCAAAGCGAGGACGATTGGGTAACTGCCTAATCAAATCTCGGGTGTTCTCTTTCTTTCCCTTAACTCTTTTACATTTCAGTAGTGTTCGATTTTGTAACGTTGCAAACTATCGTAATTTCTGTAGTGGAATAATTGTACGCTGATAAACTGTTTTTGTTAAATCAATACAATTCGTTGAATTGTGTTTTTGGAGCAGCTGCACATTATTCTCCATAGAAATTCTACACATAATGTGTTTGCGCACACTACGTGTTTGATAATTTGTTTTCAAGTCAAATTCGAACACAGTGCCTTTAATTGTTTATTAATTAACCTCATTGGATTGGAATAAACATCAAGCAAGTGATTAATTTGTTGTCTGCGTTTGTAAGTGAAATATTCAGAACTGAATTTTTCTCCTTCATACTCATCCAAAATATATTCGTGCATATCCGATCCTTTTGGTAGAAGGTTCGTTGTAGACGATTTATCCAGCAGCAGCTTCCGTTAAACAGAATTTTTTAAAACAGAATTTTGTAGTCCATTTGCGTTTAAAACTCAAGGGATCTATTCAACCCCCCCCCCCCCCTCTAGATCCATAGCCATCGTCTAACAGCTATCACATTACCAATGATATCACTATCAGATGAGTCCTCAACATCTATAACTTCAACCTGATTCTTCCCTTTATAACTGTGACTTTCAACCCTAGAGGAAGATGTTTTGACATCAGGGATGACATCAGTATCTTTAAGATCTTCTTCTTTACTACCACCTTTAGCATCTTGAATCACAGACAAGGCCAGTCTATGAAGATCGGTGTCCTCACTTTGAGAGCCCACCTGTTCAGCAGGCATTTGCCTTAAAGGGACAGAAATCCCTTTCACACGTATTCCCTTCTCAAGAATTTTGGTGGCAATCTGCTCCAAATGCATGTCCACATCATACTTCTCCTCAACAGCTTGAGAGGATGATGACCTAGTTTTAGTTTTACTCAACTTGGCTGCAGGTTTAGAGTTACCTGAATCTGGGAGTGTCATAGGAATGCGTTCTTTGTCAACATATTCTTTTTCCGATGAAACCCTAGTTAGTTCATGCGCAGGTCTTTGAGAACCTGAGTTCTTGGATGGGGAAGACATCGTTCCTTTGAAACAGACTAGGTTTAGAGAAGATTTTTCTATTCTGTTGAGATTAAGGGAGATGAACCGTTGAGAAGAGAACGCTTTGATGAATCTTGATATAGAATCAATATGGTAAAGCGCCTGATTTTGAGTACCTCTTAAAAACCAATCACTAATTTTCTCCCTCCATAAAAACTTTCCTTTTAAAAATTTAAAAGGATTCACATCAGAACTCATTAACTCTGATTGACCTTTCAGCATCCTTTCATACCTGATGTCATAGTCTGATGTTATAACATCAACTTGAACATCATCAATTGACTTAACTTCAAGAGGAATCCACTGATAGCAGTTATCTTTGGATCTGGCACCCTTCATAACAACCTGATTATGCTCATCAGATACCACACACTCATCTTTGGTGTAGTTAACGTTGTAACCTTCATCACATAGCTGACTTATGCTAATCAGATTAGCATTCAACCCTTGGACAAGGATCACACTCTCAAGAGTAAGACCATCATAACTCTTCACTCTTCCAACTCCTTCTACTACTCATTTTTCTCCATTGCCAAACACAACCTTATTTGCATGGCACAGATTTAACTCCACCAAATGCTCCTTGGATCCAGTCATGTGCTTTGAACATCCACTGTCAAAGTACCATACATCCGTGGTAAAATGTCCATCTGAGGTATGAGCCAATAGACATGTGACCTGAGCTTTAGGAACCCATTGTTTCACCTCCTTAGGCCTGACCTCCTTCTGTCTGGGTTGAGGAGCAGAATTTGGATAACCATGAAGTTTGAAGCAAGAGAACTGCATATGTCCAAACCTACCACAATAGAAGCATCTGACTCTGTCATCTCTGAAGTGGTTATTTCTTCTGCCACTTTGATACTGTTGGTGCTGCCACCCATAGTGATGTCTCCTTCTACCATAGTTGGCATGTCTTCTATGGTGCAGCCGTTGTCCTCTCCTGTACTGAGGATGCTGTCTCCTAGGTTGTCTCATATGGTAATGAGGCTGTCTTCTTCCATAGTAGTGAGGCACAACATTGTTGAATCCATATCCATACCAGTTTCCCTGATGTTGAGACATCTGATGAGTCATGTTCTGGTTGAACCTGGCAGCTTGCATGCTCTTGTGATATTGGGGAGGCATATACTAACTAGCTCCTTGGGGTTGCATCTTCCTCTGATGGGGACCATTCTTCTTCTCAACATTCTGTGGCTGAACAACCTTCTTAGGTGTAGGATCCTATCTCTTAGTTTGATGTTGAGACAGAGGTTGAGACATCTCCTTCTTGGTTCCTGAAGTGCTTGCTTCAGCAGAAACCTTTTCCTCAACCACAAATCCTAGTCCAGTCTTGTCTCCAGCTACCCTTTCTGTCTAAAGGATCTTATCAAGTATGTCTGTACCACTATTCAACATCCTAACAGATTTGGTCATATGATCAAGATGAGCTTTGACCAACAAGACTTCATTTTCCAAATCAGCTTTAGCAGCCTCAAGCTGAGCAATCTGTTGCTTGTGACACTTGTTTTCTTGACAAATCTCAGCACTTTTTAAGCACAACTCTTGATAAGTAGATGCTAACTCCTCATAAGTTATTTCTCCATCACTATCATCATCAGAAACAACAGTCCCTGTTAAGGCTCTAACATGCTTTGCTGACTCACCTTCACTGTCACTATCAGATTCAGACCAGGAAACTGACATGCCATTCTTCTGCTTCTTCAAGAATGTGGGACATTCTTTCTTGACATGTCCATACCCTTCACATTCAAAGCACTGAACTCCTTTATCTTGGGCAGTCTTCTCTTCATCCTTCTCTTTTGACTTGCTGATGTCAGAAGAGATGTTCTTGACATTAGGCCTTGAGTTATTGCTCATCCTCTTGAACACCTTGTTGAACTGCCTTCCCAACATAACAATGGCTTGAGACAGATCTTCCTGAGAATCATCATCTGTAACTTTCTTAGCTTCTGCAGGAGTGGAGACCAAAGCTATACTCTTGGGCTTCTTTTCTGGTTCTTCCTCATTCAAACCAAGCTCAAAAGTTTGTAGAGATCCAATGAACTCATCAACCCTCATCTTGCTGATGTCTTATGATTCTTCAATGGCAGTTACCTTCATCTTGTACTTCTTAGGAAGGGACCTAAGGATCTTCCTTACAAGCTTTTCATCTGACATTTTTTCACCAAGAGCACTGGATGCATTAGCCAGCTCAAGAACACTCATATGGAAGTCATGGATAGTCTCATCTTCTTTCATCTTCAGACTTTCAAACTTTGAGGTTAGAAGCTGAAGTCTTGACAACTTAACTCTAGATGTTCCTTCATGTGTAGCCTTCAAAATATCCCAAGCCTCCTTAGCAACTTCACAGGTATTGATCAACCTAAATATATTCTTATCCACTCCATTGAAAATTGCATTTAGAGCTTTGGAATTTCCAAGGGCAAGCTCATCTTCTTCCTTGTTCCATTCTTCTTCAGGCTTTGGCTTTGAGCTGCCTTCTTTATCTTTGCCAGCATCATCTTTTTCAAACACAACAGGTGCTTTCCATTCTTTAACAATAGCCTTCCAAGCCCTGCTGTCCAAGGATTTCAAAAACGTGATCATCCTTGGCTTCTAATTATCATAATTCGAGCCATCCAAAATAGGGGGTCTGTTGACAAATCCTCCAATTTCTTTGTCCATCTTTACACAAGAAAGTAACTTCCCTAGATCCCACCCAGAGACAGACAGGATGCCTGCTCTGATACCAATTGAAATTCTGGTACTAGACGTGTGATGTTAAGTGCGATTTCACAACAACACACTCTGCACAATGGACAAAATAAACAACAGAAGAACACACCAAATTTTTCACCCAATTCGGTCTAACTACCTACGTCTGGGGCTACCAAGCTAGGGATGAAATTCACTACTTGTAGAATTAAATTACAGAATCAACAACCCAGTTGACAATCTCCTAATCTTAATTCCTACTAGTGACTTTCTACCTAAGAAACCACTTAGATATGAGAACACTACTCAATCCCTAAATCACTTCAAAGATCACACACTTTGAATGACACTACTTGATTCTGCTTCACAGCTTTGATCAAGAACAACTCAAAACAACAATACCAATTCACACTAGAATGGTTTACAAAACATGCATGAAGACACAAAACGACTCTCAGTCTTTAGCTCTCTTTCTTCGTCACTTTTTCTTCATTACAGATGCACTTTATATAGCTATCTGAATTGGGCTTGGACCTGCTACAATATCTGACTTGATTTGTTATTTAAAACTGAATCTTCAAAACAGATTTTCTCCTAAAATATTTTCAAATCTTCAACCTTTTAAATCTCCTACAAATCTGCACCAGATCTCCTATGCAGCAGCAAATATCTATCCCAAGATATTCACATCCAATGAGACTACCTGCTCTCCACAATTCCAGCTAAAGCGCAAACCCTAACAACATCACAACCTGATGTTATTAATTATGCAGATCTAATGTCACAACATTGCATGTGACATCAGACATCCAAACTTCAGCAACTTAAACGCTTAACACAGCCCAGTGTTAAGACTCAATGTTGTGACATCACCACCTTGACATCAAACATTGAACAACCTTTGTTTTACCAAAATTCTAGCCAATCCAAGAAGCAACAGTACTACATAACAAAACACAATATGCATGATTTAGTTTAAAATAATAAATTATATGAAATATCCGATAAGTATTAAAATAAATCCTAAGTTATAAATCCATACCGTGATGGGAATCTCTAATCGATTCAAATCAAGGATTTCTCTCATAAACCTCAAAACAAAATAACCGCAGTCTATGTCGTTACGCTGACGAGGACACTACACATAGAAAACAAATAAGAATTAATATATAGTTGTCTTGTGTTATCAAGTAGCATCACTATTATAAGCAACATTGTGAAAATTAATATACCTCCACTTTGATCCATGTAATGTTGTTTGCTTTAGACCGTGATACTCGAGCTTCTCTTTGTGCTCGGTATACTAGTATTGTTCTATAAAAGAAAAACATAAATTTAGAAAAATTTCACGGAAATAATTAAATATACAAATACACACGAATATTTAGAACAATCTCACTTACGTATCAACCAAATCCTTCATATTCTGATATGTTGTCCAATCACGATCTAATGAATTCTGATAATACACCACTTCTCTTGTAGGATTAATAGCAACCAACAACCAGTGTCCACTGTAAAATATAACAAAAGTTTAAATGGATAATTTCTACGCAAAAGATACAAAGATTAGAATGAAATTAGATTGAAAATCTTACCCGTTTCCAGTATTATACGGTAAAAGATACAAACTTTCTGTACTGCTGGCCATAAATCTCTCGAGTAAGTGATTTCTTACTGAATTTGGATCAATAGCAATTGCCGGTGCATTGACACGGGCGCAAGACAAGAAATAGAATCTGTTTGACAATTGATTCCCGCGCATCAATTTCTCTTACAAGCACCTTAAATAAAAACATAATAAACATTAGACTATTTTCATTGAAATGTGTAAATAAATTGTTCAACTAATTAAATAATAGATTGATCGGAGTACCAGATGTATGAATGCATAACACCGATGCCTAATTCAAGATGCCGAAGAATCTGTTCCATGTTCTCTTTTGCAATTATTTCGGAATGAGGAAAACCAAAAACACCTTCGTCCATGTCTATTTGACGAATAAAACCATCCATCAAATCTGTTGTTGCCACAAGTGTTTCAAGACACATCCGAAAGTGAGGTGTAAGAGCTCTTTTTGCCTGCCCGGTCTTTGTAGGAGCTCTTTTCTTGCTGGCTTGTTGTGAAACTTGAGCAGGAACCTAAAAATCATATAAGTTAGGTAAAGTAGAAAATCATGAAGCTTTTGAATTCGGATCATAGAATAACACTTTCAATGCACCTCTTTTTGTGATGCAACAGACTCGTTGTGCGGCAAAATCCCTTTATCCTTAGATGCGGGTTTTGTAGGAGTCTAACATTACCATGTAAAAAAAATGTACGTAATGGTTCAGAATGATTTTCATAATGGTTCAGAATTGACATTTGAATACTAAAATATTCATAATGGTTTTCAACATACCTCATCATCTATGAAAATGAGGTCTGACGGCCATGCAACAAACGATCCTAATGCATCCCGCAACAATGTTGTCTCTGAAACAACGTCAGGTATCAGTAGCAACACATCAAGCTCTAATGCAATATCAACTGATACTTTCAGATATCCATCAGGGAGCGGTTTATGGTGAAGAAAATCTCCCAAAGTGTTATGCACTTTTCCCTTGCCAACTATGCGATAAGTCGGTAACGATAAAAATAGCTGACAAGATGAAATGCCCTAAACCAATAATAAATATGTAACTGTTAATGTGTATATATGTCAATTAAAATAAACGTGCTAATTTAATTAAAATAAATATATGTCAATTAAAATAAACGTGCTAATTACCTCGGGAAATTTCTTTTGACAATTGATACTAGCTTTGTCATTAGTATCTTTCAACTCTGAACCGCGCTTTTTCGCCTCATATCTCTCTTTATCCTTTTGTAATTCACGGACTTGCGCTTTTAATTCCTCCAACGATTGCATCACTTCTTGTTAGTTCTTGTAGTTGGCTGGAATTTTGGTAAAACAATGTGGATGTCATGGTTGATGTTTCAACATGAGTTTCTAACATTCTGGTTGTGTTAAGTTGTAAATGGTTGCAGATTCTGTGCTGATGTCAAACCCGATGTTAAGACATCAGTTGATAAAACATCAGTCTGAGTTGTTTTATTAGGGCTGCGTGTTTCTGTTATTGGAGAGATATTCTGCTGAAGAGAGTGAGAGATTGTAGGCGAATATCTTGGTAAAGATATATTCAGTTGCAATCAGATTTGGAGTAGATCTTGTTGCTGTTTTTAAGGCTAAATGATATGAAGATTTAATTGAAGATTTGATTGAAGATTTAATTGAAGATCTATTTAGTAGCAGAATCTTCTGCAGATTTGTAGCAGTTAATATGCTGAGATTTAAAGCCCAAATCCAGTTGGGAAAAAGGTTATAAATAGAAGCATTGTAACCTAGTTTAAGAGAAGCCAGCCATCATGTAAATTATAAGGGCTGTGTTGGTTGATGAACCACCCAGTTTGTGGGATGGTCATCGTGTTTATCTCGAAGCCTGTAGGTAAGAGATGTATTGTTCTTGGAGGAAGCAGTTAAGCAACTCTAAGTATTGTTCTTAGTCATGTGTGTCATGTCTAGGTATTGTCATGGAAGTGTGTCTTCTACTTTTCTGTGATTGAAGAGTTGTTAGAAATTAAGCTGTTGATGCAGTGGCTGAGATGTTGACTGCTAGACATCATTGCGATGATTGGAAGTGAGATGGAGTCTCTTATCTAGGGTGGACTTAGGTAGAAGGGTCATTGGGTAGTGATTAAATTAGGTAGATGTCAACTGGGATTGTTGAGTCTGTAATTTAATACTACTAATAGTGGACTTCCTTCTTGGCTTGGTATGCCCCCAGATGTAGGTTGTTAGACCGAACTGGGTGAACAATCCTTGTGTGTTGTTTATGCTTTTCAGTACTTTTATTGTCTTGTTCATACAGCAGATATTGATGTTGTGACATCTCACTTAACATCACATATCTTATACCAAAATTTCAATTGGTATCAGAGCAGGCTTCTTGTCTGTTTCTGGATGAGATCTAGGGAAGATACTTTATGGTTCATGAGCAAGGAAGATAGTTTTGCTGAGTTTTATATGATCCCTTGAAGTGGAGGATGCACTGTTCATGATAGGGTGTGTATTGGACCTGTCTATTGTTACCAGGCTTGTAGCTTTGGTGGTGAGCTGCTGTGTGGTTTGACTTATTTTCAAACCTATGTTGACCTAGTGCACATGGAGTGTCGTTTTTGTGCAAGGGTTATTATGTTTTGCCTGAAGGTTGTAGAGGAGTTTTCTGGTGTGTGTTCCGCTGCATATATATATCTGATGGAAAATTCCTGGTGGTTTTGTGTTAAGGCTGCAACATTCTGTTCTCCTCTGAAGATGTATCACATGGTGTGGTGATACTTGAGGATATCTTCAACTAGCTTGTTAGAGTTGCCAAAGATACTTGTGGTTCATCCCAAGTCCACTCATAAAGGAACTCTTATATGAGCTTGTTGAAAAGAGATTTGAAGAAAGTTAGAAGCAATTTATCCTTGCCTCCAACCCTACAAGGTCAATCTCTGGGCTGTGTTAAAGGATCTTTTGGTGTGTTTCTTCTGAAGAGAACTCATGTCCTACCAGATGTTGGAACATAAAACCAGCAGATTGTGAAGAATCTTGTTGGATAAAGGTATGGCATTACAGATGCTTGGGGGCTAAACAAATGTGTATTAATCACATCTGTTTGGAACCTACTCCTGGCTTGGAAGAGGAGGCATCTGGGTTGTGTGTCTAAGAAGTTTCCTTCAAGAAACATGTCTTAGATATGTATGTCAAGAGATGATCAATATAGTGTCACTCATTGGATTAGTGTATTTCTGATCCAAGTGAGTAGGTGTTCAAAGGCTGTTTGTTTTTGTGGACGTCAAGCTCAAATGTTAAGGACATTTTCTCTGATATCTGAAAGTTCCTTCTGATCAAAGCAGCCAGATGTTTGCAATCTTGTTTATGGCCATGGAGCAGATTCTGTTTGAAACGAGTTATATGTGTGTACCAACCATAGGATGAGCATTTCAGATTTGTGCAAGGAGAAGTTGGTGTTTTTTTTCAAAGGATTATGGTTCCCTGGTATCTGCATGAGAAGTTTCCTCTAAAGCTGGAGTTCAGTTATGTGGTGTCCTCACATAATGGAACATCTTTTTGTAAGGATTGAAGGGCATCCTTGTAGGTTGAAGTGTTAGGAGAAGCATATTTGTCTATGCTGTTTGTGATGACCAGTCAATGGGTTCTCTCCTTTAGGTACAGAAGGATGGCATCCAACATCTCAAAGACAGACAGGAGGTCTGAACATTAAAAGTTTAAAGATTCTTGAGATATAGGGTATGCTGGTTCCTGTTTGTGTGTATGTTCTGGGTTTGAAGGTTGATCAGCTACTGATGGTCAATCCTCTAGTGTCCCTTGCAAGAGATGTGTGTGGATTACTATGGTTGTTGTCTCCAAAGCCATAGTAGATGTTTTTTTACTATGATTGCTGATGTCGGAACTGATGTTGAAACATCATTTTAGTTCTTTGCTCAGGAAGGAGTGAAAGGTCAAAACACTGACCTAACCTGGAATGCTTTTGTGGTGTGAATGGTTGTCATGATGGTTTGTTTTGAAGAAGAATCAGCAGATACCTATTGTGTGAGAAGGTTACCTTGACAGGAGTTTGTAGCGAGCGATTTTTGGACACGATTCTTAAGCGCTGTCGCTCTTTTGGGGTTACTACAGGTCGATTCATTTTTTATCCTATTGAAGCTGATGAAGGAAGGGAAATAGATGTCTCCAATTAACCCTGCTTGCATACCAAGTTTAAACAGCAGTCTGTTAGGTTACGGATGCTATGTGGTAGTGGGGCCTTTCTTGTGTTATTTTGATAGAATGACAGGTTTCTGGCGGGGGAACAAGGATTAAGATGTTAGGACTGATGCTTTTTGATAGATATGTGAGAGTATGGGATTTAGGGTTTTTGTTTAGTGTGCTCGCTAAGATTTTTCTTTCAATCTTATGCCTACATATTCCCGTTTACCGAAACAGGGAAATCAGAGCATTCGTAGTTCCTCCTATTCTACGGGAGGAAATGGTGTTTTGGTGTCTTGTTCAAAGCCCAAGACGTGAAGGGAAAGGTGGTTTGTATCTTGTTCAAAGCCCAAGATATGAAGCTGAAAGGTCTATTTGTATCTTGTTCAAAGGCCAAGATGTGAAGCTAAAGGGTTGGTCTTTAGAGAGAATTTGTCACCTCTAAAGAGGGGGTTGTATGTCACAACTGTTTATAAAGGAGAATTACTTTAACCGGGATATGTGAATCTGGCAATGCCATAATTTCCTTTGAAGGGGATTTTAACCTGAAGGAGAAGACTTTAACTCAGTGTAGAGCAATGCTATCTTTCCTTAGGAATTTCTCGTGCTAAAAGAGGGACAGTGGCATGGATGTAAATAATTCAGAGGCTTGCCGCTTACAGCGATTAGATGAAGGGTGAAGGAGTTGTTGATGTTTGTGTACTATGAACGAGGCACAACTTTGATGCTAAAAGGTTGATTGACTCAACCGGGGTTTTCCTTATACAAAGCCTAAGAGGAGGCTAATATGTGTCTCGTACAAAGCCCGAGAGAGAGGCTAAAAGGTTTTGACTCAACGAGGGAATCCTTTGGTATCTCGTATAAAGCCCGAGATGGAGGCTATTTGACTCAACAAGAGAGTTTTTGTATCTCGTACAAAGCCCGAGATGGAGGCTAAAAAGGATGATTGATTCAACGAGGGAGTCTCTTATGTGTCTCGTAATAAAGCCCGAGAAAGAGGCTAAATGTTGTTTGACTCCGCTGGGGAGAATCATTGTACAAAGCCCAAGAGGAGGCTATGGCGACTGTTTCAGTTGAGTGACAGGGTCCAGTATACTGATTTTGAAAGAGAAAATCAGTTCTTATATGAGCAATGTTGTACTCAAGGATTTGATTCGAGGATCCGGGTTATTCCTGTTCTTTAAGGAAGTGGAAAATCCGAAGGGTATTGAGACTGTCCGAGTCTACGGGTATTCCTCCTATTTAACGAAGGGGTCACTTGAGAATGTCTTTGAGACTCAAGGAAATTAGACTGTTCGTGTCCGGAGTTTAATCTTATGTACTATGCTTTGAGAAATAGTAGTAGACTCTTTGAAAGGAATGTTCTATGCAGATGACTAAGTTCTGTTCCTATACCTCTAGGAGGTCGTCGGGACAATTTGTACGAAGCCCAAGAGGAGGCTGAAAGCTTTTAAGAAGCCGATCAGTCCTTGTATGAAGCCCAAGAGGAGGCTATCATTCCCGGAGGAAGAATCATTATACGAAGCCTAAGAGGAGGCTGTGAATACTTCTAAGAAGTCGGCGGGTCCTTGTACTAAGCCCAAGAGGAGGCAGGGTTGCTTTTAGGAAGCCTGTGGGTCCTTGTACAATGCCCAAGAGGAGGCCGATGCTTTTAAGAAGCCCGTGGGTCCCCAAACCCCGAGAAATTCAAGGCAAGCTATTCACAAGGAATAGATCAAGTCAGGAAAGTTCGAGAATTTGGAAGAAACTCAAAGATGCCATTCACGGAGAATACATTCATCTCTGGGAGTAGAGTTTCTTCACAATTCCTAATGAGGACAGCCGAAGAGAAGACTGTATCTGGTGATCCTATTGGGGATCTAGGTGTCTATTTCTACGAATAAATGAAACGGCGTCACCTAGTTCTAGACGTAGTTGCCGGGGAAACTCTAAATATCTATACTATTATTACACAGTTGATATGAGTTTATGAAAGAAGACTTACAGCGAAACAGCCCCACAATACAGTTATATGTATATGAAAGTGGTAAATGAAAGCATATAAACACTTACTCGGTTGTAGAGCTTCCATGCTGTTTGATTAGTTGTTCAACAAAGAAAGATTGAACACAACAGTATATTTCAAAATCAAAGGAGAAAGTGCTTTGAAAAATAATGATTTGGGGCTTACAGCTCAAGGAGAGGCCCAAGGTTTTATCAGTGAGCGCACTGTTTGAATTTGTACAGAGGGACTTATACAAGTGAATGAGGCCCAAAAAAGGTTTTCTGTACAAAGGGATGGGTCTTACACTCTCTCAAGAGGCCCAAAAGGTTTAAAGAAAAAGAGTGGGGCTTATAACACGAGGGTAGGCCCAGATGATTTTCCATTTGAAATGGCGATCGCGCCGAGGTTTTCTTTTAACGTAAAGGGACTTACATAATATCTGAGGCCCAAAATGTATTGGTTAAAAGGGGATTGGGTCTTACACTCTATTAGAGGCCCATAAGAGTTTATTTTTGTATAAGTGGTGGGGCTTACAGCTCAAGGAGAGGCCTAGGGTTTTATCAGTGAGCGCACTGTTTGAATTTGTACAGAGGGACTTATACAAGTGACTGAGGCCCAAAAAAGGTTTTTCTGTACAAAGGGATGGGTCTTACACTCTTTCAAGAGGCCCAAAAGGTTTAAAGAAAAAGAGTGGGGCTTATAACACGAGGGTAGGCCCAGATGATTTTTCGTTTAAAATGGCGATCGCGCCGAGGTTTTCTTTTAACGCAGAGGGACTTATACAATAAGTGAGGCCCAAAATTATTTTGGTTAAAAGGTGGTTGGGTCTTACACTCTATTAGAGGCCCAAAAAGTTTGAAAATGATTTATGAGGGTTGAATTAATCCAAAAACCCTAATTTGTTTTCAAAATGTGTTTTAATTGAATAAAAAATTCAATTAAAATGATCAAACTTGTTTAACATATGGAAAACAAATTGTGATCTTGGATTAATGCTTCAAAAATTAAGTATTGACCTACAAAATAATTAGAAAGCATTAAAAGTTGCAAAATCAAGGTGGAAAAAATATTTTAAATGTTAAAAACAATTAAAACATTAATTCTTTGCAAAAATATCAATTATATAAAATAAATAATATTTTTGGGATTATTTGGGAAAATAAAATATTTTAACATTTTTGTGAATTATTAAAAAAAGAATCAACTCAAAATCATTAAAACTCAGAGAGAAATTAATTTTTGAATCAATTAAATAAAATCACAAAATTCAAATATTCAAATTTTCAATAAATGGCGCCAAGAACACACCAAGAACACGCGCATGTTCTGGGTTTTCCAAGATTTGCATTTTCTCTTCAATCTCACTGAATACTTGATCATATCATGAAATCCACATACCAATTAACTCGTTTTAACCTCTAAATTAATATCTATGGCAATTAATTTCATTTAAATTAAGCATAAAACGAAAAATCACGAAAAATCCTAAAGAACCCTAATTTTTTCATGAAGGCTAGGATTTTTGATACACGATTCAAAGAATGCAATTAATTGAGGGGAAACATTCCATGCATGATTATGAACATATGGCCAAATTATTGTGCAGCAAAAATTGCATGGATCATAGAGTTAGAAGAGCTCATGCTTACCACTTGCAGCTGGTGATCGTGATTTGTGTTGGAGGTGTTACCGCTAGGTTCCAATGATTTGGATAGCTTCCCTAGGTGCCATGGAGTATGTATGAATGCTTGGAATGGATTGAAATGATCTGGAACTTGAGATGGTACCCCAACTGCAAATCTGTCAAAAACTTGAGCAATTGGCTGGTGATTTTGTGAAATCTGAGTTCCAGATGTTATGTGAGTGTTTGGATCACTTCTATATGATGTATATGAGGTGTGTGTGTGATTGGTTTGATTGGAAAAGCTTTTAAACTCAAAACCCTATAGTGATTTGCCTTAGAAGGCAAAATTGGAGTGAAAGAAGAGATTTTGAGGAAAGCATCTGTTTGATGGATTTGGTGTACTCAAACTGATCACAATTGAGCTCTATTTATAGTAGAGCAAGTTTGTTTTGCAAGGAATAGTGAATGGCAACTGCTGAGTAGGTTTGGCCAATGTTGGCAAATGAAAATCCAAGTCTCCTCTAGCCATTGACTAGAGGTTAGGGAACAGGCTGCTGGTTCCCTTGGTCTTGGATAAGTCTTGACTGAATTGAGTTGAGAATGGCTCAGTCCATTCCACCTTGATGCTTCCATTGAATGCTCCAATCCAAAATTGGAGTTTTGTCCCTATTTTGGCAATTCTAGGTTCAACATGTTATTTCTTGTTCCAAAGACTTTGGAGGCTTGGATCAGTGATTGTCCCCTTTAGATTCAATCCTCATATGTGTCCAAGTGGATAGGAGCATTTGGATTTGGCTGATTTTGGCAAATCGACCAAAAGTGTAAAAATCTGCCTTGCCTTGGCAGATTTCAGCAAGGCAACTTGCCAATGTCATATCTCATGACTCAAATTGAATTTGGTAATGTTCTTGGCCATTTTGGAAAGCCCTTACATGATACAACAACTGTTTGAACATGTTTGGTTTTGATCTCTTTTGAATCCAAGTGAAAAATCCCCCTACATTTGGCAAAAAGTAAGGTAAAATCTGACTTAGTGAAATTTTCACTAAGTGTTGGAACAAAGTGACTTTTCTTGATTTTGATAACTCCATAACTCAAAATCCATGAGGAATTTGGACATAGGTCAGTATGAAGCTTTTATAGAGGGTAATGAGATCTACAAATAAAGCTTTGAATGGGGAACAATGGCCTTGTGGTTTAGGAGTTATGGTCCTCCAAAGTTGGCACATTAGTGTCACTTTTTCCATAACTTAGAAATTTTTCTAAGTTTTTATGGTTACCCCTTTTACAAGTTATCCCACTTTCTTTGATTTTTCTTGATGAATGATGATTCAAATCATACATTAACATCATTTTAGGGTTAAAAATCCATTTTGGTGAAAAATCTCAAAAAGTCAAAGTTGACTTTTGTGCACAGTTGACTTTTTATCAGATGAATTCCAAACTGTGCAATTATTCATGAAATCATGTCCTTGACCTAAATCAAACTTGATGGACATGTTCCATGGGTGTCATAGGGTATATTGATTCATGTCCTAGGGCTTGGGAGCATTTCCAGGTCAAAAGTCAAAGTTACAGTTGACTTTTCCCGCGAAACCCTAATTGTGGTGCAGATGAAATTGAGACTTGTTCTCACACTTCTTGGATTAATCCATTGTTCCAAATGGATCAATATGGTATATTAGAGACCCTCAAACCCTCTCTTGAGGTCTTGGCTCATGATTTGCCCTAAAAGTCAACTTAGGGGTGAATTAGGTCAAGAAACCCTAATTCCTGATTATTGAGGAATGCATCCCCTGAGGCAAAATTGACTTGATGATTGGGTCCATGAGGTCCCATGAAGTATATTAGGTTATGTTTTGGATCATTGGCTTGTGCCCAGAGGAAAAATTTCCATCTGGAGGCCCTGGTCGACCAAAACCCTAATTTGGTGACACTGTCGATCTTGAGACTTGATCCACCTAGAAGGGAGCAGCCTTGGGCTTGATCCTTGAAGTGGGAGTCCTTTTGATCCATTTTGGATGTTTGAGAGGTTAGACAATTTGAAGATCATGTCATTCCTTGATTGATCCTTTGTCTAAGAACTCTGAGAGGGCTTGAAACCCTAATTCTTGATAGTAGTGAATGTTCAACAATCCTTGAGGAGATTGATGAGTAATGAAGGTTCCTCCATATTGTGATGATGATTTGCACAATGATGGGACATCTTAGTGGTCAAAATTTGGGGTATGACAGAGTTGATTATTTTTCTTCTTTTGATAAGGTTGTGCATTCAACTAATGACAAAATACATTGACGGGAGACTATGTATATGTCTGATGTAAAAGTGCAGAACTGTTGAAGTGTTGAGAATATAATTTTCTCTATGTGGCTGTCTATTTCTCTTCGTGGTGTGTTGGTGTGTGAGAGCATGGAAATCTATTTTTGCAAAGGGAGGAGGTTCTTCTAAGTGGCAGAAGGAAGAGCTGAATTCAACAGTTGGATATCATAATGTTTTGACATCTAGCTTAACATCAGAAGTCTCAGCTGGTGATGTGGCACATCAGCTTAAGATAGAGGTGATCTACAATAATGGAAGTTATGGATGCTTCAAAAAGATCTATCTCATACAGTTTGCGGGAGCTGTGGTTTGAGAAGATGTTACATGACTAAGAGGCTTGGTGAATCCAAGATGTCTTGCTTTGGAGCAAGTAGTTCATATGAATTGAAGATTTGGTTTCATAGGTGGATCAGGATATCTTGTGGGAGTTCTGAAGAAGATTGAGATCAATCAAAAGGTGGAATTTGGTTGGTTTCATTGTGTGCATTCAAGCAGGATGCTTGAAACTGATTGCTCTTGTGCAGAAGAGTATTTAGTTGAAAATGTAAGGAGGTTCTAATTCTCTTGGAGCTTTTGGCAGAAGTTCTAGGTTGAGGATGGAAGTATACCTTCTTTTGGTGGATGAGAGTTTAGTCCTCTCTGGCTTTCTGAAGCTCTCTTTGTTCAAGCTGGTGACGTAGTGTTCAGTTTGGATTACTATGCTGATAGTAAGTAGAACCATGGTGTGTGGTATATATGATGTGTCAAGAATGTCCTAACAGATGTTAGAACATTTTTTTGGTTGGATATCCTTGGTAAAGGATGATGTTGTTCTGGTTCTGGAGTTTGGTGCATACATTATGCCTAAGGAGCGTCTACATAGTCATACGGGAGAATGATGAAGTAGAAGGTCTGCCTTGGATGGAGAATGTAGAGAAGACTGAAGTAGATAGGGAATGATTGCTTTTGGAAAATTGGGGGATCTGTGTGACTTTGATCTTTATCCAATAATTTGTTTAAAGGAGGATGGTGATCCTTTTGTTCCTCATGAATAGCATGATGTGACTTCATGTGTGAGTGACTGCTGAGATTGTGATGTGATCTGATCAGAACATTTTTTTAGAGATGTTCCTTTTTCTGCTATAAGTGTCTCTTGAAGAGATTAGATCTCAGTAAAGCTGAGAATTTGTGGAGTCTGTGAGCAGTGTCATACCAGTCAGGATACTTGAATGTGTTCTCCAAGAGTGAAAGTACAATATGTGAATGTGCTCAGCAAGTGTGCTCAAATGTTCATCTCCATCTAGAGCTTTAGTTAACCATGACAGGGAGAGTACTTGTCTATGGATTTTGCTGCAAAGGTGCACATATTGTGAAGCTTGCATGATGATCAAGCTTGTGGAGATTGGTTGCCTCTTCTGAGGATATAATGTCAGATAACATGTTATGACATTAGGCTGTTGGATGGCATGTTGGTGTGGACATGAATGGTTCTAGCCATGTGAAGCTAATTGTTTGAATCATATATGCACATGCTTCTGAGGAAGAGTCTGAAGGACGATGTTATTTGTGCAGATTTTGGAATTACTTTGTGAGGGTCTTTGTTGATGGGAGATGTCACACTTATCTTGGTGTGTGAGTTCAGTGGAAGGCATTGTGTGTGTGCTTCATAACTTGATGTGTGCTTCCTGACTGGATGGATGAAGACTGTGTCTGGTTTTTCCAAATGTTATGATCAAGGAGTTCATTGTGATCATTCATGTGGAAATTACAGAAAGAAGTTGATCAGCTTGGCAAGATGTGAGTTTTGGAGCATGAGAAGATAACAAACCAAGAGGGAATCATGTGAGTTTTGGTATTTGGATTGTTTGAGGATTAAGCATTAAGTGAATGCGTTCAGCAGGTGTGTTGAACAGAGGGTGCGCTCTTGAAGACATGAAGATGAGTCTTATGTTTTCCATTCATTTAAGGTGTTCTTCTTGCAAATGAGCACTGTTTATCTTAGATAGGGGGAGTTGATCTTTTGTTTTGGATATTTTGTGGAAGTAGTTGTCAGACAAGATATTACTGGTGAAGTTCATGGTGTTCTTGACAGTTTAGACCTGGTTCTATAGATTTGTGTGTCAATGGATTGAATCAAAAGTATATATTTACCCCAATGTTTGTCCAATTGTGGCTAAAAAGGGGGAGAGTTAGCCCATGTGTTGCCTAGTTTTGTTGGTATAGGCTTGAGGGGGAGTAATCGTGTTTGAACAGCTGGTATGATGGTTCTTGCTTTGAGGGGGAATTTGTTTTGTGCTGAGTTACTAGTTGTTGCAGCTGGTTGGTATTGCTGCAGGTTGTGCTGTGAATGTTAGTAAGTGTTTTTCCGCTGCAAGCTGAAAGTGTTTAAGCCAAAATTAGCCAAAGGGGGAGATTGTTAGTTCTTGTAGTTGGCTGGAATTTTGGTAAAACAATGTGGATGTCATGGTTGATGTTTAAACATGAGTTTCTAACATTCTGGTTGTGTTAAGTTGTAAATGGTTGCAGATTCTGTGCTGATGTCAAACCCGATGTTAAGACATCAGTTGATAAAACATCAGTCTGAGTTGTTTTATTAGGGCTGCGTGTTTCTGTTATTGGAGAGATATTCTGCTGAAGAGAGTGAGAGATTGTAGGCGAATATCTTGGTAAAGATATATTCAGTTGCAATCAGATTTGGAGCAGATCTTGTTGCTGTTGTTAAGGCTAAATGATATGAAGATTTAATTGAAGATTTATTTGAAGATTTAATTGAAGATTTAATTGAAGATTTGATTGAAGATTTAATTGAAGATCTATTTAGTAGCAGAATCTTCTGCAGATTTGTAGCAGTTAATATGCTGAGATTTAAAGCCCAAATCCAGTTGGGAAAAAGGTTATAAATAGAAGCATTGTAACCTAGTTTAAGAGAAGCCAGCCATCATGTAAATTATAAGGGCCGTGTTGGTTGATGAAGCACCCGGTTTGTGGGATGTTCATCGAGTTTATCTCGAAGCCTGTAGGTAAGAGATGTATTGTTCTTGGAGGAAGCTGTTAAGCAACTCTAAGTATTGTTCTTAGTCATGCGTGCCATGTCTAGGTATTGTCATGGAAGTGTGTCTTCTACTTTTCTGTGATTGAAGAGTTATTGGAAATTAAGTTGTTGATGCAGTGGCTGAGATGTTGACTGCTAGATATCATTGCGATGATTGGAAGTGAGATGGAGTCTCTTATCTAGGGTGGACTTAGGTAGAAGGGTCATTTGGTAGTGATTAAATTAGGTAGATGTCAACTGGGATTGTTGAGTCTGTAATTTGATACTACTAATAGTGGACTTCCTTCCTGGCTTGGTATGCCCCTAGATGTAGGTTGTTAGACCGAACTGGGTGAACAATCCTTGTGTGTTGTTTATGCTTTTCAGTACTTTTATTCTCTTGTTCATACAACAGATATTGATGTTGTGACATCTCACTTAACATCACATATCTTATACCAGAATTTCACTTCTTGATTGCTAGGATTTTTTCTCTTTGGTTGCTTATACAAGGAAGATGGAGTCACACCAAATCCTTTACCCCTCACCCGACCGGAATACTTAGGAACATTTAGTACTCGACTAAGTATGCTCCTGCATTCCTCCTCACCTGTGGTTACGGATTTAGATAGAGCCTCCTGAAATTCATTGACATATCGAAAATTATTAGTGGGGATTAAAAATTAATTATATTTTAATAAAATTTCGATTAACTTAAAGACATAATGTTATACTTACACATTTGTCATAAACATGCTGAACATCTTCCCTAACAACTCCATCCTTGCCCACACGAGCTTCCTTCCACAAAACATGGTCCGGAAGTGATGTTTCTTCACTTTTCGTCTCTTCTAACTACACATTGAGATAAATAATAAGATCATCAATTATAACATAATAAGACAATTAATAAAATCATAGCATTTATATATACTTACCAATTTTTGCTGTAAGCGTGCATATCCCAAACGCCCTTTTCTGTATGGATACGCGGGTTTTGATGCTCTTTGGCGATTAATGGCACTCAATTCCTGGATAAACAAGTTTAAGTCATATCAGAACAAACTAATGCAACAAGTATATAATACAATTAATAGACATGACAAATTAACATTACATTGAATTTTTGGATTTTCGTTTGGCTACAAAAGTGCTCCATTCTTCAGGTGCAATCAAGTCCGTATACAACTGTGGAAGTTCTGCTTCAACAAAAAAATTTTCCGCATCCCTAAGATATTTGTTTGATAACATAGTTCGAAAGCCTCTGTGTCTTTTTTCGGCCAATTGAAGACAATACTTTTTTCGGCTTTCATCAATATTAAAAGACCTCTACAAAAAAACATACACATAGAGTGTGTTAGTATAAGTAAATTAAAGACTTAATCGTCAACAAAAATCTAATAACATCAATCATATTTGGTAAGTACCTATATCTCAGTCCATATTTTATCTTTACCGGCTTGCAACAATGGATTCCTCCAATTATCACTGGTGATTGCAACATTGAACCGTTTGGCTCAATTAGTTGGTTTTCATCACTCCAATGTACATCAAATTTAATCCCTTTATCTCTTGCACGGATGATTGACTTTATAATAGTTATTCCTCGTTTAATTTCACTTTCTACATTCTGAGCTTCATTTGTATCATGTGTCTCGTGTGAGTCTTCCTGGTTACTAGCCATTTGACCTGTAAGAAAGAAAAAAAATAAAAATTAAATGACAAATATAAAAATCCATAATCCATAATCCATTGAATATATATAACATGACAACTATTTAATATTATTGAATGATATAAGCTATAATTTTATAACTAGTACCTTTTTCACTAACGTCTATTTCTTTTCTTGGTTGGAATATGTTCTACCCGTCTCTTAACAACACGGACGGTTGGATTGATCCAAATACCCTCATTATGATCATTTCTAGTATATGATTCATTCGCTATAATATTTTCATCTTGATCATTTCTAGTAAATGATTCAATATCAACATCAATATCACCCTGGTCTCCAATGTTTTCATCAGTTACTTTGTTATATAAAAGCCCTATAGACCATTTTGTACTTGTCGGATCAGTGACATAGAACACTTGTTTAGCTTGAGAGGCTAGAATAAAAGGCTCATCTTTGTACCCCACCCTATTAAGATCCACTTGCAAAAATCCTGACTTATCCATTCGTATTCCATTATTATTTTCAACCCACTTGCAACGAAATTTAGGAATCTAAAACTTCTCATAATCAAACACCCAAATGCGCTCGATAACCCCAAAATATGACAGATTTGCAAATTTGGGGTTTAAGTCCTTCACACTTGAAATGTGCATTGCTTTAGCTACCACGGTGACACCACTATTTTGCATAGTACTTTTATCATCTTGTTCTTTGGTATAAAATGTGTATCCATTAATTGCGTATGCGCTATAAGAAAACACAACCAAACTTGGACCATATGCTAAACATCTCAACCTTTCTGTTATTGAAGCGGGATCTGAATAATACGTTGAATAAATACGATCCTTAAACCAATGTATGAAACTTAGATTGTGCTCTCGTACTATCCAATTCTCATTTCTATTCGGATTTAAACCTCGGAAAACATCCTTGTGCATTTCAACATACGGCTCAACCTCATTCTCATTGTGCAGAACATACAAATGCACTTGATCCCGTTCGACCCTTGATACTGTCACAACTTCATTTACAATTAACTTTTTTCCTTCTTTTTTTTCGACAATATGAGATTTGGGGAGTCCAATTGATTGTACATTGGACAGATATTCAGTACAAAACTCAATCGTTTCTTCAACAATGTATGGTTCGATAATACAACCCTCTGGTCGACTTCAGTTTTTCACATACCCTTTTAATATTTTCATATAACGTTCAGCAGGGTACATCCATCTCATATAAGCCGGTCCACACAATTGTGTGTCTTTCACCAGATGAACAACTAGATGAACCATTATGTCAAAAAACGAGGGAGGAAAATACATTTCAAGATCACACAAAGTAATAACTATTTCTTTTTGCAATGTTGGTAAGATCGCAGGATCGATCACCTTACTGCAAATTGACTTGAAGAAAAAACACAATTTAGTTATTGTGCTTCTAACTTTTTCTGGAAGAATAGAACGTATACCTATTGGTAGAAAATGTTCCATTATAACATGGCAGTCATGCGTCTTTAAACTCTTTAACTTTAGGTCTTTCATAGACACAAGTCTTCTAATATCTGAAGAGTATCCTTCTGGAACTTTAACTTCACTTAGAAACTTACACAATACTTTTTTCTCCTTTCTAGATAGAGTATACGCAGCAGGTGGTAGATATGTTCGTTTTCCTTTCTTCAAGGGTCCTAATTCAGTTCTTATCCCCATCCCTATCAAGTCCTTTCTTGCTTTAAGGCCATCCTTAGACTTTCCTTGTATATTGAGTAACGTACCAATAACACTGTCAAATACGTTTTTTCAATATACATAACATCAAGAAAATGTCTTACATACAACGACTTCCAATATGGCAATTCAAAAAAAAATGACCTCTTCTTCCACCCTCTCTTGACAAGGGTATGTGAAAAAGGCTTGCCAAACTGAGTACTCAAATCTTTCACCTTTTCAAAAATTTGATCACCTGTCAATATAGGTGGAGCTCTACCTTGTTCTGGCTCTCCATTGAATGCTTTTCTCCACCCACGGTAGTGATGATTAGAATTTAAGAATCTACGATGACCGAGAAAGAAATTCTTCTGACCAAACTCCAATCGTGTCGAATCTGTTTTATCTTCACAAATAGGACACGCACATTGACCTTTTACGATGTACCCTGATAGATTTCCGTATGCTGGAAAATCATTAATTGTGCCAAACAACATCGCCCTCAAGTTGAAACTTTCTTTCTTATACCCATCATAAACCTCCAAACCGTTCTCCCACAAAAACTTTAAATCTTCGATTAAGGGTGCCAAATATACGTCTATGTCATTCCCTGGTTGTCTAGGCCCAGAAATTAACATAGATAACATCATGTACTTACACTTCATACATAGCCATGGAGGTAGGTTATAAATCATAATGATCACAGACCAAGTGCTATGTGAGATACGTTGAAGACCGTGTGGGTTCATTCCATCAGTAGATAATGCCAAGCGAAGGTTTCTTGCTTCTTTTCCAAATTCAGGATAATCATCATCAATTTTCATCCATTGTGGTGAATCTGCCGGATGTCGAAACTTTCCATCAATAATTCTTTCATCTGCATGCCAAGTCAAGTGTCTTGAATCGATCTCACTACGAAATATGCGTCTAAATCTCGGAATTATAGGAAAATACCATAAGACTTTTGTTGGAGACAACTTTTTCTTATATCGAGAGACACAGCATTTAGGACACTCATTTAACGATGCATACTTATTTCGAAACAAAACGCAATCGTTTGGACATGCATGTATCTTATCATAGCTCATGCCAATAGAGCACAACATCTTTTTGGCCTCATATGTTCGATTGGGAAGAACATTATCCTCTGGAAGCATATTTTTCATAAGGGCCAATAACTCTGTGAAACTTTTATCTGACCATCCATTGCCCGCCTTTAAGTTGTACAACTTTAATACCGCAGACAATCTTGTGAATTTAGTTAAACCATTATACAACGGTTTCTCTGCATCGCTAACCAACCTCTCAAACATTTTGGGATAATCCTTAAGATCTTCTTCAAGAGCTTCTGCAATCTCTTCGACTCGATCATAATCGTATGTATCTATGCCATTGTCAATTGAAGAATAGGTCGTAGTATCCCCCGGTTCAACATTCTTGTTAATTTTCTTACCATGCAAATTCCAACATGTATAACTTCTATCAATTCCACGCCTATTTAAATGCGATGCCAACTGAACCGTGTCAACCTGACTCCCAAAACAGCAACCCAAGCATGGACATATCATTCGACTAGGGTCATCGACGTGCGCAATAACAAACTTAACGAATTCCGATACCCTATTCTCGTACTCTTTCGACAATCGACTTGAAGACATCCATTTCTTATCCATAGTTATACTAATTAAGCTAAACAAAAACAAAATAAAAAATATTTACCTGTAGGGAAACGATCCGACTTTCACACTTTGATCATAAGTAACCCCTATATATAGCAAATTCAATAAGTTAGTTCTCAATCATTGCAAGCTGATAAAAATCCAAAAGTACAAATATCATTAGTCAAAACTTATACGAATCGCATTGTTCCTTTGCATTTTTTGAATGGTTTTGCAGGTTTTAGGCTCAAGAAAAACCAGTTGAAACAAAGAAAAGGCCATACCCTGCAACTTTCGCATCGCGACCAAATACTTCGCTATGCGAAGGTTCGCTATGCGACGGACAGCGATAGGAAGCGAGCAAGGATAAACAAAGCAGAATCAAAATGACAGACTTCGCTTGAAGCGACAAAATGCGAGAGAAAAGCGAGGGACAACGATAGGCAGCGATGCAAGACAGAACCAAACCATCCTTGAAGCGAAGGAAGCGAGAGAGAGCGAGCAAGTTCGCGACGCGAACAATACTTTGCATAGCGAAGTGTGGCGGTTTCAACAAAGGCGGTGAAATTTAAATTTGCTTAATGAAGAAGACAAGGGAGTTCGCATAGCGAACTTCCTCTCGCGACGCGAACTGTGGCGGCCAAAACTAGTATAAAAAGGGGTCAAGGGCTGTGCAGAAAGAAAAGTTTTTTAGTTTTTACATCTTTTGTGTAATAGTTAGTAAGAGTGCATTGTAATAGAATTTTAAGAGAGAGAATCGAAGAATCGAGCTGGATACGCATCAATACTCGAGAAATCGGTTTTGATGCTCATTCATCTCCACCTCTTCCTTTTTGTGCAAGCTACCATGAGAATGGATAGCTAAACTCTCTCTCTTGCTGGGATTGGAAGAATCTACCGTAATCGTATGTATCTATACCATTTTTAATCGTAATGCAATCATGTTTTTCATTAAGTATTGATTCTATCTTTACCTTATCGTCAAATCTTATACAATTCGGTTATTAGTGAAAATTGATTCTGTTTTCAGATCCTATAAGATATGAATCTATTAAACTCAAATCTCTAGATATAGAATTAAGTTTAATATTCACTTCAATTACTTGTTCATCATATAGTTTGTTTGTTTAATCGGTCGAGACATCATCGATTCAACAAACCGATTGAAATTTATGAACAGTTATGTAGACATACATATTGTTTGGAAAAAGTACTTGGAAATATGAATGGAACCATGATTGTATCATAATTAATCAGTATTGCATACGTGAACGGTAGAAGAAATCCAATCCCGGCAAGATAAAATAATCAGTTAACAAATCTCGTTCAAATCATTTCATTTATGTTCATTATTTCACGTTAAAAGTACAATAAAAAACTTTATCAAAACCACTTTCACTTAAAGTTTCTCAGTAATCTAAAAAGTTGTTCGTAAAGAAAAAACTTAAATATAAACTTACAGCTAAACTAAATATAAACTTTCATCTTCTTCATTCTTTGTATCTAATTTTGTGACACCAAAATTAGTCAAAAGACAGTCATAGATAACAAATGGATAACAAATGGCAAATGGAAAATGGCAGTCATATAAACTTTCATCTTCTTCATTCTTGAATCGAATATAAACTAAATATAAACTTTCATCTTCTTCATTCTTGAATCGAAATAGATAACAAATGGCAAACCAGAAAAAGACAGTCATAGAAAATGGTAAACCAAACGCAAGCACACAATGTATTTACACTAATATAGCCATTGACAATACCTTGACACAAAATGTATCAACAACAACGTAAAAGACAACAACATTGTATCAACAACAACGTACCTCTTCTTACTTCACGCGAGAGAGAGAGAGAGAGAGAGAGAGAGAGAGATATGAGGGAGCAGTCGCGAGAACAAACGCGAACAGAACAACGGCGGTGGGAGAACGAACAGAACAACGGCGGTGGGAGAACGAACAGGACAACGGTGGTCGGAGAACAGAAGGTTGGTGGGAGAACGATGGTGGTCGGAGAACAGAAGGTTGGTGGGAGAACGATGGTGGTCGGAGAAATCGCGAGAGAAAAGAGGTAGAAGTCTTGAGTGAAAATGAATAGGGTTCTGAAAATTTAGTGTTATTTTATTTTTTAATAATAATTGACCTAAGACAGCGCTTTTTCCTAATAAAGCGCTTTCTTTTAATTGGCCTATAGCAGCGCTTATTAAAAGCGCTTTCTAAGGTTATCTTTTAATTGACCTATAGCAGCGCTTTTTTAAAAGCGTTTTCTAAGACTATCATTTAGCAGACGCTTATTAAAAGGGCTTTCTAAGGTTATACCTTTAGCAGCGCTTTTTAAAAAGCGCTTTCTAAGGTGGGGACTATTTACGGCCTTTAGCAGCGCTTTTAGAAAGCGCTTTCTAAAGGTATCCTTTACCAGCGCTTTTTTTTAGAGAATTTTTTTTATTCCTTATAGCAGCGCTTTGTGATAAAAACGTTGTCTTTTTAGTGCTGCCTAAGGCTATTTTTGGCGTAGTGGCTCTAAATTTTCCCACCTTCACTCCTGACCCTGCTAAATTTTTTTGCCAAATCCACATATGATTCTTCCATAGCCTGACAGAAGTGGCACCATGGTGCATAGAGAACAACGATCCAGGGTTCTTTTTGGTCCTGAGCAGAGCGTGGAAAACGGTCCAAGTTTGAATTAGCGTCGTCATCAACATCTTCAGTTTCAGCTTTTCTTGACCATTTTCCTTCCTTGTCTATCCGTCGATAAATGTAAGCAACAATTCCAGGAAAACGAGCATCTGTGCAAACATTGCTGATGAGCTGAGAGTTCACCTTTATGGGAAATTTTGCAACAACAACTGTTTCGGCAAGCTGAGCAGCATCCGATACGGGAATGGTTGACAGGGGTGTTTTAACAAACATATGGTGTGCAACATCTAAGAATTCAATGTTAGGTGGCGAAAAAGGTTAGATTATGTCTGGTTGTTTCAACAGTGGCGGCAGCACCGAAGTTTGATCAGAATTCATTGTCGGTGGTGGCGACTTTCTTTCGTCATCAGGGTTGACCATCAGAAGCAAGCTCTTAAAGGGAGGATGAATTTCCTCTGCTTGGAAAGATCCAACGCGAATAGCTGAAGCTTGAGTGAGATAACCAAAGTAATTCGCTTGTTGAATATTCTCCTTCGTTGCCCGTGAAATACCCTCTCAATTAGCAATAACACCACCAGTAAGGGTTTTTGATTTATCGCTGTCACTAGGTGAAGGAGAAGCCACAACTTAAGATTCATCCTTGCGAGCTTCCTTGCTGTAACTTTCAGAATCCAACATTTTCTCAACTTTCTTTTCATTAGCAACAACTTGACATTAAGACTGTTTTGCAGATTTGGTTAAATAGCTCGATTTCCTCCGACTCTTTTTGGTGGCTTGTTCCGCTTTTTGTTCATTCTTGTCAACTTTTCCGTCACCTAAATCGTTGAGCTCATCTTTGGAATGATCATAAAAATCAGTATCCTCTTTCTTTTTAATATTCTCAAAAACATTTTTGCCGTGAGGTTTAGTGGCGACATTGTTGACAATTCTGGCTCCTTCCTCGTGAGACTCTGGATCAAACCCAGCAGATGTTGTTCTTGGATTGTTGTTTCGAAATTTGGGAGGCGGCGGAGGGGATTGAGGATCATCGGAAGGTGAAGAAGAAGCGGCGTCGGAGAAAGCGTGATTGTGAGATAAACGTGATGCGGCAGCTATGGCCGAGAGTAAAACATTGGCATATGGTTTTGTCATTGGAGTTTGATGAGGTTTTTGTTGTGAATCAATTTTGTAAACAGGTGGTGGGTGTTGTTGAATGGTGTGTGACCATGACCATGAAGCAGAAAGAAGATTAATAGATGAGAAGATGAATTGATCTTTGGAGGTTTTTCTGAATGCAGCACAGATGTTTTGGGGTTTAGCGGATTTAGATTTTTTTTTAAAAGAGAGATGAGACACTTGCAAATGTTTCTCATAATCTCTTCTATGATTAGAATGGTTTTGATAATTGTGACGAAGTGTGGAGGAGGTGTTTGTTGATTGTAGTTGTTGATGGTAATTATTGTAGGAGTATGAATAATGAGATAATGAATAGGATGAATATGGGTTAGGTATAGAGGGTGTATACCCATGATTAAAATACAAGCAAGGTGATGGAGTTGCAACATATGGATTTGTGTAACAAGGTGAAAAGGTTTCCCATGAAAAAGATGGGAATGAGGAAGTGATTGAAGATGTAAAAGAGGGGTTCGTGGGATAGGTAGGAGGAATGTTCTATTGATGAGATGAAGATGTATGATAATCCATAGGAGGATTTGAGTACATCGATGAAAGCACCAATTGTTAGGATGCTAATTCAAGAATCCTAACAAGATGTGAAAAACAATTATAAATTTAGAAAGCAAACTACGAAAATAGGGATAAAAGATAAATTTTGATTTTCATTCATTGATCCAAATGTCTCTATGAGACTACAATATATAATACATCTAATGAGTAATAAACTAAAAAAGGCCCAAATACTAATTAAAGGCCAACTAAATAAAATATTTTTTTTCTAACTTAAGTACTTAAATGGCTTAAAAACTTAAATGGCTTAAAAACTAATTCCATAATCCTATCACTATCCTGCCCAGTTCATGCTGTTGATTCTTCAAATACACTACTTGAGTCAAGTTTGGATCCAATACTTTGCACCAAGACTTTAGATATTATTTCCTCACCGGTGTACCCGCCTACACATACGGAATATGAGAATTCTTTGTATTTGACATGGTCCAAACCCAATTGTATGAAGTGTGAAATAGAAGGCCAGATGTGTAAACTGAAAAACAATGGAACAGAAGGTGAGACAGAATGTTTTGACCGTCATCACAAACCAACTAAGAAAATAATTCTATATGTCACAGGTGAGAAATATTTCTTCACTTTTTATTTATGGATTATAAAAGTATGTATATTTTATTTGTTTGGTTTTAATATCGATAAAAAGTTTTTAAAACACTTACTTCTCATCACAATATTTGGGGAGACTCATCCTCAATAATAGTGACCTTATCAAAGCTTAACCAAGTACCACTTCAAATAACAATCATTCGCATTCCATGCATTTAAAGGGCTAATACAGATTCATAGCCCATTGCTTTCATTTTTATTTTTAATGATTTTTCTTCAAGATCTTATAATGTGTGATGTTTTTATTTGGGGTAGTTAAAATTGACATATTATATTTGTTATTCAAAAAGAATTACTCAAGTAGTGTTGTTTTGTGCAGTTTCGTTCGCTGGTTTGATTTTGGTGATATTGATTCTTGCAACATGTTTGCGTGTCTATAACTATTTTAAAATGAAAGGTGAGGATGAGACTAGAATTGAAAAATTCTTAGAGGAATACAGGGCGCTCAATCCTGCAAGATTCTCGTATGCCGATATAAAGAGAGTTACAAATAATTTTAGAGAAAAATTGGGCGAAGGAGCTCATGGAGCAGTTTTCAAAGGTAAACTATCTAATGAAATTCTCGTGGCTGTGAAGATGCTTAACAACACAGAGGGTGATGGAAAAGAATTTATTAATGAAGTGAAAGCTACGGGGAAAGTTCATCACATTAATGTGGTTTGCTTGCTTGAATTTTGTGCAGATGGATGCTATCGTGCTCTTGTTTACAATTTCTTTTCAAACGGTTCATTACAAAAATTTATAACCGACCTGATGACAATGACCGTTTTCTCGGCTGGGAGAAATTACATCAAATTGCTATTGGCATAGCAAAGGGTATTGAGTATCTTCATATGAGTTGTGATCAACAAATCCTTCACTTTGATAGTAATCCGCACAATGTGTTATTAGACGATAAGTTACTTCCCAAAATTACAGATTATGGTTTGGCTAAATTATGTTCTAAAGATCAAAGCGTTGTTTCAGTAACTGCTGCAAGAGGAACTTTGGGATACATATTGCACCTGAAGTATTTTCAAGAAACTTTGGAAATATATCGTATAAAGCAGACATATATAGTTATTGATAAAAAACAGAAGCAGTACTTTGCATACAAGAATTCTATATTGATCTTGTTCTTGTTGTTGTTAAAATGAAATACAATCTTGGTCTTTATATAGACCCAAAAGTTATACTATTCAAACAAACAATTAAAAGGTAATAATAGTCCACTATCTATTTGGTATTCCACTAACTCTAGATTTCTCCACTAACTAAATAATTAAAGACCCACTAACAAAAACATTAAAGTTTATCAACAAAACTCCCCTGTAAACTTAAATGTTTCTACCGTCCACCAAGCCTATCATCTTTTTTCCTCTGTCGAAAAGCTCTTTCGACAATGGCTTTGTGAGGATATCTGCTACTTGGTCTTTGCTTGCTACATGCTTCAATTCGGCATTTCTTTCTTTCACATGTTCTCGAATGAAATGAAATTGAACATCAATATGTTTGCTTCTTTCATGATTCACTGGATTCTTTGCTAGCTCAATTGCTGATTTGTTGTCCACGTGTATCACAGTTGCACCTTCCTGTTTTAATTCCATTTTTTCCAACAATCTTCTCAGCCATATTGCATGACAAACACACCAAGATGCTGCCACATATTCAGCTTCACACGTCGAAAGTGTTACTATTGGTTGCTTCTTGGAGAGCCAGGTAAAAGCAGTATTTCTCATAAAGAACACATATCCAGACGTGCTCTTTCGATCATCAATATCATCGCACCAATCACTGTCGGAATAACCAATCAACCTGTAATCTTCTGCTTTTGAATAAAACATTCCAAGTGACACAGTTCCTTGGATGTATCGAAGGATTCTTTTTAATGCCTTCCAATGAGAATAAACTGGTTCCTCCATGAATCGACTTACAATTCCGACACTTAGCGAAATGTCTGGCCTTGTGCATGTGAGATAACGAAGACTTCCTACCAAGCTTCGAAATTTACTCACTTCGACACGATCTCCCCCATCAAATTTCGACAGCTTGGCACCTGGTTCCATTGGCGTCGAAACCGGATTACAACCTTCCATCTTATATTTCTTCAAGACTTCTTTTGCATATTTTTCTTGAGAAATAAAAATTCCTGATTCTTCTTGTCGAATCTCCAGACCAAGAAAGAATCTCATAAGACCTAAGTCTGTCATCTCAATTTCTCGTGTCATTGTGCCCTTGAACTCTTCTATCATCTGATCATTATTACCCATAAAAATGAGATCATCAACATAAAGAGCAACAAATAACCTATTACCTCCATTCTTCTTTACATAAAGGGCATGCTCATAAGGACATTGTATGAAACCATTCTCCTTAAAATATGTGTCGATACGTGTATTCCATGCCCGTGGTGCTTGCTTCAGCCCATAAAGTGCTTTCTTCAATTTTAGCACCTTCTTCTCTTCTCCAGTTTTCATATAACCTGGTGGCTGTTCGACATAAACTTCTTCCTCGAGCACACCATTCAAAAATGCTGATTTGACATCCATTTGAAATATTGGCCATTTGAATTGAGCAGCTTGTGAAATTAGTAGTCGAATTGTCTCCATTCTTGCAACGGGAGCAAAAATTTCGTCATAGTCGATTCCTGCTTTCTGCTTGTATCCCTTCGCAACAAGTCTCGCCTTGTAACGTTCCACTTCGCCTTCGACATTTATCTTTTTCTTGAATACCCACTTCACACCAATGGGTTGACTTCCTTTTGGTAATTCGACCAGCTCCCATGCGTTGTTGTGATTAATCGCCTTAATTTCTTCATCCATGGCAGTTTTCCACTTCTTGTCTCGCAGCGCCTCTTCAAAATTAATATTTTCAGCATCTGCCAAAAGACATACAAGATGTACCTCACTAGTCGAATCATACAAGTCTTGTAGACTTCGCATTCTGGGTTGTCGAAGTTCATCTTCATTTTCAGAATCTTCAGGTTCTGTCAAAATGCTTGTTGGTACAACGACTGATCCAGCTTCGACAATAACCTCTGTCGAACTGTTCCAGTCCCACTTGCTCGCTTCGTTTATTCGAACATCCCTACTCACTATCACCTTCTTGTTTATGGGATCGAATAACCTGTACCCTTTCGTCTTCTCATCATAGCCAATGAATATGTACTTCTGACTTTTATCTTCAAGCTTCGTTTTTCGTTGATCTGGTACGTGTGCATAAGCCACACTACCAAATACTCTGAGATGAGAAACTATTGGCTTCTGTCCGCTCCATACTTCTTGTGGTGTTTGATCTTCTAACTTCAAATGTGGACATCGATTCTGAACATAAATGGCACATTGTGCAGCTTCTGCCCAGAATTCCTTCGACATGTTTTTGCTCTTAAGCATTGATCGAACCATGTCGAGAACTGTTCGATTCTTTCTTTCAGCTACACCATTTTGTTGAGGTGAATATGGTGCAGTTAGAAATCTCCTTATGCCCTGCTCTTCACAATACTTCATAAAAGCTATCGAAGTATACTCACCACCTCTGTCAGATCGAACTGCTTTGATGTGTCTGTCGGTTGCCTTCTCCACCATCACTTTGAACTTTTTGAACACCTCGAATGCTTCAGATTTTTCTCTCAAGAAATAAACCCAGGTCTTTCGTGAGAAATCATCAATAAAAGAGATGAAGTACCTTTTGCCACTGAAAGATTCTGGAGTGATTGGCCCACAAATATCAGTATGAATCAATTCGAGAATATCTTTAGCTTGATATTCTGACTTCTTTTGAAATGAGATTCTTGTTTGCTTGCTAAGCACACAATCTTCACAAAATTTTCCTTCATATTCCATGTCTGGTAGCCCGTGTACCATGTTCCTCTTCGCTAATCTTTTCAGACCAGCATGATGTAAATGACCAAAGCGTTGATGCCACAACGACGCTTTGTCTTCGACATTGACTTGCAAACATTTTCCTCGAACACTCCTTAAGTTCAGCTTGTACATTCGATTTCTCCCCTTTTTGACTTGAGAAATCAAATGCCCTAACTTGTCCTTCAAGTGCAATATTCGATCTTTCATGAATATCGAGTAACCTTTTTCTGTGAGTTGTCCCAGACTCAAAATATTTGTCTTGAGATCTGGTACATAATAAACATCTTGGATTGACCCAGTCAAGTCATCCTTCTGCAAATAACAAATCGTACCTTTGCCTTCGACCCTCACTTTCGATGCATCTCCGAAAGATACATGACCATCTTCAATCTTTTGGATTTCTTTAAACAGGTGTTTGTGACCACACATATGATTACTTGCTCCAGAGTCGAGATACCACATAGTGTCATTTTCTGCGTCTTCTTCCTTTTGAGTCATCAACAGAAAACCGTCATTCGCTTCGACTTCCAAAGCTAGATTGGTTGTTTCTTCTACCTTCTTTTCGACTCGACAATCTTTTGCAAGATGTCCCACTTTTCCACAGTTATAGCATTTGAAGGAGTTGCAATCCTTCGCATAATGACCCTGCTTGTTACATTTGTAACATTCGACATTTGAGTAGTTCGACTGACCACCTCTTTGACCACGTCCTCTGCCACACCAATTTTGCTGGCTAGAGTGTCCTCTGTCGAAGTTGCTGCCTCGACCACCTCGACCACTGTCACGACCTCCATGGCCACGTCCTCTTCCTCGAAAGTTTTGAGAATAGAGTACCTTTTCATCTTTGACTGACTCCTTCGTTTGATTTGCTTCTTCGACTACTTCCTCCTTCTTCTTCATCTTTCGTTGTTCGTGTGCCTCGAGAGAACCAGCGAGCTCTTCGACTGAGAGCGTCGAAAGGTCCTTCGACTCTTCTATTGCACATACAATATTCTCAAACTTATCAGTTAAAGATCTCAGAATCTTCTCAACAACTCGTGCATCAGTCACTGCTTCGCCATTTCTAGTGAGTTGATTCACCACCGTTTGTACACGCGTGATATAGTCAGATACATTTTCTGACTCCTTCATCTGTATCCTCTCCAATTCTCCACGAAGAGTTTGGAGTCGAACTTGCTTCACTCTGTCTGCTCCTCTGAACACATTTTCTAACGTGTCCCAGGCCTCCTTCGACGTAGTCGAACCGGCAATTTTCTCAAAGCCAGATTCGTCAACTGCTCGGAACAGCATATACAATGCCGTCTTATCCTTCGAACGCGTCTCTTTCAACGCCTTTTGTTGAGCCGCCGTATGTTCCGTGGTGTCTGCTGGTTCTGTGAAACCATCCCTGGTCACCTCCCACGCATCTAGAGATCCAAGAAGAGCTTTCATTTGGATACTCCAGTTCTCGTAATTCGCCTTCGTTAAACGCGGCAACGGCATTTGACTCATCGTATTTTCCATTAGCTCTGATGCCAATTTGATAAAAACAGAAGCAGTACTTTGCACACAAGAATTCTATATTGATCTTGTTCTTGTTGTTGTTAAAATGAAATACAATCTTGGTCTTTATATAGACCCAAAAGTTCTACTATTCAAACAAACAATTAAAAGCTAATAATAGTCCACTATCTATTTGGTATTCCACTAACTCTAGATTTCTCCACTAACTAAATAATTAAAGACCCACTAACAAAAACATTAAAGTTTATTCAACAGTTATGGGATGTTACTACTAGAAATGGTTGGAGGAAGAAAGAATATAAGTCAGTTGTCTGAGGAAAATTCTCAAGTTCTATATCCAGAATGGATTCACAATCTCTTTGAAGGGAAAGATATGCAAGTGAAAATTAAGGGAGAAGAAAATGATATAATATTAAAGGGTGGATTCTTATCTATCCATCTCAAAAAGTTGGGTAGAGTTACCCATAGAGTAAATTAGAGTAAATTACATTGGAAAGCTACAAAATTTAAACTATTAAATAGATAATTAAATATAATAAAATGATATGGCATTGATTGATTGGTTGAAGGTACACTACCCAACTTTTTGTGGTGGGTAGAGAAATTGTCCCCTATTAAAGAAACTTGCCATTATATGACTATGGTGCATTCAGTGGCATGCAGTAAACTGCCCATCTATTAAAGTTGTGCTTCGAATGTTAGAGGATTTAGAAGAAGAAAACTTGGTTGTGCCGCCAAATCCTATTGACTCAAATACTTTTGCAGTTTCCGAAATCCCGACAAAATACTCAACTTTAGAGTTAGAATATACATGAGTGAGATGAAGTACTTGCATGAAAAGTATGAAGTCAATCGAGACTAACTTTTTTTTATATGTGTTGTATTAATCTTGATGTACTTCGATACTTTTTTTATATATGAAAAATAATATTAAAGGGAGTTCAAATAATATGAGTTCAACATGACTGTAAGGGGTGTTAGTGCATGAGACACTTTTAGTGAGGAGAGAAATAGAGAGAATGTGAAAATAAATATTGTATTATTAAATTATATTGTGTTGTTACAATATGCATGTATTTATATACAAAGTTACTTGTACTCTAAGTAACACACTAATATAACAAACCTTAACTCTAATTATCTTTGGGCTTGGGCCACACACAACTTGGATTATATTATTTATTTCAACATACCCCCCTATAATCCAAGTTGTCGAACATGTGCTAACCATAGTCGATCTAAATTATTCCAAATTTGTTTCTCAAATTCAGGAATCTGACGATCTTCAATCCTTTGGTGAAAATGTCGACCAACTGTGCTTCACTTGAGCAGTGTCTTACCTCAAGCTCACTTCGATTTCCCTTCTCCCTTAAGAAGTGAAATCTCATTTCAATATGTTTACTCCTTCTGTGCAAAACTGGATTCTTTGCAAGATTTATGGCTGACTTTTTGTCGATTTACAACACCATAGGTTTATTTACTTCGACCTCTATCTCTTCCATGACAGATCTGATCCAAATTTCTTGACATGAAGCATAAGATCCTTCTATATATTCAGCCTGACACGACGACAACGCCACGACATGTTGCTTTCTCGAGCACCATGAGATTGGGGCACCAAATACTTGAAAGAAATAACCAGTTATGCTTCTTTGATTTTCCTTATCACCACATCAATCAACATCTGAATAGCAAGTAACCATAGCTTCGTTGAAATAGATTTTTCATAATTTATCGATCCTTTTAAGTATCTCAGGATTCTTCTTGTAGCCTTCATGTGTGACACCCTAGGTTCACCCATGTATCTTCTTACTAATCTGACTGAGAAACCTAAATTAGATTGAATGTTGCGCATATATCTCAGAGATCCGACAATTTGTTTGAATAGAGTTGCATCAACTTTGTCTTCTTCTCCATGCTTCTCCAACTTCAAATTTGGTTCGACATGCGAAGATGCAGGAGTCAAATCATCCATATAGAATCTCTAGAGTATCTCTTTTACATACTTTCTTTGATGTAGCACCGTATCTTGCTTCGACATTTGAAACTCCGTGTCTAGAAAGTACGATAACTTTCTTAGATCTGACATTTCAAATTCCTTCTTCACCAGCTCTTTGAACTTCAATAAGTTCTTCAAGCTATTTCTAGTTACTAACAAGTCATCAACATATAAACGGATGATTGATATATCTTGTGCCAAAACCTGAAAATAGACACCATACTCACATTTTCATTTGATAAATCCTAACTCAACCAAGTATAAGTCGATCTTCTTGTTCCATGCCCTATGTGTCTGCTTGAGACCATATAGCTCTTTGTGCAACTTGTAGACTTTGTTTGCTTCCTCTTGAATCACAAACCTAGGAGGTTGTGTGACATATACCTATTCATATAGTGAAATGCCAACCAGCCTTGATTGCATGCCAAGGCGACTGCTGGTCGAACAGTCTCCAATCTTGCTACTGATGCGTATACTTCAGAGTAGTCAACTCCTGCTCTCCGAAGAAAACCTCTAGCAACAAATCTCACTATATGTCTTGATATCGACACATCAACATTGTGCTTCAACTAGAACACCCACTTTACTTCGATAACTTTTGTATGTGTTGGCAATTCGACTAACTCTCATATGTTATTTCTTTCGATTGCTTTTAACTCTTTGACCATAGCTGATTTCCACTGTTTATCGTTTAAGGCTTCTCTATAGTTGGTTGGTTCAACACCTGCAAGTAAGGCAAAATGAACTAATTCTCCGTCTGGTGTGACTTCTTCATCACTAGTCAGTTCGTAGTCTTGAAGTCTTATTGGACGAGCTCTAGTTCTTTGAGGTATTTGACTAGTACAAGCTACATTATCTTCGGCTTCAAATGTGTTAGGCATATCAGCAACTGCTTTTACTTCGAATAAAATATTGTCAATATCTTCGACTTCAACATCATTACTTGCTTCGTCGAAATCATAGCTCATCAATGGCTTGTCAATTGCAATACTATAATTCTAATCCCATGCAGAATTTTCATCAATCACAATATCAAAACTTATCATGATCTTCTTATTAATTGGATTGAACAACCTGTATGCACCAATTTTGTGATATCCTACCAGAATCATAGGTTCACTCTTTTCATCAAGCTTCCTTCTTCTAGCATCAGGAACATGCTTGAAACACATAGAGCCAAACATTTTCAGATGACTCACTAATGGTCGCTTTCCACTCTAAACTTATTCTAGAACCTTGTTCTTTAGCTTCTTGGTAGGACACCTATTCAGAATATAGATTGTAGTGGAAACAGCTACACCCCATAAGGATTTTAGAAAATTCTTCTGCTAAAGCATGCATCTCGCCATGTCCAATATGCTCATGTTTCTTTTTTGTGCTATTCTATTATATTGAGAAGTGTAAGGCGTAGTTACCTCATAATCAATACCATGTTCTGCATAGAATTCTTCAAACATCTTAGACGTGTATTCGCCACCTCCATCTGTTCGCAGGACCTTGATCTTCTTTTCATTATGGTTTTCAACAAGTATCTTGAATCTCTTAAAGATTTCAAATACTTTGTCCTTTCTCTTGGTCGCATAGGTCAATAGCTTTCAACTAAACTCGTTGATAAACAAAACAAAATACTTGTTTCCACACATGGTATGTGTAACACCCCAAAATTTGCCCTTTCTTTTTCTAACTTTTTCTGGCTTATGTTCGCTTCCATCTGCATTTTCCATTAGGTCATAACTGCATTAATCATACATTCATATGAACTCCTATGACATGGGATCGAAGCATTTTCTTATGATTTGGATCTTCCTATTCAAGGGTGATTTTATCAGTCTATTGCATTAAAATTGAAGCAAGGCTGAGTTCCCAACATCATGTATATATTCTTATCAAGGTCCATCAACCATCGAGTTTATCTTATTCAGAAGTTCTCAAGAGTATCAGGCTCATTTTCTCCAAGGTTTCTCAATGGCTTCAAGTGCCAGATTGAGAAGGCTGTGAATTAGGGTTTGTCTCTCTCTCAACTTCTCAAGGACATTGGTTTTAGTTCAGGTGTGAGTGTCCAGTCATGATCCAATTCAGATGGGCGTTTTGACATACTCTTGGTCAAAATATCAAGAGATTGTTTCAATCGCAAGCTATCCGCTTAAGTGGTTGACTTCCTAGGCAGTGTGTAGCCAAGGTGGAGTTATGGACTTCATCAAGTTATCAGGCAATAATTCATGAAAAGCTTAATTTCAAAGTCAGATTCGTCAGCTCAGATTATGCTCCACTGTGGACTTATTTTCCCAGAGGACGATTCAGATAGATATCAAAGTGATTCAAGATTTCTTTGGTCGAACATTCAGAGGATGATTAATTCAGATGGTGGTTCAGGAGATCCATTATTGTCATAAATGTGCGGAAAATGTTCATGTTTGGTTTTTGAGTTCAGTCAGGGTGTATGTGGAGGGTTCATTTAAGTTCATTCTGAATTTTGTTCGACAACCATCTACATTATCCATTTTCATTTAACCAAACTATAACTATTTTCTAAATCAATAAAATCCACATCCATTTTTCTATATCCATTTTCATTCGTGGCCATATTCAATTCAACATCCATTAATCTAACTTCCAAATTCAATTCCAAATCTAACTTTCTCAATCCAATTTTTTATTCATTTTTGTAATATCAATGTTCAACTTTAAATCCAATGTGGTCCACGTTGAACCATTTTTTCCGAAGTATATATCAAAAGCCCATATCAAAATATTGAGGCTGAATCCGAAAAAAAATGTTAACGCCTCCACTCATTTTTCTAAAGGTCAAAAACCTTCCTCTAACGGAATCCTAAGGGGAGTTAATTACTAACGATACTCTAATGAATAGAAGAGGCTCTTAATAGCATTTAACGAAGGTTGGTGGGAGAAGGTCTTAAGAAATTGAGTTCGGAGCTCTCGTCCCCACGACGCCATTCATCAGGACCCATTTCACATTTCCAATTTCCTCTCTCAATGAAAAACAGAAGATACGGTGTTCCCAGCGAGAAAAAACAATAACCTGTGGCTGAAGGTCCTCCGTCGCGAGCCGCCCCAGAATCCGACGAATCAGTCCAAGAAACACCTTCAACCGACGCAAGATTCAAAGTATTCATCGTCTTCTACTCCGTGTATGGCCGTGTGAAAGGTTCGGCGAAGAAATTGACGCAAGACGTGAACGCTGTTGAAAGTGTGGAAGAGTTTTTGTACAGAGTACTTGACATGGTCGATCAAGGTCTTGAATCAAGTGAATGAAAAGATGGAATTATTCCGGTGATATCGGCAGAGGAGCTTCTTGCTGCAGATAGCGTTTGGTTTGGGTTTTCGACTAGGTATGGCTCCATGGTAGCGCAGATGAAAGCTTTCTTGGATTCCACTGGGAGCTGGTGGCCGGACCAGAAACTGACCGGAAAACCTGCCGGATTCTTTGCTAGCGCAGACACTCAAGGTGGCGGTCAAGAAACCATCGCGTAAGTGTTTTCTATGGAAATTTCTGCATTGTTATCTATATAGCAGGGTTAATTTTTGTTAATTTGACACTGGAAATTTGGTTCCAATTAGATTGCTTTCAAAGTGCTTGTTTCGATGTCGCAATGAAGGTTTCTCTTAAACATGTATATAGGGTCTCTAGCGGGTTAAATTATACTCAGAGGCTTGTGTTCAGCACTGTTTCTTGTTTCTATGAGATGGATTCAATACGATTGGGATTCAATTTTCACATTGTACATCATTCTTTTCACTTGGTGGAATAGGGAAGAGTATGCTATTGCTTAATATTATCACATGGAATGTATTTTCAAGATCAATAGGGTGTAACAATTTTCTGTGCTAGCAATACCGACAATAGCTCAGTAGGCCAAATTATTAGCTCTGCAAGTTATGTGGTAGGAGATGTTCTTCATCTTAGTCAATTGGAACTTTCTCCTGGTTGCTCAGAAAGTAATCTCAGGTTGTCATTTGCTTTAATAGATGAGTATGTGAGAAAAGGAGATTCTACTGTATTCTAGAGTTCATGTGAATTGCATGTTATTAATGGTTCATATTCACATCTACATTACCAACCTATGGGGTTTCTAATTATCGCGCATGGATGAAATCAAAAAATGGTTATATCAACTTCATGATAATATGCAAGGCTTATTGGAAGAATGTGTTACATTGAAAGTTTTGGCCCTTATTTTGACTACCGGCGTGGACTAGTAAGCTTGCACTCATGGTTCAACTATTATTGATTGTTGTGTACAAAAGATTGAAAATCATCGTAATCCTCTGTTTATTTCTTTACCATAGCAAATTGTGGATGAAGAGTTCTTAACTTTCCTTATGAATGAAATATATTATGATATAGAACCATTTTGAAGCCTCATGAAACTTCTATTCATCTTCTAAATTCAGTCCCTCACGAAGACGTGTCGGACGTGTTAGAACAACATAAAACATAAAACCAGAATTTTGAAGGTAGTAACAATGGTGAAAAGAAACTTGGGGAAGAAGATGAATTGAGAGAGAGAGAGAGAGAATTAGGGTAGAGAGTAATATTGATGAATGAAAAAAATGGCATTCATTTTGAATTGGGATTACAACAATGTATATCTACACATGAGAGAATACTACAACTAATAACCAAAACCAACTAAAGTGCCATGCTGTTAAATTCTGTTATTTTTGGAAAACTAACAGGTGTAATCGATTAGCAACAAATGCGTAATCGATTGCGCGTTCAAAGTTTTAAAAAATAACAGCTTTTTTTAACAGCTCACAACACACCACCTCACTTTAGTTGCTCCAAGTCCATCATGCTCAAACTCTTCAACAATCTCTTGAACACCTCATTTGTCACACCCTTGGTCAACAAATCTGCAACTTGGTCCTCGCTTCGGCAATAGCTCAATCTAAGCTTTCCATCACCGACCAATTCTCTCAAGTAATGAAACCGCATCTCAATATGCTTGCTCCTTCCGTGTGCAATCGGATTCTTCGCAAGATTTATCGCGGAAACATTGTCCACAAACAGTGTGGTGGCATCATCATCACCACATCCCAATTCCTTCATAAGATTCACTAACCATATAGCTTGGCAAGCACTCAATGATGCCGCAATGTACTCGGCCTCACAAGAAGAGAGTGCTACAACCGGTTCCTTCTTCGAACACCATGAGATTGGTGTACTACCGAACATAAAGATGTAACCCGCCGTAGATTTCCGATCATCTTTATCTCCGCACCAATTAGAATCGGTGTAGCCAAGTAAAGTACATTTGCGACCCATATCCGATGTGGGAAACAAAATACCACAACCAAGAGTACCTTTCACATATCTAAGGATTCTCTTGACCGCTGCCAAGTGAGACACCTTAGGTCTCTCCATGAATCTACTCGCAATACCGACACTAAAAGCCAAATCCGGTCGAGTATTGCACAAATACCGTAACGATCCAATCAAACTCCGGTAAAGTGTTGGATCCACATCATCCTCATCATCACTTTTGGACAGCTGAACTCTAGCCTCACAAGGTGTATTGGAAGCATTACAATGTTCCATTTCACACCTTTTCAAGATATCTAGAGCATACCTTCTTTGATGCATAAGCAGCCCCACTTTTGACTTGTGAAACTTTATGCCAAGAAAGTATCTCATGACACCAAGGTCCGTCATCTCAAACTCACTCATGAGCTCCACTTTGAACCTTGAAATACTCTTGTCATTGCTGCCCGTAATCAAGAGATCATCAACATATAAGCAAAGTATAATAACACCATCAATAGTATCCGATCTCACATAAACACCATGTTCGGATACACACCGTTTAAAACCGATGTCAATAAGAAAGTCGTCTATACGTTTGTTCCAAGCTCTCAGAGCTTGTTTCAAACCATACAATGCCTTGTGTAGCTTGTAGTACTTCTTCTCTTGATTTTTAATCACGAAACCGGGTGGCTGCCCCACATAAACCTCCTCATTAAGAGGACCATTCAAAAACGCAGATTTCACATCCATTTGGTAAATCACCCAATTGTTGCTATGCGCAATTCCAACAACCAAACGAATAGTCTCCAATCTAGCCACCGGTGCGAATACCTCCTCGTAGTCTATCCCCTCACCTTGCAAGAACCCTTTGGCAACTAATCGAGCTTTGTACTTGATTACTTCACCTTTAGGATTTGTTTTGACTTTATAGACCCATCGCACACCAATCGGTTTCTTTCCATGTGGTAAATCGACCAACTCCCAAGTACCATTTTTTTCAATAGATTCCAGCTCCTCTTTCATTGCACATATCCATTTAGGATCACTTAAGGCTTCCTCCTCATTTACTGGTTCAGATTCGGCCATAAGTGCGAAATGAACAAAATCACCATCATTGTTCACTTCATTATCTTGGAACCTCTCACAATCTCGGAGTCTATAAGGCAAGGCTCTTTGCCTTACTGGTCTACCATTATTCACAACATCATTTTCCGCTTCAGTAGGTGCAGGTACAGCGGCATCGGAACTCTCCGGATCAAACAAATCAACAAACTGCTGCTGTTCAGCAGGGTGTAACCGATTAGCAACAATCGGGTAATCGATTACACCTGCTGTTTTAGCAGTTTTTATTTCATCAAACTGCACATCCCGGGTTATCACGATTTTCCGATTCCTCTCATCAAATAGCTTGTAACCACCAGTAGAGTGATATCCAACAAATATCAATTTCTCACCTTTATCATCCAACTTCTTTCTAAGTTGATTCGGTACATGACGATATGCAATCGATCCAAAAACGCGCAAATGATCTACACTCGGTTTGAAACCACTCCAAACCTCTTCTGGTGTAGTCTTCTCCAGCTTCTTAGTAGGACACCTATTCAACAAGTAGGTGGCTGTAGACACGGCCTCACCCCGCAATTCCTTAGGCAACTTCTTCCCACAAAGCATACTACGCACCATGTTCATTATTGTACGATGTTTCCTCTCGGCAGCTCCGTTTTGTTGAGGCGTATATGGAGGCACCACCTCAAGCACAATACCCTCAAGATCACAAAACTTCCCAAACTCACTAGAGGTATATTCACCTCCACCATCCGTTTTGAGAATTTTGAGCTTCCGACCGCTTTGACGCTCCACCGTGGATTTGAAACTCTTGAACACTCCAAATACCTCATCCTTCCTCTTGATAAGATATGTCCAAAGCTTCCTACTAAAGTCGTCAATAAACGTAACAAAATATCGATTGCCGCCATAAGTCTCTACTTGCATCGGTCCACAAACATCGAAATACACCACCTCAAGTAAGCCTTTGGTTCTTCGACCCGCATCCTTGCTAAACACATTCTTGTGTTGCTTACTCGTCACACATTCCTCACACAATTCTGTCGGAACACTAATATGTGGCAGCCCTGTTACCATTTCACTTTGTTGCAACATTTTGAGATCCCTAAAATTAAGGTGACCAAGACGGTAATGCCATAACCACTCATCTCTACTTGCCGCGGTAGCTAAACAACGATGCTCCATAACCTTTAACTCAACCTTAAAAGTTCTGTTGGCAGCCATCGGCGCTTTTAGAATCAACACACCATTTGAATCTAAAACGCGTAACATCTTGTTCTCCAACCGAATTAAGTAACCTCTTTCAAGTAATTGGCCAATGCTTAAAAGATTACACTTAATTCCCGGTATGTACAAGACATCTTTGATCCTAGAATGTCCATCATTCTTTCTTCCGATCAAAACATCTCCTACCCCTTCGGCTCTTAAAGTGGTGTCGTCGGCAAACTTGACTTTACTCTTTGCCGCTTGATTGATTTGCACAAACCAATCCTTTCGACCCGTCATATGTGTTGAACAACCGGAATCCAAGTACCACTCATCTTTACTTTGAACTCCATCATCCATGGTAAGTAATGCATTTCGATCCGAACGCATTTTTCCACCACTTTTTGACACAGTACAGCTGCTGTCCCGCAGACTATCATCACAGTAGCTGCTGCTAGGAACATCAACAATGCCATAATTCTCTTCCGTAATCATCACAAGAAGGGTATCTTCATCATCTACCTCTTCCCTAGCAACCTTAGCCTCATCCGCATCCTTTTCCTTGCGTTTTGAGCGACATTCTTTCGCAAAATGTCCAAGCTTTTGACAATTGTAACACTTCACAGAACTTTTGTCAAACGGTTTGTCGGTGCTTTGATTACCCTCTTTGGAGCTTCCTTCACCCTTTGAATTTTGTGGATCTTTTCCACCAAAATTCTTCTTATTTTTAGAAGTCCACTTCCCTTTCGATCTCTTGTTCTTCTCATGTAGACGCGCTTGCAAAGCGATCTCCGCTTTGGCTTTGTCGGCACCTCTCTCATCCATCCTTTGTTCATGCGCCTCTAACGAACTTTGCAACTCATCTTTGCTCAAAGTTGTTAGATCCTTTGACTCCTCAATAGCCACAACAATGTTATCGAAACGTGATGTTAACGAACGCAACACTTTCGATACAACATTCTGCTCAAGGATCGTTTCGCTACATAACTTGATTTGGTTGACTAACCGAGTAATGTGCGTGATGTAATCGTTGATCATTTCTTTGTCCTTCATTTGCGTTAACTCGAATTGACGTTTGTAAGTTTGTAACCTTACCACCTTCACTTTGACGGCACCAGCATACGCTTTCTCCAAGATTTCCCATGCTTGCTTCGAGGATTCACAATCACCAACCTTCTCTAAATTGTCGTTATCAACACACGAATGAATCAAGAATAGAGCTTTGTAATCCTTCTTCTTTTCTTCCTTGTATGTAGCCCTACGAGCATCGTTAGCATCTGCCTCTAACGGTGTAACTCCATTGATGACGATCTCAAGAACCTCTTGATAACCAAACAAAACCTTCATTTGTTTCGCCCATTTGTCGTAGTTCTTCGAATCAAGAATTGGGAGATTGGTGGGAATTCGATCATTGGAAACGGTAGCCATTGTTGTTGCAGCAGATTAGGATCAATAACCAGAGCTCTTGATGCCAAATGTTAGAACAACATAAAACATAAAACCAGAATTTTGAAGGTAGTAACAATGGTGAAAAGAAACTTGGGGAAGAAGATGAATTGAGAGAGAGAGAGAGAATTAGGGTAGAGAGTAATATTGATGAATGAAAAAAATGGCATTCATTTTGAATTGGGATTACAACAATGTATATCTACACATGAGAGAATACTACAACTAATAACCAAAACCAACTAAAGTGCCATGCTGTTAAATTCTGTTATTTTTGGAAAACTAACAGGTGTAATCGATTAGCAACAAATGCGTAATAGATTACGCGTTCAAAGTTTTCAAAAATAACAGCTTTTTTTTAACAGCTCACAACAGGACGAACTCCGACAGGTAACTTCTTCAAACTTCCTCCGTTGCATCACCGTGATCATACTTGTAGTGATTGTTGATTGCTCATGTCCGTAAATTGCTTGTTTCTTTTCTTGATTGAGGAGTATGGTGATCGCGTCTGATTCGGGATGATTGTAGAGGAATCATTCGAATTCGAGGATGATAGTGGTAATGTAATAATACTTGTTTGTTTTCTTTGCCTTTCGCCGTTGCCAGAGGTGATGGTCGGCGCGACAGAATTTGTTTACTTCGGTGAGTCGGGTGAAAAGGGGAGGATGAAGTGAGGGAGACTACGACGAAGGAGATGGAGGGTGGTTTGCGCGACGGAGGGAGAGACGCGGTGAAGGAAGATGGTGTGAGGGAGAGAAGCTGAGAGAGAGTGTCAAGGTTTAGGGTGAACAGGGTGCGTAGCATAAGATAAGAGAGGGAAGATGAGATTGGACTTGCTGATTTTCTTGTTTGTTTTTTTTCTGTCCCATTTCTTGTTCTAGGGCCGCTCGGGTTGGGCTTGGAAGAAGGCTCGTGTGCTTTTGTTTGTTTTATCCACTCCAACTTCTTGTTTTTTTTAGTTGATTTAATATTTTCTTTTTAAAACAAATAATTGGTAATTAGTTTTGATTAAAAGAAAAATGTGTGATTAAGTTTTTTAATTAAATTGTGATTGATCTATTTTTCTAAATTTAGGTTGAATTGATGATTGAGTTTTAATGTGAATTTATGGTTATTTTTTTTTATAAGTTGTGATCTAAACTCATGGTTCATCTTCGAGTAAAATTTATGGTTAATCTTTGATTAGGTTTGCAATTAATTTTTTTTTATTAAAGCGCCGCCTAATTCTTATTTTTGCAATGGATTCTTAGTTGAAGTCTGTGAATTATGAAGATGTGACCGGTTCCTTATAAGTTTCTTGATGCATACTCGTTGATGACTTCCACCATGAATTTGATATATGATTGCTCTTGATACTTGTTACCAATATTTGTTGGTTGGTGTTCACACTCATGCTCCCATAGAATTTTCTCGATTCAACTTTATTCTGGGTAAATTGAATTAGGATAGATTGTAGGCTTTCAACCTTAGGTCCATCTCTTTGCATGCTAACATTAGGTAGAATTCCCTTTCTATCTCAACTTTAGGACCATTGTGCATGACAACATTAGGATCTAGTTTCCCCTAGTTTTTTTCTTTTCAACCTTTGAGTCCTTTCTCTTCTCATCTCAAAACAAGTTCAAAACACTAAATATAAATACAATGAGTATTGTACGCCACGAGCCTTAAGTACATAGGATATGGAGAATAAGGGGTCTCCCTTCACTTTTCTAGAGTGTTTAGCATACGTCCCGTTTGGGGCGACCATGCGACATATTCACTCCTACGTCATAGACTTTAGTGCAATACAAGTTTCAAACTAACTTAATCTACTTTTGTCTAAAATTCACAAAAAAGTGCAAACCTTTTTATCCTTCGGCATCGTTGGTCTAAACTTTTCAGAAAGGGCATGTTACCTCCGCGAGCTTAGCATCACTCATAAAAGATACTCAACACACCGTGTGTCATACCCCAAATTTTGATCACCAAGATTTCACATCATTGTGAGAATCATTACCACAATGTGAATATACCACCGTGCTTCATCAATCTCCTCAAGGATTGTTGAACATTCTCTACAATCAGAGATTAGGGTTTACATTCCACTCAGAGCATTCAGACAAAAGATCAATCAAGAAAGAACTTGATCTTCAATTTGTCTAACCTCTCAAACATCCATGAAGGATCAAGAGGCCTCCCACATTAATAATCAAGCACAAGATTGCATCATTTCAAGAGTATCAAGCCTTAAGACCATCAGTGTCACCAAATTAGGGTTATGGTCGACCAAGGCTCACAATTGACTTTTTCATCTGAGGATGATCCCATACTTCAAGACATGATTCAAGGATCTCAAATACATCTTTGAATATAATTCACATGATCTAAATTGTCTAAAAAGTTTGATCATTTGAAGATTGCAAATTAAAGTTCATCTGATACAAAGCCAACTGTCACAAAAAGTCAAATTTGACTTTTGGTCAACTATGAGCTTCACAAGCCATTACTCAAGAAAATATGATGGATGATTGCATTTGATCAAATTTAAATCAAGAAATCATGCAAAGTTGCAAAATTGATCAAATTGAAGGAAACTTAGAACATTTTTCTAAGTTAAAATCATGTTCGAATGCATCACTTCTCAAGGTTGTAAATATTGATCCAAGCATCCTTTAATTTTGGTTAAGGGTTACTTTTAAAGAGGTCATTTGATACTTCAACATTGTAGAAGGAATCAACTCAAATATCATAAGGATTGAAAGATATAAGTGATCAAAGTTTGGAATTATTAATGTTCAAAGTTGTCAGATGTTTCGACATTTCATAGGACATCATTGAATATTTTTCCAGCAAGAAGGTCCCAACTTTAAAGACGTTTTTCTCCATGATCCAAGTTGATTCAAGCCAAACCTTTGACATCAAAGTTGAAGTACGTCATCCCAGCTTTCCAAAAAGTCTTAGAACGTCCATTTATCATACTCGAGCAGGAAGATATGATTTTTACAAAATGAATTGATAAAACATATTTTTAAGACATATTTGAGTACAAAAGTTCAAGACCATTTTTGATATCTTTGCAAGTATTATCAAGACCAAATGTAAACATCAAAGTTGAAGTATGATATACAAGCTTTCCAAAGGTACAAGAACTCCCATCAATTCAACTTGAGCAAGGAGTTATGAACCTCACAACATGCATTGCTCAAACTTATTTTTCATGACAGATTTTGTGCATTACTTGCACCACACGATTTTCAAGCCTTGTCATCATCCAAGATCAACATGAATCTGATAGAATCACATAAAATATGCAAGAATATGCCATTGAGTCAAGCATTCAACTTAGCATGTGCAAATTCATCATTACTTGAACCTTGAAATTCAATTTTGGCAAGGTAACATCAATGCAATGCATTGAGCTGTCATGAACCAAGCCTTATCAGTCCAATTGAGTCAAGGTTGTTGCAAAAATCAGAAGACCTAGAGCTACCAAGACCAGCTCTAGTCAATGGCCAAGTGAAGACTTGGTACCTTGGCATTTAAGGAAGTGATACATGGGCATATCCATTGGATAATAGGGTTAACCAGTTGCCATTCACTATTCCTCCAAAAACAAAACTCCTCTACTATAAATAGAGGACATTTCTGATGTTTGAGACCACTCCAAAACAATACAACATTTGTTTTCTCTCATTTATCTCTTCATTTCAAAGTTCTTAAAGAGTGAGAAATCGAAATTCTCAAACCAGAGCATTTTAATCCATTCCAAGCACATCAACACACTCTTGGAGGATCAAGGAAGCTCATATAATCTTCCTCTTGTTGCTGTAATTACATTGAAGAGGCATTGGACCTTGCTCCAATATGTAAGTGTTCTTGCACTTTGAAACTCCATATACATGCATCATTATTGATTAATTCTTGAAGCAAAAATGTAGTCCTTAATGTGTTTGTTGTGATCCTCTTATTGTTTGCACTTTAATATGTTTATATGAGGAGTTTATGTTGTTTTAAAATTAACGTCCAGTTCTGGTTTTTTGCCTTGTATATTATGTACGTTTAGTTTCAGTATGTATATGTGTTACCATTGGATTCCTTGTGAAAAATCGTTCAAGATAGGTTCTTACGGTTTTTATTTTCGTTAAAAATTGAGAGAGTTATGAGTGTTTAAATATTTGAAGAAAAAAAAGATGAAGAAATATAGAAGAGAGAAAGAGGACGCATGAGAGATGTCGAATATGATGTTGTGATATCTTTCCTTTTTTTTCTTATTTTATTTTCAAAACTCAACCAATTCTTTCACATAGTAAAAATCATCATTTTTCAATTCTGTTTTACAAACTTCTTATTCATACTCCCTAATATTTTAATCCACAAGAAAATCACAAAAACTATTTTTATTTGATATATTTTTAATATATTAAAAAATATTATTTTAAATTGTTTTAAATGCTTTTAAAATGATTTCTTTTTCTTGATTTTTAAAGCCAAAATGATTTTAAATATTCATGTTGATAAAATACTTTTTGATAAACCTTAATCATTATTTATAACATGATTAATGATTTTATTTGATATTTTTATCCTTTTTTTACTTGATTTTTCTTTGAAAAATATCTTTAAAAAATGACATTAGAGTTTTTTTATTTAATCTTTCAAAACTTCATTTCAAAAATCAACTGGGCCTCTCATTGAGCTATAAGTCCAATTTCTTTTTCTTTAAAAACTATTAGGCCTCTAATAGAGTGTAAGACCCAATTTCATTTTAACGACAACCATTTTGGGTCTCTCATTGAGCTATAAGTCTCATCTTTATTCATTTTTAAACTCTTTGGGCCTCTTGATAGAGTGTAAGTCTCACCTCTTTGTAAATAAAATACTTTGGGCCTTAGTGCGTTTATAAGTCCCGACTTCTTTGAGCTATAAGTCCCACTTCTTTTCTTTAACTGGGCCTCTCTTTGAGATATAAGTCCCACTTATTTTCTTTAAAATAAACTTTGGGCTTCTCATTGAGCTATAAGACCCAACTCTTTTTGTAAATACTCTGTTAAACATATAGACTGTATTCAAATAATCATCGGGGCATCTCTTGTTGAATAAGCCCCATCTTTTCTGCTTTACAATAACTGTTATAAAAATTTGTTTCAATTTCTTTGAACAACTAACATTACAGCATGGAAGCTTGTTCACGTGTAAGTTTTTATCTGCTTTCATTTACTGCTTTATATATATATATATATACTGTATTGTGGGAAGCTGTACGCCTGTAAGTCCTTCTTTCATCTTTTAAATACATGTCATATATATATATATATATATATATATATATATATATATATATATATATATTGTGGGAAGCTGCTCCTCTGTAAGTCTTCTTTCATATCCTTTTAAATACTTGTTATATATCAACTGTATATATACTTGTATAACTGTTTAGAGTTTTCCCCAACAACTAAGTCTAGAATTAGGTAAAGCCATTTGTTTACTCTTTTACAACAGTCAAACATATATCCCCATAGGATTTCCAGATACAGTCTTGCCTTCTCTTGGGTAAAATCAATATGGAACAAAGAGAGAGACAGTATTCTCGGTGAACCTTCTCTCAGACTGTTACTTTAGAAATTGTCAAAGAAATTCAATTTCCCAGAGATGAATTATTCCCGGTGAAACTTCTCTTGAATTTCATCAAACTGTAGAACTGTTCACACAAGAAAGGAATTATTCCCGGTGAAACCTTTCTTGAAGGTTCTTAAGTTTGGACCCACAGACTTCCTAAAAGCATTTCCCCAGCCCTCTCTTGGGTTTTATACAAGGACCCTCTGACTTCTTAAAAGTTCCCAACCTTCTCTTAGGCTTAGTACAAGGACCCAGAGACCTCTACAGGTATAGGAACAAAAACTAGTCATTATTTGCTAGAGCTGTCTTTCTGAGTCAAGTGTCAAACCAGTTAAGGATTGACCTTCATCCCTTAACATACCAGCCTTCTCTTAGGCATAGTACAGTGATTATCCATCATATGAGAATCAAATTTCTCAATACCAGTAGACTTGGACAGTCTCCATACCCTTTGGATTTTCTATTTCCTTAAAGAACAGGAAATAACCCTGATCATTCAGACCAATCCCAAAGCAATAAAACCAACAGTTTTCACAACTTAAACCTTACCTTTAATTTTCCCCAGTCAGGGTCAATTACTGTAAACTCATCAAAAACTCTCACCAGAGAAAAGAACTTTTAACTGTCAAATTTCAGTTAAATCCCCAGCATGGGTCACTTTACTGTCACAATCCTCATCAGAATCTCAAGGTCTCTGATATCTTAACTCTTTTGTAAACCCCAGTAAGAGTTAATCCTCATTATGGACTTGCCTCTGGATTTTAATAATCCTCAGCAGAAGATAGCCCCCTCTTAGGCTTTGTATAAGGATTTATTTCTTTGTATTTCACTAGTAAAGTTAGCCTCCTCTTAGGCTTTGTATAATGATAACTCCTCAGTTGAGTTCCCACAGTCAGCCTCCTCTTAGGCTTTGTATAATGAGTTTTCCCCTACAGCTTTTAGCCTCAATCTTGGACTTTGTACAAGACAGATTTTAAACACTCCCTAAATAGAGTCAGTTTTTTTTAGCCTCCATCTTGGGCTTTGTACAAGATACCATATAAATATTCCCCAGTTGGGTGGAGTCAATATTTTCTTTAGCCTCAATCTTGGGCTTTGTATAAGACAGATAATCTCCAGCAGATTCAAATCTTTTTAGCCTCAATCTTGGGCTTTGTACAAGACAGATAAAACTTTTCCCCAAAGAGTTAAATCTCTTTTAGCCTCCATCTTGGGCTTTGTACAAGATACAAAAATAAACACTCTCTTGTTGAGTCAGTCTTTTCAGCCTCCTCGTAGGCTTTGTATAATGATTCTCCCCAGTGGATTCAGTCAGTCTTTTCAGCCTCCTCTTAGGCTTTGTATAATGATTTTCCCCAGTGGAATCCAATCAATCTCTTAACTTCAACCTTGGGCTTTGATCAAGGCACACACAAAAAACTACTCCCTCAGAGGAAATCAAAATCTCTGCAGGAGGATATCTTCACTGTTTAATCACATCTAAAAAAAAAGTCAATCAAAACAAAACCCTAATCCCAGATAATTGCTGTAAGTGGCACACTTGTTGATATAAACATCCAAGTTGTCTGTCCATCGTTATCCTAGTTAAAACCTCATCTAATTGATGTAAGTGGCAAGCCTCTGGATACAAACATCCAAGCCCATGTCCTTCTTTTAGCATGAATTCCTTACAAAAAATGGCATCGCTCACACTGAGTGAAAGTTTTCTCCTTTAGGACAAATCACCTTGTAAAGGCAATTATGGCATTGCTGGTCTCCATGCATTCCAGTTAAAGTAATTCACTTTTTCAAACCAGTTACCCCAACAACTGTGATTAACAACTGAGATATCTCTCTTTAGAGATGACAAATTCTCTCTACAAGTCAAAAATTTTAGCTTCACATCTTAGGCTTTGAACAAGATACAAACAACCTTTTAGCTTCACATCTTGGGATTTGAACAAGATACAGTCAAATAATCTTTTAGCTTTACATCTTGGGCTTCGAACAAGATACAAAATACAAAAAATATGTTTCTTCCTTAGAATAGGAGGAACTACGATCGCTCTGATTTCCCTATACTTCATAACAGGGAATACGTAGGCGTAAGATTGCAAAATCTTAGCGAGCACATTAAACTAAAAACCTTAGGTCCCTGACCTAACCAAAAACATCAAAAAACCCGAAAACAACAAAAACAATTTTCTCTCTTAAACATCACACAACAACAGACATTTTCCCATTTCACAGATAAACACGAATCAATACCAAGTATCAAAGCATGATCCTAATAATATAACCTGTGGATAACCACATATAGGATAGGTAATTGACAACTCCCCATTGTATAATCTGACCCCAGACTCCCCAAACTCTGTCTAGCGTCTGTTCAGTTAAATAGATGCGTGCAAGGTTCGTTTTAGATAACTTTCCCTTTCCCTTCCAGCTTCACGGGATAAATAAGTAATCATAAAGTAGCACCCAACGTTCCTCCCACTGAGGTGAGGAATTCCTAAATTCAGTGATAATGTGGTCGCGTCACCGACAAAAATCGCTAGCTACAGAAAAATGGCGACTCTGCTGGGGAGTCATTGTTTCTGTCTAGGATATAGAACTTGCTTTCTAAGAGGTCTAGGATGTTAGTTTTAGGATATATATATATATATTGCTTTCCTACTTGATATCCGTGTTTATTTTTATGTCAATGGGACTGCGAGTGATGTCGCGTCTGGAAAAATTGAGAAAAACCTAGGATAAGTGATGGCAGAGACGGGGGGTCTTAAAGGAAGTGAGTTCTGAATAAGCGAACCTGGTAGACCATCTAACCAATGGAGGTATCCGTGTGTTACTACACTGAGCGACCTATGGTCTGTGAAAGTGGACGATTTCACAGTGCGATGACCCGTGAAACTGAGGATTTAGTAGACTGTGTAAACTGTGTCCTTTTGGTAGTGCGGTGGCTATCGGGAATAGTCAATACGCGATAACTACACTCAATCTGAGAATTCTTTTGGGATACAATAGCTCACTCGGGTGAACCAGTTTCCTGTTGTATTGTCCGGATTAAATCAGTGATTTTTGAGACCTTACCCGTTCTACAGGTACAAAAATCACAAAATATATCAACCTTTAGGAATGGGTAGAGCCTTGACTCCATACTTGTGATGCTGAACCCCTTAAACCCATGTTTTTTCTATGTTTTTGTATGCTACATTCATGCATTCATCTAAAAAACTTAAAACAGAGAAAATAATTTCTTTTCTATTCCCTCTCTTTTCTCAAAATTAAATTGAACGATAAATTGTAAATATCAGAAGGATTGCGTTATGAATTTCGGTTGAAGAAAGACGCACAAGTACACCTTCCATATTCCCAAACTGGAGAATTTAAGAAAGTTAGGAAAGATGATTACCAACCCAAAGGCTTTCAGAGCCAAGCACGGAGGACTGTTATCTCTGTTAAGGGTACATGTAGTTGAAGGAATTTTGTCCGCGCAGATTAAGTTTTACGACCCGGATTACCAACTGACACCAACCCTGGAGGAGTACTCTCACCTGATCGATATACCGATTACTGACCAAACTCCCTTTTCTGGACTGGAAGAAATTCCAAAGAAACAAATCATTGCAAGAGCAATTTATTTGGACGAGTCAGAGGCCAGGACTCATTTAACCACTAAAGGAGGAATCCAGGGCTTACCAACTAATTTCCTAATGGAGAAAGCCCTATACTTTGCCAGTGTAGGAAACCTAACCGCTTTCGAAGATATCTTTGTCCTACTCACCTACGGATTATTCCTCTTTCCCAATATCGATAACTTTGTCGATATCAATGCCATTAAGATTTACCTGATTGGAAACCTTGTACCAACCTTGCTCGCAGATGCTTATCATTCCGTACACTTAAGGAATTTGTACGCCGGAGGAATGATCTCATGTAGTATACCCTTGTTTTACATGTGGTTCATTTCCCATCTACCAAAGTCTGCTGCATTTTGGGATCATAAGAACTCTTTACGTTGGTCGCAGAGAATCATGTCTCTTACCAATTCTGACATAGACTGGTCAAATAGGATTTATGAGGGTGTCGAAATCATCGATCGCTGTGGAAACTTTCCCAATGTACCCCTCATAGGAACTCAAGGTGGAATTAACTATCATTCAGTTCTAGCCCGTCGTCAATTCGGATACCCGATGAGACATGTTCCACGAAATGTTCATCTAGAAGGTCTTTTCTTCAAAGAAGGAGAAAATAACAGAGCACTTAAAAAGGAGATAATGCATGCCTGGCAACACATTCACAAAAAAGGACTAGGGTCTCTAGGAAAACTGGACTGTATCTCTTTGGATCCTTATCTCCATTAGGTACAAACTAGAGCTCTCAAGCTGAGGATGCCTTACCCTCGTCAAGAAGTTTTTCCGTTACTGGAATCTATCCTGTATTTTATAACAAATACGGAAAAACTCCAGGTCGCTCTTAACAAAATACAGCGAGAGAGGAACTCTTGGAAGAACAAGTATATGACTCTCAACGTGGAGTGTGTCAAACTCCCAGAACTATTAAAAGAAAAGAATGCTCTGATCGAAATATTAGAGCAGCATGTTGAGGGGAGTCGGGAAGATCAAAAGAACCTACTCAATCCTTTCATCTGGAAAATAACTGATAACCCGAAAACGGTTGAAGAACCTCGATCAAAGAAAAGGAAGCTCCCAGGACCTGCTTCTGAGCCCTCTTCAAAGAGGACTGAGAACCCTTAAGCTTAGATTTCCTTTTACCAGCACTTTGTAAAATACTGCACTTTTCTTTGTAACGTATCGCAATCCTTCAATTCAATAAAACATGGTTCTTCCTTTTCTGTATGATATTTGCAATTTATTTTGAAGTTTCTTTTCGATTAAAGATTAAAAAACAAAATAATAATCATTGCATTCATCATTCTAACATAACACGTTCTCCTTTCTCTCGAGTCTCACATCTACGTTTTGATTCTAGTTTCAAACTGTCTCATTCGTACAATATTCGGGCCAGTCGGCAAAAAAAAATGGACGATCTCGAGGAAGAGAACAGGGAGCTGAGAGAAGAAATTGACGCTCTGAAAGACGATCTAAGAAAACTTCATTGAGACATGCAATCCCTGACAGCAGCTCAGGAGCAACGTCAAAGGACAGTGATTTGAGAGATCACATCTACACCAATTGTGGAAACTCCGCATCCACGGTAAAACATGCCTAAGGGTCAGCCCTAGGGCATGCCACCGAAATTTATTCCTGAAGGACACATTCCGCCGGTCTTGGACGACCCAGACGCTGTAGCATGACCCACTGGGCTTGAAGGTTACAAACTTCCGGAAAGTAAGGACGCAAGATTTACGACAGGAATTCCTGAAGGTTACAAACTCCAGGGCTCTGAGGAACCCAGAGTCACATCCGTAATGACCATACTGCAAGCAGTGGTACACACTATCCCGGGAGGACAAATTCCACAAATGATCTCTGGTGGAAACGAAGAGATTGTCGCTCCCAGGATTTTCATCCAGGTACAAACGCGAGAGTGGCGCGGAAAAACAGAGTCTCCAGTCGTGTAAATTTATCCCAAGGGAGGGAAAGGGAACACCGCATAAACCTAAGGAAGAGGGAAAGGAATGGTCATCGCAACCATAGCCTGGGTTCGGGAGTCGGTTACGCGAGGGGAAGGTGCTAGCACCCCACGCGTCCATCGTACTCTATGGGATCCATGCTTGTTGTCTATTCTAAGGGTGAGTTATCCTGTCATCTATGGCTGTACTAAAACAGAGAGGGGAAAACAAAGATAGACTCGGTAGGACGTCAACGTCCTAGGCCTACGCACCCCCTTTGTGCAATGGGGAATTCAGAGTCAACGTAGTTCGGACCAAGTTCATTTTGTGTTTTTTATGAGCGACGTTAAGTTCGCGTCCGGCAGTTAGGGTCGATGCCTGTTTGCGACTCAGACGGAAAGTAACGTGCCCTTTTTGAAAATAGCCTTTAATTTGACAATCCCGAAGGACAAAAAGGTTTGAAGTTTGTTTGTATTTTTTAGGGCAGAAGTGACTTGAGTTAGTTCATAAATTGCATTGCACCAAAGTCTAGGGCACAGGGGCGAATACTTAACGCATCGTCCCAAGACAGGACGCTCGCTAAGCACTCTATAAAGATGAGAGGAAGCCCCTCATTTCTCATTCCCCACGCTTAACGCTCGTGCGCAATACACTTTATCCTTATTAAGTGTTATCAAGAAGTTTTGAGATGAGAAGAGAGAAGACACAAAGGAAACTCTAAAGGGGAACTAAGAGTCCTAATGTTATCATGCATGGGTGACCTACGATTAGTGAGGTTTGACGACAACCTAAGCCTAAAGAAAAGAAAAGAGAAGGAAAGAGTAAGGGTGAATATGGATAACTATCCACACCCTCAAAGAACTTACCTCAGGCCCTGCATAAGAGGTTAACACAAAACAGACACAAGTAATATTAAGGCAAATGAAAACCAAACAATGACATATAATAGTGATTAAATGACCTATAACAATCCAAACATGAATTAAGAAGCCAAGGAAGCAATCCCAAACAATGGCACAAGTGCCTTTTCAAACAGGCAACCAGACATGATCAGAGATATGCATAAAAGAAGATCTCAAACAAAAGCAATCAAATAATTAGAGAAACATCTTCTAAAATTTCCAAATTAATCATCAACATTGCTCAACCAGAAGCAAACAACATATCAAAAACTCCTGCAAAAATTCAAGATATAAGTCACTCAAATAATTATGCAAAGTCAGATGAGAAACATGACCCAACATGCAAAAGGAAAGGACTAAGATGCAATATGAGATGATTTTAAAAATGAGAAAAAAATATTTTAATGCATTTCAATGTATTAGTGAAAAAATGCAAAAGGAATGAGTGCAAAAGGTTTTGTATGCTATGAGAACAAAATTCTACAAGTTTAGGTATGCATGATATGAACAATTCAAGAGAAAATAAACCAAATAAATATTTCAGATGATAAAAATAAAATAAAATAATAAAATAAAATTTGTGAAAATTTTACAAAATTATAAAAATGATGCATGAATTTTCTTGGAATTTTTTAATGCAATTATATATTTTTTAAAAATTAAAAATGAATGCAATAACTAATTAAAATAAAAAAAAAATCAAAGAAACATGCAAGGGGGTGCGTTCAGTAATAAAATGTTGAAAATAAAGGAAATGGGCTTAAGGGGGGGGGGGGGGGGGCGCAGATAGAAAAGCCAAAGGTCAAAGGTCCAAAACGCAGGTCAATGAATCACACGTATTTCAGTCAAAAATCAGATTCAATCCCAACCAATCACTTAATCCAACGCGTGTAAACAAGATAAACAAAATCCACACGATCAAATTTAATTAATATCCATGGTCCAGATCCAAAGACACACCACAATCCACATGAACACCCAACCACACAAACAACTCAGCTCACCATACTCTCCCACGCGCCATGCACATGCCCTCATTTATGTGCTGTCATCATCACCACCACAAGATTAAACTAACGCACATGATCAAATCACAAAGTCAAACATTAAATGAAATCAACGGCTATGACTGAAGGCCCATGGTAGCACACTTGGGATGGCATGCACGTAATCATTAAAATAAAACATAAAAAAACAAAACACGTGGCTGAATGAGAAACGTTGGATCCAACAATGAACGGTTATGATTGCTTCTTCTTCACTTGACCTCCTCGCCGGACTGGTTTTCAGGCAGCCGCCGAAGCTAGGGCTCCGGCCACCCTCTCCGGTGAGCTGTAGTGAAAAATTATCCAGAAAATGCGTATGGGTACACTATCTTGACCAAAAAAACGCAAGGATCTCAAATATGTCATCAAAAATTACAAACAACCAATGCATAATGAAAAACGAAGAGAAAAAAGGCTAGGGTTCAAAACTTTAAACACACTATATGCACACAATACATGTCCAAAATCAAAACAAATTATATCAGGGTTATCAGTGAACATCACACACCATTATGCGCGTCAAAAAAGGGCGTTTTAGGATCATGAAAAATACCACCAACCTGAGGTCAAGCACACCTAATCCTTGCTATTGGCTGCGAATGATGATTGCTTCGTGCTCTAGGGGTCCCAAGGGTTCTGATGGTGAAAGAATTTCTTGAAAAGACCTAATGGATTGAGAGATATGAAAGATTCAAGTTTTAGGATTCAAACTTTTCTCTTCTCCAAATTCACGTGTGTTCCCCTCCAACCCTAGCATGAGTAAGTTTAAATAGGCTAGGTTAAACCACTGATAATGATTTGGGCCTTGGTAATTCTCCACTTAATGAGTTTTGGGCAATTTTGGAAATTTGAATAATGTTAAGTACACCCTCCTCCATGCATGGATATTCAAATATTTCATGATGGATCACTTAAGTTTCAATTGCTAAACACACCCAAATTGAAATTGGGCCTTGAAACATTTTGATTCTTGAGTTTTCAATAATTTGGCAATTTTGAATAATGAGAAAATAAGTAATGAATAAACCATGGAATTTCTTGATTCAAAGGCCAACAATGCTCCTTATGGATTGTACTTTGATGTTGGAATGTGACATGAAGCAATGGAATTAATTATAGGTCACCATGTCCCAAAATGTAAAAGTTGTGAAAATGGAACCCTAAGAACCACTTTGCCTTCTTTTGATCATAACTTGAGTTTCACAAATGATATGGAGACCCACTAGTACTTGTTGGAAAGAGGAGAAAAAGATATTCAACTTTCATGTTTGAGGAAAATTCATTTGAAGCTTCTTTGATGATGAAAAGTCAAGTTGAATGTAGTGTAGGAACTTGCCCAAAAAGGAAACTTTCAAATTATAGGTCATTTCCATATTTAGCAACTTTTGCACCAACTCCTGATTCTTGATAAATGGTATGAAACTTGATCCTTGAAGACCATATGAGGATGTGAGACCTTGAAAACCTTGAAGAGAACCTCAAAATTTCACAGTTGACTTCCCCTCCTACTATTGACTTTTCCCAATTCTCCTGATTCCCAATCCATTGGCCAATTGAACTTCTCCTGAACCAAACTGATGGACAATCTTCCATTCCTAGATACTTAGGGACCTAAGGAATACCATGGAATCAAGTCTTGCCCAAAAAATCAGAAATAAACTGACTTTATGGCAAACCCTAGTTTTGGTACCCTCAGTCTATGAGGAAATAGCACAGTCTCCAAATCCAAATTCCTCTGAATATGATGTGTATCCTCTCCAACAAAGATAAGATATGCCATTTAGTGATGATAAAAACCCAAGAAGCTTGCCCATTGGAGCAATAAACCCAAGATTCTCAAAACCCTAGTTTCTGCACTAGTTAGGAGAGAGTGATCCACTTGAACTCTCTTGCTTGACCCTTTGAAGAACATCTTCTCCTCTTGAACTTGCCTCGGGCACCTTGACCCCATGCTAAGAACCAATGATATGCACACATGATAAGGTAAAATGAGAAGAAACATAAGCCAGTTAGTACTAAAGTAAGGAAGGCAAATTTTGGGGTGCTACAGCTGCCCCTATTCAATCAACTTGGTCCTGAAGGTATGATAGCGACGACTCTCAGACATTCCAGGATACACGGGGATTGAATACCGAAAGAGCCCCGGAAATTTGCTAATGGTGAAAATAATGAAATGGAGCGTGCTGAAGAGTAAGGAATATGACCTCAACCATATCCACAAGAAAAAATACGAATACGACCTCAATCGCAGCCACAAAACGAATACAACCTCAATTATACCCCCAAAGGAAGACTGACCTTAATCACTCTACCCACAAATAAAACACGAATACGACCTCAATCGCACCCACAAAACGAATACAACCTCAATTATACCCTCAAAGGAAGACTGACCTCGATCACTCTACCCACAAAGAAAGGACGAATACGACCTCAATCGAATCCACAAAACGAATACAACCTCAATTGTACCCTCAAAGGGAAGACTAACCTCAATTACTCTACCCACAAAGAAAATACGAATACGACCTCGATCGCACCCACGAAACGAATACAACCTCAATTGTACCCACAAAGGAAGACTGACCTCAATCACTCTACCCACAAAGAAAATACGAATACAACCTCGATCCCACCCACAAAACGAATACAACCTCAATTGCATCCGCAAAGGATAACCAACATAAAGTGGACTTTGCTGGGGATAATGTGAAACAAAACTCTCCCAGGTTATGTCATCTTTGCTGATAAAGAGAACTAACAAAGGAATCTCGAAATATGCCATTCCTGCTGATAAAGGGAACTGACGAAGGAAATCTTCAAGAGATTGCTATCTCTGCTGATAAAGAGAACTAGCGAAACAAATGCCATCCTTGCTGATAAAGGGAACTGACGAAGAAAATATCCAAAAGATTACTATCTCTGCTGATAAAGAGAACTAGCAAAATAAATGCCATCCCTGCTGATAAAGGGAACTGGCGAAGAAAATATCCAAAAGATTGCTATCTCTGCTGATAAAGAGAACTAGCAAAACAAATGCCATCCCTGCTGATAAAGGGAACTGACGAAGAAAATATCCAAAAGATTGCTATCTCTGCTGATAAAGAGAACTAGCAAAATAAATGCCATCCCTGCTGATAAAGGGAACTGACAAAGAAAATATCCAAAAGATTGCTATCTCTGCTGATAAAGAGAACTAGCAAAATAAATGCCATCCCTGCTGATAAAGGGAACTGACGAAGAAAATAACCAAAAGATTGCTATCTCTGCTGATAAAGAGAACTAGCAAAACAAATGCCATCCCTGCTGATAAAGGGAACTGACGAAGAAAATATCCAAAAGATTGCTATCTCTGCTGATAAAGAGAACTAGCAAAATAAATGCCATCCCTACTGATAAAGGGAGCTGACGAAGAAAATATCCAAAGGATTGCTATCTCTGCTGATAAAGAGAACTAGCAAAATAAATGCCATCCCTGCTGATAAAGGGAACTGGCGAAGAAAATATCCAAAAGATTGCTATCTCTGCTGATAAAGAGAACTAGCAACATAAATGCCATCCCTACTGATAAAGGGAACTGACGAAGAAAATATTCAAAGGATTGCTATCTCTGCTGATAAAGAGAACTAGAAAAACAAATGCCATCCCTGCTGATAAAGGGAAACTGGCCAGCAAAATATGTCAAGCAAGAACTGACTATCAGGTGAGAACGGGATTTCACTGAAGGGACAAACAAAGGCAAACTCCCAACAGACTCAAAATCCACAGGCAAGATGACTCCATTGGGGAAGGAGAAGTCTAAATAAAAGACTCTGTCGGGGAGCACAAGTATGAGGAACGCATCCCTCCAAAATCTCCTGAGTTGTGCCATCTCTGCTGGGAAAGAGAACTGGCAAAGAAAGTACCAAACCTGGCTTATGCTTCGAATGCAAATGTTTGAATTTTGTCGTAATGCTCCACACGAAGTGGAAATGCTACGCGTTTGAGGATGCAATGCAAATGCTCATGATATGCAAAAGGGGTCCCTCCAGCAAAATAAATGCTGGAGAGAAAAGACCAATTCAGTTGGGGATGACAAAAATAAATTGTCCTCTGAATCCAGAAACTCTTCTGAGAAGGATCATACTGATCGACTCCTAGGATCAACAGCTTCTGCTGGGGATGAAATCCCGAAAGAACTACCGGGGGCCACACATGTCTTTCACTCAAGGTAACATCCAAAACTTGAGATTTCTCCTCTGTTGGGGGAGTTGAGAATGAACACCAATAACGGAACCGGAAGTCTGTTACTGAAGATTGCTAATATCCAATTGGGCTCAGGACCTGCTGGGGGATGCCAGCCCATAATACCATCCTGCTTGGGGATACTGCTGACCTTAGCCTGCTGGTGGGGAGAATGACTTTACTCCCACCTTGCTGGGGACTAGAGTATGACATTGTCGGCGAAAGCACGCTTCCTGACTGGATGGGGGAAGGTGAACACCCTGATTCTGTGGGGAGATAACGCCTTGATCCGGAGGAAATACTTCCTAAGTCTCCTGCTGGGGAAGGTCTGCTCTGCTGAGGAAAGTGCAATCTCAATGCTGGGGAGAGCAAGCTGCTGGGGGAATACAATCCTGTTGCCCTGCAAGTCAAATAACAACAAAAAGAATATGCCACAATATGACTATCACCGTTAACGCCTAAGTAATTTCTACTGCTTTCCGTTATGCTCCGCAAAGCTCGAAATTTTATATGCAATGGTTATAAAAAATATCGGACGTTTTTGCAAACAAAACAGTAAAAGTAAAATAAACAACGCGAAGCTCTTTGAGTGAAATGAATATTTTATTGAGAAAAGTGGCCTGTAAATAGGCATTTACAATAGGAAGCAATTTCTAAAAAGAGGTAATTGCGCAAAAGCAAAAAAGGAAATACACATGTCGGCAATGTGGGAACAAATATCCACCATGATTCGACTCAGCTATGACCCATATGTCTTGCTTATCCACAAATGTCTTGACCTTTGAAGAGCCTAACTGTACTGATTCCTTTCTTTAAGAATTTCCAGGTATTGAAGGTGCTCACAGATCGAACGTAGACCATAGCCTTTCGCTTATAAATCCCTAACTTTTGCCTGGATCGCCCTTTTCGAGTTTTCAATCCATCGGGATACCCATTTTTGCCAAAGATACCTTTACCGGTTTTCAACTTTGTGGGTTTACACATTTCTTTTTACATTTTATCCCTAACTTTTGCCCGAACCTTTTCCTTTTTATGGTTCTCCAGGATGCCCTTTTTTGCCTGGACTCTCTTTTTATGTCCAGCGGGTCTCTTTTATGCGAAGTATTTTTTGACTACGTCTGCGTTCACAGGGGACGTAAAATCTTCGCCATCCATAGTTGAAAGTAGTAAGGCTCCGCCAGAAAAAACCTTTCTTACTACATATGGCCCCTCGTAGTTTGGAGTCCATTTACCCCTGTGATCTGTCTGAGGAGGAAGGATCCTTTTCAAAACCAATTCACCTGTCTGAAAACTCCGAGGACGCACTTTCTGATCAAAGGCGTGCCTCATCCTGCTCTGATACAACCGACCATGTGCGATGGCTGCCAATCTCTTTTCTTCAATAAGGTTCAACTGATCCAACCTGGAACTCACCCACTCAGCTTCATCAAGCTTCACATCTGCCAAGACTCTCAAAGACGGAATCTCGACCTCTAAGGGTAAAACTGCTTCCATACCATATACCAATGAGAAAGGGGTTGCCCCAGTTGACGTACGCACCGAAGTACGATAACCATGTAGGGCATAAGGTAGCATCTCATGCCAGTCTTTATACGTTACTACCATCTTCTGCACAATCTTCTTGATATTCTTATTCGCCGCCTCAACAGCACCATTCATCTTCGGACGATACGGAGAAGAATTGTGATGCTCGATCTTGAAACTCTGACATAGTTCCTTCATCATCTTATTGTTCAAATTCGAGCCATTATTAGTAATGATTCTTTCTAGGACCCCATAACGACAGATGATGTCCTTCTTTATAAACCGGGCTACCACTTGCTTGGTGACGTTGGCGTACGAGGCTGCCTCCACCCACTTTGTGAAATAGTCAATGGCAACCACAATGAAACGATGCCCATTGGAAGCAGTGGGCTCAATCTTTCCAATCATATCTATGCCCCACATTGCAAAAGGCCAAGGAGATGATAACACATTTAGAGGCGTATGCGGTACATGCATCTTATCTGCATAAATCTGGCATTTGTGGCACTTTCGGGCGTACTTGAAACAATCAGACTCCATAGTCATCCAATAATATCCTGCCCTCAACAACTTTCTAGCCATGGTGTGTCCACTGGAATGAGTACCAAAAGAGCCTTCATGAACTTCCTCCATCAACAAACCTGCTTCGTGTTCATCAACACAACGTAGCAAGACCATATCGAAGTTCCTCTTATATAACACATCATCCTTATTCAGAAAGAAGTTTCCTGCCAACCTTCTCAGAGTCTTCTTATCCTTGGTGGAGGCACCCTCTGGATACTCTTGTCTCTTCAGAAAAACCTTAATATCATGATACCACGACTTGCCATCAGACACATCTTCAATTGCAAACACAAAAGCTGGTCTATCCAGACGCATGATTCTAATCGACGGAGTTTCATTCCACTGGTTCACCTTATACATGGATGCCAATGTCGCCAATGAATCAGCCATCTGATTCTCAACTCTGGGCACATGATGAAAATCCACCCTATCAAAGAAAGGTAACAACCTTCTGGCATAGTTGTTATAAGGCACCAAATTCGCCTGACGAGTCTCCCATTCTCCTGTAATCTGATTAACTACCAACGCGGAATCACCATAGACATCGAGGTTCTTAATTCTCAAATCAATTGCTTCCTCTAACCCCATGATGCATGCTTCATACTCCGCCTCGTTGTTGGTACACACGAATGCTAACCGGGCAGTGAAAGGTATATGAGAACCCTTCGGGGTTGTAATGATTGCCCCAATTCCATTACCATATGAGTTGACAGCCCCATCAAAAATCATCTTCCACTGAGACTCAATCTCAGGTCCTTCGTCAGGCAGAGGCTCTTCACAATATTTCATTTTCAGAAACATAACATGCTCGTCCGGAAACTCAAACTTCATTGGCTGATAATCCTCGACTGGCTCTTCAGCAAGATACTCTGATAGAACACTCCCCTTAATGGCCTTCTGAGAAACATACTGAATATCATACTCTGTCAAAACCATCTGCCAACGGGCTATCCTTCCAGAAAGTGCTTGCTTCTCGAACACGTATTTAATCGGATCCATCTTCGAAATCAACAAGGTTGTGTGGTTTAACATATACTGCCTTAGGCGCTTGGCTACCCAAGCGAGTGCACAACATGTCTTTTCCAACATAGAGTATCTTGATTCTCAATCAGTGAACTTCTTACTCAGGTAGTAAATGGCGTGCTCTTTCCTACCTGTCTCGTCGTGTTGACCGAGCACACAACCCATCGAATTCTCAAGAACCGTAAGGTACATAATCAATGGTCTCCCGAACACCGGTGGCATAAGGACTGGAGGTTCCTGCAAATACGTCTTTATCCTTTCAAACGCCTCTCGACAATTTTCATTCCACCTGACCTCTTGATCCTTTCTTAGCAACTTGAAAATTGGTTCACACGTGGCTGTCAGATGAGAGATGAACCTAGCAATGTAATTCAACCTCCCCAGGAAACCATGAACCTCTTTCTCTGTTTTTGGCTCAGGCATCTCCTGTATGGCTCTTATTTTTGCAGGATCAACCTCGATACCTCTTTCACTAATAATGAATCCCAGCAATTTACTAGACCTCACGCCGAAAGTGCACTTGTTCGGTTTCAATCTCAATCTGAACTTCCTCAACCTTTCAAATAACTTCTGGAGGTTTACCAAGTGTTCTTCCTCTGTCTGTGACTTCGCAATCATGTCATTAACATAGACTTCAATCTCCTTGTGAATCATATCATGAAAGAGAGTCACCATCGCCCGCTGATAGTTTGCCCCAGCATTCTTCAATCCAAAGGGCATTACCTTGTAGCAAAATGTTCCCCACGGTGTTATGAACGTAGTTTTCTCCATGTCCTCTGGGGCCATTTTGATTTGGTTATACCCAGAGAAGCCATCCATGAAGGAAAACACAGAATATTGAGCAGTATTGTCCACTAACACGTCAATGTGGGGGAGCGGGAAATCATCCTTCGGGCTCGCCCTATTCAAATCTCGGTAATCAACACACATCCTGACCTTCCCATCCTTCTTAGGTATAGGTACAATATTAGCAACCCACGGAGGATAATTTGTCACAGCAAGAAATCCGGCGTCCAACTGTTTCTGAACCTCTTCCTTGATCTTGACAGCCATATCTAGTTTCGTCATTCTCAATTTCTGCTTGACTGGAGTACAACCCTCTTTAAGCAGCAGTCTGTGTGAGACAATGTCAGTGTCAAGCTCGGGCATGTCTTGGTAAGACCAGGCGAAGATATCCATATACTCTCGAAGAAACTCAACCAATCTTCTCTTAACAGTGTCTTCCAAAGCAGCCCCAACCCTTACTTCTCGTTTAACATCCTCGGTTCCCAGATTAACAGTCTCAACTTCCTCCTGATAAGGTAGAATAACCCTTTCCTCTTGTTTCAGTAGCCTGGCTAATTCTTCTGGTAAGTCACAGTCTTCGTCAGTCTCTTCTTCGGCCTGATAGATGGGATTGTCGAAGTTATATCGAGCCATAGCTAAGTCATGGGTGGAATCTGATCAAAGGAACCTGCATGATGGATGTTTTATGTTTATTATGAGTGCAACAAACAAGAAAACACATTGCCATTTTGATGTGGGTTAATGCAAAAAGTAAAAACAGAAAGACAGGGATCAAAATATTTGAATGAAAAAACATCCTTTATTGATGATAAAAATAGCAAATAAAACATCCAAGCCCTACAAATAAATATCACTACGTCTTGGGTAGAACGTAGGACTCAACATAAAAGAAAACAAAAGTAAATTACTCCGGGCGCGTCACTTGGATGACTTTCTCGGAGGACCAGTTGCCTAAATTCTGACCAGGGGTACAGGGACGGATCCACTCATCTATGTCACAGTCATTATCTCCTTCATCCTCAATAGCGTTGACTCTGTCGAAGAAAACACCGGCACTGGTGAAACGGACTGGACCATAGAACTTGGGAGGCTCTTCAGAACGCCTATGTGGCTTGTAGCCCAGTCCATGAGTATCTTGCTTTCTTTGAACATCAATGACACTGCCCCACTTCTGAGAACCACCAGCTTCAACTATAGCGCGCGCCTCTTTGAAAGAGGACATTGGAACTTCTGGTTGTCTGACAACTTCAGGTTGGGCAACCACCTCAGGCTGACTGACTGCCTTTGGAGGTTCCTCGGGAATTTTCACAGCTTCAAAGGCTTGGCACAAAGTTTCCTGTACTTCACCATCTACCTCTACATACTTGAAGGTAGATAGGTGACTCACCATGATATCTTCTTCACCACAAACAGTCACAACATGGCCATCCACAATATACTTCAACTTCTGGTGCAGCGTAGAAGTTACTGCCCCAGCGCCATGGATCCAAGGGCGACCTAGCAAACAACTATAGGCAGGATGAATATCCATTATGTAAAAGGCGGTGTTGAAAATCTCAGGACCCACCTTGATCGGCAGAACTAACTCTCCAAAAACTGACCTCTTGGAGCCATCAAAAGCACGTACCACCAAGTCACTTGGTGTACAAATCAACCCACAAGTATCCAGTTTCATCAAAGCCTTCTTTGGTAACACATTCAAAGATGACCCAATATCAACTAACACATGCAACATTAAGGAACCAAGGAATTCCACTGAAATATGCAAAGCGTTATTGTGATTCCTCCCAGCCGGAGTCAGATCTAAATCGGTGAAACCCAAACCATTACCAGCATTCACATGAGCCACAACCCCTTCTAACTGGTTGACAGATATTTCCTGCGGTACATAAGCCATATTCAGAACCTTCAGCAATGCATTTCGGTGTGCCTCAGAGCACAACAGTAAGGATAGAATGGAAATCTTCGATGGAGTTTGGTGAAGTTGATCAACAATCTTGTAATCACTTTTCCTGATCAACCTCATAAACTCTTCTACATCTTCTGAGAAGGTATCCCCAACCTGCTTTGTCATAGAATTATTTGCTTCCTGCCTCTGTACAGACTCATCCATCATCTGTTTACCTTTGTCTTGTCTTGAACTGCCAGCTTGATTCTCGGATGGAATAAAGACTCTACCACTCCTAGTGATAGCCCCTGCTTCAACAAGATTTCCAACCTCTGTATTCACAGCTAATGTCTCTTCCAATTCCAGCTTCTTACTATTAACAAACACCTCGGCCCCATAGTTCCATGGGATGGCCTTGGTACTCTCATACGGGACTAGTCCAGGAACAGTGATAGTGACCGGCGCTGGTCTCGCCGACGCTGATATAGTTATTGTCTTGAATGGAATTGTTATCGTGGCAACATCAATCTCCCTGTCAATAACATTACTCTACTTACAACCTCTGTCAAACTGTAATATCCCTTCGCTGATCATTCTCTGAATACCTGCTTTCAATAAATCACAACCGCCTGGCTGCGACACACATCCTACACAACCTTCATCACAGCCGGGAAATACCCCTCCTTTCAACAGTATTCCCTTCACCACATCCAAGGGAGTTTGGACTTCGTTCACATCTGAAATCAAACTCAAGTCTTCACAGTCTTTAATTATAGCATTGACCCTCGGCTCACCGTGATTTGGCATCGGGTTCTGATTCACATTTGGAACTTCATTGGAGAAATTGATGGCCTTGGAATCCACCAAATCTTGAACCTGATGCTTAAAAGCTTTACAGTTCTCAATATAATGTCCGGGTGCCCCAGAATGAAACTCACAGTGGGTGTTGGCGTCATAGCCGGGAGGTGGATTACCAGTAGGTGGAGCCAATGTTCTCTTCTGAATTAACTGTAGCTTTAACAAGTACTGAAATAATTGAGCGTAGGGAAGAGGTGGAGTGTCAAAATGCCTATCCCGCCTAGTCAGAGGCTGTGACCGGCGAGGAGCCTGATTTTGTTGTTGAGACACTGCCGGTTGCTGAGGTGCTGCTGGGATGGTTACAGAAGCCACCTACTGATTGTAGTTCTGACGAGGTCCATCTCTACCACGATATGATGACACAGAGTTTGTATCTCCCTCTTTCTTCTTATAACCACTGGCATAAGGCTTCTTATTTCCTCCAGATGAGGACCCATCACCGCCTGATATTCTTCCCGTCTTGATTCGGCTTTCCACCATCTCTCATACTAAGATCAAGTCAGCAAACTTTCCAGTCATACACGGTACCAGTTTTTCATAGTAATGACCCTACAAGGTGGCCATAAACATAGTTATCATTTCACGTTCCAACATGGGAGGCTGAACCCTCGCTGCCAGTTCACGCCAGCTCTGGGCATACTCCTTAAAACTCTCATTGTTCTTCTGTGATAAGTTCTGCAGCTGTGTTCGGTTAGGAGCCATATCAGTGTTATATTGATAGTGTCTAATAAATGCCCCTTCCAGATCTCTCCAACTACGCACATCTTTCCTTTCTAGTTGCATATACCACTCCAGGGATGCCCCAGATAGGCTATCCTGAAAGCAATGCATCATCAGTTTTTGATTCTTCGCATGCGCGGCCATCTTACTCGCGTATGCTCTCACGTGGGTCCTTGGACAAGTCTTACCATTATACTTCTCAAAAGTAGGAGTCTGAAACTTGTGCGGGATAACAACACCTGGAACCAGCCCCAAATCCTCTAGATCCATTCCCACAGAATCCTGATTCACAACACCCCTCAGTTGTTCCTCAATCAACCTGAACCTCTGATCATTGTCAATCTGGGGTCCAGCATCCCCACCTGGCATAGAAAATGCATCATCTTGAACATCGTCATACTGACGGCCATGAATTGCACCCACACCATTACCTCTCCCCACTGCAGTGGGAACCACAATACTTTCTCCTCCACCCTGAGGAATCACAACACCAGCAACAGGAATACCTCCGCCCGGAGGGCCATTCTGACCATTATTACCAGTAACACCAGTATGAATTCCTCCATGAAGGACACCATCTTCATCAATTCTCGCAATCAGTGGCTGAACGAGAGTCATCAACTGCTATTGGCCCTGAGCAACACCTTGCATTAATTCCATGAATTGGTTCATGCGAGTCCGCATCTCAGTGATCTCATTTTGTAGCTGATCCATGAATCTCTTCTGATTTTGTCTGGTAGAATACTGGTGAATGTGCTGATCTGCAATCCTGTACTGAGATTAGAACAAGATAAGAACACCGGAGATAAACACCTGTCATGCAAAATGATTATGTAAAATGGTTATGAATATGCAAATGCAAATGAACATGTTTGAATATTCGCAGGGCGATCCACCCCTTGATTCCAGTTTAATAACAAGATAGAATGGAACTTTTGCTCATATATTAAGAAAACCAGAGGAAAACCAAATGTCAACAACCACAATCCAAGGTAACAAGTCTGAACATAAAAAATCAAAGGTCCCAATCAACAAGCCTGGTGGTGATCCAAATACAATAAAAGAGAACAGAAAGCTACGGCATGTCACCAAAGTCTACAAGTGTCAATCCCCCCATCCATTATGCTTTCTGCACCAGTATTGAATTTCCTTGAACAGCTTTTTGGTGTCGGGATGCTTCGGTCTCTGAATTAGCTCTTGAATGAGAAGGTCTCTCCTATGCATGATCCCTTCCAAGTATCGGCAATGTAACTCCCAAGCGTCTTCTCCAAAAACACCATCCATACTAGGACCCTCACTTCTAGGTCTCTTCACTTCAGCTTGGATCTTCAGTTCTTCTATGGAGGCTATGGCTTCATTGAGTCGACCCTCGACTACTTGTCTTTGGAATATCCCCGATAGGATCTCGGCGTCTTTTTTCTTGAGCTCCAACTTCAACTCATCAATCTGAGCTAGATAACCGTCTTCCTTTTTCTTATTCTCAGCCATTGTAGTTTCTCGGTGATCATTGAACCTGTGAATTTTCAACAAAGCCTTGTCTAATTCCTCCTCCTTAGGCTCGAGAACCTTACTGATACCATCCAAAGCTTGTTTCATCCTTTGTCTGGATGTGACCATGTCAGCTAGCTCTTTTTCTGCCTTAGCAAGAAGCTCTGTCCTCAACTTGGCGGTATGAACAGCTTCACCCCGCTCATGTTTCAGCTGATAAATCTCTCTCTTTAGCTCACTGTTTTCTTCCCGCAGCCTTTCCTTTTCAGCCCACAACTTGTTAAACTTCTCTATCTCAACTGTGGTAGGAGGCTCGATCATCAAAGGATACAAAGGTGGTTCCACCGGGAAGGGAAGAAGCTCATCTTCTGCTCTCTTCTTAATCCACTCTTTATAGGAAGGAAAAGCCTGGTTATTACATTTCCCGAATGAAGTTTTACCCTTCTTGGTCACCTGTTTCCAAGCATTCACAGTCTTCCTTATCATCTCTTGATCCTCAATACCATTGAAGAATAAGGACTCTCTGATATCTCGCTCTTCAGGTGGACCTCTCAAAGGATAACCAAACTGCCTGATAACAAGGGAAGGGTTATAGTTAATTCCACCTCTTCTCCCTATCAAGGGTACATTAGGGAACTCTCCGCACTTGCAAATAATCTCCATTCCTAGCAAGTCATGATTGAACCAAACAATGTTGTCAGCAGTCAAGCCCATTAACCTCTTCGACCACTTCAGAGAATCTCTCGTATCAACGAAAGCGCCAGCTTCGGGGAGATGACTCAGAAACCAAGTAGATAAGAGTGGTGCACAACAACTCACAGTTTTTCCAAGCCTATTTTCATTCTTGTAGTGAACTGAGTGATACACATCACCTAGCAAGGTAGGTATAGGATTCTTTGAAATAAAGATTCTGACAGCATGCATATCCACCAGATCAGGAACATTGGGAAACAGGACAATCCCATAGATGCACATAGCCAGAATAGCTTGGTAAGCAGTCCAATTCTTCTCTTTAACATGTATGCAAGCTTGATCAAACAAGAACTTCAATAAGAAACCCTTAGCTCCTTGTTTTTCCTCAATATTACTGCTCAGAACGGATTCACCAATATGAAGAGCAATAGCCATTTCTTTTATCCTGGGGTGTTCTTCAGAAAAGAATACTATGTCATGCCTGATGGGGATTCCCAAAATAAATGAGAACTCCTCCAACGTTGGGGCCAAGATGTAGTTTGGGAAAGTGAAGCAACGCAAAGACGGATCGTAAAACTGAAGAAGTGTATGAATGGCATCCTTCTCATACTTGGAGATGTTGTAGACAAACTTTAGAAGTCTCTCATACCCTCCACTGAACTCTGTACGAACTCCGGGACCAGCCATATTAATCAGCTTGTGAATCAACGTCAGGGTTGGATCTGGGAACGAGTAGGCAATAGTCTTCTTTCTCTGGACATCCATGCCAAGGTAACCTCAGAAAACCAGAATCAAGAGTAAGATGCAAGCCCTGAAAAATGTCAAACATGTCAGAATGCAAGAAAAATGATATGCTCATGCAAACATGGGGTCAAGGCAACACTGCTGGATGTGCTGTGCAGTTAACTGAACGAGAACCACAACCTAGAAAACCAGAATTCCAAAATACCGAACCACTGAGATAACCAGGAACCCAGATAATCAAACATTGATGAGAAATCCAGAAAAACCGGGTAGGTTGAAGGTTTCGGTTACCTGCAAACCTGCAAACACCCATCCCCTCTCACGTGTGGGTACTAGGATGTTCAGTATCCCGGGCTCTCAGGTCGAGAAATGATGATACGTTCACCATTTCTGGTTTGGCATCATCATCAATCGAGGAGGCCTCAACTGATTCTCCAAAACGGAAGGTCCTCAGCTTCTGGCACTGAGGTCAAGAAACAATAGTACATTCATCCCTCGGGGTACAGTACTATCGTCAATCGAGGAGTGCCTCCACTGATTCTCTTCAAAAGATAGGGGCCATCCTATGCGAGTTCCAAAGTGGGCCCTCGGGTGCGAATGGGTTTGCCACAGGATGTGGTCTGCCACTGCCACCACTAAAGAGGGATGTTTCCACTAAGTTCCTCGATGATCGGTCACCAGAGTCGACAGCTCTCTAGATCGACATCCTAACATGTGCAAGACACACACGTTAGACTGCGTCCCAAGATAGCCTCGTCTGGTTGTGAATTTTGTGAACACACAAACGTACCAAGCAGGAACATAGGTTCCACTACTTTCCACTCTAGTCCTAGGGTGTACTCAAGCCTGGGTATTGGGCTTATCTCTCAAAACAACCCAACCTGCAAAACAGACACAACCAGCACAACACAGCAACATCCAGTATGATAGTAATAAAAATGAAATGCAATGCAGAAAATGCGGTAAACATAAAGCAAAACAAACACAAAACACCCAAAGAGAACAAAGACAAGCAAACGCTAGGATTGACTCGCTTAGGGATAGACCAACATAGGTTAACCAGATCCCCAGCAGAGTCGCCAGCTGTCGCTCCCAGGATTTTCATCCAGGTACAAACGCGAGAGTGGCGCGGAAAAATAGAGTCGCCAGCCGTGTAAATTTATCCCAAGGGAGGGAAAGGGAACACTGCATAAACCTGAGGAAGAGGGAAAGGAATGGTCATCGCAACCATAGCCTGGGTTTGGGAGTCGGTTACGTGAGGGGAAGGTGCTAGCACCCCACGCGTCCATCGTACTCGATGGGATCCACGCTTGTTGTCTATTCTAAGGGTGAGTTATCCTATCATCTATGGTTGTACTAAAACAGGGAGGGGAAAACAAAGACAGACTCGGTAGAACGTCAACGTCCTAGGCCTACGTACCCCCTTTGTTCAATGGGGAATTCAGAGTCAACGTAGTTCGGACCAAGTTCTTTTTGTGTTTTTTATGAGCGATGTTAAGTTCGCGTCCGGCAGTTAGGGTCGATGCCTGTTTTTGACTCAGACGGAAAGTAACGTGCCCTTTTTGAAAATAGCCTTTAATTTGACAATCCCGAAGGACAAAAAGGTTTGAAGTTTGTTTGTATTTTTTAGGGCAGAAGTGACTTGAGTTAGTTCATAACTTGCATTGCACCAAAGTCTAGGGCACAGGAACGAATACTTAACGCATCGTCCCAAGATAGGACGCTCGCTAAGCACTCTAGAAAGATGAGAGGAAGCCCCTCATTTCTCATTCCCCACGCTTAAGGCTCGTGCGTAATACACTTTATCCTTATTAAGTGTTTTCAAGAAGTTTTGAGATGAGAAGAGAGAAGACACAAAGGAAACTCTAAAGGGGAACTAAGAGTCCTAATGTTATCATGCATGGGTGACCTACGGTTAGTGAGGTTTGACGACAACCTAAGCCTAAAGAAAAGAAAAGAGAAGGAAAGAGTAAGGGTGAATATGGATAACTATCCACACCCTCAAAGAACTTACCTCAGGCCCTGCATAAGAGGTTAGCACAAAATAGACACAAGTAATATTAAGGCAAATGACAATCAAACAATGACATATAATAGTGATTAAATTACCTATAACAATCCAAACATGAATTAATAATCCAAGGAAGCAATCCCAAACAATGGCACAAGTGCCTTTTCAAACAGGCAACCAGACATGATCAGAGATATGCATAAAAGAAGATCTCAAACAAAAGCAATCAAATAATTAGAGAAATATCTTCTAAAATTTCCAAATTAATCATCAACATTTCTCAACCAGAAACAAACAACATATCAAAAACTCCTGCAAAAATTCAAGATATAAGTCACTCAAACAATTATGCAAAGTCAGATGAGAAACATGACCCAACATGCAAAAGGAAAGGACTAAGATGCAATATGAGATGATTTTAAAAATGAGAGAAAAATATTTTAATGTATTTCAATGTATTAGTGAAAAAATGCAAAAGGAATGAGTGCAAAAGGTTTTGTATGCTATGAGAACAAAATTCTACAAGTTTAGGTATGCATGATAAGAACAATTCAAGAGAAAATAAACCAAATAAATATTTCAGATGATAAAAATAAAATAAAATAATAAAATAAAATTTGTGAAAATTTTATAAAATTATAAAAATGACGCATGAATTTTCTTGGATTTTTTAAATGCAATTATATATTTTATAAAAATTAAAAATGAATGCAATAGCTAATTAAAATAAAAAAAATCAAAGAAACATGCAAGGGGGGTGCGTTCAGTAATAAAATGTTGAAAATAAAGGAAATGGGCTTAAGGGGGGGGCGCAGATAGAAAAGCCCAAGGTCAAAGGTCCAAAACGCAGGTCAATGGATCACACATATTTTAGTCAAAAATCAGATTCAATCCCAACCAATCACTTAATCCAACGCGTGTAAACAAGATAAACAAAATCCACACGATCAAATTTAATTAATATCCATGGTCCAGATCCAAAGACACACCACAATCCACATGAACACGCAACCACACAAATAACTCAGCTCACCATACTCTCCCACGCGCCATGCACATGCCCTCATTTATGTACTGTCATCATCACCACCACATGATTAAATTAACGCACACGATCAAATCACAAAGTCAAACATTAAATGAAATCAACGGCTATGACTGAAGGCCCATGGTAGCACACTTGGGATGGCATGCACGCAATCATTAAAATAAAACATAAAAAAACAAAACACGTGGCTGAATGAGAGACGTTGGATCCAACAATGAACGGTTATGATTGCTTCTTCTTCACTTGACCTCCTCGCCGAACTGGTTTTCAGGCAGCCGCCAGAGCTAGGGCTCCGGCCACCCTCTCCGGTGAGCTGTAGTGAAAAACTCTCCAGAAAATGCGTATGGGTACACTATCTTGACCAGAAAAATGCAAGGATCTCAAATATGTCATCAAAAATTACAAACAACCAATGCATAATGAAAACCGAATAGAAAAAAGGCTAGGGTTCAAAACTTTAAACACACTATATGCACACAATACATGTCCAAAATCAAAACAAATTATATCAGGGTTATCAGTGAACATCACACACCATTATGCGCATCAAAAAAGGGCGTTTTAGGATCATGAAAAATACCACCAACCTGAGGTCAAGCACACCTAATCCTTGCTATTGGCTGCGAATGATGATTGCTTCGTGCTCTAGGTGTCCCAAGGGTTCTGATGGTGAAAGAATTTCTTGAAAAGACCTAATGGATTGAGAGATATGAAAGATTCAAGTTTTAGGATTCAAACTTTTCTCTTCTCCAAATTCACGTGTGTTCCCCTCCAACCCTAGCATGAGTAAGTTTAAATAGGCTAGGTTAAACCACTGATAATGATTTGGGCCTTGGTAATTCTCCACTTAATGAGTTTTGGGCAATTTTGGAAATTTGAATAATGTTAAGTACACCCTCCTCCATGCATGGATATTCAAATATTTCATGATGGATCACTTAAGTTTCAATTGCTAAACACACCCAAATTGAAATTGGGCCTTGAAACATTTTGATTCTTGAGTTTTCAATAATTTGGCAATTTTGAATAATGAGAAAATAAGTAATGAATAAACCATGGAATTTCTTGATTCAAAGGCCAACAATGCTCCTTATGGATTGTACTTTGATGTTGGAATGTGACATGAAGCAATGGAATTAATTATAGGTCACCGTGTCCCAAAATGTAAAAGTTGTGAAAATGGAACCCTAAGAACCACTTTGCCTTATTTTGATCATAACTTGAGTTTCACAAATGATATGGAGACCCACTAGTACTTGTTGGAAAGAGGAGAAAAAGATCTTAAACTTTCATGTTTGAGGAAAATTCATTTGAAGCTTCTTTGATGATGAAAAGTCAAGTTGAATGTAGTGTAGGAACTTGCCCAAAAAGGAAACTTTCAAATTATAGGTCATTTCCATATTTAGCAACTTTTGCACCAACTCCTGATTCTTGATAAATGGTATGAAACTTGACCCTTGAAGACCATATGAGGATATGAGACCTTGAAAACCTTGAAGAGAACCTCAAAATTTCACAGTTGACTTCCCCTCCTACTATTGACTTTTCCCAATTCTCCTGATTCCCAATCCATTGGCCAATTGAACTTCTCCTGAACCAAACTGATGGACAATCTTCCATTCCTAGATACTTAGAGACCCAAGGAATACCATGGAATCAATTCTTGCCCAAAAAATGAGAAATAAACTGACTTTATGGCAAACCCTAGTTTTGGTACCCTCAGTCTAGGAGGAAATAACACAGTCTCCAAATCCAAATTCCTTTGAATATGATGTGTATCCTCTCCAACAAAGATAAGATATGCCATTTGGTGATGATAAAAACCCAAGAAGCTTGCCCATTGGAGCAATAAACCCAAGATTCTCAAAACCCTAGTTTCTGCACTGGTTAGGAGAGAGTGATCCACTTGAACTCTCTTGCTTGACCCTTTGAAGAACATCTTCTCCTCTTGAACTTGCCTCAGGCACCTTGACCCCATGCTAAGAACCAATGGTATGCACACATGATAATGCAAAATGAGAAGAAACATAAGCCAGTTAGTACTAAAGTAAGGGGGCAAATTTTGGGGTGCTACAGAGATGAACGAAAAACTGAACGTGTTCCAGGAACAGTTCTTGGAGATGTAAAAGGAATTGCATGCCATTCATGGTCAGGATTTATTTGGAAAGGACGCCGCAGACCTCTACTTAGTCCCGAATGTCAAAATCTCGCTTAAATTTAAGGTGTCTGACTTTGAAAAATACAAAGGCAACTCTTTCCCTCAAAGTCACTTGGTGATGTATGCTCGCAAAATGTCAACTCAGACAGAAAATCAACAGCTAGGACAGTTTAACCGGTGCCGCTCTCAGATGGTACATGGGTTTAAATCGCACTAAGATCAATACTTTCAGAGATCTTGGTGCTGCCTGCGTTCAACAGTACAAATATAACCTGGACATGGCACCAAATAAAGATAAACTCTGAGCGATGTCTCAAAAAGACAAAGAGACATTTAAGGAATACGCTCAAAGATGGCGTGAAATTGCCGCCCAAATCTGGCCACCTCTTGAAGAAAAAGAGATGACAAAGATCTTTCTGAAAACCTTAAGCTCATTCTACTACGACCGGATGGTCGCCAGTGCGACCAGTGATTTCACCGAGATGGTAAACATGGGAGTATGCCTAGAAGAGGCATTTCGCGAAGGAGAGTTAGCCAAAGAGGATGAACCTTCCACCAGTACCAAAAGATACGGTAGTGCTTTTCAGAAAAAGAAGGAAGAGAAGATAAGTAATATCTCCCAAGGAAAACAAAGGCGACGATACCAACCTGTAGCGGCAATAACTTCTGTAATTAGCCCTGTGCTAGTTCCGATTTATCAACCTCAGGTTGCTCAGAGCCAACCTAGTCAACAACAGTATCAGCAGAGGACTCAACAGCCTCTTCAGCAGGCTCGTCCTCAGTACAACAATAACAATCACGCAATACGACCGCCAGGGTTTGACCCTATACCCATGTTGTACGCAGAGTTTTTTCCATTTCTACTGGCCAAGTGGCACGTCTAAACCAGGTCTCCTCTTGCACTACCAGAAAAGCCACCCTTTTGGTTCAAAGCAGGCCAAACTTACCCTTACCATCAAGGAGGTCCGGGACACAACATCACAAACTGTCTCAGTTTTAAATCCGATGTTCAGAAACTTTTCAGGAGCGGGCTCTTATATTTTAAAGATACTAATCCGGATGTTCAGACGAACCTGTTGCCACAACATGACAAGGCTACAATAAATCTGATAGAGGAGGATTTTAACAGCAGTTATTAGATTCGCGATGTACTCCAGTTGGGGACCAATCTGGTCAGGATGCATTGCAGATAGAGCGGGTACGGTCACGTACCGCCTCACAATTATCACCAGTGTGATATCTGCTCTAAGAATAATCAAGGATGTTCGGTAGTGCAGTTAACTCTACAGGAAAAGATGAATCTCATATGGATTCAAGATCATAGAATCCAAGAAGTCAACATGGCTCATGCTAATCTTAACATTTTTCAGAACCACGATATCTTTGCGATGAATGTTAAATTAGTAGCCATGCACTCTAGGCAAAGTCAATATCATAATCTGCTGCGACACGATTATGATGCCTGTCCTATCTGCTCAATAAGCAGTCAGGGATGCTCTTTCATACAAGAGGCCCTTCAACGTCAGATGGATTTTGGATGGATTCAGGACTATCAGGAGAGTAATACTCATCAAGTCAATATGGTTCAGATATTCGACATACGCTTGATGAACACCAGTTTGGTAGAACTACATGCTAAGTAAGTTAGACTCGGTTTTCTGGCTTCACATGATTATCAGGACTGCGAAATCTGTCAAAAGGATGATCAAGGTTGTGCCCTTGTCCAGAGAACACTTCAACACTTATTAGACCACTGGTGGCTTCCAATTTACTTGGACGAAGCTACGTAGAAGATCAGTATGATTGATGGAAATCCTAGTAGACATCAGAGTCAGGATGTCCGCTCGATGGAAACTGATCTAGTCAAATTGCACTGTATACAAAGCGGACGTGGCCGGGTGCCACCACATAATTATGAACGTTGTAGGGTTTGTTCAGAAAATAACCAAGGATGTTATTTTGTGCGGTCAGCTCTTCAAAATCAGTTGGACCGAAAAGAGATCTTACCCTCTTCAAGTTCCGGGTCGATCAACGTGATACAAGACTATCTTCCTGATAAAAGTGAAGATGTTGTCATCATTTCCAATCATGAAATGGCCGAAGATGTTTGCGCCATAATCTCTCTGCTCAACGAGTCGAAAGTTCCTCTTGACAGTAGAAAGACTCTCAACCTTGAACCCATTGAGATTGAGTATGATGGTCAAAAAAATCAAAAGGTTCCAGTGGTGATTTATTTACCAGGACCAATACCGTACGAGTCAGATAAGGCAATCCCTTATAAGTACGATGCTACAACAATTGAAAATGGAAAGGAAACTCCATTACTCTCAGTCGTAAACATTGCCGACATCAGTCGAGTCACACGGAGTGGTCGAATCTTCAACCGAGGAGTTGAAGAACCTACCAAAGAGAAAGAAACTCAGGCAGACGTTCCTAATCAGCAAATCGGGCAATCCAGTAATCCCGAACTTTCAAAGAACAACGATGAGATGATGAAGCTCATCCAAAGGAGCGAGTACAACATTGTAGATCAATTGTTGCAGAATCCGTCCAGAATCTCTGTTTTATCTCTCTTACTTAGTTCCGAAGCTCACAGGGAAGCTCTACAGAAAGTCTTAGAGCAAGCTTATGTGGAACAACATGTTACTGTAGGACAATTTGACAGTATTATCTCTAACATCACTTCCTGCAACAATTTGGGATTCAGTGATGAGGAATTGCCGGAAGAAGGCAAGAATCATAACATGGCGCTTAACATTACAGTCAACTACCAGGACGATGCTTTAGTCAGTGAAATTCTGGTATCAGACGTGTGATGTCACAACGACATACTCTGCATAATGGACAAATTAAACAGCAGAATAACACAAAGAATTGTTCACCCAGTTCGGTCTAACTACCTACGTCTGGGGGCTACCAAGCCAGGGATGAAATTCACTACTTCTAGAACTAAATTACAGACTCAACAACCCAGTTGACAATCTCCTAAACTTAATTCCTACTAGTGACTTTCTACCTAAGAAACCACTTAGATATGAGAACACTACTCAATCCCTAAAACACTTCAGTGATATAATTCAAAGATCACACACTTTGAATAACACTACTTGATTCTGCTTCACAGCTTTGATCAAGAACAACTCAAAACAACAATACCAATTCACACTAGAATGGTTTACAAAACATGCACGAAGACACAAAACGACTCTCAGTCTTTAGCTCACTTTCTTCATTTTTTTTCTTCAGTACTGGTGCGCTTTATATAGCTCCTTGAATTGGACTTGGACCTGCTACAATATCTGACCTGATTTGTTATTTAAAACTGAATATTCAAAACAGATTTTCTCCTAAAATCTTTTCAAATCTTCAACCTTTTAAATCTCCTACAAATCTGCATCAAATCTCTATGCAACAGAAAATATCTATCCCAAGATATTCGCATCCAATGAGACAACTTGCTCTCCACAATTCTAGCTAACACGCAAACCCTAACAATATCACAACCTGATGTTATTAATTCTGCATATCTAGTGTCACAACATCGCTTATGACATCAGACATCCAACTTTACTCTTAACACAGCCCAGTGTTAAGACTCAATGTTGTGACATCACCACCTTGACATCAAACATTGAACAACTTTTGTTTTACCAAAATCCCAGCCAATCTAGGAAACTAACAATCTCCCCCTTTGGCTAATTTTGGCTAAAACAATCTCTGCACCTTTAGAGACTTCAGCAGCGGAATAAACTTGAATAAATTTTTAAACATCAAGCAACAGCATCTTCAAAAAAAACTTCACACAACTCTGCTGCAGCAACAAAACAGCTACAATCTTCAAACAGCTGCACATATTTCATCATTAGCAGCAATGAGCACTCCCCCTCAATGCAAAAACCAGCATAGCAACAATTCAGCAATTACTCCCCCTTAATTTCTGCACTCCTTTGACATATGTACTCTTTGATACTCTTGGCTCTTTGACATATGTACACTTTGATACTCTTGGCTCTCTTGGCTATTTCTCCCCCTTTTTAGCCACAATTTGACAACCTTCAATCATAAGCCCTACTAACTACAGTTAGTACTACCCTAGCTCTCATTGTTAGCCTCACAGTTAGCATAAAGACATAACAAATCATAGAACAAAAACATAAAGGGGTGCATATAACAACACAATATTCATAATACAAATCGAGCACACCAGTGCAAAAAAAAAAACTAAAGCTACTAACTAAGTAAAACATTAAAAGCTTTAATCATCTGAGCTGAGATCATCATCATCTTCTTCATCAGCATTGGCACTTACACCAGGTCCATCATCAACATCCTTACTTGTGTTAGCTGCTTCACCTTCCTTTTCTGCCAATCTCAGAGTCATGATAAGTCTTTCAAATTTTTGTTTCCTTTCAGTACTAACTCTTATGACTTCATCTAACTCCTTGCAAGCCTCCTCCAGTTCTAAAATCAACCCAGTCTTGGCGGGTGACTGTTGTGATGTTGAAGCAGATGTCTTGACAATGTCAGGAACATGTTTCCCTTCAAACAACTTGTAATGGATTGACAAGGCAGACTCCCTTTTGCAAACAACATCTGAATGCTGTAGAATACCAGGATGTTGAGACAAGATAATCACACAGATAAGAGAGGGAAAGGCAATAGGCATCTTCACAGCATTTGTAGCAGCATGCTTAATAGTCTGATCATAGATGTAAGAGCCATAATCAAATCTTTGCTTTGTCCCAATAGCATAAATTATCTTCCCCAATCCAACATAAATAGTGGTCTTGTGATTAGTAGGAACCCAGTTGGCAGCACCTATTCTGTGCAGAATAGCATATTTGACACTTAACAAACTGGCTAACAACTTTTCTTTTACGGGCCAAACTTTCACTTGACCTGCTGTGATTTCTTTGCACACAGTATTGTCAATCTCTTCCACCTCTACATACTCTTTCCCTTTTCTTCCTAAGTACGTATTAATAATCTCAGGAGAAAAATTAACACACTGACCTCTAACATATACCTTTCCAAAATCCACACTTCTGTTGTCATTAATAGCCACGGGAATGTTTACTACAAATTCCTTGACTAACCCATCATATCACTTGGACAATCCAGAAACAGTCTTCATTAGCCCATTAACTTTAATCAATTCTACAACTTCCTTGATTTCCAAAGCATCTCCACCAAGTTCTCTTTCTAGTGCCAGTCTTCTTTAACAGACAATTTTCCACATGGGTGCACTGCTAGCATAGTGGAATGAAATGTTGTCAAGTCGAACATCAGGAATTTTGTCAGCAATTCTCTTCAATATTAACCTTCTAACTGGAGTGATGTCTTGGACATCATCCTCAGCATCAAACTCAGATTCTGAATCTTCCCTCAGCTTCCTCTTTTTGGAATTTACAGCTACTTTGCTCCAAGTCTTAGTAGGTCCCACCACGGTTGATTTCTTCTTTTTGTTCTCAGGTTTCTCCTTAGGTAGAGAATCTGTAGACTTCCCTCTTCTAGACCTTATTCTCTTGGAAATACCAGGAACAACTTTTTCGATAACTTCATTATCTGAAAGGTCTATCACATCCCCCTTATCAGCATTCTTCTTTTCTCTGGGGCTAGAATCATCATCCCTAGCAGGTGATGTTCTGACATTAGGTTCAACATCAACTTCCTCTTCTACATGAGCATCTTCAACTTTAGTTTCAACTTCTGCATCTTCAATAACTGAAACAGCCAATCTGTGAAGCTTGGTTTCAGTATGCTACATGTCATCCTTTTTAGCAGGCATTTGTCTAAGAGGTATAGATATTCCTTTCACCGACAAACCCTTATCCAAAATTTTTGTGGCAATCTGATTGAGACTTTCATCAACATCAACTCTTTCCTCAACGGCTTGAGAAGGAGGAGTGGTAGTCTTAGGAACAAAGTGGTCTCCGAACAGAATGCTAGTCACAAATGCTCTGCTATTGCTATCATCAATTTTCTTAGCAGTCGATTGATTAGAAGAAGAGTTACCTGTTGAAGCCCTCCTTGGTTGAAACTTCTCAGGTCTGCTCTCAGAAGCAGGCACTACCATAGATAGAGGAGTTATATTCAAGGCTTCATCCACAGAGCCTTTGTTCGTAAAAACCCTAGATTTTTTATGAGTGGAACTTTTGGATTCAGACTTTTTAGATGATGAAGACACTTGTTTCGACATTGTTCCTGTATGGCAACTGATGATTAGAGAGGGGTTGGGATTTCTTTTCTTAGATGAGAAGATGTCCAGATGAAGATAGTTGTGGCGTGTGAAATCAATAATAGGGAGTGATAGTCTAAGGTATGGCGCTTGAATTTGTGTATCCCTTAAAGGCCAATCAATGATTTTCTCCCTCCAATTTAACTTTCCTTTTAAAAATTTAAAAGGATTCACATTAAGAGTACTTAACCCTAGTAGACTTTCACACTTGATGTCACAGTCTAATGCTAAAACATCAATCTTAACATCGATAGTTGAGCTGACTTCTATAGGTATCCATAGATAACAATTATCTTTGGACATGACTCCTTTCATGATCACCTCATCCTTTTCGTTTGTCACCAGACACTCATCCTTGGAATAGCTGACTTTGTAACCTTCATCACATAGCTGACTTATGCTAATCAGATTAGCCTTCAAACCTTAGACAAGGATCACACTATCAAGAGTAAGACCATCAAGATTCTTCACTCTTCCAACTCCTTCTACTACTCCTTTTTCTCTATTTCCAAACACAACCTTATTTGCTTGGCAAGGGTTGAACTCCACCAACTGCTCCTTGGATCCAGTCATGTGCATTGAACATCCACTGTCAAACTACCATGCATCCATGGCAAAATGTCCATCTGAGGTATGAGCCAATAGACATGTGGCCTGAGCTTTAGGAACCCATTGTTTCACCACCTTGGACCTGACCTCCTTCTGTCTGGGTTAAGGAGCAGAACTTGGATAACCATGAAGCTTGAAGCACGAGGACTGTATATGTCCAAACCTGCCTCAATAGAAGCATGTGACTTTGTCATCTCTAAAGTGGTTATATCTTCTGCCACTTTGATAATGTTGTGGCTGCCACCCATAATGTTGTCTCCTTCTTCCATAGTTGGATTGTCTTCTTCTGTACTGAGGATGCTGTCTCCTAGGCTGTATCCTATGGTGATGAGGCTTCCTTCTTCCATAGTAATGAGGCACAGAATTGTTGTATTCATATCCATACCAGTTACCCTGTTGTTGAGACATCTGATGAAACCTGTTCTGATTAGACCTAACAGCCTCCATGCTCTTGTGATATTGAGGAGGCATATGCTGACTAGCTCCTTGGGGCTGTATCTTCCTCTGACGAGGCCCATTCTTCTTCTCAACATTCTGAGGCTGAACACCCTTCTTTGGTGTAGGATCTTGTCTCTTAGTTTGATGTTGAGACAATGGTTGAGACACCTCCTTCTTTGTTCCTAAAGTGCTAGCCACATATCCTATACCTGATTTATCTCCAGCAGCTTTCTCTGATTGAAGAATCTTATCAAGAGTAGTTGTACCACTGTTCATCATCCTAACGGATTTTGTCATCTGATCAGGTTGAGATTTAACTAGTACAACTTCATTTTCCAGATCAGCTTTTTCATTCTCAAGCTGAGCAATCTGTTGCTTGTGACACTTATTTTCTTGACAATTCTCATCACTTTTTAAACACAGCTCTTGATAAGTAGATGCTAACTCCTCAAAGGTTATTTCCCCATCACTAGAATCATCATCAGAAACAACAGTTCCTGTTAAGGCTCTAACATGCCTTGCTGACTCACCTTCACTTTCACTATCAGATTCAGACCAGGAAACTGACATGCCCTTCTTCTGCTTCTTCAAGAATGTGGGACATTCTTTCTTGACATGTCCATACCCTTCACATTCAAAGCACTGAACACCTTTATCCTGGGCAGTCTTCTCTTCATCTTTCTCTTTTGACTTGCTGATGTCAGAAGAGATGTTCTTGACATTAGGCTTGTAGTTATTGTTCCACCTTTTGAACAATTTGTTGAACTGCCTACCCAACATAGCAATGGCTTGAGACAGATCTTCCTGAGAATCATCATCTTTGACTTTCTTAGCTTCTGCAGGAGTGGAGACCAAGGCTATACTCTTGGGCTGCTTTTCTGGCTCTTCTTCATTCAAACCAAGCTCAAAGGTTTGAAGAGATCCAATGAGCTCATCAACCCTTATCTTGCTGATGTTTTGAGCTTCTTCAATTGCAGTCACCTTCATCTTGTACCTCTTAGGAAGGGACCTCAGGATCTTCCTTACAAGTTTTTCATCTGACATCTTTTCACCGAGAGCACTGGATGCATTAGCCAGCTCAAGAACATTCATGTGGAAGTCATGAATAGTCTCATCTTCCTTTATCTTCAGAATTTCAAACTTCGATGTTAGAAGCTGAAGTCTTGACATCTTGACTGTAGATGTTCCTTCATGTGTAGCCTTCAAAATATGCCAAGCTTCCTTAGCAACTTCACAGGTATTGATCAACCTGAATATATTCTTATCCACTCCATTGAAAATTGCCTTTAGAGCTTTGGAATTACCAAGGGCAAGATCATCTTCTTCCTTGGTCCATTCTTCTTCAGGCTTCGGCTTTGAAGTGCCCTCTTTATCTTTGCCAGCATCATCCTTTTCAAACACAACAGGTGCTTTCCATTCTTTAATTATAGCCTTCCAAGCCCTGCTGTCCAAGGATTTCAAAAACGTGATCATCCTTGGCTTCCAATAATCATAATTGGATCCATCCAAAATAGGGGGTCTGTTGACAAATCCTCCAACTTCTTTGTCCATCTTTACACCATAAAGTAACTTCCCTAGATCTCACCCAGAGACAGACAGGATGCCTGCTCTGATACCAATTGAAATTCTGGTATCAGACGTGTGATGTTACGTGTGATGTCACAACAACACACTCTGCACAATGGACAAATTAAACAGCAGAATAACACAAAGAATTGTTCACCCAGTTCGGTCTAACTACCTACGTCTGAGGGCTACCAAGCCAGGGATGAAATTCACTACTTGTAGAATTAATTTACAGACTCAACAACCCAGTTGACAATCTCCTAAACTTAATTCCTACTAGTGACTTTCTACCTAAGAAACCACTTAGATATGAGAACACTACTCAATCCCTAAAACACTTCAGTGATATAATTCAAAGATCACACACTTTGAATAGCACTACTTGATTATGCTTCACAGCTTTGATCAAGAACAACTCAAAACAACAATACCAATTCACACTAGAATGGTTTACAAAACATGCACGAAGACACAAAACGACTCTCAGTCTTTAGCTCACTTTCTTCGTTTTTTTTCTTCAGTACTGGTGCGCTTTATATAGCTCCTTGAATTGGACATGGACCTGCTACAATATTTGACCTGATTTTTTATTTAAAACTGAATATTCAAAACAGATTTTCTCCTAAAATCTTTTCAAATCTTCAACCTTTTAAATCTCCTACAAATCTGCATCAAATCTCTATGCAACAGAAAATATCTATCCCAAGATATTCGCATCCAATGAGACAGCTTGCTCTCCACAATTCTAGCTAACACGCAAACCCTAACAACATCACAAACTGATGTTATTAATTCTGCAGATCTAATGTCACAACATCGCTTGTGACATCAGACATCCAACTTTACTCTTAACACATCCCAGTGTTAAGACTCAATGTTGTGACATCACCACCTTGACATCAAACATTGAACAACTTTTGTTTTACCAAAATTCCATCCAATCCAGGAAACTAACAGTCAGCGTACTAGTTGATACAGGATCATCTCTGAATGTTATGCCAAAGTCAACTTTAACACGACTATCATTTCAAGGAGCTCCGATGAGAGGGAGTGAGATCATCGTCAAAGCTTTTGACGGATCCAGAAAAATAGTTATCGGCGAAATCGATCTTCCCATAACTATCATTCGCCACACTTTTCAAGTCACTTTCCAGGCCATGGATATCCGGGCAGCTTACAGTTGTTTATTAGGAAGACCTTAGATACGCGAAGCTGGGGCAGTCACCTCGACACTTCACCAGAAGCTGAAGTTCGTCAAGAATGACAAACTCGTTACAGTCTACGGAGAACAAGCTTTAATAGTAAGTAACTTATCATCTTTCTCCTGTGTAGAACCAGAGGAGGTTGTTGGAACTCAGTTTCAATCTCTTTTGGTGAGCAATGAGAATTGATCTGAGAAAGGAACGTCGATTTCCTCATACAAAGACGCTCTTGGAGCAATCAAGAGTAACAACACGAAAGGATGGGGACAACTTGTGATTCCTACAGATAACAAGAAAAAGAAAGGTTTAAGATTCTCCTCGACGTGTACCCAAACTACTAAAAAAGACAAAAGTCTTCGTCCCATTAAGGATTTCTTCCTCAGCGGAGGATTCCTTCAACCAGTGTCTCAAGAAGTACACACTATCAATAAGGATAACTCCTCCGATATGGATGAAGAGTGGAAATCATATCTCAACGAGGATGGTTATTTGTCTCAGGGAGAGACACCTACACCATTTTGCTTTCCCACACAGAGTCCGAGATTCATTCCCAGATCGGATGTTAGGATGATTTATGGAGATTGTGATCCTGTAGGATGTCGTGCTCCGCCTAACTCATTGGAAGATGATCTGATGAAAGATAACTTTAACTACGACTATTTTGAGCCAATGGATGACTTGCCAATCTGGAAGCCTTACCCAGAGGACTTGGGGCAAAATAGTCAGCCCAACGAGGCATATCAGTTGAGCAACATTGAAAAGAATACATGTGTCCCCACACAGTCATGGGATCATTACTCAGACTATTATGAAAACGCTCATCACAACGATGAATCTGCACAAATTGTAGGACAAGAATTCATCAATTACGCTTTTCCAGAGGTCAACGTCATCGAGGAAGATGACTCTTCTTCTCCCGCTGAAGTATGGGACACTTTAGTACAGCCAAGCAGAAAGTATGACTTCTTAGTCAAGTATACTACTCCTGAAAGCTCTCGTATCAAACTCGAAGATATCCAGCCAACTGGATGGGGAGACTCCCCTGAGAACGAAGAAACTATGGAAAATACAACAGAAGAGTTCGTATACGACAACTCTGCCTAGGAAGAGGATTCCAATAATCTTGATCCTCCAGAAATCAGTGCCATTTCTGAGGACAGATCAAGAAAGAAGGTTCCAGACTTTGTGATTCACCGAGGAATTCGTCGCCAGTGGGTTGCTGTTAATGTTCTGAAAGTCGTCCATAAGTCTAAGTAATTGCCATCTTTGTTTTAAACCTTTCACTTCGCCCGAGTGAAACAGATGTTTTACATGGCTCGCTTTTCTGTAAATATCCCTCTTCGCTTTTCCCAAAGCGATGGGGTTTTGTTTTATAGGGATGAAATTTCAAGAATCGAAAAATCATAAATAAAACGCCATTCTGTAATTCCTGCATTTATTGCTGTTTTCTCTTTTTGTTTTTTTTCTTCAGAAAATGGTAATCCTAAAACAAACTCAACAATTAAAAACAAGCATTGTTTCAATACACAACACACACTTTTGTATTCTCTATATCTCTTCTAAAACAAATCATCACGCCTTGTAGATTGCTTGTTTTTAACCCCGTTAAAACATACGATCCGATGCCTTCTCCCAACTTTGAATTCCCGGTATTTGAAGCTAAAGAAGAAGAAGATGCAGAATATCCAGAAGAGATCTCTCGATTACTCAGACAATAGGAAATGTCCATTGAGCCTCACAAGAAGTTGTTGGAAACGGTAAATTTGGGTTCAGAGGAAGAGAGAAAAGTTAAGATTGGAGCACTGCTCAGTCCGACAGTCAAAGATGACTTAATTAAACTTCTTAAAGAGTTTCCCAATGTTTTTCTTGATCCTACCAGGACATGCCAGGGTTGGATACCAGTATCGTGGAACATCATTTACCGTTAAAGTCAGAATGTTCGCTAGTAAAGCAAAGGTTGAGAAGAACTCACCCGGACATGCCTATCAAAATCAAAGAGGAAGTGCAGAAACAGATAGATGCTGGTTTCCTTGCCACATCAGAATATCCTCAATGGTTGGCCAACATAGTACCAGTTTCGAAAAAGGACGGAAAAGTCAGGATGTGTGTAGATTACAGAGATTTGAACAGGGCTAGTCCAAAGGACGACTTCCCTTTACCACACATTGACATCCTGGTAGACAGTACAACAAAATTAAAAGTCTTCTCCTTTATGGATGAATTCTCGGGCTATAATCAGATCAAAATGACGCTGAAAGATATGGAGAAAACTTCCTTTATCACCCCATGGGGCACCTTTTGTTACAAGGTAATGCTGTTCGGTTTGAAAAACGTCGGGGAAACCTATCAAAGGGCCATGACGACTCTGTTTCATGACATGATGCACAAAGAAATCGAGGTGTATGTCGATGACATGATTGCCAAATCAAAAACAGAGAAGGAACACGTTGAACATCTGTCAAAATTGTTCGAACTTCTAAGAAGATTCAAACTCTGTTTGAATCCTAACAAGTGTACATTTGGTGTTCGCTCAGGAAAGCTCCTAGGATTCATCGTTAGTCAGAAAGGGGTTGAAATAGATCCTGACAAGGTCAAGGCCATTCAAGAAATGTCTTCTCCGAAAATAGAGAAACAAGTCAGAGGATTTCTTGGACAAACTGAACCTCATTGAGGAAAAATAAATAACGGCTCTATGCCATGGTCAGTTGTATCAACAGAGGATGAAGAAAGCGTTTGACAAAAAGGTCTGACCCCGTGTCTTCAGAGAAGGAGACCTCATGCTCAAAAAGATACAATCATTTCTCACTGATTCTCGGGGCAAATGGACTCATAATTATGATGGCCCCTATGTGGTCAAGAAAGCGTTCTCGGGTGGTGCCTTGATACTTGCAACCATGGATGGAGAGGAATTTTCCTGCCCCACAAATTTTGATGTAGTCAAGAAATACTTTGCCTAAATAAATAAAAACGTCTCAATGGATTGAAAACCTGAAAGGGCGGTCCAGGAAAAATTAGAGACATAATCTAAAAATCATCCCGGTGGATTGGAAATCTCAAAGTACAATCTAGGTAAAAATTAGGGATTCATGGCAAGTAACTACATCCAACACGGATAAATTTCCCAGCGATAATACTTTCCATCAGAAAAGACTTTCGTCAAGGTCATCTTCGACATAAGCTCAGAATGTCCAAAATTCAAAGTTGGTAGAAGGATAAGGGTCGTTATGTTTTAATGTAGCCCTTTTCCCGTAAATTACCATTTTCTAAACTTTGTAAATAGTCTATGGTATCACGCACTCTGTTGATCACCGTTCTATCAATAAAATAAGGATGGAATTTCCTTTGACTTTAAACGTCTGAATGCACATCGACAGTTTCCCCGGAAGTGATTAACTTCAAAGTGCGGAATCAAAGTACTCATTCTAAACCAGTTCACCTGACTAAGGGATCAACTATTTCAAACATCAGGTTCCCCTTGATATTTTCATAGTTCTTACCTACTAAGACCGATCAATAATCTCTTTCTTCCCCGCGAAGTCTACTTCTCCTAAGCAAGGCAGTATTGGTATCTTGAACCATTGGTACTTTTCATCCCCGTAGTGGCCAAGTATCCAGTCCAGTTCATTCATTATTCTGTGTGTTGCGTCAGTTTTGTCAGCATAAACATACATACATCATGCATTATTAATTTATATTCATATTCATATTCATATTGCACCACTATCATTCTGGTCAGTTTCACTCCCAAGTGATAAAGTCCTCTCGTCGGTTGAGTTATCAGCACTACCCTCGTCAGGAAACGTTTGTCAAAACAATCTCTCTCCAGTTTGTTTCTGGTTTGAAACCATTCTCAGGACATCTTTTGGAACATTTCTCTTCATCATTGAAGACGATACCTTTGCTTTCCCGGATTAAGGAAAATCCCAGAGAAAGCCTCTCAACAAATGACTCTAGACGATACATAGGTCTTTCTCCAAAGAAACCAATGTTAATGAAGTCATCAGCACCTCAAAATTGGATCAGGTCACATGGCATTTCTTTGTGAGAATTCTGAAGAAAAGTGTGATATCCCCAAGCAGAAAGCAGTCCCTCAGGAGACTCGCTTTCCTAGTAGAGTCTACAAATGGCATCTCCAACAGAGAAGTTTGTACCTCCATAGTTCAGACTGATGAGTTTCCCTAGCAAGTTTGAAATCAAACCTTTTCCCATCAAATGGCATCTCCCTATAAAACTCATGGATAAGTTTGATGAAGACCGCTACACATGTCATTCCTTGTCAAGATAAGTTTATTGACAAAAGAAACTTAGACTAGTTCCTTGGTAGGAAACCAGGATCGAAGGGAAGTTTATTTCAGAAACTGAGACTAGTTCCTTGGTAGGAAACCAGGATCGAAGGGAAGTTTATTTCAAGAAACTTAGACCAGTTCCTTGGTAGGAAACCAGGATCGAGGGGAAGTTTATTTCAGAAAATGATTCCAGTTCCTTGGTAAGAAACCAGGATCAAGGGGAAGTTTTACCTTTTTTAAGTATTGAACGCTTAGCAAAAGAAGATGAACGGGTAAATACCATTCATAGACACCATCAAAATTTTGGGTATTCCGATATTTAATCCTCTTGCACCTTGAATGTCCGAATATCTTCGCCATTCACTACTTCGGGTCCAAGAAGATTAAATAGCGGCATCTGTCATACCCCAAATTTTGACCACCACGATTTCACATCATTGTGAGAATCATTACCATAATGTGAATATACCATCATGCTTCATCAATCTCCTCAAGGATTGTTGAACATTCTCTACAATCAAAGATTAGGGTTTACATTCCACTTAGAGCATTCAGACAAAAGATCAATCAAGAAAGGACTTGATCTTCAACTTGTCTAACCTCTCAAACATCCATGAAGGATCAAGAGGTCTCCCACATCAATAATCAAGCATAAGGTTGCATCATTTCAAGAGGATCAAGCCTCAAGACCATCAGTGTCACCAAATTAGGGTTATGGTCGACCAAGGCTCACAATTGACTTTTTCATCTGAGGATGATCCCATACTTCAAGACATGATTCAAGGATCTCAAATACATCTTTGAATACAATTCACATGATGTAAATTTCCTAAAATGTTTGATCCTTTGAAGATTGCTAATTCAAGTTCAGCTGATACAAAGTCAATTGTCACAAAATGTCAAAGTTCGACTTTTGGTCAACTATGAGCTTCAAAAGCCATTACTCAAGAAAATATGATGGATGATTGCATTTGATCAAATTTAAATCAAAAAATCATGCAAAGTTGCAAAATTGATCAAATTGAAGGAAACTTAGAAATTTTTTCTAAGTTAAAATCATGTTCAAATGCACCACTTCTCAAGGTTGTAACTATTGATCCAAGCATCCTTTGATTTTGCTTAAGGGATACTTATAAAGAGGTCATTTGTTACTTCAACATTGTAGAAGGAATCAAATCAAAATATCATAAGGATTGAAAGATATAAGTGATCAAAGTTTGGAATTATTAATGTTCAAAGTTGTCAGATGTTTCGACATTTCATAGCACATCATTGAATATTTTTCCAGCAAGAAGGTCCCAACTTTAAGGATGTTTTCTCCATGTTCCAAGTTGATTCAAGCCAAACCTTGGACATCAAAGTTGAAGTACGTCATCCCAACTTTCCAAAAAGTCCTAGAACGTCCATTTATCATACTCGAGCAGGAAGATATGATTTTTGCAAAATGCATTGATAAAACATATTTTTAAGACAGATTTTAGTACACAAGTTCAAGACCATTTTTGATGACTTTGCAACTATTATCAAGACCAAATGTAAACATCAAAGTTGAAGTATAATATACAACCTTTCCAAAGAGTACAAGAACCCCCATCAATTCAACTTGAGCAAGGAGTTATGAACCTCACAACATGCATTGCTCAAACCGATTTTTCATGACAGATTTTGTGCATTACTTGCACCACACGATTTTCAAGCCTTGTCATCATCCAAGATCTACATGAATCTGATAGAATCACATAAAATATGCTAGAATATGCCATTGAGTCAAGCATTCAACTTAGCACGTGCAAATTCATCATTACATGAACCTTGAAATTCAATTTTGGCAAGGTAACATCAATGCAATACATTGAGCTCTCATGAACCAAGCCTTATCAATCCAATTGAGTCAAGGTTGTTGCAAAAATCAGAAGACCTAGAGCTACCAAGACCAGCTCTAGTCAATGGCCAAGTGAAGACTTGGTACCTTGGCATTTAAGGAAGGGATGCATGGGCATATCCATTGGATAATAGGGTGAACCAGTTGTCATTCACTATTCCTCCAAAAACAAAACTCCTCTACTATAAATAGAGGACATTTCTGATGTTTGAGACCACTCCAAAACAATACAACACTTGTTTTCTCTCATTTATCTCTTCATTTCAAAGTTCCTAAAGAGCGAGAAATCGAAATTCTCAAACCAAAGAATTTCATTCCATTCCAAGCACATCAACACACTCTTGGAGGATCAAGGAAGCTCATAGAATCTTCCTCTTGTTGTTGTGATTACATTGAAGAGGCATTGGACCTTGCTCTAATAGTTAAGTGTTCTTGCACTTTAAAACTTCATATACATGCATCATTATTGATTAATTCTTGAAGCAAAAATGTAGTCCTTAATGTGTTTGTTGTGATCCTCTTACTTTTTGTACATTAATATGTTTATATGAGGAGTTTATGTTGTTTTAAAATTAAGGTCCGGTTCTGGTTTTTCCCCTTGTATATTCTGTGCGTTTAGTTTCAGTATGTATATGTGTTACCATTGGATTCCTTGCGAAAATCGTTCAAGATAAGTTCTTACGGTTTTTAATTTCGTTAAAAATTGAGAGAGTTATGAGTGTTTAAAGATTTGAAGAAAAAAAAAAGACGAAGAAATATAGAAGAGAGAAAGAGGACGCATGAGAGATGTCGAATATGATGTTGTGATATCTTTTTTTTTTCCTTATTTTATTTTCAAAACTCAACCAATTCTTTCACATAGTAAAAATCATCATTTTTCAATCCTGTTTTACAAACTTCTTATTCATACTCCCTAATATTTTAATCCACAAGAAAATCACAAAAACTATTTTTATTTGATATATTTTTAATATATTAAAAAATATTGTTTTAAATGCTTTTAAAATGATTTATTTTTCTTGATTTTTAAAACCAAAATAATTTAAAATATTCATTTGGATAAAATACTTTTTCATAAACCTTAATCGTTGTTTATAACATGATTAATGATTTTATTTGATATTTTTATCATTTTTTTACTTGATTTTTCTTTGAAAAATACCTTTAAAAAATGATATTAGAGTTTTTTTATTTAATCTTTCAAAACATCATTTCAAAAATCAATTGGGCCTCTTATTGAGCTATAAGTCCCATATCTTTTTCTTTAAAAACTCTTGGGCCTCTAATAGAGTGTAAGACCCAATCCCTTTTTAACAAAAAACCATTTTGAACTTCTCATGGAGCTATAAGTCTCATCTTTATTCATTTTTAAACTCTTTGGGCCTCTTGATAGAGTGTAAGTCTCACCTCTTTGTAAATAAAATATTTTGGGTCTCAGTGTGTTGTATAAGTCCCGATACAGTTTTAGAAATTTCGACGCGATCGTCGTTTTCAAACTATTTTTAACTGGGTCTCTCTTTGAGCTATAAATCTGACTTCTTTTCTTTAAAATAATCTTTGGGCTTCTCCTTGAGCTATAAGACCCAACTCTTTGTAAATACTCTGTTAAACATACAGATTGTATTCAAATAATCATCAGGGCATCTCTTGTTGAATAAGCCCCATCTTTTCTTCTTTACAATAATTGTTATCAAAACTTGTTTCAATTTCTTTGAACAACTAACATTACAGCATGGAAGCTTGCTCACCTGTAAGTTTTTATCTGCTTTCATTTACTGCTTTATATATATACTGTATTGTGGGAAGTTGCACGCCTGTAAGTCCTTCTTTCATCTTTTAAATACATGTCATATATATATATATATATATATATATATATATATATATATATATGTATGTATATATGTATATATATATATATATGTATATATATATGTGTGCATATATATATATATATATATATATGTATATATATATATATACTGTATTGTGGGAAGCTGCTCCTCTGTAAGTCTTCTTTCATATCCTTTTAAATACTTGTCATATATCAGCTGTATATATACTTGTATAACTGTTTATAGTTTTCCCCGGCAACTAAGTCTAGAATTAGGTAAAGCCATTTGTTTACTCTTTTACAACAGTCAAACATAGATCCCCATAAGATTTCCATATACAGTCTTGCCTTCTCTTGGGTAAAATCAATATGGAACGAAGAGAGAGGCATTATTCTCGGTGAACCTTTTCTCAGACTGTCACTTTAGAAATTGTCAAAGAAATTCAATTCCCCGGAGATGAATTATTCCCGGTGAAACTTCTCTTGAATTTCTTCAAACTCTAGAACTGTTCACACAAGAAAGGAATTATTCCCGGTGAAACCTTTCTTGAACATTCTTTAGTTTGGAACCACAGGCTTCCTAAAAGCATTTCCCCAGCCTTTTCTTGGGCTTCGTACAAGGACCCTCAGGCTTCTTAAAAGTTCCCAATCTTCTCTTGGGCTTAGTACAAGGACCCAGAGACCTCTGCAGGTATAAGAACAGAAACTAGTCATCATTTGCTAGAGCTATCTTTTTGAGTCAAGTGTCAAACCAGTTAAGGGTTGACCTTCATCCCTTAACATACCAACCTTCTGTTGGGCAGAGTACAATGATTATCCATCATCCGAGAATCAAATTTCTCAATACCAGTAGACTTGGGCAGTCTCCATACCCTTTGGATTTTCTATTTCTTTAAAGAACTGGAAATAACCCTGATCATTCAGACCAATCCCAAAGCAATAAAACCAACAGTTTTCACAACTCAAACCTTACCTTTAATTTTCCCCAGTCAGGATCAATTACTGTAAACTCATCAAAAACTCTCACCAGAGAAAAGAACTTTTAACTGCCAGATTTCAGTTAAATCCCCAACATGGGTCATTTTACTGTCACAATCCTCATCAGAATCTCAAGGCCTCTGATATCTTAACTCTTCTGTAAACCCCAGTAAGAGTTAATCCTCACTATGAACCTGCCTCTGGATTTTAATAATCCTCAGTAGAAGATAGCCCCCTCTTAGGCTTTGTATAAGGATTTCTTTCTTTGTATTTCACTAGCAAAGTTAGCCTTCTCTTAGGCTTTGTATAATGATAACTCCTCAGTTGAGTCCCCAGAGTCAGCATCCTCTTAGGCTTTGTATAATGAGTTTTCCCCTGCAGCTTTCAGCCTCAATCTTGGGCTTTGTACAAGATAGATATTAAACACTCCCTAAATAGAGTTCGACTTTTTTTAGCCTCCATCTTGGGCTTTGTACAAGATACCATAAAAATATTCCCCAGTTGGGTGGAGTCAATATTTTCTTTAGCCTCAATCTTGGGCTTTGTACAAGACAAATAATCTCTAGCAGATTCAAATCTTTTTAGCCTCAATCTTGGGCTTTGTACAAGACAGATAAAACTTTTCCCCAAAGAGTCAAATCTCTTTTAGCCTCCATCTTGGGCTTTGTACAAGATACAAAAATAAACACTCTCTTGTTGAGTCAGTCTTTTCAGCCTTCTCTTAGGCTTTGTATAATGATTCTCCCCATTGGAGCCAGTCAGTCTTTTCAGCCTCCTCTTAGGCTTTATATAATGATTTTCCCCAGTGGAATCCAATCAATCTATTAGCTTCGACCTTGGGCTTTGATCAAGGCACACACAAAAAACCATTCCCTTAGAGGAAATCCAAATCTCTGCAGGAGAATATCTTCTCTGTTTAATCACATCTCAAAAACAATCAATTAAAACAAAACCCTAATCCCAGATAATTGCTGTAAGTGGCACACTTGTTGATATAAACATCCAAGTTGTCTATCCATCGTTATCCTGGTTAAAACCTCATCTAATTGCTGTAAGTGGCAAGCCTCTGGATACAAAAATCCAAGCCCATGTCCTTCTTTTAGCATGAAATCCTTAGGAAAAATGGCATTGCTAACACTAAGTTAAAGTTTTCTCCTTTAGGACAAATCACCTTGTAAATACAATTATGGCATTACTGGTCTCCATGCATTCCAGTTAAAGTAATTCTCTTTTTCAAACCAGTTACCCAAACAATTATGATTAACAGCTGAGATGGCGAATTCTCTCTTTAGAGATGGCGAATTCTCTCTATCATTCAAAACTTTTAGCTTCACATCTTGGGCTTTGAACAAGATACAAACAACCTTTTAGCTTCACGTCTTGGGCTTTGAAAAGATACAATCAAATAATCTTTTAGCTTCACATCTTAGGCTTTGAACAAGATACAGAATACAAAAACATCTGTTTCTTCCTTAGAATAGGAGAAACTACGATCACTCTGATTTCCCTATACTTCATAACAGGGAATACGTAGGCATAAGATTGCAAAATCTTAGCGAGCACATTAAACTAAAAACCTTAGGTCCCTGGCCTTACCAAAAACATCGAAAAACCCGAAAACAACAAAAATAATTTTCTCTCTCAAACATCACACAGCAACAGACATTTTCCCATTTCTCAGATAAACACGAATCAATACCAAGTATCAAAGCATGATCCTAAAACTATAACCTGTGGATAACCACATATAGGATGGGTAATTGACAACTCCCCATTGTATAACCTGACCCTGGATTCCCCAATCTCTGTCTAGCATATGTTCAGTTAAATAGATGCGTGCAAGGTTCGTTTTAGATAACTTTCCCTTTCCCTTCCAGCTTCACGGGATAAATAAGTAATCCGAAAGTAGCACCCAACGTTCCTCCCACTGAGGTGAGGAATTCCCAAATTCAGCGATAAGGTGTTCGCGTCACCGACAAAAATTGCTAGCTACACCGTGGCAGGTCGAACTACGATTGCTCTGATTTCCTCATTCTCGTCCGAATGAGGATACACAGGCACAAGACGACGAAGTCTTGGCGAGTACCCTTCTCCCATTTTCATAGTCCACGAACTACGGATGCTCTGATTTCCTCATTCTCGTTTGAATAAGGATACGTAGGCACAAGACAGCGAAGTCTTAGCGAGCACAATCCCCTCATTCACCTGTAGGCCTCCGAACTACGTTGACTCTGACTTTCCCATTGCACGAGGGAATACATAGGCATAGGACGACGATGTCCTATCGAGTTATCTTTTGTTCAATTTCTGTATAGCAGTAGAGATTTAGATAACACAACCTTTGATTAGATAACAAGCGTGGATCCCGTTGAGTACAACGGATGCGAGGGGGTGATAATACCTTCCTCTTGCGTAACCGACTCCCAAACCTAGACTATGGTTGCGATGACCATATCTTCTCCCTTTTGAGGTTTCTTTAATCGTTTCCTTTCCCCAGTCGTCATAAATAATGTTCGGTGACGACTATGTTTTTCTGCCGGTTGTTTTTCGCATTGTGACACTTGGTGATCTCACTCAAGAACAAACCTTCAGAGGTGGGTAAAAGAACCAAAGCTCGTGTAGCACCCCAAAATTTGCCCTACCTATTTTTGGCTTATGTTTCTTTTTCATCTGTATTTTCATTAGGGCATAATTCATAATTATATCATTGCATTGGATTTCTAGGACATGGGATCGAAGAGCTTTCATGATATTGGTATCTTCCTATTCAGGGGTTCATCAAACTCCATGGTTTTCCTATTTCAGAGGTTTCATCATAAGCATTGGGCGTGAATCAGGATTATGGTTTCTCATTCAAGGGTGAATTTGTGGACAGTCGTCAACTGAAAATCATTGGTTAGAATTTCATGCGTTCAAGTCGACTAGGTTTATTGATTGAAGATGGGGAGTCATTAAGGATAAGAGTTTGTTTTGGATCTGAAGCTTGAAGTGGATTGAATGTGTTAAGATTGATCATGTGACTTACTTGGAATTCGAGATACATGGCCTTTTTTCTAACCCATAACCATTCTGATACCACTTCCATAAATTCACAAATCCATTTTTTATCCACATTTTTATTCTTACATATATTTCCAAATATCCATTTCATTTTTATGACCATATTCAACCCACTTCTTAATTCACATTTTAAAACCAAACTTTCATGGTTATCCAAATGTTATCCATTACATCAATTCGTTTGATTTCTATATCCAATTTCCTATGTCACATATAAAACCATTTTTTACCAATAACCATTTTTAACCATTTCTAAATTCACATTACACTATCTTTGTACAAACTTCATTTTTTGCACTACGCCAAAAATAGCCTTAGGCAGCACTAAAAAGACAAAGCTTTTATCACAAAGCGCTGCTATAAGGAATAAAAAAAATTCGCTAAAAAAAAGCGCTGGTAAATGATACCTTTAGAAAGCGCTGCTAAAGGCCGTAAATAGTCCCCACCTTAGAAAGCGCTTTTTAAAAAGTGCTGCTAAAGGTATAACCTTAGAAAGCGCTTTTAAAAAGCGCTGCTAAATGATAGCCTTAGAAAGCGCTGCTATAGGCCAATTAAAAGATAACCTTAGAAAGCGCTTTTAATAAGCGCTGCTATAGGCCAATTAAAAGAAAGCGCTTTATTAGGAAAAAACGATGTCTTAGGTCAATTATTATTAAAAAATAAAATAACACTAAATTTTTAGAACCCTATTCATTTTCACTCAAGACTTCTACCTCCTTTCTCTCTCGCGATTTCTTCGACCACAATCATTCTCCCACCATCCTTCTGTTCTCCGACCACCGCTGTTCTGTTCGCTCTCCCACCGCCGTTGTTCTGTTCGTTCTCCCACCACCATTGTTCTGTTCGCATCTGTTCTCGCGACTGCTCCCTCATCTCTCTCTCTCTCTCTCTCTCTCTCTCTCTCTCTCTCGCGTGAAGTAAGAAAAGGTACGTTGTTGTTGATACAATGTTGTTGTCTTTTACGTTGTTGTTGATACATTTTGTGTCAAGGTATTGTCAATGGCGATTTTAGTGTAAATATATTGTGTGCATGCGTTTGGTTTACCATTTTCTATGACCGTCTTTTTCTGGTTTGCCATTTGTTATCTATTTCGATTCAAGAATGAAGAAGATGAAAGTTTATATTTAGTTTATATTCGATTCAAGAATGAAGAAGATGAAAGTTTATATGACTACCATTTGCCATTTGCCATTTGTTATCCATTTGTTATCTATGACTGTCTTTTGACTAATTCTGGTGTCACAAAATTAGATACAAAGAATGAAGAAGATGAAAGTTTATATTTAGTTTAGCTTTAAGTTTATATTTAAGTTTTTTCTTTACGAACAACTTTTTAGATTACTGAGAAATTTTAAGTGAAAGTGGTTTTGATAAAGTTTTTTATTGTACTTTTAACGTGAAATAATGAACATAAATGAAATGATTTGAACGGGATTTGTTAACTGATTATTTTATCTTGTCGGGATTGGATTTCTTCTACCGTTCACGTATGCAATACCGATTAATTATGATACAATCATGGTTCCATTCATATTTCCAAATACTTTTTCCAAACAATATGTATGTCTACATAACTGTTCATAAATTTCAATCGATTTGTTGAATTGATGATGTCTCGACCGATTAAACAAACAAACTATATAATGAACAAGTAATTGTAGTAGATATTAAACTTAAGTCTATATTTATAGATTTGAGTTTAATAGATTCATATCTTATAGGATCTGAAAACGAAATCAATTTTCACTAATAACCGAATTGTATAAGATTTGACGATAAGGTAAAGATAGAATCAATAATTAATGAAAAACATGATTGCATTACGATTAAAAACGGTATAGATACATACGATTACCGTAGATTCTTCCAATCCCAGCAAGAGAGAGTTTAGCTATCCATTCTCATGGTAGCTTGCACAAAAAGGAAGATGTGGAGATGAATGAGCATCAAAACCAATTTCTCGAGTATTGATGCGTATCCAGCTCGATTCTTCGATTCTCTCTCTTAAAATTCTATTACAATGCACTCTTACTAACTATTACACAAAAGATGTAAAAACTAAAAAACTTTTCTTTCTGCACAGCCCTTGACCCCTTTTTATACTAGTTTTGGCCGCCACAGTTCGCGTCGCGAGAGGAAGTTCGCTATGCGAACTCCCTTGTCTTCTCCATTAAGCAAATTTAAATTTCACCGCCTTTGTTGAAACCGCCACACTTCGCTATGCGAAGTATTCTTCGCGTCGCGAACTTGCTCGCTCTCTCTCGCTTCCTTCGCTTCAAGGATGGTTTGGTTCTGTCTTGTATCGCTACCTATCACTGTCCCTCGCTGTCCATCGCTTTTCTCTCGCATTCTGTCGCTTCAAGCGAAGTCTATCATTTTGATTCTGCTTTGTTTTTCCTTGCTCGCTTCCTATCGATGTCCGTCGCATAGCGAACCTTCGCATAGTGAAGCATTTGGTCGTGATGCGAAAGTTGCAGGGCATGGCCTTTTCTTTGTTTCAACTGGTTTTTCTTGAGCCTAAGACCTGCAAAACCATTCAAATCCCCTAGTACCAACCTTTTGGGTCTTTTGTTAGTCAATTCTCATAAAAAATACTCACTCACTCACAAGGTATGATAAGGATTTTTTGGCTAAGTTATTTTACTCAAAAACAAAGAATTGCCTTGATCCTTTTTATGCTCCAAGAAATTCAAAGGAAATTTCCAGATTAAACATGAATCGACCGAGTTAAAACAAGGATTATTGATCAAGTAAATTATTTAAGTGCACAATGGAAGTCTTCCTCTCATTTCTGGTTTTGGCTACATGATTCAAGCAAAAGTTTTATGCTTGCAAAATGAGGCACGACATGATTTTGTCAGAACCACAAAATTCAGAATCATGCTAACATTCTACAAAGCATATAAACATGTACCTTGCTTTGAATTTCATCTAATTTTATCATCACCACTCAAGTTCATTTGTTGATTTGTCAGCTTACTTTTTAAATTTGCACATCACCATTCCATGCTCATGACTTTGGAACAACTTGTGAAAACAGAATTTGATTTGAAATACAAACTTGTTCAACGGTTCTTGACCGCTAAAAACAAACATGCGAAAATCACACAAGTTCCAACTTCTTACAAAACAACAAAATTCTAGACAAGATCAAATTAAACTTGAAAACTAAAGATGGAAACATATAAAATTAACTTTGAAAGCAATAAATTTCCTATTTTTGGCGCGCTTTCCTTCATGATTTCAGCATCCTACTCCTCATCCATCTCCTCACTTCTATCATCTCCCACTTCCTCTTCTTCTCCTTCCTCCTCTTCTTCGTCTTCATTTTCATCCCCCTCATTTTCTGCAGTCTCAGTTGCTGCATCAACTGTACCTTCACCAGCAGCCCCTCCTAAATAGAATGGCCTGTCCCCAGGCCAAGATACATGAGTCTGATAAGCCTCGGGGGTAAGGATCTGCTGCTCACCATCCTCGGGCCTGCCCATTTGCAATTGCATCCAATACATGGAGTTCTGAATACTAGTCATGGTATGGTTGGTGGCCTCATTTTGGTCCCATGTATAGGAGAATGAAGCGCGGAACCGTGGATCCCACTCATCGAAATTCAAGTTGTCAGAACTAGGTTAGTCGGGAGTTGCCCTTGTGTTTGGTTCCTCCTTGCAAAAATGAGTAATATATGCATCATTCACAGTCCCCTTGAGAGTTTGGTGCACTTGGTTAGGGATTACCATACGGGCAGCCCGTAGTAATCCCATGATTAGCCCCGAAAAAACCAATGGACACGATGCTTTGGTTCCCAATCCTGGTTCTTTCCCACTTTCCGCCACAATTTTCATTTCATTTGAAATGATGCGTGCCACACACACACTTTTACCTTTCAAGATGAAATAGAGTAACTGAGCGGTATCCATGGTGAATGTTGTGGTGTGACTCCGAGGACGGATGTTGTGTAGAATAAGCATTAATATCACCTGAGCATGTTGCCTGAGGTCCTTACGGAGAAAGTGTGTTGTCACCCCTACTGCATTTTTCTGCACTCTCTTTCCTTGACATAAAAGGTACTTGGTGAGTTGTTTGACATCTGGTGTTGCATTCAAATTAAACTCATAATCACAAGCGTGGCCTTCTGAAATAACCAGCGGATTTCCAAGATATTCGTTGATGGCTTTGCGGCTGAAATCAATAGTGCGACCTTGGACCATGGTTTTGTAAGTAAAGGTTCCGTCACTTGAAGGAAGAGCGTTGGCGTAGAACTCTCTGACCATATCATAATTGAGATGCTTGGGAGGGGTGACCAACTTTTCCCATTTTTGAATTGTTATCACTTCCATGATCTCGTGGTAATCACCTTCCTCATCTATTTCAAACCTATGCTCAGGCCAGATACTTCTTGACTCAAGTTCTCTGAACCGTTCTGCTTGTTCAGGGCTGACGAAACGCGATTGATCAAAGGGTCTGCTTCTTGAAGTTTCTCCTCCCACCTTTTGCTTCTTTTGTTGGACTTGCTTTTTTGGTGCCATGTCTACAAAACAGAAAAATGTTTACAGCACAAGGATAACTTTGGTTAGCACAATATATTTATGAATTTGTTTGGCTGGGATTTACTGTGAACAAGGATTCGATGGCTGCAATTTGATTTGCTTTTCTAAGTTCTTAGCCAAATCTTGACAGCTTGTACTACCAAACTACCCAACAATGATACTCACAGTAAGTTTCTCATATACCACAACAAGAGTTTAAAATATCCTTCAAGCTCCACAGTAAAACTAAAAACCCTAATTTTTTAAAAGAGTGGACAAAAATTTCAAAACTCAAAGCCTAAGGATTTAGCAAGAATGATTCAGGCTAAGGAGATTCTTGGTGTTTTCTTTTTTCATTTTTTTCCAAAGGTTTTGTTCAAGTTTTGAAGATTTAACAAGTAAAGAGATGCAGCCCTTTAAAATCTAGATATACAGAAAAAAATTAGTGAAAATGAACATACCTTGAAGCTCTTGAGAGAAGTGAGAAATGCAAACTTTTTTTCTCGAGATTTGATAATTGTGTGAATTGATTTGTGTGTGAAAAGTGAAGAGATAAAGTGAGAAAAGTAAAGAAATAGAGAAGTAAAGGCGCAGCAGATGAGTAGACACGGTCTTCTATGGTATGCAGAGAGTGGGTGTGTGCAGTAACTGTCATAAATGCAGGTTTGACCAACCTAATTTCGCGTTGCGAAATATTCGCCGCGTCGCGAACTTTCGCATAGTGAAATAAGTTTCGCGATGCGAAAGTTGCAGGGCATGGCCTTTTCTTCGTTTCAACTGGTCTTTCTTGATCCTAAAACCTGCAAAACCATTCAAATCCCCAAGAACCAACCTTTTGGGTCTTTTGTTAGTCAATTCTCATAAAAAATGCAAAGGAACAATGCGATTCGTATAAGTTTTGACTAATGATATTTGTACTTTTGGATTGTTACCAGCTTGCAATGATTGAGAACTAACTTATTGAATTTGCTATATATAGGGGTTACTTGTGATCAAAGTGTGAAAGTCGGATCGTTTCCCTACAGGTAAATATTTTTTATTTTGTTTTTGTTTAGCTTAATTAGTATAACTATGGATAAGAAATAGATGTCTTCAAGTCGATTGTCGAAAGAGTACGAGAATGGGGTATCAGAATTCGTTAAGTTTGCTGTTGTGCATGCCGATGACCCCAGTCGAATGATATGTCCTTTCTTGGGTTGTTGTTTTGGGAGTCGGGTTGACGCGGTTCAGTTGGCATCGCATTTAAAGAGGCGTGGAATTGATAGAAGTTATACATGTTGGAATTTGCATGGTGAGAAAATTAATGGGAATGTTGAACCGGAGGATACTACGACCTATTCTTCAATTGACAATGGTACAGATACATACGATTATGATCGAGTCGAAGAGATTGCAGAAGCTCTTGAAGAAGATCTTAAGGATTGTCCCAAAATGTTTGAGAGGTTGGTTAGCGATGCAGAGAAACCGTTGTATAATGGTTGCACTAAATTCACAAGATTGTTTGCGGTATTAAAGTTGTATAACTTAAAGGCGGGCAATGGATGGTCGGATAAAATTTTTACAGAGTTATTGGCCCTTATGAAGGATATGCTTCCAGAGGATAATGTTCTTCCCAATCGAACATATGAGGCCAAAAAGATGTTGTGCTCTATTGGCATGAGCTATGATAAGATACATGCATGTCCAAATGATTGCGTTTTGTTTCGAAATGAGTATGCATCGTTAAATGAGTGTCCTAAATGCGGTGTCTCTCGATATAAGAAAAAGTTGTCTCCAGCAAAAGTCTTATGGTATTTTCCTATAATTCTGAGATTTAGACGCATGTTTCGTAGTGAGACCGATTCAAGACACTTGACTTGGCATGCAGATGAAAGAATTATTGATGGAAAGTTTCGACATCTGGAAGATTCACCACAGTGGATGAAAATTGATGATGATTATCTTGAATTTGGAAAAGAAGCAAAAAACCTTTGCTTAGCATTATCTACTGATGGAATGAACCCACACGGTCTTCAAAGTATCTCACATAGCACTTGGCCTGTGATCATTATGATTTATAACCTACCTCCATGGCTATGTATGAAGCGTAAGTACATGATGTTATCTATGTTAATTTCTGGGCCTAGACAACCAGGGAATGAAATAGACGTATACTTGGCACCCTTAATCGAAGATTTAAAGTTTTTGTGGGAGAACGGTTTGGAGGTTTATGATGGGTATAGGAAAGAAAGTTTCAACTTGAGGGCGATGTTGTTTGGCACAATTAATGATTTTCTACCATACAGAAATCTATCAGGGTACAACATAAAAGGTTAATGTGTGTGTCCTATTTGTGAAGATAAAATAGATTCGACGCGATTGGAGTTTGGTCAGAAGAATGTCTTTCTCGGTCATCGTAGATTCTTAAATTCTAATCATCACTACCGTGGGTGGAGAAAAGCATTCAATGGAGAGCCAGAACAAGGTAGAGCTCCACCTATATTGACATGTGATCAAATTTTTGAAAAGGTGAAAGATTTGAGTACTCAGTTTGGCAAGCCTTTTGCACATACCCTTGTCAAGAGAGGGTGGAAGAAGAGGTCAATTTTTCTTGAATTTCCATATTGGAAGTCGTTGTATGTAAGACATTTTTTTGATGTTATGCATATTGAAAAAAATGTATTTGACAGTGTTATTGGTACGTTACTCAATATACAAGGAAAGTCTAAGGATTTCCTTAAAGCAAGAAAGGACTTGATAGCGATGGGGATAAGAACTGAATTAGGACCCTTGAAGAAAGGAAAACGAACATATCTACCACCTGCTGCGTATACTCTATCTAGAAAGAAGAAAAAAGTATTGTGTAAGTTTCTAAGTGAAGTTAAAGTTCTAGAAGTATACTCTTTAGATATTAGAAGACTTGTGTCTATGAAAGACCTCAAGTTAAAGAGTTTAAAGACGCATGACTGCCATGTTATAATGGAACATTTTCTACCAATATGTATACGTTATATTCTTCCAGAAAAAGTTAGAAGCACAATAACTAAATTGTGTTTTTTCTTCAAGTCAATTTGCAGTAAGGTGATCGATCCTGCGATCTTACCAACATTGCAAAAAGAAATAGTTATTACTTTGTGTGATCTTGAAATGTATTTTCCTCCCTCGTTTTTTGACATAATGGGTCATCTAGTTGTTCATCTGGTGAAAGAGACAAAATTATGTGGACCGGCTTATATGAGATGGATGTACCCTGCTGAACATTATATGAAAATATTAAAAGGGTATGTGAAAAACCAAAGTTGACCAGAGGGTTGTATTGCTGAACGATACATTGTTGAAGAAGCGATTGAGTTTTGTACTGAATATCTGTCCAATGTACAATCAATTGGACTCCCCAAATCTCATATTGTCGAAAAAAAAGAAGGAAAAAAGTTAATTGGAAATGAAGTTATGACAGTATCAAGGGTCGAACTGGATCAAGTACATTTGTATGTTCTGCACAATGAGAATGAGGTTGAGCCGTATGTTGAAATGCACAAGGATGTTCTCCGAGGTTTAAATCCGAATAGAAATGAGAATTGGATAGTACGAGAGCACAATCGAAGTTTCATACATTGGTTTAAGGATCATATTTATTCAACGTATTATTCAGATCCCGCTTCAATAACAGAAAGGTTGAGATGTTTAGCATATGGTCCAAGTTTGGTTGTGTTTTCTTATAGCGCATACGCAATTAATGGATACACATTTTATACCAAAGAACAAGATAATAAAAGTACTATGCAAAATAGTGGTGACACCGTGGTAGCTGAAGCAATGCACATTTCAAGTGTGAAGGACTTAAACCCCAAATTTTCAAATCTGTCATATTTTTGGGTTATCGAGCGTATTTGGGTGTTTGATTATGAGAAGTTTTAGATTCCTATATTTCATTGCAAGTGGGTTGAAAATAATAATGGCATACGAATGGATAAGTCAGGATTTTTGCAAGTGGATCTTAATAGGGTGGGGTACAAAGATGAGCCTTTTATTCAAGCCTCTCAAGCTAAACAAGTGTTCTATGTCACTGATCCGACAAGTACAAAATGGTCTATAGTGCTTTTATCTAACAAAGTAATTGATGAAAACATTGGAGATCAGGGTGATATTGATGTTGATATTGAATCATTTACTAGAAATGATCAAGATGAAAATATTATAGTGAATGAATCATATACTAGAAATGATCATAATGAGGGTATTTGGATCAATCCAACCCTCTGTGCTGTTAAGAGACGGGTAGAACATATTCCAACCAAGAAAAGAAAGAGATGTTAGTGAAAAAGTTACTAGTTATAAAATTATAGCTTATATCATTCAATAATATTAAATAGTTGTCATGTTATATATATTCAATGGATTATGGATTATGGATTTTTATATTTGTCATTTAATTTTTGTATTTTTTCTTTCTTACAGGTCAAATGGCTAGTAACCAGGAAGACTCACACGAGACACATGATACAAATGAAGCTCAGAATGTAGAAAGTGAAATTAAACGAGGAATAATTATTATGAAGTCAACCATCCGTGCAAGAGATAAAGGGATCAAATTTGATGTACATTGGAGTGATGAAAACCAACTAATTGAGCCAAACGGTTCAATGTTGACTAGTTACATAGGTTCCCTTATCCGTCAGCACATTCCAATCACCAGTGATAATTGGAGGAATCCATTGTTACAAGTCGGTAAAGATAAAATATGGACTGAGATACAGGTACTTACCAAATATGATTGATGTTATTAGATTTTTGTTGACGATTAAGTCTTTAATTTACTTATACTAACACACTCTATGTGTATGTTTTTTTGAAGAGGTCTTTTAATATTGATGAAAGCCGAAAAAAAATATTGTCTTCAATTGGCCGGAAAAAGACACAAAAGCTTTCGAACTATGTTATCAAACAAATATCTTAGGGATGCGGAAATTTTTTTTGTTGAAGCAGAACTTCCACAGTTGTATGCGGACTTGATTGCACCTTAAGAATGGAGCACTTTTGTAGCCAAACGAAAATCCAAAAAATTCAATGTAATGTTAATTTGTCATGTCTATTAATTGTATTATATACTTGTTGCATTAGTTTGTTCTGATATGACTTAAACTTGTTTATCCAGGAATTGAGTGTCATTAACCGCAAAAGTGCATCAAAACCCGCGTATCCATACAGAAAAGGGCGTGTGTGATATGCACGCTTATAGCAAAAATTGGTAAGTATATATAAATGCTATGATTTTATTAATTGTCTTATTGTGTTATAATTGATGATCTTATTATTTATCTCAAAGTGTAGTTAGAAGAGACGAAAAGTGAAGAAACATCACTTCCAGACCATGTTTTGTGGAAGGCAGCTCGTGTGGGCAAGGATGGAGTTGTTAGGGAAGATGTTCAGCATGTTTATGACGAATGTATAAGTATAACATTATGTCTTTAAGTTAATCGAAATTTTATTAAAATATAATTAATTTTTAATCCCCACTAATAATTTTCGATATGTCAATGAATTTCAGGAGACTCTATCTAAATCCGTAACCACAGGTGAGGAGGATTGCAGGAGCATACTTAGTCGAGTACTAAATGTTCCTGAGTATTTCGGTCGGGTGAGGGGTAAAGGATTTGGTGTGACTCCATCTTCCTTGTATAAGCAACCAAATAGAAAAAATCCTAGCAATCAGGAAGTGATGCAATCGTTGGAGGAATTAAAAGCGCAAGTCCGTGAATTGCAAAAGGATAAAGAGAGATATGAGGCGGAAAAACGCGGTTCAGAGTTGAAAGATACTAGTGACAAAGCTAATATCAATTGTCAAAAGAAAATTCCCAAGGTAATTAGCACGTTTATTTTAATTGACATATATTTATTTTAATTAAATTAGCACGTTTATTTTAATTAACATATATACACATTAACACTTACATATTTATTATTGCTTTAGGGCATTTCATCTTGTCAGCTATTTTTATCGTTACCGACTTATCGCATAGTTGGCAAGGGAAAAGTGCATAACACTTTGGGAGATTTACTTCACCATAAACCACTCCCTGATGGATATCTGAAAGTATCAGTTGATATTACATTAGAGCTTGATGCGTTGCTACTGATATCTGACGTTGTTTCAGAGACAACATTGTTGCGGGATGCAATAGGATCGTTTGTTGCATGGCCGTCAGACCTCATTTTCATAGATGATGAGGTATGTTGAAAACCATTATGAATCTTTTAGTATTCAAATGTCAATTCTGAACCATTATGAAAATCATTCTGAACCATTACGTACATTTTTTTTACATGGTAATGTTAGACTCCTACAAAACCCGCATCTAAGGATAAAGGGATTTTGCCGCACAACGAGTCTGTTGCATCACAAAAAGAGGTACATTGAAAGTGTTATTCTATGATCCGAATTCAAAAGCTTCATGATTTTATACTTTACCTAACTTATATGATTTTTAGGTTCCTGCTCAAGTTTCACAACAAGCCAGCAAGAAAAGAGCTCCTACAAAGACCGGGCAGGCAAAAAGTGCTCTTACACCTCGCTTTCGGATGTGTCTTGAAACACTTGTGGCAACATCAGATTTGATGGATGGTGCTATTCGTCAAATAGACATGGATGAAGGTGTTTTTGGTTTTCCTCATTCCGAAATAATTGCAAAAGAGGACATGGAACAGATTTTTCGACATCTTGAATTAGGCATCGGTGTTATGCATTCATACATCTGGTACTCCGATCAATCTATTATTTCATTAGTTGAACAATTTATTTACACATTTCAATGAAAATAGTCTAATGTTTATTATGTTTTTATTTAAGGTGCTTGTATGAGAAATTGATGCGCAGGAATCAATTGTCAAACATATTCTATTTCTTGTCTTGCGCCGGTGTCAATGCACCGGCAATTGCTATTGATCCAAATTCAGTAAGAAATCACTTACTCGAGAGATTTATGGCCAGCAGTACAGAAAGTTTGTATCTTTACCGTATAATACTGGAAACGGGTAAGATTTTCATTCTAATCTTTGTATCTTTTGCGTAGAAATTATCCATTTAAACTTTTGTTATATTTTACAGTGGACACTGGTTGTTAGTTGCTATTAATCCTACAAGAGAAGTGGTGTATTATCTGAATTCATTAGATCATGATTGGACAACATATCAGAATATGAAGGATTTGGTTGATACGTAAGTGAGATTGTTCTAAATATTCGTGTGTATTTGTATATTTAATTATTTCTGTGAGATTGTTCTAAATTTACGTTTTTCTTTTATAGAACAATACTAGTATACCGAGCATAAAGAGAAGCTCGAGTATCACGGTCTAAAGCAAACAACATTACATGGATCAAAGTGGAGGTAAATTAATTTTCACAATGTTGCTTATAATAGTGATGCTACTTGATAACACAAGACAACTATATATTAATTCTTATTTGTTTTTCTATGTGTAGTGTCCTCGTCAGCGTAACGGTATAGACTGCAGTTATTTCGTTTTGAGGTTTATGAGAGAAATCCTTGATTTGGATCGATTAGAGATTCCCATCACGGTATGGATTTATAACTTAGGATTTATTTTAATACTTATCGGATATTTCATATAATTTATTATTTTAAACTAAGTCATGCATATTGTGTTTTGTTATGTAGTACTTTGATGAATACACGTGTGATCATTACACGAAAGATAAATTGGAACAAATCAAGGAGGAATTGTGTGAATACCTTACTGAGAAAAGAATCATATAAGGTATGGAAGTTGGTGTGTAGTTATGGAGTGTAATTGTATAGTTTTGGAAGTTGTTGTATATTAGGAGATCTTTAGAAGTTAAAGGATTAGAATGATTTAATTATGTGAATGGTTTATGGATTATAATAGTTTAATTATGTGAATGGTTTATGTTTAATTATGTGAATGGTTTATGGATTTGAATGGTTTAATTATGGAAATGGTTAATGGAAATGGCCTAAAATGTGAATCATGGATTATAATGGTTTATGTGATTTATAAAGATTAGAAATGGCCTAAAATGTGAAGGATTGGAAATGGCCTAAAATGTGAAGGAAAATATATACAGGTTTCTGCATAAAAAAGAAGGAAAATTTGATTTTTTTAAAAAATTTTTAAAAAAAATGTGAAGAAAAGACAGCGCTTTTAAGAAAAAGCGCTGCCTATAGTGAAAAAAAAATTTAGACAGCGCTTTCAAAAGCGCTGTCTAAAGGGGGGAAATAGAAAGCGCTTTTCCTGAGAAAGCGCTGCCTAAAGGTGAAAATAAAAAATAAATTAGACAGCGCTTTCAAAAGCGTTGTTTAAAGGGGGACAATAGAAAGCGCTTTTTCCTACGAAAGCGCTGCCTAAAGATGCCAATAGAAAGCATAAAAGGATAGAAAAAGCGCTGCTAAAGGGCCACTTTAGAAAGCGCTTTTTCAGTTAAAAGCGCTGCTAAAGGCCTACTTTAGAAAGCGCTTTTAAAGGTAAAGCGCTGCCTAAAGTAGGCCTTTAGCAGCGCTTTCTCATAAACAAAAAAGCGTTGTCTTTACCTACGACAACACCACCTTAGGCAGCGCTTTTAAGCACTGTTAAAGGCAAAAAAAAAAGCGTTGTATATTCCTTTCTTTGGCGTAGTGTTAATATCCCGTGTCAAAAAAAGGGTCTCACGATTAATGAGTGCAACAAGGATGCTAACTTGCAAATCAATTGGAATTGTCAGCCAGGGAATAATTTGCTATGAAAATTACAAAGTGCACTAGCTTTTTACAAAGCCTCATTGCCAGCCAAACGTACGCTTCACAACCTAGCCCACAAATTTCTGAAAATAAGTTATCCAAAGAAAAAGAATGTTACACAGAGCTTCATTGAATAACAGAAACTGGAAAAACAAAATCAAATAACAGAAAACTCTTAAACCAATAAGTATAAAAAATTACAGAGAAAATCACATAACATAATTTCAACTTCATTTCCTATTCTACCCTTCCCGATTTCTGGTATAAAAGTGGATCTGCAACATAATCTTCATCTTCTTGACCATTTCACAATCCTTTCCCAGATCCTCACAAACCTTCAATTCCTCAATCTTTCTTGAATCTCTCTTCCATTATTCAAGAGCTTCACGCAAACTGCATCATCTTCAATTCTAAAAACCTCTCCATCACTGCATCATCATCATCTGTCAAATTCTTCAACTCTGTATCAAACTTTTCCTCATCGTGCTTCAATCTACAAAACCTGCAACAATAAAAAATTTAGAGGATTCGTAGTGTCATCAAATCATCGAAACTCTCTACGAATTCAACAACATCAACAACAACTTTTTTCAGATTCGTAGAAAGTGCAGAAGAAGCATAAGAAGAGGTGAATCAGAGGGAAGAGAATTCAACATCAATAGTAGGTTCACAGAAAAAGCAAGTTCAACGCAAGAGAAGAATTGGCAAACACAAATCGGTTGCGAAGGTAGAAGAAAAAAGAAAGTTCAGAATTTGTACCTGAAGTATAATCTCTGCTTTTCTTCCGTTGTCGTCTTCGAAGCGCCATCGGAGCGACTCCGATAGGTACGTAGCTCTCTTTTACTACTCTGTTGTGTGATGTAGCTTTTATCCGTTGATTCGTGATGGCCTGAGCTTTCTATCGCTTTAAGTTATTGAGACGTTGGAGGTTCGCACTCTGCCGTCGCCTGCAATAAGCCATGGCGCGGCGGAGGTTGTTTGGTTTTTGTTTGGAAGCTTTAACGAGAAACGGACAGTGTGAACGAAGATAAGTGAGGATGTTTTCCGGCGAAAACGAAGACGGAGGTGAGATGGTGTCGCCGGAAACGATGCGAACGAGCAGAGAGAAAGAGAGATGATGATGTTGAGACGGTGAAGAGTGTTGAGCGAAGGAGGTTGTTAACAGAGATGTTGAGAGGAGGTCGCGATTGATGAAGTGGAGGAAACAACGACGATTGTAGAAGGTTGAGGAACATGTCGACGCATTGGTTGAAGAGAAGAAGAAGGAAGTGTGAACGACGCCGCTTTTAGAAGAGAAGGTGAGGGTTTGTTGGGGGATGATGGATGATGTGGTGAGGTTGAGGCGTTAAGGTGACGGAGAAGCTATGGAAGAAACGGCGTTGCAGTGAGAGTGATGATGGTGAATGAGATATCCTCTAGGGTTTTCTTAAGAGAAGTGAATTCTCTAGGGTGAATCGGATCGGGCCTAGTCCCATTGGCCTTCTTATCTCTATACCTCCCGTTTTATTCATTACACCCCCATCTGTGAATAAGAAGAATATTGGGTCGAACATGTAAGGCCCTGCGCCTAGAATTTCTTTCACACACCATCAAACAATTCGCAACCCCCTGGCCTATGTTCATAAGGTTCTTTGGGCCTGAAGCTTATAGCTGTAGAGACCGATTTTGGACGCAGTTCTTAAGCGCTGGTCGCTCTCTGCGGTTGGGCAGACTACAGGTCGATTCATTTTTTATCCTATTGTGAGCTGAATAAGGAAGGGAAATAGATGTCTCCAATTAACCCTGCTTTGCATACTGAGTTTAAACAGCGGTCTGTTAGGTTACGAATGCTATTAATGTGGGGGGCCCTTGTACTGGTTATTTGTATTTTCGCCAATACGGTTTTCTTTCTTTCTAGGACTTTCTAGCGGGGAACAAGGGTTAGGATGTAAGGACTGATGCTTTTTGATATATACATGAGAGTATGGGATTTTGGGTTTTTGTTTAGTGTGCTCGCTAAGATTTTTCTTTCAATCTTATGCCTACGTATTCCCGTTTACCGAAACAGGGAAATCAGAGCGTTCGTAGTTCCTCCTATTCTATGGGAGGAAATGGGTGTTTTTGGTGTCTTGTTCAAAGCCCAAGACGTGAAGCGAAAGGTGATTTATATCTTGTTCAAAGCCCAAGATGTGAAGCTGAAAAGTCTATTTGTATCTTGTTCAAAGGCCAAGATATGAAGCTAAAAAGTCTCCACTTTAGAGAGAATTTGTCATCTCTAAAGAGGGGGTCTATTTGTCACAACTGTTGGGTGACTGGCTGTAAAGGAGGATTACTTTAACCGGGATACGCAGATCCTAGCAATGTCATAATTTCCTTTATAGGGGGTTTTAACCTGAAGGAGAAGACTTTAACTCAGTGTAGAGCACTGCCATCTTTCCTTAGGAATTTTTCATGCTAAAAGAAGGACAGTGTCATGGATGTAGATGATCCAGAGGCTTGCCACTTACAGCGATTAGATGAAAGGGAAGGAGTTGTTGATGTTTGTGTACTGTGAACGAGGCACATCTTTGATGCTAAAAGGTTAATTGGATTAACCAGTGGTTTTCTTATATAAAGCCTAAGAGGAGGCTAATATGTGTCTCGTACAAAGCCCGAGAGAGAGGCTAAAAGGGGTTGACTCGATGATGGAGTCTTTTGGTATCTCGTATAAAGCCCGAGATGAAGGTTATTTGACTCAACAAGAGAGTTTTTTGTATCCCGTACGAAGCCCGAGATGGTGGCTGTTGTTTGTTTGGCTCAATAAGAACCTTTTTGTATCTCGTATAAAGCCCGAGATGGAGGCGAAAAGGGTCATTGACTCAAAGAGGGAGTCTCTTATGTGTCTCGTACAAAGCCCGAGAAAGAGGCTAAAAGGTTGTTTTGACTCCGCTGGGGAGGATCATTGTACAAAGCCCAAGAGGAGGCTATGGTTACTGTTTCAGTTAAGTGACAGGTCCAGTATACTGATTTTTAAAGAGAAAATCAGTTCTTATATGAGCAACACTGTACTCAAGGATTTGATTCAAGGATCCGGGTTATTCCCGTTCTTTAAGGAAACAGGAAATCCAAAGGGTATTGAGACTGTTCGAGTCTACGGGTTTACTTCTTATTCAACGAAGGGGTCACCTGAGAATGTTTTGGAGATTCAAGGAGATTAGACTATCCAAGTCTGGAGTTTCGTCTTTTGTACTATGCTTTGAGAAACAGTAGTAGACTCTTTGAAAGGACTGCTCTATGGAGATGATTAAGTTCTGTTCCTATACCTTTAGGAGGTCGTCGGGACAATTTGTACGAAGCCCAAGAGGAGGCTGGAAACTTTTAAGAAGCTGATCGGTCCTTGTACGAAGCCCAAGAGGAGGCTATCATTCCCAGAGGAAGAGGTCATTATACGAAGCCTAAGAGGAGGCTGTGAATACTTCTAAGAAGCCGTAGGGTCCTTGTACTAAGCCCAAAAGGAGGCGGGGTTGCTTTTAGGAAGCCTATGGGTCCTTGTACAATGCCCAAGAGGAGGCCGATGCTTTTAAGAAGCCGATGGGTCCCCAAACCCCGAGAAATTCAAGGCAAGCTATTCACAAGGAATAGATCAAGTCAGGAAAGTTCGAGAATTTGGAAGAAACTCAAGAGATGCCATTCATGGAGAAAAGATCATCTCTGGGGAGTATAGTTTCTTGACAAGTGCTTTTAAGAAGCCTGTGGGTCCCCAAACCCTGAGAAATTCAAGGCAAGTTATTCACAAGGAATAGATCAAGTCAGGAAAGTTCGAGAATTTGGAAGAAACTCAAGAGATGCCATTCACGGAGAAAAGATCATCTCTGGGGAATAGAGTTTCTTTGACAACTTCTATGAGTGACAATCTATGAAAGGGTTCACAGAGAATGTTGCCTTTCATGTCTCCATATTGTTTAACCCCAAGAGGAGGGAAGACTGTGTCTGGTAATCCTATGGGGATTTAATTTAGACTATTTCTAAGAGTGATCAACGGGCTTAATGTTAGACGTAGTTTGTCGGGGAAACTCTAAATATCTATACTATTATTACACAGTTGATATGAGTTTATGAAAGAAGACTTACAGTGAAACAGCCCCACAATACAGTTATATGTATATGAAAGCGGTAAATGAAAGCAATAACCACTTACTCGGTTGTAGAGCTTCCATGCTGTTTGGTTAGTTGTTCAACAAAGAAAGATTGAAAACAATAGTATATTTCAAATCAAAGGAGAAAGTGCTTTGAAAAAGAAAGATTTGGGGCTTACAGCTCAAGGAGAGGCCCAGGGTTTTATCAGTGAGCGCACTGTTTGAATTTATACAAAGGGACTTATATAAGTGACTGAGGCCCAAAATGTTTTTTGTACAAAGGGATGGGTCTTACACTCTCTCAAGAGGCCCAAAAAGTTTTAAGAAAGGAAATGGGTCTTACTACTCGAGGGTAGGCCCAGTTGACTTTTCGTTTAAAATGGTGATCGCGCCGAGATTTTCTTCTAACGCGAAGGGACTTATACAATAAGTGAGGCCCAAAAGGTTTTGGTTAAAACGGGATTGGGTCTTACACTCTTTTAGAGGCCCACAAGTTTTGAATGGGTCTTATAGCTCAAGGAGAGGCCCATTATTTTTTTTTAAAAGGCGACGATCGCGCCGTTTATTCGAAAGTGTACAGTGGGACTTATACAACGAATGAGGCCCAAAAAGTTTTCTGTAAAAGAGGGTTGGGTCTTACACTCTAATAGAGGCCCAAAGAGTTTTAAGAAAAGAAATGGGTCTTACTACTCGAGGGTAGGCCCAAGGTATTTTTGTTTTGAAAAGGCGACGATCGCGCCGTTTGTTTTTTACGGTATCGGGACTTATACAATACATTGAGGCCCAACAATGATTTGGTCAAAAAAAGGATTGGGTCTTACACTCTATTAGAGGCCCAAGTGATTTAAAAATGATTTATGAGGGTTGAATTAATCCAAAACCCTAATTTGTTTTCAAAAAATGTATTTAATTGAATAAAAATTCAATTAAAATGATCAAAATTGTTTAACATATGAAAAACAAATTGTGATCTTGGATTAATGCTTCAAAAATTAAGTATTGACCTACAAAATAATTAGAAAACATTAAAAGTTGCAAAATCAATGTAGAAAAAATATTTAAAATGTCAAAAATAATTAAAATATTAATTCTTTGCAAAAATATCAATTATATGAAATAAATAATATTTTTGGGATTTTTTGGGAAAATAAAATATTTTAACATTTTTGTGAATTATTAAAAAAAGAATCAACTCAAAATCATTAAAACTCAGAGAGAAATTAATTTTTGAATCAATTAAATAAAATCACAAAATTCAAATATTCAAATTTTGGAAAAATGCCGCCAAGAACAAGTTGAAGAACACGCGCGTGTTCTGAGATTCTCAGATTTGCATTTTCTCTCCAATCTCACTGAATACTTAATCATATCATGTAATCCACATATCATTATGCTCGTCTCAACCTCACAATCATGTATATGTCAATTAATTTCATTTAAATTAAACATAAAACAAGAAATCAAAGGGAAACCTCAAGAACTCTAATTTTTGCATGAAGGCTCAGAAATTTCACACACGATTCAAACAATGTAATTTATTGAGGGGAAACATTCCATGCATGATTATGAACATATGGCCAAATTATTGTGCAGCAAAAAATGCATGGATCATAGAGTTAGAAGAGCTCATGCTTACCACTTGCAGCTGGTGATCGTGTTTGCTGTTGGAGGTGTTACAGCTTGGTTCCAATGATGTGGATAGCTTCCCTAGGTGCCAAGTGATGTGTCTGAGTGCTTAGAATGGATTGAAATGGTTTGGAATTGAGGATGGCATCTCAACTGCAAAACTGTCATGAACTTGAGCAATTGGCTGGTGATTTTGTTAAATCAGTGTTCCAGATGTTATGTGAGTGTTTGGATCACTTCTATATGATGTATGTGAGGTGTGTGAGTGATTGGTTTGATTGGAAAAGCTCTCAAACTCAAAACCTGATAGTGACTTGCCTTAGAAGGCAAAATTGGAGTGAAAGAAGAGATTTTGAGGAAAGCATCTGTTTGATGGCTTTGGTGTACTCAAACTGATCACAATTGAGCTCTATTTATAGTAGAGCAAGTTTGTTTTGCAAGGAATAGTGAATGGCAACTGCTGAGTAGGTTTGTTCAATGTTGGCCAATGGAAGTTCAAGTCTCCTCTAGCCATTGACTAGAGGTTAGGGCACAGGTTGCTGGTTCCCTTGGTCTTGGATAAGTCTTGACTGAATTCAAATGAAAATGGCTCAGTCCATGCCACCTTGATGCTTCCATTGAATGCTCCAATCCAAATTTGGAGTCTTGTCCCTATTTTGGCAATTCTAGGTTCAACATGCTTTTTCTTGTTCCAAGGACTTTGTAGGCTTGGCTCAGTGATTGTCCCCTTGAGATTCAATCCTCAGATGTTTCCAAGTGGATAGGAGCATTTGGATTTGGCCAATTTTGGAAAATCGAGCAAAAATGCAAATTCTGCCTTGCCTTGACAGATTTCAACAAGGCAACTTGACAATGTCATAACTCATAGCCCAAATGGAATTTTGCAATGTTCTTGGCAATTTTGGAAAGCCCTTACATGATACAACAACTGTTTGAACATGTTTGGTTTTGATCTCTTTTGAATCCAAGTGAAAAATCCCCCTACATTTGGAAAAAAATGAATACAGATTTGGACTTGGTGAAAATTTCACTAAGTGTTGGAAAAAGTGACATTTTCATTTTTCAGCCATTTTGATCACTCCATAACTCAAAATCCTTAATGAATTGGAATAACTTGTAGTTGAAGTTTTTGTAGAGGGTAATGAGGGCTACAAATCCATCTTTGGATGAGAAAAAATGGCTTTGTGGTTTAGGAGTTATGATCCTCCAAAGTTGGTACCCTTGTCACTTTATTTTTAACTTAGAAAAATTTCTAAGTTTTTATGGTTACCCCTTTTACAAGTTATCCAACTTTTGTTGATTTTTATTGATGAATGATGATTCAAATCACACATTAACATCATTTTAGGGTTAAAAATCCATTTTGGTGAAAAATCTCAAAAAGTCAAAGTTGACTTTTGTGCACAGTTGACTTTTTATCAGATGAATTCCAAACTGTGCCATTCTTCAGGAAATCATGTCCTTGACCTAAATCAAACTTGATGGACATGTTCCATGGGTGTCATAGGGTACATTGAGGTATGTCCTAGGGTTTGGGAGCATGTCCTGGTCAAAAGTCAAAGTTACAGTTGACTTTTTTCCTTAAAACCCTAATTGTGGTGCAGATGAAATTGAGACTTGTTGCTCAAGCTTCTTGGATTAATCCATTGTTCAAAATGGATTAATATAGTTCATTAAAGACCCTCAAACCTTCTCTTGAGGTCTTGGCTCATGATTTGACCTAAAAGTCAACTTAGGGGTGAATTAGGTCAAGAAACCCTAATTCCTGATTTTTGATGTATGCATCGCTTGAGGCAAAATTGACTTGATGATTGGGTCCATGAGGTTCCATGGAGTATATTAGGTTGTTTTTTGGATCATTGTCTTATGCCCAGATGAAAATTTTCCATTTGGAGGCCCTGGTCGACCAAAACCCTAATTTAGTGACACTATCGATCTTGAGACTTGATCCACCTAGAAGGGAGCATCCTTGTGCTTGATCCTTAAAGTGGGAGTCCTTTTGGTCCATTGTGGATGTTTGAGAGGTTAGACAAGTTGAAGATCATGTTGTTTCTTGATTGACCCTTTGTCTAAGCACTCAGAGAGGGCTTGAAACCCTAATTTTGATTGTAGTGAATGCTCAACAACCCTTGAGGCATTTGATGAGGCATGATGGTTCATCCATATTGTGATGATGATTTGCACAATGATGGGAAATCTTAGTGGTCAAAATTTGGGGTATGACAGATGCCCCTATTTAATCTTCTTGAACCCGAAGGTGTGAACGACGAAGGTATTTGGGCATTCGGGGTGCAAGAGGATTAAATATCGGAATACCCGAAATTTTGATGGTGGTTATGAATGGTAGCTTAAGCATTCATCTTCTTTAGCTAAGCAATGATGCTTAGAAAAGGTAAACTTCCCCTCGATCCTGGTCTTCAGCCAAGGAACTGGTCTCAGTTTTCTTTTATCAACTTCCCCTCGATCCTAGTTTCCTACCAAGGAACTGGTCTCAGTTGCTGAAACAAACTTCCCCTCGATCCTGGTTTCCTACCAAGGAACTGGTCTTAGTTTCTTTTGTCAATAAACTTAATTGACAAGGGATGCTATGTGTAGCGGTTTTCCTCAAACTTCTCGCCGAATTTTCCTGGGGAGATGCCATTTGACGGAAAAAATTTTGATGCCAGACTTGCTGGGGAACCCAGTCGTCTAAATTGTAGAGGTACACAAACTTCTCTATTGGAGACGCCATTTATCGACTCTATCTGGGGAAAGCAAGTCTCTTGAGAGGCTGCTTTTGCGTGGGATCCTACATCATACTTTTCTCGGGATCTTCCCGGAGAAATGCCATATGATGGGGTCCAATTTTGAGGTGCCGATGACCTTTTCATCAACGGTCTTTCGGAGAAAGGCAGCTTAGGAGGCTTTCTCTGGGGATTTTCCTTAATCCGGGAAAGCAAGGATATCATCTTCAATGGCAAAGAGTGATGCTGACTGAAGGTTCCTCTGGTTTTTCAGAAGTTCAAGTTATCAAAGTGGTCGAGGGCCAATTTCAATCCAGAAATAAACTGGAGAAAAGATTGTTCAGACGCAGCGTTTCCTGACGAGGCAAGAACTGACAACTCGATTGAGAGGACTGTTATCACTAGGGGACTAGACCAACTAGAGTAATAGTGATGCAATATGAAATGCGAATGCAAATCGATAATGCATGATGTATGTATGTTTATGCTGACAAAGAATCGACACAACACACAGGCTGGCGGATGAACACGACTGGATACTCGGCCATCGCGGGGCGAAGAAGTACCGTTGGTCAAGATAGCAATTCCGCCTTGCTTAGGAGAGATAGTCCCTGTTGGGAGCTATATTGGTCGAGCTTAGGAGGTAAGAACTTTGTCGTAGATGTCAGATGGATTAGTCGCATCTGACATTGTTGATCCTTCATTCAGGTGCACTGGCGTAGAAGGAGTACTTTGATTTTGCACTTTGAAGTTCGGTTACTTCTGAAGAAGCGGTTGATGTTCCTTTGATGTTCAACAGTCAAAAGAAATTGTCGAATCGATCTTAAAAGCAGAAAAAGTTTTAACAAGTAAATTCATTTTTGTTTTATTTCAAGAATCGTTAATCATGTTAACAACGTTGTTCTGTAAAGCTAAAACAAATAAGAATTACAAACAAAAGCACAAAGGCTCAAATTTTATTGATAGGATGGAAATCAGCCAAACGCGTGATTCCAAAGAGTATATACAAAGCTAGAAAATGGTAATTTATAGGGAAAAGGGCTACGTTGAAACATAACGACCACTATCCTTCTACCAACTTTGAATTCGGGGCATCCTGAGCTTCTGTCGAAGATGACCTTGACTGGAGTTTTCCTCCGATGGATGATGTAACTGCTGCTGAGGGACTTGCCTCTGTTAAACATAGTTACTTGCCATTATCCCTAATTTTTTCCTGGATTGTACTATGATGTTCCAATCCACCGGGATGATTTTTTCCATGTCTCTAATTTTTGCCTGGACAACCCTTTCGGGTTTTCAATCCACCGAAACATTTTTTTTTTAGTTTAGGCGAAGTATTTCTTGACTACATCAACATTCGTGGGGTAGGAAAATTCCTCTCCGTCCATGGTTGCAAGTCTTAAGGCGTCGCCTGAGAAAGTTTTCTTGACCACATAGGGGCCGTCATAATTCGGAGTCCACTTGCCCCGAGAATCAGTGAGAAATGATTGTATCTTTTTGAGCACAAGGTCTCCTTTCCTGAAGATGTGGGGTCGGACCTTTTTATCAAACGCCTTCTTCATTCTTTGTTGATACAATTGACCATGGCATAATGCCGTGATTCGTTTCTCTTCGATCAGGTTCAGTTCGTCGTGTCGACTTTGACACCATTTAGCTTCTGTAAGCTTAGCTTCCATCAATACCCGGATTGATGGGATCTCTACTTCTATGGGGATCACTGCATCCATGCGATATACTAGAGAGAAAGGGGTAGCCCTGTTGAAGTGCGGACAGATGTGCGATAACCGTGAAGAGCAAAGGGTAACATCTCGTGCCAATCTTTGTAGGTTACAACCATCTTTTGAACGATCTTCTTGATGTTCTTATTGGCCGCTTCTACCGCTCCGTTCATCTTGGGTCGGTAGGGAGATGAGTTATGGTGTTCGATCTTGAACTCAGCGCATAACTTTTTCATCATCTTATTGTTCAAGTTAGTTCCATTATCAGTAATGATCTCGCTTGGAACACCATAACGGCAGATGATATTGTTTTTGATAAATCGGACCACCACTTGTCGGGTTACATTAGCGTATGATGCTGCTTCGACCCATTTGGTGAAATAGTCAATGGCTACCAGGATGAACCGATGTCCGTTTGAAGCCTTGGGCTCAATCATGCCAATCATCTCGATTCCCCATATGGAAAAAGGACACGGGGAAGAGAGAACTTTGAGATGTGATGGAGGTACATGAATTTTGTCGGAGTATATCTGACACTTGTGACACCTCCTCATGTACTTGTAGCAGTCGGATTCCATGGTCAACCAATAGTACCCTGCTCTGAGAATTTTTCTCTCCATTGTGTGTCCGTTGGCATGAGTGCCAAAGGATCCTTCATGAATTTATTTCATAAGCATGTCTGCTTCTGGTCTGTCTACGCATCGAAGCAAGACCATGTCAAAATTTCTCTTATAGAGAGTGTCACCGCTCAGGAAGAAGTTTCTAGCCAATCTTCTGAGGGTTTTTCTGTCTTTCCTGGATGCCCCAGGTGGGTACTCTTGTTTCTGAAGGAAGCATTTGATATCATGATACCAAGGTCTGTCGTCTAGGACAGCTTCAATTGTGAAGATGTAAGCGGGCCGTTCAAGGCGCATTATGTCGATCTTAGGTAGGTCTTTCCATTGACCTACACTAATCATAGAAGAGATAGTGGCTAATGCATCAGCCATGTGATTTTCCTCACGAGGGATGTGATGAAACTCAACTCTGTTGAAGAAGGGTAATAACCTTCTTGTGGTAGTCCTTGTAAGGAATCAGTCCTGATTGGTACGTGTTCCAATCTCCTTTTATCTGATTGATAACCAGGGCTGAGTCGCCGTATACGTCCAAGTTTTTGATCCTTAAATCAATCGCTTCTTCGAGACCCATGATACAAGCTTCGTATTCGGCCTCGTTGTTCGTACATTTGAACGTAAGTCTGGAAGTGAAAGGAATGCGGGTACCCTGAGGGGTAACAATGATTGCCCCAATTCCGTTTCCATAATGATTAACTGCTCCGTCAAAGATAAGTCCCCATTGGGAACCCAGTTCTGGCCCTTCACTGGGTAACGGTTCATCGCAATCTTTCATTTTTAGATACATGACATCTTCGTCTGGGAAGTCAAACCTGACTGATTCTTGATTGTCAATCGGTTGATGAGCCAAATGATCGGCTAAAATACTTCCCTTAACGGCTTTTTGAGCGTGGTACTCTATGTCATATTCTGATAACAGCATCTGCCAACGGGCAATCCTTCCCGTAGGAGCAGGTTTTTCGAAAACGTATTTAATTGGATCCACTTCGGAGACCAACCAAGTAGTATGATGAATCATGTATTGGCGAAGACGTTTGGCTGCCCAAGCCAAAGCACAGCAAGTTTTTTCGAGCATCGTGTACTGAGTTTCGCAGTCGGTGAATTTCTTGCTTAGATAGTAAATGGCAGACTCTTTCCTTTTAGTTTCGTCTTGTTGGCCAAGTACACATCCCATTGAGTCCTCTAGAACTGTGAGGTAAATGATCAGTGGTTTTCCTTCCACTGGAGGTGATAGAATCAGAGGATTCAACAGATATTCCTTGATACTGTTGAAGGCAGTTTGGCAGTCCTCTGACCAAACGCAATCCTGGTTCTTTTTGAGTAACTTGAAAATCGGCGCACATGTGGCGGTCAAAAGGAATATGAATCTGGAGATGTAGTTCAAACGTCCTAGGAATCCTCTGAGTTGTTTCTCAGTTTTCGGAGAAGGCATTTCTTGAATGGCCTTGACCTTGTCAGGATCAACTTCAATTCCTTTCTGGCTGACGATGAACCCTAGTAGTTTCCCTGAACGGACACCGAAGGTGCACTTGTTGGGATTCAAGCAGAGCTTGAACTTTCTTAAACGTTCGAACAATTTTGACAGATGTTCAACGTGCTCACTCTCTGTTTTTGATTTTGCAATCATATCATCGACATATACCTCGATTTCCTTGTGTATCATGTCATGAAACAGAGTAGTCATGGCCCTTTGATAGGTTGCCCCGGCATTCTTCAAACCGAATGGCATTACCTTGTAACAAAAGGTACCCCATGGGGTAATGAACGAAGTTTTCTCCATGTCTTTCGGCGCCATTTTGATCTGGTTATAACCCGAGAATCCATTCATGAAGGAGAAAACTTTGAACTTTGCTGTACTGTCAACCAGCATGTCAATGTGTGGTAAAGGAAAGTCGTCCTTTGGACTAGCCTTGTTCAGATCCCTGTAATCAACACACATTCTGACCTTTCCGTCCTTTTTGGGAACGGGTACGATGTTGGCTAACCATTGAGGATATTCTGATGTTGCGAGGAAACCTGCGTCAATCTGTTTCCGTACCTCCTCTTTGATTTTGATGGCCATGTCCAGGTGAGTGCGTCTCAACCTTTGCTTTACTGGCGGACATTCCGACCTCAACGGTAAGTGATGTTCCACGATGCTGGTATCCAACCCTGGCATATCCTGATAGGACCAAGCGAATACATCGGGGAATTCTTTGAGAAGCTTTATCAAACTCTCTCTGGCAGTTGGACTGAGCAATGCCCCAATCCTGATTTCTTTTCTCTCTTGCTCTGAACCCAAGTTTACCGTTTCCAACGGCTCTTTGTGAGGTTCAATGGACCTTTCCTCTTGTTTGAGTAATCGGGAGATCTCTTCTGGAATTTCGTTGTCATTTTCTTCTTCAGCCTCGAATACCGGGAACTCAAAGTTGGGAGAAGGCATCGGATCGTATGTTTCAACTGGGTTTAAAACAAGCAATCTGCATGACGTGATGATTCGTGTTTAGAAGAGATAGAGGAAAATGCAAGTGTGTGCAGTGTTTTATTTTTATTACTGCTTGTTTTTATTATTGAATTATTTTTTTAGGATTACCATTTTCTGAAAAATGAAAAGAGAAAACAGCAATTAATGCGGAAATTACAGAACGACGTTATTTTATTAATGAACAAGTCGATCCTTGAAACTACAGCCCTATAAAACAAAACTCTGTCGCTTTGGGCTAAGCGAAGAGGGAAATTTACAGAAAGTGAGCCCTATCAAAACATATGTTTCACCTGGGCAGGGTGAAAGGTTAAAAGACGGCAATTACTTTGACTGGTGAACGGCCTTCGGAACCTCGACAGCAACCCATTGGCGGCGAACTCCTCGGTGAATCACAAAGTCTGGCACCTTCCTTGATTTGTCTTCAGAAATGACACTGATTTCTGGTGGAGCAGGATCATTGGAATCTGTCTCCCAGGAAGAGTTGTCGTAGGAGGATTCCTCTGTTGCATTTTGCATAGTATTCGTGCTCTCAGCTGTATCTCCCCATCCAGTTGGTTGGATGTCTTCGAACCTGATACAAGAGCTTTCGGGAGCAGTGTACTTGACCATAAAGTCGTATTTTCCACTAGGTTGTCCCAAGGTATCCCAAACTTCTTTGGAACCGGAGGAGTCATCCCTCTCGATGACGTTGACCTCGGGAAAAGCATAGTTGATGAATTCAAGTCCTGCAAATGTTGCGAATTCATCTTCATGTTGAGTAGATTCTGAATAACTTGAGTGTTGATCCCAGACATGGTGGGGACACAGGTATTCTGTTCAATGATGGTCAGCTGATTTTCATTACTCGGCTGACTTTCCGGCCCCAAGTTTCCTGGGTAAGGTTACCACATTGGCAGACCATCCATTGGGACATAGTAGTTGTGGTCAAAGTTGTCTTTCATTAGAGTGTCCTCCTCTAATGAATTGGGCAGAGCACGGTATCCTTCCGGATCACAATCTCCATAGATCATTTCGACGTCTGATCTGGGTATGAATCTCGGACTTTCTGTAGGAAAGCAAAAAGGCATAGGCACCTCTTCCTGAGACATATAACCGTCCTCGTTAAGGTAGGACTTCCATTCTTCATCTGTGTCAGAGGGATCTTCCTCATTGATAGTATGTACTGCTTGAGACACTGGGTGAAGGAAACCTCCACTGTGGAAGAAGTTTTGAAGGGGATGAAGACTTTCATCGTTGGCAGCTGTCCGGGTACTGGTTACAGAAAAACCAAGACCCTTCTTTGTTTTATTGTCAATAGGAATGACAAGCTGTCCTCATCCGGTTGTATTGGTACTCTCGACCGCTTTGATAGCATCATTGTATGAGGAAATCGAGGTTCCTCCTTGGGATTGATTGTCCTTGCTCACCGACAGTGCTTGGAACTGAGTTCCAATAACCTCCTCGGGTTCTATACCAGTAGATGATGATAAGTTGTTTACAAGCAAGGCTTGTTCTCCACAGACTGTGACAAGTTGATCGTCCTTGACGAACTTTAGCTTTTGGTGGAGAGTTGAAGTAACCGCTCCAGCCTGATGTATCCAAGGTCTTCCTAATAAACAACTGTATGTTGCCCGGATGTTCATGACCTGGAAAGTGACTTGGAAAGTGTGAGGACCAATAGTTATGGGAAGATCAACTTCGCCGATAACCGTTTTTCTGGATCCGTCGAATGCTTTGACGACGACCTCGCTGATTCTCATCAGAGGGCCTTTGAATGATAATTGCATCAAAGTAGACTTCGGCATAACATTCAGGGCTGACCCTGTGTCTACCAGTACGCTGGCTAAAGCATCGTCCCGGCAGTTAACTGTAATGTTGAGTGCCATGTTATGACGGCGACCCTCTTTGGGTAATTCCTCATCACTAAATCCCAAATTATTGCAGGAAGTGATGTTAGAGACAATACTATCGAACTGTCTGCTTGTTACATCCTGTTCCACAAAGGCTTGCTCCAAGACTTTCTGTAGAGCCTCCCTGTGGGGCTCTAAACTGAGTAACAGTGATAATACCGAGATCTTTGAAGGAGTCTGTAACAGTTGATCAACAATGTTATATTCACTCCTTTGGATGAGCTTCAACATCTCATCATTATTTTTTGAAAGGTCGGGATTACTGGATTGACCGACTGGTGGATCGGGAGCTTCTGTCTGAAGTTCCTTTTCCTTGTTAGGTTCTCCAACTCCTCGGTTGAAGATTCGAACGCTCCGTGTTACTCGACTGATGTCTGCAATATTCACGACGGAGGGTAATGGAATTTCCTTTCCATTTTCAATTGTTGTTGCACCGTATTTGTAAGGGATAGCCTTAGTTGATTCATACGGTAATGGTCCTGGTAGATAGATGACTATGGGAACTTTCTGATTTTTCTGACCATCATAAGTAATCTCGATCCGATCCCGGTTGGGAACTTTAGATTCGTCAAGTAGAGGGATGATGGCAAAAACATCCCTGGTCCCGTGATGACCAGAGATGGTTACAACATCCTCAATTTGATCGGCAAGGTAGTTCGGCGCCCAGTCGATGGGTCCAGAACCCGGATATGGACGAATTTCTCCACGGTCCACCTGACCCTGAAGAGCCGCTCGCACAAGGTAGCACCCTTGGTTACTTTCCGAACAGACGCTGCAACGGTCATAATTGTGTAGTGGCACCTGGCCACGCCCACTTTGAATACAATGTAACCTCACTAGGTTAGCTTCCACTGATCGGACATCCTGACTTTGACGTCGAGTGGGATTCCTATTACTGATACTAATTTGTTGAGTATCTTCATCCATGTAAATCGGCATCCACCAGTGATTTAACAAGTGCTGAAGTGCCTCCTGGACAAGGGTACAACCTCGATCGTTTTTGCAACCCGCTTCACGGCTTTGATAGTCATGTGATATTAAGAATCCGAGTCGGACCTGCTCAGCATGTAACTCTACCAGGCTGGTATTCATCACGCGAATATCAAAGATCTGAACCATGTTGATCTGATAAGAATTCCTATCATGGTAGTCTTGGATCCATCCAAGATCCATCTGACGCTGGAGGGCTTCTTGTACAAAAGAGCAACCCTGTTTGTTGACCGAGCAAGTCAGACAGGAATTGTAATCGTGCCGTGGCAGATTATGATACTGGCTTTGCCTTGAGTGCATTGCCACCAAGTTGACATTCATCGCATGGATGTCGTGGTTTTGAATGATGTTGGAATTCGTGTAGACCATGTTAACTCCACGAACTCAGTGCTCTTGGATCCATCTGAGATCCATTTGTTCCTGTAGAGCTGCTTGCACCACAGAACATCCTTGGTTATCTTTAGAGTAGATATCACACTGGTGATAGTTATGAGGTGGCACATGGCCATATCCACTCTGTCTATAATGCATCTTGACCAGATTGGTTTTCAACAAGAGTACATCATGAATTTGATAGACGTCGTTAGTCTCTTTCTTAATCAGATTGACTGCAGCTTTCTCGTGTTGAGGCAGCGGGTTTGTGAGAACATTAGGATTTGTATCTTTGAAAGATAAAACCCCACTCCTAACAAGTTTTTGCACGTCGGACTTGAAATTGAGACAATTCTCAATATTATGCCCTGAACCTCCTTGATGATAAGGGCAAGTTTGATCCACCTTAAACCAAAAAGGTGGATTTTCCGGTACTGTAAGAGGGGACTTAGTCTGAATGTGCCCCTTGGCTAGCAGTAATGGAAACAGCTCTGCGTATGTTACGGGTATAGGATCAAATCCTGGTGTCCGTGTTGTATGGTTGTTGTTGAATTGAGGACGAGCCTGCTGAAGAGGCTGTTGTGTCCTTTGCTGATCAGGTTAGCTCTGCGCAACCTGAGGTTGATACGTATGAATAGGCGCAGGGCTGATAGCAGGAGTTACAGCTGCTACTGGTTGATATCGACGCCTTTGCTTTCCGAGAGAGATATTCCCAATATCTTGCTCTTTTTTCTTAGGGAGAGCACTACCGTATTTTTTAGTACCGCTCGTCGATCCAGTGTCTTTTACCAAACGTCCTTCTCGGACGGCTTCCTCAAGACGTACACCCATGCCGGCCATTTCGGTGAAGTCACTGGGCGCACTGGCAACCATTCGGTCATAGTAAAATGAGCTTAAGGTCTTTAAGAAGATCTTTGTCATCTCTTTTTCCTCAAGAGGCAGACAAATTTGAGCGGCAATTTCACGCCACCTTTGAGGATACTCCTTAAAGGTTTCCTTGTCCTTTTGTGACATTGATCTGAATTGATCTCTGTCGGGTGCCATGTCCAAATTGTATTTGTATTATTGGACGAAGGCAGTACCAAGATCTCTGAATGTACTAATCGTAGTACGGTTTAAACCCATGTACCATTTGAGTGCGGCACCGGTTAAACTATCCTGAAAGTAGTGAATCAGTAGGTCCTGATTCTCCGTCTGAGCTGACATCCGCCGAGCGTACATCACCAGATAGCTTTGAGGGCAAGAGTTACCCTTGTATTTTTCAAAGTCGGGCACTTGGAATTTGTGCGGAACTTTCACATTGGGGACCAAGCAGAGGTCTGCGGCGTCCTTTCCAAATAAATCCTGACCGCGAATGGCTTGCAGCTCCTTCTGCATTTCCAAGAACTATTCCTGGAATTCATCCATTCTGTCAAACAAAGTTTCCTTTTTACCAGCAGGTATCGGTGGAATTTGTCCTTCCGGGACAGTGTGCACCACAGGGGGTGGTACCGTGACTACAGAAGCAAATCTTGGCGTTTCCCGAAGTTTGTAACCTTCAGGAGTCTTTAGTATGCCCCTGGCATCTTCGCTTTCCCGAAGTTTGTAACCTTCAGGCCCAGCGGCTTCTGTTGTGATTCCCTGATCTTCAGTGATCGGCGAAACATATCCTTCTGGGATATAATTAACAGGCATGCCCCAAGGATGATCTTTCAGTATTTGATACATAGGATCATACTTCTCCACGATGGGCATTGAGGTGATCTCTGAGATCACAGTTCTTTGTAGCTGAGCTTCTGCCATGGCTTGCATGTCGTTACGAAGCTTTCTCATATCCTCTCTTAGAGCGTCGATCTCTTCTTTCAACTCTCTGTTTTCTTCCTCAAGATCATCCATCTTTTTCTGACGATTGGCCCGAGTATTATACGAATGAGACAGCTTGACTCTAGAATCGAGACACAAACGTGAGATTCGTAGGGAAGAAGAATGCGTTACGTGAGAATGATGAATGCAATGATTATATTAATTGTTTTTTCTTGGTTTAATCAAAATAAACTTTGACAATTAGATTGCAAATATCAAACGGTGGGGAAACCCCTTTTTATTGAATTCAAAAGATTACAGAAATGGAAATACAGTAGATTACAATGTGTAGAAACAGAAACCTAAGCTAATGGGTCCCGAGTCCTCTCTGAAGAGAAATCGGGTGCTGATTCTGGGACTTTCCTTTTCTTTGACCAGGGCTCTTGGGCCGTTGTCGGGTTGTCATTCCTTTGCCAGGTGAAAGGAGTGAGCAAATTCCTTTGGTCATCTTGATTCTCTACAGCATGTTTCTCCAAAATTTCAATCAGAGCATCTTTTTCTTTCAGTAATTGCTGTATTTTGATGCACTCTATGTCGAGGGTGTGGTACATGTTCTTCCAAGACCTTCTCTCCCGTTGAACTTTGTTGAGAGTAACCTGAAGTTTTTCTGTTTCCGTCATGAAGTACATGACAGATTCCTTTGGCGGAAGAATTCTGTAACGAGGATAAGGCATTTTTAGCTTGAGAGCTCTAGTTTGTACCCAATGGAGATAAGGCTCCACCGAGACACAGTCCGGTTTTCCCAGAGACTCTCGTCCTTTCTTATGAACCTGTTTCCAAGCATGCACTATTTCCATCTTTAGTGCTCTGTCATTTTCTCCTTCCTTGAAGAAAAGACCTTCCAGATGAACACTCTGTGGGACGTGTCTCATCGGGTATCCAAATTGACGGCGAACCAACACCGGATGATAGTTGATTCCTCCTTTAGTTCCTATGAGGGGTACGTTGGGGAAGTTTCCACAATGATCAATGATTCTGATTCCATCATAGATCCTATTGCACCAATCTATATCAGAGTTGGTAAGAGACATGATCTTCTGCGACCAACGTAAGGCACTCTTGTAATCCCAAAAAGCAGCAGACTTGGGAAAGTGGGAAATAAACCATTTATAAAGCAAAGGTACACAACATGTGATCTCCCCTCCACTGTACAAATTTCCTAAGTGTACAGAATGATACGCATCTGTGAGCAAAGTCGGCACAGGGTTTCCAATGAGAAAAACCTTAATGGAGTTAATATCGACGAAGTTATTGATGTTGGGAAACAAAAATAACTCGTAGGTGAGCAAGACAAAAATGCTTTCAAAAGCAGTGATGTTTCCTATACTGGCAAAATATAGGGCCTTCTTTGTCAAGAACTGGGCTGGCAAACCTTGGATGCCACCCTTAGCGGTCATGTGTGTCCTGACTTCATACTCGTCCAAATGAATTGCTCTTGCAATGGTCTGATTCTTTGGAATTTCTTCCAGTCCAGAAAATGGAGCTTGATCAGTAATGTGTAGATCAGTCAAGTGAGAATACTCCTCCAGCGTTGGTGCTAGCTGGTAATCCGGGAATGTGAAACAGTGATAAACTGGATCATAAAACAGAATGAGCGCATCCATGATTCCTTCAATCACATGGACTCTTAATAGTGGTAGCAGACCTCTGTGCTTGGCTCTGAAAGCCTCAGGGTTAGTGATCATCCTCACCAACCTTCTCAAATCCTCTAACTTTGGAACCTTGAAGGTGTACGTATGAGTTCTCCTTCTACCGAAATCCATTAGCGTAATCCTTTTCTCTGATATTTTCAATCACAGTCTTAGTTTAATTTGAAAAACAGAGAGACTAGAAGAGAAGTTTTTTGAATGTTTTAATGTTTTTTTTAAATGAATGCATGAATGCAGCACACAAAAACCAAGAAAAAACATGGGGTCAAAGGGTCGTTGTCATGAAGTCAAGGCTCTACCCATCCCCAAAGGTTTATACTAGGGTGATTTTTGTACCTGTACTCATTATCATCAGCTCCTCCCAGGAAAGCAAAACAACAAGCGGATCGCCAGCGAGTTGTAGAGCAATCTTAGAGTAAGTGTCATTCACCGAGAATAGATCACCAGCCTCAAATGAGGGTAGTATCGCGTAACAACTATTCCCGATAGTTTCTGTACTACAAAAGGGTTTGGCTCCTCAGCTTCTCATACTTAACAATCGGCCCATTGTCTAGGTGAGAGAATGGGTTGCATTGGTCAGCCTCCACTGAGGTTGATGGTCGACCTCGTCGCCATCACTTATCTTAAGTGTATACTCAATCTTTCCACATGCGGCATCACACGCATTCCCATTAGCAGAAAAATAAACATGTATAGCAATTAGGAAAAATAGTATATATATTTGTCCTAATCATCCTAGACCTTTAAAGCTATGAATCCTAAGTTCCTGACAGAAAATGGGTTCCCCGGCGGAAGCCCCAATCTGTGGTTTTCACACAAGTGAAGAGAAAAAAGGTTTAGAAGATGGCCCCACGGTGGGCGCCATTTTTCTGTGAAAAATGGGGACGACCGTGCCTAGATCTAACTTTTAAAGGCCCCACGGTAGGCGCCATTTTTCTGTGAAAAATGGGGACGACCGTGCCTAGATCTAACTTTGAAAGGCCCCACAGGCTGCTGGTTCCCTTGGTATTGGATAGGTCTTGACTGAATTCAAATGAAAATGGCTTAGTCCATGCCACCTTGATGCTTCCATTGAATGCTCCAATCCAAATTTGGAGTCTTGTCCCTATTTTGGCAATTCTAGGTTCAACATGCTTTTTCTTGTTCCAAGGACTTTGGAGGCTTGGCTCAGTGATTGTCTCCTTGAGATTCAATCCTCAGATGTGTCCAAGTGGATAGGAGCATTTGGATTTGGCCAATTTTGGCAAATCGAGCAAAAATGCAAATTCTGCCTTGCCTTGACAGATTTCAACAAGGCAACTTGACAATGTCATAACTCATAGCCCAAATGGAATTTGGCAATGTTCTTGGCCATTTTGGAAAGCCCTTACATGATACAACAACTGTTTGAACATGTTTGGTTTTGATCTCTTTTGTATCCAAGTGAAAAATCCCCCTACATTTGGAAAAAAAATGAAGACAGATTTGGACTTAGTGAAAAATTCACTAAGTGTTGGAAAAAGTGACATTTTCATTTTTCAGCCATTTTGATCACACCATAACTCAAAATCCTTAATGAATTGGAATGACTTGTAGTTGAAGTTTTTGTAGAGGGTAATGAGGGCTACAAATCCATCTTTGGATGAGAAAAAATGGCTTTGTGGTTTAGGAGTTATGATCCTCCAAAGTTGGTACCCTTGTCACTTTATTTTTAACTTAGAAAAATTTCTAAGTTTTTATGGTTACCCCTTTTACAAGTTATCCAACTTTTCTTGATTTTTCTTGATGAATGATTATTCAAATCACACATTAACATCATTTTAGGGTTAAAAATCCATTTTGGTGAAAAATCTCAAAAAGTCAAAGTTGACTTTTGTGCACAGTTGACTTTTTATCAGATGAATTCCAAACTGTGCCATTCTTCAGGAAATCATGTCCTTGACGTAAATCAAACTTGATGGACATGTTTCATGGGTGTCATTGGGTACATTGAGGTATGTCCTAGGGTTTGGGAGCATGTCCTAGTCAAAAGTCAAAGTTACAGTTGACTTTTTTCCTTAAAACCCTAATTGTGGTGCAGATGAAATTGAGACTTGTTGCTCAAGCTTCTTGGATTAATCCATTGTTCCAAATGGATCAATATAGTTCATTAAAGACCCTCAAACATTCTCTTGAGGTCTTGGCTCATGATTTTCCCTAAAAGTCAACTTAGGGGTGAATTAGGTCAAGAAACCCTAATTCCTGATTTTTTATGTATGCATCCCTTGAGGCAAAATTGACTTGATGATTGGGTCCATGAGGTTCCATGGAGTATATTAGGTTGTGTTTTGGATCATTGGCTTGTGCCCAGATGAAAATTTTCCATTTGGAGGCCCTGGTCGACCAAAACCCTAATTTGGTGACACTGTCGATCTTGAGACTTAATCCACCTAGAAGGGAGCATCCTTGTGCTTGATCCTTAAAGTGGGAGTCCTTTTGGTCCATTGTGGATGTTTGAGAGGTTAGACAAATTGAAGATCATGTTGTTTCTTGATTGACCCTTTGTCTAAGCACTCAGAGAGGGCTTGAAACCCTAATTTTGATTGTAGTGAATGCTCAACAACCCTTGAGGCATTTGATGAGGCATGATGGTTCATCCATATTGTGATGATGATTTGCACAATGATGGGAAATCTTAGTGGTCAAAATTTGGGGTATGACAATAGCCCATCCACATGTTTTCTTCTCACACCGCCTGATTCCACCCGCACCCCCTGGCAGCAAAGAAAATTCTTGGGCCTGCTTTCTAAAGGCCCATGCGCCTGATACTATTCCCACCTCCCATTTTATGCTACACTCTTGGTTTTTTTTGTTTTGTTTTTTTTTGCAAATTAATTAGGTTAGATAATTAATTTAGGTTGAGATTAATTTTGAATAACTAATTAGACTTGTTTAGAATTTAACTTTTTTTTTAGAAATTAAAACTTGATTTAATTTTAGAATTAGATTAATTTTAGAAATAGATTTAATTAGAAATTAATTAGGAATTAATTCTTAGGTTTAGATACTAATTTTCTAATAAATCTTTAATTTTAGCTATTTTACTTAGAATTTAATCTTCTCTTTTACTTGGCATTTTAATCTTGAATTAGATTAATTTCTTATTAATTCCTGGTTAATTGTTAATTTCTCCTGACTTGCTTTCGTATTCGATTTTCTTTTGTGATTGCGTAGCTTCGTGTTTACTTGCCGATTACTCTGTATTCGCATGTTCCCTTAAGGTTCCTAGTCCGACTTAATTTCTGATTAAGCTCGGAGTAGGATAGAGATTAGGCTAGCAATCCAAGCACGATAACTTGTGGGATCTAGTTTCCCTTTGGACCATCTGTGTGTCCTTCCCTTTTCTCTCACCTTAGTGTGATCGAGATCCCTTTCTTCCGTGGTCGTTACCACGAACTACGGACGCTCTGACTTCCTCTCTTTAGATAGATTGAGGATACGTAGGCACAAGACGGTGATGTCTTGGTAAGCACTCTTCTCTCTCTTCAATGCAATTGAGACCCTTCCACCCTTCCTTTCATTTCTCGTAGTCCCGCGAACTACGATTGCTCTGATTTCCTCTGGTTAGATTGAGGATACGTAGGCATAAGACGATGATGTCTTGGCGAGCAACCTTTCCCCTTAGTTCGTGTCTGAACTACGTTGACTCTGACTTTCCCATTGCACGAGGGAATACGTAGGCATAGGACGATGATGTCCTATCGAGTCACTTTTTTTCCTTTTTCCCCGTTTCTTCATTCTTTTCAGTTCCCGTTCCTTTTCCTTTCCAGTAGCAGCGGAGCTCCAGATGACGACACCCTTTGATCGAGACAGCAAGCGTGGATCCCATCGAGTATGATGGACGCATGGGGTGCTAATCCCTTCCCCACGCGTAACCAACTCCCTTAGCCGTGTCTCTTGGTCGCGAGACCATGCTCTTTCCTTTCCCTCAGGTTTATGCATCGTTTCCTTTCCCTCTCTTGGGATAAATACACATTGCTGGTGACTCTGTTTCCGCCCCACTTTCGCGTTTGTACTTGGATGAAAATCCCAGGAGCGACAGCTGACGACTCTGCTGGGGACTCTGGTTCCATAAGCGAGTCAATCCTAGCGCTTGTCTGTTTTTCTTTCATTGGGTGTTTACTGTCGTGCTTTATTTTGATGCTTTACTGTTTTACTGTATTGATGTTTATTGTATTATTGCTTTACTGTATTACTGTTTTTACCGCACTTACTGCATTTGCATTTCATTATTATACTGGACTGTGTTGTGCTGTGATGGTTTTCTGTTTGGCAGGTTGGGATGTTCTGAGAGATAAGCCCACTACCCAGGCTTGAGAATACACATAGGTATTAGCGTGGACAGGCATGACGCTCCCGTGGTGTTGACCACGTGTCGGTGATCACGAGTCCCATAATCAGACGAGGTTCTATCGGGAGATATCTGCTACTGTATGTTGATACAGGCCAGTAGTTATTCTCTTGGGGAACTGTCGACTCTGGTAACCATTCCCGAGGACTCAGTTGCGGTACTCCTCCCGAGATGTGATAATGGCAGACCAGAAATGGAAAACCCATTACGCATTCTTGATCCGAGGACCCAATGCTGGGAACTTGCTATAGGATATCCTTATTTGGGGGAATCAGTGGACGACCTCTTTGTTTGGCGATAGTATTGTACCCCGAGGGATGAATGTACTATTGCTTCTCAAATCGAGAATCCGAAACTGAGGATCCCGGCTTTTTAGTACCCACATGTGAGAATGGGCGGGTGTTTACGGGTTTGCAGGTAAACTTGACTTTTAGCATACCCGATACTTTGGATTTCTTATCAGTATGGATTTATCAGTGTGGACTTATCAGCTGGGTATTCCGGTATTCTGATTATTTCGGTATTCTCTTCAGAGCAAACCTTTGCACTTATTCAGTCGGCAGCACATCAGCTACTCAGAATTTATGGATACCTTGATCCTGTGTCTTTGCATTTGCATCACATGACATTTTGCATTATCATACTCATATGCATAACAGGTATTTAGAGATGGGAATTCTTATTCTGGCTTGGTATTTTTTTCAGAACTGCAAATCTGACTTCTCACCACTATGCACCTCGAAGCAATCATGGATCAGATGCGAGTAGAGTTGTCGGAATTCCAGACTCGTATGGCTCAGTGCATGGAGGTGATGCAGGGTATGGCTCAACGTCAAGAGGAATTAAGGGCGATTATTCACAGGACTGCTGTTGTTATCCTAGAGGCTGGTAATGGGAATGTTGTTGGTAATACTCTGGGCGGAGTTGTGAATCCTCCACGTACTGATCTTCCTCCACCCCCTCCCATGAGTCAATCCAGAAGAAGTGCCGCTAAGATTCCTATTCCTCGTCAGGAGGTGGATAATCAGGATGAACAATTTTATGATGCTGAGATGAATTTACCTACTGAAATGGACCAGAGGCTTCGTATGATCGAAGAAAGGTTAAAGGCTTTAAAGAGCCAGAATGCTTTGGGTGTGGACATGTCTGACTTAGGGTTGGTCCCAGGTGTGAAGATTCCTCCGAAGTTCAGGGCACCTATTTTCGAAAAGTACAATGGAACCACCTGCCCCAAGTTTCACATCAGGGCATATTCAAGAAAAATGTCTGCCTATTCGGATGACGAGAAGCTGCTGATGCATTTCTTTCAAGATAGCCTAGCTGGGGCATCTTTAGACCGGTATATGAGGTTGGAGAGAATACATATTAAAAGCTGGAGAGATTTGGCAGAAGCTTTCATTAAGCACTACCAATACAATACGGACATGGTGCCCAATAGAATACAATTGCAGGGTCTTTCTCAGAGACAAAACGAAAACTTCAAAGAGTACTCCCAGAGGTAGGGTGAATTGGTTTCCCGAGTTCAACCTCCGATGTTGGAACGAGAGATTATTGATATGTTCATGGATACACTTCAGGGGCATTATTATGAGAAATTGGTTGGATGTTTGTCAACTGGATTTTCAGGTCTTGTATTGGCAGAAGAAAGAGTCGAAAACGGCATCAAAACGGGAAAGATTCGAATTGCTGCTGAAGATGCAAGGAAACCTTATGTTGGGTTCTCTAAGAGAAAGGAAGGAGAAACTAGTGTTGTGTATATTCCTCCTGTTGATCAACAGCCGGTTCGGTATCAGCAACCTTATGCTCCTCAGCAACAAAGACAACAAAGATCACGAAGGCCTGCGAGAAGGTTCGATCCACTCCCTATTCCTCACAGTCATGTTCTTGCCCGTCTACTTGAAAGTTCTCTGGTTGAACTAAGGGATGCCAAGCCTGTTCCCGACCCCATTCCTCCTGATTATTATCTGGATGCTAGATGTGAGTATCACTCAGACACACCGGGTCATTCCATTGAAATTTGCAACGTGTTCAAGCACAAGGTACAAGACCTGGTAGACTCAGAAATCATTGCATTCACTGAAGATGTTATGTACATCAATTGAAGCCTCTTTTCTCAAGTGAACACTCAGTTTGCAAGTACGTCCAGACAGAATCAAGCCTCCTCAGCGATGGCAATCTTCATCTTCTTTACTGCATTTTAATTTGTAGTTTTTCATTTCTTGTTAAAGCATTGTATGCATGCAAAGACTTGTTTGTTTTTAATGATGACCTTAATGCAATGAATATGTTTGTTTTCTTGAAGTATTTCTTTTCTTATTCATTCATATGTTGTTTATGCGCATTGCAATACCAATTTTCTTGCTTAAACTCTTGGAGGGAGGATGATGAGGTAAAAACGCAAAATCTTTGGTTGTTTACGTTTGGATAAAATCCTGTTGAGGATGTACATGCATTGCTTCAAATCACCAAACACCGGAGATATAAGGGAGATAGACCCTAGTCAAACCCTTTGAGCCTCGAAGTAGGAGTTTCTTTTCATAAGAAGAACCCTCACATTTAACCAAGGGCAGGGTAGGTGTCAGTTAATTTGACCGAGCGTTCAAATTTAGAAAGGAGTGTGCATCTAAGGATCCATTACCTTTTACTCATCAGGAGGTAGAAAGATTTGAAACCACAATGGTTATCCCTCATTGACTAAGGAATGAGGCAGTCATCATCCTTTTCAAACAAGTCAGACAACCAGTGTCACACGATTTGTTCAAAAAATAAAAAAAAAAGAGAAAAGAGAAAGCCCGCTAAGTTCAAACTTGAAAACAAGCGACTTAGGCAAAAGTTAGGGCATCCCGCTGGACTTCAAAATCGAAAAATTCAAAAAAGAATCAGTCCATGCAAAATCAGGGAAATAAAAAAAGCAAAAAACAAAAAAGAAGGATCAAAAGAAAAATCCTCGATAAAGAACAAGTCGTGTGACCGAAACACTGAAGACAAAAGGGGTGACTGTCATTTCAAAAAACCTCGTGGGTTCCTTAACCATCGATCCTCACAAAAATCCTTTTTGGAAATGAGCGCTTGTGCCAAATTAACTGAACGTAGGATTGGAGAACATCAAGGAGAATGGGTGGGTACAAATAGAATTTTGAGCCATAAAACCATTTTCTAAAACCGTGAACCAGGTCACGTTACAACCCTTAGAAGTCCTAATTGAAACAGGGTTTATTCTGAAGGTGTACTTCAACGAGATGGAGTTCCTGACTCCCATGAGTTGTGCTAATAAGATTTTTGTTGGTATTACATGTGCGTATTGTTTTCCATTCAAAAATTAATGTCGTAACTAGTGACTTGTTCACAGGGTTTTACGACATATTTTCAATAAACTTCAAGGTTAACATGTTTGTTGCATTAGAATTATCATTCTCATAATAAACTTGTTTTGCTTGCATACATGTGCCTAAGCATCAAGGAAGCTTACACAATGAATGTCAGTCGAGAAGCTTGATCCTGCCGAGCTGGGATACTTGAAAATTCTAAAGGACAGTCATGTCAAGGGACTCACTGCCAAGAGACTCAGTGTAGAGTGGGCTCTCCCAAGTAAGTCGTGTTAAGATGTAGCCAATCTGGGGCAGTCACGTCGAGAAATCTCTCCGAAGTTGAGTTATTCTAGGGCATTCATTCGAAGGTCAGGGGCAAAGTCACTTCAAAGCTCATATCGAGGCAGGCCACCTCAAGAGCATGAGAAGTTATCCTCTCCAGAAGACGGTTAATCAGAAGCACCTCTTCAAGGTTCAAAATACTGAGGCAGAGTATTTCAAATCATTACAAGTTCTCTCGAGGCAAATTCCTTCACAGATCATACCGTCTGGGGCTGTTACGTCGAGATCCAATAAATCTCTCAAAGAGTTTGAAGATCCTGGGGCAGGGTGAACGCCCGGTCTTCTGTAAAATCCTCTTGTGATTAGACCCTCTGGTCTGGGGCAAGTCGAGAGTTAAAGGAACCGTTGTTCACTCTTGATAATCAGTATGCAAGTGATCAGCAGAAACTTGAAGTACTAAGTCTCTCCCCCAGCAAGGAGCCAGAAGGTATCTTTGTCCAGCAAGGTGTTGGAATTAATATTCTTCCCCAAGCAGAGAATCGTCCTCAAGACGAAAAGGGGATCTTTATGAAGACTTCTCATCCCCAGCAGTGTAGGTGGATTCCTCATTCTCAGCAGGGTAAGACGATGGAATATTTTCAATCAGTTTGAAGATGGTGAGAAGTCAGAGTATTCTCTTCCTCAAAAGTCAGAGTCAGTAATTCTCCGCAAGTAAAAGTCCAATAGTTATTGGCATTCTCAGCAGTTCAAAGTCCAATCTTCATTGGCATCTCCCCAACAGAGTTTGCAATTTAGTTTGCAGTTCCCCGACAGGGTTTGCATCACCAGTGGTTATTGGTGGTACAGTTGGTCATTTCCCCACAAGTGATCAGATATTGGTGACCCCTTCCTCGGTGAAGTCTGCTTGTTCCGTTCCGCATATTCCTCGGTGGAGTGTCCTCTCATTCTTGCATGTAGTAATCATCATTGCATTGCATCCTCAAAATGCGTAGCATTTCCATTTCGTATGGAGCATTACGCCATAGAAAGAAAAATTCAAACATGCATCGAAGCATAAGCCAGATTTGATGCCTTGTGCAAAAGCCCAGAGCAACCCTCAATCAAAGCAGTGATTCCCAACCTCAGGGTTGACGCCTCTTTATACCAACTTTAAAGTTGTCGTGTACCTTCTCAACTTCAAAGTTGATGAATAACCATTCCTTTATCCGACTTCAAAGTTGTCGTGGTTCTTTTCTCGACCTCAGAGTTGATGAATACTTCATCTCGCCCCAACCTCAGGGTTGAAGCCCCTTTACCAACTTCAAAGTTGTTGTATACCTTTTATCAACTTCATAGTTGATGAACATTATACCTTTTCTTGACCTCAGAGTTGATGAATATCCTTTTCTTCCCCAACTTCAAAGTTGTCGTATACCTTTCTTCGACCTCAGGGTTGATGAATACCTTCTTTTTCCCTCAACCTCAGAGTTGACGCCCACTTTACCAACTTCATATTGTCATACCTCTTCTTCTCCAACTTCGAAGTTGTCAGACACCTTTTCTCGACCTCTGAGTCGATGAACACCCCCTTTTACCAACTTCAAAGTTGTTGTATTTCTCCTGTCCAACCTCAGAGTTGACGTCCCTTTGTCCAACCTCAGAGTTGACGTGTATTCCTCTTTACCAACCTCAGAGTTGACGTATATTGTGGCATGTCTCCAACCTCAGTGTTGACCTATTTCTTTCTTCTAGCCTCAGAGTTGGCTTCAAGTTTTCCCCAACCTCAGGGTTGACGTTCCCTTTACCAACTTCAAAGTTGTCGTGGTTGTTTTCTCAATCTCAGAGTTGATGTCTACCTTTTTCTCAAACATTCAAAGTTGGTGTTTAGCCCATTTTTCCTCAACCTCAGAGTTGATGGTTATCCTTTTCTTTCTCGGAGTCGGCGTATAGTCCTTTTCCTCAACTTCAGAGTTGATGGTCTACCTTCTTATCCCCAACGGAGTCATCTTTGTAGGTCTGTTGATTCTACTAACCTTCGATTATGAGTCCACCTTCGGCTGGCAATCACTATGTCATTTCTCTCCCCACAGTGCTGAAAGCCGGTGCTATCATCCTTTCAGGTCCAAGTCGATTGAATAGGGGCAGCTGTAACACCCCAAAATTTTTCCCTACCTTTTACTGGCTTTTGTTTTTTTAATTGCATCTTCGTTAGGTCATAATCATATCTTTGCATTTGCATTGGTTTTTCGGGACAAGGGATCGAAGAGTTTTCATGCTATTGGGTCACAATCTAGTGAGCTTACTGATTGATATTTTGGAATTCATTGAGGAAAGAAGATTGGTGTGATTGAGAATTTGATTGGAATTGGACATGTCAAGATCAGTTGTGTGGCCAATTCGGAAATTGAGATACAAGCCATTTTTAACTCATATCCAAACTCATTATTTTTCTTTATCCATTCTAACCCATTTTCAAATCCAATTTTTATCCAAATATCCATTTTTAGTCCATTTCCTTACATAAAATCATTTTTATCCATTTCAATATCCACTTTAAATAACCAAAACCATTTCTCAACACCACTTATGTAATTCATATCCAAATTCATCCATTTTTATAAACTAGTTTCAAGACCTTTTCTTAAATCCAATCTCATTTGTAAATCCAATTACCCAATATCCATTTTCAAACCTAGCTTTATCCAATTTCATCATCCACATTCACATTTCAAGTCCATTTACAATCCACTCTTAGATTTATATCCCAATTTATAACCATTTCCATTATCCATTGCAAAAAAAATCCATTTTCGAAATCCATGTGACAATTTAATTTTCAATTCAATTCATTTTTTCAACCTCATTTTAATTCATGCTACAAAATCCTAAAAGCCCATGTTTAATTCAATATTAATTTTAACCTCATTTCAATATCCAATAAACCTTGTTGTCCGTGTTCATATCCAATTAACCATATTCATAAACCAACTCTTTGCCAACGTGTAGCTACCATTACTCCATCTACAATGTCCACGGCTACTTGTAATTCATAACCATCACACAGTCAGCATAGCAGTAATAAAGGTGCGTGTAAAACAGGTGGTAAAGTTAAAGCATAGCAGCAATAAAGGTGCGTCGCAGTGAAAAGAAAATACACGCACGGGAAAAGAAAAAAGTGGTGGCAAGAGTTTGTTACAAAGTTATCAGCAGAAAAAAGAAGTGATTCACACAAAGTCATAGCAGTTCTATTTCACAGCAAGAAAAAATGCATAGTCACGGGAAGAATAAAGTTTCTTCGCAGAAAAAGAAAACAATAACAGAAGATATGAAAATTTCCAACAGAACTTTTACACAGCTTTCATAACCCAAAACCTCTAACAGATTCATAAAAAATCATAACTGAAATCCTAACCAACTTCTAACATAATTTCAATTGTGCAGACCAAATTACCCTCCCAAAACTCAGTATAAAGCAGGCTGCAATGAAATTGGAGGGGGAAGTTTTTAATTCTGCAAATTGGAACTCTCAGTCACTGCTTTCCATTTTTTTCCTGAGAATTCTCCAAGAAGCTTCATTGATCCTTTTTCTTCCACCTCAAAAACCAGCAAGAAAACTGCAACAGAATTGAGGAGTTTCTTCATATTCAAATTCCCTTCTCCAATCTCCATCATCTTTAATCTTCAACCACTTTCAACAAGATTGAAGAGGAGCTTCACCACGGATCGCAAACCTCACGATCCTCAATCTCAAAACCTGCAAAAATCACACTCAAACTCCTCATCAATCATCAATTTGTAAATCGAAGTAATCACAACTGTACCACTACAAATTTCAGCAGTCATCAAAGATGTGATTTCAGAGAAATTAAAGAAGAATCCAATGCAAATTCAACGGTTAATTTCAGAACAACAACATCAATTCGCAGCGAGTTCAGATTCGAAGCAAAATCAACAAAAACAACTTCACGCAACACTCAAGGAAAGTAGAAGAAAATTGAGCAAAATTGAAGAAGAAGAAATCAAGCAGCAATCAAGGAATCAAGAAGAAGATTTTGCTAGATTCAAGTTCGACATTACCTCTGGTTTTCTATTTTTTTCGCCGATTTGAAGAAGCACTGGACTCTCTCCGGTCGGTAAACTCTTTGATATCTCTTCATCTCTTCATATGCTATTGTTTTTTATCTTGTTATCTTGAATCGTAATAAGAGCGAGGTGAGATCGTTTTTGCTGTTTTTGATATCAAAGAGGTTCCTCCGCCGCCGGCGAGAGGCCATGGCACGGCGGAGCGGTGAATCATGACATTGTTGTGTTGGTTTTAATCTGAAAGAGGGTTTTAATCTGAAAGAGAGCGAGATGATGAGAATGTTGAGTTTGTGAGTGAGGAAAGGCGAACAGAAGGAGGCTGACGGCACATCGAAGACGGAGGGAGGAGGTTCCCGGCATCGCGTCATGCTCGAGATTCGGTAATGGTGAAGAAGGCAAGGCAAGGTCGTGAGAGAAGAGAGATGACGGATTATTTTTTGGCGTGGTTGTCCGAATAAGGTGTTTGGAGAGTGTTGAGACGGAAGCGGCGACTATGGTGATGAAGAAGAAGATGCAAAGAACAAGGGGGCAGTTGTGTGTGTTGTTCGTCTCCTAAGAATTTCTCTCTTTTTAGATTAGGGTTTTTTCATTTGCTTCACTCAGATTGGGCTCTTAGGCCCACTCAACTTCATTTCCACACTTCCATTGCCTCGCTGCACCCCCGTTGGTTTTCATAAAAACAAAAACAAAGAAAAACCTTTGAGCTTAAACTTTCAAAGGCCCATACGCCTATTTTCCTATCACACCGCCTAACTCCACCCACACCCCCTGGACAGAAAGAGCAGCTTGGGCCACTAACTCATAAGGCCCACTCGCCTTGCTTCTGACACGCCCCAGCGCTCTGCGCACCCTCCTGTGGCTGTTTAAGGTTTTTGGTCCTCAGCCTTAAGGCCCAGCGCCTCACTTTCTATTCCCACATCCCTGAAACACTGTTGCGCCCCTTAGGTTTATTTTGTTAATTGTGTTTTTTATTTTGGTTTTATTAATTGTTTAGTTAATAAATTTAGGATAACTTTTTTTAGTTAATTAGATTTTAATAGGAATTTAGAACTTCAATTTAGTTTTAATTCTAGAATTAATTTTAGGATTAATTTTCTTTAGATTTAGTTTGGAATTCATTTGAACTAATTCTAGGATTAATTTTCTTTAGATTTAGTTTAGAATTAATTTGAACTAATTTTAGGATTAATCTTAGAATTAATCTCAAGTTAACTTTTCTTCTTAGAATTTAATTTTGCTTTTAATTAGCTTTCTAACTTGGATATTCTTGTTTAATTGCTGATTAATTTCTGATTAAGTACTTACGTGTCTCTTATTCGATTTTCCTCTGTGATTGCAATGGTTTGTGTTTACTTGCCGATTACTCTGTATTCGCATGTTCCCTTAAGGTTCCTAGTCCGACTTAATTTATGATTAAGCTTGGAGTAGGATAGACATTAGGCTAGTAATCCAGGCACGATAACTTGTGGGATCGAGTTTCCCATTGGACCATCTGTGTGTCCTTCCCTTTTTCTCTCACCTCTGTGTGATCGAGGTCCCTTTTTTCTGTGGTCGTTACCACGAACTACGGACGCTCTGATTTCCTCTCTCTGGATAGATTGAGGATACGTAGGCACAAGACGACAATTTCTTTGCGTGCACTCTTCTCTCGCCCCAGTGCGATTGAGACCCTTCCACCCTTCCTTCCATTTCCCGTAGTCGCGAACTATGGATGCTTTGATCCTCATTTCCGATGAGATACGTAGGCACGAGGATCCCTATCCTTGGTGAGCACATTAACAACTAACTTCCCTTTTTCTCTCGCTTCAGTGCGATCGAGCCTTTTTCTCTCGCTTCGGCGAGATTGTGCCTCTTTTCTCTCGTCTTAGTACGATTGAGACTAACCTGTTAGTTGAGCCCTTTTCTCTCTCCCTCAGTGCGATCGAGACTTTTTCACCGACCCGTAGGTCGAACTACGACTGCTCTGATTTCCTCTCTCTGGTTAGAATGAGGATACGTAGGCACAAGACGGCGATGTCTTGGCGAGCAAACTTCCCCCGGTTCGTGTCCGAACTACGTTGACTCTGACTTTCTCATTGCACAAGGGAATACGTAGGCGTAGGACTCCGAGGATGTCCTACCGAGTCACTTCTTTTTCTTTTCTCCTCCATTTCTCCGTCCTTTTTCGTTCTCGTTCCTTTTCCTTTCCAGTAGCAGCGGAGTTCCAGTTATTGACACCCATTGATCGAGACAGCAAGCGTGGATCCCATCGAGTACGATGGACGCGTGGGGGTGCTAATACCTTCCCCTCGTGTAACCGCCTACCTTACCCGTTCCTCTTGGTCGCGAGACCATGCTCTTTCCTCTCCCTGAGGTTTACGCAGTGTTTCCTTTCCCTCTCTTGGGATAAATACACATTGCTGGCGACTCTGTTTCCGTGCCACTTTCGCGTTTGTACCTGGATGAAAATCCCGGGAGCGACAGCTCGCGATCTTGTTTGTGGTATAAGATGCAAAACACATATGGGATCTTAGGGGTAAAAATTAGGGTATTACTGTTGCTACCACTGGTGTGGTGATACATCCGTGTATCAAAACCACCCCATGAACATATATGGGTGACTTGTTTTTAGACCAGGCCAAGGTGCCATGGCCTGGCCCTTGTCCAAGGGAGGCCAGATTTTATGCCTTTGCAAGAAGGCCATAAATTTCTTATTTCTCCATGAAAATGGATGAAATAAAGATGGATCCAACCTAGAATTTCATGAGGAATCCAATGGTGGTCTTTGAATTTTCTAAAAATGCCTACATTTTAAAACCCGATAGTGGTTTCAAAATAGGTCAATATTTGCAAGTTCTGTGCTACAACTCCATACAAGAAATAATAGCATGGCAAATTAGTTCAAACACAACAAATATGATATGTATGACATGTTCATGATCAATGTACATCAAAGCAATGCATATTTCCAAAGTTCAAGTTGTTATGCACTTACCTCTTGAAGCTTCACTTGCTATCTTTCAAGAGACTTGTGACAGAAGTAATCCAACGCCTTGGACACTCTTAATAGACCCCTTAGAAGCTTTTAGGATGATCCAAATCAAAAGGAAACCTCTGGAACAGAAACTATCTCCTTCTTGCAAAATTGGCAAAAATGACCAAAATAGCAACTCCCTCAATTGGGGTTACAATTGAGGAACACTTGTTGGAACACTTTAGGGATGATATTTGGAGACTGTTTGAAGTGTTTTTTGGCTTTGAAAGTGATTGAATCAAGACATGGCTTGGAAAATGCAGAAAAGTCAAAATTTGAGGTTTTGATGGTTGACTTTCTGATTTTGGTGTTGTGAGATGAAGATAAAGGTTTGAACACCTCCAATGGATGATTTTTGATGTGTTTGGATGGTGGTGTGAGTGATTTAACCTCTGGTTTTGAGAATTTCAAGTTTGATCCTTGAAACTTTGAAATTTGAAGTAAGAGAGGGAGAATGAGAAAACAAGGCTTTGGTATTGTTTTGGTGTGTTTTTTATGATACAAAATGACCTCTATTTATAGGAGAGCAAGTTTTATTTGCAAGGAATAGTGAGTGGATGAGGGAGCATGCTATTATCCAATGGATTTTGTCATGTAGCACTTTCTTAAATGCCAAGATATCAAGTCTCCTCTTATCTTGACTTCAACCAACTTTGCAGGTTTAAACACTCATGTTTCTTGAATCCTCTTGACTGTTTTGTAACTGATTCATGCCTCCTCTATACATCACATAAATGCTTGATGCCAAATTTGAAATTCAAGGTTCATGTAATGATGATTTTGCACATGCCAAGTTGAAATCTTGACTCATTGGTCCAAAGATGAAATCATCAAGTGATTTATCAAGATTCTTTCTGATCTTGGAAGAGGACAAAGCTTGTAAGATGACAAAATTGGAAATGGAAATCGTGTGGCACAAGAAATGCACACAATCTTCCAAATGGTGTCATGAAAATCAGTTTGAGCAAGGCATGTTGTGAGGTTCATAACTCCTTGCTCAAGTTGAATCAATAGATGTTCTTGTACTCTTTGGAAAACTTGTATATCATACTTCACCTTTGATCTTTACATTTGGTCTTGATTCCTTTTGGATCATAATGAAAAATCCCTCCAAAGTTGGGCAAAACATGAAACAGATTCTGCCTAAAATTTTTCTAAGTGTCAAAGTTCCAATCTTATGAAACCCTAACTTTATGGTCTTATAACTCAAAACCTAGGCATTTTTTGACCATGGATCAGTAGGAAACTTTTGTAGTATGTAATGAGAGCTTTAATTTGAGCTTTGGATGGAAGAAAATGGTTGCTTGGATCACAAGTTATGGCCTTGCAAAGTTGGATAAAAATCACTTTTTCCATAACTTAGTGAAATTTCAAGTTTCTCAAGGTTGCCCTTTTTGCAAGTAACCTCACTTTTCTTGATTTTTATTGATTGATCATGATCCAAATCATAAGTTAACATTGTTTTTTACTTGAAGAGGCCATGTTTGTCAAAAAAATCTCAAAAGTCAAACTTGATTTTGGTCACAGTTGACTTTTTTATATCAGATGAATTTTGAACTTTATGATCCTTTATGAAATCAAGTCCTTGGGCTAAATTGAACCTAATGGATGATTACATAGGTGTTTTAGAGTGTCTTGAATCATATCCCAAGGTTTGAAATCATGTCTTGGTCAAAAGTCAAAGGCAAGGTTGACTTTTTCTCAGAAACTCTAGTTTGTGGTCCAGATGAATTTGAATCCATGCATTGCTTGTGAACCAAGTTCTTTGAATCAATTTAGTCCTATGAAGGGATCAACATGATGTATCTGAGGTCCTGAAAGCATCTCTTTGAGGTCTTGGCTCATGCCTTGCTCCAAAAGTCAACTTGGGGATTGAATTAGATCAAAACCCTAAATCTTGATTTTTTATTAATGCATCCCCTTAGGCTATTTTGAACTTATGAATGGACTCATGAGGACCTTTTGAGCTTCTTGAATCATGTTTTGAAGTATTGGCTCATGCCCTTATGAAAATTTCTCTCTGGAGGCCTTGGTCGACCAAAACCCTAATCTGGTGACACTTGTGATCTTGAGGCTTGATCAACTTGAGATGTTGCATTTTTTGTGTTAGATTATTGATATGGAAGACATCTTGATCTTCCATGGATTTTTAGGAGGTTTGACAAGTTGAAGATCATGTCAATTCTTGATTGATCCTTTGTCTGAGTGCTCTGAGAGGGCTTAAAAAACCTAATCCTTGGTTAAGGTGAATGCTCAACAATCTTTGAGAGGATTAATGATGCATGAAGGTACATCCATATTGTGGTGATGATTTTCACAATGATGTGAAATCTTGTGGTCAAAATTTAGGGTATGACAACAGTCACTGCTTCTTTACAACATTTAGTTGTTTTTGGTTATTGAGGACTTTCAGGGTAAGGATTTAAAGATCTCCTCTTTTATTATCCCTAAGTTTTTCCTGAACTGTTTCTTTTGAAGCTTACAGTCAGCAGGATGCCCCAGTTTTTCCTAAGTCTCCTTCGGAGGTTCTGACTTAGCGGGCTTTTTCTTTTGATTTTACTTTTCTCTCTTTTTTGTTTTTGTTTTTTGAGAAGGAATGTGACTGCCAGGCTTAATGATTACGGTGAACCATCATTGGCTTTTTGGCTTGAAAGACTTATTCGACACTTTCTTGCTGTGTACAAAGGAAAACTTGTGAATGCAACCTTTATATGAAAGGTGTCTTGCATGAATGCACAACCAAGTTAATTGAGAACTACCCATCCCAAGGTTAAGATTGTGGGTTTTCGTATAGAAAGAAACTCCAACTTCTAGGCTCGAAGGGGTTGATGAGGGATTATCTTCCTAATTTCTCCAGTGTTTGGGGATTTGAAATAATGTGTTACATCATTGGCAAGGTTCTTAATTGAAAGCATACCACACCAATTTCAGGCATATGGTTTTTATCATTCTCCCTCCAATCTTTGTTAAACAACAATTTGATAAAGATAAGTGGATGGAAAAATATATCTTTTGCTTTTTATAAAAACAGTGGAAGAAAATGAGTGAATACGAATGGATTGATTCAAAAGATGCATAAACATTTCATTAATCTTACAAATTCAAAAAACAACAATGCTTACAAGTAAATATAAAATCAACATGCAAAGAAATTACAACGGAAAATACTGAAACAACCAAAAGATAGCCAGCTTTTAGGGAATTGAACTTCGTGGTCTGATCTTCAAACATTAGGGAAAACTTTTGAAACTTGATTCATGCTTCACGCTTCGTGCATTGGAAGGATGACACGCAGGGTATTATCAGGGAAAGACAAAATCTTCAGATCAATCAACTCTCGTACCATGTGCTTCAAAGCATGACAACCCTCCAAATCATGTCCGGGAGCACCCTCGTGGAAAGGACAATGCTCATTTGGGTTAAACCATGGCGATCTAGGATCAGAAGGAGGTCCTAGAGGCACTACTACAAAATGCGTAAACAACAACGCCATGGTCACCACGTTTCTTCCCTACACCGTTGTGACATATCTAAACTAAGGCACTATCATAATATTATTGTTTTTTTATTAAAAATTATTTGTGTATAACAACGGTTAAGGAGGCAACCGTTGTGATAACTTTAAACTTTCATGGGTTCAAACCTCAGGGCCCTCATATATGTTATACCTTTAATGTTAAGTGGCGCCTTTTCTTTTTTAATTATTTTTAAAGAAAAACCTTAAAAATTTATGACGACAGTTGAAGAGTTCCACCGTTGTTAAGTCGCACCTTTTCATTTTTAATTATTTTCAAATAAAAAACTTAAAATTTTATGACGACGGTTGAAGAGCCCACCGTTGTTAAGTCGCTCCTTTTCATTTTTAATTATTTTTAAATAAAAAAACTTTAAAGTTTATGACTACGGTTGGTGATTACAAACGTTGTGATATATTTTGCTTTTATTTAAAAATTTTAATTGTAAATACTCTGGCGCTTTTTTATGAAATTTCACCATGAAAGTAAAATATCACTACGGTTGCATATATTGGCCGTTGTGGTAGCTTGATAATATTATACACTCCTAGTTAGCTTGTCTCTTCAGTATCCTTTTTTCCATTGCAAATAGAAACTAGACGAAACAATACACGATTTCAACCCAAACCCTAACGTTCAATACTGTGAAACATTACACGATTTCATCCAAAACACCATCGTTCATCCTTCACTATCTATTTGTCATTGTCGTCATCATCGTCAACCAAGTTGACAAGACCATCACGATTAACCAAGTTGTTACCACCTAGAAGGAAAACAACAACAACACCGTCGTCACCACAAGGAAGGAAGACAACACCATCACCATCACCAACATCATTTACTTAGCCATCACGTTTAGGGTATATAAAATATTTTTCCCCATGCATCTACAGTAAACTTCATTTGCCATTGTTGTGGTTGTTGTTGTTTTATTTTGTGGTTGATGTTTATGTTCTTGTTGTTCATGTTGTTGTTGTTGTTTTTGAACTTAGATGTCGACCTTGTCGAGTTCTACATCAGAAACTAGCGAAGAAACTCAAACAAATGAGAGGTTAGCCAATGAAACTCAAACAACTGAAACTTAAACGAAAAGATCACAAAGAGGTGTCATAATGATGCCCCAATTCACATCAGTCCAGAACTTATCAAGTGAAAAAATTCCTATCTAGTTTGATTCGTTGTACAGAGTAGTGAATTGTGAATATTACTCTACTTTTAAGAGTTATGTTTCGTTCCTTTCACGTAGCAAGGTCAGTATATTGATTGATGATTGGAAACAAGTTGATGATAACATCAAAGAAACCATATGGACTGACGTTACAGTATTACATACTATAATTTTCATATATCGCCGATATCAATATCTATAATTTCTAATACATACTTATATATTAATTTAATTGTAGTTGAATTTTGAGTTTACTGATGACTCAAAATTGAAAGAAAATAAGTGGATATCATATGCTGGTACTCGTTGGAGGGAATTTAAGGCACATCTCACGGCTGACTACATTAGGAGGCCTAAGAGAGGTCTTGCTCATCCATGGATTCGATATAGTTTTATATCGAAGAAGCTATGGAAAAAGTTTGCAAAAATATGTCGTTCTGAGGAATTCAAGGTTAGTATTATTCTCATGTAACCGATAATGTTATGCTAATGAGTTATAGATACTAATCATATTTTTTTTCACTATGTTTATAACAGGTTAAAAACGAATTTAGAATACTCAATAAGGCCAAGAATATGTACCCCCATAGATTGTCTCGTGGGGGTTATAGGAAACTTGAGAAACAAATCATGCTTGAAAAGCAATCAGAAACAGGAGATGATCGCATCCCATCTCCACCTTCAAGACATGAAAAATGGAAGAGGACTCAATTAAGACCAGATGGAGAGTACACCTCTAGGGCGTCAAGAGTAGTTGCCGAAAAAGTTGTAAGTGTGATTTTTTTGCCTATGTTATTTGTTATATAAATGTGTTTGTAACAATATATGTAAGTTTCTCATGTTGTGTAAGATAAGTTGGTTGAGGAAGCCCGTGAAGGCACATTTGTTCCACAAGCACGACATGACATATTAGTAGAAGCTATCGGATTAGATGAGCATGATGGGCGTGTCCGTGCTGTTGGAGAATGTGTCGGCTTGAGGTCATTTTTTGGGTCTCAAAGAAAAAGTACCGAAAGCCCGGAAATTATTGCACAAAGACAAAAGATTGAAAATTTTGAGAAGCAATTAGAAGAATAGCGGAGAATGTTAGAAGAGAAGAAGGAAAAAGGGGAGAAAGATATGGAAAGGTTTTAAGAGTTATATTCGGTATGTACTTTACTTGAGATGTTAGTGTTTTATTGGAAATGTATGATATATATTGTGCTTATTTTTGTTTTATGTTTTGATTGAATATTATGATGTAGATATTAAATGAAAACCTTGAACAACGGACAAATGAAGATCACCGTAATGTTGATGGTGATGATGATGATGATGATCAAACTCCAAGTAGAAGTGTTGTACATCATGCTTCTATAAAAGGAAGTAATTGTTCAGCCCATCCCCCCTTGCGGATAACTGCAATGATATAGTGGACCCTAATCCAAATGAAATCACAATGTTATACTTGAAAGTTGCGGTGATAAATAAAACGCAACTTCTCCCGCTAGAACATTATCCACGTTTGAATTTATTCTATTACAGTCCTGAAGATGTAAGGGATTTTATTGGTAGGTATAAGTGGCTGGACATCGGGATATTGCAAGTTTGGTACACATAAGTATATAGGTGAATATACATGTCATTATAGAACTTTATCATTTATAGAACATCACCCCTAATTTATTTATATTCTTTAACCATTTAGGTACATTCACCATCTTTGTATAGAGTTGAATAAATCGAGCACTTAAGGAATCTTGGATCCGTTTTTTATTCGTTGGGCTTTTAATCAACCAAAAGATATCTGAGAGTAGTTGAAAACACGGTTCAATGAGGGAGGAAAAGAATGTTATTTAGCACCATTCCTCTGTTCGTAAGTATTATTGGAATTGATGTTTATGTATTCTATAGTTTTGTTTTTTGCAAATACCATTAATATATATATTCTCTTGTTTATTCAATGGTCATTGGCAATTGATCATCATATCATTTAGGGCGAATACGATAAGTTTTATGTGTTCCATGCATGATCCACTGGAAAAGAAAATGAAAGATATTATTAATTCGCAAGTGCATGCTTAATTCATTTTCTTTTACATTGTAATTAGTTTATCATGTAATATGTTTAATTAAAATTCAATGTACAGTGTTGTGGAGCAAGTGAATATGATGAACAATGTTAGAAGAAAGCCCACATGGATATGTCCTAAAGTAAGTGGCCCGAGTACATGTTTCTTTCCTTTACATTCATGTGTGGTTGTATTCATGTCATTTTTGCTTAAATTTGTAGACAAGAAAACAACCCGGGACTTACGAGTATGATTATTATGTCATGAAACACATGTTAAACATTATCCTTGCCGGTATTGTTGATTCATGGGATAAGGTATACATGTCATAAAATGTTTACATATATTAATATATAAGTTGACTATTGAATTATTATCATACATGTTATTGGCACTTTCTTATGTAGATGTTTAACGACGAAACTCCATTTCCCGTTGAGGACTTCGTAGATCTTTGTAAACGTTGGGCGTATATCCACGATGTTCTTAAGGGTCTAGCTGATTGATGATGTGAATAGCACTTTTCTATAGAGATGATGTGAATAACACTTTTCTGTATTGATGACATGAATATAGTGTTTGGTGTAAATATGGTTATAATAGTTACAATACTTACAGAAATTATAATAGGAAGACATTTTGTCTTTTGTCAATGAACAACGTTAGTTGTATTTTATACTCTTTATGCATATATACCTTATCTGTTAGGGTTAAAATGGTTACAGGTTAAAAAATGGGATGAATTTGAATTGCTGAGAAATGCATATTTAAAATATAGGAAGTATTTTATGCTCTTTATGCATGTATACCTTATATGTTATTATTAAAATGGTTACAGGTTAAAAAATGGGATGAATTTGAATTGCTGAGAAATACATATTTAAAACATAGGAAGTATTTTATGCTCTTTATGCATGTATGCCTTATCTGTTATGGTTAAAATGGTTACAGGTTAAAAATGGGATGAATTTGAATTGCTGAGAAATGCAAATTTAAAACATAAGAAATTTTGACAGTGGTTATAAAACCTAGCCATGGTTGTATATTTGTATTTGAAGAATATATAACGAAGGTTATATAATATCTCGCGTGCTGCACAGAAAAAAATCAAAACGGCGCAGCTGGGAATCGAACCAAGGACCATTATATTTATCACAACGGTTCGTTTGAATAACTGTTGTGATAGGGCACGTTGTTTCCTAGGTTATTACAACGGTTAATGGGCCATGATTATAAGTATCATTTTACAACGACACTCTACATAACAACGCCTACACAAGCATCATTATATACATTTCCCAACTGTTGTTAATTGGTTTTTACATAGTAGTGAGGCCTTGGAACCATTAGTCCTTTTCCCAATAAAGAAGGATAGAGCTCAGTGTACATCATTGGAATCGGATGAAAGGGCGGTCTACCCCTTTACCTTCTGTTCTAATTTGGAGTACCTTCCGGGTTAGCAACCTGAGCTCTTGGTTGTTGATAAGCTATCACTGCAGGGGATTGTTGATGCTGACGGGGAACCTTAGCCCGCTGATCCTGATTCTGATGCTCTTGGGGGAAGACATCCACAGGATGTTGACGTGTTATCTTGGCATCCAAATGATGAGGATGGCATCTTGAGGGGGAACTAAACGCTGGTATATGAGAATTTTCCTCATGGAAATGCCCTTGGTGTGGGGGACATTAGATGAATATGGAGTGATGATTTCCTTGGTTGTCACAGGGTGTCATTCCCTCTTTATCAAGGCTTGCAGGGTTTCCAAGACCCAACTCATCTGGTTCTTCAGAATCCTGATTTCCTCCTTCAATGCTTCTTGACTCTTCCTTAGCTCGTTCATTTTCTCTTCAGACATTGCTCTCTGTTCCATATGTGTGTCAGGAATCACCAAGCTGGCCAGAGGAGGATGGATGAGTTTTATGTTTGAGAAATGCAAATGAGATACAAATGTGATGACATGTGCATGAAATGTAAATGCAAGCTTAATGGTTTCTAGGAACTCAAGTGTAAGTTGCAAACATTTTTGAAAAAACCCGAAAAGTTTCATTTCATAATCCATGATCTCTATTGATCTCTTTTTTGCAAAGAAATGAATAATTGAGTTCCTTGAAACCAAAGGGATATTCATGAATGCATTAATGTATGTATGCACAATCACACATATACACATATTCACATATATACAAACATGGGGTTTAGGTTTTGAGATCACGAGCATGGAGTCATGGTCTACCCATCCCAAAGGTATGTACTATGGGTTTTTGCACCTGCGGAATAAGGTTCTATGAGGTTCCCAAAGTCATTGACCCATCTTTCGGATATTATCAATACACCATTTACTTGGAAATCAATAATATTCTGAAGAGAGTCTCGTTTAAGCGTAGTATCGCGTGTCAACTACTTCGGGTTTACTCCCTCATAGTCACCGCACTACATCCTAATAAAGCCAAGTGGGGTAAAAGGTAACTAAAGGTCCTCAGTGTCACGGGCTCCTAGGTCAAAAGTAGTAATGCATTCATAATTACTCGTTCAACAATATTACCCTCAAAAGGGCCTCCACTGAGCGAGGGATCTCAAGGGTGAAGAACACTTGATAGTGATCAAGGTTCAAAGGAGGAGGTAAGTGTTCATAACAATAACACTTACATAGAGTTTACAAACTCTAACCTGAATCTAAGTTAAAAGGGCTAATGACTCTAACAAGGTCAAAAGGAAAAGTTAAGGTAAGGCTAAGCTACCTATGACATAAAGTCAATGAAAAGACCTTTCCTTTGGATTTGGAAATAAAGGTAACAAAAAAGGATGAAAACTAACAAGCTAACATCACTTGGGGATAACTTGACAAAGTTAAAGTAAACATGGGCAATAACTTGAGTAAAACAATCACAAAGGTTAAGTCATGTTAAACATACAATTTATGTATCATGTAAGAAAAATATACCATTAAAGTTTAAGGCCATTGTCATACCCCAAATTTTGACCACTAAGATTTCCCATCATTGTACAAATCATCATCACAATATGGATGAACCATCATGCCTCATCAAATGCCTCAAGAGTTGTTGAGCATTCACTACAATCAAAATTAGGGTTTCAAGCCCTCTCAGAGCTTCTGACAAAGGATCAATCAAGGAATGACATGATCTTCAACTTGTCTAAACCTCTCAAACATCCACAAAGGATCAAAATGACTCCCACTCCAAGGATTAAGCACAAAGCTGCTCCCTTCTAGGTGGATCAAGCCTCAAGATCGCCAGTGTCACCAAATTAGGATTTTGGTCGACCAGGGCCTCCAGATGGAAATTTTCATCTGGGCACAAGCCAATGATCCAAAACATAACCTAATATGCTCCATGTAACCTCATGGACCCAATCATCAAGTCAATTTGACCTCAGGGGATGCATACATCAAAAATCAGGAATTAGGGTTTCTTGACCTAATTTACCCCTAAGTTGACTTTTAGAGCAAATCATGAACCAAGACCTCAAGAGAGGGTTTGAGGGTCTCTAATAAACCAAATTTATCCATTTGGAACAATGGATTAAGCCAAGAAGCTTGAGCAACAAGTCTCAATTTCATCTGCACCACAATTAGGGTTTTAAGGGAAAAGTCAGCTGTAACTTTGACTTTTGACCAAGACATGCTCCTAAGCCCTAAGACATGATTCAATATACCCTATGACACCCATGAAACATGTCCATCAAGTTTGATTTAGGTCAAGGACATGATTTCCTGAAGAATTGCACAGTTTGGAATTCATCTGATAAAAAGCCAACTGTGCACAAAAGTCAACTTTGACTTTTTGAGATTTTTCACCAAAATGGATTTTTAACCCTAAAATGATGTTAATGTGTGATTTGAATCATCATTCATCAAGAAAAATCAAGAAAAGTGGGATAACTTGTAAAAGGGGTAACCATAAAACTTAGAATTTTTTCTAAGTTATGGAAAAGTACCACTAATGCACCAACTTTGGAGGACCATAACTCCTAAACCACAAGGCCATTGTGCCCTATCCAAAGCTTGATTTGTAGATCTCATTACCCTCTACAAAAACTTCAACTAGGCCTAACTCCAATTCATTATGGATTTTGAGTTATGAGTGAGCCAAAGTGGCTGAAAACATGAAAATGTACCATTTTCCAACACTTAGAAAAATTCTGTCCAAGACAGATTTTGTTGAAACACCAAAACTTGTGAGATTTTTTCACACAGTTGCAAGCTGAATCAAGTCCAAAGTTAAACATCAATATTGTTGCTGTCATACCCTAATTTTTTACCATAAGATTTCACCTCTCTGTGCATCATTTCGCATATTTGCATGCTTTATCACTAACGGATTTGTGCAGGAATTTTAATTTCCAATGGAGATAGTACTTTTTTTTCACAGTTCAGAGTTTCAAGACGTGACCATTGAATTCTGGTTCAAAAGGTTCCTAAGGTTTCTACTTGTTATTTTCCTCAGAGTTTCTCAGAAGTTTCAGTGTGTTTCAAGAAGAATTAAGGCTCCCTGTTTATTGGTGTCAAGCATGGTCGTTTGAGGACTGGTTATGATTTTCGCGGCAAGTGATATTACAGGTTATATCTTCATGGTTTGTATACCAAGTTCGTCATCATCCAAATCTTTCTTTGACGATGCAAGAAACAAGAATTAAGTTTGATCCAAGAGAAATTTTAGTGGAACCATAATTTGTTCTTTGGATTTTCAAGAGAAAAATTGAATTGATGATTCGTGAGCAATATGTTTTGAAACGGTGAAGTTTGGATGGAGACCTTAAATTGGAGTTACAAAGTTCAAATTGGTTAATCATTTTACACAATTTCAAATTCTATCAAAAATCCAAGTTGATATGCCAAATGTAGTTATTTCAAGGTTCAAATCCAAGTCATCCTTATCCAAGTTCCAAATATCATGAAGATTCAAATTTTGGAAACTTGCAAGCTCAAGAAAATTAAAGTGCACCTTATGTAAAAGATTCGTAAGGCATGCAAGACTAAAATACTTTTTATAAGTCAAGGTCATTCAAAATTCAGGTTCACATTACATATTCAAGAATCCAAGTTATCATGCCATTACAAGTTGGATTGAAACTCAAATTAATTTGTACAAAATAATTTCAAGTTCAATGTTCTTTTACAAATTAATTCCAAGAGCTCCCTCCAATTCATGGTGTTTTCCTACTGTGATTCATGTTGTAGAACGAGGTTCATTTTTTAATCTTTCAATGACCATCACGTGCTACCACAGCCACGTGTAAAATTCAATGCATGGGAGACTCAGACGTCACTTCTACAATTGCGTTCACCTGCCTTTCATGACATGCTTTGACCTCATAATAAATATCACAAGTGCACATAAGTTTGTTAGTGAAGCTGCTATAAGAAAAAAAGAAAAGGGCATAAACAGAACACACGTACATGTTTTCTGTCGGTGAACAAATTAAACGATCAAGAATGAGATCTTCCCAAGGATGTCCCAAAACAGCACGTCTTATTTCTTGACCCTGTCCTTGCTACAGGTAAAAACAGCACGTCTTATTTCTTGACCCTGTCCTTGCTACAGGTAGCTCAGCTAACCAAGCAGTTGAATTACTTATTCAAAAAGGAGTTCCATAAAGCTGAAAAGAGTCGGAAGCAATTTGATTTAAATTCTACTTTCTCACACGTGCCACAGACAGACATCACCAATTACAATCAATAGCCATCAAAAGGTGAAGGAAATGAAAACAATAAATTTGAGTAAAACCTTCGTGGCGGTACTCGTAGAAAATCACAAAGATCATGGAGTCGTAAACTATTTCCAAAAACAACTCCAAACCTGATCAAAATAAAAAGGGAATTCATCAATCCTTTCCAAAAGGATTCACGACATGCTGAGTAAAGAAATCAGGACAGATTCAAAACATAAAAACCTGGTTTTATTTTCTTTCCCAAAACACACAAGCTTGTCGAACAGAAACAGCAAGGAATCATCCTCATCAATCAACAAATCACAGCTATGATATTTTCTTTTCAAAATCGAAATCGACAAGTAAATCAAATCATGACCAGCATTCAATTCATTTTTTACTTCGTAAGATTATAAAAGGAGCAGAATTTCATAGACAGATGGGGACACAGGCAAAAGGTGATACACAGAGTTTCACCACAGTTGCATATGTTACTAAGAATTCAAAGAGCTCAACAGCATGAATTGATTCAACTTGAGCCAAGAGAAATCCATGCCCAAAGTCATGCTGCTGCAGGCTATTTTGAGAAAATCAGTTTGCATGTTTGCTTGCCACACACGATTTTGAGCCAAAGACTAAGGATCACTATGCCACCTGTGTTCAAACCAATCACAATGCAACTGATCCAACTGATAAATCTGAGTCAAAAGACCAAGGAATCTTCCAACTTGAAGTTCATCCACTTTGGCACATTTTGCCTTGAATTCAAAGTGCATTAATGTGGAATAGTACATTGTCAAAGATGCTACCCTACTCAGTCAATTTCTCTGATTAAACAACATTAAAAACATCTGAGGAATGTGGTTTTGGTCAAGGCATAGCCCTGCTCTTGGGAATGGCTAGCTTGCCTTGCTTGAGAAGAAATCCTCCAAGCCAATCCATGCAAATATGATCTGATCCAGCAGCCATTCACTATTCCTCCAAAAACAAAAGTTGATCACCTATAAATAGAGGTCCCAATGGATCATTCAAGTCACACCAAAGCCAGTTACAGCACTGCTTTCTCTCATTCTTTCTTAAACCTCAAGTTTTCTTGTTTTTGAGTAACCACTATCGGGTTTTGAGTTGCAGCCACAATCAATCCATTCCAATTGCTCAAACACATCACATATGATGTATTTGAGGCGTCCAAACACTTAAACACCAACTGTAACATCCCAGGCTCAAAATCACTCTTCAACCAAGCCATTATGCTTCAATTTTGCAGGTGGAGGTCTCTAGCTTGATCTAGAAGGTTTCAGAGTGTTCTAAAGCTTGCAACACACTCCATAACATCCATTGAAACTGTAGGCATCATCAATTCACGACTGGAACACCATCTGGGCAAAGTTCCATTTCAGCTTGCATCAAGGTGAGCTTCAAACTCAAACTCCATGATCCATGCATATTTCCTCGCATGATATTTTTGCCATTTGACTGCCATCATGTGTTGATTGTTTTGCCTCAAGAAATTGGATCATAGACCTTATAACCATGCCTGCACAATTTCTTTTTCAAATTAGGGTTCATCTGTGTTCATCATGATTATTTTACTTCACACTGAAAATGAATAAAATTGGGTATTGCCATCTTATTCCTTGTGAAAAAACGCACGGGTTTGGTGTTTGAATCATGTCCAATGGTTGAGAGATGAGTGAGATATGGTGCTTCACGCACGAGCTCGAGGAAGAAGATGGCCATGGCGCCATTCTTTAGAAAATCCAACAAGTTTGATATATATTTTTCACTTTCCATGTTATTAATGAATTGGCATTGCGCCCCAGCGGTTCATCAGCTAGTTTTGTGAGTATTGGCAAGCGAGAGGTCTGGGGTTCGAATCCCCCTCGCCCCAGACTTCTTTTTATCACTTTTTTATTTTGTTATTTTTCATATTATTATTTTTTAATGATTTGAAAAATTAATAACTCCTTCAATTTTTATCATTTTTGATTGGTTCTTTTTGCAACAATTCACCAAAATGTTGAAATATTTTATTCCACCAAAAAATTAGATTTATATTATTTATTTAATATAATTAGTATTTTTGTGAATAAATTCATTTTTAATTGTTTTTAAACATTCTAAAAATGAATATTTACTTTGAAAATCAAAACCTAATGAGTTTAAATATTCCTTGTGATTATTCCTCATTTTTTTCAAACCTTAAGCAAAATCATAAGTGGATTATTCAAATTTATTTTGAATTTTGTTTGATTTTCTTTAAATATTTACTTTAAAGATTAAAATTAGGTTTTTTTGATTAATTCAACTTTCAAAATTGATTTTCAAATACTCTTGGGCCTCTATTAGAGTGTAAGACCCAACCCCTTTGTACAGAAAACATTTTTTTGGGCCTCAGTCACTTGTATAAGTCCCTCTGTACATTTTCAAATAAACGGCGTGATCGTCGCCTTTTCAAAACAACCCTGGGCCTACCCTCGAGTAGTAGGACCCATTTCTTTTCTCAAAATATACTTGGGCCTCTATTAGAGTGTAAGACCCAAACCCCTTTTAACCAAAACATTTTGGGCCTCACTTATTGTATAAGCCCCTTCGCGTTAAAAGAAAATCTCGGCGCGATCGCCATTTCAAAAATCAATTGGGCCTACCCTCGTGTTATAAGCCCCACTCTTTTTTTTTCTTTAAACTTTTGGGCCTCTATTAGAGTGTAAGACCCAACCCCTTTGTACAGAAAAAATTTTTTGGGCCTCAGTCACTTGTATAAGTCCCTCTGTACAAATTCAAACAGTGCGCTCACTGATAAAACCCTGGGCCTCTCCTTGAGCTGTAAGCCCCAGATATTTCTTTTTCAAAGCACTTTCTCCTTTGATTTTGAATATGCTGTTGTTTTCAATCTTTCTTTGTTGAACAACTAACCAAACAGCATGGAAGCTCTACAACCGAGTAAGTGGTTATTGCTTTCATTTACCGCTTTCATATATATATATATATAACTGTATTGTGGGGCTGTTTCGCTGTAAGTCCTCTTTCATAAACTCATATCAACTGTGTAATAATAGTATAGATATTTAGAGTTTCCCCGGCAACTACGTCTAGAACTAGGTGACGCCGTTTCGTTTATTCGTAGAAATAGACAGCTAGATCCCCAATAGGATCACCAGATACAGTCTTCTCTTCGGCTGTCCTCACTAGGAATTGTCAAGAAACTCTACTCCCAAAGATGAATGTCTTCTCCGTGAATGGCATCTTTGAGTTTCTTCCAAATTCTCGAACTTTCCTGACTTGATTTATTCCTTGTGAATAGCTTGCCTTGAATTTCTCGGGGTTTGGGGACCCACGGGCTTCCTAAAAGCAACCCCGCCTCCTCTTGGGCTTAGTACAAGGACCCTACGGCTTCTTAGAAGTATTCACAGCCTCCTCTTAGGCTTCGTATAATGATCTCTTCCTCCGGGAATGATAGCCTCCTCTTGGGCTTAGTACAAGGACCTCTCGGCTTCTTAAAAGTTTCCAGCCTCCTCTTGGGCTTCGTACAAATTGTCCTGACGACCTCTTAGAGGTATAGGAACAGAACTTAATCATCTGCATAGAGCAGTCCTTTCATAGAGTCTACTACAGTTTCTCAAAGCATAGTACAAGAGACGAACTCTAGATTTGGACAGTCTAATCTCCTTGAGTCTCAAAGACATTCTCAAGCACCCTTCCAGAATAGGAAGTAAACCCAGTGGACTCGGACAGTCTCAATACCCTTCGGATTTCCCGCTTCCTTAAAGAACAGGAATAACCCGGATCCTTGAATCAAATTCATGAGTACAGTGTTGCTCATATAAGAACTGATTTTCTCTTTCAAAATCAGTATATTGGACCTGTCACTCAACTGAAACAGTCACCTTAGCCTCCTCTTGGGCTTTGTACAATGATTCTCCCCAGCGGAGTCAAACAACGTTTAGCTTCTCTCTCGGGCTTTGTACGAGACACATAAGAGACTCCCTCGTTGAGTCAATCACACCTTTCGCCTCCATCTCGGGCTTCGTACGAGATACAAAAACTCTCTTGTTGAGTCAAATAGCCTCCATTTCGGGATTTATACGAGATACCAAAAGATTCCCTCATTGAGTCAAAACCTTTTTCGCCTCTCTCTCGGGCTTTGTACGAGACACATATTAGCCTGCTCTTAGGCTTTGTATAAGAAAACCACTGGTTGATCCAATCAACCTTTTAGCATCAAAGTTGTGCCTCGTTCACAGTATACAAACATCAACAACTCTTTTCCCTTCATCTAATCGCTGTAAGCGGCAAGCCTCTGGATTATCTACATCCATGCCACTGTCCCTCTTTTAGCATGAGAAATTCCTAAGGAAAGATAGCATTGCTCTACACTGAGTTAAAGTCTTCTCCTTCAGGTTAAAACCCCTTTAAAGGAAATTATGGCATTGCTAGGATCCGCGTATCCCGGTTAAAGTAATTCTCCTTTATAACCAGTCACCCAACAGTTGTGACAGAAAAATCCTTCTTTAGAGATGATAAATTCTCTCTAAAGTCGAGGCCCTTCAGCTTCATATCTTGGGCTTTGAACAAGATATAAATAGACCTTTCAAGCTTCACATCTTGGGCTTTGAACAAGATACAAATCACCTTTTCGCTTCACGTCTTGGGCTTTAAACAAGACACCCAAAAACACCATTTCCTCCCATAGAATAGGAGGAACTACGAACGCTCTGATTTCCCTATTTCGGTAAACGGGAATACGTAGGCATAAGATTGAAAGAAAAATCTTAGCGAGCACACTAAACAAAAACCCAAAATCTCATACTCTCACATTCAAAAGCATCAGTCCTAAACATCCTTGTTCCCCGCCAGAAACCTTCTGTCCCAGAGAGAAAGAAAGAAAACCAGTATTGGCGAAAATACAAATAACCAGTACAGAGGCCCCCCCACATTGATAGCATTCGTAACCTAACAGACCGCTGTTTAAACTCAGTATGCAAGCAGGGTTAATTGAAGACATCTATTTCCCTTCCTTATTCAGCTTACAATAGGATAAAAAATGAATCGACCTGTAGTTTAAGCTCAACCGCAGAGAGCGACCAGCGCTTAAGAACCGCGTCCAAAATCGCTCGCTACAGCCATTTATGAACACATAAACAAAAATGGGTGATAACAAGGGTTTGTATACATACAAATGTCCAATAAGGTATGAGAGAATCATGTCAAAGGTTAAGAAAACAAATTCAAAACTATACATGAAAGGCAACACATTTATACATGGTAAAGAATGCATTCAAGTACCATAACTTGAGTAAAACCCAAGGAAAATATGTTATTAACATAGCACAAGGTTCAAATATGGTACACCATACTCACACAAGTCAACATGGCCAAGAGAAAACAAGGAAATAGTCAAAGAAATCAACTAAGGACCAAAATAAACCCTAAAAGGTTCATAACTTTAACTACACATTAGTATGTAAAAAATAAATATTTTGTGGAAATTAAAAATACAACAATTAAGTAGGCAATGTAAGAAGAAAATAGGAAAAAGCGTGGCTCAAAAAGGCCAAAGGATCAAGAAGTTATGACCTTTCAAAGTTGTAAAGAAAACATAAAAAATAAAGTGGTAAAAAAAATAGAAATGGCCTTGGAAGGGTTTGAACCCATGACAAAGGGATTACCAGCTCAAAATTATGCTAACAGAACCACATGCACGGATGTGAAACAATAGGGAACATGTATATATATAATAAAATTACTTTAGAAACACAAAGGAACAAAAGATGCACAAAATAGCAAAAGGGTTGTCAACAACGATCAAACCCAGGTTAAGGCATATGAGAAACAAAGGAAAGGCAAGTTGATACCACTGGGATGACCATTACATCCGGTTATTAAATGGAATCCACAAATAATATATTAAAAACACATGTTGAAATGGAATTTTCCACATCATCATCATATCCTTCCCATTAACCATGCACACGCATAACTCTTTTTTTCATTGTGTTTCCTCTCCATTTTTTTCTCAATCTTCCAACACTCATAACTCTCTCAATTTTTTACGAAATTAAAAGATATAAAAAAAAGGAAATTGCTTAGAAAAATCCCAGGAATACAATGGGTATTATTCTCACAAGGTAAAACTCATTGTACAAGTCGTACCAATTCAAAAACCATTCCTAAAACTTAAGGTTTTTTCTCAATCTTTCTCCTACCATAACTCACTCAATTTTGAACGAAATTAAATGATATAAAAAAGGAAATTGCTTAGAAACATCCCAGGAATCCAATGGTATTATTTTCACAAGCTAAAACTGACTGTACAAGTCGTACCATGTCAAAAACCAGACCTGAAATATAGGGTTTCTACCACTCAAAAATTCACATATAGGCAAGATAAAATGCAAGCAAGCACATGTACATATTCAATACATTAATGTCTACAATTTTGCTTTAGAAACCACACAATAATAATGCATGTATCATGAATTTCAAAGTCCAAGTTTCTTACCTATTAGAGCAAGGTCCAATGCCTCTTCATAATGCTTCCAGAATTGTTGTGATGGTTTAGTTAGCTTCTTGAGACTTCAATGAACTTGTTTGAATGAATGATTTGGTCAGAAACTGCTTATATTCCTCCACTTGAATCCTTTTGCAAATATGGAGTTTAAAATGGAAAGTGATGGTATGGATGATACAAAAGTTGTTTGAGGGTTTAAATGGATTATTTGTGATGTATATGAGAGGTTTGGATGGTTGGTTGAGGAATAAATCAACAGGAATGCAAGTTCTGGAGTTTTGGTTTTTGAACTTGCAAAAATGGTGATTTTTATCAACACGGATATGGAAGGGTTTTATTGAGGTTTGAGAGATGTTTCTTGTTCCCTTTGAGGCTTAGATGATGCCTCTATTTATATGAGAGGTGAAGGGATTGAGAAGGCAAACTGAACTTGCAAGTTTAGCATTTGGTTTGGTTGAAATCAAAATGCTAGTTTCATGAAAATGTGGAGTTCCAAGATGAGGTACAATGGTTGTAGGGTGGATGGAAGCTTTTAGAGGTCTTGCTTCTATAGAAGAAACCATCACAAGGCTCCACACAAATTGGTTTATGATAAAAGTAACTTTACAAGAATTCCATTATTATCTTTTTCCAAAACATGCTACAAATGGTAAGATTACTTGGATAATGCATCAATTCAATGTGTAATGCACACAAAACTTGTGTAATTTTTTGAGATGGAAGGATTTGCAAGTTACAAGACCTGAAATTAAGGGATTTAGATATTTGAAGTGGTTTTGCAACTTGTTCTTGACATGAAAAATGACCTAAACTTCAAGTATGGATGCCAACTTTGCATCTTCGAAACTCCTAGCTCAAAAATGGTATCAATGAGTTTCGTGACTCTTTGGAAATCTAGAAACATGCTCTACAACATTCATGTTTTAAGTGTTTCTTGAATCAAAATGGATCATGATGAAAAATGGCTCACAAGTTAGTTAGTTTTAAAAGGCAGATTTGTCTCAAAAATTTTCTAAGTGTTGGAATTCACTTTTGAATGAAACACCAACTTCATGGCCTCATAACTTGAAATTTAAGCACTTTTGGGGAATTAATATTCATTGACAAAGTTGTAGTATGTAAAGAGCTCCTCAAATTGATCTTTGGAGCAAGAAAAATGGATGCTTGGATTGGGAGTTATGGTTTTTGCATGTTGGACAAAAACCATTGTGCATCCATAACTTAGAAAAAATTCATTTTCTTCAAAGTTGCCCTTTTTGCAAGTAGCCTCAATTCTCTTGATTTTTATTGATCAAATTCAATTATCAAACATGTTTCCAATGAAATTTTACTTGGGAAGGTCATATTTGACCAAAAACCCTAAAGTCAAACGTTTGACTTTGAAGTGAATGACTTATGTATCAGATGAATCTTCACTTCTTGATCTTCAATGAATTCAAACTTTTGAGCTATTTGAAAAATTTAGATGGGCTCCAAGGATGTATTTGAATGTCTTGAATCATGTCTCAGGGCTTGAGATCATGTCTTGATCAAAAGTCAAAGATGTAGTTGACTTTGGTTGAAAAAAACCTAATTCATGACCAGATAAATTTGAATCTTGAAGAACTTGTAATCAATCTATATTGCACTTTATATTTGATGGAGAGAGATCTCTTGAGTGTGTGAGAAATTGATTAATTGATGATCAACCCAAAACTTGACTGATCAAACCCTTGGACCTCTTAGGGCAAACCTTAATTCAAAAGTGAGCAAAAACAAACATATCTTGATAATTGGTTAGCTATGCATGAATGATTGACCTAGAATGTTATGCAAATGATAAAGGAAATCTAGGGGTAAAATTTGGGGTATGACATATATATATATATATATATATATATATATATATATATATATATATATATATATATATATATATATATATATATATATATATATATATATATATATTCAAAGTATATGAATATCTTCTTTCAGGAACCGTCTGAAATTAGATCAAGCCCAAATGATTCACTGCAAAAGTTTCAAACTCAAGCTCTGATAAGTCAACATAGTTCTGATATCTGTTAAGATTATTATTAATTAACCAGATTCTGACTTAGGGGGAGCTGGTATATCTCAGGGGGAATTTTTTCTGAACTTAACTCTGATATATTTCTGAAACTTTAACATCTGTTGCATATATACTCGTACATATTGTTCCATTAAATACATGGTTTTGTCATCATAAAAAAGGGGGATATTGTTAGAACAAGATTTTAGTTCTGCATATAATCTTTAGTTTTGATGATAACAATACATATATTTTTATGTAACAATTCTGTACTCTAATGAATTTCTTAAAGTATGCAGTTGATTAGTAAAAACTGATTCTAAATAACTCTTAAGAATCTCAAATCAGAATCTCAGGAATGTTTAAAAGAATCCACTTCGTTATTTTTTAAAGAAACATCAGCAGTTCTCATGAATGTTGAATACCTCTGAAGACAAACAAAGTATTATGCTTCTAAGAAGAAGTCTCACTTCTAGCTCTGATAAACTACTCTGATGACTCTAAAGACAAAGGTTCTGTTGAACGGCTTTTCTAAAGACTCTAAAGATATCATTTTTGAAGTTCAAACTCTGAAGAATCTGAATACAAGCCTCTGTTGAGGGTATTCTATGGATTCTGAAGAAAGCATTTCAAAAGATCTTAAAGACACAGAAGACTCATAAATCACTCATTCTTTTATTCTCTGGTCTTATAAGATAAAGCTAATAAAAAAATATGGACAGGACATAAACGTGTGATGAAAGTATTTGTACGTGTAGAGTTGCCTATATTGATATAAACTGATTTTCAGCCAGTACTGCTACATGGGATATGGTGAGACTTTGCTGATTTTATCTCTCACATGTCAAATTTTACAGTTGCAACAACTGGGTTAAAAAGTTACGCTTATACCCATCAAGGCCTCAATGTCCAGCTATAAATAGAGATCACTCCTTCTTGCATAAATAAAATTAACGAGTACATATGAAAAGAAGTGAAACACGCTCAATCTATATTCATTTTCTATACACAAGAGTTATTGCTCATATTTGTGTAAATCCTTGTACTTAAAATTTTGTTTCATCTGCTTTAAAGAAGCAACATTATAAACAATCTATTTGTATCTTTATTGATATTGATTTTTTCAAGTGACTAAGTGTTAGTCTGTAGACTTGAGAGGGCTAAGGTGTTTTTCTAAACACTTAGACGAACTTGTTGTAATCTATGGAGATTATTGGATTAAGTCCTTGTTGAAGGCAAAATCACCTTGGCGGGTGGACTGGAGTAACTTAGTTAATAGTGAACCTTGATAAATATTCTTGTGTCCTTCTGTTTATTCTCTCTTGTTAACCCTTGTGTTAAAAGTTTTCAATAACCAAAGTTTTGTTAAAAACCCAATTCAAACCCCCTTTCTTGAGTTTTTCTCTACCTCCAAGATCAAGGGGATCGCCACACATGAATATTTAGAGCAAGTTATTGTGGATAGCAAGATCATTGGATCAAGATCTTGAGGGATCTTGTATTTTGTTAACATTTTAATGTCTGCATCGGAATTATCGTGTGATAGATCTTTATAATCAAAACGTTGTAAGCATTTTATCATTATATTGGAAGAACGTGATTATGTTCCGATGGCATCATCCATTGAATAGTGCATGTAGGTAAAGCGAGGATGAATGTCGAAGCACTATATATCTCTTTTTATCTTTCCATTTCCCCATCCTTTTACTTTACAAGCATTTATTCATTCATTCATATTTGTTGTTGTACATTTACAATATTGCATTGATTGTATACCATATAGATTAGACCGTGCTTATAGTGATTTAATATATAAGCTTAGATTTGTGGTGTATCAATTTTAAGGAATCATCATGAAGTCAATTATGCATTATTAAGAAAAAGTAATGTGTTTTTAAATCGTTTCGTTTAAAGCGGCTTTAATTGACTTGTAAGTGAATTGCACTAGAAGTAATCAACCTCATGGTAACTTCATGTACCATTTCATATGGCTTGATTCATTGATATTCTTCCAAGATCTCTCATTATGTGTCTTGTTTTCGTGCTTCTTGAAATCTCCAATTTTGTTTTATGGGACCTAAAATTTTTTCAAATTGTCTAAAGGGATTTTGGGTATATTCAAACTCCCCCTTCTAGACAGTGTTGTTTCCATATTCTCACTCAACAGAAAACCGTTCCTCGTTGGGAGTGGGGGAACAATTATTAGTCCCGAACGGATTTGGGGGTGGGGGCGGGGATGGTTCTGGGAGGCGAGGTGGGGTAGGTAATGCTTAAAACTGCCACTGCTCCGCCTCGTTGCCATGCCTAAGTCAAAAAAGAGAAATAACACATAAATTAAAAATAATTATAAATCAAATTACACATAGATCAAATTTAAATAGAACATCAAAGTAAAAAAGGATACCGACTGAAATTTCAGTTCTCTTTCTTCAAACATAGATAGTTTTAGATCACCTAGATAAACAAATTGGTTATGCTTTTATTTAATTTGATTGTATGTTTGCTACAGATAAAACTTGTTAGTAATGCTGAAAATCATTTAATTATTAGAAGTGATTGTTATTGGCTCAGTTGGTTTCAAAATGGTTTGGAATTGGCAACAAAGTTAATACAAACAAGTTTGTAGTTATGTTTTATAACTTTAAGGCAAAATTGTTATGTTCAGGTTAGTCTTTCTTTTAAAATTGTATTGCTCAAATTTTCAATGAGTTATATATTATAAGTGATAATACTTGATTGAGAAAGTTAAGTAAAAAAGAGAAGTAAATATTGCACATTAATAACAATTCATCAAACTCATAAACAATTCAACAATAGATTATTAAAACACGCACACAACACTATGCTACATGACCTGCTTATGGAACCAAAAGAAGCCCCCATGCATGAATCATAGTCATCCCTAGGTGGTGGGCAGCATTTTTATTCAAATTATAATATAAAAAGGAATATTTGCCTTAGGTAACCAAACTCCCATTAAAGCCACACAAAATAACACGTACGAAATTATCATAAAACCAAACTCGTCACAATTCATGAATTTAGATTGGAAACGCCTCAATGATAGATGGAAGAGCATTAATTTTGATGATGTTGTAACGAGGGAATCCTGTCTCTTTGAATATGTATTTCCAGTTCTCTTCAGTCCTTTCCTTACCACCAGCATTATGTGCAAGAAGCAACATGTCAAATGCTATGCCAACGTCGGTAAATGGTTCATCTCCTTCCGGGTCCAAAACATGATCCACAATAATCACCTTTCCTGTTTTCTCTGGTATTGCCTTCCTACAATTCTTCAATATCTTTATGCAATGGTCGTCGCTCCAGTCATGAAGAATCCACTGCCATTCACTCAAACATGTTCATTATTACTCTAGTTCAAAAAGTGTTAGCATGATAGTTAAAATTTGTGTATGTTTAGAGTTATACCTTCATGTAAATAGCATCAGCACTAGGAACAGAAACAAACATGTCTCCTTCAACATGGGTGATACCATCAAATTGAGGTGCAGTTGAAATAACATGAGGTAAATCAAAGTTAATAGCTTGAATATGAGGATAAGCTCTAACAATCTCAGAGAGAGATCCACCAATACCACCACCCACATCAACCAAAGACTGAATTTGGTTAAACCCATCTTTGTAACCTGCAATAACAGCCCTAGACATGATCCTAGCAGTGCACACCATACCTTGATTAAACAAGTCATTGTATTTCGAGTCCAAGCCCGTCATTTCAAATTGTTCATGACCATGACACCTAAAGAAAGCAGTTCCATTTTTGGTTCCTTCTCTTACAATTTCATTGATATAGTTAGCAGGGTTCAGATGAAAAGGGTGATTCTCTAGCAACAACATAGGTGCCAATGTCATCTTTGTGTCTTGTAGGATCCATTTTGATGCGCGTGTTAAACCGTAGAGAATCTCTCCCGTTTCAGATTTTTCTGCACTGAAAATTTTTCTGCGAACCATGACTCTCATTACTCTTAAGAGTAGAGAGGAATCAGGAGAGGGTGCATCTTCAAGATTTTGCACAATTTGTGATAGGGAAATTGGTTTACCATATCTATCAATTATGTCAGCTATGTGTAGCTCAACAACAGCTTTTAGAGCAAACGAGTCTGTGAATTGTGTCATGTATTTCCATATTTCAATTTGTCCAAGTAGTGATTCTTCCTCTTCTTTTCTCATACCCTGATCAATAAAAAATGTACCATTAATATAGGAAGAATTAAAGTATAAGTTTATTATATAAATTTAGAAACATAATATAAAATTTATTTCAAACTCTTAGTTTGTTTTTTTTCATAACTCTTAGTTTGTTTTTATTCATAAAAGAAAATATTAATAATCATTAAAATCAATAAGATCTCTCTTTGTTATAGTTTGTTTCATTTTAGGAGTATTTTTAACGGTTTTTCAAGAAACTAAAGATATGATCAAAGTTTATAAACTAAAAAAACGTATATATTATGAAACTAGTTTAAAGATTAACTTTACTATTATTTGTAAATTTTAATAAAATGGTATATCTGTTTTTTCATTTTTTTTATTGCTATGAAAGTTATTATTTTACAAATATTGGTAAGTAAGGGTTCACTCTGTGAGGTTATTGTTAGAAAAAAATTTGCTTAAATCATTGGAGTAAAGAAAATCAATTGAAATATTAAATTTTTAAGTTTATTTCTAATATATAAAAATTTAATATTTATATACAAATATTTAGTAAATATTGTAGGAGAAAAAAAATATAATTAAAATATATATTAACGAAATACATAATGCACTTTGAAATTCAAAGTTAATTTTATAAAAAGCTACAAAAATAAATCCAAGAGGAGGTTTTTCGAGCAAGATTATTCTTCTCAATTGTAAACATAATGATATGTGGCAAAGTTCTTCTTTAAAAAAAAATTTAATTTTATGAGAACGATCTATTAGAAAAGATCTTTGTCATATCAAATACTATTAAATATCTAAAAACTAATTTTGATAGATAATTGTTTAAAATAATTGTAATTTTTATCATTACCTTGAACAACCACCAAATTACTCAATATTTTAAAATAAAAATGCCTAAACATTTATGATCTCATTATTTCCAAAATAATAAAGTTATATATGGTCTTACTTTTAAAAATTGGTGTTTTGATCTTTCAATTTTAATTTGTTTTGAAATTTTCCAAACACATATCACTTGGGAGCATTTTCTCTGACATGACTCAAAATTAGGGTTAAAATAGTTCAGCTCCATTAACATGAACCTACAATCTAACATACACAAACGCGGGTTAGATTTTTTTTTTTAATAGAAACAATTTAGATTTTTTTAATAAGTTTATTTAATTAAAAGGACTAGGTCTTATGGTATAAAAAGAAACTTTTTAAGCTTATTGATCGGCATATTTAAATCAGTATGAATAATTTTTTATTATCATTATATTTTGTATTTTGAATTAAAATATATAAATAAAAGCTAATTATCTTGAATAATTTATGAAAATGAAATGAAAACACCTTATGAACAATGCCGACCTTACGAAGTTACTTTCATAAGTTTTCTTAAACAAATAGTCCAATAAAAATTATGCTATGTAAATTAAAATAAGTAAATACAAATACACTTTTAATCTCATTGATCTATTAATTGTAGTATATTTAAATATTATTTGAATTATTTATTTATATATGTCTAAAATAAATACTGTTTTTATTTAGGCTAACAAGTTAATCAGACATTTAAAAATGTCAGACTCAACTTATAAACAAACTTATGACAGACGACAGATAATCGACTTCAGATTTTTTGACAGGATAGTCTTAACCTTGACAAAGTCTAACTCTATTTCCACCTTTACTTCCAAAATGACATGGAGCTGGAAAATTTGAAAAAAAATTAAATTTATATAAAAATTTAAAAGACTAAATATTTTTTTAAATAGAAAAATAAAAAAATATGGTTCAACTTAATTTAAAAGTCAGAGCAAATTGAACTATTTAATTAATTGAATCAGGAATCAACATTGTCTATGATTTAGCTATTGAGTAGTCCATCTTGTGTTGTTCCTGATTTAAATCATGTGAAAGTAAAAAATATAAATATTTTTAACTATCATGGACATGATTTCATCAAGCCAGAGAGAGTAGTCCCATGTTTTCTTCTTGGTTTTTTTGTTAGCAAAAAAAAAAAGCTTATCATAAATTAAAATAAAATACATGATTTATTTAAGGAAAAATCTTGCTTTTTATAGTATGTGTTATAAATGTTGACCATTTCTTGAGTTTGACCATTCTTAGGATGCATAGAGTTGAGATTTCTTGAGTATGACAAGTCAATTAACTCAAAAATGTGAGACATGTTTTGTGCAATGTCCATATAGTCAGGTAGTCACCATATAAGTAGAGCCATTTATGATCCTTAATTATTTTTTAATTAAGTTTTGCTTAAACAAATGACCAATCAAAATTTATTGGTAGACCTTATTTACATGAAAATATCAACAGTTTTAGTTAACACAAATTATAGTTGCATAATCTGAAAAATACTCAATGAATTTAATGTATCAATTATAGCCACAGCTTATATGAACATATAGCCGATTTATTCACTAATGCCAAAAGAATACTGTTATTTTTTTTAATCATATATGAACGTAATACTAAGCACAAAATAAAAGCTGTTGATCATTTGCTAAACAATGAAAATACTAAAATGATCACTTGGCAGTGGCTCTAATTTGGATAATTAATGTAATCAGTATATATTAAAATGATCAAGTGATGCATGAATGATATAGCCTGTTATCAGTGTTATTATAGTAAGATTAATTATTTGATGTTAATGATAAAAGTGTGTTAATTTAATTTTATAGGTATCAATATCTACGCACCTTGAAAGCAGAAGAAGGTGGGGAGTGATTGGAAAGAACGGTCTCCATTATGTTTCAAGTGAAGAAAGAAAGCCTTTACTTTGGTTACAGCAAGACTTTCAATGAGTTACTGCAGTGTGTGGAGTGAATCTCTGAGTTGCAAAATCGATGGGTTTATAAAGACCATGAGGTGACATGGTTGATTGCTAAAGTTTGAAAACGTGGCACGTCTTCTGTGGTTTTTTTGTTAAGTAGTTTAAAAGGCAACTCACGCCGGGACATTCCTATATTCTGAATTCTGATGGGCCTAAAGCTATTTAAGACTGAATCAAAAAATATTGTTATAATATGATTTCTAATATTATTAAAAAAAATGATTTCAAAAATTATTATCTGAATCTGATTCTATACGAGGTTCAGATTACTCAGCTCTAAACAGACTAATTTTTAAAATTATTTCTTATACAAAAATTAAAATAAAATTGCATAATATTTATAATAAATACAATAAAAATATATTATTTTAACTATAATATATTTTTAAAGATTGCATCATTTTTTATAATATAATAATATGTTTTTAAATACAATACATATTTAAATTTTATAAAATAATAATTAAATTTTTACTCTAATGAAAACTAATATGAAGAAATTGTGAAGGAAAACAGGATAATTTAATATTAATTTGATTTTAATAATCCACAATACTTAAAAAAAATTGAATAAAATGGAGATAAAAGTAAAATGAGAAAAAATTAATGAGTTGTTTTGGAGTAAAGCTTTATAAATATTAATGTAATTTAAAAAAAAAATTATAGTTATGTGGGTCTAACGGGCTATCTGTAATCAATACAAACTATCCTTAATGATGAGCGGGTTTTTTAAGTCCGAACTAATAAAACCCTAGAAAAAACACTATAATTTTTCGAGTTTGAGAGACGACTCATATAAATTACCCCATTTTAACCGCTCTACTTTATACCACTATCAACTGAACTTTTTGATTCACAGCCGTTGATTGTTTTTGTCATAATGTGAATCATGTTATTATTAAAAAGTGTGGTATAAAAATGCTTGGTGTAATCATAATCATTTAAGTATATACTTAAATGTTCATATTTACCACTACAACAGTTTGGTACTGCAGTACAACATTTTACATGATTTCATTTCATTATGCTAAGATTTTAGAAAACGACTTAATCGAGTTTTAATCAACTAACAAACAACATTGATGTTGATATATTCATGTTCAAAAGAAATTATGTAGGATATTGAAGAAGTAATTATACAATTGAAGTTTTAGAATTAATAACATAAGTGAATATATAAGTAATGGCAAACCTTGTGGTCACATCTTCAATTTTCTTTCCTGTACACGTGTGTCACAAACCTCTAATAGCAATAGCATAGTAATATATTCTATTAACCTCTCAATTAGGGATGCCCGAATAAATCAATTATTTAAATAATTTATATTCATATTCAAATTTGATTATTAAAAACTGGTTAATTATTAGTATAGTTTTAACCAAATTCATATATATTTTTAATATGATTTTAACCAAATTCATATATATTTTTAATATGATTTTAACCAAATTCATAATTTGGACATCTATATCCAAAATAAAAACTAAATTAGTCAATTTTTTTTTTCTAAAAAAAAAACTTTGAAAATCTTAAAAAAAAAAAAAAAAATTAATTTGAAAAACCTTTTTTTTGAAAAAAAAAATATTAATTTTTTTTTTGAAAATAAAATTATTATTTTTTTGAAAAAAAAATATATTTTTAAATTTTTTCAGTAAATAATTTTTTTTCAAAATATTTAAAAAAATGATTTTTTATAAATTAAAAAAATATATTTTTTCCAAAAATTAAAAAAAAAACTATTTTTCATTTTTGAACATAAATATATTTTCTTAAAAAAATATTATTTTTTTTGAAAAAAATAATTCTTGAAAAAGTCGATTTTAAAATAAAATTAAATCAAAACTAATTATAAAATTGATTATGGATATAACCGATTTATAACCATTTTAAATGATGAAAACTGGTTATGACAATTGGTTTTAATAATAAATTAATAGATATGGATTATTTATGGTTATGTATTGGTTAAGGAAATTAACCGTCCATGAACACCCCTACTCCCAACGCAGTGTCACGGTTACCTCAACCATCAACGCTTTCGATCCTATGAAATATGTTCCAATTCCTCCAACAGTCAAATACAATATGATCCTGGTTACCTGCTTCTACTCCTCTGAATCCAGTTTCTCATGAGCATGTTCCATGTTCTACCGACCTTTCAGTCTTCCCAACAACTGCTTCACGATCAAACCTAAAAGCAACCTCCAACATAAAGAAGGATCCGATTATAGTGTGGTTTAGACTCAACCATTGATTTATTGGCAGAGTGTGATTCATCTCATTAATAATTAATTTAATATGTCAAAATTAAAAATGCATTATGTCTTATTATTAAAAAATTATGTGTGATTCGTATAAAGTTAGTTACCAATATTATATAAAAAAAAAAATTAACGTTGTTAGATTATATGCATCGGTTATCTTATTTCTTTATATGACATATTTTCAAATTTTTAAAATAACAATTTTAAGATGTTTTAAACTTTTATGGCTGCTGAAGAATTTATTGTTATTTTTGAAGATGTCTTTGACAATTCGTTCAAACTTTAGGAAAGTCATTTCAAACATTGGCAACGAAAAAAAAGTGATTTTTTTAACCTTAAAAAAAATTTCAATGTTTTGACCGATGACATTTTTGTTGCTCCTTCTAGATCAAACAAGCAAACTAACACTAAAAAAACCTATGGATTCAAATGGAATATATCTAATGAATCTGAATCTACTGCACATATTAAAGAAAATGATATAGAGCTGAGGAAAGAAACCGCCTTATGAAAAGTGAATGATTATCTTTGCAAAAGGTCATATTCTGATTGAACTTGCAGATGATATGTATGATTATTACAGTAGTTATAATATTTCAAGTCAGGTTTGGAGGCTCTGAAAAAGAACAATGATACTAAAGAGGTTGGAGTAAAGAAATATGATGTTAGTCGCTACCTGAAGTATCCGATAGCTAATGAAATATCTGTGGAGGCTCAATGTCATGAAATTCAAAAAATTTCTCATGAGATCATCACTAAATATATGTCTTTAGATGAACAATTTTAAATTTCTTTATTATTTACAAATTTTCACTGGTTTAAAAGATTTTAAAATTTTGCTTCGCCACAAAACAAAAGAGTTTTCAATCGAGAGTCTGATTACTTGCCTCTGAATTGAAGAAAAATATTGTAGAAAATATCAAAAACTAAATTTCTTGATTTTTTTAAAAACAAAAATAAATTTGGTGTGGTTCTCATGCCAAATGAAAAATCGTTAAAGAATAAGAACTGCAATGCTATGAATCGAATTAAGAATTAAAACCCATGAAGGTTTCCAATTTCCCCAAATGCTAATTTTCATACCCTAATTTTGTCCAACCAGATCATTGCATTGCCTAGTTCATTTTCATCTACACTGACATGACCATTGCACTTGGTCATGCCTTTTTTTCCATCAATTAAAACTCATCTGCACGAGTCCATTAGGGTCAAACATTGAGTTCTAGGTCAGTGTGTTCATTATATCGGTAAAGGCTCATCTACATCATTAACATTCATTTGCATCTTATTAGATTGCGATCAATGGTAAAGTGTTGAATTAAAAGTTTATGACTTTTGGATGGATTTCCTCATTAGGAATTATTGTTTTCTATATTGCATTACCACCCTTTTAGTTTAGAGAAGTCAAAGTCAAAAAGTTTGACTTTGGACTTTGACCTTTTATGACTAATTGCATTTTTAATTTTGTTTCAAATCTATTTTAATTTAGTTTTAATTCTTAGTCAATTATTAGCACATATTTTGTTTTGGCTCATAATTGGATAAGGAGAAATTTCAAAAATAAAATAAGATCATATGTCATTAAATACAACATTTTGTCATTGTATTCATTTTCTACTAAATTACAAAAAAAAAGAGTTTCATCAATATTACAAAACAAAAGACTGGAAAAAAAGAGTAGGTCCCCGCATTCTAAATACCCTCTTGAATCCTCTTATGCATTGCTTTGAGTCTGCAAATGACACGCCATCAGTCAGCAAACCATAACATCATACACATTAAAATTCAATAAAAATAGTGAAATAAACTAACATTCAGTAAGTTGTTATGCATGAGTCATTCATGGTAACATACATTCCATACACATGTTCACAACAAGCCAAATAGGCAACATCAAAAATTCAGAAGCAATATGATTTGTACTATATGCATACATACATGAAACAATAAGGTAAAATTTCAAAACAAAATGCAACACGCACATGATATTTCCAAAAACGCATAACACACCATCATCATCATCCATCACAAGTTTTGGGACCACAGAGAAATCAAAATTGAAAAACAAAACTTCCATCCCACAAAATCAGGGATTGCAGTGAACATCTCTAACAGATTTTTCCTCACACGACTCTCAAATCATCCCACGCGTATCTCACTCAAAACCCTATTTCAGACCACTATATAAACAACTCATTATTCATTGATTTTCACACATGAAAAACTCCAAAAATACTGCAAAACTCAATTCTTAAATCTACACTCTAAAGCTCATTTTATGATCAAATAGAGCTTAAACACTAGAGCTCTATTTGGTTGAGCTCAGAACCACATCAAAGTGTACACAACTGACACAGAGAGGAGAAGAATGATATGTGAAAAGCTAAGAGCGTCGAGGAAGAAAATGTACTTACACTTCACTAGAGTTTGAATGCTGGACTAGCTCCGATTTGGTATTTGAGATCCTCCTTTGCGTGTTTTGATGTTACCATCCTGCTCATCTTGCTTTGCTATGTAAAAATATACTATTGTTGTTGGCGTTGATTTAATTTTTTATTTCGGATTCTAGATTTTTTGGTTTCTAGATTTTAATTTGTTGTTTGTGGTTGTTTTTTTGTGGAAACCGATGCTGGATTTAGGTTTAGAGACATTTGATTAGGTGGGGGTAGTGAACTAGGTCAGATTCAGGGTAATAGCACGACGACGCTGCCGTGGTATTCTTGGGCTTCTCCGTTGATCTTCATCTCTTCCTCTGCGATAGATCCTTCTATCTTCGTCTTATATTTTTATTTTCTTGTTTGAGCAGAGAGAGTTGTTAAGAGAGAGAGATAGAGAGAGAGAGAGAGAGAGAGAACCGAGTTTGCATAGTTGTTATTTTTAAAAGATTAATATTCAGTTTTTTATTTAATGCATGGCTTTAAGTCACTCTTGTGTCAACTCTCTCTCTCTCTCTCTCTCTCTCTCTCTCTCTCTCTCTCTCTTCCCAATTAATGGTGCTTGATGAGGGAAGGATGCCATTTGGCATGCATTGGCCGACGTCAACAGGTCTGTCCCCTCTGGCTCTCCACATGAGGCATGCAACTGGCTAGTGGCGGTTGTTGGAGGATGGAATTTACCATCTTGGGCCTGGACCGGTGCTCTTTGCACCTCCCTTGCTAGCGCTCCCCTAAGTGGGCTGGAGAATTTTCGGTCTATTTCATTTCTTTTCTTCTTTAACCTTTTTCTATTTTTTTTTTGTGTTTAGTTAATAAAATATACTTTTATAAATTAATTTAGTTAACTATAATTAATTGAATCTAAATTAATTAATTAAGTTAGTTAATTACTGTTAATATAATTGATTTATTAATTTATACTTCATTCAATAAATTCTTATTTTTCCCTCTTGATATATTTGTTCGCATTAGTAATTCTCATACCTCCATGCATTCATTTTCTTTTGCTTATTACAAATTACATTAATGATTGTTTATACTTATTAAAATGGATGATTAGTTTTCTTATTAAAATAAGTAGTAACTTTAATATGTGTAAATTAACTTTTCAAAAACGCTAAAACCTTGGTCCAATGCCAAACGTCTTTTTCTCAAAGTGTTTCCAAATTCTATCCCGTTTTAACCGCAAACTAAAATCTCGATCAACATTGAGTAATTTTATCCAAATCAAATAAAAAAACTTAACGTATACTTAAACACCACTTCGTTAAAGATGAAAAGGAGGATAGTCTCGAGTCTTCAATTTCTCTCCTCAATTGATTGGGTACGAGTTCCCTTACTCAACTATTCAAACAATTGTCATCTCTTAAAAAAAACTTATAATCTGATTCACTTTAAATCCTTTTCATAATTAAATCAAATCAAACCCATTTTCATAATAACTTAGATGAAAAAGGAAGTGGTCTATAGCCTTCTATTCCCTTCCCCAAATATTTAGATATGAGTTGCCTTACTCGACCATTCAAGTATTCGTCATCCACCTAAAATACTCTAACTAAGTTAAATCCTTCTGAAATTAAGGATGAAAAGGGAGATGTTATAGATCCTTCCATCCCTCTCCTTGATTATTAAGACACGAGTTATATTACTCGACTATCCGAGTACTAGTCATTCAAACAAAATATTCAACATATTAACTGAACTTATCGCCCCTGTGCGATCAAAACTTTTTCTCAAAAGAACATTGTTTAGTCCGTTCTAATGTTAATACAAACTAGTGCTTAAGCCTCCCCCACGAGTAGACAGGCCAAAGTTTAATCATTAGAATGTGATCTAGACACTTGTTCAATAAATCAAACCAACAAATCGTAGCCTTCCCCTAAACTACGAAGCTTTGAGTTCCTCATTGTACCCGAGGATACGTCGGAGTGAGACCCGCAATCTCGTCAAGCACCCTAATAAAAACCTTTTTGTGATCCCTTTTTGTACCTTTTTATTATTAAAAAAAGCAATTGGCATAAGTTAACATTCAATCATAAATTTAACTAAAAGGTTCCCGTTGAGTACAACGGATGTTAGGGGTGCTAATACTTTCCCCTTGCGTAACAGACTCTCGTTGTAGTCCCTCTTTATCCTGGTAAATCTCTTCTTTCATCTAATTAATGTAAGTGGCAAGCCTCTGTATTATTTACATCCAAGTCAATGTCCCTCTCTTAGCATGAAAGACTCCTAAGGAAAAATGGCATTGCTCTACATTGAGTTAAAGTTTTCTCCTTCAGGACAAATCCCCTATAAAGAAATTATGGCATTGATGGATTTCATACATTCCAGTTAAAGTAATTCTCTTTTATAATCAGTTACCTAAAAACTGTGATAAACAGATGAGATATCTCCCTTTAGAGATGACAAATCCTCTCTCAATCAAACCCTTTAACTTCAATCTTGGGCTTTAAACAAAACACCAAACATCTTTCCTCCCATAGAATAGGAGGAACTACGATTGCTCTGATTTCCTTGTTTTCTTTAACGGGAATACGTAGGCATAAGATTGCAAAATCTTAGCGAGCACACCAATCAAAAACTTTAGGTCCAGTACCTTACCAAAAACATCGAAAAACCCGAAAATCAACAAAAATACTCTCTCAACATTCCCAAAGGAGAAACTTTCCCAATTTATGACAGACAAACACCAGTAAGTAGATGACAGAAGAAACCGCCAAACAATCTATGGATAACCATATATACGCTGGGTAATTGACAACTCCCCATTGTATAATCTGACCCCGGACACCCCAATATCTTAGCATTTGTTAAAGAAAACATTTGCGTGCAAGGTTAGTTTTAGGTATCTTCCCTTTCCTTTCCAGCTTCACAGGATAAATAAGAAATCATAAAGTAGCACCCAATTCCAACCAATTTGGTAAGGTGGTCGCGTCACCGACAAAAATCGCACACTACAGAAAAAGTGGCGACTCTGCTAGGGAATATTTAGGATTAGAGTTCCTAAAAGGTCTAGGTTATTTGGCATTCTTCTATACTATATATATATATATATATATTGTTATCCTACTTGATACCCGTGTTTATTTTTCTGTCAAATGGGAATGCGATTGATATGCAAGTGGAAAGTTTGAGAGAACATTAAGATAGGGGTGGCATATCCAGGAAACACTTATAGGGAGTGAATCCCAAAAAATCTATCTTGGCAGCCCACCGAATCAGTCGAGGTACCCGTACGGAAGTATCGATGTTGAACGACCGATTGTCGTGAAAGAATTATCTTTCCTAGTGTGGTACCCATGACCCTGAGGATTTAGTAGACATTAACCATATGACCATTTGGTAGTGTGGTGACCATCGGGAATAGTTGATACGCGATACTACACTCAGATGAGATTCATCCTAGGATATTACAGCTCGCTCGAGTGAATCAGCTCACTGTTTATATCCGTAGGAGGGGTCAATGACTTTGGGAACCTTATAACCCGTTCTACAGGTACAAAAATTGACCAAAATAGTACAACCTTTGGGGATGGGTGTCGCTCCCGAGGATTTGCATCCATGGTACAAACGCGAAAGTGGCGCGGAAAACAGAGTCGCCAGCAATGTGTATTTATCCCAAGAGAGGGAAAGGAAACACTGTGTAAACCTGAGGGAAGGGAAAGAGCATGGTCTCGCGACCAAGAGAAACGGGTAAGGGAGTCGGTTACGCGAAGGGAAGGTGTTAGCACCCCACACGTCCATCGTACTCGATGGGATCCACGCTTGCTGTCTCGATCAAAGGGTGTCGTCATCTGGAGCTCCACTGCTACTAGAAACGAGAAGGAACGGGAACGGAAAGGAACGAAGAAACGAAGAAGAAAAGAAAAAGAAGTGACTCGATAGGACATCGCTCGTCCTACGCCTACGTACTCCCTCGTGCAATGGGAAAGTCAGAGTCAACGTAGTTCAGACACGAACTAAAGGGGGGAGGTTGCTCGCCAAGACATCGTCGTCTTGTGCCTATGTATCCTCAATCGGACGAGAAAGAGGAAATCAGAGCAGTCGTAGTTCGACCTAACGAGGTCAGTTAGTGTTTTTTATGAGCGGCGTTAGATTCGCGTCCGGCAGTTAGGGTCGATGCCTGTTTGCGACGAGACGGAAGTAACATGCCCTTTTCTGAAAAAAAAGATTTGAGATTAACGATCCCGAAGGATGAAAAAGGTTTGAGTTTGTTTTTGTGTTTTTTAGACAGAAGTGGATTGAAGTTAGCTCGTAACCCACATTGCACCGGAGTCTACCATGCGGGAACGAGTGAATCACATGGTCGCCCCCAAATGGGACATATGCTAAACACTCTAGAAGAGGAGGGGAGACCCCTCGTTCTTCATTTCCTACACTTAAGGCTCGGGCGCAATATTCGTTATACTTTATTAAGTGTTTTAGAAGTGTTATGAGATAAGAAGAGAAGACTCAAAAGAAAACACTAAGGGGAAACTAAATATTCCTAATGTTATCATGCAAAGGTGGCCCTATAGTTGAGGTTGAAAGGGGAACTTCTACCTAAGTTAGCATGCAAAGGGAAGCCTAATGCTAATCCTACTCCAAGCTTAATCGAAAATTAAGTTGGACTAGGTAGCTCTAAGGGAGTGAATCCAAGACTTAAACAAGTCTTGAGATTCAAGGGGAGAGAAAGAGTGAAGGAGACGAAGGAGGAAAAGAAGCGAATAAATAAAAAAAGCAGCTACCACAACGTCCCTGCACCAAAACAGCGGTAAAAAGCAGGACACAAGCAGCACAACTTATAACAACATACAATTCAACACAAGAAAGGGTGTAAAATTTCAGCCAGCAGCACATACAACAGCACACATACACTTAGACAGCTGTAGAAATAGGGCAGCATGCGATACATTTGAAGACAATTCAAACATGGCATAGCAAATATGCATCAAGCGTCACATAATGTTCAATCAAACATGATCACAAAACATACCAAACACCATGGTAAACATCATGAAAGAACGCCATGAGATGATGCACAACATTAAGCACATGAACACGTCAAACCAAATATGCATATCATGAAATTACAAAGCAAGCAAACGTGTGTAACACGATAAATCCAGCAACACCAGCAACAATCGACAATTATCATGCTCAAAGAGTGTGTGCAAAGTGTTCATCGCATCGGGAACGCAACATCGCAAACGTGATCATAAACGATAAAAATCCAAGCATCGCGTGTCGGAGAAATGTGTGCATACAATAGTGTGAGGTGCAACAGCTCAAGAATAGTCCACAAATCATCAAGGCATCAGTCCATAAAGTTTAGATGTGCAAGAGATCTCAAACAAGCAAGAAAATGCAAGAAAAACACAATCTGCTTCAGTGGTAATCGATTACTCACATAGGGTAATCGGTTACTCAGTTGAAACTTGGCTAAAAACATGAAAATCAGGCAGAGTAATCGGTTACCCTGTTAGAGTAATCGATTACCACTGAAACAGAGGCACAAATTCAACTTTGAAAAGCACTTTTCAGCAACAAATCACTTGTTCAAACATCCAAATGATCATGTAAACAATAATGCACAAAAATTATGTTCAATCACAGCAATCAACATTAATTAGATCCATCAATCATCAACATCCACAATTAAGATCAAGCAAATGAATCAAAACACAACAAAATTCATGGATCTACATTGTATAAGTTGCAATTAAGCTAAAATGAGTGTGGATCTGAAATTAACCAACCTACAAAGCTGAGATTTGCTTTGGAAAGTGTTGTAAACAGAATTTGATGAATCCAAGTAGAGAATTCCAAGATCCACAAGCTTCTTGCACTCAAAAGTTGAAGATCCAAGCAAATAAGCAATAAAACTCCAAAATCACTTCCAAGAATCACTTCTGAAAATTCAACACCAGATTCTAACGAAAATCCAAATGGAAAAGCCGAAATGTAGTGATGATGAGAGGCTTTAGCTCAAGAATTAACAAGTTCCAATGAAGAACTTGTTATTCTCTATGAAGGAGCTTTGAGTGTGGTTGAAAATGGAGATTGAGAGTGAAAAAAGTGAGAGAGAATTGAGAGCAAAATTCTGAAAAATGAGAGTGAAAATGATCTAGCTTGGTGAGGTTTGGAATGAATTGGTTTAAATAACCCCTAGGTTAGGAGTTAAGTTTGGGTTGGGAGTGAGGTTAAGTGAGTGGAAATTGGGGTGAAAAATGGATTAGGAAATGAAATGAGGAATTAGAGTGGAATAGTGATGGAGAGAATTTGAATTTTGGGTGGAAAATGATGAAAATAGATCAGTTCTAGATCCTTCCCATACATGCACAAGCCAAGCACATGACCACAAAATACTCCAAAATTCTGCAGTGCTGAAAATGCCACATTTTTGCAATTTCGCCCAGAGTAATCGGTTACTCACTTTGAGTAATTGATTACTCCATTCAAAAATTCAAAATTGGAGCCAAAAGGAGGGAAACTTGGATATTCTCCCGGTTCCACCTGTTCTGGACCATGATAGACCTCTGAAACTTGCCAACTGATATTAGCACTAGAATACACTTGAAATATGCTGCAAAATGTTTTTCGCACTCGGATTGAACTGCTGATAACAACTGTCTGGTGCTGAATAACTGATCAAAAATCGACTGCTGGGGTTTCTGATCATCCAATCGCTTAATGAGCAAAATAAATGCTCAAAAATACTTGGAAAGCTATCTGCTGGGCTCTGAACATTGTTAAAAATCGTACTGGGACTGATGACGCCATGAGCTGCTGAAAGAATACCTCGATCCCATGCTCAAAAGAACAATGCAAATGCAGGAATGATAATGCAAATGAAAGGAAGCATAAACCGGTTAGGTTAGAAACAAAAGGGCAAATTTTGAGGTGTTACAGCTGCCCCTATTCAAACTTCTTGGATCCGAGGGTATGGAAGCAACGGCTTTCAGACGATCGGGATACACGGAGATTGAATACCAAAATAACCTGAAAATTTGCACCCTGTGGGGAGGATGAACTAATGCGAATACGAGAACGGCCGAAAGCGAACTCGAAAAGGCAGACCGGCCGAAGGCGGGCTAAACTGGGGATATAAGGATACCACGAGAACGGCCGAGGGCGAACTCGAAAAGGTAGACCGGCCGAAGGCGGACCACGCTGGGGAGATATAAAGGTACTATGAGAACGGCCGAAGGCGGACTCGAAAAAGAAAGACCAAGCCGAAGGTGGGCTTTCAAAGAAAGGATACAAGACCATGCCGAAGGTGGGCTCGAAAAAGAAAGACGAAGCTGAGGGTGAGCTTTCAAAGAAAGACTAAGCCAAAGGTAGACTCTCAAACGAGGGATACGAGGCCATGCCGAAGGTGGGCTCGAAAAAGGAAAGACCAAGCCGAAGGTGAGCTTTCAAAGAAAGACTAAGCCGAAGGTAGACTCTCAAACGAGGGATACGAGGCCATGCCGAAGGTGGGCTCGAAAAAGAAAGACCAAGCCGAAGGTAATCTTTCAAAGAAAGACTAAGCCGAAGGTAGACTCTCAAACAAAGGATACGAGGCCATGCCGAAGGTGGACCCGAAAAATAAAGACCAAGCCAAAGGTGGGCTTCGAACAAAGGATACGAGACCATGCCGAAGGTGGACCCGAAAAAGAAAGACCAAGCCGAAGGTGGGCTTTCAAAGAAAGACTATGCCGAAGGTAGACTCTCAAACAATGGATACGAGGCCATGCCGAAGGTGGACTCGAAAAAGAAAGACCAAGCCGAAGGTGGATTTTCAAATGAAGGATACGAGACCATGCCTAAGGTGGACTCGAAAAAGAAAGACCAAGCCGAAGGTGGGCTTTCAAAGAAAGACTATGCCGAAGGTAGACTCTCAAACAAAGGATACGAGGCCATGCCGAAGGTGGACTCGAAAAAGAAAGACCAAGCCGAAGGTAGACTTTCAAACGAAGGATACGAGATCATGCCGAAGGTGGACCCGAAAAAGAAAGACTATACCAAACAGGATAACTCAACTGGGGATAACAAGATAACAGCGGGTGCGAGGACGGCCGAAGGCGAACTCGAAAAAGAGAAAAGCCAAGCCGAAGGTGGACTTTTAAAGAAAGACTAAGCCGAAGGTAGGCTTTCAAACAAAAATATGTAGAATCGACATTTCCACAAAGATGACTCCGTCGGGGAAAAGAGAAATCTAAACCGACAACTTTGTGGGGGAGTATAGGAAGGACCAACAAGAAGGACGAATCCACTGGTTGCTATGTAATGTAAAACAACGTCTCCTGAATCATGTTACTTTCTGCTGGGGAAAGAAACTGGTAAAGGAAATCAAACCTGGCTTATGCTTCGAATGCATATGTTTGAATTTTGTCGTAATGCTCCATATCAATGGAATGCTACGCTTTTGGGAGGATGCCATGCAAAAAATGCTTATGCAATGCAAAAGAAACATCCCAGCAAAATAAATACTGAAGACAAAGGCAACTCCACCGGGGATGACAAACTAAATTGTCCTCTAAAATAAAAGACCCTGCTGAGGAAGACTTCACTCTACTTAGGAAGATCTTGATCACAAACTCTGCTGGATGAAACTCCGAGAGAATTCCTGCTCTGTTAGGGATGAATATAAACGAATATTGAAGATGGAACCCAAAGAGCAATTCTCTCCGCTGGGGATTACCAATGATTTTTACCTGGATCTGAAAGAGCGCCAATAACAATTGGACTTAGGACCTGCCGAGGATATCAACCGCTAATGAACAAACCACTGTGAAGATCACTATCAAACTCCGTTTGGGGAGACAAGTCAATAATTCCAAACCTGTTTGGGGATATTACTGAACTCAACCTGCTGTTGGGAGATGCCCTTGCTTTTACCCTGCCGGGGAATATCAGTACTTTTACCCTGCTGGGAAGTACCGGCCATGACCAGCAAACCTGCTTGAGGAACGGTAGATACTAACATCCACCTTACTAGAGGATAACATCAAGCTCACTCATCTGAGGAGATTAACTCATACCGTTCCTGGTGAGGTAAACATTTCTTGACTAGCTTAGGAGAATGAGTGTTCAGACTCTGTGGGGACAAAATACCTTTGTCCAAAGAAGGAAGATATTCCTTAAGTCTCCTGCTGGGGATGCAACAGCATCCACTTCTGATTGTTTGCTGAGAAAGTGATAAATCAATCACGACTACCTGGATGGGGAATTAATCCTCTGTATTCTGTTGAAGAAGACAATCCTCGATACTCTGGTTGGGAAAAATAACAACATGCTACTGTTGGAGGAGAGAATCTACCCTACTGGGGATAAGAGCATGCCTTTGCTGACGGAAATACACTCCCTGACCTCCTGAGGAAAGTGGTTACCAGGACCTGTGGGGAACACAAAGTCTTTTCAAAGACCTCCAGCACACCTCCTGCTGGAGATACACCTACACCCACCTCGGAGCAGTCTACTCTAAACCTGCTTGCTGGGGGAATGAGTTCTGCTGAGGATGATGGACTTTCAGTGCTGGGGGAGGCGACTCCACTGGGGAAGAACAAACCTGTTGTCCTGCAAACACAATCAACAGGAAGTCCTATACGTAAAAAGGTCACCTCTATTACCAATACAACGACCATTGCCTAAGCAATTTCCACTGTTTTCTGATATGCTTCGCAAAGCTTAACATTTTCGCATGCAATGTTTTATCAACATATTGGACGTTTTCACAAACAAAACAGTAAGGTAAAAACACAAATGGAATGCTTTTTGAGTGAAATGAAGATATTATTGAATGAAATTGGCCTATGAATAGGCATTTACATTTGGAAGCAATTCCTGGAAAGAGGTAATTGCAAAAAAGAAATAAAAGAAAATACACATGTCAGCAATGTGGGGAACAGATATCCACCATGATTCAATTCAGATATGACCCAGTATGCCTCGCTTATCCGCAGATGCTTTGGCCTTCGAAAAGACTGACTGGACTGATTCCTTTCCTTCGAAATTTCCATGTATCAAAAGTATTCACAGATCGAACGCAGATCGTAGCCTCTTGCTTTCAAATCCCTAAGCTTTGCCTGGATAGCCCTTTTCTGGTTTTCAATCCACCGGGATACCCCTTTTTGCCAAAGTTGCCTTTTCAGGTTTTCAACTTTGCGGGTTTATTCTTTTTTCCTTTTTATCCCTAACTTTTGCCCGAACCTGTCATACCCCAAATTTTGACCACTAATATTTCTCATCATTGTGAAAATCATCATCACAATATGGGGGAACCATTCTACCTTGTCAGTCTCCCCAAAGATGGGTGAGCCTCCACTACAATCAAAATTAGGGTTTCAAGCCCTCTTTGAGCCTTAGACAAAGGATCAATCAAGGAATGACATGATCTTCAACTTGTCTAAACCTCTCAAACATCCACAATGGATCAAAAGGACTCCCACTTTAAGGATTAAGCACAAGGATGCTCCCTTCTAGGTGGATCAAGTTTCAAGATCGCCAGTATCACCAAATTAGGGTTTTGGTCGACCAGGGCCTCCAAATGGAAATTTTCATTTGGGCACAAGCCAATGATCCAAAACATAACCTAATATACTCCATGGAACCTCATGGACCCAAATATCAAGTCAATTTGACCTCAGGGGATGCATACATCAAAAATCAGGAATTAGGGTTTCTTGACCTAATTCACCCTAAGTTAACTTTTGGGACAAATCATGAACCAAGACCTCAAGAGAGAGTTTGAAGGTCTCTAATGAACTATATTGATCCATTTGGAACAATGGATTAATCCAAGAAGCTTGAGCAACAAGTCTCAATTTCATCTGCACCACAATTAGGGTTTTAAGAGGAAAGTCAACTGTAACTTTGACTTTTGACCAAGACATGCTCCTAAGCCCTAAGACATGACTCAATATACCCTATGACACCCTTGGAACATGTCCATCAAGTTTGATTTAGGTCAAGGACATGATTTCCTGAAGAATTGCACAGTTTGGAATTCATCTGATAAAAAGTCAACTGTGCACAAAAGTCAACTTTGACTTTTTGAGATTTTTCACCAAAATGGAATTTTTACCCTAAAATGATGTTAATGTATGATTTGAATCATCATTCATCAAGAAAAATCAAGAAAAGTGGGATAACTTGTAAAAGGGGTAACCATAAAAACTTAGAAAATTTTGTAAGTTAAAAATAAAGTGACAAAGGTACCAACTTTGGAGGATCATAACTCCTAAACCACAAGGCCATTTTCTCTCATCCAAATATGGATTTGTAGCTCTCATTACCCTCTACAAAAACTTCAACTAGACCTAAGTCCAATTCATTAAGGATTTTGAGTTATGGGGTGATCAAAATGGCTGAAAAATGAAAATGTCACTTTTTCCAACACTTAGTGAAATTTTCACTAAGTCCAAATTTGTCTTCACTTTTTGCCAAATGTAGGGGGATTTTTCACTTGGATTCAAAAGAGATCAAAACCAAACTTGTTCAAACAGTTGTTGTATAATGTAAGGGCTTTCCAAAATGGCCAAGAACATTGCCAAATTCAACTTCCACCATGAGATATGACATTGTCAAGTTGCCTTGCTGAAATCTGTCAAAGGCAAGGCAGAATTTGCATTTTTGGTCGATTTGCCAAAATCAGCCAAATTCAATTACTCCTATCCACTTGGACACCTCATAGGATTGAATCTAAAGGGGACAATCACTGAGCCAAGTCTCCAAAGTCCATGGAACAAGAAATAGCATGTTGAACCTAGAATGGCCAAAATAGGGACAAGACTTCAAATTTGGATTGGAGCATTCAATGGAAGCATCAAGGTGGCATGGACTGAGCCATTCTCATCTGAAATAAGTCAAGACTTATCCAAGACCAAGGGAACCAAAGCTCTGTGCCTTAACCTCTAGTCAATGGCTAGAGAAGACTTGGATTTCCATTGGCCAACATTGGCCAAACCTACTTAGCAGCTGCCATTCACTATTCCTTGCAAAACAAACTTGCTCTACTATAAATAGAGCTCAATTGTGATCAGTTTGAGTACACCAAAGCCATCTAACAGATGCTTTCCTCAAAATCTCTTTCTCTTGGCAAAAATGCCTTTCTTAGCAAGGTAACTATCGGGTTTTTTGTTTGAGAGCTTTTCCAATCAAACCAATCACTCACACACCTCACATACATCACATATGAGCTGATCAAACACTTAGATCACTTATGAAACACCAATTTCACAAAATCACCAGCTGGTTGCTCAAATTTTCAAACAAGTTGCAGCTGAGGTACCACAAAGTGATCCAGCCAATTTCCATCAAGTCCAAGCATTCAAACACAATCCATAGGGTGTAGGGAAGCTGTTCAGATCATCACCACTCATCTGTAACACCTCCCAATCAAAAATCACATTGCACTTGCTGTCACGGCCTAGAGGTAAGCACATGCTTGGTCATCTCTCAATCTATGCATATTTCCTCGCACAATAATTTGGCCATATGTTCATAATCATGCATGGAATGTTTTCCCTCAATTAATTGCATTGTTTGAATCGTGTATCAAAAATCCTAGCCTTCATGCAGAAATTAGGGTTCTTGAGGTCTCTTCGTGATTTCTTCTTGTATGTTTAATTTAAATGAAATTAAAGACCATAGACATGATCGTTAGGTTGAGACGAGCATAATGATATGTGGATTGCATGTTATAATCAAGTATTCAGTGAGATTGAGGAGAAAATGCAAATCAGCCAAACCCAGAACACGCGCGTGTTCTTGGTGTGTTCTTGGCGCCATTTTTGAATAATTTGAATATTTGAATTTTGTGATTTTGTTTAATTGATTCAAAAATTAATTTCTCTCTGAGTTTTAATGATTTTGAGTTGATTCTTTTTTTAATAATTCACAAAAATGTTAAGATATTTTATTTTCCCAAAAAATCCCAAAAATATTATTTATTTCATATAATTGATATTTTTGCAATGAATTAATATTTTAATTGTTTTTGACATTTTAAATATTTTTTCTACATTGATTTTGCAATTTTTAATGCCTTCTAATTATTTTGTAGGTCAATACTTAATTTTTGAAGCATTAATCCAAGATCACAATTTGTTTTTCATATGTTAAACAATTTTGATCATTTTAATTGAATTTTTATTCAATTAAATACATTTTTGAAAACAAATTAGGGTTTTTGGATTAATTCAACCCTCATAAATCATTTTCAAAACTTTTTGGGCCTCTTGAGAGAGTGTAAGACCCAATCCTTTTTTGACCAAATCATTTTTGGGCCTCAGTGTATTGTATAAGTCCCGATACCGTCAAAAACGAACGGCGCGATCGTCGCCTTTTCAAAATAACTTTGGGTCTCTCCTCGAGCTATAAAACCCATTCAAAACACTTCGGGCCTCTAATAGAGTGTAAGACCCAACCCCCTTTTAACCAAAACATTTTGGGCCTCACTTATTGTATAAGTCCCTCTGCGTTAAAAGGAAACCTCGACGCGATCGCCATTTTAAACGGAAAAATCATCTGGGCCTACCCTCGTGTTATAAGCCCCACTCTTTTTCTTTAAACCTTTTGGGCCTCTTAATAGAGTGTAAGACCCATCCCTTTGTACAGAAAATTTTTTGGGCCTCAGTCACTTGTATAAGTCCCTCTGTACAAATTCAAACAGTGCGCTCACTGATAAAACCCTGGGCCTCTCCTTGAGCTGTAAGCCCCAAATCTTTCTTTTTCAAAGCACTTTCTCCTTTGATTTTAAATATACTGTTGTTTTCAATCTTTCTTTGTTGAACAACTAACCAAACAGCATGAAAGCTCTACAACCGAGTAATTGGTTATTGCTTTCATTTACCGCTTTCATATACATATAACTGTATTGTGGGGTTGTTTCACTGTAAGTCTTCTTTCATAAACTCATATCAACAGTGTAATAATAGTATAGATATTATAGTTTCCCCGGCAACTACGTCTAGAACTAGGTGACGCCGTTTCGTTTATTCGTAGAAATAGTCAAAACTAGATCCCCAATAGGATCACCAGATACAGTCTTCTCTTCGACTGTCCTCATTAGGAATTGTCAAGAAACTCTACTCCCAGAGATGAATGTCTTCTCCGTGAATGGCATCTTTGAGTTTCTTCCAAATTCTAGAACATTCCTGACTTGATCTATTCCTTGTGAATAGCTTGCCTTGAATTTCTCGGGGTTTGGGGACCCACGAGCTTCTTAAAAGCATCGGCCTCCTCTTGGGCATCGTACAAGGACCCACAGGCTTCCTAAAAGCAACCCCGCCTCCTCTTGGGCTTAGTACAAGGACCCTACGGCTTCTTAGAAGTATTCACAACCTCCTCTTAGGCTTCGTATAATGATCTCTTCCCCCGGGAATGATAGCCCCCTCTTGGGCTTCGTACAAGGACCTCTCGGCTTCTTAAAAGTTTCCAGCCTCCTCTTGGGCTTCGTACAAATTGTCCCGACGACCTCCTAGAGGTATAGGAACAGAACCTAGTCATCTTCATAGAACAGTCCTTTCATAGAGTCTATTACTGTTTCTCAAAGAATAGTACAAAAGATGAAACTCTAGACTTGGACGGTCTAATCTCCTTGAGTCTCAAAGACATTCTCAAGTGACCCCTTCGTTAAATAGGAAGGAAACCCGTAGACTCGGACTGTCTCAATACCCTTCGAATTTCCCGCTTCCTTAAAGAACAGGAATAACCCAGATCCTTGAATCAAATCCATGAGTACAATGTTGCTCATATAAGAACTGATTTTCTCTTTCAAAATCAGTATACTGGACCTGTCACTTAAACTGAAACAGAGCCATAGCATCCTCTTGGGCTTTGTACAATGATTCTTCCCAGCGAAGCAAATGTTTAGCCTCTCTCTCGGGCTTTGTACGAGACACATAAGAGACTCTCTCGCTGAATCAATCACCCCTTTCGCCTCCATCTCGGGCTTTGTACGAGATACAAAAGGGTTCTTATCGAGCCAAATAAGCAATAGCCTGTCTCTCGGGCTTCGTACGAGATACAAAAAGCTCTCTTGTTGAGTATAAAAGATCCTCTTGTAGGATCAACCCCTTTTAGCCTCTCTCTCGGGCTTTGTACGAGACACATATTAGCCTCCTCTTAGGCTTTATATAAGAAAACCACTGGTTGATCCAATCAACCTTTTAGCATCAAAGCTGTTCCTCATTCACAGTACACAAACATCAACAACTCATTTCCCTTCATCTAATCGCTGTAAGCGGCAAGCCTCTGGATCATCTACATCCATGCCACTGTCCCTCTTTTAGCATGAGAAATTCCTAAGGAAAGATGGCATTGCTCTAAACTGAGTTAAAGTCTTCTCCTTCAGGTTAAAATCCCCTATAAAGGAAATTATGGCATTGCTAGGATCCGCGTATCCCGGTTAAAGTAATCCCCCTTTATAAACCAGTCACCCAACAGTTGTGACAAACAGACCTCTTTAGAGATGACAAATTCTCTCTAAAGTCAGACTTTTCAGCTTCATATCTTGGGCTTTGAACAAGATACAAATCACCTTTCGCTTCACGTCTTGGGCTTTGAACAAGACACCAAAACAACCATTTCCTCCCATAGAATAGGAGGAACTACGAACGCTCTGATTTCCCTGTTTCGGTAAATGGGAATACGTAGGCATAAGATTGAAAGAAAAATCTTTGCGAGCACAATCAACAAAAAAACCAAATCCCATAAACATCAGTTCTAACATCCTAATCCTTGTTCCCCGCCAGAAAACTTCTGCCTAGATAACAAACCAGTATTGGTGAAAATACAAATAACCAGTACAAAGGCCCCCCCCACATTGATAGCATTCGTAACTTAACAGACTGCTGTTTAAACTCAGTATGCAAGCAGGCTTAATTGGAGACATCTATTTCCCTTCCTTATTCAGCTCACAATAGGATAAAAAATGAATCGACTTATAGTTTAAAGCTCAAACCGCAGAGAGCGACCAGCGCTTAAGACCACGTCCAAAATCGCTCGCTACAGAAAAAATGGCGCCCACCGTGGGGCTCTATCAAAGATAGATCTAGGCACGGTCTTCTTTTTCACCTCTTGTGAATACCACAGATTGGGGCTTCCGCCGGGGAACCCATTTTCTGTTAGGAACTTAGGATCCTTAGCTTCAAAGGTCTAGGATGTTTAGGACAAATATATATACTGCTTTTCCTAATTGCTATACGTGTTTATTTTTCTGCTAATGGGAATGCGGGTGATGCCGTATGTGGAAAGACTGAGTATACACTTAAGATAAGTGATGGCGACAGGGTCGACCATCAACCTCAGTGGAGGCTGACCAACGCAACCCATTCACTCTCTTAGCCAATGGTCCGGTTGTTAAGTCTGAGAAGCTGAGGAGCCAAACCCTTTCGTAGTGCGGAAACTATCGGAAATAGTTGTTACGCGATACCACCCTCATTTGAGGCTGGTGATCTATTCTCGGTGAATGGCACTTACTCTAAGATTGCTCTACAACTCGCTGGCGATCCGCTTGTTGTTTTGCTTTCCTGGGAGGAGCTGATGATAATGAGTACAGGTACAAAAATCACCCTAGTATAAACCTTTGGGATGGGTAGAGCCTTGACTTCATGACAACGACCCTTTGACCCCATGTTTTTTCTATGTTTTTGTGTGCTGCATTAATGCATTCATCTAAAAAACATTAAAACGAAAAAAAAAACTTCTCTTCTAGTCTCTCTGTTTTTCAAATTAAATTAAGACTGTTTTTGCAAATATCAGAGAAAAGGATTGCACTAATGGATTTCGGTAGAAGGAGAACTCATAAGTACACCTTCAAGGTTCCAAAACTAGAGGATTTGAGAAGGTTAGCAAGGATGATCACTAACCCTGAGGCTTTCAGAGCCAAACACGGAGGTCTGCTGCCTCCGTTAAGAGTCCATGTGATTGAGGGAATCATGGACGCGCTCATTCAGTTTTACGATCCGGTTTATCACTGTTTCACATTCCCAGATTACTAGTTAGCACCAACGCTGGAGGAGTATTCTCATCTGACTGATCTACATATCACTGATCGAGCTCCATTTTCTGGACTGGAAGAAATTCCAAAGAATCAGACCATTGCGAGAACAATTCATTTGGACGAGTCTGAGGTCAGGACTCACATGACTACTAAGGGTGGCATCCAAGGTTTGTCGGCCCAGTTCTTGACGAAGAAGGCCCTGTATTTTGCCAATATAGGAAACGTTACTGCTTTTGAAAGCATCTTTGTCTTGCTCACCTATGGGTTATTTTTGTCTCCCAACATTAATAATTTCGTCGATGTTAACTCCATTAAGGTTTTTCTCATTGGAAACCCTGTGCCGACTTTGCTCGCAGATGCGTATTATTCTATACACTTGAGAAATTTGTACAGTGGAGGGGAGATCACATGCTGTGTACCTCTACTTTATAAATGGTTCATCTCTCACTTGCCCAAGTCTGCTGCTTTTTGGGATTGTAAGAGTGCCTTACGTTGGTCACAGAAGATCATGTCTCTTACCAACTCTGATATAGATTGGTGTAATAAGATTTATGAGGGAATCATGATCATTGATCGTTGTGAAAACTTCCCCAACGTACCCCTTATAGGAACTAAAGGAGGAATCAACTACCATCCGGTATTGGTTCGCCGTCAATTTGGATACCCGATGAGACACATCCCGCTGGGTGTTCATCTGGAAGGTCTTTTCTTCAAAGAAGGAGAAAACGACAGAGCACTAAAGATGGAAATAGTGCAAGCTTGGAAACATGTTCATAAGAAAGGACGAGAGTCTCTGGGAAAACCAAACTGCGTCTCGGTGGAGCCTTATCTCCATTGGGTACAAACTAGAGCTCTCAAGATAAAAATGCCTTATCCTCGTTACGAAATTCTTCTGCCGAGGGAATCGGTCATGTACTTCATGACGGAAACTGAAAGGCTTCAGGTTACTCTCAACAAAGTTCAACGGGAGAAAGGGTCTTGGAAAAACAAGTACCGCACTCTCGACATAGAGTGCATCAAAATACAGCAATTACTGAAAGAGAAAGATGCTCTGATTGAAATTTTGGAGCAACATGTTGTAGAGAACCAATATGACCAAAGGAATTTGCTCACTCCTTTCACTTGGCAAAGGAATGACAACCCGACAACGGCCCACGAGCCCCGGTCAAAGAAAAGGAAAGTCCCAGAATCAACACCCGATTTCTCTTCAGAGAAGACTCGAGACCCATTAGCTTAGGTTTCTGTTTCTGCATTTCGTAATCTACCGTATTTCCATTTTTGTAATCCTTGGAATTTCAATAAAAAGGGGTTTCCCCACTGTTTGATATTTGCAATTTAATTGTCGAAGTTTATTTTGATTAAACCAAGAAAAACAATTAATATAATCATTGCATTCATCATTCTCACATCGCGTATTCTTCTTCCTTACGAATCTCACGTTTGTGTCTCGATTCTAGAGTCAAATTGTCTCATTCGTACAATACTCGGGCCAATCGTCAGAAAAGGATGGATGATCTTGAGGAAGAAAATAGAGAGTTGAAAGAAGAGATCGATGCTCTGAGAGAGGATATGAGAAAGCTTCGTAACGACATGCAAGCCATGGCAGAAGCTCAGCTACAACGAACTGTGATCTCAGAGATCACCTCAATGCCTATAGTGGAGAAGTATGATCCTAGGTATCAAATGCCGAAAGATCGTCCCTGGGGCATGCCTGTTAACTATATCCCGGAAGGATATGTTCCGCCGATCACTGAAGATCAGGGAATCACAACAGAAGCCGCTGGGCCTGAAGGTTACAAACTTCGGGAAAGCGAAGATGCCAGGGGCATACTGAAGACTCCTGAAGGTTACAAACTTCAGGAAACGCCAAGATTCGCTACCGTAGTTACGGTACCACCCCCTGTGGTGCACACTATCCCGGAAGGAGAGATTCCGCCAACACCTTCTGGTAAGAAGGAAACTATGTTCGATAGAATGGATGAATTCCAGGAACAGTTCCTGGAGATGCAGAAGGAACTGCAAGCCATTCGCGGTCAGGATCTATTTGGAAAGGACGTCGCGGATCTCTGCTTGGTCCCCAATGTGAAAGTCCCGCACAAGTTCCAAGTGCCCGACTTTGAAAAGTACAAGGGTAACTCTTACCCTCAAAGCCATCTGGTGATGTACGCTCGGCGGATGTCAGCTCAGACGGAGAATCAAGACCTACTGATTCACTACTTTCAGGATAGTTTAACCGGTGCCGCACTCAAATGGTACATGGGTTTAAACCGTACTACGATCAGCACATTCAGAGATCTTGGTATTGCCTTCGTCCAACAATACAAATACAATTTAGACATGGCACCCGACAGAGATCAACTCAGATCAATGTCGCAAAAGGACAAGGAAACCTTTAGGGAGTATGCTCAAAGGTGGCGTGAGATTGCCGCTCAAATTTGTCCACCTCTTGAGGAAAAAGAGATGACAAAGATCTTCTTAAAGACCTTAAGCTCATTTTACTATGACCGAATGGTTGCCAGTGCACCCAGTAATTTCACCGAAATGGTCAGCATGGGTGTACGTCTTGAGGAAGTCGTCCGAGAAGGCCGTTTGGTAAAAGACACTGGATCGACGAGCGATACTAAAAAATATGGTAGTGCTCTCCCTAAGAAAAAAGAGCAAGATATTGGGAATATCTCTCTCGGAAAGCAAAGACGACGTTATCAACCGCTAGCAGCTGTGACTCCTGCTATCAGCCCTACGCCTATTCCTACTTATCAACCTCAGGTTGCACAGAGCCAACCTGACCAGCAAAGGACACAACAGCCTCTTCAGCAGGCTCGTCCCCAATACAACAACAACCGCACAACACGGCCACTAGGATTTGATCCTATACCCGTGACGTACGCATAACTGTTTCCATTGCTGCTAGCCAAGGGGCACATTCAGACTAAGTCCCCTCTTACAGTACCAGAAAATCCACCTTTTTGGTTTAAGGTGGATCAGACGTGCCCTTATCATCAAGGAGGTCCAGGGCACAACATAGAAACTTGTCTTAATTTCAAGTCCGACGTGCAAAAGCTTGTTAGGAGCGGGCTCTTATCTTTCAAAGATACGAATCCTAATGTTCTTATGAACCCGCTACCTCAACATGAGAAGGCTGCAGTCAATCTGATTGAGGAAGAGACTAACGATGTCTATCAAATTCACGATGTACTCTTGTTAAAGAGCAATCTGGTCAAGATGCATTGTAGACAGAGTGGATATGGCCATGTGCCACCTCATAACTATCATCAGTGTGATATCTGCTCTAAAGATAACCAAGGATGTTCTATAGTGCAAGCGGCTCTACAGGAACAAATGGATCTCGGATGGATCCAAGAACACCGAGTTCGTGGAGTTAACATGGTTTACACGAATTCCAATGTCATTCAGAACCACGACATCCGTGCAATGAATGTAAACTTGGTGGCAATGCACTCAAGGCAAAGCCAGTATCATAATCTGTCGTGGCATGATTACAATTCTTGTCTGACTTGCTCAGTAAACAAACAGGGACGCTCTTTCATACAAGAGGCCCTCCAGCGTCAGATGGATCTTGGATGGATCCAGGACTACCATGATAGGAATTCCTATCAGATCAATATGGTTCAAATCTTTGACATTTGCGTGTTGAATACCAACCTGGTAGAGTTACATGCTGAGCAGGTCCGACTTGGATTCTTAATATCACATGACTATCAAAGCTGTAAAGCGGGTTGCGAAAATGATCGAGGTTGTACCGTTGTCCAAGAGGCACTTCAGCACTTGTTAAATCACTGGTGGATGCCAATCTACATGGATGAAGATACTCAGCAAATTAGTATCAATAACAGGAATCCTACTCGACGTCAAAGTCAGGATGTCCGATTAATGGAAGCTAACCTAGTAAGGTTACATTGTATTCAAAGTAGGCGTGGCCAGGTGCCACTACACAATTACGACCGTTGTAGCGTCTATTCAGAAAGTAACCAAGGGTGTTACCTTGTGAGAGCAGCTCTTCAGGGTCAGGTGGATTGTGGAGAAATTCGTCCATATCCGGGTTCTGGACCTATCGACTGGACGCCAAACTACCTCGCCGATCAAATTGAGGACGTTGTCACAATTTCTGGTCATCATAGGACCAGGGATGTTTTTGCCATCATTCCTCTACTTGACGAATCTAAATTTCCCAACCAGGAACAGATCGAGATTACTTACGATGGTCAGAAAAATCAAAAGGTTCCCATAGTCATCTATCTACCGGGACCACTACCGTATGAATCAGCTAAGGCTATCCCTTACAAATACGGTGCCACAATAGTCGAGAATGGAAAGGGAATTCCATTACCCTCCGTTGTGAACATTACAGACATCAGTCGAGTAACACGGAGTGGTAGAATCTTCAACCGAGGGGTTGGGGAAGTTAACAAAGAAAAGAAACTTCAGACAGAATCTCCCGATCCACCAGTCGGTCAATCTAGTAATCCCAACATTTCAAGAAACAACGATGAGATGCTGAAGCTCATCCAAAGGAGTGAATACAACATTGTTGATCAACTGTTACAAACTCCTTCAAAGATCTTTGTATTATCACTGTTACTCAGTTCAGAAGCACACAGAGAGGCTCTACAGAAAGTCTTGGAACAAGCCTTTGTGGAACAGGATGTCACAATCAGACAGTTCGTTAAGGGAAGTATTTTAGCCCGTTGGCAGATGCTGTTATCAGAATATGACATAGAGTACCACGCTCAGAAATCCGTTAAGGGAAGTATTTTAGCCGATCATTTGGCTCATCAACCGATTGACGATCAGGAATCAGTCAGGTTTGACTTCCAAGACGAAGATGTCATGTTTCTAAAAATGAAAGATTGCGATGAACCGTTACCCAGTGAAGGGCCAGAACCAGGTTCCCAATGGGGACTTATCTTTGACGGAGCAGTTAATCATTATGGAAATGGAATTGGGGCAATCATTGTTACCCCTCAGGGTACCCACATTCCTTTCACCGCTCGACTTATGTTCAAGTGTACAAATAACGAGGCCGAATACGAAGCTTGTATTATGGGTCTCGAAGAAGCGATTGATTTAAGGATCAAAAACTTGGACGTATATGGCGACTCAGCCTTTGTTATCAATCAGATAAAAGGAGATTGGAACACATACCAATCAGGATTGATTCCTTACAAAGACTATGCAAGAAGGTTATTACTCTTCTTCGACAAAGTTGAGTTTCATCACATCCCTCGTGATGAGAATCACATGGCTGATGCATTAGCCACTATCTCCTCCATGATTAGTGTAGGTCAATGGAAGGACATACCTAAGATTGACATCATGCGCCTTGAACGGCCCGCTTACATCTTTATGATTGAAGCAGTCATAGACGACAAACCTTGGTATCACGATATCAAATGCTTCCTTCAGAAACAAGAGTACCCACCTGGGGCATTAAGGAAGGATAGAAAAACCCTCAGAAGATTGGATGGAAACTTCTTCCTGAGCGGTGACACTCTCTATAAGAGAAATTTTGACATGGTTTTGCTCCGATGCGTTGACAGACCAGAAGCAGACACACTTATGAAAGAAATTCATGAAGGATCCTTTGGCACTCATGCCAATGGACACGCAATGGCGAGAAAAATTCCCAGAGCAGGGTACTATTGGTTAACCATGGAATCCGACTGCTACAAGTACATGAGGAGGTGTCACAAATGTCAGATATACTCCGACAAAATTCATGTACCGCCATCATATCTCAAAGTTCTTTCTTCCCCATGGCCATTCTCGATATGGGGAATCGACATGATTGACATGATTGAGCCTAAGGCTTCAAACGAACATCAGTTCATCCTTGTAGCCATTGACTATTTCACCAAGTCGGTCGAAGCAGCGTCATTCGCTAATGTAACCCGACAAGTGGTGGTCCGATTTATCAAAAACAATATCATCTGCCATTATGGTGTTCCGAGTGAGATCATTACTGATAATGGATCTAACTTGAACAATAAGATGATGAAAGAGTTGTGCACAGAGTTCAAGATCGAACACCATAACTCATCTCCCTACCGACCCAAAATGAACGGAGCGGTAGAAGCGGCTAACAAGAACATCAAGAAGATCGTTCAAAAGATGGTTGTAACCTACAAAGACTGGAACGAGATGCTACCCTTTGCTCTTCACGGTTATCGCACATCTGTCCGTACTTCAACAGGGGCAACCCCTTTCTCTCTAGTGTATGGCATGGAGGCAGTGCTCCCCATAGAAGTAGAGATCCCGTCAATCCGAGTATTGATGGAAGCTAAGCTCACCGAAGCTGAATGGTGTCAAAGCCGACACGATGGACTGCATTTGATCGAAGAAAAATGAATCACGGCACTATGCCACGGTCAGTTGTATCAGCAAAGAATGAAGAAATCATTTGACAAAAAGGTTCGACCCCGAATCTTCAGAAAAGGAGACCTCGTGCTCAAAAAGATACAATCTTTTCTCACTGACTCTCGGGGCAAGTGGACTCCGAATTATGACGGCCCCTATGTGGTCACGAAAGCTTTCTCAGGCGGCGCCTTGAGACTTGCAACCATGGACGGAGAGGAATTTGCCTACCCCACGAATGTTGATGTAGTCAAGAAATACTTCGCCTAAACTAAAAAAAAAAAAGAAAACGTCTCTGTGGATTGAAAACCCAAAAGGGCGGTCCAGGCAAAAATTAGAGACATGAAACAAAATCATCCCGGTGGATTGGAAACATCAAAGTACAATCCAGGCAAAAATTAGGGATAATGGCAAGTAACTATGTTCAACAGAGGCAAATCCCTTAACAGCAGTTACACCATCCATCGGAGGAAAACTCCAGTCAAGGTCATCTTCGACAGAAGCTTAGGATGTCCCGAATTCAAAGTTGGTAGAAGGATAGTGGTCGTTATGTTCAACGTAGCCCTTTTCCCTGTAAATTACCATTTTTCTAACTTTGTAAATACTCTTTGGAATCACGCGTTTGGCTGATCTCCATATTATCAATAAAATTTGAGCCTTTATGCTTTTGTTTGTAATTCTTACTTGTTTTAGCTTTATAGAACGACATTTTAACATGATCAACGATTCTTGAAATAAAACAAAAATGAATTTACTTGTTAAAACTTTTTCTGCTTTTTAAATAGAGATGGCAATTTCTTTTGACTGTTGAACATCAAAAGAATCTCGATCGCTTCTCCAAAGGTGTTCGAACCTCAAAGTGCAGAATCAAAGTACTCCTTCTACGCCATTGCACCTGAATGAAGGATCAACAGTGTCGGATGTAACTAATCCATCTGACATCTTTGGCCGAGGTCTTATCTCCTAAGCCCGAGCAACGATGGTCCCCAACTGGGACTATCCCTCCTAAGCCAGGTGGAATTTCTATTTTTAACCAGCGATATTTCTATACGCCCCGCGATGGCCGAGTATCCAGTCGTGTTCACCTGTCAGTTTGTATGTCGCGTCAGTTTTGTCCGCATAAACATACATACATCATGCATTTTTTATTTGCATTCACATTTCATATTGCATCACTATCACTCTAGTCGGCCTTGTCCCCTAGCGGTAGAAGTCCTCTCAATTGAGTTGTCAGTTCTTGCCTCGTCAGGAAATACTGTGTCTGAACAACCTCGCTTCCAGTTTAATTCTGGAAAGAAGTTGGTCCTTGACCACTTTGATAACTTGAACCTCTGAGAAACAAGAAAACATTCAACAAACATCACTCTTCGACATTGAAGATGATATCCTTGCTTTCCCGGATTAAGGAAAATCCACAGAGAAAGCCTCGTAATCAGAGATTCGGCAGCACGCCAGTTTCGCTCCGAAAAGATCGCTGATGAAAAAGTCATCGGCACCTCAAAATTGGACCCCATCATATGGCATTTCTCCGGAAAGATCCCGAGAAAAGTATGATGTAAGATCCCAAGCGAAAGCAGTCTCCCAAGAGACCTGCTTTCCTCCAGTAGAATCGACAAATGGCGTCTCCAACAGAGAAGTTTGTGCAACTCTACGACTCGGACGACTGGGTTCCCCAGCAAGTCTGACATCAAAACTTTTTCTGTCAAATAGCGTCTCCCCAGGAAAATTCGGCGAGAAGTTTGAAGGAAAACCGCTACTAATAGCGTTCCTTGTCAATAAAGTTTATTGACAAAAGAAACTAAGACCAGTTCCTTGGTAGGAAACCAGGATCGAGGGGAAGTTTATTTCAAAAACTGAGACCAGTTCCTTGGTAGGATACCAGGATCGAGGGGAAGTTAACAAGAGAAACTGAGACCAGTTCCTTGGTAGGAAACCAGGATCGAGGGGAAGTTTATTTCAAAAACTGTGACCAGTTCCTTGGTAGGAAACCAGGATCGAGGGGAAGTTTAAATCAGAAACTGAGACCAGTTCCTTGGCTGAAGACCAGGATCGAGGGGAAGTTTACCTTTTTTAAGCATCATTGCTTAGCAAAAGAAGATGAATGTGTGCGCTACCATTCATGACCACCATCAAAATTTCGGGTATTTCGATATTTAATCCTCTTGCACCCCGAATGCTCGAATACCTTCGTCATTCACACCTTCGGGTCCAAGAAGTTTAAATAGGGGCATCTGTCATACCCCAAATTTTGACCACTAAGATTTCTCATCATTGTGCAAATCATCATCACAATATGGGGGAACCATTCTACCTTGTCAGTCTCCCCAAAGATGGGTGAGCCTCCACTACAATCAAAATTAGGGTTTCAAGCCCTCTTTGAGCCTTAGGCAAAGGATCAATAAAGCAATGACATGATCTTCAACTTGTCTAAACCTCTCAAACATCCACAATGGATCAAAAGGACTCCCACTTTAAGGATTAAGCACAAGGATGCTCCCTTCTAGGTGGATCAAGTTTCAAGATCGCCAGTATCACCAAATTAGGGTTTTGGTCGACCAGGCCTCCAAATGGAAATTTTCATCTGGGCACAAGCCAATGATCCAAAACATAACCTAATATACTCCATGGAACCTCATGGACCCAAACATCAAGTCAATTTGACCTCAGGGGATGCATACATCAAAAATCAGGAATTAGGGTTTTTTGACCTAATTCACCCCTAAGTTGACTTTTGGGACGAATCATGAACCAAGACCTCAAGAGAGAGTTTGAAGGTCTCTAATGAACTATATTGATCCATTTGGAACAATGGATTAATCCAAGAAGCTTGAGCAACAAGTCTCAATTTCATCTGCACCACAATTAGGGTTTTAAGAGGAAAATCAACTGTAACTTTGACTTTTGACCAAGACATGCTCCTAAGCCCTAAGACATGACTCAATATACCCTATGACACCCTTGGAACATGTCCATCAAGTTTGATTTAGGTCAAGGACATGATTTCCTGAAGAATTGCACAGTTTGGAATTCATCTGATAAAAAGTCAACTGTGCACAAAAGTCAACTTTGACTTTTTGAGATTTTTCACCAAAATGGATTTTTTACCCTAAAATGATGTTAATGTATGATTTGAATCATCATTCATCAAGAAAAATCAAGAAAAGTGGGATAACTTGTAAAAGGGGTAACCATAAAAACTTAGAAAATTTTCTAAGTTAAAAATAAAGTGACAAAGGTACCAACTTTGGAGGATCATAACTCCTAAACCACAAGGCCATTTTCTCTCATCCAAAGATGGATTTGTAGCTCTCATTACCCTCTACAAAAACTTCAACTAGACCTAAGTCCAATTCATTAAGGATTTTGAGTTATGGGGTGATCAAAATGGCTAAAAAATGAAAATGTCACTTTTTCCAACACTTAGTGAAATTTTCACTAAGTCCAAATCTGTCTTCACTTTTTGCCAAATGTAGGGGGATTTTTCACTTGGATTCAAAAGAGATCAAAACCAAACTTGTTCAAACAGTTGTTGTATCATGTAAGGGCTTTCCAAAATGGCCAAGAACATTGCCAAATTCAACTTCCACCATGAGATATGACATTGTCAAGTTGCCTTGCTGAAATCTGTCAAAGGCAAGGTAGAATTTGCATTTTTGGTCGATTTGCCAAAATCAGCCAAATTCAATTGCCCCTATCCACTTGGACACCTCATAGGATTGAATCTAAAGGGGACAATCACTGAGCCAAGTCTCCAAAGTCCATGGAACAAGAAATAGCATGTTGAACCTAGAATGGCCAAAATAGGGACAAGACTTCAAATTTGGATTGGAGCATTCAATGGAAGCATCAAGGTGGCATGGACTGAGCCATTCTCATCTGAAATCAGTCAAGACTTATCCAAGACCAAGGGAACCAAATCTCTGTGCCCTAACCTCTAGTCAATGGCTAGAGAAGACTTGGATTTCCATTGGCCAACATTGGCCAAACCTACTTAGCAGCTGCCATTCACTATTCCTAGCAAAACAAACTTGCTCTACTATAAATAGAGCTCAATTGTGATCAGTTTGAGTACACCAAAGCCATCTAACAGATGCTTTCCTCAAAATCTCTTTCTCTTGGCAAAAATGCCTTTCTTAGCAAGGTAACTATCGGGTTTTGAGTTTGAGAGCTTTTCCAATCAAACCAATCACTCACACACCTCACATACATCACATATGAGCTGATCAAACACTTAGATCACTTCTGAAACACCAATTTCACAAAATCACCAGCTGGTTGCTCAAATTTTCAAACAAGTTGCAGCTGAGGTACCACAAAGTGATCCAGCCAATTTCCATCAAGTCCAAGCATTCAAACACAATCCATAGGGTGTAGAGAAGCTGTTCAGATCATCACCACTCATCTGTAACACCTCCAAATAAAAAATCACATTGCACTTGCTGTCACGGCCTAGAGGTAAGCACATGCTTAGTCATCTCTCAATCTATGCATATTTCCTCGCACAATAATTTGGCCATATGTTCATAATCATGCATGGAATGTTTTCCCTCAATTAATTGCATTGTTTGAATCGTGTATCAAAAATCCTAGCCTTCATGCAGAAATTAGGGTTCTTGGGGTCTCTTCGTGATTTCTTGTTGTATGTTTAATTTAAATGAAATTAAAGACCATAGACATGATCGTTAGGTTGAGACGAGCATAATGATATGTGGATTCCATGTTATAATCAAGTATTTAGTGAGATTGAGGAGAAAATGCAAATCAGCCAAACCCAGAACACGCGCGTGTTCTTGGCGCCATTTTTGAATAATTTGAATATTTGAATTTTGTGATTTTGTTTAATTGATTCAAAAATTAATTTCTCTCTGAGTTTTAATGATTTTGAGTTGATTCTTTTTTTAATAATTCACAAAAATGTTAAAATATTTTATTTTCCCAAAAAATCCCAAAAATATTATTTATTTCATATAATTGATATTTTTGCAAAGAATTAATATTTTAATTGTTTTTAACATTTTAAATATTTTTTCTACATTGATTTTGCAATTTTTAATGCCTTCTAATTATTTTGTAGGTCAATACTTAATTTTTGAAGCATTAATCCAAGATCACAATTTGTTTTTCATATGTTAAACAATTTTGATCATTTTAATTGAGTTTTTATTCAATTAAATACATTTTTGAAAACAAATTAGGGTTTTTGGATTAATTCAACCCTCATAAATCATTTTCAAAACTTTTTGGGCCTCTTGAGAGAGTGTAAGACCCAATCCTTTTTTGACCAAATCATTTTTGGGCCTCAATGTATTGTATAAGTCCCGATACCGTAAAAAACGAACGGCGCGACCGTTGCCTTTTCAAAATAACTTTGGGCCTCTCCTCGAGCTATAAGACCCATTCAAAACACTTTGGGCCTCTAATAGAGTGTAAGACCCAACCCCCTTTTAACCAAAACATTTTGGGCCTCACTTATTGTATAAGTCCCTCTGCGTTAAAAGGAAACCTCGGTGCGATCGCCATTTTAAACGGAAAAATCATCTGGGCCTACCCTCGTGTTATAAGGCCCACTCTTTTTCTTTAAACCTTTTGGGCCTCTTAATAGAGTGTAAGACCCATCCCTTTGTACAGAAAATTTTTTGGGCCTCAGTCACTTGTATAAGTCCCTTTGTACAAATTCAAACAGTGCGCTCACTGATAAAACCCTGGGCCTCTCCTTGAGCTGTAAGCCCCAAATCTTTCTTTTTCAAAGCACTTTCTCCTTTGATTTTGAATATACTGTTGTTTTCAATCTTTCTTTGTTGAACAACTAACCAAACAGCATGGAAGCTCTACAACCGAGTAAGTGGTTATTGCTTTCATTTACCGCTTTCATATACATATAACTGTATTGTGGGGCTGTTTCACTGTAAGTCTTCTTTCATAAACTCATATCAATTGTGTAATAATAGTATAGATATTAGAGTTTCCCCGGCAACTACGTCTAGAACTAGGTGACTCCGTTTCGTTTATTCGTAGAAATAGTCAAAACTAGATCCCCAATAGGATCACCAGATACAGTCTTCTCTTCGGCTGTCCTCATTAGGAATTGTCAAGAAACTCTACTCCCAAAGATGAATGTCTTCTCCGTGAATGGCATCTTTGAGTTTCTTCCAAATTCTCGAACTTTCCTGACTTGATCTATTCCTTGTGAATAGCTTGCCTTGAATTTCTCGGGGTTTGGGGACCCACGGGCTTCTTAAAAGCATCGGCCTCCTCTTGGGCATTGTACAAGGACCCACAGGCTTCCTAAAAGCAACCCCGCCTCCTCTTGGGCTTAGTACAAGGACCCTACGACTTCTTAGAAGTATTCACAGCCTCCTCTTAGGCTTCATATAATGATCTCTTCCCCCCGGGAATGATAGCCTCCTCTTGGGCTTCGTACAAGGACCTCTAGGCTTCTTAAAAGTTTCCAGCCTCCTCTTGGGCTTCGTACAAATTGTCTCGACGACCTCCTAGAGGTATAGGAACAGAACCTAGTCATCTTCATAGAACAGTCCTTTCATAGAGTCTACTACTGTTTCTCAAAGCATAGTACAAAAGATGAAACTCTAGACTTGGACGGTCTAATCTCCTTGAGTCTCAAAGACATTCTCAAGTGACCCCTTCGTTAAATAGGAAGGAAACCCGTAGACTCGGACAGTCTCAATACCCTTCGGATTTCCCGCTTCCTTAAAGAACAGGAATAAACCAGATCCTTGAATCAAATCCTTGAATACAATGTTGCTCATATAAGAACTGATTTTCTCTTTCAAAATCAGTATACTGGACCTGTCACTTAAACTGAAACAGAGCCATAGCCTCCTCTTGGGCTTTGTACAATGATTTTTCCCAGCAAAGCAAACGTTTAGCCTCTCTCTCGGGCTTTGTATGAGACACATAAGAGACTCCCTCGCTGAATCAATCACCCCTTTTGCCTCCATCTCGGGCTTTGTACGAGATACAAAAAGGGTTCTTATCGAGCCAAACAAACAATAGCCTCTCTCTCGGGCTTCGTACGAGATACAAAAAGCTCTCTTGTTGAGTATAAAAGATCCTCTTGTAGGATCAACCCCTTTTAGCCTCTCTCTCGGGCTTTGTACGAGACACATATTAGCCTCCTCTTAGGCTTTATATAAGAAAACCACTGGTTGATCCAATCAACCTTTTAGCATCAAAGCTGTGCCTCGTTCACAGTACACAAACATCAATAACTCGTTTCCCTTCATTTGATCGCTGTAAGCGGCAAGCCTCTGGATCATCTACATCCATGCCACTGTCCCTCTTTTAGCATGAGAAATTCCTAAGGAAAGATGGCATTGCTCTAAACTGAGTTAAAGTCTTCTCCTTCAGGTTAAAATCCCCTATAAAGGAAATTATGGCATTGCTAGGATCCGCGTATCCCGGTTAAAGTAATCCCCCTTTATAAACCAGTCACCCAACAGTTGTGACAAACCGACCTCTTTAGAGATGACAAATTCTCTCTAAAGTCAGACTTTTCAGCTTCATATCTTGGGCTTTGAACAAGATATAAATCACCTTTCGCTTCACGTCTTGGGCTTTGAACAAGACACCAAAACAACCATTTCCTCCCATAGAATAGGAGGAACTACGAACGCTCTGATTTCCCTGTTTCGGTAAACGGGAATACATAGGCATAAGATTGAAAGAAAAATCTTAGCGAGCACAATCAACAAAAAAACCCAAATCCCATAAACATCAGTTCTAACATCCTAATCCTTGTTCCCCGCCAGAAAACTTCTGCCTAGATAACAAACCAGTATTGGTGAAAATACAAATAACCAGTACAAAGGCCCCCCCACATTGATAGCATTCGTAACATAACAGACCGCTGTTTAAACTCAGTATGCAAGCAGGGTTTATTGGAGACATCTATTTCCCTTCCTTATTCAGCTCACAATAGGATAAAAAATGAATCGACCTGTAGTTTAAAGCTCAAACCGCAGAGAGCGACCAGCGCTTAAGAACCGCGTCCAAAATCGCTCGCTACAGAACCCTTTTCTTTTTATGGTTCGTCGGGATGCCCATTTTTGCCTGGACTTTCTTTTTGTTTCCAGCGGGTCTTGTAACACCCCACTTTTCCCACTTTTAAAATAAGCAAAATAATCAATGAAATAATCAGAGTTTTTACACCTAAATCAAGTAGGATGCCACATTTGCAAAAGCAACACCAAAACCCCTTTATTAAATGAAATAAACAGCAGAATTATTTATTCACTTATTTAATTCACGGCCATCTGCCAAATACACCAAATCCCACATAAAATCGTGGTCCACCAAAATAATCATAAAAAAATAAAGATACGTAACAAAAGAATAACAAATAACAAATGACTGAAATCCCCAAAATAATCCCGTGTTACGTATCAGAGCACTCCTATAGATTCGATCAGCAACACCAATATCCAAGTTAGCTAAGTACCTAGATTATCTGTACTTCCGAAGAAGCACAGACACAACAACAACAAACAGAGGGGTGAGAAATCACGTTCAAATATTATAGGTGAATAATTACATGATAAATAGGTAGTCATCACATACAAGCATTATCAATCATCAAACACGGCCTACTGCACAATATCATCATCAACACTATATAAGGATGTGATGCGACACAACACCATGCATGCGGTACCGACTCATTGGTTCATTCAATCGAACCTGGGATAGATCACATACACCTCTCCTTGGCAATGATCTATCCCCACCATTCTCAACATAGGAGTACGGATGAATCGCATACACTCCTCCTGAGCAACGATCCATCCCACCAATCACCATGAATATGCAAGACTCAGAATGCACAACAAAACATGTATACAACATAAATACGTGCATGCGATCCTCCTGATCACACCATACATATCAATAACACTAACGTTACAGCATTTACTTCAAATACACCAAATACTAAACTAATTAATTAATTAATTAAAAATTATTAAAATTAACATTTCCAACACCAATATCTTATTTCCCAGCACCTGGCACCTATTCCCAACCTCGCAAACCGAAGGAAACCGAATCGAACACGAAAACGGGAAAGAATTCGTGAAATGGTAAAATTCTGCAACCCTGCAGGCCATACGCGTATTGCCCCATGCCATACGCGTATACCAGCTCCCTCGCCCAACTGGTACGCGTATTGCCTCCTTTGGTACGTGTATTGCCTCACAATGCCCAATGTCATACACGTATGCCTTGTGCCGTGCGCGTACGGACAGAGACTCCCTCACACAGAAATTCCTAATTTCCAACACCGTATGCGTATGCCTTCCTATTACACGTACTGCCCAGTCCCCATATGCGTATCTTTGCGTATCACACTATTCCATACGCGTATCACCCTTCACGGTACACGTATCACCAGATCTGTTACGTATTTCACCAGAGACCTCCCTATTCTGTATTCTGCTACGATTTTCACATGTTTTCACTCTTAATCAGTCCTATAATCATTTCTATATTGATTTTAGGTCCAATTTTCATCTTCATACTTGCATCTAGAATTACTACAGATATTACAAGCCTAAAACCTCAATTCGTCTCCCCCAAATTGAATTCAAAAATGACATATCTGCAACAAGTGTTTACACAACAGCACAACAACCAGAATTCATGGAAATACATATTAATTCATGCACGAATCTCAGATTCACAACCAGCATATACAACAATCAACAATTCCACAATTGCACATCAATTTCCTACGGGGTTAAGGACTCCCCACTACCCGATCATGAAATAAACACCAATATTAAACCCGTTTCTCCCCCCTTACCTCAAATTCTTGCTTAATCCCTGCGAAAATTGAAGAAGATTCCTTGCCCTAGAGTTCCCTTGTTCTTCCTCTCCTTAGCCTTTCTCTTTCTATCTCTAAAATTCTGATTATTCTAACTTTTACCAATCTTCCACCAATTAAGCTCCATTTACCAAATTACCCTCACTAATCTCATTAACCCAATATTTACTTAATTATTTAGGTCCTATTTACTAAATAATCTTAATAATAATAATAATAACTAAAACAACAATAATACTAATGGTAATAATAATAATATGAAATATACTATTAAAATAATAAAAATAATAATATTTCCGTATTACTAATATTACCTCCTACGCACTCAAACACGCACCCAACCAAAGCCAACAATTAAAAATAACACCGGACGATCAAATAATTAAAAATGGGGTGTTACAACTCTCCCTCACTTAAATTATTTTTGTCCTCGAAAATTACCTGATGGAAACAATTCTGGATACGACTCTCGCATCCTGCTTTCCAATTCCCAGGTCACACTGCCTCCTACAGCACCTCCCCAAGCCACTCTCACCAGAGGTATCTCCTTTCCTCTGAGTTGTTTCATCTTACAATCCTCGATTCTCAACGACATCGTCTCTACGGTAAGATTCTCCCTGATCTGAACTTCGTCCCTCTGAATCACATGAGACGGATCTGAAACATACTTCCGAAGTTGCGACACATGAAACACGTCATGCAAGTTCGAAAGTTCCGGTGGCAACGCCACTCTATAAGCAACTGCACCAACCCTCTGCAAGATTTGATACGGTCCAATAAACTTAGGATCCAACTTCTTAGATTTCAAAGCACGACCTACACCGGTCACTGGGTTAACTCTTAGGAATACGTGATCACCTTCGCTGAATTCCAACTCTTTCCTCCGATTATCATGGTAACTTTTCTGTCTACTCTGAGACGCTTTCATCTTTTCACGGATCATCTGAATTGTCTCAGTAGTCTGTTGCACAATTTCTGGTCCGAGCACCACATTCTCACCTGTTTCATAACAACACAGAGGCGTCCTACACCTCCTACCATACAAAGCTTCAAAAGGTGCCATTCCGATGCTAGAATGGTGACTGTTATTATACGTGAACTCAATCAATGGCAAATGAGTATCCCACGCACCACCTTTCTCCAATACACAGGCTCTTAGCAAGTCCTCCAACGACTGAATGGTCCTCTCTGTCTGACCATCGGTCTGAGGATGATAAGCTGAACTCAACTTCAACTTAGAACCCAAGGCTTCCTGTAGACTCCTCCAAAATTCTGAAGTAAACCTCAGATCTCTATCGACACTATGCTTGACGGAACACCATGCAACTTCATAATTATTCTTATATAAATCTCCGCCAACTTCGACAACGGGAAACTGGTGTTAATTGGTATAAAATGTGCGGATTTCGTAAGTCGATCCACCACTACCCAAATAGCATCAAAGCCTCTCGCCGTATTTGGCAAACCAGTCACAAAATCCATCGCAATACTGTCCCACTTCCACTCAGGAATTTCCAACGGTTGCATCAGTCCAGAAGGTTTCTGATGCTCCACCTTTGACTTCTGACATGTCAAACAAGCATAGACAAACTGAGCTATGTCCCTCTTCATACCGGACCACCAAAACAACTTCTTCAAATCATGATACATCTTTGTAGCTCCCGGATGAATACTCAAGCTACTCCGATGACTTTCCTCTAATATTGCCTTTTTCAATTCCTCATTATCCGGCACACAAATTCTGCCCCGAAATCTCAGCACACCAACATTATCCACTTTAAAGTCACTATCAGGATCATCTCCTCCTACAGGCATCAAGTCTACCAACTTCACATCCAGTTTCTGATTCTCCTTAATCACATCCAAAAAGTCATTATTCACTTTCAGCATACCCAATCTGATACTTCCTGGTGTAGTTTCACAAACCATGCTCAAATCTCTGAATTGTTCAATCAATTCCAGTTCCCTCACCATTAACGCATACATATGGATTGTCTTCCGACTCAGAGCATCTGCCACAACATTAGCTTTACCCGGATGGTAACTCAAATTAAAGTCATAGTCTTTCAAGAATTCTAATCATCTTCTCTGCCTCATATTTAGCTCCTTCAGATCAAACAGATATTTTAAACGCTTGTGATCACTAAACACTTTAAATCTCGATCCATACAAATAATGCCTCCAGCTTTTTAACACGAATACCACTGTAGCTAATTCGAGATCATGAGTTGGATAGTTCCTTTCATGCACCCTTAATTGTCTTGAAGCATAAGCTACTACCTTTCCATCTTGCATCAACACACCGCCTAATCCCATCTTAGACGCGTCACAATACACTACGAACGAATCATTTGGACTTGGCAAAACCAACACTGGCGCTGTAGTCAATCTCTTCTTCAGTTCCTCGAAACTTTCCTCATAAGCAGCATCCCAGACAAAAGCTTGATTCTTTCTGGTCAGCTAAGTCTACGGCAACGCCAATTTAGAAAACCCTTCAATGAACCTTCTATAGTAATCTGCTAAACCCAAAAAGCTTCTAATCTCCGTTGCGGTCTTCGGAGTTTCCCACTGAAGTACTGCACTTACTTTAGAGGGATCCACTGCTATACCATCACCAGAAATCACATGGCCCAAGAAACTCACGGTCTTCAACCAAAATTCACATTTCGAGAACTTTGCAAACAGTTTATTATCCTTCAACACCTGCAATGCAATCCTCAAGTGACCTGCATGCTCTTCGTCAGACTTAGAAAAAATCAGTATATCATCAATAAATACCACAATAAATTGATCCAGATACGAATGGAAAATACGATTCATATATTCCATGAATACACCCGGCGCATTAGACACCCCGAAAGGCATCAATGCATATTCGTAATGTCCATAGCGAGTTCTGAAAGGAGTCTTCTGAATATCACCTTCCTTTACTCTAATCTGATGGTAACCCGACCTCAGATCAATTTTTCTAAAAACACGAGCTCCTACAAGCTGATCCATTAAGTCATCAATCCTAGGAAGTGGATACTTATTCTTAATGGTTACTTTATTCAACTGACAGTAATCAATGCACATACGCATACTACCATCCTTCTTCTTCACCAACAACACTGGAGCTCCCCACGGCGACACACTTGGTCTGATAAAATTCTTATCGAGCAATTCCCTGACCTGAGATTTCAACTCTGCCAACTCTGATGCAGACATCCTGTACGGTGCCATAGAGATAGGTCTGGTACCCGGTACAAGATCAATAGTGAACTCAACTTCTCTTGTCGGAGGCAATTCTGTAATGTCATCTGGAAACACTTCAGGAAATTCATTAACTACAGGCAATTCATTAACTGAAGTCTTGCTTTCAACAGACTACGAGGAAAATACTGCAAACAGCTTCGCTTCATCTTCCAACAACGCCCTTAACTCCTTGCTAGATAGCGAGTCTGCTAATGCTTCCTCTTCAGGAGTAAGAAATAGCAACGTCTTCCTGAAGCAATCAATATAAACCCGGTTGAACTCCAACCAGTTCATCCCCAAAATAACATCAAGATTAGCGAGTGGAAAACAAATCAAGTCCACTCTGAAATCTCTACCAAATACGGTCAGCAGACACTTCAAACACACCAAAGAAGTAACCACGGAACCAATAGATGGAGTTTCAATCGTCATCCTCTACTCTAGAGTAGATGGCACGATCCCTAATCTCTTCACACAATCAACAGAAATAAACAAGTGCGTTGCACCCGTGTCAATGATAGCAATCAAAGGAACATCATTAATAAAGCAAGTACCTTTGACGGAACGCTCCTCCTCAGTGGATTGGGCTCCCACCAAGGCAAACACCTTCCCACTAGTCTGAGATGCCTGAGACTTCTTCGGCTTCTCACAGTGAGTACTGATGTGACCCTTCTCACCACAATTATAACAAGTAGGCATCGTGGCTCTGCAATCAGCTATAACATGACCTGCTTTGCCACACTTGAAACACTTTTTCACCTCAGTCTGACAGTTGTTAGCACGGTGACCCGCGCCACCACATTTGAAGCACTTTAGAGTATCAGTACTTGCTCCCTTCTCCTTTGGCTTCTTTCCCCTATCAGTTTTCTGTTTCCCCTTATCAGTTGGAGCACTGTAAGGAGTTCCTCCAAATCTCTGCTTATTTTTCTTCTCATTCACAGCTTTGTAATGAGCAATTCTGGCCCTGTTGTCATTATCATAAATTCTGCTTCTGCTTACCAGCTCTGGATAGTTTCTTATCTTCTGACAAGCAATCCCCAATTTGATCTCGGGACGCAGTCCGTTCTCAAACTTTAAACACTTCGAAGTCATAGCTTCTTCAGTATTGTAATGAGCACAATACTGAACCAGCTCCTCAAACTTAGCAGCATACTCAGCAACTATCTTGTCACCCTGCTTCAGCTCCAAAAATTCCACCTCTTTAGCACTACGGATGTCTTCCAAAAAATACTTTTCCAGAAACTCAGCTTGAAACACAGCCCAAGTAATCTCAGTACCTGCAGCTTCTAATCTTTGACGACTGTTGTCCCACCAAGCCTCAGCCTCTCCTTCCAGCATATGAGTACCGAACCGTACCTTCTGAGCATCACTGCATCCCATGGTCCTGAAGATCTTCTCCACAACCTTCAGCCATTTATGTGCAGCCTCTGGATTCAAGATACCTCCCTCATATGTAGGCGGCTTGTTGCTCTGAAACTGTGCTAAGTCACGAAACTGAGCACCTCCACCCTGGTTGGCATTCTCTACCGCTTGCGCCATGGCTTGCATAGCAGCAGCAAGAGCAACATCATTCCTTCCTGCCATACTGGACAACAATCATCACAAGGTCAGAACACACAAACCACTTCTATCATATAGACAGACTTAACTATAACACCTGGCCGGACGGACCGACCTGCTCTGATACCAATTGTAACACCCCACTTTTCCCACTTTTAAAATAAGCAAAATAATCAATGAAATAATCAGAGTTTTTACACCTAAATCAAGTAGGATGCCACATTTGCAAAAGCAACACCAAAACCCCTTTATTAAATGAAATAAACAGCGGAATTATTTATTCATTTATTAATTCACGACCATCTACCAAATACACCAAATCCCACATAAAATCGTGGTCCACCAAAATAATCATAAAAAAATAAAGATACGTAACAAAAGAATAACAAATAACAAATGACTGAAATCCCCAAAATAATCCCGTGTTACGTATCAGAGCACTCCTATAGACTCGATCAGCAACACCAATATCCAAGTTAGCTAAGTACCTGGATTATCTGTACTTCCGAAGAAGCACAGACACAACAACAACAAACAGAGGGGTGAGAAATCACGTTCAAATATTGTAGGTGAATAATTACATGATAAACAGGTAGTCATCACATACAAGCATTATGAATCATAAAACACGGCCTACTGCCCAATATCATCATCAACGCTATATAAGGATGTAATGCGACACAACACCATGCATGCGGTACCGGCTCATTGGTTCATTCAATCGAACCCGGGATAGATCACATACACCTCTCCTTGGCAATGATCTATCCCCACCATTCTCCACATAGGAGTATGGATGAATCGCATACACTCCTCCTGAGCAACGATCCATCCCACCAATCACCATGAATATGCAAGACTCAGAATGCACAACAAAACATGTATACAACATAAATACATGCACGTGATCCTCCTGATCACACCATACATATCAATAACACTAACGTTACACCATTTACTTCAAATACACCAAATACTAAATTAATTAATTAATTAATTAAAAATTATTAAAATTAATATTTCCAACACCAATATCTTATTTCCCAACACCTGGCACCTATTCCCAACCTCGCAAACCGAAGGAAACCGAATCAGACACGAAAACAAGAAAGAATTCGCGAAACGGTAAAATTCTGCAACCCTACAGGCCATACGCGTATGCCAGCTCCCTTGCCCAAATCGTACGCGTATTGCCTCACAATGCCCAATGTCATACGCGTATGCCTTGTGTCGTACGCGTACGGACAGAGACTCCCTCACACAGAAATTCCCAATTTCCAACACCGTACGCGCATGCCTTCCTATTACGCGTACAACCCAGTCCCCATACGCGTATCTTTGCGTATCACACCATTCCATACGCGTATCACCCTGCACGGTACGCGTATCACCAGATCTGTTACGCATTTCACCAGAGACCTCCCTATTCTGCATTCTGCTATGGTTTTCACATGTTTCCACTCTTAATCAGTCCTATAATCATTTCTATATTGATTTTAGGTCCAATTTTCATCTTCATACTTGCATCTAGAATTAATACAGATATTACAAGCCTAAAAACTCAATTCGTCTCCCCCAAATCGAATTCAAAAATGACAGATCTGCAACAAGTGTTTACACAACAGCACAACAACCAGAATTCATGAAAATACATATTAATTCTTGCACGAATCTCAGATTCACAACCAGCATATACAACAATCAACAATTCCACAATTGCACATCAATTTCCTACGGGGTTAGGGACTCCCCACTACCCGATCATGAAATAAACACCAATATTAAACCTGTTTCTCCCCCCTTACCTCGAATTCTTGCTTAATCCCTGCGAAAATTGAAGAAGATTCCTTGCCCTAGAGTTCCCTTGTTCTTCCTCTCCTTAGCCTTTCTTTTTCTATCTCTAAAATTCTGATTATTCTAACTTTTACCAATCTTTCACCAATTAAGCTCCATTTACCAAATTACCCTCACTAATCTCACTAACCCAATATTTACTTAATTATTTAGGTCCTATTTACTAAATAATCTTAATAATAATAATAATAACTAAAACAACAATAATACTAATAGTAATAATAATAATATGAAATATACTATTAAAATAATAAAAATAATAATATTTCCATATTACTAATATTACCCCCTACGCACTCAAACACGCACCCAACCAAAGCCAACAATTAAAAATAACACCGGACGATCAAATAATTAAAAATGGGGTGTTACAGGTCTCTTTTATGCAAAGTATTTTTTGACTACGTCTGCATTCACAGGGGACGTAAAATCTTCGCCGTCCATAGTTGAGAGTAATAAGGCTCCACCAGAGAAAACCTGTCTTACTACATATGGCCCTTCGTAGTTTGGAGTCCACTTGCCCCTGTGATCTGTTTGAGGAGGAAGGATCCTTTTCAAAACCAATTCACCAGCCTGAAAACACCGAGGACGCATTTTCTGATCAAAGGCTTTCTTCATCCTGCTCTGATACAACCGACCATGTGCAATGGCTGCCAATCTTTTCTCTTTAATAAGGTTTATCTAATCCAGTCTGGAACGCACCCACTCAGCTTCATCAAGCTTCACTTCTGCCAGAATTCTTAAAGAAGGAATCTCAACCTCTAATGGTAGGACTGCTTCCATACCATATACCAATGAGAAAGGAGTTGCCCCAGTTGATGTGCGTACCGAAGTACGATAACCATGTAAAGCATAAGGAAACATCTCGTGCCAGTTCTTGTAGGTCACTACCATTTTCTGCACAATCTTCTTGATGTTCTTATTCGCTGCTTCAATAGCCCCATTCATCTTCGGATGATAGGGAGAAGAATTGTGATGTTCAATCTTAAAGCTCTGACATAGCTCCTTCATCATCTTGTTATTCAAATTCGAACCATTATCAGTAATGATTCTCTCCGGGACTCCATACCGGCAGATGATGTCCTTCTTGATAAATCTGGCTACCACTTGTTTGGTGACGATGGCAAACGAGGCCGCTTCCACCCACTTCGTGAAATAATCAATGGCGACTAAAATGAAATGATGCCCATTAGAAGCAGTCGGCTCAATCTTTCCGATCATATCAATGCCCCACATAGCAAAAGGCCAAGGTGATGACAACACATTCAGAGGAGTACGCGGCACATGCACCTTATCAGCATAAATCTGGCATTTATGACACTTCCGGGCGTATTTGAAACAATCAGATTCCATAGTCATCCAATAATACCCCGCTCTCAGCAGTTTTCTGGCCATAGCATGCCCATTGGCATGGGTGCCAAAAAATCCTTCGTGAACTTCCTCCATCAACAGGTTTGCCTCGTGTTCATCAACACAACGTAGCAAGACCATGTCAAAGTTTCTCTTGTATAACACGTCATCCTTATTCAGAAATAAATTTCTCGCCAGCCTCCTCAGAGTTTTCTTGTCTTTGGTGGATGCGCTTTCCAGATACTCTTGACTTTTCAGAAAAACCTTAATATCATGATACCAAGGTTTGCCATCTGACACATCTTCAATTGTAAATACAAAAGCTGGTCTATCCAGGCGCATGATTCTGATCGAAGGAGTTTCGTTCCAACGATTCACCTAATACATCGAAGACAACGTCGCCAACGCATCGGCCATCTGATTCTCCAACCGGGGTATATGGTGGAAATCAACTCTGTCAAAGAAAGATAACAACCTCCTGGCATAGTTGTTATAAGGCACCAAGTTTGCTTGACGAGTTTCCCATTCACCTGTAATTTGATTAACTACCAACGCGGAATCACCATAAACATCGAGGTTCTTGATTCTCAAATCAATCGCGTCTTCTAACCCCATAATGCATGCTTCATACTCTGCCTCGTTGTTGGTACATACGAATGCTAATCAGGTAGTAAAGGGCATATGAGAACCCTGTGGAGTCGTAATGACTGCCCCGATTCTGTTACATATGAGTTGACAGCCCCATCAAAGACCAGCTTCCATTGGGATCCAATTTCTGGCCCTTCATCAGGTAGAGGCTCTTCACAGTCTTTCATCTTCAGATACATAATGTGCTCATCAGGAAATTCAAACTTCATCGGTTGATAATCCTCAATTGGTTGTTCAGCGAGATATTCTGATAAAACACTTCCCTTAATGGCCTTTTAGGAAACATATTGAATGTCGTATTCTGTCAGAACCATCTGCCATCAGGCTATTCTTCCAGAAAGCACCTGCTTCTCTAACACATATTTGATCGGATCCATCTTCGAAATCAAGAGGGTTGTGTGGTTTAACATATACTGCCTCAAATGCTTAGCTCCCCAAGCGAGTGCACAACATGTTTTCTCCAGCATCGAGTACCTCGACTCACAATCAGTAAACTTTTTACTCAGGTAGTAGATGGCATGCTCTTTTCTACCTGACTCGTCGTGTTGATCGAGCACACACCCCATCGAGTTCTCAAGAACCATAAGATACATAATCAAAGGCCTTCCTGGCACTGGCGGCATAAGGACTGGAGGTTCCTGCAAATATTCTTTTATTTTTTCGAACGCCTTTTGACAATTCTTGTTCCACCTGGCCTCTTGATCTTTTCTTAGCAACTTAAATATCGGTTCACACGTGGCTGTAAGATGAGAGATGAATCTAGCAATGTAGTTCAAACTCCCTAAGAAACCACGAACCTCCTTTTCTGTTCTTGGCTCAGGCATTTCTTGAATGGCTTTTACTTTAGCAGGGTCCACCTCGATACCTTTTTCGCTGACAATAAAACCCAGTAACTTTCCAGATCTCACCCCGAAGGTGCACTTGTTCGGATTCAACCTCAGTCTGAACTTTCTCAACCTCTCAAACAGTTTCTAAAGATTGACCAAATGTTCTTCCTCCATTTGTGACTTCACAATCATGTCATCAACATAGACCTCGATCTCTTTGTGAATCATATCATGAAAGAGAGTCACCATCGCCCGCTGATATATTGCCCCAACATTTTTCATTCCAAAGGGCATCACTTTGTAATAGAATGTTCCCCACGGTGTTATGAACGTCCTCTTCTCCATGTCCTCTGGGGCCATCTTGATTTGGTTATACCCAGAGAAGCCATCCATGAAGGAAAACACAGAATACTGAGTAGTGTTGTCCACTAACACATCAATGTGAGGAAGCGGGAAGTCGTCTTTTGGGCTTGCTCTATTCAGATCTCTGTAATCAATGCACATCCTGACCTTTCCGTCCTTCTTAGGTACAGGTACAATATTAGCAACCCACGGAGGATAATTCGTTACAGCAAGAAACCCAGCATCTAACTGTTTCTGAACCTCTTCCTTAATCTTGATAGCCATATCTGGTTTCGTCCTTCTCAGCTTCTGCTTAACTGGAGCACATCCTTCTTTGAGCGGCAGTCGGTGTACCACAATGTCAGTATCGACCCCAGGCATATCTTGGTAAGACCAGGCGAAGATATCCATAGACTCTCAGAGCATTTCAATCAATCTTCCCTTGACAGAGTCTTCCAAAGCAGCCCCTATCTGTACCTTTTTCCTTGTGTCCACGGTTCCCAAGTTAACAAACTCGATTTCCTCTTGATGAGGCAAAATGACCTTTTCCTCTTGTTTTAACAACCTGGCTAATTCCTCTGGTAAGGTACAATCTTCATCAGTCCCTTCTTCAACCTGATATATGGGATTATCAAAGTCATATCGAGCCATAGCTGAATCATGATGGGTGGAATCTGAACAAGAAAACCTGCATGATTGATGATATATGTTTATTATGGATGTATCAAACAAAAACACATTACCATTTTGCTGTGATTTTAATGCAAAAACAAAAAACAGAAAGACAGGGATCTAAACATTTGAATGTGAAAACGTCCTTTATTAATGATAAAGAAAAGCATACAAAAACATTCAAGCCCTACAATCAAGAATCACTACGTCTTGGGTAGAACGTAGGATTAACAGAGATGACAAACAGAAGCAATTACTCTGGTCCGGTCACTTGAATGACTCTTTCCGATGACCAGTTGAGAGGGCTTTGACCTGGGACACACAGGCGGATCCAACTATCCATATCACAATCACTATCCCCATCCTCCTCAATCGCATTGACTCTGTCGAAGAAAACACCTGCACTGGTGAAACGTACTGGACCATAGAACTTAGGAGGCTCTTCAGGATGCCTGGGTGGCTTGTACCCCAGTCCATGAGTATTCCGTTTTTCCTGGACATCAATAATCCAACCCCACTTTTGTGAACCACCGACTTCAACCACGGCCCGAGCATCTTTGAAAGAAGACATTGAAATCTCCGGCTGATGTACCACTGTAGGTTGAACCATTTCAGATTGGCTACCTTCCTTGAGAGGCTTCTTAGTGATCTTCACTACTTCGAAACCATGACATAGAGTTTCGTGTATTTCGCCATCTACCTCCACATACTTGAAAGTAGATAGCTGGCTTATCATCATATCCTCTTCTCCACAAACTGTCACCACATGCCCGTCTGCCATATACTTTAACTTCTGATGCAATGTAGACATCACAGCCCCAGCACTATGAATCCATGGATGACCCAGTAGACAACTGTAGTCAGGTTGGATGTCCATGATATAAAAGGTAGCATCGAAAACCTCAGGCCCAACCTTAATTGGTAGCACAATCTCACCAAAAACAGACCTCTTCGAGCCGTCGAAGGCGCGCACCACCAAATCACTAGGTGTGTATATCAACCCTCGGGTGTCCAGCTTCATCAAGGCTTTCTTAGGTAGAACATTCAAAGAGGACCCAGTATCCACAAGCACATGAGACATCAACGAACCACGACATTCAACAGAATTATGCAAGGCATTGTTGTGGTTTCTCCCAGCTGAAGTCAAGTCAACATCAGTAAAACCCAGACCATTCCCTGTATTAACATGGGCCACTACCCCTTCCAACTGATTAACAGAGATCTCTTGAGGTACGTAAGTAGCATTCAGTACCATCAGCAATGCATTTCTGTGTGCCTCGGAACACAATAACAGGGACAAGATAGAGATTTTGGACGGAGTCTGATGCAACTGATCAACAATCTTGTAATCGCTCTTCCTGATTAATCTCATAAATTCTTCTACATTCTCGAAGAAAGAATTATCAGTCGGCCCTGCCGTGGAGTCATTCACTACTGGTGCTTGCACAGAATTACCTACAACCTGTTTCCCTTTGTCTTGTTTAGAACTACCAGCTTGATCATTAGAAGGGATAAAGACCCTACCACTTCTCGTGATAGCCCCTGCCTCAACACTGCTTTCAACACTAGAGTTCACTACAGAAGTCCCCACCAGTTCTTGTTTCTGTCCATTGACAAACACTTCGGCCCCATAGTTCCAAGGAATGGCCTTGGTACTCTCATATGGCACGGGTCCGAGAGCTGTAACAATCATCAGTGCTGGTCTGACCGGCCCTGGAATAGTGATTATTTTGAAAGGGATGGTGATGGTAGCAACTTCATTTTTCCTGCTAACAACCTCTTTCTGTTGGTCATACTAGTCAAACTGCAATCGACCTTCATCTATCAACCTTTGGATTCCTGACTTCAACAAATCACACCCATTCATTTGTGAGATACAATCTGAATAATTCTCATCACATCCGGGGGACACCCCACCCCTCAATAAACTCTCCTTTACCACCATCAAGGGAGTCCTTAATTCATTAACATCGGTAACCAAATTCAAAGATTCATTCTCTTATAACACAGTGTTGACCCTTGGCCCTCCATGGTTCGGTATTGGGTTTTGGATGACGTTCGGCCCATCATTTGAAAAGTTAATGGCTTTCGAATCCACCAAGTCTTGGACTTTATACTTAAAAGCTTTGCAGTCCTCGATATAGTGTCCGGGTGCCCCAGAATGAAAATCACAGTGGGCATTAGGATTATAACCCGGAGGTGGATTATCGGTGGGAGGAGCTAGAGTCCTTTTCTGGACTAACTGTAGCTGTAGTAAATGCTGGAGCAATTGAGAATAAGGCATGGGAGGTGTTTCAAAATGTCTATCAGCCATTCTTTGTCTAGCCGGGTACTGGCGAGGAGCCTGATTCTGCTGTTGCTGTGGAAGCGTTGCCGGAATTATCACTGAAGCTACCTGCTGGTTATAATTCTGATGCTGCTTTCCTTTACCTCGGTGAGATCACACATAATTTGTTTCCTCCTTCTTCTTATAACTAGCATAGGGTTTCTTCCCCTGACCAGATGACGACCCATCACTACCTGCTACCTTCCCCGCTTTGATTCCACTCTCTAGCATTTCCCCGACCATGATCAAATCAGCGAACTTTCCGAATGCACAAGGTAACAGTTTCTCATAATAACGTCCTGGCAAAGTATCCATAAACAAATTCAACATTTCCTTCTCCAACATGGGCGACTGCACCCTTGCCGCTAGTTCACGCCATCTCTGCGCATATTCCTTGAAGCTTTCACTATTCTTCTGGGACATATTCTATAACTGGGTCCTGTTGGGAGCCATATCAGTGTTATATTGGTAATGCTTGACGAAGGCCTCGACCAACTCTCTCCAATTACGGACATGGCATCTCTCTAGTTGCATATACCATTCCAAGGATGCCCCAGACAGGTTGTCCTGAAAAAAATGCATCAGCAACTTCTCATCTTTAGCATATGCGTCTTGGGACAGGTAGTACCATTGTATTTTGCAAGAGTGTGCACCTGAAATTTGTGTGGAATTACAACTCCGGGAACCAGCCCTAAATCCTCCAGATCCATTCCTACAGAATTTTGATTCACCACTCCCTTTAGTTGTTCTTCAATGAGTCTGAACCTTTGATCATTGTCAACCTGAGGACCAGCATCCCCGCCTGGCATAGAGAAAACGTCATCTTGTTGGTCTTCGAAACGACGACCATGAACAACACAAACACTTCCTCCTCCCACAAAAAAAGGAATCACAAGCTGCTCTCCTCCGTCCGGAGGGATCACGACACCAGGAATGGGGATCTCTACGCCCACAGGACCTCCCTGAGCACCAACATCATTATGGACTCCACCATGAAGAACCCCGTCTTCATCCACCCTTGCCACTAATGGTTGGACCAAAGTCCTCAATTGCTCTTGCCCTTGGGCAACACCTTGCATCAGCTCCATGAATTGGTCTATACGGGCCTGCATGGAAGCTATATCAGCTTGAATCTTCTCCATAATTCTCTTCTGATTTAATCTAGTAGAATACCGGTGAATCAGCTGGCTATCAATCCTGCCTACAACCAAATAAAGGTTAGAAAAGCCCGAGACGAACACCTGCGATGCAAAAATGAATATGATTATGCAAATTCAAATGAACATGTTTGGATATTTGCAGGGCGATCCACTCCTTGATTCCAGTTTAAAGACAAGATAGGATGAAGTTGCTGCTCATATATAAATCAGAGGAAAAATCACCGTCTGAGGTTACAACCCAAGATAACAATAATAAGTCTAAAAACAAAAGAAGCAAAGATCCCAGCCAATCATTCTAGTGGTGACCCAAGATACAAAGAAAAACAAACTATAGAGTGTCACCCACTGCCTGAGCTAGAGCCTTCACCCCTAGGCCTATTCACTTCAGCTCGTATCTTCAACTCTGCTATGGTCGCTATGACCTCATTCAGTCGCTCCTCAACTGCGTGTCTCTGGAACGTCCCTGATAAGATCTCCTCGTCTTTCTTCTTGAGCTTCGTCTTCAAACTATCGATCTGATCCAGAAACTTATCTTCTTTCTGCTTATTGGCTGTTATTGCAGTATCTCGGTAAGCGTTGAACTTGTGAATTTTTGACCAAGCCTTGGCTAGATCTTCCTTCTTGGATTTGAGAATCCTGCTAACACCCTTCAGAGCTTGCCCTACCTTTTGTCTGGCAATGACCTCTTCAGCTAGCTCTTTTTCTTTCTTAACGAGCAATTCTGTTTTCAACTTAGCGACATGAACAGCTTCACCTCGCTCATGTTTCAACTGGTAAATTTCTCTTTGCAGCTCACCGTTCTCCTCTCGAAGCTTCTTCTTTTTAGCCCACAGCTTGTTATACTTCTCTATTTCAATTGTGGTTGGAGTTTCAATCAGTAGGGGGTAAGATGGAGGTTCTCTGCAGAACAGTAGAAGTACACTCTCTACTCTCCTCTGAATCCAGTCATCGTATGCAGGGAAGGCTTTGTTGTTACACTTTCTGAAAGAAGTCTTTCCTTTCTTGTGGCGATCTCCCCAAGTATTTCCAGCTTCCTTTAACCCTTCCAGATTAGCCTTTCCATTCACATATAGAGACTCTTGAACATCTTGGTCCTTTGGCGGCTCCTTCAAAACATACCCAAATTGCCTAACAGCAAGAATAGGGTTATAATTAGTTCCCCCTTTTCTTCCTATTAAAGGTACATTTGGGTAACCTCCACAACTAATTAGGATCTCTTGGCACATCAAATCACGATTGATCCAAATCAAGTTGTCAGCCCTTAATCCCATCAATCTCCTCGACCAATCCAATGTTTCTTTGGTGTCTTCGAATGCCCCAGATTTGGGAAGGCGATCGGCAAACCACTTGTAGAAAATTGGAGCACAAAAGTAAAGAGGTCCTCCTCTCCTCTTCTCATTCTTATAGTGCATCGAATAATACAGATCCCCAAACAAGGTAGGTACCGAATTCTTCGTGGTGAATATCCGGACAACGTGCACGTCCACAAAATCCTTCACATTAGGGAACAACGCCGTTCCATAAACACACATAGCCAGAATTGCATTGAACACCGACCAACACTTAGCCTTAGCACAAATAGCAGCCTGCTCGATCAAAAACTTTGTGTGAAAGCCTTTATAACCTTCTTTACTAGCAACATTCTTCTTCAGCAAAGACTGATCCAAGCGTAACGCAGCAGCAACCTTTTCTAGATCGGGAAACTACTTAGAAGGATAGAAGGGAACTTCTTCTTTGATCGAAACATCCAGAATGAGAGCATACTCTTCCAAGGTCGGAGCTAAAAGATAATCCGTAAATAGAAAACACCGTAGGTGAGGGTCATAGAATTGTGCCAGAGTATGCAGAGCCCTGAACTCATAGTTGGTAATGTCTCGGGCGAAGCTCAGAATCCTCCCATATTCTCCTCTAAAGTCTGCAATTACCCCAGGTTTTGCCAAAGCCGAGATCTTGTGCACAACATCTAAATGAAGCTCCGGTAACTTGTACGGGATAATAATCTTCCTCTCTTCAGTACTAGTATCCATCATGAACAGTCTTCGGACAACCGGAATCAAAGTTAGGATGCAACCCTACAAATGAACAAACATGTTTAAATGCAAAATGATGATGCAAATGCAAACATGGGATCAAGGTATCCATGATGCTCAAAACTGCTATTGTTCTGCTGACTGAATAAAACCCCAAATATCATAAAACTAGAAATCTAGAATAATGGCCCATTCAAACTGCCAGAAAATCAGGATAATAACAGTACACCGATGAGAAATCCAGAAAACCGAGTAGGTTGAAGGTTTCGGTTAACTGCAGACCTGCAAACACCCATCCCCTCTCACATGTGGGTTCTAGAAGACGGGATCCTCAGTCTCGGATTCTCGATTTGAGAAGCAATAGTACATTCATCCCTCGAGGTACAATACTATCGCCAAACAAAGAGGTCATCCACTGATTCCCCCAAAAATAAGGGTCATCCTATGGTGAGTTCTCAGCATTGGGTCCTCGGATCGACAAGTGTAATGGGTTTGCCATTTCTGGACTGCCATTATCACATGCCGGGAGGAGAGGCATTGCTGAGTCCTCGGGAGACGGTCGCCAGAGTCGACAATTTTCCAGGTTATATTCCACCGTCTTCCCTAAATGTGCAGGATAGAATATTACCAAGAAAACCTCGTCTGGATGTGGAGTTTTCATGTATACTAAGTCTGTCCAAATGCCAAACAAGTCACACTACTTTCCACGCTAATCATAGGTGTATGCTCAAGCCTGGGTGTTGGGCTTTTCTCTCATGAATCCAACCCACCCTACAAACAGAAAAATCCAGCAGCAGAACAGTACAGCATAATAATGAAATGCAATGCAATGCTATAAATGCGGTAAATACAGTAAAACAGTAATATACAGTAATATACAACAAAATAAAGCACCACAATAAACACCCAATGAAATAAAACAAACAAGCGCTAGGATTGACTCACAAAAGGGGATGGACCAGCAAGAGGTCAACCATTCCCCAGCAGAGTCGCCAGATGTCTCTCCCGAGGATTTGCATCCATGGTACAAACGCGAAAGTGGCGCGAAAAACAGAGTCGCCAGCAATGTGTATTTATCCCAAGAGAGGGAAAAGAAACACTGCGTAAACCTGAGGGAAGGGAAAGAGCATGGTCTCACGACCAAGAGAAACGGGTAACAGAGTCGGTTACGCGAAGGGAGGGTGTTAGCACCCCACACGTCCATTGTACTCGATGGGATCCACGCTTGATGTCTCGATCAAAGGGCGTTGTCATTTGGAGCTCCACTGCTACTGGAAACGAGAAGGAACGGGAACGGAAAAGAACGAAGAAACGAAGAAGAAAACAAAAATAAGTGACTCGATAGGACATCGCTCGTCCTACGCCTACGTACTCCCTCGTGCAATGGGAAAGTCAGAGTCAACGTAGTTCGGACACGAACTAAAGGGGGGAGGTTGCTCGCCAAGACATCGCAGTCTTGGGCCTACGTATCCTCAATCAGACGAGAAAGAGGAAATCAGAGCAGTCGTAGTTCAACCTAACGAGGTCGGTTAGTGTTTTTTATGAGCGACGTTAGATTCGCGTCCGGCAGTTAAGGTCGATGCCTGTTTACGACGAGACAGAAGTAACGTGCCCTTTTCTGAAAAAAAAGGTTTGAGATTAATGATCCCGAAGGATGAAAAAGGTTTGAGTTTGTTTTTTTGTTTTTTAGACAGAAGTGAATTGAAGTTAGCTCGTAACTCACATTGCACCGGAGTCTACCATGCGGGAACGAGTGAATCGCATGGTCGCCCCCAAATGGGACGTATGCTAAACACTCTAGAAGAGGAGGGGAGACCCCTCGTTCTTCATTTCCTACACTTAAGGCTCGAGCGCAATATTCGTTATACTTTATTAAGTCTTTTAGAAGTGTTATGAGATGAGAAGAGAAGACTCAAAAGAAAACACTAAGGGGAAACTAAATATTCCTAATGTTATCATGCAAAGGTGGCCCTATAGTTGAGGTTGAAAGGGGAACTTCTACCTAAGTTAGCATGCAAAGGGAAGCCTAATGCTAATCCTACTCTAAGCTTAATCGAATATTAAGTTGGACTAGGTAGCTCTAAGGGAGTGAATCCAAGACTTAAACAAGTCTTGAGATTCAAGGGAATAGAAAGAGTGAAGGAGACGAAGGAGGAAAAGAAGCGAATAAATAAAAAAGCAGCTACCACAACGTCCCTGCACCAAAACAGCAGTAAAAAGCAGCACACAAGTAGCACAGCTTATAACAGCATACAATTCAGCACAAGAAAGGGTGTAAAATGTCAGCCAGCAGCACATACAACAACACACATACACTTAGACAGCTGTAGAAACAGGGCAGCATGCGATAAATTTGAAGACAATTCAAACATGGCATAGCAAATATGCATCAAGCGTCACATAATCTTCAATCAAACATGATCACAAAACATACCAAACACCATGGTAAACATCATGAAAGAATACCATGAGATGATGCACAACATTAAGCACATGAACACGTCAAACCAAATATGCATATCATGAAATTACAAAGCAAGCAAACGTGCATAACACGATAAATCCAGCAACACCAGCAACAATCGACAATTATCATGCTCAAAGAGTGTGTGCAAAGTGTTCATCGCATCGGGAACGCAACATTGCAAACGTGATCATAAACGATAAAAATCCAAGCATCGCGTGTCGGAGAAATGTGTGCATACAATAGTGTAAGGTGCAACTGCTGAAGAATAGTCCACAAATCATCAAGGCATCAGTCCATAAAGTTTAGATGTGCAAGAGATCTCAAACAAGCAAGAAAATTCAAGAAAACACAATCTGCTTCAGTGGTAATCGATTACTCACATAGGGTAATCGGTTACTCAGTTGAAACTTGGCTAAAAACGTGAAAATTAGGCAGAGTAATCGGTTACCCTGTTAGAGTAATCGATTACCACTGAAACAGAGGCACAAATTCAACTTTGAAAAGCACTTTTCAGCAATAAATCACTTGTTCAAACATCCAAATGATCATGTAAACAGTAATGCACAAAAATTATGTTCAATCACAACAATCAAACATTCATTAGATCCATCAATCATCAACATCCACAATCAAGATCAAGCAAATGAATCAAAACACAACAAAATTCATGGATCTACATTGTATAAGTTGCAATTAAGCTAAAATGAGTGTGGATCTGAAATTAACCAACCTACAAAGCTGAGATTTGCTTTGGTAAGTGTTGTAAACAGAATTTGATGAATCCAAGTAGAGAATTCCAAGATCCACAAGCTTCTTGCACTCAAAAGTTGAAGATCCAAGCAAATAAGCAATAAAACTCCAAAATCACTTCCTAGAATCACTTCTCAAAATTCAACACCAGATTCAAATGAAAATCCAAATGGAAAAGCTGAAATGTAGTGATGATGAGAGGCTTTAGCTCAAGAATTAACAAGTTCCAATGAAGAACTTGTTATTCTATATGAAAGAGCTTTGAGTGTGGTTGAAAATGGAGATTGAGAGTAAAAAAGTGAGAGAGAATTGAGAGCAAAATTCTGAAAAATGAGAGTGAAAATGATCTAGCTTGGTGAGGTTTGGAATGAATTGGTTTAAATAACCCTTAGGTTAGGAGTTAAGTTTGGGTAGGGAGTGAGGTTAAGTGAGTGGAAATTGGGGTGAAAATGGATTAGGAAATGAAATGAGGAATTAGAGTGGAAAAGTGATGGAGAGAATTTGAATTTTGGGTGGAAAATGATGAAAATAGATCAGTTCTAGATCCTTCCCACACATGCACAAGCCAAGCACATGACCACAAAATACTCCAAAATTCTGCAGTGCTGAAAATGCCACATTTTTGCAATTTCGCCCAGAGAAATCGGTTACTCACTTTGAGTAATCGATTACTCCATTCAAAAATTCAAAATTGGCGCCAAAAGGAGGGAAACTTGGATATTCGCCCGGTTCCACCTGTTCTGGACCATGATAGACCTCTGAAACTTGCCAACTGATATTACCACTGGAATACACTTGAAATATGTTGCGAAATGTTTTTCGCACTCGGATTGAACTGCTGATAACAACTGTCTGGTGCTGAATAACTGATCAAAAATCGACTGCCGGGGTTTCTGATCATCCAATCGCTTAATGAGCAAAATAAATGCTCAAAAAGACTTGGAAAGCTATCTGCTGGGCTCTGAACACTGTTAAAAATCATACTGGGACTGATGACGCCGTGAGCTGCTGAAAGAATACCCCGATCTGATGCTCAAAAGGACAATGCAAATGCAGGAATGATAATGCAAATGAAAGGAAGCATAAACCGGTTAGGTTAGAAACAAAAGGGCAAAATTTGAGGTGTTACAATGGGTAGAGCCATGATTCCATGCTTGTGACGTTGAACCCTTGAACCCATGTTTTCAAATGTTTTTGTGTGCTGCATTCATGCATTCATCTAAAAAACTCTTTTCAAACAAGAAAAAATCTTTTTCAAGAAAAAATTTTTTTTTTTCAAAATGAACTAAAACAATAATTACAAATATCAGAGGTTGCGTTATGGATTTTAGTAGAAGAAAGATGCACAAGTACACATTCAAGGCTCCGAAACTAGAAGACTTAAGGAAATTAGCAAGGATGATTACCAACCCTGAGGCTTTCAGAGCTAAGCACGGAAGACTATTGTCTCTGTTGAGGGTTAACGTGGTTGAAGAAATCCTGTCTACGCTAATACAGTTCCATGATCCGGTTTACCACTGCTTCACTTTCCCGAATTACCAACTGGCACCAACACTGGAAGAATACTCCCATCTGATTGATTTACATATCACTAATCGAGCTCCATTTTCTAGACTGGAAGAAATTCCAAAGGAACAAACCATTGCAAGAGCAATCTCTTTGGACGAGTCAGAAGTCAGGAGTCAGATAACCACTAAAGGGGGATTCCAGGGTTTACCAGCTAAATTCCTGATGGAGAAAGCTCTATACTTTGCCAGTATAGGAAACATAACTGCTTTCGAAGATATCTTCGTTCTGCTCATATATGGGTTATTTCTTTTTCCCAACATCAACAACTTCGTCGACACCAATGCTGTTAAGATATTTCTTATTGGAAACCCCGTATCAACCTTGTTCGCAGATGCTTATCATTCTGTACACTTAAGGAATTTGTACAGCGGAGGAATGATCACATGCTGTGTACCTTTACTCTACAAATGGTTCATTTCCCATTTACCCAAGTTTGCTGCTTTTTGGGATCACAAGAGTACTCTACGTTGGTCACAAAGGATTATGTCTCTTACCAACTCTGACATAGATTGGTACAATAGGATTTATGAGGGGATAAAGATCATCGACAAATGTGGGAACTTCCCTAACATACCCCTAATTAGAACTAAATAAGGAATCAACTATCATCCAATTTTAGCTCGTCGTCAACTCGGATACCCGATGAAGAATATCCCACATAACGTTCATCTGGAAGGTCTTTTCTTCAAGGAAGGGGAAAATGATAGGGCACTAAAGAAGGAAATAGTGCATGCCTGACAACACATTCACATGAAAGGAAGAGAGTCTCTAGAGAGACCAACCTGCATCTCCGCAGAGCCTTATCTCCACTGGGTGCAAACTAGAGCCCTCAAGTTAAGGATGCCTTACCCTCGCCAAAAAGTTTTTCCATTAAAGGAATCTTTCCTTTATTTCATGTCCGATGCGGAAAAACTCCAGGTCGCTCTCAACAAAGTTCAACGTGAGAAGAGCTATTTGAAAAACAAATACCGAATCCTCAATTTAGAATGTACCAAGATTCAAGAACTGTTAAAGGAAAAGGATGCTCTGATTGAGATATCAGAGCAGCATGCTATAGAAAGTCAGGAAAACCGAAGAAATTTGCTTGCTCCTTTCACTTGGCAAAGGACTGACAACCTGAAAACGGCTGAAGAACCCCGATCAAAGAAAAGGTAAATAACGGAACCAACATCTGAGCTCTTTTCAGAGAGGACTCAAGATCCATGAGCTTAGACATTTTCCTTACATCACTTTGTAAAATACTGTACTTTTCCTTGTAAAATACTGCAATCTTTCGAATTCAATAAAAGGGGTCTCCCCCCTGTGTGATATTTGCAATCTATTTGTTGAAGTTTATTTTTGATTAAAACAAAAACTAAAAAATATGTCATTGCCTATCATTCATCATATCACATAACACATTTTTTTCTTATCTTTGAGTCTCACGTATGTGTCACAATTCTAGAGTCAAACTGTCTCACTCATACAATACTCGGGCCAATCGACAAAAGAAAATGGACGATCTCGAGGAAGAGAATAGAGAGCTGAGAGAAGAAATTGACGCTCTAAAAGAAAGTTTGGAAAAACTTCACAGTGACATGCAATCCCTGGCAGCAGCTCAGGAGCAGCGGCATCAAAATACTGTAATCTCAAAGATCACATCTACGACCATTATGGAGACACATGAAAATTAGCCTCGGTACAACATGCCTAAAGGTCGCCCCTAGGGCATGCCTCTCAACTTTGTACCTGAAGGATACACACCACCGGTCACTGAAGACCCAGAAACCGTAGCAGGAACCACTGGGCCTGAAGGTTACAAACTTCAGGAAAATGAAGATGCAAGAGTTACAACAGCAACTCCTGAAGGTTACAAACTTCAGGGCACTGAAGCGCCAAGAGTCACCGCTACAATGTCTATACCACAACCAGTGGTACACACTGTCCCGAAAGGACAGATTCCACAAGCAATTTCTGGTGGAAACGAAGACATGTATAAAAGGATGAATGAGTTCTAGGAACAGTTCTTGGAAATGCAGAAGGAACTGCATCCCATTCGCGGTCAAGACTTATCGGAAAGGACGCCACAGACCTCTGTTTGGTCCCTAATGTAAAGATACCGCACAAATTCAAGGTGCCTGACTTTTGAAAAATACAAGGGAAACTCTTGCCCTCAAAGTCATTTAGTGATGTATGCTCGAAAAATGTCAATTCTGACAGAAAATCAACAGCTACTGATCCATTACTTCCAAGACAGTTTAACCGGTGTCGCACTCAAATGGTACATGGGTTTAAACCGCACCAAGATCAGTACTTTCAGAGATCTCGGTGCTGCCTTTGTTCAGCAGTATAAATACAACTTGGACACGGCACCGGATAGGGATCAGCTCAGAGCGATGTCACAAAAAGACAAAGAAAATTTTAAAGAATATGCTCAGAGATGGCGTGAAATTGCCGCTCAGATCTGTCCCCCTCTTGAGGAAAAGGAAATGACAAAGATCTTTTTGAAAACCTTGAGCTCATTCTGTTACGACCGCATGGTTTCCAGTGCGTTCAGTGACTTCACTAAAATGGTGAACATGGGAGTACGCCTTGAAGAAGCAGTCTGAGAAGGACGATTGGTCAAAGATGCAGAGCCATCTAGCAGTACTAAGAGCTACAGTTGTGCTTTCCAAAAGAAGAAAGAACAGGAGATCAGTAATATCTCTCTCGGAAAGCAAATGCGAAGGTATCAACCAGTAGCGACAGTAACTCCCGCTATCAACCCTGCGCCGACTCTGACTTATCAACCTCAGGTTACTCAAAGCCAACCAAATCAATAGAAGCATCAGCAAAGGCCGCAACAGCATAGTCAGCAGGCTCGTTCACAGTACAACAACAACAATCGTACGACACGATCATCAGGATTTGACCCTATACTGATATTGTACGTAGAACTATTTCCACTTCTACTGGCCAAGGGGCACGTCCAAACCAGGACTCCTCTCACAGTACCGGAAAATCCGCCTTTTTGGTTCAAAGTGGATCAAACTTGCCTTTACCATCAAGGAGGACCGGGGCACAACATTGAGAATTGTCTCAGCTTCAAGTCTGATGTACAGAAGCTTGTCAGGAACGGGATCTTATCTTTCAAAAATACTAATCCAAATATTAAAACGAACCTGTAACACCCTAAATGTAACACCCTTTTTCTACTAACAAAATAACACGAATAACACGACAAGTAATCAGAGTAACATCCCAAAAAGGGAATCACGTAACGTCATAATTCATCAAAGACACCCACATGTCCCGTCACACGGGTTTTACCATCATAAATTAATTAAACACCACGCAGCGGAAAATCAAATTTAAACAAAACTTTTATAATTCAAAACTTCTCAAATAAAACTCATGAAAAACATCATGTCCACAAAAACAAAAGAACGAAATCGTTCGACTCAAACGTCCCGACCCGATGTTACATATTAGAGCAAGACCCTCTAATCGACAGAGAAATAAAAAATGCTTCAAAACTAAATCTTCATGCGCCAAAGGAGCTAAACTTGATCACCTGCACGTTACCCATGTGGAGGCTACATTCAAACAGGCAGGGTGAGTAATCACGAAATCAATATACAAGATATATGTGAAAGATAAAGCACAACACGCAACAACATCAAATCATCAATAACATCAAGAATACATCAATCACAACAATCTCATGCAATGCCACATAATATGCAATGCAACATCAAACTCATGCATGTGGTATCAACATCGTCATAACCGATGGACACTGGGCCATCACCCTCCAAAGATCCCCACCAACATAATCGATTCTACACAAGAACCAGAGCACGTCATAAAACACTTCAATCCACACAATGGGATTGAAGCCACCAAATGGACTGAAGTCCTACTATGCCATGAATGCATGATGCAAAATAGTCATAATAAACATCGTCATAAAATCTTCATGGTTGCATCATCATTCATGAATCATCAAATAAACATCAATATGTATCACTAACACGTACACGTCAAAGCTCGTCATTAACGTCACAATTCGTCATATTAGGTTCATCACATAAAATCCCCGATTTTCATCTCATTCATCATCATCACTAGTTACTAGTGTCTTATTATCTCATCATAACCCTACGTCTCAAGGAAACCACGTTACAAGCGAAATCAGGACAGAAATCGTAAAAACGGGAAAATCTGCACATATCACTGCCCATACGCGTAAGAACCACCCTGTTACGCGTATGGCTCAAACTTCACGCCATCCCATACGCGTACTGTACTCTCCAATATGCATATCCGCAGAAAGGGTTTTCCTCTCAATTTTCCTTTAGATCTCCCCTTACGCGTAATGGCTAGCCCATATGCGTAAGGCACTTTTCCCAATCCCATACGCGTAAGCATCACCTCTTACGCGTATTCCCCTTTTTCCCAGTCTCCAATACGCGTATTGCCCAAAATTCCATACGTGTATGCCACGCGTATCAGCAGAGGGCCGTGTCAGCCCTTGGGGACTGGTGCGTACGCTACGCGTATCACCCTAGGAGTGTCCCCATTACGCGTATTGCCTTCCCCCTTACGCATATCACCAGAAACTCCTCCAAAACTTAGATTTCACATTTGAACGCAAAGTCCCTCCTCCCAGCACCTTCGATCTACCAAAACAGCCTCAAATCAACTTCGATTCATCCCCGATCTAAGTTATTCATCCTACTTCATCATCTACACCAATTATTCCTAATTACTAAATCTGAATTTGCTTAATATCAGGTTCGATTTACAGATCTGGTTACCCACAAGTTCATCACAGCATCAACAATCGTTCACACGGATTCAACATCAAATACAAAAATTTGCACAGAGTTCATCACAGAATCATACAAGTAAAAAATCACAATTTTTGCATCACAGATTCACACGAATTTATTAGAAAATGAATAAAACATAACTATCTCTACCTTAATCCCATATCAAATACATTAACCCGGATTACCCGCCATACCTCGAATTCTTCAACAGAAATTCTTTACTTCCGGGGTTCTACGGTTGGTTCCTTGATCTAGCCTCCTTTCCTCAGCTCTCTAATCACTCCTTAGGGTTGCAAAATTCTGATCTCCAAACCCTCTAATTCTCTTTTGTTAAACCTAGGTGTTTGGGCCTTAATCTCCATTTACCATATTATCCTCCACTAATCCCGTCGACATTATCGTCTTACCCTTAATGGTCTCTTAATTATTTAATTAACAATAATAATATTAATCTAAATAATATTCTAATTATTCAAATTATTTCAATATTATTATTAATAAAATAATCTAATTAATTTATTAACTCTAAGGTCTTAAGGTTCCTTTAACCCAAGGATACCCCACAAATCACATAATTCATCAACGTCACAAGGTACACCAAAACACCGAATAATCATAATAATTTAATAAATAAACATATAATTATTTTGGGGCGTTACAACTTTCCCCCACTTAAAGAATTTTCGCCCTCGAAAATTACCTGAAGGAAACAGAGTCGGATACGACTCCTTCATCTGATCTTCACGGTCCCAAGTCCAACTTTCGCCAGCTGGTCCACCCCACAACACCTTCACCAAAGCTATGTCTTTACCCCGCAGTTGATTCATTTCATGACCATCAATCCGCACAGGTAATGCTTCTACAGTCAGATTATCCCTCACTTATACATCATTTATTTGAATCACATGCGACGGATCTGGAATGTACTTCCTCAACTGAGACACCTGGAACACGTCGTGTAAATTCGCAAGCGTCGGCGGTAAAGCAATCTGATAGGCTACCTCTCCTATCCTCTGTAAGATTTGGTAAGGACCAACAAAATGGGGAGTGAGCTTCCAAGTCTTGGATCATCTTAATCTTCTCAGTCGTCTCTTGTACAATCTCAGGCCTGAGTACAACACTCTCGCCTGAGTCATGCCAACACAAAGGAGTCATACATCTTCTTCCATACAAAGCTTCATAGGGCGCCATTCTTATACTAGCATGAAAACTATTATTGTACATGAACTCAATCAACGGTAAATGGCTATCCCAAGATCCTCCGCGATCCAACACACAAACCCTCAACAAATCCTCTAAATATTGGATAGTCCTTTCTGTCTGACCGTCCGTCTGCGGATGATATGCTGAACTCATCCTTAGCTTAGTACCCAAAGCCTCTTGCAAACTCTTCCAAAATCTCGATGTAAATCTCAGGTCTCTATCCGACACAATACTCGAAGGTATCCCATACAACTTCACAATCTCCTCAATATACATCTCAGCTAACTTCTGGATAGAATGATTAATCTTCATCGGCAAGAAATGAGCCGACTTAGTTAATATATCCACGATCACCCAAATTGAATCATTTCCCTTAGCATTCCTCGACAATCCCGACACAAAATCCATGGAAATACTATCCCACTTCCATTCTGGAATGTTCAACGACTGCATCATACCTAAAGGCTTTTGATGCTCAATCTTTGACTTTTGACAAGTCAAGCATGCATAAACAAACTCTGCAATATCCTTCTTCATCCCTGGCCACCAAAATAGCTTTTTCAAATCCTGGTACATTTTCGTAGCACTAGGATGGATACTCAACCTACTTCGATGTCCTTCCTCAAGAATGCTCTTCTTAATATCTGGAACATCTGGAACACACACCCTATCTCTGAACATCATCACACCATTCTCATCAATCCAGAATTCACCTCCGTTACCTTGGTTAATCAATGTCAACTGGTCCACCAACTACAAGTCCGATTGTTGTCCCAATCTGATCTCGTCCAGAATACCACTATTCAACTTCAACATTCCCAACTTCACACTGTTATGAGTCGCTTCACATACCAAACTCAAATCTCGAAGTTGTTCTATTAACTCCAACTCCTTCACCATAAGCATCGACATATGCAATGACTTTCTGCTCAATGCATCAACCACTATATTCGCCTTACCTGTATGGTAATTCAAATCAAAGTCATAGTCCTTCAATAATTCCAACCACCTTCTCTGCCTCATATTTAACTCTTTCGAATCAAACAGGTACTTCAAGCTCTTATGATCGCTGAACACATCGAATTTAGAGCCAAACAGATAATGTCTCCAAATTTTCAACACAAATACCACCGCTGCCAACTCTAAGTCATGGGTTGGGTAATTCACTTCATGAACTCTCAACTGTCTGGAAGCATAAGCAACCACTTGACCATTCTGCATTAATACTCCTCCCAGACTCATCTTCGATGCATCACAGTATACTACAAAAGATTCATTCGGGTTAGGCAAAATCAATACTGGCTAAGTAGTCAACCTCTTCTTCAACTCCATAAAACTCTCCTCACAAGCTACATCCCACACAAATGCTTGACCCTTTCGAGTCAACTGAGTCAAGGGAAATTCCAACTTAGAAAAGCCTTCAATAAACTTGCAGTAATAACCCACCAATTCCAGAAAACTTTGTATCTTAGTAGAAGACTTCGAAGTATTCCACTGTAATACAACATCAATCTTCGAAGGATCAACAACAATTCCACTACTTGAAATCACATGGCCAAGAAAACTCACTTCCTTCAACCAGAACTCGCACTTCGACAGCTTTGCATACAACTTCTTCTCCTTTAATACTTGCAACATAGTCCTCAAATGCTCAGCATGCTCTTCTTCCGATTTAGATATATCAGAATTTCATCAATGAAGACTACAACAAACTAGTCCAAATATTCATGAAAGATCCGATTCATATACTCCATGAACACACCAGGTGCGTTGGACACTTCAAACGACATTATAGTGTATTCATAGTGACCATACCTCGCCCTAAATGCTGTCTTCGGAATGTCGTCAGGCTTAACACGAATCTGATGATAACCCGACCTCAAATTAATCTTACTAAACACACAGGCACCTACTAGCTGATCCATCAAATCTTCGATTCTCGGTAGTGGATACTTATTCTTGATAGTCACTTTATTCAACTGTCGATAATCAACACACAACCTCATACTTCCATCTTTCTTCTTTACTAACAGTACAGGAGCACCCCACGGAGAAACACTTGGTCGAATAAACCTTCTCAAGCAGCTCTTCCAACTGTTTCTTCAATTCACTTAACTCAGAAGTGGACATCCGGTAAGGAGCCATTGACACTGGATTCGTTCCTCGTATTAAGTCCACTGCAAACTCTACTTCACGTTTTGGAGGCAAATCACTGATGTCATCTGGAAACACATATGGAAATTCACAGACAAACGACAACTCTACACTCGCAGCTTCACGATCAATTTGCAATGATGCAAACATTGCAAACACCAAGGCTTCGTCTTCTTGAAGTTCGCCTACTTGCTTAGCAGACAAGAACATCAACTCCCCACTATCATTATTCTCAGGAAACTCCACAGTCTTGTTATAACAATTGATATGAACACGGTTGAACTCCAACCAGTTCATTCCAAAGATTACATCGTTTTGGTGTAAGGGTAAGCACACCAAATCCATCACAAAACTCTTCTAAAAAATCGTCACAGGACATCTCAAACACACAAGGGTAGTAGTAACAGAACCATTAGCTGAAGTTTCTATTACCATATTACCATTCATATCAGATAACTTCAAACCCAATATATTAGCACATTCAAGCTAGATAAAAGAATGAGTAGCACCAGTATCAATAATAGCAACCAACTCCATATTATGAATAAAACAAGTACCTTGAATCAGCACCACTCAAACCAAATACTCGACCACTGGTCTGAGCGGCAGTAGCGGTCTTCTATGGCTTCTAACACTGGGTACTGATGTGACCCTTTTCCCCACAATTAAAACAGGTTGGACCATCATCCTTGCAGTCAGTAGCTCTATGTCCCTTCTTACCACATCTATAGCACCTCACCATATTATTCGTGCATACATCAGCACGGTGACCTTGTTCGCCACACTTATAACACTTTCCAGAAGCGGGAGCTGCTCCCCCACTTGTCTTTTTCCCATCTAAAGCCTTCTGCTTCCCCTTGTTAGCTGAAGTCGTATAAGGTTTTCCCCTATACTGCCTTTTCTTCTCACTCATCTGCTTGTAGTGAGCAGATCGAGCTTGGCTATCCTCATCGTAGATTCTGCTCTTGTCAACTAACTCAGCAAACCTGCGAATCTGTTGGTACCCAATACTTTGCTTGATTTATGGTCTCAGCCCATTCTCGAACTTGAGACACTTGGACATCTCAGAATTAACACGGTGTAGTGAGGACAGAACTTCACCAGCGTCTCAAACTTCGTAGCATAATCTGCCATAGTCATGTCTCCTTGCTTCAGCTCAAGGAATTCCACTTCTCTTTTGCCACAAGCATCCTCTGGAAAATACTTGCCCAGAAACTCCTGCTTAAACACAACCCAAATTATCACAGTGTCAACATCTTCTAGTCTCGGACGGGGGTTATCCCACCAGTCTTCGGCCTCCTCTTCCATCATATGTGTTCCAAACTGCACTTGCTGCGCGTCAGTACACCCCATCACCCGAAAGATCTTCTCAATTGCCTTCAGCCACTTGTGTGCACTTGTTGGATCATGAGTACCCACAAAAGTCAGTGGATTGTTCCTCTGAAACTTCCCCAAAGCACGAAACTCATCTAGAACTTCACCATTCGGATTGAGTTGCGCCACTACATTAGCAACTGATTCCAAAGCATCAGCAATAGCACGATCATTTCTTCCAGCCATCCTGCACACCACCAATAAGGTTAGAAGAAACAAAACATCGACAGTGTACACACACTTGTCGACTGACAGGGGACTGACATCACGTAAAAACCTGGCCGGACGGACTGACCTGCTCTGATACCACTAATATAACACCCTTTTTCTACCAAACAAAATAACACGAATAACACGACAAGTAATCAAAGTAACATCCCAAAAAGGGCATCACTGTCATACCCCAAATTTTGACCACTAACATTTCCCATCATTGTGTAAATCATCACCACAATATGGATGAACCATCATGCTTCATCAGTATCTCCAAAGATGGGTGAACACTTACTACAGTCAAAATTAGGGTTTCAAGCCCCCTCTGAGTTCTTAGACAAAGGATAAATCAAGGAATGACATGATCTTCAACTTGTCTAACCTCTCAAACACCCACAATGGATCAAGAGGACTCCCACTTCAAGGATTAAGCACAAGGCTGCTCCCTTCAAGGTGGATCAAGCCACAAGATCGCTAGTGTCACCAAATTAGGGTTTTGGTCGACCAGGGCCTCTAGATGGAAATTTTCCTCTGGACATGAGCCAATGCTTCGAAGCATGACCTAAAATACCCCATGGAACCTCATGGACCCAAGCATCAAGTCAATTTGACCTCAGGGGATGCATACATCAAAAATCAGGAATTAGGGTTTCTTGACCTAATTCACCCCTAAGTTGACTTTTGGGGCAAATCATGAGCCAAGACCTCAAGATATAGTTTGAGGGTCTCTAACATACTACATTGATCCATTTACAACAAGGGATTGATCCAAGAAGCTTGAGCAACAAGTCTCAATTTCATCAGAGCCACAATTAGGGTTTCGCGAAAAAAGTCAACTGTAGCTTTGACTTTTGACCAGGACACGCTCCCAAACCCTAGGACATGATTCAATACACCCTATAACACCTATAAAATCAATCCATCAAGTTTGAGTTAGGTCAAGGACTTAATTTCATGGAGGATCGCACAGTTTGGAATTCACCTAATAAAAAGTCAACTGTGCACAAAAGTCAACTTTGACTTTTTGAGATTTTTCACAAAAATGGTTTTTTTACCCTAAAATGATGTTAATATATGATTTGAATCACCATTCATCAAGAAAAATCAAGAAAAGTTGGATAACTTGTAAAAAGGGTAACCATAAAAACTTAGAAAATTTTCTAAGTTATGAACAAAGTGGCAAGGGTACCAACTTTGGAGGATCATAACTCCTAAACCACAAGGCCATTTTTCCCCTTCCAAAGCTTGATTTGTAGATCTCATTACCCTCTACAAAAGCTTAGAACTGACCTCCCTCCAAATTCATCATGGATTTTGAGTTATGGAATGATCAAAATCACCAAAAGTGAAAATGTCACTTTTTTCCAACACTTAGTGAAATTTTCACTAAGTCAGAATCTGCCTTCACTTTTTTCCAAATGTAGTGGGATTTTTCAATTGGATCCAAAATGTATCAAAACCAAATATGATCAAATAGTTGTTGTATCATATGAGGGCTTTCCAAAATGGCCAAGAACATCACCAAATTCCACTTGAGCCATGAGATATGACAATGGCAATATGCCTTGCTGAAAACTGCCAAGGCTAGGCAGAATTTTGCATTTTTGCTCGATTTGGCAAAATAAGATAATTCCAAGCCTTGTCATCACTTTGGACACATCTGAGGATCAAATCTAAAGGGGACAAACACTGAGCTAAGCCTCCAATGTCCTTGGAACAAGAAGTAGCATGCCAAACCTAGAATTGCCTAAAAGAGGGACAAGACTCCAATTTTGGATTGGAGCATTCAATGCATACACCAAGGTAGCATGGACTGAGCCATTTCCAACTAAATTCAATCAATACTTATCCAAGACCAAGGGAACCACAACCCTGTGCCCTAACCTCTAGTCAATGGCTAAAGGAGACTTGGATTCCAAAGTGTAACCATTGGCCAAACCTCTGCTGCAGTTGCCATTCACTATTGATCCCAAAACAAACTTGCTCTACTATAAATAGAGCTCATTTGTGCTCAGTTTGAGTACACCAAATCCATCAAACAAATGCTTTCCTCAAAATCCCTCTCTTTAGGCCAAAATTCTTTCTTTAGCAAGGTAACTATGAGTTTTTGAGTTAGAGAGCATTTCCATCACATCTCATGATCCTAACACCTCATAAACATCATATGTAGGTGATCCAAACTCACACAGGTGACCGGTAATCCTTAAATCACAGAGTCACATCTCAAAACCTCAAAATAGGCCTTTTTGTGCATTTTTTAAGCGATGTCTTGAATCAGTCACTTTCCAAACCAGATAAAACCTCAAACAAACTCCAAATAACATCCTTGAACTTTCCCAAATGGTTCCCCCCATCTAGAACCCCATTTGAGAGAGTTGCTATTTTGGTCATTTTAACCCCTTTTGCAAGAAAGGGTCAGTTTGTGTTTTTGCAGGTTTCAGCTGATTCCAATCATCCTAAAAGCTTCCAAGGGATCATTTGAGAGTGTCCAAAGCATCAAACCATTTTTGGAAGAAGAAGTTTGGTAGATTGCATAGAAAACTCCAAAAGCTAAAAAAGAGGTAAGCATCATGACTTAAACTTTCCAAAATATGCATTGCTTTGAAGTCCACTGATCATACACACCTCATACATGCTATATATGTTGTGTTTGAACCAATTCATCATGTAATTCATGCCTGCATCAAAGTGTAGCATAGAAAATGCAATTATAGGCCTTTTTCAAAACCACTATCGTATTTTGAGGAGGGAGTATGATCCTAAAAAAATACCACCACCATTGGATTCCTTGTGAAATTCTAGGCCAGATGCATATAAATTTTGTCCCCAACCATGGAGAAATGAGAAAGTTATGGACCTTCCCGTTTCTTGGCAAAACTTGCCTTGCCTTGCCTAGAAAACAAGGCAAGCCTTGTATATTTGTGGTTTCACTCTAAGCAATGGATGTATCACCACCCCAGTGGTAAGGCGCGCGCCCTATAACCTTGAGGTCGTGGGTTCAAACCCCACCCATGCCATTTTGTGTTTTCTCACATTTTTGCTATTTTTTCCAATATTTTCATGTTTTATTAATTAATTGGAAAATTAATAACTCTTTCAATTTTAATTATTTTTAATTGGTTCTTTTTGCAAAAAAACACAAAAATGTTGAAATATTTTATTCCACAAAAAAATTAAGTTTATATTATTTATTTAATATAATTAGTATTTTTGTGAATAAATTCCTTTTTAATGTTTTTTAAACATTTTAAAAGTGAATATTTACTTTGAAAATCAAAACCAAGTGAGTTTTAATATCCCTTGTGATTAATCCCTCATTTTTCAAACCTTAAACAAAAATCACAAATGGTTTATTCAAACTTATTTGGTATTTTATTTGATTTTCTTTCAATATTTACTTTTAAAGAATAACAAATTAGGGTTTCTTTGGTTTTCACCCTCGCAAAACATTTTCAAACACTCATGGGCCTCTATTAGAGTGTAAGACCCAGCCCTTTTTTGGAAAACAAACATTCTTGCCTCACTTATTGTATAAGACCCACCGCGTTTTCAAAAATATCGGCGCGATCGCCATTTTCAAACAAACGACCTTGGGCCTCTCCTTGAGCTGTAAGCCCCACCACTTGTACAAAAATAAATCTTTGGGCCTCTAATAGAGTGTAAGACCCAATCCTTTGTAAATACAAACCTATTTTTGGGCCTCACTTATTGTATAAGTCCCGTTGTATTTCAAAGAGTTTGACGCGATCATCGTCCGTTGAAAAACAAACCCCGGGCCTCTCCTCGAGCTATAAGACCCATTCAAAAATCTTTGGGCCTCTAATAGAGTGTAAGACCCAATCCCCTTTTAACTAAAACAATTTTTGGGCCTCAGACATTGTATAAGTCCCTCTGCGTTAAAAGAAAACCTCGGCGCGATTGCCAATTCAAAAATAAATCATCTGGGCCTACCCTCGTGTTATAAGCCCCATCCTTTTTCCTTAAACCTCTTGGGCCTTTTGAGAGAGTGTAAGACCCATCCCCTTGTACAGAAAACCTTTCTTGGGCCTCAGTCACTTGTATAAGTCTCTGTATAAAACGACAGTGCGATCACTGGTAAACCATGGGCCTCTCCTTGACCTGTTAGCCCCAACATCTTTTCAAAGCACTTCCTCCTTTGATTTTGAATATACTGTTGTTTTCAATATTTCTTTGTTGAACAACTAACCTAACAGCATGGAAGCTCTACAACCGAGTAAGTGGTTATTGCTTTCATTTACCGCTTTCATATACATATAACTGTATTGTGGGGTTGTTTCACTGTAAGTCTTCTTTCATAAACTCATATCAACTGTGTAATAATAGTATAGATATTAGAGTTTCCCCGGCAACTACGTCTAGAACTAGGTGACGCCGTTTCGTTTATTCGTAGAAATAGTCAAAACTAGATCCCCAATAGGATCACCAGATACAGTCTTCTCTTCGGCTGTCCTCATTAGGAATTGTCAAGAAACTCTACTCCCAAAGATGAATGTCTTCTCCGTGAATGACATCTTTGAGTTTCTTCTAAATTCTCGAACTTTCCTGACTTGAACTATTCCTTGTGAATAGCTTGCCTTGAATTTCTCGGGGTTTGGGGACCCACGGGCTTCTTAAAAGCATCGGCCTCCTCTTGGGCATCGTACAAGGACCCACAGGCTTCCTAAAAGCAACCCCGCCTCCTCTTGGGTTTAGTACAAGGACCCTACGGCTTCTTAGAAGTATTCACAGCCTCCTCTTAGGCTTTGTATAATGATCTCTTCCCCCAGGAATGATAGCCTCCTCTTGGGCTTCGTACAAGGACCTCTCGGCTTCTTAAAAGTTTCCAGCCTCCTCTTGGGCTTCGTACAAATTGTCCCGATGACCTCCTAGAGGTATAGGAACAGAACCTAGTCATCTTCATAGAACAATCCTTTCATAGAGTCTACTACTGTTTCTCAAAGCATAGTACAAAAGATGAAACTCTAGACTTGGACGGTCTAATCTCCTTGAGTCTCAAAGACATTCTCAAGTGACCCCTTCGTTAAATAGGAAGGAAACCCGTAGACTCGGACAGTCTCAATACCCTTCGGATTTCCCGCTTCCTTAAAGAACAGGAATAACCCAGATCCTTGAATCAAATCCTTGAATACAATGTTGCTCATATAAGAACTGATTTTCTCTTTCAAAATCAGTATACTAGACCTGTCACTTAAACTAAAACAGAGCCATAGCCTCCTCTTGGGCTTTGTACAATGATTCTTCCCAGCAAAGCAAACGTTTAGCCTCTCTCTCGGGCTTTGTACGAGACACATAAGAGACTCCCTCGCTGAATCAATCACCCCTTTCGCCTCCATCTCGGGCTTTGTACGAGACACATAAAAGTATTCACAGCCTCCTCTTAGGCTTCGTATAAGGATTCTTCCTTCGGTAAGAGAGCCTCCTCTTGGGCTTCGTACAAATTGTCCCTCGGCTTATTAAAAGTTTCCAGCCTCCTCTTAGGCTTCGTACAAATTGTCCCGACGACCTCCTAGAGGTATAGGAACAGAAATTAGTCATCTTAATAGAACACTCTTTCAAAGAGTCTAGATCCTACTACCACTATGTCTCTAAGCATAATACAAAAGATAAAACTCTAGACTTGGACAGTCTAATTTCCTTGAGTCTCGAAGGCATTCTCAAGCCCCTTTCAAAAATAGGGAAAACACCCGCAGACTTGGACAGTCTCAAAACCCCTCTGGATTTCCCATTTCCTTAAAGAACAGGAAATAACCCTGATCCTCTGATCAAATCCCAAAGCATAGCCTTACTTTTAATCAGTCTCTTTATAAGAACTGATTTTCTCTTTTAACCAACATACTGGACCTGTCACTCAACGGAAACAGCCACCCTTTAGCCTCCATCTCGGGCTTCGTACTGTAAGACCCTAATTTTTACCCCTAAGATTTCGCTCATTTCATTTGCATCTCATAACCACAAACAAGATCACGGTTTGTGCTTCTCCTGAGTACCTGTGTGATTCTCATTTTCTTACTTGTTTCTGTTTATCTAACCTCTAACCAAAATACAAAAAAAAATATGCTGCCGTTTGCTTGTTCCTCTCTCTGTGTGTTGTGCAGGTTTGTCAAAGACAAGGGCCTAATTTCAATTCACATGTGGTTGTTCAAAAGCGAGATGTCTTGTGCTGAGACTCTTCAGTTTATCAAGCAGTGGCTCGTATGAGTTTTGGGTTCAGAAAGTCAGATTCAAATGGCTATTGTTCAGTGGTGGCTTGTTCAGTGGTAGCTGTGTGCACTTTATCAGAGGCTTGTGAAAAAAGTCAAGTTTGGTTTTGGGCTAAAAAAAGAGACTTGCTATCCACTATTCACATTTTAACCATTTTTCACATATTGCACTTTTTGCTATTTAAACCATTTTTTTATATAACCCATATTACAATATTCATATCCATTATCCAATACCCAATTATCCACAACTATCCAAACCACTTTTTTATAACCATTTTTTATCCATAGTTATCCAATTCATAATTATCCAAATTCCCATTATCCAATTTAAAGTCAAAAAATCCATTTCCAATTTCAATCTCAAATATCCATTCTTAAACTATAATCCCCATTTCTTTTACCCACATATATTTTAAACTAGCCCATTACCATTATACTAAAAAAAAAATATATGCAAAAAAAATAGGACAAGTTCCATCATAAAAAATGTTCATTCAGTCCATTAAGAAAAATTTGAAAAAAAAGCTGCTACTATTTTTCTTTTCTTCCATCCAGCCATCACGCGAAAACCAAGTCCAATCACACTAACCAAATTTCCAAGCCGCTCCAAAACAATGCTTCAGCCAGCTACCAAAGCCCATCCATACGAAAAAAGCTGTGGAAAGAAACACTTGAGGCCCATCTACAAGCAGCCACCTCCGCTGATACACTCCAAGCCGTGTACTTCCTCCACGCCATCAGCATCTTACACGTAAACACAAAACTCCCAGCACAATACGCCGTCCATTCACCAAGCCAAATTTCCAAGCCAACATCCACAACACGTCACGCCTTCAGCCGAGCATCACAAGACAACTCCAGCCGGAAACCAACACGCACTGCACACATTGATCAATAACCAAAACGCAAACAAAATCAACATAAAACGGCAGCAACAATTCACCTCTTCTTCTATAAATTAGAGCCTCCTCTCCTTCAATTCTCAAGCTTGGACAGCCCCAAAAATTCTGCCAAAATCCATACTCAACCTTCACCTTCCAAATTCATCAACCTTCCTTCAACAATTTTTCATAATCTCCAATAAACCAAGCTTCAATTAGTTTTCTTCAATTCCAATCTATCACTTCTTCAATTTTCCTTCACCAATTTCATTCAATAAACCAATTCATTCAACAACCACATTTCAACACAAACATCAACAACCGCAGCGCACATACACCATCAATATCAACAAATCCGCAATAATTCCATTTCACATTTCAACACAATCGACAACAAATTCAAGCCATAATCAGTGGAAGAAGAAGAGGAAGAAGAATTGAAACATTTCTCACCAGTTTTGAAGGTAACCGAAGCTTTTCCGTTGAACTTCGTGGTTCCGATTTGAATCATCTAGACACCGTTGCACGAAAATGAACACATATTTAGAATCTACGTTCGATTTCGATCACAACCGCGCAAGACCTCCGTCGCTCCGATTTGGTTCGTTCGGTTTGTTCTTGGCATGGTGATGAATAGTACCGCGGTGAAAGGAAGAAGAAGAAGATGTTGAAACAATTACTTTCTGTTTCTTTCTTTTTTCCTCTTTGCCTTTAATTTTGTTTTCAAATTGCATTTGTTTTTTTTATTTTTCTTTAAAAAATGGCGGATTGGGCCTAGAGCCCCTGTGGCTTCATATCACCACCACCACATTTTCTAACACACTTCCCTTTCTATTTTAATTCTTGTTTTTTATTTTATTTTGATTTCTCTTTTTATTTCATTTTGGATTGGTTGTGTGGATCGTAATTTTTAGATCCACTTTTCTTCATCTATTTTCTTTTTGATCGATGAAAGTCGAAGTGATCGTGAAATTTCTTTGTTGAATTTCGATCGAGACGAGATCATTTCCACCTTTTCTTTTCGTGTGGCACCGCTTTAGGATAACGATCCCTATATCATTTATCTCGCGTGCATTAACACATACATTTCATGGTCGGCCTCATTCGTAGGGTAATTGCTCGAACAAATTACTCGGCGTGCGCTTAACATAGACCAAAATTTGTCCCGCCTCGGAATAAATATCAAAAATAGTTGATTATTTGTCTTTTGGTTCAAAACTTATGGAACTTGTTGTTAGGAGGCTTTGGTCTTATCAATCCTCTAATGAGTTCTCATTAATCTTGACCTAAGTGCAAGTATCCAATTATAATTGATCACTAACTTTAACTACTAATCACTAACTTACTAACATTACTATTGTACTAATCATTTACAATTCCTTCTTGCTCCTTATCTCTTTTACTTTTATGATTCATTCTTATAATTTCATATCATGTTTATGCTTCCGCAATTTTTCACTTTGTCCGTTGGACATATGTTTATGCTTCCGCAATTTTTCCTTTGTCCGTTGGACACATGTTTATGCTTATGCCTTTTTCTCTTTGTCCACTTGGACCAAAAACATTAATAAAGGCTAAAACCTCTAAAAAAACTTGTGCTTCTAATTTTGGACTATGGTTACTATCCTTTGCAATGGACATGGAGTTTTGCACCTATACCTTGGACTTCAATGCTATTCTTGAATCCTTGAACTTAGACCTTGGACATCCAATGCAATTCTTGGAACCTTGGACTTAGACTTAGGACCTTTCTCCCTTTGCTTTGGAATTATGGTTCAAAGACTTTGAAGACTTGCCTTTATTTGGCCAATTTGCTTAAGGATGGAATTCTTTTAATATTGCTTTGAAATGGCTCCATTATGGTTAGATTATTCTTATCCTTAGCTTTTACTTTATACTTTAGGATAGTCCCTTCTTCTCCACCCCATTCTTCAATTTTCAAAACTCTCTCCCTTTTTCAAAACCTTCTTAATTTCAAACTATAACCTCTTTCATAATTAAACCTTGACTTTGTCAAGTGATTTTTACTCTTTCCTTTTCATTTCTTAACAAATGCTAAACTACATAAGCATATTATCACCTTTTTCAAAAGACTTAAAAAACACCAAACTCACTTACTCTCTTTTGTGCCCTCGTGCACTTTTTACTTTAACTTTTTCATAAGTTTAGACATGATTCATTTCTTTAAGCGTAATTATTTGCTTAGAAATGACGACTTGTCTTTACATTTAATAACAACCAAAACAAACAAATTTCATTCTTTGTACCACGAACTACGGGGTTTTGATCCTACATTGCACATCGTGGGTACGTAGGCATGAGGCGAAAAGTCTCTCCAAACACAAAAATCTTAAAAACAATTTCTTTTCTCATCTCCTCAATCACTTTTCAAGCAAACCATTTTCAGAAAAAAAGCGGTAGATATTTCAAAGGGCTCCTATAGAGTACTATAGACGTTTTGGGTGCTAACACCTTCCCTTAACGTAACCAACCCCCTTACCCTTTATCTCTTTAGGTTTTGTTCGCTCTTTTTCCTTTCCTTTTTGGAAAAAATAAAAGTGCGGTGGCGACTCTTGCTTTTTTCGAGTTAAATTAATCAATAGCTTATACTCACGATTTTGCCGCTACAGAAAAGTGGCGACTCTGCTGGGGACAGATTGACCTCTTGCTGGTCCATCCCTTAAGGGGTTTAGCCTACTTTGATTTATTTACTGCTTTTTGTCTATTTTGTGCTGGCTGGATTTTTTGTTTGGTGGGCAGGGTATTCTGAGAGATAAGCCCACTACCCAGGCTTGAGCATACACATAGGTTTTAGTGTGGGCAGGCGTGACGCTCCCGTGGTGTTGGCCACGTGCGGGTGATCATGATCCCTACAATCAGACGAGGTTCTATCAGGAGCTTTCTGCTACTGTATGTTGATACAGGCCAGTAGTTATTCTCTTGAGGAATTGTCGACTCTGATGACCATTCCCGAGGACTCAGTAACGGCACTCCTCCCGGGATGTGACAGTGGCAGACCACGTTCGGTGGCAAACCCATTGCACAGTCTCGATTCAAGGACCCAATGCTGGGAACTTGCTATAGGATATCCCTTTTGAAAGAGAATCAGTGGAGGCACTCCTCGATTGGCGATAGTACTGTACCCCGAGGGATGAATGTACTATTGCTTCTCGACCTTGGTGCCAGAAGCTGAGGACCTTTCGTTTTGGAGAATCAGTTGAGGCCTCCTCGATTGATGATGATGCCAAACCAGAAATGGTGAACGTATCATCATTTTTCGACCTGAAAGCCCGGGATACTGAGGATCCTAGTACCCACATGTGAGAGGGGCAGGTTGTTTATAGGTTTGCAGGTAACCTTGACCTTCAACATACCCGGTATTCTGGATTTCCTATCAGTGTGGACTTATCAACCTGGTATTCTGGTGTTCTCTTCAGAGCGAACCTTTGAACCCGTGTGCTTTGAGTGATCTTGTTTGTGGTTGTTGCATTCATGAGCATACATATGCATTTCTTCCCAGTTGCCTCAGAAACTCATTTCAACTGTCTCCTTCTCTAGTTATTTGTTCACCGTCAAGCTGTTTCCTCAACATAACTACGGGACTAAAGCTGCTGTCAGATTGAGAATGGAAAACCAAGAACAACATAACGCCGAAGTTAGAATGGAAATTGATGAGTTGAAGGCCGGTATGACCAAGCTCACAGAAATGCTGCAAGTTCTGATTGCTAGAGGTGAATTGCCTCAGAGGACTGTGATTGTTGAAACTTCAACTGCTGCTGTTGACCCTCCACTGACTCAGCAACCAGCTTCTACTTGGCCAGAATTTGGGTTACCTCCGAATTACTCGTCACCCTTTGCAACTACTCCCGTGTTTATCTCGCCAATATCTTCAGCTTCGTTGTTCACTGAACCTCAGCCTGTTGTGCATTCTGTTGCTCAAGCTATTCCTGAGAATCCTTTCGTGTACCATGCTGCTGGTCCACAATCTGAAAGTTAGGGAGAACCTGGATACATTGAAGAAGTCAGAAGCATGCCAAGTGAAGTTTGAGTCAGTTCAGACGGATCATCTCCTAAAGCCAGTGTTTCAGACAGGACAACTCATCCTTGTTGCTGATTAATCACTAGGCCCTGTTTCTTTCTGTTTGCATTTTTCTTTGATTGTATTGATTGTTTGCTTTCGAACTTTATTTTTACTTTCATGGTAATTTCAATGAAATGAGCATTGCAACTTTTGATTCAATTCATTTATATCCACTATGTGCATCTTTATGCTTTCTTTTTCACAAAAAATATTATATCTCCTGTTCACTTTCTTTATCAAGCTTTTGTTTATGCAAAGATTGGAGGGAGGATGATGAAAACGAAATACCTAAAATTGCTAAATTGTATGCTTTCAATTTAAAACTTGGCTGAGGATGTACACGCATTGTTTCAACTCCCAAACACTGGAGAAATAAGGAAGTTAATCCCTTGTCAACCCCTTCGAGCCTAGAAGTTGGAGTTTCTTTCTGTACGAAAAAACCCGCAATTTTAACCTAGGGATGGGTAGTTCTCAGTTAATTTGACTGTGTATTTAAACACAAGAGAATCATTGTAATCTCAAACTTTCCTTCGCACACATCAAAGAAGTGTCGAAGATGTCTTTCAAGTCAAAAGCCAATGATGGTTCACCGTAATCATTAAGCCAGGAAGTCACTATCTTTCAAAAAAAAATTGAAAAAAATCAAATGAAAAGCCCGCTAAGTCAAAACCTATGAAGAAGACTTAGGAAAAAATTGGGGCATCCTGCTGACTGTAAGCTCAAATGACACAGTTCAGGAAAAAGTTAGGGATAACAAAAGAAAAATCAAGAGGTTACCAAAGTCCTCAAAGACAAAACGAGTTGACTGAGGTCCTCATCAAAAACAACAAAATGTTGTAAGAAAGAGTGACTGCCATCTCAAAAATCCCTCGAACCATCATCATAACAGTGTTGCAATTCCAAAATCTCTTGGAACCTGAATGCATAGTTTGAATTAACTGAGCATAGGACTGGAGGTCATCACGAAGAATGGGTTGGGTACCAATAAACTTTGAGCCTATATCCTTTGTTTCAAAAACCGTGAACCAGACCACGTTACAACATTCAAAAGACCTAATTGAAGCCAGGTTTCATTTGAAAGCATACTACAGCAAGGTTGCGTAAACTGACTCCTATGTTTGTTGCCAATCATTTGCTTTGTTGTCTTACCTTTGCTTTATCTTTCATCTTTGCATGTCTTAACCGCCGTGTTTTGACAAGTGTTTCATTTTGCTTTACATCAATAATATCATTCCAAAAATGATTTTTGATTGCATGGGCTTTGCATTAAAATTACCATGTTTGTTTGAATAATCTTATTTATAGGCAAACTTTCCTCATCAAGGAATTTTCAAACAGTTGAGAAACCTGGTCAGTGATCTTATCAGGGGCACATTACATCCAGATCCTATTGTGAATCAAATTTGTTGCTCAGTGGAAGGTAATCTCAGATTTGGTTAACCAGAAGATCTCTTTCAAGACCCACGCTGAGTTTAGCCTTCTCAACAGTCATTTCAAGAACTGAAGCCATGATCAGTTCATCCCCAATAATAGTCAAGCTGAAGCCACGATCAGTTTATCCTCAGCATTCATTTCAAAAATTAAAGCCATGAGCAGTTCATTTTTCCCCTGCAGCAGTCAAACTGAAGCTATGATCAGTTTATTTTCATCAGTCAAGCAATCTGGGGAATCTTCTTCAAGAATCCTCAAGAAGTCTTTCCTCAAAAGACCATCAGCTCGATACAATTCATAAGTGTGATAGAGATGTGCTCAACATCTTCTATCCAAGCAGAGTGGCCAGCGTTCCCTGTGTTGAGGAATCAGAGTTCCATTCTACCCTCACAAAAGAGTCTATCTCTGTTGTCTCTATCATATGCATTGCATACATAAATAATTCACATATCATTGCATAGAAACATTTTCATAGCCCGAAGTGTGCTTCGTGCTCATATGCATTTTTCCGAGGTCCTGTTGCTGTCAACATCTTACCTTGTTATCAAAGTCCAACTTACTTGGCACCTACCAAAACTTTTACCTGCCTTTTCATTCAGTGCCATTCCTGAATGTTGTCGTTTACCTGTCTTTTCACCCAGTGCTATTCCTGGACGTCCTGCTTTCCTGGATCTTTGTATTCTTTCACTCCAGTGCCATTCCTGGATGTCTGTCTCTTTTAATCTCCAGTGCCATTCCTGGATACCTTGTTCCTCTTGTTTCTCCCAGTGCTATTCCTGGAAGTCTTTTCTCTCCTCTATAATCCCCAACAGATCTGCTTGGATATCTTTCAGTGCCATTTCTGAAAGTTTTACCTGTTCATTCAGTGCCATTCCTGGATGAGTTTTTACCTTTACTTTCAGTGTCATTCCTGAAAGTTTTACCTGTTCATTCAGTGCCATTCCTGGATGAGTTTTTACCTTTACTTTCAGTGCCATTCCTGAAAGTTTTACCTGTTCATTCAGTGCCATTCCTGGATGAGTATTTACCTTTCCTTTCAGTGCTATTCCTGAAAGTTTTACCTGTCATTCAGTGCCATTCCTGGATGAGTTTTTACCTTTACTTTCAGTGCCATTCTTGAAAGTTTTTATCTGTTCATTCAGTGCCATTTCTGGATGAGTTTTCTCCTTTGCATTCACTGCTATTCCTAGATGTCTTTTCCACTGTCATTCAATGCCATTCTTGAATGTAGTGATTCACCTTTATCATTCAGTGCCATTCCTGGATGAGTTTTTACCTTTACTTTCAGTGTCATTCCTGAAAGTTTTACCTGTTCATTCAGTGCCATTCCTGGATGATTTTTTACCTTTACTTTTAGTGTCATTCCTGAAAGTTTTACCTGTTCATTCAGTGCCATTCCTGGATGAGTATTTACCTTTCCTTTCAGTGCCATTCCTGAAAGTTTTACCTGTTCATTCAGTGCCATTCCTGGATGAGTTTTTACCTTTACTTTCAGTGCCATTCCTGAAAGTTTTACCTGTTCATTCAGTGCCATTCCTGGATGAATTTTTACCTTTACTTTTAGTGCCATTCCTGAAAGTTTTACCTGTTCATTCAGTGCCATTCCTGGATGAGTTTTCTCCTTTGCATTCAGTGTTATTCCTGGATGTCTTTTTCACTGTCATTCAATGCCATTCTTGAATGAAGTGATTTACCTTTACCTTTCAGTGCCATTCCTGAAAGTTGTATCTGTTCATTCAGTGTCATTCCTGAATGAGTTTATCTTTACCTTTCAGTGCCATTCCTGAAGGTCCTTGCTCACTTTATTCAATGCCATTCTTGGATATTGTGAACCTTTTATCGAATTCCATTCTTGGATAATTCTGATATATTTTCTAGAACTTTTCTCACTACATTCAATGCCATTCTTGGATGTTGTGATTTCTTCTGTCCAATGCCATTCTTGGATATGATTTCCTCAACAGAGTCCAAAGCCATTCTTGGACACCTTTTCCCCAGCTAAGTCCAATGCAATTCTTGGATATCTTTTCCTTTTATCTAATGCTATTCTTGGATGTCTCTGATGCTTGTTGTTGCCCCATTCAATGTTATTCTTGAATGTTGTGTTTCTTTTTATCCAATGCCATTCTTTGATATCTTACCCCCAATAGAGTGTTTTTCACCTACATCCAATGCTATTCTTGGATGACGCTGTTGCTTTTACCAGAAACTTTCTTGTTGTTGTTCAATGCCATTCTTGGACATCTTTTGACATACCTTATGTCTCGTTTGTAGTTTCTATCCAATGTTATTCTTGGATGTTACTACTCGTCTTCCAGGGTCTTGTCCCTCTCTTTCCAACTATTGATGGATACTTCCTGTCACCTTGACAGACCTCAAGAAATAGCTTGTGTTCCCCGGCGTGTCTTTTCACGTCATCTCCCTCAGTTTACCGTACCCTTTATTTCAAGTCTCCCAGCAGTGTGTCTCATCCTTTGCATTCATATCATCTTGTGACATCTTATGGCTAAAAATTCAGTTTTCTGTATTTAAGTATCTCCAATCATGCCGAGACAAAGTTTTCAACTTTCATATCTCCTGATTGAAGAAACTTAAATAGGGGCAGCTGTAAGACCCTAATTTTTACCCCTAAGATTTCGCTCATTTCATTTGCATCTCATAACCACAAACTAGATCACGGTTTGTGCTTCTCCTGAGCACCTGTGTGATTCTCATTTTCTTACTTGTTTCTGTTTATCTAACCTCTAACCAAAATACAAAAAAAATATGCTGCCGTTTGCTTGTTCCTCTCTCTCTGTGTGTTGTGCAGGTTTGTCAAAGACAAGGGCCTAATTTCAAGTCACATGTGGTTGTTCAAAAGCGAGATGTCTTGTGCTGAGATTCTTCAGTTTATCAAGCAGTGGCTCGTATGAGTTTTGGGTTCAGAAAGTCAGATTCAAATGGCTATTGTTCAGTGGTGGCTTGTTCAGTGGTAGCTGTGTGCACTTTATCAGAGGCTTGTGAAAAAAGTCAAGTTTGGTTTTGGGCTAAAAAAAGAGACTTGCTATCCACTATTCACATTTTAACCATTTTTCACATATTCCACTTTTTGCTATTTAAACCATTTTTTTATATAACCCATATTACAATATTCATATCCATTATCCAATACCCAATTATCCACAACTATCCAAACCATTTTTTTATAACCATTTTTTATCCATAGTTATCCAATTCATAATTATACAAATTCCCATTATCCAATTTAAAGTCAAAAAATCCATTTCCAATTTCAATCTCAAATATCCATTCTTAAACTATAATCCCCATTTCTTTTACCCACATATATTTTAAACTAGCCCATTACCATTATACTAAAAAAAAAATAGGACAAGTTCCATCATAAAAAAAGTTCATTCAGTCCATTAAGAAAAATTTGAAAAAAAAGCTGCTACTATTTTTCTTTTCTTCCAGCCAGCCATCACGTGAAAACCAAGTCCAAACACACTAACCAAATTTCCAAACCGCTCCAAAACAATGCTTCAGCCAGCTACCAAAGCCCATCCATAAAAAAAAAAGGCCATGATACTCAAAATGGAAAAAAAAGCTGTGGAAAGAAACACTTGAGGCCCATCTACAAGCAGCCACCTCCGCTGATACACTCCAAGCCGTGTACTTCCTCCACGCCATCAGCATCTCACACGTAAACACAAAACTCCCAGCACAATACGCCGTCCACTCACCAAGCCAAATTTCCAAGCCAACATCCACAACACGTCACGCCTTCAGCCGAGCATCACAAGACAACTCCAGCCGGAAACCAACACGCACTGCACACATTGATCAATAACCAAAACGCAAACAAAATCAACATAAAACGGCAGCAATAATTCACCTCTTCTTCTATAAATTAGAGCCTCCTCTCCTTCAATTCTCAAGCTTGGACAACCCCAAAAATTCTGCCAAAATCCATACTCGACCTTCACCTTCCTAATTCATCAACCTTCCTTCAACAATTTTTCATAATCTCCAATAAACCAAGCTTCAATTAGTTTTCTTCAATTCCAATCTATCACTTCTTCAATTTTCCTTCACCAATTTCATTCAATAAACCAATTCATTCAACAACCACATTTCAACACAAACATCAACAACCGCAGCGCACATACACCATCAATATCAACAAATCCGCAACAATTCCATTTCACATTTCAACACAATCGACAACAAATTCAAGCCATAATCAGTGGAAGAAGAAGTGGAAGAAGAATTGAAACATTTCTCACCAGTTTTGAAGGTAACCGAAGCTTTTCCGTCGAACTTCGCGGTTCCGATTTGAATCATCTAGACACCGTTGCACGAAAATGAACACATATTTGGAATCTACGTTCGATTTTGATCACAACCGCGCAAGTTCCGACCTCCGTCGCTCCGATTTGGTTCGTTCGGTTTGTTCTTGGCATGGTGATGAATAGTACCCGCGGTGAAAGGAAGAAGAAGAAGATGTTGAAACAATTACTTTCTGTTTCTTTCTTTTTTCCTCTTTGCCTTTAATTTTGTTTTCAAATTGCATTTGTTTTTTTAATTTTTCTTTAAAAAATGGCGGATTGGGCCTAGAGCCCATGTGGCTTCATATCACCACCACCACATTTTCTAACACACTTCCCTTTCTATTTTAATTCTTGTTTATTTTATTTTATTTTGATTTCTCATTTTATTTCATTTTGGATTGGTTGTGTGGATCATAATTTTTAGATCCACTTTTCTTCATCTTTTTTCTTTTTTATCGATGAAAATCGAAGTGATCGTGAAATTTCTTTGTTGAATTTCGATCGAGACGAGATCATTTCCACCTTTTCTTTTCGTGTGGCACCGCTTTAGGATAACGATCCCTATATCGTTTATCTCGTGTGCATTAACACATACATTTCATGGCCGGCCTCATTCGTAGGGTAATTGCTCGAACAAATTACTCGGCGTGCGCTTAACATAGACCAAAATTTGTCCCGCCTCGGAATAAATCTCAAAAATAGTTGATTATTTGTCTTTTGGTTCAAAACTTATGGAACTTGTTGTTAGGAGGCTTTGGTCTTATCAATCCTCTAATGAGTTCTCATTAATCTTGACCTAAGTGCAAGTACCCAATTATAATTGATCACTAACTTTAACTAGTAATCACTAACTTAATAACATTACTATTGTACTAATCATTTACAATTCCTTCTTGCTCCTTATCTCTTTTACTTTTATGCTTCATTCTTATCATTTCATATCATGTTTATGCTTCCGCAATTTTTCACTTTGTCCGTTAGACATATGTTTATGCTTCCGCAATTTTTCCTTTGTCCGTTGGACACATGTTTATGCTTATGCCTTTTTCTCTTTGTCCACTTGGACCAAAAACATTAATAAAGGCTAAAACCTCTAAAAAAGCGTGTGCTTCTAATCTTGGACTATGGTTACTATCCTTTGCAATGGACATGGAGTTTTGCACCTATACCTTGGACTTCAATGCTATTCTTGAATCCTTGAACTTAGACCTTGGACATCTAATGCAATTCTTGGAACCTTGGACTTAGACTTAGGACCTTTCTCCCTTTGCTTTGGAATTATGGTTCAAAGACTTTGAAGACTTGCCTTTATTTGGCCAATTTGCTTAAGGATGGAATTCTTTTAATATTGCTTTGAAATGGCTCCATTGTGGTTAGATTATTCTTATCCTTAGCTTTTACTTTATGCTTTAGGATAGTCCCTTCTTCTCCACCCCATTCTTCAATTTTCAAAACTCTCTCCCTTTTTCAAAACCTTCTTAATTTCAAACTATAACCTCTTTCATAATCAAACCTTGACTTTGTCAAGTGATTTTTACTCTTTCCTTTTCATTTCTTAACAAATGCTAAACTACATAAGCATATTGTCACCTTTTTCAAAATACTTAAAAAACACCAAACTCACTTACTCTCAATTGTGCCCTCGTGCACTTTTTCCTTTAACTTTTTCATAAGTTTAGACATGATTCATTTCTTTAAGCGGAATTGTTCGCTTAGAAATGACGACTTATCTTTACATTTAAAAACAACCAAAACAAACAAATTTCATTATTTGTACCACGAACTACGGGGTTTTGATCCTACATTGCACATCGTGGGTACGTAGGCATGAGGCGACAAGTCTCTCCAAACACAAAAATCTTAAAAACAATTTCTTTTCTCATCTCCTCAATCATTTTTCAAGAAAACCATTTTCAGACCAAAAGCGGTAGATATTTCAAAGGGCTCCTATAGAGTACTATAGACGTTTTGGGTGCTAACACCTTCCCTTAACGTAACCAACCCCCTTACCCTTTATCTCTTTAGGTTTTGTTCGCTCTTTTTCCTTTCCTTTTTGGAAAAAATAAAAGTGCGGTGGTGACTTTTACTTTTTTCGAGTTAAGTTAATCAATAGCTTATACTCACGATTTTGCCGCTACACGTACGGGATACAAAGATTCTCTTGTTGAGTCAATCCCTTTAGCCTCCATCTCGGGCTTTGTACGAGATACAAAAAGGATCTCTTGTTGAGTCACCACTTTTAGCCTCCATCTCGGGCTTTGTACGAGACACAAAACACTCTCTTGTTGAGTATAAAAGACTCTCTTGGTGAGTCAACCTCCTTTCGCCACCATCTCGGGCTTCATACGAGATACAAAAACACCCTCTTGTTGGGCCAATAGCCTCCTCTTAGGCTTTGTATAAGGAAACCCCGGTTGAGCCAATCAACCTTTTAGCATCAAAAGCTGTGCCTCGTTCACATTATACAAACATCAACTACTCCTTTTCTCCTTCATCTAATTGTTGTAAGCGGCAAGCCTCTGGATTATTTACATCCACGCCACTGTCCCTCTTTTAGCATGAGAAATTCCTAAGGAAAGATGGCATTGCTCTACAATGAGTTAAAGTCTTCTCCTTCAGATAAAAAATCCCCTATAAAGGAAATTATGGCATTGCTGGATTCACATATCCCAGTTAAAGTAATTCTCCTTTATAATTAGTCACCCAACAGTTGTGATAGACAGGCCCCTCTTTAGAGATGACAAATTCTCTCTAAAGTCAACATCATTTTAGCTTCATATCTTGGGCTTTGAACAAGATACAAACCCCCTTTAGCTTCACGTCTTGGGCTTTGAATAAGACACCAAAACACCATTTCCTCCCATAGAATAGGAGGAACTACGATCGCTCTGATTTCCCTGTTTCAGTAAACGGGAATAAGTAGGCATAAGATTGAAAGAAAAATCTTAGCAAGCACACTAATCCAAAACTCAAATCCTGTACCTTCACATCAATCGAAAAGTATCAGTCCTAACAAATTCCCCATGAACATTCCCAGTGTTTCGTTCTAAACAAAGTAAGAAGAAAAAGGCCCCATTACCATATAGCATATGTAACCTAACAGACCACTGTTTAAACTCAGTATGCAAGCAGGGTTGATTGGAGACATCTATTTCCCTTCCTTAGTCAGCTTAATAGGATAAAAAATGAATCGACCTGTAGTAACCCCAGAGCGACAGTGCTTAAGAACCATGTCCAAAATCGCTAGCTACAATCACATAATGTCATAATTCATCAAAAACATCCACCTATCCCATCACACGGGTTTTACCATCATAAATTAATTAAACACCACACAGGGGAAAATCAAGTTTAAACAAAACTTTTATAATTCAAAACTTCTCAAATAAAACTCATGAAAAACATTATGTCCACAAAAACAAAAGAACGAAATCGTTCGACTCAAACGTCCTGACCCGATGTTACATATCAGAGCAAGACCCTCTAATCGACGGAGAAATAAAAAATGCTTCAAAACTAAATCTTCATGCACTAAAGGAGCTAAACCTGATCACCTGCACGTTACCCACGTGGAGGCAACATTCAAACAGGCAGGGTGAGTAATCACGAAATCAATATACAAGATATAATTGAAAGATAAAGCACAACACAACAACAACGTCAAATCATGAATAACATCAAGAATACATCAATCACAACAATCTCATGCAATGCCATATAATATGCAATGCAACATCAAACTCATGCATGTGGTACCAACATCGTTATAATCGATGGACACTGGGCCATCACCCTCCAAAGATCCCCACCAACAGGATCGATTCTACACAAGAACCGGAGCACGTCATAAAACACTTCAATCCACACAATGGGATTGAAGCCACCAAATGGACCGAAGTCCTACTATGCCATGAATGCATGATGCAAAATCGTCATAATAAACATCGTCATAAAATCGTCATGGTTGCATCATCATTCATGAATAATAAAACAAACATAATATATGTATCACCAACACGTACACGTCAAAACTCGTCATTAACGCCACAATTCGTCATATTAGGTTCCTCATATAAAATCCCCGATTTTTATCTCATTCATCATCATCACTAGTTACTAGTGTCTTATTATCTCATTATAACCCTACGTCTCAAGGAAACCACGTTACAAGCGAAATCGGGACAAAAATCGCAAAAACGGGAAAATCTGCACATGTCACTGCCCATACGCGTAAGAACCACCCTGTTACGCGTACGGCTTAACCTTCACGACATCCCATACGCGTACTGCACTCTCCAATACGCGTATCAGCAGAGATGGTCTTCCTCTCAATTTTCCTTCAGATCTCCCCTTACGCGTAATGGCTAGCCCATACACGTAAGGCACTTTTCCCAATCCCATACGCGTAAGCATCACCTCTTACGAGTATTCCCCTTTTTTCCAGTCTCCAATACACGTATTACCTTCTGTTACGTGTATTGCCCAAAATTCCAAACGCGTATGCTACGCGTATCAGCAAAGGGTCGTGTCAGCCCTTGGGGACGGGTGCGTACGCTAAGCGTATCACCCTGGGAGTGTCCCCATTATGCGTATTGCCTTCCCCCTTACGCGTATCACCAGAAACTCTTCCAAAACTCAGATTTCACATCTGAACGCAAAGTCCCTCCTCCCAGCACCTTCAATCTACCAAAAACAGCCTCAAATCAACTTTGATTCATGCCCGATCTAAGTTATTCATCCTACTTCATCATCTACACCAATTATTCCTAATTACTAAGTCTGAATTTGCTTAATATTGGGTTCGATTTACAGATCTGATTACCCACAAGTTCATCACAGCATCAACAATCATTCACACGGATTCAACATCAAATACAACAATTTGCACAGAGTTCATCACAGAATCGTACACGTAAAAAATCACAATTTTTGCATCACAGATCCACACGAATTCATCAAAAAACAAAAACACATAAATACCTCTACCTTAAACCCATATCAAATACATTAACCCAGATTACCCCCATACCTCGAATTCTTCAACAGAAATTCTTCGTTTCCGGGGTTCTACGGTTGGTTCCTTGATCTAGCCCCCTTTCCTCAACTCTCTAATAATTCCTTAGGGTTGCAAAATTCTGATCTCCAAACCCTCTAATTCTCTTTTGTTAAACCTAGGTGTTTGGGCCTTAATCTCCGTTTACCATATTATCCTCCACTAATCCCCTCGACATTACCGTCTTACCCTTAATGGTCTCCTAATTATTTAATTAACAATAATAATAATAATAATCTAAATAATATTCTAATTATTCAAATTATTTCAATATTATTATTAATAAAATAATCTAATTAATTTATTAACTCTAAGGTCTTAAGGTTCCCTTAACCCAAGGATACCCCACAAATCACATAATTCATCAACGTCACAAGGTACACCAAAACACCGAATAATCATAATAATTTAATAAATAAACATTATAATTATTTTGGGCGTTACACTAAACCTCTGTGAGAAATAATAACAAAATATTGAGTAAAGTAAAACACACAACGTTTAGGGTGCTACTTTCAACCATTCAACTGCTCATGCATACGATAAGTAACACATTAATATCGCAATTAAAACATAATTAAATAACCATCTCTACAGCAACGAAAATTCAACGAAATTATAACATGTTTAATACCACATAAACATCATCAAGTAATAGAGTAATAACACATAATAAAGCAAATAACGACATGCATTCCAATAACCCAGTGTTACAATTAGAGCAGACGCGACACGACGAAATAAAAGAGAAGACTCCATCTTCACTAACTTCAAACTCCGCACTAATCCTGCTTATTTGCACGTTACCCACGTAGAGGTAACATTCAAACAGAAGGGGTAAGATTCTCAAAATCACATAAGAATTGCATAATATAAGTATGAAAGCATAAAAACATTACACAATCTACCCTACCATCACAACATCATCACAATTAGAATTTCCAACACAAGCAGATAATCAACACTACAAAATGTAATGCAATGAGACCCACGATTCGACTCAATGCACGTGGTACCAATCGATCCCTGTTTCATGATCATAATTCCCGTCGGAATTTCCATAATAGTCGCTCATACCCCACATGGGCACACGACATCCGTGATCACTCACACTCCACATGGGCACACGTTCACCATCAACAATAATAACAACAACAATACGATTCTTTTATCAAAGAATCTCGATAAGACGCTCACACCCTACATGGGCACACGGCTTATCACACAACTTATGCAACATGGCATGCATACAACGACAACATACAACAACAACATATAACGACAATTACAATGACAATTACATGCATATGACCATCAATGCGTCAATACATCATACTACAACTATACAACACGCAGTCCATACCTGCCAACACATACAACAACAACAATCCACAACTATAACACACATACACACACACGAATCCATCATTTCAACTTACAACATATAACAACATACACAAAACCCAATTAACGCATCAAAGGGTTGGAATTCTGGTATTGAAATCAATATTTATAAATAGTATGCGAAACCAGCTTTCCAACGCTTCGAACGGCGACTGAAACGACCAACGGATCAAAAGATACGAATTTTTAATGTTTCAGAAAATTCGGTTCGTCTCAACTCTGCTCGCCTGAGGCTCGCCTGGCAGAGAACCAGCGAAACCAGTTTCACCTGGCCCCGTTTACCTCATGCTCGCATGGCGGAGCAGTGGTAATTCTCATTCTCCCATACAAAATCCAGAAACCCCTATTTTTCACCCTTCGCTCGCCTCTCAATTCGCCTGGCGACCATCTGGCGAATTTTTGCCTGGCGACCATCTGGCTAATTTTCACCTGGCGGATTTTCCTTTGGCCTGGCGAATCTGGAAGGATCAGCAATCCTGCAATTGCGATTCTGCATGACTCAGACCCCAAAATTCTTACAAATTTGATACCATACAGTCCAGAAACACACATATAATCATGTTTTTATTATATAACAACAACACTTTCAACACAACATCGCAATTCCACTATTCAATTCGTACATTTCACATTTATGAAAATCACCGACACGCAGAACCTCAATTCGTTCGACACAAACAACACATAGGGATGGACCTAATTATTTATCTACCCTTATACAAACATCATGCAACCCTTAGAGATTATAGAACCCCACCCTTACCTTAGATGAAGATGATCTTCAGATGTCTCTAAGTCCTAGCTCTGCTTCCCGTTCCCTTTTCTCTTTTCTTCAAAATACGATCGATCACCACAATGATTCTCCCTTTCCAATTGCCTCCTTTTCCTATTATGACCCTTAGACCCCAATTATGTTTTTCCCTCTTTACCCTTACTAATCCTCATGAATGGACCACCTTGTCCTTATCATCTCTCCACTCATATTATCCAATTTTAATTAAATAAAATAATTAAACTAATTATTTTAAATCTAAATAATTCCAACTAAATTATTTAAATTAGTAATTACTTACTACCCACACCACGTATTTCTATCCCATTGGTCACACACCCTCCGATACCTTATTTTCTATAATTCTAAGGTCTCTACTCCATACTAAGGCAACCCAACCGCAACCAAAACACACATATAATCATACACAAACAAACAACATCATTCAATTTAATTATGAAAAACAATTAAAATAAACCGGGGTGTTACAACTCTCCCCCACTTAGAATATTTTCGTTCTCGAAAATTTACCTCATGCGAACAACTTCGGATACGACTCTCGCATCCTGCTCTCTAACCCCCAAATCATAAAAGGAAACACCACGAATAACACGAAATAACAAACCACCTCATCAATAACAACCACAAGATTCAATGCTCACGCAATGCACTCGACGACCATCTCAAGACGTAAAGAATAACCGAGTTACGCACACACATGTTCACTCTTGTACCAGAACACAACACAATCGTTACAATCACCACATGTAACACTCCCCTAATTCCCCATACTAGGAATTAGCTACTCGTACTCGAATCACCACCATAGGAAATGAGGCAACCTCAGAGATAAGAACATAAAGTTCCACAACACAACGTCGTCCTAACCACTTCCACATAACTGGAACACCAACCTCACGGTCACACAATCATCAAGACAACAATTCTACGATTCACCAATCGAACATGTAACTAGTAGTACATGATTAATAGTTAAACCTTTCACCATATCACTTCCATTTTTGCAGGTCCTAATGCTCAACCTTTGAACTCGTACCATTCACGCACGCATATTCGAACCGCACTACATCACGCTTCCGCTGCGCCACTCTGATTACTCGCAACTATCAAATCTACCAATTTCACATCCAACTTCTGACTCTCTCTAATATTCACCAGGAAGTCATCATTCACCTTTTATATACCCAACCTCTCACTCTACTGCGTCAGCTCACACACCAGATATAAGTCTTTAGACTGCTACTCAATTCTAATTCTCTGACCATCAAAGCAGACATATGAAAAGACTTTCGACCTAACTCATCAGGCACGACATTAACTTTACCAATAGGATAATTCGAGCCAAGGTCGTAACTCATTAAGAATTCCAACCATCCTCGTTGTCTCATACTCTATTCCTTCTGACCAAACAGGTGTTCTACACTCTTGTGATTACTAAACACTTCGAGTCTAGATTCATAAAAATAATACCTCCGGATCCTCAACACAAATGTAATCGCAGCCAATCCCAAATCTTGAACATGATAGACCCTTTCATGAATCCTCAATTTTTGTAAGGCATAAGCTACAAATTCACCATCTTACATTAGTACACTGTCTAAACTCATCACAAACACATCCCAATACTTCACAAACAGTTAATTAGGCTCAGGAAGAATCAAAACTAGGGCCGTAGTCAACTTCAACTTTAGTTCTCTAAAACTTCCCTCACAACGAACATCCCCAAACAAATGACTTACCCTTCGCAAGTCAACTGAGATAACAGAAATGCTAACTTGGAAGATTCTTCCATAACCTGCGGTAATAACCCATTGAGTCCAAAAATCCTCTAATCTCCTTAACTGACTTTAGAGCTTTCTCATTGTAGAACGACATCTACTTTGGATGGATCCACGACAACACCCTTATCTGAAATAACATGACCAAGAAAACTCATCCTTATCAACCAAAAATCACGCTTTGATAACTTAGGATAAAACTTCATCTCTTTCAATACTTGTAACTCAATTCTCAAATACTCTACACGTTCTTCTTCTGATTTTATAATAGATCATAATACCCCAACGAACACCACTTCTAACTTATCCGATTAAGTATGGAAGATATGATCCGTAATCCCCACACACACCCCAAGCGCATTACAAGCACTGAACAACATCGTCCTATATTGTAATACTCCAAACCGAGTTCCAAAGATTCCAAGTAATCTATTCTTGAAAGTGGACACTTATCCTTAAGCACCTTAGAGAGTTATCACTCTGCATAAAAACACACTTATCCACTGGAATTCCTACCCATCAAACAGTACACAAATCTCATTTATGTCCATCAGTAGAATAACCTCCCTATCAACAAACAATCATTTAGTATAGGTTCAACACTCTCCAATGATAGAGATGAAGGAGTAATACTACTATAACCATAACATACGTAACCTTCGAAATTCATTCTGAGTTCAAAACAATTTATCCAAAACAGCTTAACAACCTCTGGTTCTGGTAACCATATTCCATATCAATTCTTCTTACGGGGTTTCGACCGACTCAAGGTTTATGTTGACATGAGATTTTCAACCCATAACAAAGTAATACCATCAAGGAACTTCAAATCATCCATGATTTGTCACAATTCAAACTCAAGCTATCTAGAATACAACTGTGGGTTTCCATACTACTCACCGATTTACACGTGATCTCAAGCTATCATCCATTTCTCTACTAACAATACTGAAGTTCTCCAAGGCGACACCCTTGGTCTCACAAATCTTCTTTCTAGCAAATCTTTTATCTGCTCTTTCAGTTCTACTAATTCTACGCCGAGATCATGTATGATGCCATAGAACATGGTACGAGGGACAAGATCAACAGAGGATTCCACCTTTATCTTTAACGGCACATCTGATATGTCATCCAGAAACACGTCTGGAACTCACGCACAACTGCCAGTTCATCGTTGTGACTTTATTGCTAATCTCTAGAACACCATCATCACAAACATGGCAAACATATGAGCATCATCTCTTGAGAGTTCTTCTACTTACTTAGCAGGTAAAACCTTAACTCTTCACTTTCATCAAAGTTAAGTTCACTCTTTACTCTCTAAGAAGCAACCATCAACAATACCAAATCCTTTCCTCTCAGAGACATCTCATCTTACCGACGTACAAAACCTCAAATCTGCCTCATCTTCAGATATATAAGAATCTGCATTGGCTCATCAAAACCATCGGTAAGCACTTTTCTTAACTCCGAACAATTCACTGAACATACTATCTAAGCCAACAAGATACGTCTATTCCATCCCACATGATCTCGTCTGCTATCAACAAGAGATTAAGGGTGATCAGTTCCTCAATTTGTCAATAGACAACCGACCATCATGATGGGGCATAAACCATCTTTACCAAGCTATAATAGTGTTCCTGGCATCTTGTGCACAAGTTATCTAAGGCACAATCCTATTTGACATAAGCATTCTTTCTGTATTTTCTTCAGTTTCAGAAACAACACACTCTCACAACTCCTACATTCTAGAAATCAGCAGCACACTACCTTACTTATTCAAACTATTGGTAACCACAGGGTTTAGCTCCTACCAATGCGTCTCAAGAATAACATCATCTTGTTCCAACTGAACACAAACTGTGGCCATTCTTAGGAAACACGTCAGGCTACTCCACAGATCACCGATCAATCTCTAGCCAAAACATCGCCTTCCCCCCTCACAAGGAAGCGAACAACGAGGACACCTGAATGTCTTCCCTTAAGGATCACACCTTTCTCAACAAATGGGCAATCTAAAATTTCACTCCCTCATACAGTAACATGATATCCAATCTCTTCAACAACGGGAACAACATTGTCCCAATCAACAATTGCACTTTTGCAATCAACGACACACTAAGCCAACACTCCACACCTGAAGCATCTTGGAGAAGCACAAGCTTCTCCCCCACTTGTCTCACTCTCATCCTGCAGACAAGGGATTAGAAAAACAAGAAAGCACTAATAGTGTTTCACACACATATCACGTACTAAGGAATAAACAACATTGATAATATTCAACTGTCACAGCATAACGATTGGACGACTTGGCCGAACGGACCGACCTGCTCTAATACCACTTTGTAACACCCTAAACCCCCGCGAGAAATAATAACAAAATATTGAGTAAAGTAAAACACACAACGTTTAGGGTGCTACTTTCAACCATTCAACTGGTCATGCATACGATAAGTAACACATCAATATCGCAATTAAAACATAATTAAATAACCATCTCTATAACAACGGATATTCAACGAAATTATAACATGTTTAATACCACATAAACATCATCAAGTAATAGAGTAATAACACATAATAAAGAAAATAACGACATGCGTTCCAATAACCCAGTGTTACAATCAGAGCAGACGCGACACGACAAAATAAAAGAGAAGACTCCATCTTCACTAACTTCAAACTCCGCACTAATCCTGCTTATCTGCATGTTACCCACGTAGAGGTAACATTCAAACAGAAGGGGTGAGATTCTCAAAATCACATAAGAATTGCATAATATAAGTATGAAAGCATAAAAACATTACACAATCTACCCTACCATCACAACATCATCACAATTAGCATTTCCAACACAAGCAGATAATCAACACTACACAATGCAATGTAATGAGACCCGCGACACGACTCAATGCATGTGGTACCAATTCGATCCCTGTTTCAAGATCATAATTGTCGTAACCCGAAATTTGACCTCCCTCTTTTGCCTTTTGCATCCGCATCGCTGGCATAAGCATTCGCACTTTTCTCTATGTGTTTCTTGTTGCAGGATTCTCAGGTTTTTTTAGGGCCGATTAATCGCATCCTCACAAGATC